>CM062813.1:1075904796-1077238129 GCA_031772625.1 Pinus tabuliformis
TCTTGATCATTATCGTTGAAGCTATTAGTGAAAGGGTCCTTATGAAATCCTTGCTAAACTATATTAACAATCATTCTTGATAAAGATCATTTCTCAGGGGTTGCTCAATTGAAGCATATGATCATGTAACCATTCTTTGGACTATTGTTAAAGAAATAGGGAAAACAACAATGGTGCTGTTATCATAGAAGTTTATGTATTAACTCAAGAATTTAATATGAGAACAGAGAAATTCTGGACACTAATAGAGGCAGTCTTCAAACAAACAGATACATCTGGAATGGAGTTTGAAGTAAGAGCAACTGGCAGCATATAACAAAACTAAGCATTGCATGAAGATGCAAATCAGCAGAATAAATTTAAAGGACAATCAAAGATTGGATATCTAAATCTTCTAAGAGGAAATAACTAGCCGATATATATACAAGAACACAAGGAAATGATGGCAGTGAGTTAAGAAGAAGCACAGAGACACAAATGAACTCAGATCTAAACAAAGACAGCAAGAAAGACAATCTCAGTGGCAGTTTCCCTTGATTCGGACTATGAAGGTCTCTCAATTCTACTTATGAAGACAACAATATGGATTGAGGCATCAAATCCTGGACTTGGACACTTGGTGTATGGTCGTTTGCAATCTGAATGAAAGCATTAAAGTAGAGCACCTTTAAGCATTGTTGAAGCCATGATAAAAAAGTTCTGAGACATGAAGAGGGAATAATGTGCAAATTGATGATAAAATATCAATCCTTCTATCTTGAGTAAAAAGAAGAAGAGCACTATGACAGGGGGAGTCACAGACCCATGAAGATCTACCATTCATGAAGAAAAAGAGCAGTTTGATAAGGGGAGTCCCAGAGCACTCCTTTGCCATTGATGTCAAAGGGGGAGAGAAGAAGAATATTGCCATCAATAACAAAGGAGGATATTGTTGACCTAGGTTGTCATTGATGTCAATATGGAAATATTCTGGATACTGGAGGATGACATGAAGCCAAGGGGATGCAAAGCAGATTCATGAAGAGACAGGGGCAAGGCCATCAGGATAGCCAAGCCATAAGCAAGAGGAGTTACCAAAGGAGGCAGATCAAAGCATATCACAGGATATTAGAGAAAGAGAGGCATTCATATATGCAAGGAGGTCTTTGAAATACACTGCCAAGCAAGAGGAGCTACAAGAGGAGAAAACAGGAGCAGAGGAGCAGATGGAGACGAAAGGAGCAGATAGAGTTATCAGGAGCCATCGGAGGAGCAATGGATGCGTTTAACAACAAACAGAGCTATCAGAGCCACAGTGGAAGCAGACAGAGCCATCAGGAGCCATCGGGAGCCGTATAGGCCACAAAAGAGTTATATGCATACAAATATACTATCAGAGGCCAAAAACCATATATATGCATTTAACACAAACAGAGGCAGAAAGACTTGTATATATATGTATTTACACTGTCGGCGGCATAAACATACATATATAGGCTGTATACACCATCGGCGGCAAAAACCATACATATATGCATTCAACACTATCGGCGGCCGAAGACTTAGTTATATGGCGTTTACAACAACGGAGCATATAACCAAAGTTAAAACAATGGAGCAATATATATATCACAAAGTTCAAAAGGGTTGTCACCCCCGAAACCCTCCGATTGCGAATACAATTGCGGACCCGATGGTCCTTTTTTATATCGCGCCTATTGTAATATCACGTCCGTCACGTCGCGATTATGTATCGGGAGTGGTAAAGGCCCTACCACATTAAAACCTCCGATTTACGATTGCCGATCATCGCATTGGCACTTCGGGAGCTGAATTCATGAAGTGTTAAGCGACCCATTGCGATCGCCGACTGCGATAAGGTTGCGGACCTGATGAGAATACTAACTGATGTTTAATATTATATCGTGTCCATAGGAGGATCGGCCCATCAGCCATCAGCGATGTCATGGGATTGATGTATAAAGGACCCCTGGAGACCTTGAGTGCCGACTGCTGACTACCGACTGCCGATTGCGATTACGATTACGATTTCCGATTGTGATTGCCGATTGCGATTGCGATTGTGACTACCGATTGCGATCACAAGGCAGACCTGATACATTATAGACTCAGGTGAATTAAAATTGAAGTCTTCCCTTAGCGCTTCGCTTGTGTTTCTTCTATAATTCCCTGTGTATTTGATATTTGTCATGCACTAGGTTTTGAGGCAAAAATACATTAAGGAACAGTTCCGATAGTTCAGAGTGTTGAAATAATGTCGATGGGAATTGCGATCAGGATGTGGCAGGTCTGTTAAATAATGCCATCCATGTGTATGCCTACTATCATGAGAAAACATGAGCGTTGTTACAGTTTTCTGAATATGTGTCCTCTGTGTATGACTCAGTCCTCACCATTGAATCAACGTGTCCTCTGAGCACGAATAGACAGAGGAAGCCAAAAGTTGGGAAGCTGAAGAAGGAAGCGAGCATAGAGGAAATGACAGTGAGTGTTGAGGAAGTCTAAGAGGCAGTGTAAGCGGAAACGAATGGACGAAGGCATGGGAATGTATAAAAAAGTAAAAACAGAGGACTGTGGGAGGTGTTGGTGTGGTGAAGAACCAGAGCGTGAGGTAGCAGAAGCAGCAGAGGTGGTTAAGCATTGTATGAAGTTGTTGGTGAACGCTGGTGAAGGCTATTGTAGCTGTTGAAAGTTACTGAAATACGCTGGAGGAAATAGAGGCCATGTGAGGGTCCAACATAATAGAAAGAGGGTGCAACAGAACAGAAAGAGGGATGAAGGACCAACAGAACAGTAGGCAGTTGAAGGGGAGAAGTAGCTAGCAGAGAAACAGTCATGTTGAAGCATTCACTGTGACAATGAGAACATAAGCTTGAACAGAAAGTTGTTCTTTATACAGAGTTTAGTGCAACTAACAGTGGACTGACTAAAGCTGTGTGAAGACATTATCAGAGAGCAAAAAGGCTGTTGGAGACTCTATGTGGGCAGTATGGAGAGTTGCAAAGACTTCTTCATAAGAAGATTAGTTGTCATTGATGCTGTAGCATGGAGACTACAGTGAAGCTGTAAATAGACAAAACTCAATAGAGAAGAGTTCTGAGAGCAGAACATTATTATCAAAAGTGTCTTGACAAGATTGGATTGGAGTCCTTGGGGCTAGTGCCTCAAAAGCAAGAAGGATAGGAGTCCTTTGGGCTGGTGCCTCAGAAGTAAGTAGGATTAGATTCCTTGGGGTTGATGCCTCAGAAGTATGAAGGATTGAAGTCATTGGGGGTTTGTGCTCCTAAGTCCAAGATTGGTGTCTTGGCGAAATAAAGTTGGTTCTCTAGAGGTTGGAGCCTCACCAAAGTCCAAGTTGGAGCTTGGCAACTGATTGTTACCATCTATATATTGTATCTATTTTATTGCACAGTTTATATTAATAAAAGCATTTATTCTTGCTGTTCATATTTTGTTCTGAATATATATGTTGTAACTAGTAAAACAATAGTGGGAAAAAGAAATATTGATTCACCCCCCCCCTCTCAGTATTCCCAACAGGAACAACTTCTTGTGAAGTTGTTGTCGAACTACAGGGTTAATCTGTAGTCTTGTTGTTCGATGACTGTGGATTCCCATAATCTTTATTCCTTGTTGATATCAAAGCATCATTTTGTTGTTTCGAGATGGATAGCATAAGCACTTGGGATGTGGAAGCATGATCGATAGCAACTAGATTAGTTTCTGGGTTTGGAAATGGATCAGTCAACACTGCTGAGGTAGTTGAAGTTTTTAAAAATTTCGTAACCTCAGCTCGATGTGGACAATTTTTCATGAAATGGTCCTCATTACATATGAAACATGGTTGATGAGGTTTCTTTTACCTAGCAGGGTTTTCAGAAGATTTTTCAGGAGGTGAATTCTCTTGTTTCTTCTTATTATTTTTCCCTTTCTTCTTGCCCCCAGGTTGCTTTGGATTCTTGCCCTTATCAGATGACATGGTATTAATCTCCGAGGCAAGAGGTTTGTCATTTTATTTTTGACTAGAAAATGCAAGGGCTTTACCGGATGGAGCCTTTGCAGTTTTCATGCTTAAGGTAACCATCATGCCATCACCGGTGTGAGAGTCCCTATTCAATTTAGGAGGGGGAGGAACATAAAATTTCGGTCTAGGAGCATCAGGTATTTTGTCGTAGAGCATGCTAGACTGAGTATAGATTAATTCTAAATACTGTGCATGAGAAATGACTTGCTCTTTAGTGACAACTCCTCCCTTTGCCACATCCTCAATAATAGAAGGCAATAATGATTTAATAAACCACTCAGCTAGAAGTTGATCAGGAACATACGTCTTTACCATTCAACGACAACGTCGCCACTCATGAAAATGATTAGATATGTGAGTGGCTGTTGTCTGTTTAAAGTTGGTAAGGATTTATGTCCCTATTTCATAACTTATGGGTAACTAAAAGTGGGTTAGAAAAGTAGTGGAAAGGGCACTGAAGTTATCAAATGGAGCTCTAGGCAATTCAATATACCATTTCACTACCAGACCAGTTAGCATTCGTTGAAAAAGGCGAAGTCTAATCGAATCATCATTTAGGGTGTTTTTGAGCACCACAAATGAAAAGTCATTACGTGATTCGATGGATCTTCACCTGGATTTCCATTGAATTTAGGAATATCAAAGGGAAGTTTATGAGGGATCGTTGGCCACCAAGGGGCGTATGCAATTGGATCATTCATCAACCAGTTCAAGTCTGGTAATTCTAGAGTTGCTACAAAAGGAAACTATTAATTCATGTTTGGTGAAGGATACCTAGGATAATATGGGATCGCCTGAGCAGTAGGTCTTTGCATACCAGCATAATGTATCTGATGCTGGTAACTTTGATAAGGTTGTTGGACATAACCATTATAGTATGGTTGTTGGTAACCATTTTGAAAAAACGGTTGTCCATTACCTACAAAGCCTTGTTGCTCAGATCCATGGTAAGTTTGTTGGAATTGCAGTTGTTGATATTGTACCAGCCATGGTTGTTGGACCATTTGCAGTTTCCCAATACTAGAAGATTGACCAAGATGCAGAGTAATAGTACCCGTTTGAGCCTGAGTCGTTCCAGGTAAGGAAACACTAACCTGATGTTGTGATTGAGTCGTAGAGACAAGAGGTTGTTGTATTGCACCCTGTGATACTTGAGGTTGACACACAACAGGCAATGCTTGTACTTGCGACACAGTCACAATAGCCAATGTAGTGTGAATGTTCGACACAGGTTGGACTGGTTGCATTGAATATACAACCCTTGGTTGTTGACACAATATTTGTATCCAACCACTGGATGTAATTCCAGTTTGACCTGAATTTTGCTGTGAACTCTCATATGGTTGTTCTCCAGGAGGGAACAATGAAAAAGTATTTTCCCCTCCATATGGTGGCAGCCCAGTGTTCAAAGGATATATCGGTCTTTGAAGACAAGTCTACCCAAATTAATACTGGCATGCAAGATCAATTTGCTGAGTTTCAACATAAGAAATACTAGATGGGATTCCGGATGAACAAACAGGAACAAACCATGTCACCGAAATAGCCCCTCAATGGACTCTAGCTAGTGCTTGATAACTAGCCGGGACAGATGGTATACCAGCAAACATTGTAGGAATGGCAGCAGGGAGTTCTGCCGTAACTATATTAGATGACACAGTCCCAGATGTCGATGGTTGCTCAAACATGCTTAGTCTATCCAAGAGATTTCCTTGTGATTCGACAAGAACTTGCGATGAAGGATGATTAAAAGAACTAACTTCACAAGTAGAAGGATACAAGTGGATCCTAGTTCCAAAATGTAATGGAGTACTGGATGGAAGATCCTCTACTATCTCCTCTATAGTAATCAGTCCAGGTGGAAGAGGTAGACTGTCAGGTCCATAAAATATTTCTGGAGCCGAAGAAGGTATAGCTCTTGCAATGACAGATACCAGGGGGTTGACACCTTCTGAATTCTGGAATTCAACTTCCATATGTTCAGGTAAGTGAACTTCAGTTTCTAGATTAGCTCTGGCTGGAACTATTTCAGGTATAGAAGTGTTTACCGTTACAATAGGATCAGTTCTAATGTCCTCTTGTAACTGCGGAACTTCTTCTGTAAAGGCAGATGTACCAGAAATGATTGGAGTAACTGTAGCCTCTGATGATGTTGAAACACAATTTTCAAATAAACCAAGAGAATTGGACTCAGTTAAATGAGACCATTTTGCTCGGAATGGTTTCGTTTCTGGAGTCAAAGACAGTTGACTCGCTAGTCTCCACGAATGATGGGGTTTTGATTGACTTTCTTCCACGATTGCGGATTACTTGATCAACTCAAAATTGAAAAGGGGGAAAATGTTATTCTGAACTAAATAAATTTTAATGACGCTTTGACACAACTTTGCTTTTAAAATTTTTAAGAGTTGAGAAAAAGCTAAAGATGACTCTAGTCCCCTTCGATTTTTAATGAGCCTAAAGTGACAAGTGCTCAGATGGACCTTTTCTTTTAAGGATTCGAAAAGGAATGAAAGTTACTACTCTAGAAATCTAGACAGAGGGATTACCAAACCAATCGCAAAACTGCAATATACACCTTGGTGATAAATTAAAGAGAAATTACCAAGGACTTATGTATGGTAGTCAATCTTCCCGAATGTTGTGTTCAGTGCATTGCGATCGATAGGGCGGCAGACATGGCTTCCTATGGATAAAGGATATAAGCCTATTATGGTCTCCCAATATATACTTGACAGTATGGGGAGCACAAGTCTGTACTAGCACTTGTCATATCAAAGAGGAGGAATCACCTAACCTTCGATGAAAATGATAGTTACTAGATTTTACAACACTGGAACACGTCTCTAGCCTAGACTTATAGATGTGTTGCGTTAGGTTCCAAAGCGTTGTTAAGTTCATTGAAAATTATTTTAGAGTTGATCTTGCTTAGAAGTTTTCCTTTCAAGGTTCACCACGTGATGTAGATGTAAAATTCCTAAATATGCAATCTAAAATGATAAATAATCATTGTTTACTTTTTAGCAATGAAAATCCTAGCTACTAAGGAAAGAAGATTACGATTCTTTCAAACAGAGAGCAAAGAGCACACACTAAATGCACTTTTCCTAAATCATTTTTCGCACACAGTCTAAATGCAAATGTGAATGCATGTATTTTTTTTTTGTTCCCTTTAATGTGAAGAATGCCAAAAAGGAAAACTAAGTATGGATCTGAAATATTTTCTTCAAAGTGACATTTCGAAAATTTCTTTTCAAAATGAAAGGAAGACTAAATGACACTTTTTGATTTTGAATAGAAAAACACTTTTGACACTTCAAATATTAACAATTCAAATCAAATACATGACAAAAAGTTCAATTGACTATCTAGAGAAGGAAGACTTTACGACAATTCTCTTTTTTGACACAAAACGACAGTTACGACAATTTTTTCACCAAAACGACAGTTTTATTTACACGAATTTTTGACAAAGGACTATAAATGACGGACAAATACATAAAAACATTTACTAATCCTAATCAGTGGAGGCTGATCTATGTAAAGCAAGGAGGCTTCAACAATGAGATATTGTTCATAAGCAGCAAAACAATTAAACAAAGCTGATAAGAAGGACAAAGAACCCAAATTTCAAGGAGAGAAATAGGATTACTCAGTCATCACACCTGTGCTTCACAGAAATAGGGTTGCATCTCACCTGCTACACTCGTGAGGTGCGATGCATACTGGCTTCCAATGATAGATAGTGTGATGGGCCAAGGAGCGCAACTGAGGTGGGTTTTTGCTCAAATTTGCAGCTGAGTTCAGTGATTTAAGCTGAGCTATGATGGACAGTAAAGAGAAAAGTACAGAGGAATGATCTTGGGAGGTTAATGAGCTACCACAAGGTCATTTAGAATGCTTGCAAGTCAAATTTTCAGTTCATAAACTAAACCGGAGATTGACTGAAGCAGCATTCATCTACTATGCACTTGCAGAGCAAGAGCAATTCGAAGGATATCTGGCTAACTTCAGGTTCCGTCTGTAGTTTATAATGCAAACAACAATAACAAACAAACAAACTATTCGGTCCCCAGTATGGCCTCCATTTTGTTTCTGGGAAAACTAGTGTCTTTTCGATCTGCTAGTCCCACTAGGATTGGCAGCTGTCCTAGAAACAAATAATAAAAGCAATTTGCGATTTCCTCTATGTATGATAGATAAGAGAGAAGCAAAGGAACCAAGCGGGATCTTCCGCTTGACTCCTTGCTTGATTTCTCTCCCCCTTAATAGATCTTGCAACTCCTCTCCTACTTGTCCCTCTTAGAGAATACCTGTGGAAACAAAGTAACAAAACACCATCAAAGCATCTTGATCTATTATATCATAAACAATGCAGAATCAGAAATACATTGAACATATAATGGCATTCACAAATAACAAGATTCACAAGTACACGATTGTATGGAGGAAAACTCAAGGAACTTTATTAAAATAGAAGGGAGAATTACAACCCAGTTGTCCGATCCAGCATCATCCTCCTAGCATCAAAGCCCTCTTCACCTCATGAAAAGCAAGATCACCCAACAATACAATGCTTCTTCTCAAAGACAAACTATCAGCACTTCCTTACAAATTAAAAAATTCCAGCGTCCAGATCTCTCAGATGAGGGATCCATTTATAGATGTTTTCAAAGGTGTGAGTCATCTCTGGGTTTTTTATAAGTGTCATTCCACTTGTAGTTCTTGGTTCCACTTGGAGATTTCTTGGATCTCTTACTCATCCCTGGGCGAATTTATAGAGGCAAGTGTCATGGGAGAAGTTTTTAGAAGATACCATGAGCATCCACTTAGCAAATTGTCTCGGACATTTATCCATTCTCGCTCATCGCACCCCACAGAAGGCCTCTTCAGTATGCATCGCACCTGGCTAGTGTAGGAATTAGTATGCATTGCACCCTGACCATGGAGCAATTAGTATGGTCCATTTTTGGCCAGTTCTGAGTGGTTTTTTAGGTGGAATGTTTGGGGAATGATGTAATCAGTTGACCAAGATCCTTTAGGGTATAAAACAACACTTTTAGGGTTTAAAGATCCCTTGGTTTATTGACATATAAAACTGGGGTTGCAGTGCCAAAATATGTCTGTAACACCCCTGCAAGGGTTGACCTTGTTGATATGTATACAAGGGTTGCTACTGCCCTGGTTGGTTTTGTTGTTGCAAGGGTTGACTTTGCAATTGCAAAATCTGTCCCTGGGGCTACAGAGGTTGGCCCTGCGAGGACAAGGGTTGAGAGATGTGTGGAGCATATTGCATCTACTACTACATGGTTTGCTACAATGGTTGCAAGGATTGACCTTGCAGTTGTTGCTATTGACCTTGCTGCGGGATCATTTGCCCTTGCGATTGCACGGAGAGCCCTTACTGCAATAAAGGTTGCCCTTATGGTAACAAAGGCTACCCATGTTGTTGTAGAGGCTATCCTTGTTGTTGCAAGGGTACTTGAATAGTGCTCGGGAAATTTCTAAACTAAATCTGGCCATAGTCAGGCTAGATGTACTGCCCAGATTGGAGGGTGTAAGGTTGATTACCCATTCCTTGAAAACCATATGGAATGTAAGGATTTTGGTATTGGAACTAAGCCCCATAGGGCTGCTGATACTGAACATTGCTCGATCCAGACAGACCAATGGGATTCTGAACCTGTTGGTACTGGACATTGCTTGATCCAATAGGATCAACATGGTTATGAATAATACCAGAAGAAGGTTGGTTTATACCAAGCATGTTAGCTTGTGACCCACTCACATTAGTGGCTCCTAACACCATAGAAACATTCAGGTTTTGTCCCCAAGTAGTGGCACAACCTAGCCACTGACTAGAGGGATAGAGGAACTGATGGAGACATTCTTTGAAACTGTCGGTTGTGCCTGACGGGTAACTGGGATTGACAATACAAGAGTATTTGGAATGGTGGGTTAAATCAGGACTAAGGTAACAGCCTACTTGGAAGTCATGTTCATAATGAATGGACCTGAAGTAGGCACGACGCCTAACACCCAGATAGGGCTATGGTAAAGTGATGAAGCACTAGGTGTACCTAAAACCAATTGTGCCAAAGACACATAGTTGGGTGGCAAACTAGCAGGAATACCCTCTAAAAAGGGGAAACCCTCGAGAGGAAATGGCAACTCTTTCCCCTTAACAATGTGTGGAGTAGAAACTTCAGACTCATTTGAAGATCCATGTTTGAAAAAAAACGACAGCGAATGGATGAATGAGTACGAGGGAATAGTTCCAAAGGAATACCCAGTTGGTCGTATGGACTATAAGGCTATTGTAATGATATCACAACAGGGTCAAACAGAGGGTTCGGAGGGTAGCTAACCTGTCCAAGCTGATTGTCAATGGTTGGCGAGTTCTTTGGAGTTTGAATAGGATTGTCTAGAGATCCTAGGCCAAAATCGGCAGATAACCCAATACCGAAAGTAGGCGGAGGATGAGATGACAAAGGTTGACTGCTCAGAACAATTCCGAGTTCAACACCTTGGTCCTCAAGTGACTCTGGTAACTCAGGAAATGGCTCCTCAGACAATCTTTCAGACAGAGGAGAGGAAGAGGAACTGGGTGAACCAGATGGTTCAACCACGATGACCTTGTCTTAGCTGACAAAACAATTAACTTCAAGGCTTTAAAATGTTCTTTTAAGGAAACTCATGATTTGGTCTCATAAGAAACTAACAGGGTGTTTTTGGATCATGGGCAATCAATTATTAAGACGCATAAAAGATTGGTGCTCTTTCATTTTTTAAGAGTCGAGAAAGAAACAAATATGACTCTATCGCTTTCGATTAGAAACGAGCTCGAAAGGACAAGTGCTCGAATGATATTTTAAGTTTAATGAGTCAAAAAGATCAAATGACTACTCTGGATGATCTAGGTAACAAGGTTACCAGGCAACCGTGAACTACAGAATACCTCTCGGTGAACTGAGAAGTACGGGCAGGCAATCTCCCCAAATGTTGTGTTTGGTTTATCACATTTACAAGGTGGAAGACTTGGCTCCCTACGGATAAAGGATTGCAAACCTAGTGGGGTCTCCCTTTATATACACAATGGTACGAGGAGCACAAGTCAGTACTAGCACTGTCTAGTGCCAGAGCGAATGACAACGGCTAGGTTTAAAGACGTCGGAATATGTCTCTAGCCTAAACCACTAAATGTGAGCATTAAGTTTCAATGCTTTCTTAGGTTAATTCAATAAAATTTAACAGTTGATCTTGAATTAGGTTTCAATTACAAGGAACTATCACTATCATTTGATAAAACTCCTACATGCAGCTATATGAGAAAAGAGATCTTTGTCTTCGATGAAAGTTATCACTTATTGAGAGATAGAGAACACAAAATTAATGCAACAATGGAAGAATAAAATCTTTCACTAATAAATGTCCTAAATGCACTTAATCTTCTTATAACAACAAAAGAAGTTTCATTTCATTTCCATGCCTATGATGATGCAATTCTAGCTTCCCAATAACACTACTAATGCAATATTTTCACTTAAGTAAACTAGAATGATGTTCTTCTTTTCGTAAATTGCAAAATGAATCTTTCACAAGCACTTTAATGAAAATTTTGACAATTCTGAACAAACAAGCATCGATTAGATCCAAAGCATGATAAATGAAACTAAAAGAAACCTTTCCCCTGAATCGAACAAACCAAACACATAAATGCTTCAATTGACAAACCAAACAATGTAATCTATGCTTGGAAAGAGAAAAGAGACACTCGAAATAAGAGAACACATGAGACTCTTTCACTCATTCAATTGAAAAAAAAGAATCCTAGTCACTTCTGGGCAGAAGAAGAGAGTCTAAGGGTCAAGACACACTAGCACTGGAATGGGAGAAATTCTGATTTTTCTTAACTCAGAGACCAAAGCAACTTTCAGGCTAAAATTAGCGCTGATAGGCCTAATCGGTGTGCCTGTTTGGCCAAAAATAGTGCTAATCGAGGAATTCAAAGAAAAAAATAAAAAATAACTTCACACAAGGCTAGACTTAACCCATCAAAGGGTGGGCTAAACCAAGAAAGCACACAAACCAACATTAACACTTTAACACTAGCTTGTGCTTGGGAAGATGTTATAGACAAATTTGGGCACTACAAACCCAATCTTATATGTCGATAAACCAAGAGCTCCTTAACCCCTAAAAGTGTTGTTTCATACCCTAAAGGATCATGGTCAACTGATTACATCATTCCCCAAAAGTTCCACTTGAAAAACCACTCAGAAATGGCCAAAACAAGACCATATTGACTGCTCCATGGTCAGGGTGCAATGCATACTGACTCCTACGCTAGCCAAGTGCGATGCATATTGAAGAGACATTATGTGGGGTGCGATGAGTGAGAATGGACAAATGTCCGAGATAGTTCGCTAACTGGATGCTCATGGAATCTTCTAGAAACTTCTCCTATAACAATTGCCTCTTTGAATTCGCCCAGGGATGAGTAAGAGATCCAAGAAATCTCCAAGTGGAACCAAGAACTACAAGTGGAATGAAACTAATCAAAAACCCAAAGATGACTCACACCTTTGCAAACATCTATAAATGGGTCCCTCATCTGAGAGATCTAGAGGCTAGAATTTTGTAATTTGTAAGGAAGTGCTGATAGTTTGTCTTTGAGAAGAAGCATTGTATTGTTGGGTGATCTTGCTTTTCATGAGGTGAAGAGGGCTTTGATGCTGGGAGGATGATGCTGGATTAGACAACTGGGTTGTAATTATCCCTTCTATTTTAATAAATTTCTTTGAGTTTTCCTCCATACAATCGTTTACTTGTGAATCTTGTTATTTTTAAATGCTGTTGTATGTTCAATGTATTTCTGATTTTGCATTGTTTATGATATAATAGATTGAGATGCTTTGATGGTGTTCTATTACTTTGTTTCTACAGGTATTCTCTAAGCGAGGCAATTAGGAGAGAAGTTGCAAGCTCTATCAAGGGGGGGAGAAATCAAGCAAGGAGCCAAGCGGAAGATCCAGGTTGGTCCCTTTGCTTCTCTCTTATCTATCATACATAGAGGAAATCACAAATTGCTTTGATTGTTTGTTTCTAGGATAGCTACCAATCCTAGTGGGACTAGTAAATCGAAAAGACACTAGTTTTCCTGGAAACAAAATGGCATCTCCACTGGGGAGAAAATAGTTTTTTTTTTTATTGTTGTTTGCTTTATAAACTACAGATGGAGCCTAAAGTTAGCCAGATAGCCTTCGAACTACTCTTGCTCCGCAAGTGCATAGTAGATGAATGTTGCTTCAGTCAATCTCCGATTTAGTTTATGAACTGAAAATTTGACTTGCAAGCATTCTAAACGCCCTTGTGGTAGCTTAGTAACCTCCCAAGATCATTCCTCTGTACTTTGCTCTTTACTGTCCATCATAGCTCAACTTAAATCACTGAACTCAGCTGCAAATTTGAGCAAAAACCCACCTCAGTTGCACTCCTTGGCCCATCGCACTGTCTATCACTGGAAGTCAGTATGCATCACACCTCCCAAGTGTAGTAGGTGAGATGCATCCCTGTTTTTGTGAAGCACAGGTGTGATGACTGAGTAATCCTATTTCTCTCCTGGAAATTTGGGTTTTTTGTCCTTGTTTTCAGCTCTGTTTAATTGTTTTGCTGCTTATGAAGAGTATCTCATTGCTGAAGCCTCCTTGCTTTACATAGATTAGCCTCCATTTATTAGTATTATTGAATGTTTTTATGTATGTGTCCATCATTTATAGTCCTTCGTCGAAAAGTTGCGTAAATCGAACTTTTGTTTTGGTGCAAAAATTGTCGTAACTGTTGTTTTGTGTCAAAAAAGAGAATTGTCGTAAATTCTTCCTTCTCTAGATAGTCGATTGAACTTTTTGTCATGTATTTGATTTGAATTGTTAACATTCGAAGTGTCTAAAGTGTTTTTCTATTCGAAATCGAAAAGTGTCATTTAGTCTTCCTTTCACTTTGAAAAGAAATTGTCGAAAATGTCGCTTTGAAGAAAATATTTCAGATCTATACTCAATTTTCCTTTTTGGCATTCTTTACATCAAAGGGAGAAAAAAAATACATGCATTTGCATTTTCATTTAGACTGTGTGCGAAAAATGGTTTAGGAAAAGTGCATTTAGTGTGTGCTCTTTGCTCTCTGTTTGAAAGAATCGTAATCTTCTTTCCTTAGTAGCTAGGATTTTCATTGCTAAAAAGTAAACAACGATTTCTTATCATTTTAGATTGCATATTTATGAATTTTACATCTACATCACATGGTGAACCTTGAAAGGCAAACTTCTAAGCAAGATCAACTCTAAAGTAAATTTCAATGAATTTAACAACGCTTTGGAACCTAACGCAACACATCTAGAGGTCTAGGCTAGAGACGTGTTCCGGTGTCGTAAAATCTAGTAACTATCATTTTCATCGAAGGTTGGGTGATTCCTCCTCTTTGATATGACAAGTGCTAGCACGGACTTGTGCTCCCCATACCGTCGAGTATATATTGTGAGACCACAATAGGCTTATATCCTTTATCCATAAGAAGCCATGTCTTCCGCCCTATCAATCGCAATGCACTGAAAACAACATTCCAGAAGATTGACTGTCGTACATAAGTCCTTGGTAATTTCTATTTAATTTATCACCAAGGTGTATATTGTAGTTTTGCGATTGGTTTGGTAATTCCTCTGTCAATATTTCCAGAGTAGTCTCTTTTGTTCCTTTTTGACTCCTTAAAAGAAAAGGTCCATCTGAGAACTTGTCACTTCAGGCTCATTAAAAATCGAAGGGGACTAGAGTCATCTTTAGCTTTTTCTCGACTCTTAAAAATTGAAAAAGAAAAGTTGTGTCAAAGCTTCGTTAAAATTTATTAAATTCGGAATAACATCCATGTTCCTTCATTGATCTTAGGTTGAGATAATGGAGTCTACCAATCAAGGAATCCCTTTTGAGGGGAATCCTAGTCCTTTCTCCTCTTGGGGAGATATTGGTGCTCCGTATATGGCCACATTGTCCCTTTCAGGAATCACAATTGGCCTGCCAGTATGGCTATTCTCAACCTCTGTCATTCAAAATACCGTAATTCCTCAAAATTGAATCAGCAACCAGTTAATACTAGAGTTGACCCTTCGCCTTCTTCTTTTTTTGTTTCGCCCTCCCCTTCTTCCTCTTCGCTTGGTGAAAATAGTGATGTTAGTAACCAAGTGACTGAGAAGAAGAAGAAAGGGAAGGAGAAGAAGAAGAAGAAGTCAGTTAAGCAAGGGGGCAACCATGAATCATCTGGTGAAAATCCGCACACTAAATCTCCCAGATATCCTTGTGTAATTTGCAGAGGAAACCATTTTCATCGAGATTTCCTTGCCTTCTGCGGAACTTGAGAGAATGGTCTCCCTTTTCGCACCATCGGGTGTCATCAATTGGCGATCATGTTGATAGTAAACCATCAACTAGTGAAAATGAAGTTTCTGGACAAAATGGAAAGGTCAAAATTCCATGTGGATTATGTGAAGGGGACCATCACCTTCCCCGTTGTCCTTTTTTGGACGAGGCCAAAAAAGTCTTACGTAACCGTCCTGCTTCACCACAGCGACTTCCACCTGGATACAAGAAACTCTCACCAAGTCATTTACTAGTTGAAAATCCGACTGACATAACTCAATCATCGGTCGAAACACCTATTGTTGAGAGTGAACCTTCTGAGTCCATACCGGACCAAAGTCAGTAGGTTGAGATGGCAGTTGACCCAGTCTTGCCTTCAGAAGGTCCACCTTTAGATCATACAATTTCCAAAGAGAATAAGAATGATACCGTTATAATTCTTTTTGTTAATACAGAGTCTGATGAACTTGGGGGCAATCCATCCATTCCTTTACAACAAGAAGAAAATTCCCCAGTTCAAGGTGTTCATTCAACCGTTTATTCAGTACCCGCACCAAGCAGTCTAATCGCTTCCTTTGATTGGAATCGACTAGCAAAATCCCATCTTCCTTCTAATGTTCCATTCTGGATCATATTACAAGTGTACAAAATGATCGTGTCTAGCACTATCATAGATGAAGGGGCTTTAGTGAGTATCCTTTCCTCAACTGCTTGGAAAGTGCTTGGTTCACCATCGCTTATGCCTGTGACATAGAATTTGTCAGGCTTTAACAGAGGAACCAGTGAACCATTAGGGATCCTTCCGAAGTTGCCAATAATTTTGAAAAGGAAAACCATTCACTTGAACATGATGGTAGTCTAGGGACCGTTAGATTACAATCTACTCCTTGGACGTGACTATGTTTATAGCATGGAAGCTATTATTTCCACACTCTTTCGAGTGATGTGTTTCCTGCATGAAGGCAAAATTGTCTAGCTTATTGACCAGCTTTCATTTACCAGTTCAAACACAGCTCCAAGTCAAACATCATCCCCAAATGGTCTCTTTACATCAAAAGTGTCTCTTCAACCTTCATTCCATCAACCTAATTGTAGTGAGTAGTCCGATGAATGTAACAATGCTTAGGGGGCATGCACCCTGGTTTGCTTCGGTAGACAAACCCAGCTGAAAAGATAGGTTTCCCTATAAGTTATGTGATTGGAAGTGTTATCTCACACCATTCACCTTTTTCTATCCCGTGGACAAAGCCAAGGAAGTGTTTCGTCGGCTCCGCTGACAAAAACGATCCTGCTTAACCACAATGACTTCCATATGGTTACCTAGAGACTCTCCTTTTCTCGATTCCTGGGGGCATGCAAACCCTTTTATGCAAGCGAAAAATGACCAATTTATTTTTTTAGCTTTTTAGTTTTAACTTCTTAGGTTAGGTGATTGGTCTGATCCACCATTCACCTTTTTCTACAACGTGCAGAAAAATTAAAGGAAGTGTTTGAACTGTTCCGCGGACAAAACCATCCTACCTAACCTCAGTAGTTCCTTAGCTTTATAGTTTTTTTAGCTTTTTAGTTTGGTTTTTCCTAGCTTACATAAAAAGGAACATGAGCAATGTTTCTGCAAGGTTCAAGCTCGTTAAAAAATAAACCAGCCATTGAGCATATGTTCCCCTAGAGTTCAAGCTCGTTAAAAAATAAACCTGCCTTCAGTGAAAAACCTCTATGATTGCCATGCTATCAGCCTTTTGAACCTTGGTTGTGTTCTGCCATCACCTCCATCCTTTTGGCATATCAAACGCTTCCACTTGATTGTTTACCCTTTTCTAGGAACAGCTGCGACAAGTGGCCCTGTTTGCCAACCTCTTCACATCACCATGTTTTGAGAAGTTCCAAGCTTACCCGGAACCAGTTGCTACCCTAAAATTCCACTCATTCCTAAAAAATGAGCCTCCTTTAAACTCTTTTCAGACTCATTAAATATGAAAAGATCATCGAGATATTGCCTTTTCCAGCTCGTTAAAGTAATCGAAATGCCATCCCTCCTGTATATTTTAATCTTTTTCAAACCTAAGGGATTATCCCACAAAACTTTCGAGCATTTGTCTTTTCGGCTCGCTAAAGTTATCGAAAACTCATCCCTTTTGTATTATTTTATCCTTTTCCGGACCTAAGGGATTATGCTACGAAAAATAAATGCTGGAGTTTCCTTTTCGTCCCTTTTCAAACTCTCCAAACATGAAAAGGACCAAGTTATCCTTTTCATTAAACTCGTTAAAACAATAGCGACAAACTTGTCCACCCAAACAAGAACGAGTTTCACTGTCACTATTCTCGCTAAAACATAGCGACAGGTTTTCCAGAAGGGAAAATTATAGAACAAGCATATGTTATCCTCCTCAAACTTGACAAAAATAAATAGGTACTAGTCAACAATGACTGGGGAAAAAGGGAAGAAAACTTGAAGAATGTTATTGGTAGCAGGTCGCTCTTGAACATGACACTTTCACTCCATCACCGTGATTGAGTCGGGTTGGGTTATTCTGTTCACCATCCATATCACCATTGGTCCTCCATACCATCCATATTTTGGGGTTTATGCTACCAATCCATCTCAGTGTCTCTCATATGTTCAAGAGAAGTCATTTAGAGAATTCACCATCTAGCTAATGCCTCATCCACTGCAATACCTTCACCCTCCATTTTTCATGACCGTCGTTCCTGAACCTTGTATCATCAGATTGTTTTCACCTCCAGAAAATCATTTGCTTTGTTTCATGTCGTAGATGTGGAATACATTAAGGCCCTCCTACGACGGGTCACTTCTTGTCGACATCAGCTCATTATCCAAGAAGTTGACTTAGAAACAACCCTTTCAGTACTTTGAAACTTGCATGCCTCAATGGCAAGTTTCTCACTTCCGGCAATAGGTTTACATCAATGGCCTTCGACCGAGAGATTTTTCATGGTGTTCGACATCGGCTCATATATTCACACCACGTGAATTGTACTATAATACCTTGAGGATCATTATCATTATCGGTGATTCCTCTCGCGCCTGTTAACAACTTACATTATTGGCTGGTAATCAGGCGATGTCCTTCCATGTTCGACTTCAGAACATCTTTTCACATGGATGAACTTGTACATCGGGTGAAGATTGAATGAGTTTGAAGACCCCAGATCTAGTTTCATCCATTTGGGCTGCGATATATTTAGGAATATAAAGACATCAAATGTACATAGATGTTGCACAGATGATCATCCAAGCTATTGGATGATGACTTTACATATAAAGAATCACCAGTCTGCAACTGTAGACGATTATCTATCCTATGTACATGAAAATGAATTTATAAAGCTGAGCATGGGAATGCCCACCTCAGCTAGATCATGAAAGTAATATGGTGATGATGTATTGTATTGTATCTTATGCAGGTCACCTTCCAGTTTGAATACCTCAGATCCTCATGATAAAGCATTTCACCCGACATCAAAAGATTTACGACTTCAGGCTTTAGGGGGCAACTATTATAGACATATTTGGGCACTGCAAACCCAATCTTATATGTCAATAAATCAAGGGCTCTTTAACCCATAAAATTGTTGTTTCATACCCTAAAGGATCATGGTCAACTTATTACATCATTCCCCAAAAGTTCCACCTGAAAAACCACTCAAAACTGGCCAAAATTAGACCATACTAACTACTCCATGGTTAGGGCGCAATGCATACTGACTCCTACACTAGCCAGGTGCAATGCATACTAAAGAGACCTTCTGTGGGGTACAATGAGTGAGAATTGACAAATGTCTGAGACAGTTCGCTAAGTGGATGCTCATGGAATCTTCTAGAAACTTCTCCTATAACACTTGCCTCTCTAAATTCACCCAAGGATGAGTAAGAGATCCAAGAAATCTCCAAGTGGAACCAAGAACTACAAGTGGAATGACACTAATCAAAAACTTAGAGATGATTCACACCTTTGCAAACATCTACAAATGGATCCCTCAGCTGAGAGATCTAGAGGCTGGAATTTTGTAATTTGTAAGGAAGTGTTGATAGTTTGTCTTTGAGAAGAAGCATTTTATTGTTGGGTGATCTTGATTTTCATGAGGTGAAGAGGGCTTTGATGCTAGGAGGATGATGCTAGATCAAATAGCTGGGTTGTAATTCTCCCTTCTATTTTAATAAAGTTCTTTGAGTTTTCCTCCATACAATCGTGTACTTGTGAATATTATTATTTGTAAATTCCATTGTATGTTCAATGTATTTGTGATTCTGCATTGTTTGTGATATAATAGATCGAGATGCTTTGATGGTGTTCTATTACTTTGTTTCTACATGTATTCTCTAAGCGAGACAAGTAGGAGAGAAGTTGCAAGCTCTATCAAGGGGAGAGAAATCAAGCAAGGATCCAAGTGGAAGATCCAGGTTGGTCCCTTTGCTTCTCTCTTATCTATCATACATAGAGGAAATCACAAATTGCTTTGATTGTTTGTTTTTAGGATAGCTACCAATCCTAGTGGGACTAGCAGATCGAAAAGACACTAGTTTTCCCGGAAATAGAAGAAGGGAGGTTTATATAGGATGAATGGATGGGAGATGGATCCTTTTCTCATGGGAGAATGGCTTATCCCTTGAGGTAGTTCCATCATTATAGGGGAAAGGAGCCCAAACTGACATCCTCGACACCATCCAACCAAACCATTTACCAAACTTTCATTACGAAGCTTCTAAAGCTGGAAGCTTCGTCTCCTAATTTAAAAAAACTTTCCATAACAAGACCGGCATGACTGGAACATAGCTCAGTCGCTCCAGTCAGTACTAGGGATAGTGCTAATCTTTGCACATCAGCATTGTTATAGCACCATTTACCACTCTTGTTATATATGATGCTTTGTTTATGGCCTAGAGCAACCCCTCCTTCCAGAATTGGTCCAAATATATAAAAAACAGTGTTTTATTCCCTGTACGCTACTTTTCCCTAAGCTAAAAGTGTGTACACATGGTTCAGTCAATACCAAACCCACATGTATGTATTAAAACACTTAAAAAATTAAATTCCCTTAATTTTGGGTGGAGTTCACGGGTTTTACCTATTGATTACCTCTTATTTCCCATGGCCCAACTGTTTCCCAACTAAAAAACTAATTGGGAGAGGTATAAATAGACCTCTATGGGAAGGCCTTAAGGAGGAGAAGGGATAGAGTTATTATACTAAGATTATCCCTCACTGAGTTTGATGAATCCATGTGCCTCATGCACTTCCGCAAGCTTCAAGAAACCCTTGTTTCCTTGATTATAGATATCCTCCCTTTTGCTTGATATATCATGGTGTTGGTGACGGAAGAATATTGTTGAAGGTTGGGATAGGACGAATCCGGATGACGGTTCTGCTTGGAGCCAGAGAAATACTCAAGTGAATTTTCTCCATGTTATTTATAGCTTACTGCAATAAAAGAAATGATGTCTTGTTTCCAAAATTAACTATGTCTATGCATCAAATTATGTTTTAATTCATGTATGAATGTCGTTTTGATGTATGATCAATCATTTGTTTATATGATATAAAGTCAATTTTGTGAATATGCTTTACTTCTATACTACTATGTATGTTCAAATTGAATTATTTTGAGGTTTGAAGAACATCAGGAGTTGCAGAGGGTCTGAACCCTGCGGGACCTACTCGAACGAACAAAATTCGGGTATGGTCACTCTTACATAGTTTGATAATATAAGCATATTTCCTGAGCTGTTTGAGTATTTCTTGTTGTAGTTTTCTTCTACTCTGTTGGGGTTCTAACCCAAAGCCTTAGGGTGCTTTCACCCGAAACAGAATTGGTGACTCCACTGGGGATAACAATCTTGTTATTCCTGGTTTGGGTTGTTCATTCTCAATCAGGGATCAGTATTTGGTTTGCTTGTGGTTACAGTCTTATTTGGTCTACTAGAGTCCCAGGCCTCAAGTCTGATCTTTTGGATCAGACTTTTTTTCTTTTCTTGCAAGGCTTAGTATACGCTCTTTACTTTGTTTACAGTCACGTATACATGCCTATTTCTATAAAGTGAATTCACATATACATAAGTTTCCTATGTCAGGAGCGTGTGTGCATGCCTCTGTGTTTGCACACAGTTGTGTATGCAAATTGTTGCCTTATTTTTTCAAATATTTCAGCCCAGATAGATTTGTTGCCTGGTCTTTTCAGTCTCTGTGTGGTCAATTGTTGTCTGAAGAATTTAATTATTCTGCAAGCTTACTATTTCGAAGCCTCTTCCTCATTGAAAAGATTTGACCTAGGTTTTCTTCTTTAGCAAGCTTGTAATTTGTGTTTTGGCACACAAGATTTTGTCCTAAAGTTCTTGATTATTCTGGTTCTCCAGAACACGAGATTGTTTTCAGTTTCAGTGTCAAGCCTGGATTTCAAATCTACTTGATTTTCTCTCCTTTGTTTTGTGGCCTCATATCTTTTCTTGCTTTTTGAAAGTCTTTTTGACGAATTTGGAAGTATTTATTTCCTGGCTTCTTGGTCAGTTTGTCAAAATCTTTGCTGCTATATGGGTCGTTTTGTACAATTTGAAGTCTTTTTGCTCAAGTTTTCATTCATTTTCAAGTTTGTAAATTGCAAAGACTCCTTGTTCTCTTTTTTCAATCTTTTGAGTTTTAGTATCATTTTAGTGATTTCAAAAATTTGTTTTGGTTGCATATTTAAAAAAGAAAAGATCTCAAAAAACTTTGTTTTTGTTTTTCTTTTGCCAAGTTTGGTTTATGGTTTCTTTTTGTTGTTGAAAGTGAATTGCGATCTTTTATAATTTGTCCTTCTTGTTTGGAGATAATTTTGTGTTCAAAATTTGTATCCTCTTTCGTACTTAAGTTGACTCATTATTAGTTATAAACAATTGCTTTTGCTTTTTGAGTGTTATTGAGGATATTGCATCTCCATTATATATTGCATTAGGGTAGTTTGCATTGTTAAAGAATTCATAGTCTTTTAGTTTGTGGGTGTGTGAAGTGTGTTTCAAGAAAAGAAGAGAAAAAGTACTTTGCTTTGTAGAAGTTTCATAGAACCCGTATAGAGATCTCTTTTCATCAAAGAAAAAATGATTGCATTCATGTAGTTAGTTTTTCATTGATTTATGTTGCATCATACAAACATCATTGGTTTCACTCCCATCTTTACCCTTGACTTAAAGAACAACCATTAAAATCAAGCGATTAATTAAAATAAACTAGAACTTTTATGTTGTCATCAGAATACACCAACAAGTTTAGGTTTATTAGGGCCTTGGATTAGGCGAGAGGAGAGTTAACTCTCCAAGGCCACTCAAAATTACAAAACATAGAAGTTTGATTAATGAGCGAAATCCAATAGTGTTAGGGAGACCGGGAAAGCTCCGTAACTGGGAGTAAATCACGAGGGAGAGTGAAGATAAGGACGAGAGATACCCCCTCTCTTACTTGTCGGATCCCGCCTCACGACTATTCCGCCCGGCTTCTGATATGAGTTGGTGACCATAGTTGCCTATCCTAGGGATCACACAGGTGGTTGCGGAGGGGAATCCCGTGGCACCTGAGGCTGACATTGTATCACGTTCAACAGTACTTCTGGAGGGTACCCTTGCGAAGCTTGGGTGCTTGCACCAACAAAGGCTATTGTCTGGAGGTCAGCATAACTGCCTATGATACCTTCACTAGTAGGCCTAGGGCATAATTACCCCAATCTATTTTTGGAAGGCCCTTGTTATTAAGTTTCTTGTATTTTGGTGTCTGTTCCTCATCATCCGGAGCGGAAATACTTGGAAGTTGCTTGATTAGTTATATCTTTAGGGACTTTATAGTCGAGTGCTCTTTGCTCTCTGTATATAGTTGGCTTTAGGTATTTTTGTCTTGTCACTTTTGGACTTTAGATTCAGAGTGACTGACCTACCACTCCGCCGATCTTGAAGGGTTTTTTATATTTCTTTTGAAAGTTGTGGAGTTGCCTCCTTAAGGGCAAAGGTTTTGATTATGCATCTATCTTCCTTGGAAATTCATTTGTACATTCATGAAAGGGAAGGATCTGCGAATAAGTTAGATATGGCCAATATTCCCGTGGAAACCAACCAAGGTACCCTCCCAAAAGGGGATCCTTGTGCTTTTCCTTTCTTTGGAAATGTTGGTACCCCCTTGATGGTCACTTTGAATATTCCTGGATTGAATGTTGGACTACTAGTTTGGCTGTGGTCCACTCCGAATATTCTAGATGTTCTTGAAGCTTCTCAGATAAATGCTTTATTTCAAGGGCATCACATGGGTGTTAATTGTTCATCTTCTTTCAAAGATAAATCTAGGATTCCTCTTTCTCCTCCTTGTAATAAGAGATCTAAAAAGAGGAGAAAGAGGAAGATGAAGAAGAAGAAGAATTCTATCCATTCATCGTCAACCTCTGCTAGTCATGTTGAAGACAATCTTTCAGCCATTGCAAGTCATGCTCGGGCACAAGTCTAGTCACTGCAAGTCATACTAGCAATTCATCATCAACCTCTACCAGTCATGTTGGATATGAGCTTACAGCCACTGCAAGTCATGTTTGGGGCACAAGTCTAGTCACTGCAATTCATACTAGCAATTCATCATCAACCTCTACCAGTCATGTTGGAGATGAGCTTTCAGCTGTTGCAAGTCATGCTGGGGGCATAAGTCTAGTCACTACGAGTCATACTAGCAATGGGACACCTACCTCCATGAGTCATATTTCTGCTGAATCTACTGCTTCTGTAAGTATGGATGGGGGCACAAGTCCTATCTCTCTTGGGAAAGAGTCATTGACCTCTACAAGTCATGTTCAGGACTCTCCACAAACCACTACTAGTCATGTTGGCGGAATGGATGTTGATAAGAAACCTAGGCGTGGAAGTTTTAAACCTAAGTTCCCTTGTAAGATATGCAAGGGAGACCATCTTACTCATTTATGCCCTCGTATTCCAGAGCTACAAAGGATATGGTCCGAGTCTGAAAGTTATTCTACTCTTATGGCTTCTCATTAGTCTCATCAACCATTGGTTGACAACGTGGTTGAGCCAGTGCAATCTCTGGCTGATTACACTCCTCTTTTGTTGGGTGAAGTGCCTAACAATAGAGTCTATTTGATTTCTAGTACACAATATTCTAGTATAGGGGGAATTCCAGTTTCTTCGAATGATCCCCTTCCAAGTTCTAGGAGTGTCTCCTTTGATTAGGATAGTCTTGTCGAACCTCGTCTTCCTTCTACTGCACCTTTCCAAATAAAGGTCAGAGTTAATTCCACAAACTTCTATCGATGTATGGTGGATGAAGGATCCTCTACAAGTATTATATCCTCCTTAACTTGGAAAGATTTGGGTTCTCCGAAGTTGTTGATAGCTGATAGTCAGTTGTTACCCTATGATAGAAGAGCCGGTGAATCTATGGGCATTCTTCCTCAATTTCCTATTACCTTAGGTGGGAAGACTGTTTTTATCGATATGATGGTGGTTGATTTCCCTTTAGACTTTAATATGCTACTTGGGTGTGATTATGTCTATGCTACGAATGTTGTGGTGTCTTCACTCTTTCGAGTGATGTGTTTTCCTCATAAAAGGAATATTGTCACTGTTGATCAGCTTGCATATGATAATCACCAACCTAATTCAAATTTACTACAGAATACCCCTTGGTTTGTTCCAAGTGTTTAAGTAGACTCTTCCCCACAACGGGTGAATTTTGTGGCGTTGAATCCTCAATGTTCAATTGCTTCTGAGAATGATCCGTTGAGCTACTATTTTCCTTCTTGGGATTTGGTCCCGACAGTTGACCGAGAGATTCTTCCTATAGGAACATGGGACCCCTTAATTCCCTCTTTCAATCCTTGTAGTTCTCATGATTTCTTAGAATTTGATTTGCCTTCACAGGAGGAACTTTTTGAAGCCATGAGTTTTGACTACCAAAGGAGTCCTTGGCCTGAGCCCTGCAAGGGGTTTGTGCATAAAAACTATTATGCATAAGCTGCAAGGTTGTGTGGTTCCTTGTACCATATTGTACATATAAGGTACGCATTTTCAAGTTTTGTATTCTATAACACAAGATTTTATCTAAATTTTATATTTGGGATGTATTAACTTCTTGTCTAGTGTTCCTATTTATGTCTACAAAACTTGGAAGATTTCTCCTTTGGAAATTTTTATGGTTGATTCGTTCTGACAGGTATTGGTTTTCGAAACTAGCATATAGGTTAGTGTTTAGGGACAAATTCCCCTAGGGCCTTGGATTGATACCCTAGCATATCGGGGGTTATCTACAAAGAAAAACAAGCATTCCGCACAACCATGATGCTAATATAAACAAACTACTCGAAGAGAGGTGCACCTGGGGGTCCTTCGTTTGGGAAGATCCAACCAGGTTCCAAAACCTCTTGGAGTTCCTTTCGATCCTTCAACTTGGAAAACAATCAATTCCAGAAAGCACAACATTATATTGACCAAGTATCATAAAGAAACCATCTTCATAGCATATTGATAGGTAGTTAGTTATACAATTAAAACAACCATTCATATGTGAATCATAACATTGATATCATAAACATGAAGAAGATTTATATCAGGAACAAGAAAAGTGTTTCTTTTATTATAGATAACTAAAGTATAGAAAGGAATGATTTCACCTGAGTCTTCCTTTCGTAGGCTCCAATCGGAACCGTCCTCCAGATTCATCCAGTCTCAAGCCTTCAACAAACTCCTTCCATGACTTACTCCAAGATATCTCAACTAATGGAAAGACATCATAACTCAAGGAAACAAGGGTTTTCTGTAATAGGGGAAGTGCTAGAAGCATAAGGATCTTTAGACCTGGTCTGGGATAATCTCAGCAGAGTGATTTTTCTCTCTATTCTCTCCTCCTTAGGCCTTCCCATTGAAGCCTTTTTATACTTCTCCCAAAGTAGTTTTTTAGTTGGGAATTCGTTGGGAATAGTTGGGCCATGGGCACTAATAGGTAATCAACAGGTAAAACCCATGATCTCTACCCAAAATTAAGGAGATTTAATTTTTTTAAGTGTTTTAAGACATATACATAGGTTGGGTATACACAGACCCACATACACATGTGTTAAACTCAGGGCAATGTCGCGTATGGGGAGTAAAACATTGTTTTTTAAGTATTTGGACTAGGTCTAGAAGAAGGGGTTGCCCTAGGCCATGAGTGCAGCATCACAAACATCAAGAGTGAGATTTGGAGCTATAACAGATGCCCCCTAATATATGAGGTCAGAAGGGGTACATGATGGCCGAAATGTATTAAGTAAGTACATGGAAAGGAAACCTATCAAAAAGTGAGAAGGACTCCACTAGAGTTCAGCCTACCAAGCCATAAAAGGAGATCAGAAAGAAACACTATCTAAGGTGGGCATACCCATGCTCAGAGAAAGTAAATTATGTTCGCATATCAAGTACAAGCGGATCCACTAAGTATACAAGTATAAAAGACTGGAAAATACATAATGGATCATCTGATCATGATCGAACAAGTACATGTCTGAATATCACATATAAGAATGTCAATGATGCTGAAGGATGAAGCGGATCACTGATATCAAAGGCTGATCCCAAAAGTACCAAATGAACATGATGGATTAAGATGGTACTACACTACAAGCTCAGGTGCCAGCATATAAAATGTCGCCATAAATGATTGCAACATATAAGGTGGAGTGGTATCAACTAGCAGCAACAGGAGAAACTGTCAAGTGAACCAATGAATGCTGATGCAACCTGAGGTCTTCATCGATTGCCGTGGTACATTTCTACACCATGGGAATAAATGATCTAAAGTTTACCATGTGAGAAATAATTTGATTACCGGTCATTGATGTATACCGTTAACAAATGTGAGACTACTCACCGATAATGATAATGAGCGTTAAGGTACCCAGTGCAATCTAACAAGTGTGAATAGATGAGTTGTAGTCGAACACCTATAAGAATCTATCGATCAGGAGACAATGATGGTTTCCCACTGTCAATAGCGAAGGATCTTCCACTAATGACTGCAAACCCCAAGGTACTTCCAAATGGACTCTAGACCTTTGCCCCAGAGCAATGAGTCATAGTCGATAGGGAAAGATCCGCTCGAAGGAAGGCATTAAGGCATCCTTCATCAATCTAGCGTGAGTGTAACCTGTAGGCCAATAATGTGGAAGGAATCGGACGAAAAAAGATGTAATAACCCGACCGAAACATGTTTCCAATGTACACAAGATGTAGCTAGCGCACGATAGAAACCCTCTGAACTAACCAATAATGAAAGCTGACACAAAGGCGAGGTATCCACCAATAGGGTCAAATGGAAACCAAGGTACTACATGAATCCCAATGTGTGATAGTGTAAGCTGATGTCGAACACAAGGGAACCCCTCAGTCAAAGACCCATGATACTGATCGATGCTAAGCACAAGGTGACCTATTAATAATGAAAATAGGGCCAGGGTATTTCTCTAGGCCTGTCCTCAGAGCAAGATGTCATTGTCGATAAGGACAAGACCCACCAGCAAGAAATCAGTGGAGACCTTCTCAAACCGGCATGAGTAAAGGACCAATATAGCTAATGTGATGATAAACAAGACACTGACAACCAAGGATGGCTGAATGAAAAATGAGTTAAGAGACACCGCAGAGAGGCCGACTCAGGCTAAATTCCCTTGAACAAAAGCATGACTCAATGTGACTATGTGGCAACATATGATGACTCTGTATAAGTTCGTCACGCAGGAGGCATGAACGAACCCTCCATGTGATTGGAAGAGATAACCAATTGGGGGAGAATTGACTCGATAACAAGGTTAAGGTGTACCTAAGTCAAAATAAATTCCGCCCAAACGGAGGAGACTTTGTTTTGAGTGCTTTGTTCAAGGGTGACACGACTAACTCTAGTTGCCAACAATAAGTGGAAATATATTCCCTTTCCTACTCTTTTTTGGAATATATAATTTTTTTTTTATTTTTCTTTAAGCTAGAAAAAGAATAAAAGAATGTTATAGTATAGTGGAAAGAACGAGTTTTAGTGAAATAGATGATCTAGTTCCTGGGATTGGAACAATCCTATGCTCAATGCAGGGAGGCAAAAACTGGTCAAAGACAATCAAAGGTGTGTTTCTTCCATAGGTCAAGGTGTGTCAAGTTTCAAAAGTCAAGGGCATGCAAGTTTGATTTTGCAGTCGACATGGTCAAAAGTTGGCTTAAACACGAGTCCAAGTGAAGCCGGGTCAAGGCCAAAAGGTGCAAATAGTCAAAATGCAATGCAGTAGTACAACTTAGCACAAGCGAACCTCTAGGGTATAAGGCCAGAACAAAGGGAAGAAGCAAAGAGGAATGAGTCTTCATCGCATAATTCATGGCGGGACTACAGAGGACTCCCGAGCCTACTCAGATCGAAGCAGCATGGGCAACAAATGTTAGTGAGGTGCTAACTATGATGCCCATGAAAAGGATGGCTCTACCATTGTGTCATGATTTAAAAATTGGCGAGTGAAGATGGTTTATGAACCATAACACGATGGGATCGAACCTATGGCAAGTGTATCGACAAATGGAGGCTAGAATGCATAATGCAATGGAAAAATGGTTTCCCTAACCTATATGCCAGTGAGAAAATGATACCTGCCATGATGGGTCAGCAGTCATGGAACCGTCTCGAAAGCGTCCAAAATGTCCTGAAAATCAAACCATTGTCGACATTCCAAGCTCCCAAGTTAAAAGTTACATGAGACAAAAGAAAATCAAGTTTTGAAAAAATTTTGCATTTTCAAAGCCTATAAAATAGTTTTTGGACTCACCATTTTCACCATTTGATTTGACAGCAAAAGAGTGGAGCAAAAGGAGAAAACTTTACCATACGCAGAATTCAACCGTTCAAATCCTCCCAAAATCACAACGTAACCCTTAAACTTATCTTGCATTCAATTGTGACTGGTTTTAGAATTTTTAATTCAAGTTTCACTATTGAATTATTGCCAAAAACTTTGTCGCAGTGTATACGCGGGTTGGCTATGAGCAACCCACGTATACGCAGGCCCTAGACGCGACTGTGTATGAAACGGACCCACGTATACGCCGTGAAAACTTCAAAACAAAAATCTAACGGTCAAAATTTGTTTTTTCTTCAGGATGACAGTCACTTGGAGAGAAAGAAAGCATGCCTTAGTGGATGATGAGGTTATGAATGATCCTAATGCCCTGGATGCCTTAAGAGGATGCGGTTTGCTAAAGTTCTTTAAAACGCCAAATATGAAAGAAAACACTAGCTTGCTCGAAATGCTCATTCACTATTGGAGCATCGAGGATGACTCGTTTATGATTGATCAGATGCCACTCAAGTTAGAGGTTGAGGATATTTATTTCATCACAGGCCTTTCCTAGAGGAGAGAGGTAGTACATTCCACAGGCAGATCACGAGGCAGTATCCCTATCGAGGACTACGTACATATATATTTCTCGGGGCATCCAGAAAAGGTTGGAGGCCAAATTCCAATCAAGCATGTGGAGATTTTAGAACTGAGGATCATCCTGTTCACTATAGCCAGAGTGAACGAATCAGCTTCCTTGCACCAGGCTTCATGGCTAGCCATGAGCTTGGCGGTAGACTATCTCACCACTATGTTTGACTGGTGTACTCCTCTTCTCACCAACCTGAAGAGCCAGCTTACTTCTATCAAGAAAGGGCAGACCAAAAACTTTGGGTATGGAACCATTTTGTGCTCTTTCTTCTTTGAGAGGGTCCCAACACTCCGTCCTAGAGTATCAAATTCAATCAGCACCCCACGAGATCCACGAATGGGCAGGTGGGCTGACTTGATGAAACGACTAGGAGGTGGGGACGTTCCACGGACTTCTAAGGAGATCCAGATCTAGCCTTACCACCAACAACAACATGGGGCGATATAGGTAAATATTTTTTGATTTTATGATGTTTTATGATTTTTCAAGTATAAAAATGAACTTTGAAAAAATATTTTTGATAGGATTCAAATGACTAATATGATGATCATGTTCCAGATATTGGGCTAGTGTGACCAGATGGGTTCCCACAGCATGGACATCATGTCTGAGGTGCCGAAGAGGTGGCTGCGGAGACAGAGCGACTTCTACACACAGTTCAGCGGCACTTGGTGAGACTAACTCACCGAGTACTGATGGAGGCCATAGAGGATCTCCCTATAGATATGTAGCATCATGTGGTTGGCATACCACAAGACTGGGTTCGTACTCTAAGGTGTGTGGCCAAAGCAGTAGTTTCATACTTAGCCACTCATCCTGAGCCAGGGCATTAGATGTATTGGACATGATTATGGGCATTTGAGTCCCAATTTTTGTATATTATTTTGGACACACTTATGTACACTCAAGATATTTTATGATATATATATATATATATATATATATATATATACAGTTTGACTTTTTGATGCTTGATTTTATTGTGATGAATGAATGATGTGCCTATCTAATGCTTGATTAGCGATAGAATTAGCTAACCAATTATGAGATCTTGGAATGTGAAAATAATTAATGTAAGTAAATGATCTTTGCAACAACCTCACCCTTAAATAGTGGCGATATAAACATGGATCCCTTACCCGATAAATGTTATTCAAATGTGACATTATCAATTGTGAATCGAGATAGACTACCAACAAATCGATTTCATAAGAAATTGCTTCGGATAGTAAATTAATGACAACAGTATACTCATCCATATTATTTGAAGCGGGACCAATGCTTATTCCCCTTGACACCATCATCTGACCAGTTGGATAGTAGAGTACGCAAGCTGCGGAAGCGAGGTTCCGAGTGTGCTGACTAGCACCATTAGCGAATCCAAAATAGACCAAGTCATCCATCAACACCTGCCACAGCAAACCAAAAGTATCGATATCAAAAAAACTCCCGATAAGATATGTACAAACATACAAAATGTACAAAGAATCCATTACCTAGCTGCTACTTAAGCAAAGTACTTCTTGAGGTAGATCCCATTTCGGGGCTTTGACAACTTGTTTCCTTCAAAATCGATTAACTCATACGCCCATTTTTCTAAAACTTGTTTAATTATGAAGGGACCATACCACATAGGTTTGAACTTTCCTGCCTCCAAGGCATCCTTATCTTGGTCATAGACCAAGACAAGGTCACCTTCAGAAAAGACTCGAGGAAAGACAACTTTATCGTACTGAGTTATAACCCTTTTCTTATGAGCTTCATTGATTGTGGCGGCATCTCGACGCTGCTCATCGAGATGTTCCAAATGAAGAAGGCGCTCTTCGAGACTAGAAGTCTCTGGAAAGAGCTCAATAGCTAACTTAAGAGATGGAATTTCACATTCAATAGGAAATATAGATTCCATCCCATAAACTAACTGAAAAGGTGTAAAACCTGTAGCAATCTTTACAAAGGTTCGGTATGCCCAAAGAGCCGGATACAACATAAAATGCCAATTGGACCAATTTTTATCGATTGTTCTTTGCAGGATCATCTTAAGGGTTTCGTTCACAACCTTGACCTGTCCATTGGCCTAAGGATAATATGGAGACGAGTGTTCTTTCCGGGAACCCAATTTAAGAGCCAATTCAAACATTAGTTGGTTTTGGAAATGACTGCCATGGTCAGTGACAATCTCTCTCGGGATACCGAACCTTGAGATAATCTAATTAAAAAGGAACAATGCCGCTATTTCACTATCATTTTTATAAGTGGGCATGGCCTCAGCCCACTTCGTGAAGTAGTCTATGACCACAATAATGTACTTGTGATTCGCTGCTGAAGGTGAATTAAAAGTTGTAAAATCAACACCCCGCGTAGTAAAAGGACCGACAGTGACAACGGGAAAAAGAGGAGTTGGATGTGAACGCATCTTTCGAGTATAAACTTGACAGGGGTGACAGCGTTTGACCGCTTCAACACAATCTTTAAAGAGCGAAGGCCAAAAATAGCTGGCACGCAAGATATGCTGGGCTGTAGCAAGCCCTGAAAGATGACCACCACAAGTTCCACTGTGGCAGTCATTGAGAACTGACTCTGCTTCCTCTAGGGTTAAACAACACCGAAGGATTGAATCAACCCCTCAACGATATAATGTATCACCAATGATAACATAGTTTTTATCGAGGAGACATAATTTTTGGCGTTCATCCTTAGAGAAAGTAGAGGGAAACTTCGAAGTCTGGAGATATACAATGATATCTCCATACCAAGGGTTGAGTGAAGAGATGAGGAATAAATGTTCGTTGGGAAAACTTTCCTCATAAATAATATCCTCTGCACAAGGCAGCTCAGAAATTAACTCCGCAAAAACCATAGATTTCTTAGACTTGGCAGACAAGAACTCGAGATTGAATTCTTGTAAAATGACTATCCATCGATTATATTTGCCCCTAATAACTTGCTTACTGAGGACAAATTGTAATGGATTGACCGGCACTAAGACAAAAGTTTTTCGTAGCAAGATATAATGGCGGAGCCGCTTGACAGCATGGACAACTACCAAGGCAAACTTCTCAATAGAAGAATAGCGGAGTTGAGTACCTATCAAGCCTCGACTCAAATAATAAATCACATGCTTCCTGAACGAGAACCATACCTATGGTTGATTCTGCTGCAACGAGATACAAAAGGAAATCCCTACCATAATCTGGTGGACTCAAAATCAGGGCAAATACTAATGCCTTTTTCAAGGCATTGAATGGCCGCTACGCAAAGCCATCCCATACATATGGAACTCCTTTTCGTAGCAAACGCATAAACCCTTTAGTGATCTCAACATAATTCGCTATAAACTGTCTTAATAAATTAGCCTTCCCTTGAAGACTTTGAAGTTACCGATTTGAGGACGGGGGAGGCAATTGAATTATTGCCTCTACCTTGAAGGGATCAACCCTAATCCCTTCATTTGACACAATGAACCCTAATAACCGACCAGATGTAACCGTGAAAACGCACTTATTGGTGTTCAATAGGATTTTGTAAAATCGACGTCGCTCAAAAATCAATTGAAGGTGACTAAGGTGATCAGTTCTCTTTCGAGAACAAGTAGCTAGATCGTCCAAGTATGCTTCGATGATATGTTTAATGTCATGGAATGTGTATGACATAGCCCACTGGAAGGTAGCTCCAACATTTTTGAGACCAAAAGGCATCTTTCTGTATGCAAAGGTACCCCAGGGACATATAAAAACTATCTTATGTTGATCTTCCTGATGGATAGAGATCTGATTATAACAGGAAAAACCATCCACGAAGGAGAAAATTCCATTACCCGCACACTCATCAACAATCTGATAAATAAATTGCGTGGGGTAATTATCTTTGGGACAAGCTTTGTTTAGGTCCCTAAAGTCAATGCATACTCAGATTTTTCCTTGCTTTTTATCCACATGGACTGGATTAGAAACCCAATCGGTAAGAGGAACAGGGTATATGAAAGCCACCTTGAGCATCTTCTCTACTTCAGCTTTAATGGCTGCTACATTCCTAGGATTAACTGGTCGAAGCCTCTGACGAACCAGTTTGGAATTTTCATACGTCTTGATCTCATGTTGAACTATGGATGGATCGATGTGAGGCATTTCTTCATAAGACCAAGTGAATACATGTCGAAATTCCTTTAAAAAGTTGGTGTAAATTTAAATTTATTCAGGGGAACCTTCGACTCCGATGAAGAGATTCTCGATCACGTTAGGGTTCCTAGAGATGCTTATAGATATTGTTTTTTAAATCACCGACATATTACCTTTAGCATGAAAGTGTGTTGGAGCCAAAGGATTTGGTACCGTACAGACATCCTTAGTAAACAGCTCGGAGAACCTAGATTCTACTTCCTCCAATGGAGGAAGAAAATATGAACGATGGTGTAAGTCATTCTGAGGTCGATCTACACCCATAATTACTTCTAGGATTGCTTCTTTGGATGGTAAAAATGTATCTAAGTAGTCCATAGTGGAGGTTGAATCAAGGGTCCAGGCCGGGGCCACATCACCATCTAGCTCCTCCTCAAAGAAAGGAGTAGAATGGTTATTTGCAGAGTTGACGATAGATTGATATCTAAGCTCTGCTACAGACATAGGAAATTCCATTCCACCAACTTGTCCTTGAACTAATGTGGTTGTAGGTGAAGGCAAGGTCCAAGGGTCTGAAAAATAATGAGTTCAGAAGAACTCTTCCCGTGAAGACTCCTTAGATGATGAAATGACATTGATTCTAGTGATAGGAGAGGGAAAATCAAAGGTACCCATCAATAAAAAATACATCCCAACTCCTAGATTCTCAGTAGGCGGGTGAGGATTATCCACTAAAGGAACAGTAGAATCTAAATTTTCCCTAGTATCAGCTAGAGAATAATCCAATTGATCAACCTTGACGATTTTCCCCTCATGAGGAAATAAAATGACATCAAATAGAGTCGACACAACGGCATCCATTTCATATACCTAGTTCCTTCCTAAGAGGAGATTGTAATCTAGGTTAGTGTTAATGACTTCTACTTTGATATTGATGACCTTCCCCCCAACACACATGGGAAAGGTTGGGATAATCCCATGCAGCCTATGAGAATGCCCATCAAATGCAGTTAGGAGGGTAGGTGAAGGAACAGCCGAAGGCAATCCAATGGCCTTCCAGCATGACATCAACATGATGCACATGGAAGCTCCTTCAGCAAATAACTGTATGAAAAATATTAACTTTCTGGTATGTAGACTTTATTTGAAAAGCCATATGATGAGGGAGTCACTTTTTGACATTGAACATGTCGAAAGTGAGCACTAAAGAGTTATTTGGATCAACTGCCCCTATTATCAAAAGCAAAGCACTACGTTGAGCTGGACACGACTGGAGAACCTCTAAAGCGGACATGGCGCATGGACTCTGAGCCAGATCCTCGACAATGGAGTAATTCTGGGCAGCCCTAGCATTAGGATTAATAGTCGCGCATTTAGCAGAACCTTTCGGTATCTGTGGTATAGTCTTGACAGTATGAAGGTCGGTATTTTCGAGAGTAGTTTTGTCCTTGGATGTTTGAGCTTCACCGTAATCACACAACCGAGTGGCCACATGGACGATAGAACCCATCATGAAAACATTTGATGATTTCTCCCCTTCCTGGTTGCCCCCTGCAAAGGTACCAGGATTTGAACTCGCGGCAACAAGCAGTTGCTGCCCTTGGGGAAAAGGGTTGTTTAACACAGCTTGAGAGTTAGAAGTCCCTTGCTGCCCTAACAAGCGTTGAGAATCTTGAATCTTTGGGCAGGGATGAGTTAAATGGTCTCCACTGCATAGCTTGCATGGAAACTTGACTTTCTTTCTAGACCCATTTCCACCACCATCAACATTATTGTCAGGTTTATTTGCGTCAGTCATCCCATCTTGACTCTTTTTCTTACCTCGTCCTTTCTTTTTCTGATTGGAATTTTGATTTCCTTTGGGGTTGGAAGATTGGATGGCATTAACTGAAGAGGGTTGAGAAGACGAAGGGTTAGATGATGTGACCTGGTTATTCGACGCATTTTGTAAAGACAACTGCTACAATTGGCTCAACAGGTTCACCGCATTTGTGTCTATAGATCCAATGATACCATCCACATGGGGACCTGGCTTCGGCTTGGCTATATCAACCTTAGTCCCAGGAGCATATGGAAAGTTTTTTTGTAGAATCCCAGACTGAGAGTAAATCAATTCTAAGTGTTGGGCCCTAAAAATAGCTTGCTCCTCAGAATAGACTCTGGATAGGGAGATATCCTTATAGATTTCAGGTTATAAACATTTCAAAAACCATTCGAGATGGTATTTCAGAGGAATTTCGTCTTTGATTAGCCTCTTTCGCCATCTCCATTCCTAAATATGATAAAAAATGTGAGTTGCCGTGTCTTGACGAAAATTGGCCAGAAGTTCAGTTCTGGCATCATAACGGACGGGCAACTGGAAATGATTTAGGAAAATACTAACCAAATCAATGAAAGATGTAAAGCTACCCCCTGGCAACTCTATATACCACTTGGCCACATTGCCAGTCAAGATGCAATGAAAAAGTTTCAACCTAATCGAGTCATCGATAAGGGAGTTTGATGAGCACCACAAATGGAATGTGGTTACATGGTCACCCGGGTCTTCACCACCCTTCCCCTCGAACTTTGGAATGTCCAAAGGGAGTTTGGTTGGGACTAGAGGCTAGGCTGAATTGTATTTGATTGGATCGTTTGTTAATTTTGTGAGATCTAGCAAGTTCAATGTTGCCAGAAAAGGAAGCCTAGGAGGACCTTGGGGATTCCACCCAGACTAGGCGGAGCTCCCAAAGTTCTGAAAAGATTGGCCTAGATTTTGGAAGGCACCAGGCTACCCAAAGTAACCAGCAGAACCAGCTGAACCAAAAGGTGGACCTTGTGATCCAGCAAAACTTGGAGTTTGACCAACTTCGGCTGAAAAACCTCCATAACCGGCGAAGTTCCCTCCTAAAGGATTATAAGGAGTCGATAACCCCTGATAAGGATTCCAAGTAGAAGCTAAGGGAGGAATACTTCAAAACGAGCTGAATGTGGAGAATGGCCTATTCCCTTGTTGGCCGAAAAATGGATTCCCAGTCCCCATGCCACTAACCGTAGGGTTAGTCCAACCTTGAAAGGGATTGCTGCCTTGTCCTGTAGAAGAAAAAGGCATAGATCCTATCATCAGGTTGGAATGTGATATCTGACCACTTCCAAAAGGAAAACCCTGAAATGAAGCCGACCCACCCATCATGGATGTGGAGGCACTGAATGAAACTGACAGAATACCTTGTGAATGGGTGCCAAATGGGAAGAATCCAGAACTAAAAGTGTTGGCTTGGGAATTTCCACTAGAAGAAGGAATGGAGGTAGACCCAACTAAAGATGTGCTAGAAAAGGACCCAAATAGAGATGCAGAGGGGATGGAAATAGTTACTCCCCCTTGTATTGATGTTGGAGTCTGCATAGTTTTAGCACTTGTGGTAGAAGCCATGCTTCCAGTAGTGGTCATCTATTCGGTGTGGAGCATGATTATTTAGAGGTCTTTGTTTCAGCCAGATGTATACCCCAAGAAGTTTGTACACCCCTCCATGCAGGGGGTGCGGGGGGGACTTTTCCCCCCCCGTGGGGGTTCAGGGGGGTCAATCCCCCCTGGCTGGGGGGTCTAAGGGCCAGCGGTCCCCCAGCGAGGATTTCGGCGGTAGCGCCCCCAAAGCTAAAAATAGATGTAAAATTAAATTGTAAAAGTATAGTAATTTCTAGTCAATCTGGGTCGTTCATTAGGCGGATGATCTAACAGTAGAACTTATGTTTAGTTTAGGGTTTTTTGCCCTAGAAGGAAACCCCTCTCTTTGTATGAAGGCATTGTATTGAGGCTGTGTAATAGATATGTATTCTTAGAGCGAGAAATAGAGAGGCAAGATTGTGAGAGAAAACAAAGGATATTACAGCGGATTTGCTGTAGTTTGTGTCTCTTCATTTTGCTGGATAATAAAAACCAAGGACTGGTTGTTCGGGGTGGATGTAGCCCAAACTGGGTGAACCACGTATATCTGTGTCTCTTTGGTTCTATGTGTTTTCTATGTTTATATCTCTGCTATATTCTATGTGTTCCATTGCTCTATAATATATAATTTTTCTAACAGTTGGTATCAGAGCTGAAGGTCTATTTGGCTGATAAACTCGTAGGGGAAAAGGGTTCCTGGTTCAAGTGGGAGCAATGGCAGAAGATGTTAAGTTTAGGGTCAAGAAATTTAACGGCCAAAACTTCTCGCTGTGGAAGATGCAGATGGAAGATTATCTATATCAGAAAGATCTGTACCTACCATTGGGCAGAAAAACAAAGATGTCGATGGGTATGATAGATGAAGAATGGAACCTTCTCGATAGAAAGGTACTCGGAACAGTACAATTGTGCCTCGTAGCATCAGTTGCCTTCAACATTTCGAAGGAAACAACGACATAGGGTTTGATAAAGGCGTTGGCGAAACTATATGAAAAACCCTCGGCCTCAAACAAGGTATTTCTTATGAAACGGTTATTTAATATGAAGATGTCGGAAGGTGGATCTGTTGCAGACCATTTAAATGATTTTAATACTATTACAAGTCAGTTAAGTTCTGTAGGGGTAAACTTTGATGATGAAGTTATAGCTCTGTTATTCTTGTGCTCATTGCCAGAAAGTTGGAATGGTTTAGTAATGGCCATCAGTAACTATATTTCTGGATCTAGTACTCTAAAGTTTGATGGTGTTGTCGGTGCTATCCTTAGCAAGGAAATGCGACGGAAAAGCTTCGGTGAGACATCGGGTAATGCTTTGAGTGCAGAGTCTAGGGGAAGAAAAATGGAAAGAGGAAAGAGCTTAGTATATTGTAGTAAATCAAGGAAAGGTAGATCCAAGTGCAGAGTGGGGATAGTGTGCTGGAAATGCGGAAAGAAAGGACACCTAAAGAAAGACTATAGATCTCGGAAGGGAAAAGAAGGAGATTCACAGCAAGAAAACAATCATGAATCAAATGTGATAGGTGAGGTGTTACAAGATTCTTTGATTCTTTCTTATGAAAATATTACTGATTCTTAGGTGGTAGATTCAGGGGCCTTATTCCATGCCACACCTGATAAGAAATATTTTCATGACTATGTTCAAGGAGATTTTGGACATGTCCATTTGGGTGATGATAAACCCTGTAAAATTGTTGGAATGGGTAAGGTTCTTGTAAAACAGTAGAATGGAAACCAATGGCTATTAAAGGAGGTAAGGCATGTTTCAGATTGAAGAAAAATCTAATTTCAACGAGGCAGTTAGGCTGTGAAGGTTGTGTGAAAACTTTCACAGATAAAGCTTGGAAGGTCACCAAAGGAGCCCTGGTAATAGCAAAAGGTGAAAAGGTTGGTACATTGTATTTATGTAATGGTATTTCTAACTCTGTTAATGCTTTAACTTCCAAAGGAACAGATGCAGCATTATGGCATCATAGGCTCGGAAACATGAGTGAGAAGGGAATGAAGATTCTTCACTCAAGGAATTTGTTGTCGGGTTTGAAGAATGTTGATTTGGACTTCTGTGAGAATTGCATTTATGGAAAATAGAAGAGAATCAGATTTTTGAGAGTTGGGAAAGAAAAGAAGAGCGAAAAATTAGATCTTGTGCATACAGATGTATGGGGATCTGCTCAGGTATTATCTCTTGGTGGCTCTCATTATTATGTTAATTTTATTGATGATGCAACTAGAAAAGCTTGGATTTATTGTATTAAGAATAAATTTGATGTATTTGATACTTTCAAGAAATGGAAAGCTTTGGTTGAGATTGAGATAGGAAAGAAATTGAAGTGTCTCAGATCAGACAATGGAGGTGAATATTGTAGCAAAGATTTTGATAGGTACTGTTCAGAGCATGGAATTCGCAGATAGAAGACAGTTCCAAGAACACCACAAGAAAATGGTGTGTCAAAAAGGATGAACAGAAAAATCATGGAGCATGCAAGGTGCATGAGATTGCATGCAGGATTGCCTTTATAGTTTTGGGCAGATGCTATAGATATTGTTGTTTATCTAGTAAACATAGGGCCTTCAAGTTCCTTGGATGGTGGTGTTCCAGAGGAAGCATGGACAGGTAAAAAGATAAACTACTCTTTTTTAAAGCATTTTGGTTGTGAGGCATTTTCCCATATTAATAAATAAAATAGAACAAGGCTTGAGGCAAAATCAAAGAAATGTACTTTTATTGGATATGGTGTTAATGATTTTATTTATCGCTTATGTGATTATGAAAATCACAAAATCATTAGGAGTAGATATGTAATATTCAATGAAAAGGTCTTGTATAAGAATCAGTTGCAGGAAAAGAAACAGGAAAAAGAAAACAAGGAATACATATTTCTTGATGAGATCATTGAAAAAGTAAAGGTGCTTGAAAATAATAATAATCAACAACCACAACAACAACAACCACCACAACAGCAACAGGCACCCCAAACACCTGAAAGTGGTGTTAGAAGATCTACCAGGATAAGTATACCCGCTGAACGATATTCTCCTTCATTATATTATTTATTGTTGACTGATTCTAGTGAACCAAAATGTTATGAAGAAGCAATGCAGGTTGAAAGTAGGAAGAAGTGGGAGCTAGCCATGGAAGAAGAGATGGACTCCTTAATGCATAACTAGACTTCAGACTTAGTGAGGTTGCCTGCAGGTAAAATTACATTGCAGAATAAATGGGTTTACAGGCTAAATGAAGAAGATGGAGGAAAACAGAGGTACAAAGCTAGACTTGTGGTGAAGGGGTTTGCACAGAAGAAAGGTATTGATTTTGAAGAAATATTTTCTCCTGTTGTTAAAATGACTTTAATCAGAACTATTTTAAGACTAGTACCAATTGAAGATTTGCATCTTGAGAAGTTAGATGTAAAGACAGCCTTTCTCCATGGGGATTTGGTGGAAGAGATATATATGCAGCAACCACAAGGATATGAGGTAAAAGAGAAAGAGTGTTTGAACAACCACATACTAGATGTCGCTCTAATCATTGTGTTTATCTGAAAAAGCAAAATGATGGCAGCTATATTATATTGTTATTGTATGTGGATGACATGCTTGTTGCAGGGTCTAACATGCAGGAAGGATTTGGGAGCTGCAAAACAAATCCATGGTATGAGAATAACTAGAGACAGGAAAAATCGCAAATTAACATTGTCTCAAAATGAGTACATACAAAAGGTGTTGAAAAAATTTAATATGCACAATGCAAAACCAGTTAATACACCTTTTGCTAGCCATTTCAAACTTAGTAAGGAAATGTGCCCAAATACCCAAGAAGACATGGATTATATGTCTAAAGTTCCATATGCATCAGCAGTTGGAAGCTTAATGTATGCAATGGTCTGCACAAGGCCTGATATTGCACATGCAGTGGAAGTTGTAAGCAGGTACATGAGCAATCCAACAAAGGAACATTGGATGGCAATGAAATGGATTCTCAGATATTTGAAAGGTACCACAAATCAAGCATTATGCTTTGGTGGTTCAAACATTTCTCTACAGGGATATGTTGATGCAAATATGGTAGGTGACAAAGATAACAGGAGGAGCACTACAGGATGTGTATTTACTGTAGGTGGAATAGCTATTAGTTGGGTTTCAAAAATCCAAAGTGTTGTTGCACTTTCAACATGAGAAGCAAAGTATGTTGCTGCTACAGAGACTAGTAAAGAAATGATTTGGTTACAAAGGTTTATGCATGAATTGGGTAAGAAGCATGATATGGGCACATTATACAGTGATAGCCAAAGTGCCATTCATCTTGCAAAGAACTCAGCATTTCATTCCAGGACTAAACACATATAACTCAAGTACCATTTCATACGATCAGTGTTGGAATATGGAGAGTTGAAGCTGGAAAAGATACACACTAGCCAAAATCCTGCAGATATGCTAACAAAAGTTGTTACCAGGGAGAAACTGAGAATATGCTTAGTTTCAATTGGTCTTCAAGGATGACGGTGAAGATGAGAAACAACCAGGTCCAAAGAGGAGTCATTGTCCAGCAAATGAAGTAGCAGTGGAGTTGCTACAATCATTCTCCAAGTGGGAGATTGTTGAGTGTCGAGCATGCTTATTTAGAGGTCTTTTTTTTAGCCGGATGTATACCCCAGGAAGTTTGTGTACCCCTCCATGCGAGTGGGTGTGGAGGGGACTTGTCCCCCCCCCGCGGGGGTTTGGGGTGGCCGATCCCCCCCCGGTTGGGGGGTCTAGGGGCCAGCGGTCCCCCAGCGGGGGTTGCGGGGGCATCGCCCCTGAAGCTAAAAACAGATGTAAAATTGCCTTGTAAAAGTATAGTAATTTCTAGTCAATTTGCGTCGTTCATTAGGCGGATGATTTAACGGTAGAACTTATGTTTAGTTTAGGGTTTTTTTCCCTAGAAGACAAACCCTCTCTTTGTATGAGGGCATTGTATTGAGGCTGTGTAATAGATGTGTATTCTTAGAGCGAGAAATAGAGAGGCGAGACTATGAGAGAAAACAGAGGATATTACAGCGGATCTGCAGTAGGTTGTGTCTCTTCATTTTGCTGGATAATAAAAAGGAAGGACTGGATGTTCAGGGTGGACATAGCCCAAACTGGGTGAACCATGTATATCTATGTCTCTCTAGTTTTATGCATTTTCTGTGTTTATATTTCTACTATATTCTATGTGTTCCATTGCTCTGTAATATATAATTTTTCTAAAATCATCAACGGTAAGTGCGTAATATGACCTGGACTTGACGATATATGTGTCGAAGTCCCAATGTATTGTAATACATATGGATAGTTAGATGGTAGAGGAGAATTCAAAGCCGCTAACGACTCTAGGAGTTCTTCTACCTCTATGTTATCTTCCAATTGAAAGAAAACTCAAGAAAGAACTGGAGTGTTCCTTTCTAGTTCTTCGAAAGTACCAGGCCCATGCTAAACACTAATTCCCACGAGGGGAGGATCAATCCGAATGTGTCAGTTTCCACGGGATGAAACCCACTGGCAGTATTACCTCTACGCCTTCTAGGAGAAGGCTCTAAACTTGGTGGTGAAAGACCACAAAGTCTTCGAGACCGTCTAGGCGATCGGTCAGCCACTTTGAATTTTTTATTAAGATCTAATTAAAGACTCAAGAAAAAATGAAAGCTAGGCCAACTAAGAGCATAGAGCACACACTAAAAAGTCCCTAAACAATGTCAGCCAGTCAAACAACTTTCGAGTATTTCTGCTCCAGATGATGAGGAACGGACACCAAAATATAAGAAAGTGAAGTAAGGGGCCTTCCGAAGATAGTTTGGGATAATGACGGCCTAGTCCTACCAGAGAAGGTAATAGAGGAAGTTACGCTAACCTCCTAACAACAGCTTGTGCCGGTGCAAGCCCCCAAGCTTCGCAAGGGTGCCCTCCAGTAGTACCATTAAGAGTGATGCAACGTCAACCTCAGGTGCCATGGGATTCCCCTCTGCAACCACCTATGTAGATCCCTAGAAGAAGAAACTAAGGTTACCAACTCATGTCAGAAGCCAAGTGAAACAGCCTTGAGGTAAGATCCGACAAGTAGGAGAGGAGGTATCTCTCTTCCTTATTGTCAAAAACCCTCGTGCTTAACTCTCAGATCTGAAGCTTTCCTGGTCTTCCTAATGCTATTGGATTTGTGCTCACTATTCAGACTCCTATGTTTTATAGTTTAAATGGCCTTCGAGAGTTTTCTCTGCACTCGCCTAATCCAAAGCCCTCAAATATTCTAAAACTTGTTGGTGTGTCTAAATTGACAATTATGAAAAAGTTCTAGTGTATTTTAGTTAGCGCTTGTTTTTAAATGGGTTGTTCTTTAAGTCAAGGGATAAGCAGAAATGAAACTTGTGGTGTTTTGATGCAAAAGAAATTAATAAAAACCAAACTATATGCAAATGCACTTGTTTTGTTCTTTGATGAAAGAAATTTCTACTAGGTTCTAAGGAACTTCTAAGAAAGCAATAAAATTTTCTTTTCTTTTCTTTTACTCAAGCTTCACACACACAAAAATTAACAAAACTATGGATGCCCTAAAAGATGCACAAATTTATCCTAATGCAATGAGTACATGCTAATGCAAAACTTAAGACTACTCTAAATCAAAGAATGAAAGTAACTTGTTTATCAATTCTAATTTGCCACTTAAGATGTTTAGATAGAATATAAGTTGCTAATGCTCATTTTCATCCAAACATTAAAATAAAGTTTCAAGACAAACAAAAATGCACTTTCACTCGCAAAAAGGAAACTAAATCAAAACAAGGCCAAAGAAAGCAAAAACCAAGTTTTCAAGAAGTTTTCTTCAAAAGAAAAAACAAAAATGACTTTTCAAAAGTGATCCAACTAAGACTGAAACTTTATGATTGAAGAATAGGCAACAAAACACTTTTCAAGTTTACAACACAAAACGGGTGAAAACTCAACAAAAAGTGCATTTCAAGATGCTCTTAACAATCAGAAAGCAGCCCAAAAAGCTCAGTGACAATGATCAAAATATCAAGAAAGAAAACTCTCAAAATTGTCACACAACAACTTTCAAAAAGCAAGAAAAGTAAATAGTCACAAATATGCAGTTTTTACATGCACACAAAAAGGTCACCAAAACAAGATTTGCCACAAATATTGAGACGAATCTTTATGTCCTGGAAGACCAGAACAACCAAGATTCCTAGAAAGAAATCTTGTATGTTTAAACAAAAAGTGATGATGCTTGCAACAAAACAAAACAAGACCAGTACTTTCTACAACTGGAGAGAGTTTGAAATCATGAACTTGCTATAAAAATAAATACTAACACAGAAAAGTAATTGTTCAAGAAAGACTCAGACCAGCAGACAGATCTTCAGAAACAAAAATATTTGAAAAATATTGAAAATATTAGGGTATACACAACTATTTTGATGCATAGCTGCGTGTATACACTATTCGGCCCTAGGAAACCTGCGTATACATGGGTTCACCTGAGGAAACTTGCGTATATACGCTTCTGTAAACTGGAAAAACAACGTATATAACAGATCACAAGAAAAATAAAAAAAAGGTATGAAGAAACTGATCAAACTTATAGTTCAAGTTCCTATAGGAACAGAGTACATAGTGACAGCAAGCAAATAAACAACTGAGCCTTGATTGGCTTGAATAAACCAAAAATAGGAACAACAATACTGTTGTCCCCAGTGGAGTCGCCAATTCTGTTTAGGGACAAATTCCCCTAAGGTCTTGGGTTGATACCCTACCAGATCGAGGGTTATCTACAAAGAAAAACAAGCATTCCACACAACCATGATGCTAATATAAACAAACTACAAGAAGAGAGGTGTACCTGGGGGTCCTTCGTTTGGGAAGATCCAACTAGGGTCCAAACCCTCTTGGAGTTCCTTTCGATCCTTCAACTTGAAAAACAATCAATTCCAGAAAGCACAACAATATATTGACCAAGAATCATAAAGAAATCATCTTCATAGCATATTGAAAGGTAGTTAGTTATACAATTAAAACAACCATTCATATGTGAATCATAACATTGATATCATAAACATGAAGAAGATTTATATCAGGAACAAGACAAGTGTTTCTTTTATTATAGATAACTAAAGTATAGAAAGGAATGATTTCACCTGAGTCTTCCTTTCGCAGGCTCCAAGCGGAACCATCCTCCAGATTCGTCCAGTCTCAAGCCTTCAAAAAACTCGTTCCATGACTTACTCCAAGATATCTCAACTAATGGAAAGACATAATAACTCAAGGAAACAAGGGTTTCCTGTAATGGGGGAAGTGCTGGAAGCACAAGGATCTTTAGACCTGGTCAGGGATAATCTCAGCAGAGTGATTTTTCTCTCTATTCTCTCCTCCTTAGGCCTTCCCATTGAAGCCTTTTTATACTTCTCCCAAAGTAGTTTTTTAGTTGGGAATTCGTTGGGAACAGTTGGGCCACAGGCACTAATAGGTAATCAATAGGTAAAACCCGTGATCTCGACTCGAAATTAAGGAGATTTAATTTTTAAGACATATACACAAGTTGGGTATACACAGACCCGCGTACACACATGTTTAGCTCATGGCAATGTCACGTATAGGGAGTAAAACACTGTTTTTTAAGTATTTGGACGAGGTCTGGAAGGAGGGGTTTCCCTAGGCCATGAGTGCAGCATCACAAACATCAAGAGTGAGATTTGGAGCGATAACAGATGCCCCCTAATATATGAGGTCAGAAGGGATACATCATGGCCGAAATGTATTAAGTAAGTACATGGAAAGGAAACCTGTCAAAAACTGAGAAGGACTCCACCAGAGTTCAACTTGCCAAGCCACAAAAGGAGATCAGAAAGAAACATTATCTGAGGCGGGCATACCCATGCTCAGAGAAAGTAAAGCATGTCCGCATATCAAGTACAAGTGGATCCACTAATTATACAAGTATAGAAGACTGGAAAATACATAATGGATCATCTGATCACGATCGAACAAGTACATGTCTGAATATCACATATAAGAATGTCAATGATGCTGAAGGATGAAGCAGATCACTGATATCAAAGATTGATCCCAAAAGTACCAAATGAACATGATGGAGTAAGATGGTACTACACTGCAAACTCAGGTGCCAGCATATAGAATGTTGCCATAAATGACTGCAACATATAAGGTGGAGTGGTATCAACTAGCAGCAACAGGAGCAACTGTCAAGTGAACCAATGAATGTTGATGCAACCTGAGGTCTTCACCAACCATCGTGGTACATTTCTACACCATGAGAATAAATGATCTAAGGTCGACGATGTGAGAAATCGTTTGATTATCGGTCATTGATGTATACCATTAACAAATGCGAGACTACTTACCGATAATGATAATGAGCGTCAAGGTACCCAGTACAATCTAACAAGTGTGAATAGATGAGTTGTAGTCGAACACCTATAAGAATCTATCGATTAGGAGACAATGATTGTTTCCCACTGTCAATAGCGAAGGATTTGCCACTAATGACTGCAAGCCCCAAGGTACTTCCAAATGGACTCTAGACCTTTGCCCCAGAGCAATGAGTCATAGTCAATAGGGAAAGATCTGCTAGAAGGAAAGCATTAAAGCATCCTTCACCAATCTAGTGCGAGTGTAACCCGTAGGCCAATAATGTGGAAGGAATTGGATGAAAAAATATGTAGTAACCTGACCGAAGCACGTTTCTGGTGTACACAAGATGTAGCTATCACACGACAGAAACCCTCTGAACCAACCAATAATGAAAGTTGACATAGAGGCGAGGTATCCACCAATAGGTTCAAATGGAAACCAACGTACTACATGAATCCCTATGTGTGATAGTGTAAGCTAATGTCAAACACAAGGGAAACCACTTAGTCAAAGACCCATGATACTGATCAATGATGAGCACAAGGTGACTTATTAATAATGAAAATAGGGCCAGGGTACATCTCTAGGCCTGTCCTCAAAGCAAGATGTCGTCGTCGATAAGGACAAGACCCGCCAGCAAGAAGTCAGTGGAGACCTTCTCAAACCAGCACGAGTAAAGGACCAATATAGCTGATGTGATGATAGACAAGACACTAAAAACCAGGGATGGCTGACTAAAAAATGAGTCAAGAGACACCACAGAGAGGCCGACTTAGGCTAACTTCCCTTGAACAAAAGCACGACTCAATGTGACTATGTGGCAGCATATGATGGCTCTGTATAAGTTCGTTACGCAGGAGGCACGAACGAACCCTCCATATGATTGGAAGAGATAACCAATCAGGGGAGAACTAACTTGATAACAAGGTTAAGGTGTACCTAAGTCAAACTAAATTCCGCCCAAACGGAGGAGAATTTATTTTGAGTGCTTTGTTCAAGGGAAACACGACTGACTCTAGTTGCCAACAATAAGTGGAAATATTGTCCCATTCCCAATCTTTTTTGGAATATATAATTTTTATGTCTTTTTCTTTAAGCTGGGAAAAGAATAAAATAATGCTATAGTACAGTGGAAAGAACGAGTGTCGGTGAAACAGATGATCTAGTTCCTAGGATTGGAACAATCGTATGCTCAATGCAGGGAGGCTAAAACTGGTCAAAGACACTCAAAGGTGTGTTCCTTCCATGGGTCAAGGTGTGTCAAGTTGCAGAAGTCAAGGGCATGCAAGTTTGATTTTGCAGTCGACATGGTCAAAAGTTGGCTTAAACATGAGTCCATGTGAAGTCGGCTCAAGGCCAAAAGGTTCAAATAGTCAAAATGCAATGCAGTAGTACAACTCAACACAAAGGAGCCTCTAGGGTATAAGGCCAGAATGAAGCGAAGAAGCAAAGAGGAATGAGTCTTCATTGCATAAGTCATGGAGAGACTACAGAGGACTCCCGAGCCTACTCAAATCGATGCAGCATGGGCAACAAATATCAGCGAGGTGCTAACTACGATGCCAATAAAAAGGATGGCTCTACCATTGTGTCATGATTTAAAAATCGGCAAGTGAAAATGGTTTACAAACCTTAACACGATGGGATCGACCCTATGGCAAGTGTATCGACAAATGGAGGCTAGAATGCATAATGCAATGGAAAAATGGTTTCCTTAACCTATATGCCAGTGAGAAAACAATACCTACCATGATGGGTTAGAAGTCATGGAACCATCTCAAAACTTCCGAAAAAGCATCCAAAATGTCCTAAAAATCAAACCATTCTCGACATTCTAAGTTCCCAAGTTAAAATTTACATGAGACAAAACAGAATCAAGTTTTGAAAAAATTTGACATTTTCAAAGCTTATAAAATAGTTTTTTGGCTCACCATTATCACCGTTTGAGTTGAGAGCACAAGGAGTGAAAAAAAAGGAGCAAGCTTTTCCATTCACCAAATTCGACCGTTCAAATCTTCCTAAAAGCACCAAGTAAAATTCGCGTATAGGGAGTAAAACACTATTTTTTAAGTATTTGGACCAGGTCTGGAAGGAGGGGTTGCCCTAGGCCATGAGTGCAGCGTCACAAACATCAAGAGTGAGATTTGGAGCTATAACAGTTAGGTTTTTCACCTGCATTGTGCACTTATCAGTTTCCTTTCCCATTTTGGCCTTAGGATCGACCCCACCAAGTTATGGTGCAGAACCTTCTCATTGCTTAGAAGTGTCATGCCTTGTGTGGTAGAGCCTACCTTATCATGGGTGCCCTAGATAGTACCTTGTTGTCACTTGGCACCCATGCTAAATTTTTGTTCTTAGGCTCAAGAGTCCTCTTTAGTCCCACGATGACTTTTGTGTTGAAGCCTCATTCCTCTACTTCTTCGCTAGCTTTCTGGCCTTATACCCTAGAGGCTCCTTTTTGTTGAGTTGTACTATTGCATTGCATATTGACTGCTCACACCTTTTAGCCTTGACCCAACTTCACTTGGACTCGTGTTTAAGCCACTCTTTTGACCATGTCTTCTGCAAAATCAACCATGCAATCACTTCACTTCAGCAACTTGACACACCCTTTTACCCATGGAAAGAACATCGCTTTGAGTGTCCTCGACCAATCTCGCCTCCCTGCATTAAGCATAGGAATGTTCCCCTCCCAAGAACTAGAGAATCTTCTTTTTCAACACTCGTTCTTTCCACTGTACTATAGCATTCTTTTATTATTTTTCAAGCTTCATATAAAAGAAAAAGACAAAAAATTATATATTCCAAAAAGAGTGGGAACAAGATGACATTTCCATATTTTGTTGGCAGCTAGAGTCAGTCGTGTTGCCCTTGAACAAAGCACTCAAAAGAAAGTCTCTCCTCCATTGGGGTGGGATTTAGTTTGACTTAGGAGTGCCTTAACCTTGTTATTGAGTCAATACTCCTCCAATTGGTTACCTCTTCCAATCATATGGAGAGTTTGCTTATGCCTCTTGCATGACAAACTTATACAGAGTTATCATATGCTGCCATATAGTCATCATTGAGTCGTGCTTTTGTTCAAGGGAAGTAAACCTAAGTCGGCCTCTCTGCGGTGTCTCTTGACCTATTTTTCAGTTGACCATCCCTAGTTGTTAGTGTCATGTTTGTCATCACATCAATTATATTGGTCCTTTGCTCGTGCCAGTTTGAGAAGGTCTCCATTGACTTCTTACTAGCAGGTCTTGTCCTTATCGACTACGACAAATTTCTCTGAGGGAAGATCTAGAGCCACACCCTGGCCCTATTTTCATTATTGATAGGTCGCCTTGTGCTCAACATCGATCAATATCATGAATCTTTGACTTAGTGGTTTCCCTTGTGTTCGACATCAGCTTCCATTATCACACATTAGGATTTTTGCAGTGCCTTGGTTTCCATTTGACCCTATTGGTGGATTCCTCGCATCTGTGTCAACTTTCATTATTGGCTGGTTCAGAGGGTTTCTATCGTGCACTAGCTACATCTTTTGTATGCCCGAAATCTGCTTCGGTTGGGTTACTACATCTTTTTCGTCTAATTCCTTCCACATTATTGGCATACGGGTTACACTCGTGCTATATTGATGAAGGATGGCTTAATGCCTTCCTTCTAGCGGATCTTTTCCTATCGACTACAACTCTTTTGCTCTGGGGACAAAGATCTAGAGTCCATTTGGTAGTACCTTGGGGTTTGCAGTCATCAGTGGCAGATTCCTTTGCTATCGATAGTGGGAAACCATCATTGTCTCCTGATTGATAGATTCTTTCAAGTGTTCAACTTCATCTCATTCATTCACACTTGTTAGATTGTACTGGGTACCTTGACTCTCATTATCATTATCGGTGAGTAGTCTCACGTTTGTTAATGGTATACATCAATGGCTGGTAATCAAACGATTTCTCACGTGGTTGACCTTAGGTCATTCATTCCCATTGTGTATAAATGTACCACGGCAATCGATGAAGACCTCTGGTTGCATTAGCATGTTTTGGTTCACTTGTCAGTTGCTCCTGTTGCTGCTAGTTGACACCATCTACCTTATATGTTGCAGTTCTTCACAGCAACATCTTATATGCTGGCATATGAGTTGCAATGTAGTATCATTTTATTCCATCATGTTCATTTGGTACTATTGAGATAAGTTTTTGACATCAGTGATCAGCTTCATCCTTCAACATCATTGATCATCTTCTTATATGTGATATTCAGACATGTACGTTTTCAATGACGATCAGATGATCCATTATGTACTTTCAGTTCCTTTATACTAGTATACATATTGGATCCACTTGTACTTGATATGCGGACATGCTTTACTTTCTCTAAGCATGGGTATGCCCACCTCAGACAGCAGTTTCTTTCTTATCTCTTTTGATGTCTTGGCAGACTGAATTCTAGTGAAGTCCTTCTTAGTCTCAACATGATTCTTTCCATACACTTAATACATTTCGGCCATCATGTACCCCTCTGACCTCATATATTAGGGGGCAGATTTTATAGCACCATTTACCACTATTGGTATATATGATGCTTTGTTTATGGCCTAGGGCAACCCCTCCTTCCAGACTTGGTCCAAATATATAAAAAATAGTGTTTTATTCCCTGTATGCTACTTTGCCCTGAGCTAAAAGCATGTACACGTGGGTCAGTCAATACCCAACCTGCGTATATGTATTAAAACACTTAAAAAATTAAATTTCCTTAATTTTGGGTGGAGTTCACAAGTTTTACCTGTTGATTACCTCCTATTTCCCATGGCCCAACTATTTCCCAACTAAAAAACTAATTGGGAGAGGTATAAATAGACCTCTATGGGAAGGCCTTAAGGAGGAGAAGAGATAGATTTATTATACTGAGATTATCCCTGACTGAGTCTGATGAATCCCTATGCCTCATGCACTTCCCCAAGCTTTAGGAAACCCTTGTTTCCTTGATTATAGATATCCTTCCTTTTGCTTGAGATATCATGGTGTTGGTGATGGAAGAAGATTGTTGAAGGCTGGGATAGGATGAATCCAGAGGACAGTTCTGCTTGGAGCCAGAGAAAGACTCAGGTGAATTCTCTCCATGTTATTTATAGCTTACTGCAATAAAAGAAATGTTGTCTTGTTTCCAAAATTGACTATTTCTATGCACCAAATTATGTTTTAATTCATATATGAATGTCGTTTTGATGTATGATCAATCATTTGTTTATATGATATAAAGTCAATTTCGTGAATTTTCTTTACTTCTATACTGCTATGTATGTTCGAATTGAATGATTTTCAGGTTTGAAGAACATCGAGAGTTGCAGAGGGTCTGAACCCTGCGGGACCTACTCGAACAAAGGAAATCTGGGTACAGTCACTCTTACGTAGTTTGATAATATAAGCATCTTTCCTGAGATGTTTGAGTATTTCTTGTCATAGTTTTCTTCTACTCTGTTGGGTTTCTAACCCAAATCCCTTGGGTGCTTTCACCCGAAACAGGCACAGGGGAGACAAAGGTCGTTAGCGTCAGTCTTGTAAACTGGGCAAAACAGAAGTTTCAGGGGAAATGGTGCAAAAGGGAATTGATCTGCTCATGAAGAGGGACACAATGGGAGTTTCTTCATGAAGGAAAAGCATGTGGGGTTCACTATAGAGGTCCTCCAGGATCAAGGAACGGGGAGTACAGGGACAATGACAAAATGTTGTGCAATAAGCCCCTCCTCCTCTTCCTCATTCATGTCCCTAGAATCCTTCTCACGCAGCACTTGCGCGCGGATCATAGGGATGATTCTCTGTCTGCATTCTGTATGCGGGGATTCGATCCATCATTAACTCATAAATTTTGCAATTTCACTCATCATGACTGGCCGCTTTACAAAAAGTGCAGAACAATTGTTGTGGAGTATGAACAAACTTCTGCAATAATGTAGCCTGTCTTCCACCAATCTGACAAATAGTGCACCATAAAGGGGCTCCAATGTTGGGTCCTGCAGTGTTTTCAAGCTTCAATGGTATAGGGCCTCCTCTGATTAAGTAATTCTGATAAACAGGGAAATGATCATTATCATGGCCCTTTTATTTACATTTTATCCACCATATTTCAGCACACACCTTGATCTGCACTTCTTTTCTAGTTTTCAAGCTCTGTAACTCCATATGCAAGCTTGCCAGTTACGACTAAATCTATTGTGCTCCAATGTTGGTATCCTATACTGGTGAGGTTTCCAACCTCATCGCGATCTCAATGGCCTCTACTTGCGTTCCAATCTTTTGTTGTTACAGAGGCAATCTTAAGTGCAGTAAGAGCGACGTGATATACCAGTCCCTATGTTGGGAATCTGAGATCACCATATTGGCCTGCCGAATCAGGCACTTCAACCTCTAATCGAAATCCCAGGAAGACTCATTTACATATTGATGAATCCATTTGAACTCAGTTACCAATTTCACCTCTGACTTAGGCTTCCTAAACTCACTATTCGATGCTTGCTAGATTTCTGTCATCATCACATTAGGGCTATCAGTGCAGAACTTGACATACCACGGTAATGCTCTATCTTGTAAGGTCGTGACCAGCTGCGCTTTCTTTATGTTGTCATCCGTAATTTTCTGAGCTTTCCACACAACATCTAAAATGAACAAGAATTGCTTAGGGTCTTCACTCCCTACCCCTTTAAAAATCGACATCTTCATGGTATTTTCCATAGTGAATGGTTGATATGGAGGTGGAGGTGGAGTGGATGGTTGGGGTATCCCTTGGATAATTTGGTTCACGATATGTAGCGCACTTCACGGTGATATAAAAATACTTCCTTCATCGTCGCTATCAGGAGATCCCAACAGCGGACAATACTCAAATCCTGATGCTTCGTTCCTTCTAAAGGGTTTTCTACTTCACGTAGTCCCAAACATCAAGGCAGTAGCATAACCTATTTTTTTCACAACAACATATTAAGCCAATTTTTTGGGGATCTTAAGTACTTAGCTCATGGTCCTTTGAAGAGCTTGCACTCTGCTTCACTATAACTGACAGTTGTATCAATCGTGAGCTCAGTGAAAAATGCTCCTAGAGTCCGATCAACCCAGTAATCTACAGCCCACACGATGTTATTCTCTGGATATTCTAAGCGCCTTACCAATTCTAGAGTCCACACAATTGAAATGGAAAGTCTCCACCTACCCTGATTGTCTTCTAATCAAGACATCCACTCATGCAATTCACAAGGAAAGAAATAGAATAAGGCTTTAGTTTCGTCTATGTATATATATCTTTCCAATCATTGTTCCTTGGATAATCTAAGGTTTCTCTTCTCTTGAGCTACAAACGCATGAAACTTTCGATCAATCCACTTCTTGATTTCCTTCTTGGTGGGGATCCACTTTGCACACATTCCTTAGATAGGTCCTAGTCCCGACAAAAGAACCCTTTGTTCGCTTGAGCGGTCCTGACCCAAGTTCAGAGTTATTCGCTCTAACCAACAAAACCCTAACTGTTGGCCCTTTCAGCAACAACCTACGTAGCGCAGGTTGTAGTATCACCCGAAGCAGTATTGGAGGATGCTATAACTAGGTTTATGCATCCAAAGGCATGTGTGTTGGATTCCCGAAGTTCCTAAGATTCAGTGCTACCTTCGCAACCCTAACTCTTCTAATTGATCAACTACTGTAAATCTATTCTAACAGCTTCCAACTCTTCGCGAAGGTCTTAAATTGTTATTAACATGCATAAAAGATAAAAATCCACTAATTTCACACAATAAACAAGCATTAATTCATATAAATCATAACAAATCGTGGAGACATAAAAAATTAACTAAAACAATAAACAAGGCACATATGCACAGATTCGGCTCAAAACTGTCTTTATTAAGATGTAAACATTTAGAAATAGACTGACTCTTCCTACGCACTCAACTACAAGGACTCGCACACTCAGTCTACGGACTTGCCAAGGTCTTTGTGCACTAAGCTGCATGAGCCTTCCCCTTTCGCCTAAGTATAAGAAACAGATCTTTCCTACCTTAGCACCTTGCCCTTACAATGATTCTTCAAGAAAAGTTTGCTTAGACTCACTATGAATAAACTATATAGCCTTTTCATTACAATACCATGGCCTATAGGCCATGGGCAAGTCTCAAAACCATCTTATCACCTACCTATACAAGGGACTAATGCCCCTTTGACTCCCACTTAGCTTCGCACTCTGCTTCCATATTTCGCGAAGAATTTACATTCTTTAACAAAAACTATTAGAAAATTTGACTTAACTGACAAAACTTGACCCCAGGGACCCCATCCCAACACCCCCCAAGAATAACATGAACCATGGAATAGAACTAATATAATTCTCGTAACCTGTTTTATGGAGACACAAGGCTCCATTTCACTTAAGCATTTTCCATGACTAGTTTGTTAAAAATTGTAGAGAAATGTTGTTAAGAAATGAATCACAAAGGATATATTTAGAAGCATAGGAGTTCCTGGAGGGGAAAGGAGTTCATGTAGAAAAAGACAACCACACATATATTAGGCTTTATGGTTATGATGATAGATAATTGTTACTCTCCATGTTTTTTTTTTATAAATATTTTGTTGTAGAATTCTAAAGGCAGTATTAATCCTAGTGAATTCTATTTGATAGGAAAAAAAAGAAACAATTCATTACGTTATCATTTAGCATTGGAGGGGTTATAATGAATAATTATGCACATATAGAAAAACTGTATGAAACATTAAAGCATTTTAAGTTGAGTGACATTAAACTTTCCCAAGGATTTGATCTCAGGGGTCTATTTTCAAGATATTTGGCATTTGTGTGATATGACATCTTGTTCACCAAAATTATAGAAGGAAGTGGAGAAAATGAAGTAGAAACTTTAAAAGAAAAGGAAACAATGGTATATAATGATGATTTAGTGACTAAAGTTTGCACCAATTCAAAAGGAAATACTAAGAAAAGAGGTAAGAGCCCTACAATTGCACAACCCTCTTAAACCACATAGACCTGTCATAGTTTCACCTCAACCTTGAGAAAATAAGAAACATCTGCAAACCATGGAGAGGGTAATGAATGACGATCAGGTGGAGAAAATCGAGAAGAATCACCCCCCATTGTAGCTTGGATGAGTCCCATGTTGTGATTACTTATTTATGAAGTAATATAAGTTCAAGTAAAAGAGGGTCACAACAAGCAGAAGGGCCCACTAATATGTAAGTGGGTAGTGCCACAATTCGATAATCAATAGCATTGTTTGGCTGAGATCTATAAGATAGTAGAAAATCTAGTTACAGAAGAACAAGACACTTTTGAGCAGAAATCATTATAATGCACAAGACCCATAATGACAACCTTGGTAAGAAACTACAGATTGGAAAAGTGCACATAAAAGATAATAAGGCTACTATGAAGTGGAATTCAAAGGTGGATGTGTTAGGAGTAGGACCTATTAGACTTCTAAGATATCATATGGCTACAGGGAATGCACTCACTCACTTTTTTACTAAGAAATAAATGAAAAGCATGAGGTTGAAGAGAAATGTCAGTGATCTTGAAGAAGCTCTAAACCCCAAATATTTGTTTATGTTCTATTTGGTTATTCAAGCCCAAAAAACTACACCAACAACTACATCCAACACACCCCATAATGTTAAGAAAAAAAAATATTAAATGGTATTAGATCTATGTGACATTAAATATCAATAAGTGACTTAGTATCTTTGAAGAAGAAAAGGAAACTTTTGACATTTAAGAATTTTGTCTCAAAAAAGTTCTTCTTTTTCAAAATATTTAGAAAAGGACTGAGAGCATGATAATAATTTCATTGATAATGTTTTGATGTCATTTTTCAATAAGATTGTTACTCTTAGTGATTTCCAAAAAGAACCAGCATGGCCTTCCAAAAGAGAAGTTGCAAAGAAATCAAGGTTGGATCGCATTGAAGGATAAAGATCCTACAAGATATTATTTTTGAATGTATAAATATTGATAGCCGTAGAAGTAATTATTTCTTCAAAGTTATAAAAGCTTTCAAAGATATACAAGGACAAAGAATTATTAGAAACTTCATGCTAGTTTCAAAGGATATATTGCAAGGATATTTAAATGTTATTTAAAACATCATGAGGTAATGAATTTGGAAGCTTCATAGATTTTTAGAGGATGAATTTAAAAAGTGGTTGGTTACATTTTTTAATGAAAACAAAGGCAAACTTTAAATTATTGAACATCTACAGTGATATTAAAAAGAAATAGAATAAGAATATTTTCACAAAGAGTGAAGCAAGATATAATCATCACATCAATGAAGGAGTACATTAAAGAACGACTTAAGAAATATTTGAATGAAATTTTTAATATTGAATAAATACCTTAGTGATTATATTAATAGATACATAAAGCTAATATATACTCCAATAATGGATGCTACAAAAAGAGAGAGAGTATTCGTCCCACCAATTGTCCTTCTACAATTTTGTGAGTGTTTGTCCTTTTTGTTTTGAAGAAAATGCCTTTTCTTTCTCCCTAGTCTTAGATCATCCAACTTTGTGATTTGAATTGTATATTTATAAATTTGATCACTAACCACAATTTACTTTTTTCTTCTAGGTAACCTATTATTAATTTGTATATGATCCTAGTCCTAGTACCTTAGGGACAAATGTGTTTAATTTTATGTTTAAGCATCGAGTTTTTGTAAAGTTCTTTAGACACTTACTCTATTCAAACTTAAAACCTGGAATATTATTTTTAACTCTAATAGGGAAATAGTGCATGACATTTCTGGTTTCTATAATTTTAAATGACCCGTGAAATCTCATTAATGTTCTCCTATGACTTTTTATGATCTTTCAGTGAATCATTTTAGAGCTCTATGAATATTTGTACCATTTCTTTATTTTTTGTCTATGAATTTGCTTCAAATGTATTTTCCTCATAATGTGTGAATGGATGTGTATTGTGGAATGAATCACCAGCTAATATTTATTTCTAATATTATTATTTTCTTTAATAACTTGGTGTTGTTAATGTGCTAAATGATTATATCTCTATACATTAAGTTATTTTAAATATCTGGGTGAATGAAAAGAGGATACCACCTCTATAAATTCATATAGGGAAGTTTGATAAGTCCATAGGAGATTGGCTCTTTCCCTTGATTAACATTTTTGATATCTCCATTGGGAATGTGAATGATTTTGTATCCTATTCTTGTTAGATGAGTCGTCTTGACCAAACAATCCCACTAGAATCTTCCACATCCAAATGGCCTCGCATTCTACCTAACTAGAAGCCATGTGTTCAGTCTCCATTAGCTAAGTGCAACTGATCTCTGTTTCCTACTATGCCAAGAACCTGCAGTTGAACCAAGGTTGAAGATTCCTCCAGAAGTGCTCTTCTGGTCTGATGGACTACTAGCCCAATCCACATCCGTGAAGACTTGTAGCTTCACTCCCTCTGTTCGTCTGTACCATAATCTGTATTATGTAGTGCCTCTGAGATATCTCAGCACATGCTTCGCTACCTTCCAAAATAGATTGGTAGGTTGAAGCATAGCTTGACTTAGCTGATTCACCGCAAAGCATAAGTCGGGTCGTGTGTTCACCAAATACATAAGTGAACCCACCAGTTGCCGATAAATGATAACAACTACTACCTCACCTGAAGTAGCATCTTCCTTCCTCTAGTTCCCAGCTAGAGGAGTCTGCATGGGTTTGCACTTCTCCATGTGAAAGCATCTGAGTATCTCATTGGCATACTTTCCCTAAGACACAAATACTTCCCCATATTTCTGCCACACTTCCATGCCTAGAAAGTAGTGGATGAGGCCCATGTCCTTCATCTCAAACTCTCTTGCAAGGTCCTCCTTACAAGATTTGATCAGCTGATCATCACCTGTCAAAATCAGATCATCGACATAAAGTACAATAATCAGTGGCTTACCTTCTACCATGATGTGGTAAAGGTTCGCATCTACTTCACTCTTGGAGAATCCCAACCCGGTGAAATAGTTTTCGATCCTGGTATGCCAAGCACAGGGTGCTTGCTTCAGCCCATATAGTGCTCGCTTGAGTTGGCAAACATGCGACTCACGATCGAAGGTCTCAAATCCTTCGAGCTGCTCAATGTATACCTCTTCCTTAATCTTTCCATTGAGGAACGTCATCTTCACATCCGTCTGATGGATCTTCCAACCCATCTGAGCTAATAGAGCTAGCATCGATCTGATAGATGAGTACCTTGCTACGAGAGCAAAGGTCTCATTGTAGTCGATCTCCTCAACCTATGAGAAACCTCAGGCAACAAACCTTGCCTTGTGTTTCTCAACACTGCCATCAGCTGCATGCTTTACCTTGTAAAGCCATCGGAACTAACCACTGACTTGTCCCAAAGTCTAGGGACAACATCCCACACATTGTTTTGTATGATAGAATCATACTCTTCTACCATTGCATCAACCCAGACTGGTTGCTGCACTGCCTCCTGAAAAGAAGAAGGTTTGGTCACTACACACTCCCCAACCAGGGCCATGTAGCCATTGTATCTCTCGGGAGATATCCTCTATTTGCACTGAGAGGATGGCTGCCCCACATTCTCTTTTGCATCTAGCATCAATCTGTCAGCTTCCCGCAAGTTTTTCCGCCTGTCTCTAGAAGACTCTCCAGGAGTGGTGGTCTCCACTACTGGATCCTCTACATGTGGCTGATCCACATCATTAGGAGGCTTCTCCTCCTTTGGAACTAAAATTTACTCATAACCATGCAACTTGAGCTCCCTCTCAAGTGACACTCGCATGGCTCTTTGCTCATCAAACTTCAGATCCCTGTGCACTACAGTCCTCTGACTGGCAAGCAAAAACACACGATAGTTGTGGGGTGTATCTGTGTACCCCACAAGTATCCCCAACTTAGCTGTTGGGTCTAGCTTCTTCCAAGAATATTTGGTCACATGACAAAAAACTGGTGATCCAAATACGCGGAAGTGATTCACATCTGGTCGCTTCCTCGAAAAAGCCTCCATAGGTGTCTTCATCCCCAAAATACGATGAGGAATTCTATTCTAAAGGTACACTGCTGTAATGCATGCCTCAGCCCACAGATGAAGTGGTAGGCCTTGGTCATGCAACATTGCTCGAGCTACTCCCATAATAGATCTATTCTTCCTTTCAGCCACCCCATTCTATTGTGGGTTATGAGGTGTCGTCAGTTCCCGTTTAATTCCTTCTGCTGCACAGAAGTCTACCAGATTTGAGATCAAATTTGGAGAATATTTTAGACTTTGATATCTGGGCAAGTAGGAATCAAAGAGGAAGACAAATGGAAGACATCATTCTATGTACCTGAAGGACATTATGAATGGAATATCATGCCATTCGGCCTAATTAACGCTCCTTCAGCCTTCCAGAGAATAATGGATGAAACTTTTGAAGGAATGGAGTAATTCCTAAAAAAGTATATTGATGATTTACTGATTCATTCTGATAATATTGCTGACCATGTTAAACATTTGAAAATCTTTCTACGCAGGGTCAAAGCAATGGGTATAGTATTATTAGAATCCAAGATGAAGTTATTTCGGCCAATGATAGACTTCTTGGGTTAAAATATACAGTATGGATCCTATACTGTAATCCAAAGGAGTTTGAATTTTGTTGATCACTTCCCTGATGAAATTAAGGATAAGACACAGTTGCAAAGATTTTTGGGAAGTCTGAATTACATTTCTAAGTTTCTGAAGCATTGTGCACAAGAAAGAAAATTGTTGAATAAAAGGCTTCAGAAGGATCCAATTCCATGGAATGGTGACTGCACACAGGCAGTCAGAGCAATAAAAGAGAAAGTCAGAAATATTCAGCCTCTCTCCCCTATCAGAGAAGAATGGGAGAAAATCATTATGACAGATGCTAGTTATGAAGGTTGGGGAGCAGTCTTGTGCCAAAAGAACCCCAACAGCAAAAATGAGATTGAGATAAGTCAATATGCATCTGGATTATGGGCCAAAAATCAATTGAATTGGTCAAGTCTAAAGAAAGAGCTTAGAGCAGTTTGTTTGGGAATAGAAAAATTCAGAGATTTTGTCATCTACACCAAATTCACCATCAAAACAGACTGCCAAGCATTAAAATATGCCATTCACAAATGTGATTTTGAAGACGCTGCTATGGTAAGATGGATTATGCAACTCAGTCAATATAACTTTGATATTGAATTTGTCAAAGGAGATAAGAACAGTTTTGCAGATATGTTGAGCAGAGAGTTTTTATCTGAACATTCAATAATGAGTCTGCAATGCAATTTCATCAGAAGACATGAAGATATTGTAGAAATTGAGACTTCATCTGGATGGATTTCATATGATTTGGAAACAAGTCTTCTAGACCATGATGAAGATTGGCAACCGATAAAAGAAGTCAGGTACAGGACAGGCATTGATTTCCTTTGGACAGATCCTCATCAAGCTCTTGAAGCCCTAGATTATCTAAGGCAAATTGGGAGCATTGCCTATGTAATTGAGAGAGATCATGAAGATGATAACAGGATCACTAGTTGTCACATAACATTCAGAAGGTTTGACAATCATCTTCACAGGGAAAATTATGATTTGGATCGGTAGCAAGAGGCTTTCTACACAACAATGAATCTACAGAATTTTTCCACTAATATGTTTTATTCCTTGCAGTTTTCTTTTTTGTTCGAAGATACTCCAGTAGAAGACATGGAAGAAGATGACCCTGTTCCAGGATGGTTCATGGATTGGTGGGAGAAATATGGCTTATCCCCACTTATCATGAAACCATACTCCATGGGCTTATTGAGAATACCAAATTTCAGTCCTAACAACACGATGATGACATTGGTTTTGGATAAAACAATAGGAGATGTGGTAAATATTAACAGTACAGATTTTCTGAATGGTGTCAGAAGATGTGGCCTTGTGAGGTGGTTCGTAATGAATCACTACAAGTGCAGGAAAATAATTCCGAGTACCAGCTACGAAGAATTCCATCAACAAGCTGATCCAGAATTAAACCCATTCATGAACCTTAATGAATTAGATTTACCAGATCCTCATGATAATTCAACTTGGGAAACTGAAAAAGAAGTGTGGGTACAATATTATTCCAATTACTTAATTGAAAGATGGAATTACCATTACTACACTTACCCACAAATTGATTATTACACCTTTGGTTGACGTCTTTCCAGCCGACTATGGTGCTGGACGAGCTTTCGTGGATTCCCTCATCCTTGAATCTCCACTTTGAACGTCTTGAGATTTGCATATCTCGTCTTTTTAGTCATTTCAGTCTTTCGAGGGTTCTCTTTTATGAATATCCTCTGTGTAAATTACTGTATGTATGAAGATTCGGTCCCCACATGCCTCAGGCTCTCTGAAAAAGAGTAGGGACGAGATAACATAGGACAATATTGTCCTATGCCCGAATCTTGCTTTCAGCGATTTGCCCAGGTCTGTCTAGTACTTTATTTCTGAGTCATCAGTCTGGACACAGTCCATTCACGGATGCTTGTTCCCTTCCAGCCTTATAAATAAGAGTTAGCTACGAAGTAAGATTCATTCGGGTTTGGAGAGAGTCTTGAGTTTTGGGTCGAGTGATTTTTCCTGCTCTGCATCTGCGGACCATAGTGTCTAATCTGCTTGCATCACGAAATATTCACTCAGGTCTTATAGGTTTGGTTTGGAAGCCTGCGCATCAGTGTGCTCGGCACTTGTGAGAACCTAAAGTGGCTGAACCAATAGGAAAGGTCCTGTATATTTGTGAGTCTGTAAAATTTCTGAGGCAGAGTCTGTTTATTGCCAGGCAGCCTCTGGTAATACTTGTCCCTTACGGACGGTAGAAAGTCCGTTAAATGCAATGACAATCAATCTCTGTAAAGAAAACATCTTTATGTAAAATCTGCATCCATATAATAAAATTTCCACCAGTTCATATTTCCGGTAAATGCAATGAAAGTCAATCTCTATAAAGAAAACATCTTTATGTAAAATCTGCATGCATATAATAAAATTTCCACCAGTTCATATTTCCGCAAGCTTGCTGTGTCATTTATCTCTGTGACAGAGGTCCTGTAGAAATGGTATCAGAGCCATCATTTCTACAATACCATTTCAACAATACCATCATTTCTACAGGACCTCTCTCACAGAGATAAATGACACAGCAAGCTTGCCGAAATATGAACTGGTGTCCTGATGAGGCTTTCCACAGAAGGAGTAATAGAATATGGAACAGAAGTCTTGGGTTCTGAAAATATAGTTGCAGATTTATAAGCTTCGACCCTAGGCTTCTTTTTTAGGGATTCTATCCCTTGAGATACTTCCCAAACTTGTTTTTTGACAATATCTAGGGAATTACTGATCTTCACTATTTATTTTCCATGAGCAGAGGTAGCTTCATGGGTATTTTTTTCTATCTGTCCTGTTTGTAAAGATAATATGTCAAGACGCTTAGCAAGAGCCTTGTCATTTTCTGCTAGAGTAGTTACACTTCTATTTAGACAAACTGTGTTATAATATTGTTTTCTTAGAATACTTTCAAGCACGGTCTTCATTTCAGAATTAGCAGTTTCAATACTCTCAAATTTAGAACTGACAAATTTCTCAAGACTAGACAGAGCTAAATTAGTCCAATTAGTAGCAGCAACAGCATCTCTTGCTACTAGGTTAGGATCATCAGCATGAGATGGAAGCAATTTGTACAATTTTCCATCTTGACTTCTTATCAAAAAAAATTTCCAAGGGGGAAACTCTGTGTCTGTTTCCAAAAGGCTTCCGTCAAGGAGTTCCCACTTGTGTTTATTTGGAGTTACAGTCCGTATCATGTTTACTTGGAGCTGAGAACAAATCTTTCTTAGTAATTTTTCTCCTTCAATTTGAACAGTAATCAAAGATCTAATAATATTTGGCTTGTTTAACATGCTCTGAATCTTTGGCTGAAAAACATGGGCTTTCAAAGGAGGAGGAATTACTACAGGATTTTCTTTCAGCTTTTCTTCTACAAATTTCTCTGGATCCTTGATTTTCTTTTGCTTTGCTTGGTTTCTGAATTGTTTCATCAAGGATTGTTCTATTATATTTGCAGAAGGGTAATACCATTCATAGAATGATATCCATTGATTTTCTGCCTTCATCCATTCTTTCCATTTCTCAACATTCTGTCTGTTGAAGGCAGGGCGATCATCTCTTGGAAGAAGAATTACTTCTTCGAAGTAAAAATGTTCTTTTTTATGTGTAAACATATCCCAATTGAACATTTTCTTTTTCCATTGATCTTCTGGATCATATGGACTGATACCTTTAAAAATCTTTAAAAAGGAAACTATCTCTGAATCAGAAGGGATTTCTACATGCTTTGGAATCCTATCAATAGGATTTCTTATGTATTCAGGAATAGGTGAAGAACCAACGTAACCCAAACCATAAGTGGAAGAACTAGAAACTGTATGTACAAGTAGTTCTTCTTGTGGGTTAAAGAATACCACTTTTTTATAGCTTTCCTCGAAGGAATCAGACGGAGGAGTGAATCTGATCATATTGATCCTGTGACGGTCTGATGACTCACCATGTGGTGTAGGCGGCTCTGAGGAGAATTGGCAAAATGTTTTTGAGCAGTGTGGATGATCACAGACTGAGCTGAATGGCTGAGATGGGTTTGGCTGTGAAAATAATCTTCTGATGGAATCATATACTGCTTGGTCAATTACAAATTGTGGAGGTGCAGAGGTTTGAGCAGGATGTAATTGGCTAATTGTGGTTGGAACTGCAGAGACAGAAACAGAGGGTCCACCATGCTGAACTGTGTTGACTCTGGGAAATCTTGTGGTAACTTTACCGTCAATCTCAGTAATGATTGACTGTGCTGCAGCAATAGGTTTTTTTATGGGTTTTCCCCAATTTGTTACCCAGTCGTCAGGAGGACACAAATCGTTGCGGGAAACATAGACTGGTGCTACAAGATTACAGGATGAGTCATACTGGATGAGAGTGACTCGGCCTTCATCTTTGTCAGGGGTGTGTAATACAGCAGGAATTGTGGTATTATAAAATTGGACACAAGTAATATAAAAGGTGGCCAATTTTTTTGATTTTGTTTTGAAGTTTTCATATACTGCAGTCTGAATACCTAATGTTAGGCATTGCAGGACATTTGGGTCATCTAATGCAACAGAAAAGTCTGGAAAAACATCATACTGTACAGGGCCTTCAGCAAGGCTTGTCTCAATGCCACCTATCATGACTTGTGTAAATGTAGTCCATCGATTATCAAATAGGGCTGAGAATACATAGTCTTTTTGGCCTTTTCTATGCAATGCATTCAGTCCTATCCTCACCATCCCCAGATGGGCGTACTGATAACCAGCTTTGAGGGCTGATTTGATATGTTTGGCCTCTGAGAGAGAGATGGTCAACATAGCATTCAATGTTAAATCAGCTTTAATGGATTTTTCTTTGATTTTTATCTGGCTGAGGGCACAGAAATTAAAAGAGGAAAGTCCTCGATAAACATCCTGAGGAGAGACTGGTGGAAGTTTCCAGTTTACAGTTGGGTCTGTTTCTTCTTGCTCAACTATTGCAGAATTACCAAAAGTAGATTCAGATCGACATAAACCTTCTAAACCAGATCTTACTTCCTCTTCAGTCTTTATAGATTTAAAATTCTTTGTTCCAAATATTCCCATAGACTCAGAAGATTCAGCAGATGAATTTCTAGATGCATCCATTGTAGATTTAAGAAAGATAAATACCCGTTCAAAGACTTGCAGAAAATGATGAAAGCAGAATTGCGGCTTTCTTCTGAAGGAGAAATTGTGGCTTCTTCGCGTACCGAAGTACGAATTCTCGTCCAATGTCTTCAACACCCTCCAACGCCAACACCGGCAACAACGGGCTCAAACGCTATTCAAGACTCAAACGAATTCATGATCCACTCAAACAATATCTCACAGCAAAATATCAACTCAACAATACTTGGCTCTGATACCATTTCTACAAGACCTCTCTCACAGAGATAAATGACTTTAAACTCATGAAACCTTAATAAGGTCTAATCCTTCTTTTGCATAAAGTAGATCCAGCATCTACAAGAAAAATCATCAATAAAAATAACATAGTACATTTTCTTAGTGGTGGAGGCTGTAGAGAATGGTCCACATACATCTGAGTGAACTCGCTCCAAGATTTCTCTAGCTCTACTATCCCAATCCTGAAAGGAAGCTTTTGCATACCTACCCAGGGTGCTTCCTTTGCATTTATCTGTTTGCTCCAGTTTTCCCTTGGGTAAGCCAGTAGAAATTTGTTGCATGATCTTCAAGGCCCTGTGATGCAAGTGGCCTAGTCTCCTATGCCATAGCTCACCAACATCTTGGCTTTGCACCACCTTTGCTTTGGAACTCATCACAGCATAGTCATCTACCTCTAGCTTGTAGAGATTATTTACTCGAATCCCAATTCGCTTGGTCTATCCGGTGCCGATATGCCTCAAGAAAACTTTTCCTTTACTAAAGACTACATCATAGCCTTTATCTTCTAGCATAGCAACATACACAAGATTCTTTTTCAAACTTGGTACATGCTTAACAAAAAATAGGGTGAGAGGAGCACCATGCTCCCTCTGAAACACAACTGTACCTTCACCTGAGACATGGTACTTTCCATCATTGCCCATCTCGATCCGCATCTGGAGATCCTTCTCCTCCAATGTACTGAAAAGATTCTTGTCACCAGACATGTGGAAAGAAGCTCCATTGTCCAGGTACCAAACACATCCCACCATGGATGAAACCATGGATGCGATAAGTGAGAAGTCTAGCTCAAACTGTGAAGCTAGTGCATCACCATCAGATCCCTTTGAGGAACTTTTCATGGATTTCTTCTGTGGACAATTCATAGCATAATGGCCCACTTCATGACAGTGAAAGCATCGCACTTTTGACTTGTCAGCCTTCTTCCCTCCATGAGAATATTTGGATTGGGATGCCTTCACTTTCCCTTTCTTAGCTTTACTCACTAAAGCTAGATTTTCTTCATCATCTTGTTTTGATGAAGATCCATCTCAGGCACTTCGCCTTATCTCCTCCTACATCAGATCCAACCAAATTTGTTCCCAATCTAGCAGTTTTTCTCTTCCATTAACCGAGTCCTGGTAGCTATGCCAACTCTTAGAAGACCGAGGAGTGCAAGACTCACCATGTCATCATCAGCAGTCATGATCCCTATGCTTCCAAGCTCATCCCTGTAGGTGGTAGGCTTGTTTAGGAATGTAGAGATTGTGTCGCCGTTTTCGCACTTGATATTTCGAAGTTTATCTTTCAGTGCCAGCTTTCTCTGATCGCTACTATTTTGATAAAGATCTTTCAATGTTTTCCACATTGAAAATGGAGTCTCCTTCCCATGGAGGATCAAGACAATGTGATCTCGAACTCTCTCTAGGATGATTCTCCTAGCTCTAGCCACACACTTTTTCCATTCCACTAGTTGAGTAGCATTAGTCGGCTTCTAGACTCTTGATCAATGAAGTCCTTTAGACCGTTATTTTCTAACACTGCCTCCATGCGATCCTTCCAAGCTATATAATTCGAATTTCCATCAAGGGCATATTCGAATCTTAAACCACTAAACGCCATCGATGAAATAGATGTGATAAGAACTCAATTCAATATTTAGAAACCAAACTTTGAACTTCTCTTGCTTGTATACTGTTCTTCCTTGATCATCTTTGCTCTGATACCATGTAGAAATTCCCACTGTAGATCACCTAGTAATGCAATGTACTAAAGCAAAACACTTGACCTACTTATACAAACAATTTAGTGGAAGCTTAATCGAACATGAGCAACATCAACCAAGAACAAATATAACTGAGAATGAGAAGTAATCAACCATAAAAAAGAAGATATAACACTGGGGAAAGCACTAGCCTAAGACTAGAACTTTGTATTATCATACAAGTGGAAATCTTGTTCAAGTTACAAAAAGTATCAGCTCTCAAGCTATCCTGCTCTCTTTGTAATCAAACAATACAGCTCACAGACTCAATAGACATAGAATATATATTCCTCGAGCCCTCCAAGCCTCCTGTTTCCTTGCACAGTTTTGATTGGGGTCCAATGATATCACATGCGTGAATTGGCCTCATCACACTCACTGTAACCTGAGGTCCAACTGTGCAATCCTCAAGGAATAATATTCCTTCTACATGCAAGGAATATCCTAGCAACTAATAGTACATTGTCCCTCCATCTGATCTCAACTGGGTCTCTGACTGAACTGACATGCATAAGTTATCCATGAGTGAATCTTCAGTAATCTGAAATATAGTAGTTACATGCATGCAAGCATTAACTAACTGAACTCTCATTAATTCAACAAAATGCTAAATTAATCTAACTGAACTTGACTTAGTTAACTGAGCCAACTAATTACAACTCACTCTTATCTCTTTAACTGGTGGATAAATCCCTCAATCAAAGGAGAAACTGTTGCATGTACTCACATAGACTTCAAGTTCATAATTCCTTAACTAATTAACTCAAGATGAATTAATTAATCAATTTACAAACTATTGTTAATATGAAATTCGAATTTTACTTCCTATGTTTAGTCCAAGGACTGACTAAAATAAGAACGGTTCTTGAAATGCTATTTTTAGAAAAGCTATTTTTAGCACTTTCACTTTTCACCCATTGTAGCTAAGATCTCCAATGGCTGAACTGTTATTTATAGCCTGGCTATTTATAGCATTGCTATTTTTAGCATTTTTTGTTTCACATTTCAACACTAATTTCCTCCAGGATTGCGCAAGGAAATAGGAGAAAGTTGGGGCCTATAATTGACTAGGCTAAGCATTGGCCAGAGCAGGACAATCAGCAGAACACGTTTACAATGTAGGTTGTGCTTTAGGACCGAAGCAAGACATTGTAATCATTTCTCATTCTCATCTAATTAATGAAACATAGTGGAGGGGTTGTTCCCAATTGGGTTCCCCTATAAATCATTGTGTTCTTGTGGTTTTAATGGTTGTAAGTCATTGCATGTGTTTCTAAATTGTGATTTACATTCTGCAGAATAGTAGAGGAAATTTGTAATCTCTTATTTTCATTTTGAATTCATCAGTAGTAGGAAATTTATATTAATTTCTACATGGTATTAGAGCATAAATCACACTATAAACCAATCAATAGGTATTCTCCTTCAGAGTTTCAATTTTCATATCAGTGAAACATTTTTTCTTCTGTGCAGAAAAATTTCTTTCAACAAATTGAGATTGGAGTATTCCCTAGAGGGAGCCTCAAATTTCATAGCTTGTAAGGAAATGATGGAAGTTGTACTTGATCATAATGGATTGTTGGAGTACACCAAAACTGACATACCAAAATGAGTAGCATCAGATGTGCAACAGTTAGCCCAGTGGAAGAAGGATACGATCACATAGTCTCGAATTTACATGGTAAAGAAACTCCATTTTCTATTTGGAAGACCCTCACTAAGCTATTCAAAATTGGTAGTGATGCCAAGAAATTGGAATTGAGGGACAAGCTTAGAAACATCCACATGTAGAAAGGTGAAACTATTCCACATTACCTCTCCAAGTTCACACAGTGTTGAGATGAGCTTAGAGGAGCTGGAGAAAATATTCCCTCTTTAGAACTAGTGAGCCCTATCTCTCTTAGGCTTCCAAAATCCTGGCACAGCTACCCGGACTCTGTAAATGGAAGAGACAAATTTCCAAATTGGGAGAGACTTTGCTCTGATTTGGTGTAGGAAGAAATCCAGAGGAACACTAGAGATGGAGTAACATCCAAATATGAGGAGGAACACAAGTTTTCCTTGGCTAAGAAGGGAAAGAAGGCCCAAAGAAAGCCAAAGTCTAGATAGAACAATGGCAAGAAGAAGTACCTTAACAATGTAAAATGTTTTCACTACCATGAATATGGGCACTATGCAACAAAGTTTCCACAAAGAAGTCTAACAATAAGCCTTTAGGAGGTGCAAGAGGTGTAGGAGGTGTTAAGGGATAAAGTCCCCAAGGGATTTGGGTTAGAACCCTAGCAGAGCAGGAGTAATCCACAACAAGAAACAAGCAAATAACTTAGGAAAAATGCTTAAACGAGCAAACTTATGCGAGGATGTACATACCCGAGGTCCTTCATTCGGGTAGTTCCAACCAAGGTTCAAACCCTCTACAACTCCTCACGATCTTTGAACCTACAAAACAACCAATTCAAATACACACAACAGCATATAGATAAAGCATTATAGTGAAATCAACTTTATAGCATATAAATAGATGGTTAGTTATACATTGAAATAATCATTCATACATGAACCATAACAATAACATCAGATGCATGAACAAAGTTGATATCAAGAACAAGACAACGTTTCTTTTATTGCAGATAACTATAATCAAAACATAGAAAGAGTTCACCTGAGTCTTCCTCTTCTGGCTCCAAGCGGAACCGTCCTCCAGGTCTGTCCAGTCCTGGTCTTCAAAAGGCTCCTTCTATAACTAACACAAGGATATCTCCCACAAGTGAAAGGATATCAACTCTCAAGGAAACAAGGGTTTCCTGAACTTGGGGAAGTGCTTGAAGCGCATGGATATTCAGATTTCATCAGGGGATAATCTCAATAGAGTAATTCTCTATTTTCTCTCCTCCTTAAGGCCTTCCCATTGAATTATTTTTATACTTCTACCAAAGTAATCTTTTAGTTGGGAAACAGTTGGGAACAGTTGGGCCACGGGCACTAATAGGTAATCCATAGGTAAAACCCGTGATCTCCAGCCATAATTAAGGAAATTTAATTTTTTTAAGTGTTTTAAGACATATACGTGGGTTGGGTATATACTGACCCGTGTGTACATGCATTTTATACAGGGCAAAGCCATGTACAGGGAGTAAAACACTGTTTTTTGAATATTTGGACCAAGTCTGGAAGGAGGGGTTTCCCTAGGCCATAAACCAAGAATCACAAATACATAAGGTGGTATTTGGAGCTAAAACAGATGCCCCTTAATATATGAGGTCAGAAGGGGAACATGATGGCGGAAATGTATTAAGTATATGGAAAGGAAACCTGTCAAAAACTGGGAAGGACTTCACCAGATTTCAGCCTGCCAAGCTAGCAAAAGAAGATAAAAAAGAAACAACTGTCTGAGGTGGGCATACCCATGCTCAGGGAAAGTAAAGCATTCTTTAATATCAAGTACAAGCAGATCCACTGTGTATACAAGTATAAGGAACTGAAAGTACATAATGGATCATCTGATCACGATCGAACAAGTACATGTCTAAATATCACATATAAGAAGATAATCAATGAAGCTGAAAGATGGAGCTGATCACTGATGTCAAAAACTAATCCCAATAGTACCAAACAAACATGATGGAATAAGATGGTACTACATCACAACTCGGATGCCAGCATATAGGTTGTCGATGTGAAGGACTACAACATATGATGTGGAACGGTGTCAACTAGTAGCAATAGGAGCAACTGACAAGTGAACCAAATAATGCTGATGCAACCCGAAATCTTCACCGACCACTGTGGTACATTTCTACACAATGGGAATAAATGATCTGAAGTTGACCATGTGAGAAATCGTTTGATTATCAGTCATTGATGTATACCGTTAATAAACGCGAGACTACTCATCGATAATGATAATGAGAGTCAAGGTACCCAATACAATCTAACAAGTGCGAATAGATGAGTTGTAGTCGAACACCTGTAAGAATCTATCAATCAGGAGACAATGATGGTTTCCCACTGTCGATAGCAAAGGATCTGCCACTGATGACTGCAAACCTCAAGGTACTGCCAAATGGACTCTAGACCTTTGCCCTAGAGTAATGAATCATAGTTGATAGGGAAAGATCTGCTATAAGGAAGGCATTAAGGCATCCTTGATCAATCTAGCATGAGTGTAACCCCGTAGGCTAATAATGTGGAAGGAATCGGACAAAAAAAAGATGTAGTAACCTGATCGAAGCACATTTCCGGCATACACAAGATGTAGCTAGCGCAAAATAGAAACCCTCTAAAACAACCAATAATAAAAGCTGACACAAAGGCGAGGAATCCACCAATAGGGTCAAATGGAAACCAAGGCACTGCACGAATCCCAATGTGTGATAATGTAAGCTGATGTCGAACATAAGGGAAACCACTCAATCAAATACCCATGATATTGATCAATGCTGAGCACAAGGTGACCTATCAATAATGAAAATAGGGCTAGGGTGCGGCTGTAGGCCTGTCCTCATAGCAAGATGTTGTCGTCGATAAGGACAAGACCCACCAGTAAGAAGTCAATGGAGACCTTCTCAAATCAGCACGAGTAAAGGACCCATATAACTGATATGATGATAGACAAGACATTAACAACCAGGGATGGTCGACTGAAAAATAGGTCTAGAGACACTACAGAGAGGCCGACTCAGGCTTACCTCCCTTGAACAAAAGCACGACTCAATGATGACCATGTGGCAACATATGATGACTCTACATAATTTTTCCATGTGAACAAAAGCACAACTCAATGATGACCATGTGGCAGCATATGATGACTCTACATAAGTTTTCCATGCAGGAGGCACGAACGAACTCTCCATATGATTGGAAGAGATAACCAATCAGAGGAGAACTGACTCAATAACAAGGTTAAGGTGTACCTAAGTCAAGCTAAATCCCACCCAAATGGAGGAGATGCTTTGTTTGAGTACTTTGTTTAAGGGTGACACAACTGACTCTAGCTGCCAACAATAAATGGAAATTTTGTCCCATTCCCGCTCTTTTTGGAATATGTAATTTTTTTGTCTTTTTCTTTAAGCTGGAAAAAGAATAAAAGAATGCTATAGTACAGTGGAAAGAACAAGTGTCAGTGAAATATATTATCTAGTTCCTAGAATGGGAACATTCCTATGCTCTATGCAGGGAGGCGAAGCTGGTCAAGGACACTCAAAGGGATGTTCCTTCTACAGGTCTGAGGGTGTGTCAAGCTGCATAAGCTAAGGGATTGCAAGTTTGATTTTTGCGGAAGACATGGTAAAAAAGTGGCTTAAACATGAGTCCAAGTGAAGCCGGCTCAAGGCCAAAATGTGCAAATGGTCAAAATGCAATGTAGTAGTACAACTCAACACAAAGGAGCCTCTAGGGTATAAAGCCAAAACGAAGTGAAGAAGCAAAGAGGAATGAGTCTTCAACGCACAAGTCATGGCGAGACTAGAGAGGACTCCTGAGCCTACTCAATGAAGCAGCATGGGCAACCAATGTCAGTGAGGTGCTAACTACGATGCCCATGAAAAGGATGGCTCTACCATCATGTCATGATTTTAAAAAATTGGCGAGTGAAGATGGTTTACGAACCATAACACGATGGGATCGACCCTATGGCAAGTGTATCGACAAATGGAGGCTAGTATGCAAAATGTAATGGAAAAATGGCTTCCCTAACCTATATGCCAGTGAGTAAACGATACCTGCCATGATGGGTCTGCAGTCATGGAACTGACGTGAAATTTCCGAAAAAGCGTCCAAAATGTCCTGAAAAACAACCTATCCTCAACAATCCAAGCTCCCAAGTTAAAAGATTCATGAGATGAAACAAAATCAAGTTTTGAAAAAAATTTGACATTTTCAAAGCTTATAAAAAGATTTTTTGACTCACCATTTTAACCATTTGTGCTAAGAGAAAAAGTTGTGGAGAAAAAGAAGCAATCTTGCCTCCCAAAGAATCCGACCGTTCAAAATTGCTCAAAATCACCAGGTAACAACCAAATCTAGTTTGCATCAATTTGTGATTGTTTTTAGAAATTTTAATTGAGGTTTTACCATTGGAAATTATGTTGAAAATTCCAACGTTGCATATACATGGGTTGGTTATGAGAAACCTGCATATACGTAGGCCCTACACGCGACTGTGTATGAAACGGCCCCGCATATACGTGGTTTGAATTTAAAACATAAAAATCTAACGGTTAAACTTGATTTTCTTTGAGGATGACAATCACCTGGAGGGAAAGGGAGCATGCTATTGTTGATGATGAGGTTATGAATGATCAACAGGCCTTGGATGCCTTGAGAGGATGCAGTTTATTAAAATTCTTCAAAATGCCAAATATGAAGGCAAACACCCGCTTTCTTGAAATTTTAATCCGCTATTGGAGTATCAAAGATGATGCGTTCATTATTGAGCAAATTCCTTTAAGGATAGAGATAGAATATATTTACTTTATCACTAGACTCTCCCAGAGAGGAAAAGTGGTGCATTCGACTGGACAATCACAAGGTAGTCTTTCAGTGGAAGACTACGTGCATATCTATTGTCTGGGGCATCCGAAGAAGATTGGAAGCCAAATTCCAATCAAACATGTAGAGATTTTTTCCTTGAGGATCATACTGTTCACCATAGCCAGGGTAAACGACTCAGCCTCATTGCACCAAGCATCATGACTATCCATGAGCTTGTCCATAGATTGTCTCACTACTGTGTTTGACTGGTGTACACCTCTTCTGACCAACATGAAGAGTCAGCTATCCTTCATTCAGAAAGGATAGACCAAGAACTTCGGGTATGGGACCATTTTGTGTTCCTTCTTCTTTGAGAAGGTTCTATGGTTACGTCCCAGAGTATCAATTCCTATCAGTAGCCCTCAAGATCCACAGATGGGTAGGTGGGCCGACCTGATGAAACGCCTTGGAGGCGGAGACTTACCGAGGACTGCTTTTGACGATGATTTCTTCTCTTGGTGGGAGCAACAAATCATCACTGTGGATGACTATCCCTATGTTGGCATGGATTTCAGGGGAGATCTGGATCTGGTACTACCACCAGACGTAGCATGGGGAGAGATAAGTAACCATTTTTTAAAGTTTTGTCAATTTTATGATTTTTATGTTTTTCAAATATGAAAATGAAATTAAAGATATTTTTGATGGGATTAAATGACTAATATAATGATCATGTTCTAGATGTGGGTCCGGTATGACAAGACAGATTTTCACGGCATAGGCATCATGGAAGAGGTGCCGAAGAAGTGGCTGCGGAGACTGAGAGAGTCTTATACGCAATCTAGCGAAACTTGGTGAGGTTGACCCACCGGGTACCGATGGAGGCCATAGAAGATCTACCAGAGGATATGTAGCGCCGCGTGGTAGGAGTGCCACGTGACCGGGTTCACCTTTTTCGGCACGTGGCCAAAGCAGTGGTCATCTACTTAGCCACTCATCCTGAGTCGAGCCATTAGATGTACTGGACATGATTATGGGAATTTTAGTCCCGATTTTTGTATATTATTTTTGACATACTTTATGTACACACGGGTGATTTTATGATATATATATATATATATATATATACAGAGTTCTGACTTTTGATGTTTAATTTTATCTTGATGAATGAATGATGTGCTAATCTAAAGCTTGATTAGCGATAGAATCTGCTAATGAATTATCAAATCGTGGAATGTGAAAATAAGTAACATAAACAAATGATCTTTGTAACACCCTCACTCTCAAATATTGGCAAGGTAAATAAGGATCCTGAACCCGATAAATGTTATTCAATTGTGACACTACCAGTTGTGAATCAAGATAGACTACCAACGAATCGATTCCATAAGAAATAGCTTCGGATAGTAAATTAATGACGGAAGTATACTCGGCCATATTATTTGACGCAAGACCAATACATACTCCCCTTGATACCATCAATTGACTAGTTGGATAATATATCACCCAAGCTACGAGAGCGAGTTTCTGAGTGTGCCGACTAGCACCATCGGCGAATCTGAAATAGACCAAGTCATCCATCAACACCTGCCAAAGCAGATCAACAAAGTGTGAATATCACAAAAACTCTTGATAAGATATGTACAAAAATACAAAATATACAAAGAAGCCATTGTTCGACCGTAACCTAGGCAAAGTACTTCTTGAGGTAGAGCCCATCAGGGGGCTCTGCCAGCGTGCTCCTGGAGATGTTTATAGGTACAGTCATTGAGCCAATCAATATATTACCTTCGGCAGAAAACTATGTTGGAGCCAAAGGAACCGTACAAGCATTGCTAGTAGGCAGATTGGAGGACCTAGACTCGACTTCATGCAAAGGAGGACGGAAAAATGAACGATGATGTAAATCTTCCAATGGTCAATCTACAGCCGTCATTGCTTCAAATATTGCTTCGTCAGATGGAAAAACTGTATCTAAGCAATCCAAAGTAGAAGTGGAATCAAGGGTCCAAGTAGGAGCCACATCACCATCTAACCCCTTTTCCAAAGAAGGAGTGGGATGGTTATCTGTAGAGTTATTGATAGATTCATATCTACGCTCTGCTGTAGAAATAGGAGATTCTATTCCACCCACCTTCCCTTCATCTGATGTGGTCACAGATGAAGGTAAGGTCCCAAGATCTGAAAAATAGTGAGTTCGAACAAACTCTTTCTGTAAAGGCTCCTTGGAGGATGAAATTGTATCTATTCTAGCTGTAGAAGGGGGAAGATCAAATACACCCATCAAGGAACAGTATATCTTGACTCCTAGATTCTTGATAGTTTGACGAGTATTATATACCAAGGGGACAGTAGAATCCGAAGCTACCCGAGGATCACCTGGAGAATAATCCAATTAATCAAATTTAACAATTCTCCCCTTGTGAGGAAAACAAAGGACACGAAACAGAGTCGAAACTACGGCTTCCATTTCATAAATCCAATTCCGCCCTAAAAGGAGATTGTAATTGAGGTTGGCATCAATGATTTCTACTTCGACATTAATGACCTTCCCTCCAACACATATAGGAAAGGTCGGGATAATCCTGTGTGGCCTATGAGAATGTCCGTCAAATGTTGTCAAGAGTGTGGGTGAAGGAACAACCGAAGGCAATCCAATGGCCTTCCAACATGACATCAACATGATGCATGTGGAAGCTCCCTCATCTATAACTATTCAAAAAATGTTAGTTTTCCAATAATTAGACTTTATCTAGAAAGCCATATGATGAGGAAGTCTCTTTTTGACATTGTGCATATCAAAAGTGAGAGCTAAAGAATTATTTGGATCTACTACCCCCATTGCTGAAAGCAAAGCACTTCTTTGAGCTGGACACAACTGGAGTACCTCTAAAGCATACATTGCGCATGCACTCTAAGCCAGATCTTCTACAATGGAGTAGTTCTGGGCTGCCCTAACATTAGGGTTAATAGCAGCATGCTTGGCGAAACCTTTCGGTACCCGAGGTATAGACTCCACAGAGGGTCGCTCAATATGAAGTGAGTCTATAGTTTCAGGAACAGATTTACCCTTAGATGTTTCTGCTTCACCATAATCCCATGACCGTGTAGCCACATTGACATTATAACCCATCATGAAAACATTAGAGGAATTGTCCCCCTCCTAGTTGCCCCCTACAAAGGTACCAAGGTTTGAATTTGTGCTAGCAAGCAACTGTTGTCCTTGGGGGAAAGGGTTATTTAAGATAGCTTGGGAACTAGAAGACCCTTGCTGCCCTAACAAGCACTGAGCATCTTGAATTTTTAGGTAGAGATGAGTCAAATGGTGTCCACTGCATAACTTGCATGGAAACTTAACTTTCTTCTTAAACTCATTTCCACCCTCACTAGCACCATTTCTGGGATTGTTCGCATTACCCTTCCCATCTTGATTCTTCTTTTTACCTTGTCCCTTCTTCTTCCCATCGGAATTTTGATTTCCCTTGGGATTAGAAGCCTGAACGACGTTTACAAAAGAAGGTTTAGAAGGTGGAGTAGTAGACGGTGCAGCCTGATTGGAAGAAGCAGTTTGTATAGACAACTACTGCAATTGGCTCAGAAGGTTCACTGCATTCACATCAATCGATCCAACAATACTGTCAGCATGTGGACTTGGCTTCGGTTTGGCTACATCAACTGTGGATCTAGGAGCATCAGGTAAGATTTTCTAAAGAGTCCCAGACTGAGAATATATTAGTTCTAACGGTTGGGCGCGAAAGATAGCCTGCTCTTCTGAATACACCCCGGACATAGAAACATCCTTGGAGATCTCGGGTTGTAACGATTTTAAAAACCATTTGAGATGGAATTTAGGTGGAATTTCGGCTTTGATGAGCCTCTTTCTCCGTCTCCATTCCTGAATATGATCATAAATGTGAGTAGTCGTGTCCTGATGAAAATTGGCTAGAAGTTCAGTTCTAGCTTCATAACGAACAGGCAAATGAAAATGGTTTAAGAAAATGTTAACCAAATCGTGAAAGATGTAAAGTTTCCCCTTGGCAACTCTATATACTACTTAGCCGCATTACCAGTGAAGGTGCATTGAAATAGTCTCAACCTAATAGAATCATCGATGAGGGAGTTTGATGAGCACCATAAATGGAATCTGGTTACATGGTCGCCCAGGTCTTCCCCAATCTTCCCTTCGAATTTTGGGATATCCGATGGAAGTTTGGCTGGGACCGGAGGCCAAGCCAGATTGTATCTGATTGGATCGTTTGTTAACTTAATCAAGTCTGGTAGATTGAGCGTGGCCAGAAAAGGAAGTCTCTGAGGACCTTGGCGATTCCACCCAGATTGGGCAGGGTTCCCGAAAGTCTGAAAAGAATGACATGGATTTTGAAAGGCACCAGGTTACCCGAAGTAACTGGTAGAACCTACAGAACCAAAAGGTGACACTTGTGGTCTAGCAAAACTAGGACTTTGACCAACTCCAGCTGAAACACCTCCGTAACCAGCAAAGTTTCCCCCTAATGAATTATTATATGGAGTGGACAACCCTTGGTAAGGGTTCCAAGCATTAGCTAAGGGTGGAAAAATTCAAAATGAATTGACCGAGGAGTACAACACATTCCCTTGTTGGCCGAAAAATGGATTCCGAGTTCCAATCCCACTGACCACAGGGTTAGTCCAACTTTGAAAAGGATTAGTACCTTGACCTGTGAAAGGAAAAGGCATAGACCCCACCATCAGACTGGAATGTGGTATATGACCACTTCCAAATGGAAAACCCTGAAAAGATGTCGATCCACTCATCATGGACGTGGAAGCAGTTAGTGGTACACTTAATGGAACTGAAGGAATACCTTGAGAGGGCATTCCAAAAGGGAAAAATCCAAAATTGGATGCATGCGCTTGGGAACTTCCACTCGTTAATAGAATGGAAGTAGACCCAAACAAGGATGTGCTGGCAGTAGACCCAAATAACGATGTAGAAGGGATGGAAATAGTTCCTCCCCATTGTACTGATATAGGAGTTTGCATACTAGTAGCACTCATGGTGGATGCCATGCTTCCAGCAATGGTCATCGAAGGGATGTTTGTGTGTGGACCTGGGCTTGAAGGCCTGTGTGTCAGAGTTCTGACGTATAACAATACGTCCGGATGATTAGAAGGGAGGGGAGAATTCATAGCCACAACCGACTCTGAGAGCTCCTCTACCTCAATATTATCTTCCGACTGGAAGAGTACCCGAGAAAGAACGGGTGTGTTCCTCTTTAGCTCTGTGGTAGTACCAGGTCTACCTTGTACACTAATGCCCCCAAGCGAAGGATCAATATCCGATGCACCAGCTGCCACTAGTTGAAAACCACTAGCAAAATCGCTCCTATGCCTTCCAGGAAAAGGCTCTAGACTTGCAGGTGAAAGCCCACGAAGTCTACGGGACTGTCTAAGTGATCGGTCAACCACTTTGAATTATTTAATAAGATATACTTAAAGACTCAAGAAATTTGAAAGCTAGGCCAACTAGGAGCACAAAACACACACTAAAAATGTCCCTAAAATAATTTAGTAGTCAAACAACTTCCAAGTATTTCTGCTCCAGATGATTAGGACCGGACACCAAAATACAAGAAAGTGAATAATAAGGGCCTTCCAAAAATAGACGGGGGTAACTATGCCCCAGGTCTACTAGCGAAGGTATTAGAGGAAGTTACGCTGACCTCCAAACAACATCCTTTACTGGTGCAAGCTCCCAAGCTTCGCAAGGGTGCCCTCCAAAAGTACTGCATAAAGTGATGCAATGTCAACCTCAGGTGCCATAGGATTTCCCTCTGCAACCACCTGGGTAGATCCCTAGGCATAGAAATTTTAGGGGCGAATGTTCGCCCTTTGGTGAAATTAAGGGGTTTTAAATTTTTAGTGGGCGAATATTTTGTATCATAGTACATTTTTACAAATCACCTCAAATAGCCCACCTTATTTTAAGGGAGAGGGTAAAAAAGGTAAATTTAGCCCTTGAAATTAGGAGTTACAACCTTCCATTCGCCCATTTTCAAGAATAGATTTTATTTAAGTGAATCCATTCGCCCATTTTCAAGAATAGGTTTTATTTAAGTGAATCCTATGGGCCAGTTACCATATTTATAAAAGAGATATGGTAAATTAATAAAAATATAAATAAATGAGAGGTATGGTAAATAAATAAAACGTTTTTTATATTTACTCCATAAGTCACCTTATATACATGCAAGGGCGTAAACAAATAAAAATATAAGTAAAGTGGAGGTATGGTAAATAAATAAAACGTCTTTTTATACTTACTCAAAAGGTATGGTAAATAAATAAAAATATAAATAAACTAGACGTATGGTAAATAAATAAAACCTCTTTTTATATTTAGTCCATAACCCTCATTCTATTTATGAAGGCTCAAGAAAGAGGTTTTATTTAGGTGAATCCTATGGGCCAAATACCATATTTGTAAAAGAGGTATGGTAAATTAATAAAAATATAAATAAACGAGAGGTATGGTAAACAAATAAAACATTTTTTTATATTTACTCCATAAGTCACCTTATGTTTAGGAACACTAAAAAAATGCATTATATTTAGGTGAAACCTATGGGCAAAATACTATGGGACAAATACCATGGACTAGATTGTTATTAATACCATGCAAAAAAACAGTATTAACCCTAATATTAGTATTAATAAAAATAAAAATGGCACATGGTATTGACCCATGGTATTCACCTACAATGTAGCCTATTTAAATGGGGGTATTAAACCAGCAGAGATCCATCTTTACTCTGGATATTTGATCCCTCTCGGGGGTGGATCAAGAGTAAAAATGGATGTTGTAATTTAACGCATGTTAAACATTTTAGCTTGGTTAAAATAAAAAATAAAATAAAAATCAACTATTAATTTTATTAATTTTTATAAATTACTAATAGTAATTTTTAAGCTCTAGGTTTATGATAACCCATGGTATTGACCCATGGTAATACCAAGATCTTACAAGATTTTATAATTGAGTAAAATATTCGCCATGCCTGGTGAGAGATTCGCCAGAAAATTATATATACATATTATATTATTGATAAAATCAACTTCCATTTTTCCTATATACCATGGAGATTCGCCCATTTATTATACATATAAATTTAGGGGGGATTCTTAAAATTTTCCCTATCCCTAGGATAGGAAACTAAAGATACCAACTCATATCAAAAGCTGGGCAGAATAGTCGTGAGGTAAGATCCGAAAAGTAAGAGAGGGGGAATCTTTCATCCTTTTCTTCAAAAACCCTTGTGCTTAACTCCCAGTCATGGAGCTTTCCTGGCCTCCCTAATGCTATTGGATTTTCACTCTCTATTCAAACTTCTATGTTTGACAATTTAGAGTGACCTTGGAAAGTTTACTTTCCTTTCACCTAATCCAAGGCCTTAAAGAACCTAAAACTTGTTGGTGTACTTATTGACAATATAAAAAGTTCTAGTTGATTTTATTAGCACTTGATTTTAAGTGACTGTTCTTTTTAATTCAAAGGGACAATATGGAAGTGAAACTGATGGTGTTCGTTGACGCAAAAGAAACTAATAAAAAACTAACTTATATGAAATGCACTTGTTTATTCTTCGATGAAAAGCAACTTCTACTTGGGTCCTAAGAAACTTCTATTAAATCAATAAACTTTTTCCTTTTTTTTTCTTGTAACAGACTTCACACTCACAAAAACTAAAAAACTATTGATGCTCTAATGATGCGAAACTACCCTAATGCAAAGTGTACATGATGATGCAAAAATTCTAGATTACTCTAAAAAGAAAATGAAAGTAATTTGTTTTATAATCCAACTTAAGTGTTTTGAAAGGAATAAGAATTTTGAACACAAAATCTTTCCCAAAACAAGAAGGACTAAACACAAAAATCCCAAATCACTCTCAAAAACCAAAAGAAACCAAACACAAAATTCGGCAAAGAAAGAAAAAACAATGTTTTTGAAGGACTTTTCTTTTTCAAAAAAAAAACAATAAAAGAAACTTTTCAAAAGTACTCCAAATGCTACCAAAGACTCAAAAATCGAAAGCAAATCACTAGGAAACTTTGCAAGTTGTCAATTCAACACGAATGAAAACTTCACAAAATAGGTGTTTCAAGACGCACCAAATGATCCAAAAGCAGCAAAAAGAAGTTAAAGACACTGATCAAGAAATCAGGAAAATCATGCTTTCAAACTTTTCAACAAAATCTTTCGAAAAGCAAGAAGAAGTGAATGGCCACAAACTTAACAGGAAGCAAAGCAAGCAAACCATAAAAATGAAGTTTGACACAAAGATTGCAAGCAATCTTCTGTTCCTGAAAACCAGAACAATCAAGAGCCTCTACAATAAGCCTTGTGTTTTCACACACAAATGATACCACTCACTATAGAGAAAACCGAGACAAAAAAACTCTTCAAAGTAGGGGAGAACTCGAAACAATAGGCTCACTGAAAAACTAAAATCTAAAAACAGAAATTGACCGCTCAAGAAGCACACAGGCCAAGAAACAAATCTTTCCAGATAAAAAGACTTGAAAAAATCATGCAAAATAAATGTATACGCGACTGTGTCTCTACACAGCTATGTGTACACATGTTTCAACTAAAAGAAACTCGCGTATACGTCGCTTCAGTTTAGAGAAACTAGCATGTGTATGCTTTTGTAACCCGAAAAAGGTGCATATATAAAAGTTTACAAGAAAAAAAGAAAATGAGGCTTGATGAAAAGGATCAAACTTGAAGTGTGAGTTCCTATAGGAGCAGACAATACAATCACAGCAAGCAAACTGAAAGCTGAGCCTTGATTGGAACTAAATAACCCAAACAAGGAACAACAAGATTGTTGTCCCCAGTGGAGTCGCCAATTCTGTTAATGGATAAATTCCCGTAGGGATTTGGGTTAGAACCCTAGCAAAGCAGGAGTAATCCACAACAAGAAACAAGAAAATAACTCAGGAAAAATGCTTAAACAAGAAAACTTATGTGAGGATGTACATACCCGAGGTCCTTCGTTCGAGTAGTTCCAGCCAGGTTTCAAACCCTTTGCAACTCCTCATGATGTTTGAACCTACAAAACAACCAATTCAAAGACACACAACAACATATAGATAAAGCATTATAGTGAAATCAACTTTATAGCATATAAATAGATGGTTAGTTATACATTGAAATAGTCATTCATACATAAACCATAACAATAACATCAAATTCATGAACAAAGTTGATATCAGGAACAAGATAGTGTTTCTTTTATTGCAGATAACTATAATCAAAACATAGAAAGAGTTCACCTAAGTATTCCTCTTCTGGCTCCAATTGGAACCGTCCTCCAGGTTCGTCAAGTCCCGGTCTTCAAAAGGCTCCTTCCATAACCAACACAAGGATATCTGCCATAAGTGAAAGGATATCAACTCTCAAGGAAACAAGGGTTTCCTGAACTTGAGGAAGTGCTTAAAACACAGGGATCTTTAGACTTGGTCAGGGGATAATCTCAGCAGAGTAATTCTCTATTTTCTCTCCTCCTTAAGGCCTTCCCATTGAAGTCTTTTTATACTTCTCCCAAAGTATTTTTTTAGTTGGGAAACAGTTGGGAACAGTTGGGCCACGGGCACTAATAGGTAATCAATAGGTAAAACCCGTGATATCCGCCCATAATTAAGGAAATTTAATTTTTTTAAGTGTTTTAAGACATATATGTAGGTTGGGTATATAATAACCCGTGTGTACACGCATTTAATATAGAGAAAAGCCGCGTACATGGAGTAAAAAACGGTTTTTTGCATATTTGGACCAAGTCTGGAAGGAGGGGTTGCCCTAGGCCATAAACCAAGCATCACAAATGCATAAGGTGGTATTTGGAGCTATAACAGGAGGTGAAGCACTTGCCTCACAATTCAAATTAGACTTCACCTTAATTGCATGCATGGAAAACACTGTAATGGGGAGTGTGTGGTATCTAGATTTAGGTGCCTCATTCCATATGATAGGGTCCAAAGAATTATTCAATAGCCTAGAGGAGAAGCATATCTAGATGCACATAGAACTTGGGGATGATGGGTGGTACAGTACCAAAGGAATTGGTACTATAACCTTTAAGAGGGAGTCAAGCTCCCATATTCATCTGAAAGATTTTATGTATGTACCTAGGCTAATGAAGAACTTGATCTTTGTAGCTGAATTGGAGGATAGATGCTATGATGTTGTTTTTAGTAAGGGGAAAGCCTTTCTGAGACATGTAGTTACTAGGAAAGTGAAACAAATTGGAGTTCAAGTGAAGAACCTATAAAAACTTGTGGTGGAAGCTTGTGTTGCACTAAGTAGCAAGGCAAAAAAAGTGAAGATTCAAGATGTTGGATAACTCTGGCATAGGGACATGGGACGTTTACACCATGGGGCCTAAAAAATAATGCATCAAATTACTACGGGTCTCCCGAAATGCATCCTTGACCATCATGATGTCTGCAAAGGATGCACATTGGGGAAATATGTCAAATCCACCTTCTAGGGCTGATATAATAGAGCTAGAGAAATCTTGGAGCAAGTCAACTTTCTAATCTATGTGGACCATTTTCTACAACCTCTACAACAAAGCACAGGTACTATGTAATTTTTGTTGGTGACTTTTCAAGAAAATGATGGATCTTCTTCATGTGGAAGAAGGATGAAGTCTTCTATAAATTTGTTGATTTCAAAGCATTTTGAAAAGGGGATTGGTAAGAAACTGAAATCCCTAAGAAGAGATAATGAAGGAGAATTTGTTTCTAGCACCTTCAAGGACTTTTGTGCCAAGGAGGGTATTAGAAGAGAATTGATAGCACCTCCTAACCCACAACAAAATATGGTGGATGAGAGGAAAAACATAAGCATAGTGGGAGAAACAAGAGCCATGTTGCATTATCAAGGGATGCCATTACATCTATGTGCAGAAGGATGTAACACCTCAATTTATTTATAAAATTGAATCCCTCATGGAATAGTTGGCATGATCACACCTAAAGAAGATTTTTCTTGGAGAAAGTCAGATGTATCTCATTTTCGAATTTTTGGAGCTATTGTGTATTTTCATGTATCCAAGGATATTAGGAAGAAACTTTAGCTTACAACTGAGATGGGAGTCTATGTAGGATACACAGAGATACCACATAATTATTGAGTGTATTTTCCCTCACTCAGGGTGATAGTAATGAGGAGAGATGTCAAATTTGATGAGGAGAAGTCTATGAGATGCTCTCTAGAGCGAGAGCTGAGTAACCCATAGGAGGAGAAGCATATAGTTCCTAAGGAGGAGCCTCATGCAAAGCTTTAGGATGTTTTGGAGTAGCCACAAGTGGAGGAGTAGACAAGAGGTTGAGTGGAGGCACCTGTTAGCCCTGAGGTGCAGTGCTACTATTTTGAAAGCTAAAGGATGGAAATATTCTATTTTGTTGTCGTGGAAAGGTTCCCACACGGTCCATCACCCAACTTTTCTCACTCATCCACTCCCATTCTAATTCACTCATGTCCTAACGCAACCCTCACAGCAGAACCAAACCCACTTTTGCCTTGACCCTATGTGAATTAATCCACTTTTTCCCCCATGCACTAATGCACAAAAACCCCCTGAAAACCTTACCTTTCCATCCATGTGTCCCCTTTGCACATTTCTCGAGGACATCCCGTACCTTCATGTCCCCTGCCGTCAGTCTTTCCACAGATCGGACGGTTTGCGCTTCACCCAACAGATGTTATGTGCTCGATCAACCATCACTGTTAGATCATTCCTGCCAGATCTAATGGCCATCATGCATATCGCTCAGGCAACAAGTGAGAAAGATACCTACCCGATAAAGGCGGTTTCCTCTCTCTCCTCCACTGCTACATGGCACCCGATGAATGGAATCGGGCAGGCTCCGACCTTTACCACTTGCTGCCCGATAAAAACTATTTCTGTTTGGGTGAAATCGCTCCTGGTCATTATCTTTTGAGCACCTCCTCTGCTCGATAGCTGTTCGATCTACTCATCTGAGATCTGATGGCTCAGACTTATTCCGCTCCCACCACAACTTCAGGCCTCCAGTGATTGATCTCCTCCGTCCATCTCTCCCAATCCAATGGCCTTCCTTCATGATCACCTCAGTTCGTCCTCCACCACCCAACCAACATCCTAACCATCGATCCATCCCATCCAATGACCCATATGTCCCCGTACCCCACTTCCCATCAGTCACCTAGGGAGGAAAGTTGTTGGCTCTATCAGTGTTTGTGACAGTCGGACAGTTGAACTGAAATAATGGAATGCATGGCCGAAAGGGGAAAAAACAACAACACGATGCAGCCAAACCAACAGAAATAGTCATGGAACATTGCTGGCACAACCAAGCCACCTGACAATGTGGCGAAATTACCAAAATTTGGTCACTATGTTTGTTAGGAAAAAGGACCTTTGAGCTCATGTTTGTCTAGTTATGGCATCAAGTAGTTAGAAGATAGAGGGGATAGATTAAGACATCTTGAGCCTCAGAGGGTTCGAGAGCATTGTAAAAACCCTATAAATGGCTGAAAGTTCGAAGTATAAAAGGTTCAACTTTTGGTGACTGTGAATACTCTGTTCCTTCCAGCGTCTCATCTTCATTCCAGTAATACAAGCTTCTTTTGTTGTTACATGTTCAATTGCCATCTTCTACTTTGTTCTAATCTTGCACTTGAATAGGTTATTCATGTTTTCTTTTGTGTCTAATGCCAGATAACTATCATCTTCTCTCTGCATTGATAAATTATATTTGCAAGCTTCATTTACTTTCTGTAGCTAGCCATTCATATGTGGTTATATATGTATCTGCTAGTACAGTTAGGATTCTCCATCTATTCATTAAGTCTATAAACTATTGAGCATTAGTGGTCTAAAGCCTTGTCAAGTTGAGGGTGTTCATGCATGTCTTGAGTGGAAACAGAGTTGAAACAGTCATTTGACTTGATCCAAACACCAATCCATTCCAATAGTTCAAAGAACAATATTGAAGATTTATATGTTACCGGCCATCTCTGAGCTACAACCTAGGAGAGTTTCCTGGAGTAATAACAACACCCACTCAACCAGAATCTTCTAGAGATGGAAGGAAGAGAACCAAAGAAGCTGGAAGATTAATACAAGATGCACAGGAGCATGTGGGAGTTCCTACATCACAGCGCAGGTAGAGGAGGTAACTAGACAGGCACACCGGATATATTGTTGTCATAGAAAATCTCATTGAGTCAGATCCTTCTTCATTTTAGGAAGTCATATCTCAACCAATGTCGGTTGATGTTGTGGTGAAGTATGACTTCATCATGAAGAATAGTGTATGAGAGGTGGTGCTAAGACCAAAGAACAGGTCAGTGGTTGGTTCCATATGGATCTACAAAGTGAAGCATTCAGTTGATGGCAACATCGAGAAGTACAAGGCCATATTTGTGGCCAAAGGCTTATCTTATGTAGAGGGAGTGGACAATGAGGAATCATTTGCACCAGTGGCAAGATATTCCTCAATCAAGACCATTCTAGCATTATCTACACAGATGGGGTGGATGATCTGCCAAATGGATGTGAAGAATTCCTTTTTAATTGTGTTGTTGAGGAAGAAATTTACATAGAGCATCCATATGGATTTGATACACAGGACATGGAGACACATTTGTGTAGACTCATGAGAGACCTGTATGGTCTCAAATAGGTGCCCCGAGCATGGTACACTTAGATTGATACATATCTCAGACTAATGGGCTTCACCAAAAGTGAAGTAGATGACAATCTCTATCACATTGTGGTAGATTGCAAGTTTCTTATATTGGTTTTGTATGTTGATGACTTGATACTTATAGGGGATGAGTAGTTGATCTGTAATACCACTTATAGTAGATTTGACCTGAAAATATATTGAAATAGAAAATATACCCAGAAATATAAATATTGATCCAAGAATATAAATGGAAATGCTTCTCTTTATTAATCAAAACCCTTGAGGTAGGGTAACACCATACAATCACTCCTAAAGGAATGAGAACACTCCAAAAGCCATATGTTTAGCAATAAATTAATCCTTGACATGTCTCAATGGGGAGTCTCTAGCCTCTATATAGGCTTCATACATATAATACCATGGGTCATTGCCATGGGTCTTTCAATACCATATATCTAATACAATGGGCTTATCACATTATTCCTAACTACTTGTGGTCCCTTACATGATGCATGTTAACCACTTTATTTATTAACTATGTCCTATCTATTTATTATCCTTACATCTCATTATTACCTTGGGTAACTCCCGCTGTACCCCATAATATCCCATAATATCCCCCCTAGGTATACTCAATTCCACCCCCCTTTAAACATGTTTTTTACCCAAACATAAGAAGAACACAAATAATAAGATCTACTTAAAAGAGTAGTCCACTGGTACCATGCATGTGCATATAGCCATCCTAAAGAAAAATGATTACTCGATCTAATTGGTGCCTCACACACTTGAGATGGGAGTTGATCCCGACAGGTCCTTTGTGCTAATGTGTTGTGGGTAGATCTTTGCACCTCTCTATTTTTTTTGCGGGGGTTGTTTTCCTTGTTGCTAATTTGTTGCCTTCTTGTTGGTTGTTTTCTTGCTCGGTGATGTGGGTGGTGATATGCTGAATTTTTAACCAATGGTGTATCTTTCTTTAATTCACCACCTAATGGAGCCTGATTGGTATCTGGTACATGTTGTGGTGCCTACAATTGTTTCTTATCTTCCAATATTACTTCAACCACAGACTCCTCATCTGATGTATCAGTACCTACAACATTTTCTGCTTCAACCTCCTTGGACTCTACCTATTTATTGATGGAAATATCTTGTAAATATAATTTTCTTCTTTTTATAACAGAGCTTCAGGAATTTATACTGCACATTAATATTGATAGTACCAACAGATTCCATCAAAGGGTATCCCAAAACAACATCCACATTAACCATATCTCAAGCATAAAAATCTAAATGCAATACATACTTTTCCATAACAATCTTCAAATATTTATAAACTTGAACACCTTATTATCAGCCTATGCGTTTTCAATGTGTTTTGTTCAAACTTGCAATTTTTTTGCCAAATTAACATTGATTAAATTTTACTTGCAACTAGGATTTATAAACACAATGATCTTCTCCTTCTGAATACACCCATGAACCTGTAATAAGGAGATACCAGTAGAAAATAACCCCTTATGTTTCTCATTATCTTGTTTTCTAGCATGAGACCATTTTGTCTAAAAGGAATTTTTCAAATTTTCATCAGGAATGTTTAACAGCTTCTTTCTATCAAGTGAGCTCCACCATATGGCAGCCTCATCTTTCAAATTAAGCCATACTAAACCTTTTAAATGTTTCCAAAAGGTTGACTTAAGATCTTTTAGGAATTCTTCAATAGTAGGACCATTATCTTTTCGTGTAAAAAAATACTTGTTAGAAGCCATCAAGAGGGTTTTGAAAGAAAATTTACCTACTTTATGAGGTAAATTTAAAATGGCCACAAATTGGTCAATATGGCTCAGAATCCTTATTATAGCCCATTTTCAGAAATGGAACCATTATTCTGCATCTTCTTGTGTGACAGAAATCCCGATCTAGGCACTCTAGAATTTTATATTCGCACTGCAATTGCCCTGCCATCACAAAACTTTCTGAAAAAATAGCTGATTTTAAATCAGTGATATCTCCCTCATCCAGACTCCAATTAAACCAATTGTTTTTTTTAAAATTAGATAATTTTTCAAGGCGATCTAATATCTACAATTAGTTTCTCAAAATTCCCCACAAAAATTGAAAAAATTACTAAATAGCCGTCGTCCACGAATTGTTGTTAGAAAAATTTCTACAAAATAGCGGATTTTAGATCAGCGATATCTCCCTCATCTAAACTCCGATTTGGCCGATTTCTTTTTTGAATTTGAGTATTTTTCCTCAAAGAATCTAGATATGCAATTTTTTTTTAAAACTTTAGCACAAAAAGTTTCATATCTGATCTACAAACTCACCGCCCAATAATTCCTGCAAAATATATATATATATACCTCTTTGCCTAAGAAAGTGCTCTGATACCACTTGTAGTAGATCTGACTTGAAAATATATTGAAATAGAAAATATACCTAGAAATATAAATATTGATCCAAGAATATAAAATGGAAATGCTTCTCTTTATTAATCAAAACCCTTGAGGTAGGGTAACACCATACAATCACTCCTTAAGGAAGGAGAACACTCCACAAGCCATATGCTTGCCAATACAATAATCATTGACATGTCTCAATGGGGAGTCTCTAGACTCTATATAGGCTTCATACATACAATACCATGGGTCTCTCAATACCATATATCTAATACAGTGGGCTTATCACATTATTCCTTACTACTTGTGGTCCCTTACATGATGCGGGTTAACCACTTTATTTATTAACTATGGCTCATTTATTTATTATCCTTACATCTCATTATTACCTTGGGTACCTCCCTCTGTACCCCATAATATCCCATAATATCCCCCCTAGGTATACTACCTGACATGCTCTTGCAAGGAGGACCTTGCAAGATATTTCAAGATGAAGTACATGGAATTTATGGATTACTTCCTTGGGCTGGAAGTATGGAAGGGTGATGGTGAGTTGTTTGAGTTAGGGGAAGTATTCCTCTAAAATACTTTATAAATTTCACATGGAGAACTACAAGCCTATGGAAACACCTTTATCTACAAACTGGAGGAAGGAGAGTGCGTCTTCAGGAGAGGTAGTATATGCTACCATCTATAGACATATTGTGGATCCTTGATGTATTTGGTGAACACAAGGCCTAACATATGTTATGCAATTAATCACCTAAGTCAAACCAAGGTGAATCCTACCAAGTTGTATTGGAAGGAAGCAAAGCATGTGTTTAGTTACCTCAGAGGCATAATAGAGTATGGCTTATGGTATAGGAGGATAGGGGGATGTTGGGTTGTGTTATATTCTTTCCACGACTAGCCCATGTAGTTAACTGGGGGGTTAGGAGGGGGGCGGAGCCCCCCCTTAATTGTGCCGATTGCGTAGCGGGGGGAGTCACAGGGGGTTTGAGGGGTGTAGGTAACCCCACTCTATGGAGTCTGGGGCAGCGCCCCGGAAAATTTTGGTTTTGGACCCTATGTTAGGTTGGGCAGACCTACCTATGGTTTTGTGCATCATTTTCGCACATGGTTTTGGATGCGATGGTTTTTAGTCCATGGTTTTGGACACAATGGTTTTCAATCCAAATCAATCTAGTAGTCTGGTTTTGGAGTCCAAGGGAAAATCTTTGTGTATATGTGTTTTATGTTTTATGCTCTCGCATTGCTTATTTTTTGTGTTTCAGAATTTGTATGCAGGTAATTTCTGTACGGGGTTAAAACCTAGATTTGGTATTAGAGATTTTTTTGCTTCAAGGGGACACCTTTGTTGCTTAGGGGTTTCACTCGGGCCTGTGGTAGACCCTGTTCAGTGGGAGATCTGTGAGATCGATTCTGGTGGTGAAAGAAGATGGTGAGCAGTGGAAAGATAGAGATCGAGAAATTTAATGGTCAGAGTTTTGAGTTGTGGAAACTCAAGATGGAGGATCTGTTGGTGGACAAAGATCAGTGGATCGCAATAGATCTAGGTACTAAACCAACGGGAGTGTCTGATGAAGAATGGAAGAAGTTATATCGAAAGGCAAAGAGCACAATATGATTGTGTGTCTTAGATTCAGTATTGCTGAATGTATTAGGAGAAGCTACGGCTAAGGCTTTATGGTACACTTTAGGGACTTTGTACCAATCTAAGTCTCTGGTGAATAAACTGTTCCTAAGAAAAAGTTGTATAACCTAAGGATGAAAGATGGAGACTCGGTGACAGAGCATCTAAATGCATTTAATACTATGGTAAGTCATTTATCATCTGTTGATATCAAAATTTCAGATGAAGATAGTGCATTAGTTTGTTGTTTTCTCTACGAGATTCGTGGGATAGTCTGGTTATTGCAATAGGTAGCAATGCAACTGCCTTGCAGTTTGATGAAATAGTCTCATCCTTGTTGATGGAGGAGATGAGATGGAAAAATATGGAGAGCCAGAATGGTGATGCCTTGTCTGTACGAGGACGGTCCCAGAACAGAAACAAAAATAAGTCATCGAGTGGAGGGACTGTAAATCTAAAGCTCTTGATAAAGGAAATTGATTTGATGAGGCTCCTTCTGCAGAGGAAAAAACGACCTTAGATGAAGGTGGGGATGTGTACTTGGCTTCTTCAAGTACACATGTAGATCATGAAGCATGGTTGATTGACTCAGGTGCATCCTTTCACTTCACTCCCCATAGGGAGTGGTTCTGCGAGTATGAGAAATACGATGGTGGTGATGTCTTCTTAGGGTATGATAGGAAGGCTAGAATCATTGGTCGCGTAAAAGTAAAGTTGAAGTTACAAGGTGGAAGGGTTAGAACACTTCCGGGTGTTCTTCATATTCCTGCATTGGTCAGAAATCTGATTTCTGTAAGAAAGTTGGATGATGCAGGTGTAAAAACAGTATTCGAGAAGGATACCTACAAGATGGTTCGGGGAGCACTAGTATTGATGCGGGGACTTCAGATTGTAACTCTATACAAGATGCAAGGTAGCATGGTTGTTGATGGGTGCAACGGTTCTGTGGTTCCTGAAAGTGGAGCAGAAAATCTAATGGTCTCTAGAGAGAAGACCATGTTGTGGAATCAAAGGCTTGGACATATTGGAGAGAAGAGCCTTCGAATACTTTATGGTAAAGGTATGGTAGAAGGTATGAGTAATAGCTCTCTGGAATTTGATTTTTGTGAAAATTGTGTATATGGGAAGCAGAATCGAGAGAGTTTCCCCTCTGGTGGTAAGAGGTTGAAAGAGATATTTGAGCTTGTGCATAGTGATGTGTTTGGACCTGTGAAGGTTCCATCACTGGGTAAGTCTATGTACTATGTATCATTTATATATGACTTCTCAAAGAATACATGGATATATTTCCTTAAGAAGAAATCTGAAGTCTTTGACAGGTTTAAAGAATTTAAGGCTTTGGTGGAAAACTAGACAGAGAAGAAGATAAAGGTGCTGAGGATAGATAACGGTGGAGAGTTTTGCATTAAAGAATTTGAAGAATTCTGTAAGAAGTGTGGTATAGCACGAAAGAAGACTACTCCATATACACCTCAGCAAAATGGAGTTGCAGAAAGAATGAACAAGACGTTGATGGAAAGGGCAAGAAGCATGCTCAGTGGTGCTGGGTTAGGACAAGAATTTTTGGCAAAGGCGGTGGAGACAGCATGTTACCTAGTCAATAGATCACCTTCATCAGCATTGGAGGATAAAACTCCACAAGAGGTATGGACTAGTAAGAAACCCTCTCTTTCACATCTGAGGGTATTTGGATGTGATGCATATGTACATGTTCCAAAGGAGAAATGAACCAAGTTGGATAGTAAATCTGAAAAGTGCATCTTTATTGGGTATAAGGATGGTTTAAAGGGTTATAAGCTTTGGAACCTATTATCACTCAAGTTGTCCCTTGGCTCCTTAAGGGATATGGCTGAGGTAACCACAAACCAATCTTTGGGCTGCAGGTCCTAACCTACCTGCAGTCAGAGAGGGTTCTCTCTTTAAAATTTAGCTTTGTTTTGGGTTGATTTTAGGCTAGTTATGGTGTACATGGGTTTTTTTTTTTTTTTTTGGTGGGAAGGATGATGTTTTCAAGCAGAGTTGGGATGCATAGTGTGAGAAGTTCAAACCATTGGGCATGGAGTCATGGATTAGGGCTTTCTGTTGCGTTTTCTTGGTCACAAGAGGAATACAGAGCAGGATAGCTACACATAGAACAATATCAAGCTGGAATAAAGATGGAATGAAGGTCAGAGATGAAAGGCAACTAAGAATCTTTCATTAGCTAACAGAGAGGGAAGGTGAATGAAAGTTTATCTAGGAGCAGTCAAGAATTCCTAAATAACAGTCATATGTGAAAGAAACAGTGTAAACATGATCATTTAAGTATGCATATTCATAACCATTTCTGAAGAAAACATATAGAAATAACAAGAACTGAGCATAGAGTGCAGTCAAGCAAAGCCTAAGCTATTCTTCTTTCTTGCTATTTAGATGGTAACACAATGGTGGCATAAACATATATAAACTGTAAACAGAGGTAAGAAAACACTTATTGAGCCATGTAGTAGCACAGGAATTCCACAGTCACTTTTCAACCATTAAATAACACAACAGGCAGTTCTTCATCCAAAGCATTCCAACAGTCTTTGATTATAGAGCTCTCAAAGTATACAACGCAAGTCTAGAATGAGGATTATACACCAACCAACCCTTTAAACAATGAATCATGGTGGTTTATATAGAGAAAATATCCAAAAATATCTGCTACAACAGATCTTAAACAGATCTGAGGGAAAACGAGTTCTTTAATCTAATCTTATCCTGAAATTAATGCATAAAATATCTGTCTAACTGCTGTGCTGGGGCAGCCGCCTCAAAAATTAGTTGAAATCTATCCTTACGGCCTTGTGTTGTTCATTTAGCCATAACTGCGCATTGGTCTCTAATCCATTGCTGTTATGTGGCTTAAAATGCTTTAATCACTGATCTGAGAGCCTTGAATGGCTTTTTCCGCTTTCTTTGACTTTGATGGAGGCTTTTAATGTTCACCTGCTTTGATATTGTCGATCTGATACTCTTTGCCACTTCACTGATACTCTTTAATTGAATCTGGGCTTTATCTTTCCTCTGATACTCTTTAACACTTGAATCGAGCCACTTTCTCTCTCTTGATATGCTTGAAACTGTCAAATCACCCCTTTTTCTGCCCTTTCAAGGAAAAAATAATTGCTGCAAATGCTTTCTGTGGCCTCTAGAATGCTATCGGTGCTGGCCGATTGAATATGAACATACATGAAGAAATCCTGCAAAATAATGGTGGAGGAATGCATCCTGATAACTGTGCTGGGCTGAGGCTGGCTTCCTGAAGAAATAATGGGCTTTGGAGTGATCCAAAATGACTGAAAAATGCATGATTTCCCTTGACTGGGCGCGCGCAGGCGCAACTGTGAAAACAACGAAGAAATGGCCTCCTTTCCTTTTACACAGCAAAAGACCCATTACACGCAAAAATCGCGAAAATTTGGAGCGGGAGCGACACTGTAGATTAGATTCAATCCTGGTCGTTGGATCGCGCGAAGGCAGATCCAATGGCTGGCGCTCAATCGGTGATCGGCGGATCGGCGGATCTCCAAACTGTAATACCTCCAAAATGTGATGAACCCGTGGACCCGATGCTTATTATAGGCTCTCTTTTAATGGATATCGGGTCCAGCCTATCGGCGGTCCCTTATCGGCGGATTTGTAATGAAATGGGTCTGCGGACCCAAAATCCCTTTAACACTGCTCCTCATAATATTTCAGATCTGGGATATGGAGCATACAGTACTACCCCTTTTCGGACCCGAAACCCATTAAGCTCCATTCTATAGAATTTCGGCTCTGGAAAATCGGAGCCCTCCCATTTTGCTGTACAAAGGGCTCCTTTCGGACCCGAAACTTTTATATGTTGCACTCTATAGTATTTCGGCTCGAGCCAGTCGGAGCTATATATGGGCCGCGACTTAATATGGTTCGTTGATATGAGGGCCCGAATGGGCGGTTGCGATTAAGTCGGCATTTCGCTATCGGGGAGGACATGGGGCGCGGCTTTATATTATTGCGATTGCCGAAATGGGGCGATCGCCGAAATGATCTAAGCCGTTGGATGAGCGGGGACGATGGACGGCTACGATTAGGTCGCATTTTCGTAATCGGGGAAACCCGGGGGGCAGGGCTTTATATGTATATGAATGTCGATGCGATATTTTTGAGAAATACGGGTTTTACGTTAAAACTTTAAGTTTTATAAAAAACTTAAGTTTAAATGATAAAGGGCCATTAACGATAGAGTGGAGATATGCGCATATATGAGATATGTGGTATGGAGGGCTTCCGATAGCGATATCGCATCAGTTGCGATAGCGATATCACATCAGTGGAAAGGGGAAGGGGCATATATATAGGGCATATAACATTGTGATACGCGATTGCGAAATCGCATCGGCGAAGCATCCATCGGGGAGAACTATAAAGGGGCAACATTACCATTGAGACCTCCGACTGCGATATCGCGTTGGAGGGGGATTCAAAGGGATCGGAAGAATGTTAAGGCAATCGGCAAGGGTTATTGCGATCGGAAGAAGGATTTTGCAATCAGAAGGAGTCTGATGCGATCGGAAGAGGGTTTTTTGATTCGGCAAAAGGCTATTGCAAATTGGCTAAGGGTCCATGAGATCGGAGGTAGATCCTTTTGATCGGAGATGGGTTTAGGTGATCGGAAGAAGGGTATATATGCTTTTGAAGAGTATTTGAGGCCTCGGAAGGGGTCCGATAACCTAAAAAGAGGAATTTCATGCCTTGGAAGGAGTCCAAAGGCACTCTGAAGGGAGTTTATGTTTTTTGAGAAGGGCTTTTAGGCCTTAGAAAGGGGTTTATGCCTTGGAAAAGGTAAACAAGGCCAAAAGATGATTTTTGTACATTTGGAGGGGATTTTATGCTTAGGAAGGGGTCCTTTGCATTGGAAGATGGTTTAAAGGGGCAAAATGAGGGTTCTTGCTAAGTTTCAGGCAAACTTAGCAATTCCCAAGCATACTTATGGTTATTTTTCAACCAGAGGGAGGGGATATATACATAGAGGAGCTATTTAGCATATTTTAGTAAGGGGAAGGGAAAATAGATAGGGATTTACATAGTAGAGTTAGAAATTAATATGGATTGTGACAAGAAAGCGCTAAGTTTAGAGATCTTAGGCTTAAAAGGGGAGATAGAACTTTGTAGAGGACATATGAACACTCCTTAAGTAAAGCAAATCTTTACTAAGGGAAATGATATGAAACATGATGAATTTAAGAGATATCAAGCAGATCTTGACCTCTTTAGGGGAATTAGTGAGTGATTTGGGGACAAGGAAGAGGGGGAGTTAGACATGCCTCGCTTGAGCTGCTCCAAATGGATTTTTACCTTGCAATTGTGATTTGAATAGATTTAACTCTTGAAAACACAAAACTAATCACAATCATTGATTCTGCAACCTCAAAACTACCTACCCAGCCTACTTACCTAGCATTTTCTCTTCTTTTGGTTTGGGTGCACTTGAACTAGCAAACCCAGCTTTCAACTTTTCTTTTCGCTATCCTCCTATCTAAATCTGCCTTATAGCTTCCAGGGGCTCAGATTAAGCTGTTGAGCACCCTTGTTTCTCTACCTAGCTAAAATCTGCCAAGATTAAACAGTTTGGATAAATATTCATTCTCTATCTTCTAAAACAAGCAATTTAAACCTAGGGAAGCCAAGATTACCCTGTTTGGCTTTCCCTTAACTGTAAAACTCTTCAAAAATGGAACTTCTTGGAAATATGAAACCTTGTAGCATGAAAAGATGACATATTTGGTATGTTAAGCAGTCAATCATGAAATATGAAACCTATTGCAATAGGAGGCTAACAGTGGCTCCACTTGGGGATGGTTTTTCAAGATGAAAAGCCAAGAACAGCAGGTCAGAATGCCTTGATCTTCAATTGTTGCTGTAAACTGAAATTCTCCTTCTTCTCAATGCCTTTGACTGAATTCTTATAAGCTGATATGCAGTATCCTTTTGAGCTGAATTGAAGAAAAATTATAGCTCTACTTCTTGCGTTTTGGGTGCTTGTAAACATATTTAAATCTGCTTGAACACTTCTTTGGAATTATTTCAAAAAATAGAGATCTGAAATGGAGCTTTCTTTGATCTTTCCTTCAAAACTTGTTGCGTTGTTCCCTCTTATCGGCTTGCTATAAATAAAAGTGCTAAAAATACAAATATTAATGTACAGATAGTATACAGAGCTGTGTTGCATTCACCAAAAGGGATCATGATAGTGCTTTAGCATTCGGCCATTGACAGGGCCTTCTTTAACTGTGCTACCATCCAAACTCTTCAGAAAATATTGTTGTTGCCTTGAACAACAGAAATAATAAAGGGGCCTTTCCACAGGAAATCAAACTTGCCATGCTTTCCTTTGTCCTCTCTTCTTGAATCCCATCTTAAGACTTTGTTGCCTATGTAGAAATCTTCAGCCTTGGTTCTTTTGTCAAACATTTTCTTGAGCTTCTCTTGTAAAATCTGAGCTCTGTCGTACACTTGCTCTCTTGTTTGCTGCAAATGGATTGTTTGATTTATTCTTCTTTGGATATCATTTGGCTCTGCCTGAATCTCTTGCAGCAATTTGATAACAGGGATTCCCAAAGAAGAGGGGAACTTGGCCTCCATGCCATAGACTAACTCATATGGGCTCATCCCAATGGATCTCTTGGTTGACAATCTGTCTACCCATAGGGCATTCACAAGCTTTTTGTGCCAGTTCTTATTGTTCTCGTCTAAGACCTTATTGATGATATTGATGAGGCTTTTATTGGATGACTCGGCTAAACCATTACCTTGAGGGTAATAGGCTGTGGAGTGGCCTAAGGTAATGTGAAATTTATGGCAAAAACTGATTATTTTCTTGGATTTGAAGGCAGCAGTGTTATCTGTAATGATCTTCTCAGGACAGCCAAATCTGGAAAAAATGTTGGTTTCAAGGAATTGGATGATGGTGGAGTCATTGGCTTGCCTACATGGGATGGTTTCAGTCCACTTGGTGAAGTAATCTATGTTTGTTAGAATCCACTTATGCTGGCTAGAAGAGGATGGATGGATTTCTCCAATGAAGTCAAGACCCCATTGTTGAAAAGGCTTCTCGGTTGAAATGGGCTTAAGGGGCAAGGGTAGCAGCTTTCTTTTGCCTTCAAAGATTTGGCATTTGTGGCAAGACATCACAAATTTTTTCACATCAGCAAAGAGAGAGGGCCAATAAAAACCAGCCCTTAAAATCTTGTCAGCAGTGGACTTCCAATATAAGTGCCCTCCACAATCCCCTGCATGGAATTCTTTCATGACACTGTCAGTTTCATTTAAAGTTAAATAGTTCAGCAAAATTCCTTCATGATTCTTCCAAAACAGGGCACCATCTAAGACACAAAACTTTGATTCTTTCATCCTTAAAAATCTCTTTTTGGTTCTAGACAACCCTAGGGGAGCAAACATGTTTAACAATATAAAAAAAATATCACCATACCATGGGGATTGCAAAAAAGCTTCACTGATCTGTGGAGTCGCCAGCTCCTATTCATTGTCCAGTTGATTAATGTCTAAAGCTTGAAAATTGATTTCGGACATCAGTTTGGCTAAACCTTGTCCCTTTATGAGCTTAGTGGGCTTGATTTCAATGTCATATTCAAGGATATTGGCAATCCATTTGCCTCTTCTCCCTTCTATGCCTTCTTGAGTTAATATGTCTTTTGCAACAACATTTGGGACATAAGCAATCACATGTGAATATAAAATGTAAACTCTGAAATCTTTGATTGCTTTAACAAGGGCATATGCTTGCTTCTCCATGATTTGGTACTTCAAGGGTGCATCTCTAAGGGCTCGGCTGAAAAATGCAATTGGCTTTTCATTTCCCTGATCATCTTTCTGCAAAAGGACAGCAACAATGGTGTGTTGGGAAGCAAATGAAAAAATGATGAAATCCTTATCAAATTGAGGACTTGTGAGGACTGGGGCTTGGGTTAAGGAAGATTTTATGCCCTCAAAGGCTTGCTTGGCCTCTAAAGTCCATTTTACCTTGGAATCCTTCTTTAACATGTTATTTAGCATTCTTATCAGCTCGGCCAAGTTTGGGATAAATCTCCTTAGGAAATTGATCTTTCCTAGGAATGCTTGCAATTCTTTGATGTTTCTTGGATAAGGGATTTGCAAAATGGCTTGGATCCTTTCCGGATCTATTCTAATTCCATCTTTTGAAATGATATGGCCTAGCAATTTGCCTTCTTCTAGGCCGAAGAGAGATTTCTTAGGATTTAAGGAAATGCCATATTTCCTACAGGTTAGGAATACTTGCCTTAGGTGTTTAAGGTGCTCTTGATCAGATTTTGAGAAAGGAGTAAGGTCATCAAGGTAAACCACCAAGAAATCATGGATTTCCTTGGAAAATGCAATGTCCATGGCCCTTTGAAAGGTAGCACCTGCATTCTTTAGCCCAAAAGGCATTTTCACATATTTAAAGGTTCCCCACGGTGTTGTAAAGGTTGTTTTGTCCTGATCATCTGGGTGAACTAAGATCTGATTGAAACCTGAAAAGCCATCAAGCAACGAAATTCTGGAAGACCCCACTACTCTTTGTAAAATATGGTCCATCTTTGGCAATGGGTAGTGGTCTTTAAGAGAGGCTTGGTTCAAATTTCTTAAATCAACACACAATCTAATCTCACATGTTTTCTTTCTTGTGGGAACAAGATTGGATACCCATTCTGAAAATCTAATGGGTGCTATGACACCAGCCTCAAACATTCTTTTCACTTCTTTCTCAATCAAAGGGAGAAGCACAGGATTGATTCTCCTTAGTTTCTGTTTGAAAGGCTTTTGATTTGGCTTTAAGGGAATGGTATGTTGAATAACAGAGGTGTCATAGGACTTAAGGTCCTCATAACTCCAGGCAAAGACATCTTGGAACTCTTTAAACAAGTCAACATATTTTGGTTTTTGATCAGGAGGCAAAGACTTGGACAGTTTAATCATTTTGGGCTTCTCTGCTGTCCCAATATTACAGTCTTCCACAACAGCGTTTAATGGTTGCATCTTTGGCTTTTTGGGGACATCGTTTGAATCAAATATGTCTTCTAATGGAGTGAGGCCAGCAGGCAGAAAATTGTCTTTTAAATCAATGATTTCGGCCTCTGTTTCAGCTATTTCTTCTAAATGCATTTGCTTCAGCTCTTGCATGTTTTTCTCATCAAAAATGGTTGGGTGCAGCATTTGATTTGCTGCTTCAGCTGTTATAGTTTGCTCATTTTGGCTCATTTTCTGTTGTGGATCATCCATGGCATCTTCATCAATGTTTAAGCTTGAGAATTCTTGCTGTAAAGTGAGGAAATTGTTGATCTGTGCATCACTTTCAAAGACTTGCCAGTCTTTGACATTGTTTGGGATAGCAGGCATGTGCTTTATTTCAGCTGAGAAATGGTGATTGGGCTCAAAAGGTAGCTTACAAGTGCTAGCAAAAGTAGCTAGGTTGTGTGCATGTAGATTATGGCTTCTTGGAATTTTGGCAAGCTTGCATTCGGTGAAGGTATCAAGTATTTCTGTGGCAGCAGTCCTATAAGCTCTTAGCCTATTGTCATTAGTAACAAAGTTACCTTTCATCTGTTGAATAATCAGGTCGGAGTCACCTAGAATGGAAACTTTTGCAGCTCCTAGAGATTTGATTAGCTTAAGGCCTAAAAGGAGGGCTTCATACTCTGCCATGTTGTTAGTACATCTGAAATTTAATCTATAAGCATGACCCTCTGCATGATTGTTTTGTGTATTATGGATCCATACTCCTGCCCCTGCTCCTAGCTTATTAACTGAACCATCAAACTCCAAATACCATAGGATTTCTTGCTCTTGACTAGTATTGAGAGTTTCAACCATTTTAGGAGTGGGCAGATTTGAATTTTCTGTTTTATTGAGCTCCTCTTGTGTGCTGGTTGCATTGATTGTTTTGACAGTTTCTTGGCTATGGGCAATCGATCCTTCATTTATGCATGCTTCTTGTTCTAAAGCCAAAGGCTTATCATCAGTGGGAGGAGACATATCATCATTAAACAAAATAAATGAACCCATATCAGAATGGATTGAATAGATAGGGAAGTTTTGGGGCTTTTCCTCACTACTTACCACATATTTCATGAGTGTTTCCCTATACAGTCTCTTTGGTTGCCCAAAGACTGAAATAGTGGCATAAGAGAGGTCTAGTTGGAGAGATCCTTGGAGTTTTGCTCCCCAAGATCTTGATAAGAGCATGCCATACTTTGGTGGAATGTCAGCAACCACCACGTCCATTAGGATCGTTTTGTTGGGAAATTGGACTAAAGACACACAAAGGTCTTTGATTAAGCCTAAACACTTGACCTGACTAGAATCAAATGAGAATAGGTCGTTGTAGAGTCTAGTGACATCAAGGTTTAGCTTCTCCATTATAGCTTTGGGCATTAGATTGTGTGAAGCACCTGAATCAAACATAGCATTGTGCAACACTTTATCATGAATGTGCAAACTGACATAAAAGGGTAGAACAGCTCCATGTCCTGATTTACCATTGACTTCAGGACCAAAAAGTAATTCAGGTTGATCATCTAAGACATTAACATCATCCCTATTCTCTGGCATTTGCAGTGATCTTTTCATTTGCTGTATGTACACATCATGTTTGGCAAGCTCAGAGAGAGGAATAGATATCTTTAATTTACCAATTTCTGCTTGTAAATCAAAAGGTTTTTCTGACTGTGTTTTAGTATTGTGACTGGCAGATTTTCCCTTTTCAATTGTATCTTCAGTGATCTTCTCTTGGTTATCAGTGATTTCTTGAGATTTTTCTGTTTTGGGAAGGCTTTCAGGAGTGTTGTTTACATTGTCTTTTGAGGGAAAGGATACAAAAGGCTGGTTATTAGAGGGCTGCATGTCAGATACATCCTCTATGGTCACTTCTTTTAATTTTGGGTCTGTTTTATCAGCAGGTTCTGTGATAGCGGCCTTGTCTTTTACTTTCTTAGGCTTCTTGGCATCCTTTGGCTTGATGGGATCAGACACATCAATGGTTCTTGTTCTCAATTTGTATTGTTTATGGACTTCGTAAACAGCTGAATCATAGCCTTGTTTGAAGTCAAATGACTCTCCAGACTTGGTCTGAAATTGATTTATATCATGGTCATCTTGGTCTTCTTGGGTTAGAAACACTTGTTGTTCACTTTTCAAACCCATCAAGTTGATATGAGAGTCCTCGGTTGGCTCACTAGATGTTGATGCTTCAGCATAGTTTTCATGAAAATGAGGTCTTATATCATGGTCAGGACTTGCCCTTCCAACATTTGGGTTTTGGTTTTTCCTAAAGTTTGGATTTCTGATAGGATTGTTTTGTTGTCCTTCCCATGAGGCTTTTCTTTCAATAGTTCCCATTCTATTTTCAAAGTTGTCCATACCTTTGATGATTGTATCCAATTTTTGCTCAAAGGCTGAAGGTTCATCTTTAAAAGTAGTTCTTCTCTCAGCTCTTGCTCTATTTCGCTTGGCAATCAGATTTGCCTCCACACTAACAGCTACATTCTGCATGTCTGCTAAGCTATGAGGGGCTCTTTCCCTTAACTGATAAGCCATGTCTGAATCAAATCCATCAGGGAATTTGTATAAAGCTAAATCAGGTGGAGGTCTAAGGTTTTGTGGAATAGCGTTGTAAACATTGTTAAACCTGGCACAATAGTCTAAGACAGCTTCTTGAGGGCCTCTTTTGATAGTGTCATATTCAGCTAGAATGTGCAGTGGATCTTTCCTTTTCTCCCATATGTTAAGAAATGTTTGGTACAGGGCCTTTGGGTCAGCTATGGAATCAGCAGTAAGAGCTCTAAACCAGGGCTTTACATCTCCTGTTAAACTTTGGACAAAAATCTTCATTCTTACACTATCATCATCTATTTCATAACTCTCAAAATAGTCCTGCATTTTCTTGGTATGTTGCAGGGTTGTGCAAGAACCAGTACCATCAAAATATGTGATTTTGGTTTGATAATCCTGAGGCATAGCCCCTGGATTTGCAAGTAACTGTAAAGGTGCATATATGTTAGCCATATTTACAGGGATAAGTGGAACTGCAAGGATAAATGGAACAACTGTAACAACAGTGGTGGTAGTGGTAGTATGTGCAGTGAATGGCGGTGTGGAAAGGGTGCTGGGAGAGGTGGATGACGAACAAGGGGAAGTAGGGGTTGAACGAAACAAAACTTTAACAGGGGTTGGAAAACAGCTTGGCTGAACTGTTTCAGGACTAGAATCAGCAAACTCTTCTTGTTTTTGTTTGCTAAGGTTTCTAGGGATTAAATTGGGATTTTCAAAAACAGCTGGTGGATTTGGGTCTGGATTTGACCTAGTATTACGTGTTTTCTTCTTGGGAGCCAGCTTCTAACTTGTTTTTTTGGAATTTTCTGAATAAGTCCCTAGTGGAGTCGCCAATGATGTTATCACTCAGGTTGTCCCTTGGCTCCTTAAGGGATACGGCCGAGGTAACCACAAACCAATCTTTGGGCTGTAGGTCCTAGCCTACCTGCAGTTAGAGAGGGCTCTCTCTTTAAAATTTAGCTTTGTTTTGGGTTGATTTTAGGCTAGTTATGGTGTACATGGGTTTTGTTTTGATTTTGGTGGGAAGGATGATGTTTTCAAGCAGAGTTGGGATGCATAGTGTGAGAAGTTCAAACCATTGGGCATGGAGTCATGGATTAGGGCTTGCTGTTGCGTTTTCTTGGTCACAAGAGGAATACAGAGCAGGATAGCTACACATAGAACAATATCAAGCTAGAATAAAGATGGAATGAAGGTCAGAGATGAAAGGCAACTAAGAATCTTTCATTAGCTAACAGAGAGGGAAGGTTAATGAAAGTTCATCTAGGAGCAGTCATGAATTCCTAAATAACAGTCATATGTGAAAGAAACAGTGTAAACATGATCATTTAAGTATGCATATTCATAACCATTTCTGAAGAAAACATATAGAAATAACAAGAACTGAGCATAGAGTGCAGTCAAGCAAAGCCTAAGCTATTCTTCTTTCTTGCTATTTAGATGGTAACACAATGGTGGCATAAACATATATAAATTGTAAACAGAGGTAAGAAAACACTTATTGAGCCATGTAGTAGCACAAGAATTCCACAGTCACTCTTCAGCCATTAAATAACACAATAGATAGTTCTTCATCCAAAGCATTCCGGCAGTCTTTGATTATAGATCTCTCAAAGTATACAACACAAGTCTAGAATGAGGATTATCAACCAACCAACCCTTTAAGCAATGAATCAGGGTGGTTTATATAGAGAAAATATCCAAAAATATCTGCTACAGCAAATCTTAAACAGATCTGAGGGAAAATTAGTTCTTTAATCTAATCTTATCCTAAAATTAATGCATAAAATATCTGTCTAACTGTTGCGCTGGGGCAGCCGCCTCAAAAATTAGTTGAAATCTATCCTTACGGCCTTGTGCTGTTCATTTAGCCATAACTGCGCATTGGTCTCTGATCCATTGCTGTTATGTGGCTTTAAATGCTTTAATCACTGATCTGAGAGCCTTGAATGGCTTTTGCCGCTTTCTTTGACTTTGATGGAGGCTTTTAATGTTCACCTGCTTTGATATTGTCGATCTAATACTCTTTGCTACTTCACTGATACTCTTTAATTGAATCTGGGCTTTATCTTTCCTCTGATACTCTTTAACACTTGAATCGGGCCACTTTCTCTCCCTTGATATGCTTGAAACTGTCAAATCGCCCCTTTTCTGCCCTTTCAAGGCAAAAATAACTGCTGCAAATGCTTTCCGTGGCCTCTAGAATGTTATCGGCGCTGGCCGATTGAATATGAACATACATGAAGAAATCCTGCCAAATAATGGCGAAGGAATGCAACCTGATAACTGTGCTGGGCCGAGGCTGGCTTCCTGAAGAAATAATGGGCTTTGGAGTGATCCAAAATGACTGAAAAATGCATGATTTCCCTTGACTGGGCGCGCGCAGGCGCAACTGTGAAAACAGCGAAGAAATGGCCTCCTTTCCTTTTACACAGCAAAAGACCCATTACACGCAAAAATCGCGAAAATTTGGAGCGGGAGCGACACTGTAGATTAGATTCAATCCTGGTCGTTGGATCGCGCGAAGGCAGATCCAACGGCTGGCGCTAAATCGGCGATCGGCGGATCGGCGGATCCCCAAACTGTAATACCTCCGAAATGCGATGAAACCGTGGACCCAATGCTTATTATAGGCTCTCTTTTAATGGATATCGGGTCCGGCCTATTGGCGGTCCCTTATCGGTGGATTTGTAATGCAATGGGTCTGTGGACCCGAAATCCCTTTAACACTGCTCCTCATAATATTTCGGATCCGGGATATGGAGCGTACAGTACTACCCCTTTTCGGACCCGAAACCCATTAAGCTCCATTCAATAGAATTTCGGCTCCGGAAAATCGGAGCCCTCCCATTTTGCTGTACAAAGGGCTCCTTTCGGACCCGAAACTTTTATATGCTGCACTCTATAGTATTTTGGCTCCGACCAGTCGGAGCTATATATGGTCTGGGACTTAATATGGGACGTTGATCTGAGGGCCCAAATGGGCGGCTGCGATTAAGTCGGCATTTCGCTATCGGGGAGGACATGGGGCGCAGCGTTATATTATTGCGATTGCCGAAATGGGGCGATTACCGAAATGATCTGAGCCATTGGATGAGCAGGGACGATGGACGGCTGCGATTAAGTCACAGTTTCGCAATCGGCGAAACCCGGGGGGTGGGGCTTTATATGTATATGAATGCCGATGCGATATTTTTGAGAAATGCGGGTTTTACGTTAAAACTTTAAGTTTTATAAAAAACTTAAGTTTAAATGATAAAGGGCCATTAACGATAGAGCGGAGATATGCGCATATATGAGGTATGTGGTATGGAGGGCTTCCGATAGCGATATCGCATCGGTTGCAATAATAACATTGTGATACGCCGATTGCGAAATCGCATCGGCGGAGCATCTGTCGGGGAGAACTATAAAGGGGCAACATTACCATTGAGACCTCCGACTGCGATATCACGTTGGAGGGGGATCCAAAGGGATCGGAAGAATGTTAAGGCAATCGACAAGGGTTATTGCGATCGGAAGAAGGATTTCGCAATCGGAAGGAGTCTGATGCGATCGGAAGAGGGTTTTTTGATTCAGCAAAACGCTATTGCAAATCGGCTAAGGGTCCATGAGATTGGAGGTAGATCCTTTTGATCGGAGATGGGTTTAGGTGATCGGAAGAAGGGTATATATGCTTTTGAAAAGTATTTGAGGCCTCGGATGGGGTCCAATAACCATAAAAAGAGGAATTTCATGCCTTGGAAGGAGTCCAAAGGCACTTTGAAGGGAGCTTATGTGTTTTGAGAAGGGCTTTTAGGCCTTAGAAAGGGGTTTATGCCTTGGAAAAGGTAAACAAGGCCAAAAGATGATTTTTGTACATTTGGAGGGGATTTTATGCTTAGGAAGGGGTCCTTTGCATTGGAAGATGGTTTAAAGGGGCAAAATGAGGGTTCTTGCTAAGTTTCAGGCAAACTTAGCAATTCCCAAGCATACTTATGGTTATTTTTCAACCAGAGGGAGGGGATATATACATAGAGGAGCTATTTAGCATATTTTAGTAAGGGGAAGGGAAAATAGATAGGGATTTACATAGTAGAGTTAGAAATTAATATGGATTGTGACAAGAAAGCGCTAAGTTTAGAGATCTTAGGCTTAAAAGGGGAGATAGAACTTTGTAGAGGACATATGAACACTCCTTAAGTAAAGCAAATCTTTACTAAGGGAAATGATATGAAACATGATGAATTTAAGAGATATCAAGCAGATCTTGACCTCTTTAGGGGAATTAGTGAGTGATTTGGGGACAAGGAAGAAGGGGGAGTTAGACATGCCTCGCTTGAGCTGCTCCAAATGGATTTTTGCCTTGCAATTGTGATTTGAATAGATTTAACTCTTGAAAACACAAAACTGATCACAATCATTGATTCTGCAACCTCAAAACTACCTACCCAGCCTACTTACCTAGCATTTTCTCTTCTTTTTGGTTTGGGTGCACTTGAACTAGCAAACCCAGCTTTTCAACTTTTCTTTTGGCTATCCTCCTATCTAAATCTGCCCTTATAGCTTCCAGGGGCTCAGATTAAGCTGTTGAGCACCCTTGTTTCTCTACCTAGCTAAAATCTGCCAAGATTAAACAGTTTGGACAGATATTCATTCTCTATCTTCTAAAACAAGCAATTTAAACCTAGGGAAGCCAAGATTAAGCTGTTTGGCTTTCCCTTAACTGTAAAACTCTTCAAAAATGGTATGATTCTTCAAAAATGGAACTTCTTGGAAATATGGAACCTTGCAGCATGAAAAGATGACATATTTGGCATGTAAAACAGTCAATCATGAAATATGAAACCTATTGCAATAGGAGGCTAACAGAACCCAATAACAAGGAAGGTTGTGTACAGCTGAGATGTGGTGTTCAGAGAGGTAAAATATGTTATTAAACATGAAGTCCAACCAAAGGAACCTGAGAAAATAGAGTTTGACCTAAAGGAGGAAGAATCAGACTCTACAGTAGAGGAGGAATCAGAAGATGAAGAGCCACAAACTCCGGGTGTGAGAAGATCAGTTCGAGAAAGAAGGCAGCCAGAAAGGTATCGTCCATTTGCTTTTTGTTTAAATTTTACTTTATCTATTACTAATGATGATCCTAGAACTGTGAAGGAAGAATTAGATTCAGAGGATGGAGAACTCTGGAAAGAGGCCATGGTTGATGAAATGGCATCTTTGCACAAAAATGAGGCTTGGGATCTGGTGGAGTTGCTAGTTGGAAGGAAACCCATTGGCAGCAAATGGGTGTTCAAGAAGAAGACAAATGCAGAAGGAAAGGTGGAGAAATAAAAATCTCGGTTGGTAGTAAAAGGCTATTCCCAGGTGTTGGGAATTGATTTTGGTGATATTTTTTCTCCTATTGCCAAGATAACTTCTATTAGATTACTGTTATCTGTTGGTGTTGCTTTTGATTTTGAGGTAGAATAGATGGATGTGAAGACATCATTTCTTCATGGTGATCTTGAAGAGGAGATCTACATGAAGCAACCTGAAGGCTTTGCGGTGAAGGGTAAGAAAGAACTGGTATGCAAGTTAAAGAAGTCTCTGTATGGGTTAAACAGTCACCAAGGATGTGGTATCAGAAATTTGATACATTTATACGAGGACTTGGCTTCACTAGAACCAAAGCAGATCACTGTATGTATTTTAAATTAATTGGTGACCGTGTTATTTATCTGGTCTTGTATGTGGATGATATGTTGCTGGGTGGAAATGACAAAGAAACTATCTAGGATTTGAAGAGCCATTTGTCCTCCAAATTCGACATGAAGGATCTTGGTGCTGCAAACTATATTTTGGGCATGGAAATTAAAAGAGATTAGACAAAGAGGAAGCTCTGGTTAAACTAGAGGAAGTATGTCGAGACATTATTGTAGAGGTTTAATATGCAGGGTAGTAAACCGGTGAAGGTTCCTATTCCTGTAGGCGTAAAGTTATCTGCTAAACAGTGTCCCAAGACACAAGAAGAGGAAGAGGACATGTATCGTGTGCCATATGCAAGTGAATTCAGTAGCCTGATGTATGCGATGGTCGGTACTAGACCATACATTGCACATGTAGTGGGAGTATTGAGTAGGTTTATGTCAAAACCAGGGAAGGAGCATTGGATAGTAGTGAAGTGGGTTTTCAGGTGTTTGCGTGGCACTAGTGATTATGGTTTGTGCTACCAAGGAAGACCACGATTCGACAGAGTTTTGGATATCCATGGTTTTGTTGATGTGGACTGGGCTAGAGATCTAGATCAAAGAAGATCTACAAGTGGGTATGTGTTTAACCTATTTGGAGTTGCAGTAAGTTGGAAGAGTAAGAAACAATCTGTAGTGGCACTATAAACTACAGAGGCAGAATACATGGTAGCCACTCATGCAAGCAAGGAAGCAGTTTGGTTGTAGAGATTGTGTTCAAGTATGGGGTTAGTATAGGGAGCTATAAGGATAGACTGTGACAGCCAAAGTACAATTTTCTTGCAAAGAACCCTGCTTACCATTCAAAGACAAAGAACATTGATGTTCAGTATCACTTTTTGAGGGATATAATAGAAGACAAAAAGGTGTTGTTGGTAAAGGTGGACACTTTGAAGAATACTGCAGATGCATTGACAAAACCTGTGAGCTCTAAGAAGTTCTCTTGGTGTAGAGAAACATTGGGCATTGTAGGGTTGGATAAATGACTAAGCTCTCTTGTGGCCCCCTGTGGAAAGAAAACAAAAAGTAGGAGAATTTTGGGTTGTGTTATATTCTTTCCATGACTAGCCCAAGTAGTTAACTGGGGGGTTAAGAGGGGGGCGGAGCCCCCCCTTCGTTGTGCCGATTGTGTAGTGGGGTTAGTCACAGGGGGTTTGAGGGGTGTAGGTAACCCCACTTTATGGGGTCTGGGGCAACGCCCTGAAAATTTTTGGTTTTGGACCCTATGTTAGGTTGGGCGGACCTACCTATGGTTTTGTGCATCATTTTTGCACATGGTTTTGGACGCGATGGTTTTTGGCCCATGGTATTGGATGCAATAGTTTTCAGTCCATGGTATTGGATGCTTCGACATGTATAAATATGTATTGTAACATTGAAATGAACATAATGAAAAATCACGCTGGTAGTCTCGATTTTGGGATCCAGGGGAAAATCGCTTTGTATATTTGTTTTATGTGTCATGCTCTCGCATTGTTTATTTTCTGTGTTTTAGAATTTGTATGCAGGTAATTTTTGTACGGGGTTAAAACCTACAAGGGAGTGAAGCTCCAAGGCTTCACTAATGAAAATTTCCAAGGAGTCAATCAGATAGGAAAAGTATTTTAGGTGCTATCTTCAGTGTTGGTTCTGCAATTATTTCTTGGTATGGAAGGAAATAGAGGTCTGTGGCACTCAACTCAGCACAAGTTGAATACATGGTTGCAATTCAAGAAACATGTGAGGCCATATGGATGATGAAAATACTTGTGGCGAATTTCAGTTAGGAGATGGATCCGATAGTGATTTATTGTGATAATCATAGTTGTATCAAACTCTCTGAGAATCCATTATTTCATGACAGGTCCAAGCACATTGATATTAGGAACCATCACTCGTGGTATTGTGTGTAGAGGAGAATTATGATGCTACATTACATTCCAACTGAGGAGCAAGATACATATATCTTAACAAAGTAATTATCAAGAGGAAAATTCGAATTCCACAGGTGCAGGATATGGGTTTTGCAAAATCCCTTTCTTAGTAAGATGGAGTGTTAGAAAGTGTAGCAAGAAAAGATAAATTTGACTTGTGCCTTAATCAAATTTAGTAATTTAATTTTCCACATCAGCGGGATGACTTGGATTGTAGTTAGCTTGAGTGACATGACCTTGCCACTTAGTTAGATCATCAAATTCAAGTTTTGTGCTAGAAGTAGAGTTGTGCATGTGATGATTGCTAAAATTTAGTAATATAGTCCAGTTATTTTTAGTTTAACAAATTAAACCGAGCTCAAGTAGCTAGTTTAGTCAGTTGAAGGTCAATTAAGTAGTAGAAATGTTGTTAAACTTAGTGACAACTTAGTTAAACTAGTCAATCAGCTAAAAATAACCCAGACATGCATGGAATTCAAATTGCCTAGTTGGAGTGGAGAAAAGGCACATTGTAATTATCAATTATATACTAGTTGAGTGTACAAGGCTTGGCATTGAGAAGGTGAATCATTCCTTGGGAATTGTGCAAGAAAATAGGAAAAAATTCATATATTTTAGGATATAATTTCCTATAGGATTGTAAAAGGAAATATGAGCAATTTGAAGCCTAGAATTGGCTAAGTGTTGGCCAGAGCAGTACAGTCAGCAGGAGAATAAGTTTATATTGCAGATTGTTCTTCAGGATCAAAGAAAGACATTGTAATAGTTTCTCATTCTCATCTAATTAATGAAAAGAAGTGGAGGGGTTATTCCCAGTCGGATTCCCCTATAAATCATTGTTTTCTTGTCATTTTAATGGTTGCATGTCATTACATGTGTTTCAAAATTATGATTTACATTCCGCACAATAGTAGAGGAAATTTGTAATCTCTTGTTTTCAGTTTGAATTCATCAGTAGTAAAAAAATTCTATTAATTTCTACAAAGTGGATCCCCCTTACCCGTTAAATAGTGATGTGGCACACCTGATGTGCATGTTGAGTTGGAAAATCAGGTACGCACAAGTGGTAGATTGTGACATGTATTGATTCAATATTAGCTTAAAATGATGTCATGGAAGGAAAGGATGAGGTAGCGGGTGATGACGACAATGAATAAGAGGATGATGTGTCATCCCATCATGATGCAAGATGGCATGTTGATATGGAATTTTTTGTTGGCCAGTAGAAGTGAATTTTCATGACACATGGCACCACTCAAGGTGTGCCACATGGTAGTTATGACATCATGATGATGTTAGCATAGGGGTGTCCAATGACCCTCGAGTCTAGGTCACAGGGAGCAATTTCATGAACATTGTAGAGCATCGACGCCCATGTAAATTTATCACCGTGCTCACATATAAGTAGATTTTTTCAAGATCAAAATGAAAAGGCGAGAGAATGGTTCAACATGTGAAGGCCTAGCCTTCGTAGTTTGAGCAAGGAGTTATGTTTTGAAGGTCATAGGTTCGATACGGTCTAGATTTTGATCTAATGTGATTGGTGAATAACCATGTGACTTGGATCTTTTCTATTGGTACGTAGCAGTTGAGTTGGCTCTCTGTGATTAGCACACTGTTTTGTGATTGGCTTGCAATAGTTTAACTGGCTCATGGAAGTTTGACTTGGATTTCTATGATTGGTGTGTGAAATTTGCCGTAGCTCTCTATGATTTTTCGATAGTATCTTGACTTGGATCTTTGTGATTGGCTTATGACAATTTGAAGTGGCTCTTTTTTATTGTATTGTGGTCTTTGACTTGGATTTCTTATGTTAGTTGACATGGCTCTCCGTGATTGGTTTGTGGTAGCTTGGCATGGCTCTCTATGATAGGCTCAAAGTAGTTTGAAGTGGCTCTCTGTGATTAGCTCTTGGTAGTTGATGTGGCTCTCTATGGTAGTTTAAGTGGCTCTATGTAGTTGATTGTGGCTGTTGGCATGCCTTTCTATGGTAGTTGATATGGTCCTCTATGGAAATTGATGTGGCTCTTGGTGATTAGATCATGACAATTTCAAGTGGCTCCCTATGACTGTGTTGACAAGGTGAAATGCACCACCAACTATTCAAGGATTTCGCCAGTATAGGAGTCCCATCTAGAATGTTGGCCTACCTGTGATATCTTGTTTAGTGAAAATCAAATTTTGGATGGAGTAATCAAGGAAAGGGAAATACAAATAAGGTTCCTAGTGAGATATAAGTGAGAACATCTTATGGAAATACCTTAAGTAATAGATACAAATAATATTGCAGTGAATTGGTAAAAGATCATGAATCTCAAAGAAAGAATGTTAGCAAACTTTAATTAAGATGCATGAATATATAACTGTACTAGCTATCAATTGTAATATAGTTTGAAACAAATAAAAAACATGAAAACATATCTAAATTAGCAAATTATTCGAAGTAAGATATAATTTTCCAATTAACAAAATAATTCATTAACCTTCAACACGTGAAAATCAATCACATGCCATTCAACGACAACAAAGAATAATCTTAAAGTGTTTAATAACATGTGAAATAAATGCTTGTCATGACCCAAAATAGCTACTTAATATTCATGTTGAAATATCCCATGTACATTCACACAATGTATCCATGAGACCTAATAGTAGGAATGCAAAAATGTAACTTGATCTTAGAAGAAGTCCACAAGCTTTCCCATTTCAAAGTGTTATAAGGAGTCCAAAACTAAAACTCCCTTCTAACTAGATATGAGGGTATATTTATACAAAGTGAGGTGACTCTTCACCTTTCATGACTCTTCACCTTCCATGACTTTTCACCTACTCTCATGTCTAATTTCTATTTTACTTTTATTTTCTAATTATATTTTCTTATACAAAAACTCATGAAATGAAAAATAATAAAATTAAACATCGTTTATGGCACTAATTCCAAAATAACCAAGGCAAGGGATTGAAATTGTAATTATTGTGTTAGTTATGTATTCCATGCCTTGTAATTAGTAGCTATAGACAATAATTTCCCTCATATTAGCTTCTCATTGGTTATTTCATATTGAAAAGTCTCGAGCAATATTGTTTTTATATTCTATTGGAATCAGTAGAAAAGAGTAGAGAGAATTATGTGTAGCTTTGTTGGTTCTACCAAGTGTTGTTCTATTTCCACTTGAGTAGGATTTGTCTCCCTTTGAGTGATGGCCAACTTGCTTTCTTTTATCATTTTTTTTATTTCCTTCTAGATCTCATGTTCTGACCTTATTTCTCAACATGCTCCAATGGGAACTATCTTGTGGGACTTGATCAAAACCTCCAACATGCTATGAAGTTGTTGATAAATATTTAGAGTCCTGATTACTTTCTTTCCTAGTTTCTGTTGAGTTTGAATGGTTAATCTCATTCCTACCTTATCCATCTATTTTCCTATGTCATTTTCCTTTGGTAAGTTTAACCGTGAAACTGGAAGTTCTTTGTTTCACCCATACAATATGTATATAGATGTTCAGGCTTCTTTTAGCAATGTACCTTTTTCATTGATTGCATTTTGAATAGCCATAAGTGTGGAAGCTTCCTTTTGATTATTGGCAAATTCCTCGTAAAGTTAATTCATCATATCTTCCAATGCTTTGTTTTCCTTCAATGCTATTGCTTGATAGTCTTTATCATGGGAGATTGATGCTAAAAAGGCATAGTTCTCTTTCTGAAGCCTTCGATTCTCCTGTTGTGCATTACTTAGGTTCCTTTATAATCCCTTGATCTTATCTAGAAAGTGCTCAAAGTTTCTTTCAATGGAAGTGGAGAAGGTTTTTCTAGTTGAAGTAATTTCTAGTAGATTATTCATGGTATCTGACACTATATTATGCTCTATGGATATCAAGATCAAATTTTCCAGTTCTCAGGCTAAATACCTTCATCTTTCTTGGATAATGTTTCTAGAACCTTGGTCAAATCTGAATATTAATAGGTATAAGACTTACTTTTCCTCACCAATGGTGGTACCCATTTCGTCGATTGGTAAATGTCCTCCTATAAGTGGAACCAAGGTTGGTGTTGAAGGATAGTCAACATCCATAGGTGGCAAGATTTCATGACTCTCTTTCTCCCTCTACCCTTTCTTCCTTTTTCTCCTTCTTTTCCGAGCCTTTGATCTTCTTTTAACTTCTTCTGTTTGTCCTTCTTTGTTGCTTCCTTTTTTCTCTCTTTTGAAAAACATTTTTTTATTTGCATCTTTACCTTTGGATGAATTTCTGTAGGTTCAACACCATTTGTAGGTTGGGAACCACCATCCTTCTTCTATGCATTTACAACCAATGTAGCATTGTACAAGTTTTTGATCTTCTCTTCTTCTTCATTAGTACTTGATGTATATGGCCACTTATATTTTAATTGATAACAATGAGCCATTTCAATGCCCCTTGAATCATATTTATGGAAACCAAGCTCACCAAATTCGAAGCATTCCAAGTCTTCAACTTCAACTTCTTCTTCTTTATAACTTTTCATGCAAAATGTTCCTACGTAGATTGGGTACTAGGAGAGCTACAATGCTTTCTTTTTCCACACTAACATGCCTCCAAGTCCTATTGTCACTTGATACACTACTTCTTGTAGAATCACTCTATTAGTGACGAATAGAGGGAATTAATGTGGAGGTTTATAGGCCCTAAATACTCGAATGTATGTAGCATCCACTGGTATAAACCAATTAGCTATATCATGGAGTGTTTCTTTAGCTCGGTTAGAAATGTAGGGTAACTCAATGTTGAAGAGAATGTGGAATAAGGGTGAGATAAAACCTTTGGATATTTTGTGGAAAAGTTCCCTCTAACAAGTTTCCCATAAGCTCTTACAATAGATGTGTATCGATGACACCTTTGAAGAGAAGGTCCATCTCCACCCAAGTATGTCAAACTGAAACCTAAGGAATACACCATTTAGAAGATATAATGCCATGTAGAATTCGGGTTGTCTTCCTACTGCTAGAGTCTAAGCTTCCTTTACTTTTGTTTGAATGAAATTTGCTATGATTTCTACCCAATTGAATATGCTCCCTTCTTGGGCACAAAAATACATTAATAGAACCTAGGTTTCTTCAAATGTCTCTGCATTGGGTCTACCATACAATTGACAACATATGGCCACTACTAACTGATATGCTTTCCTTACCATCTTAGTCTTGTATACCCCATCAACTTTGGTTCGGAGTTTATTGGTGTCTTGCTACTAAGTCTTTAAGATGTCCTTACTACTTAGGCCAAAACCTTCATACCACTTTTTTGTGAGTGTTACTTGATAGTATGTATGTATGTATGTATGTATGTATATGCTACTACAACTAAATATTTACTATCATAAATGGTCTATGTTTAATATAGATACATTTTATGATCCACTTGATGGTTTCCACACAAGGGAAGACTGCAAGATGTGAGGAAACTTTATGCAACCAAGACTATCATACATTTTGATATACCATCAAGGTTATATTCATACCATCAGAGTTGTGTAGAAGACACTAGGTTAGGCACATCTCACTCTTATATGACACCCTTCCTAGGATGTGTTGGACTTATGTATCATTTATGTAATATGAGGACTACTTTGGGGCACCTCTCTTTTATGTGTCCATAGTCCTATTGATGTATATTGTGACATAGATCCACATTGTATTTTCTGGTGGCTATGAGATTTCTAGTTTGACACATAGATCCACTATGTATTGTTCACATCCTGTTGAGGCCTCAACCACCCCTTATAACATTTTAGAAATTATGGAGCCCTCCATGTAAATTTTTTCAATATCAATCCTAAAATGCTTTAATTTTCCTTTGGTTAATTTTCACTTTTCTTAGTTTTCATTTTTTATTGCTTCATTTCTTTTGTTTTCCTACTAGCTTTCCAATGATTCAAATTTCACCTAATTTCACTACAGGGTTTGAAAGATATGGTTGGTCAAAGTTTGGTCATTTTTTATCGCTTGGGCATAAAATATGTAAATATGTATTTTATTATGATTTTGTTTGTATCGCAGAGGAACTTATTGACTCGCCTAACACGTAGGTACTAGTAAACGTCTAGGGGTCAATGACCTGTCACTCCTCTCCATAAACTAGGTCCCAACCTAAGGGATTTGAACCATGGATCTCTTGGTTTTCACGAATTTCCCATTACTTTGATCACCAATTGAGTTGCCCCCTTGAGACTATTTTATTGTGATTTTATTAATTGTAAATAAAATTAATTTTAATATGTAAATAGTTTTTTATTAAATTAGTGAATTTATTTTTGGTTAATTAAGTTAATTAATTTATTAAATTTAATTAATTACATTAATTTTTAATTTCGACTAATTTAATTAATTATTAACTTAGGTAATAATTTTAATGTAATTACTATTTATTAATTTTTAAATTTTATTAAATTTTCGGTTTAAAATATATTGTAAATATATCAAATAATTAAATAAAACAAAATATAATAGATAATAATTATGAATAAAATAAAATTAATAATTAAAATATATATGAGAAAAACCACCAAATTCAACCTTGTCATCACCCTCAAGGAAATACCCCAGGGATTTCATTTGGGCCCAAACGAATATCGCCGGGTATTTCTCATGGGGTGATGTGGGCTCACTCACATCTCATACAAAAAGGAGCCTCATGCATATATTTAAGATTCCATTTGAATGTTTAAGCAACACGTGGAGAGAGGGTCCAATGTGGGTCCCCTCCTCCACTACCCTCTGATATGCTTACATTCACATACTCCTTCATAAGTGCATAAAACATTAAACATTCGTAGACCGAAGTTTCTCCTCCATCATCATCATCATTATTATTATTATTATTATTATTATTATTATTATTATTATTATTATTATTATTATTAAATACTTTTAATAGTTTAAAACAAAAATTTAAAACATATTCAAAAATAGATTTCAACCAGTAAATCAATATCTCGAATTATACTCAACCAAATCAAGAAAATGAGGGCTCGTTGAAAATCTAACTCTAGGAAGAAAATTTTGGTGGCATCAAGTCAAGTAAATCTGGCCATTTACTACCCCAAAAATTTAGCATAAATCAAGGTTATGAATCTGAAACCAAAATTGATTTTTTGAGTTTGTTTTGGGAGAAATTTCTTTAGCCAAGAAGATTTTTTGTCACTAATTCATCCCTCTATTATTAAATTTATAATCATATCGCCAAAGGAAAGCAAGGGAAAGCAAGTTTTTTCCTTTTATTAATTTAATCAATTGAATTTTAATCGATTTGTTTGTTGTCAACAGATTTGGGAATTTGAGTTTTGTCTCCATTTTTAATTGGTTTTAATTTTAATTTTGTTATTTTTTGCAGAGTTTGTTCCAAGGGATTAGGATTTGTTGTCTTTGAGCAATGGGATTAGAGCAACAATGATGAAAATAAGATTTATTTAACCTCAATTCAAACCAAAAAAATCTTCACTTAGTTATCATGAAACATGATTCCATTTTGGAATTTAATTTGTAAAATTATAAATGGAAGCTCTGAAGAGGAGGAGGGGGTTCCTTTTTTATATAATTAGGCTACTCTTTGCACTAATGTAAAGATATTTTTTCTTGCATATTCAATAGGAATACTCAAATATGAGTTTTGGGGTTTTCTTTCTGAGAATAAAATCTATGTTGTAGAGGTAGATCTCGCATTATTATGAATTTGTTCTCTATTGGCAGAGCTTGATGTCTTGGGAGGATTGTTGGAGAAATTTCTTGTAAATGAAGAGCACAAGATACATAGGTTTGTGATTGTATTTTAAATACTATTATTTGCAAATACAATCTTATTCTTTTATAGCATATTTGTGATAGTGATTCCATGTTTTAGCACTATTGTTAAACATGTGATTTTTTGTTTTCTTGATCAACTATTTGATCTAATAATTTCATAGATCAACCATTTAAATTTTGATTTTCTCTTGCATCTAAACAAATTTCTAAGTAAATATTTACTCAGAAATTTGCTATTGTAAATTGATTAATTGTCATTAAAAGTGTGTGAACTAATTCCATATTTTAATGGCTCGTCTTTTATCATTTTAATCTCTAAACAGAGCATGTCTTGCAATAATAATATTAGTTGTTATAACTACTTCAGTGGCTTGATATTGACCATAAAACACTTGTTAAATAACCATTATCTTTTAATCCTTACACATGGCATTTAGGAACTATTTCCTATGTGTCAAGTTAGAGTAGTTTTCTTCATTTTTCTGCATTAGCAAGTATGCCTCCATTTATTATTAGATTTAATTCTCATTCTCAAAAGTCTCCTTATGCAAGAGGAAACATCCCCATGGCTTGGATGAGACGTCATTGTAGATAATATGAAATATCTCCTTTCCAAGTCACCAAAAAAATGGAAACTCTTTCCCTTTACCAGTTAGCACAAGCAATTGATATCATAAGCTAGCAGGTAAAAGTTAGAGTAGATCCATGAATTTAGATTAGTTTAAATTAGATTAGACATTTAGTTGATGTTAGTTTTAGGTTTAGGCACCGAGCCTATAACTGGGCAAAATCACCATCCCAAACAAATAAAAGTCTAATTGGGGCCTTGACCAAGTGATTTCCTAAATGTTGATTATGGTCAATTTTGGCCAGCAACATTGGAGAAGACCTTGGGTTAGGGACATCTCACTCTTATATGACACACTTCCTAGGATGTGTTGGAGTTATGTGTTATTTATGTACTTCGAGAACTATTCTGGGGAACCTCTCTTTTATGTGTCCATAGTCCTATTGATGCATTGTGACATAGGTCCACATTGTATTTACTAGTGGCTATGATCTTTCTTGTCTGACACATAGATCCATTGTGTATTGTTTGTAGCCATGTTCTATAATTTAATGTCATTAATCCAAAATGTATAGTTGGTAGCCATGTTCATTTCCTCTTTCTGACCGAGCATGGGTATGCCTAACTTGGGGATGTTATCAGTAGAGTTAAGATTTCAACACTTGGGTTCTTTTGATTAGGCTTTGTAGTCTTGGCTCCTTCCTCCCATTTTTAGCTCTGAGCTTTGTTGTAATGCATTCCGGCCATCAGTTAATATTCTAATCTCATATATTAGGGGGCATCTATTATCATCTTATTTTACACACATGAGTTAGTCTACTTGAGCTCTTATACTGTTGACCTTTTTTCATAGCTTTGACCCTTTATTTTGCCTAAATTTCTCTAGTGTCATTAGCATAGTATGGTAGAAAGAGCGTTATTTTCCTAATGTTGCATGTTGGCCACTTTATGCCTACATAAATTTCTCCTATCACACCTCTTTATGCCAACACAATTAATCTACTTCTAGAATTTCTTATTCCCTAGGAGATCTAATCAAAATATTAGCTTCATCAGTTGGCCAGGGGGTAATTATTGTGGAATTTTCTTATCTTCTCTTCCCCCTAAGCATCTAAATTCATTCTCCTAGGGATGCCTATAGGCCTATATATACCTGTCATTGTAAAGGGTGAATCTATTCATGCTAGAGTAGTGGATATCTATAGTGAGATCTAGTGTCTTGAATACCACAAGTCTCTTTTACTTTATGAGGAAAGGGGAGGGTAGGCTACCAAGTTGGAAAAGGAGGCTCCTCATGTGTGTGAGGTGTATCTTTACATGTTATTCATTTTGATTAATGCAAAAGAGATTTGCTTCCTTTTATTTTTCCAGTGTTGATCATGTATAGATGTTGTTTATGTGGATATAATGTTGGTTCATAGATGATTATCATACTAATTTGATCTTGTAGGAAGTTATTTGTGGTGTTTGCATGTTGGTGTTATGTGCAATATTTTGGAGATCAAGTGGTGTGTTACACAGTAATTTGTCACCGACCCCGCTCCCGAATATCGTTGGTCCATGTTACTGACATCTATTCTATGTCATGTTGCCAATTATGTGTCAATGCCTTCCTTGCAATCTCAGGAAGAATGTCTCAGATCATTATTCCTAAAGAAGACCCTTTTTTACCTAAGTTTCTAGGTCGTCGTGGGTCAGAAGTTGTCCCACCCACGAAGATGGTCAAGTTTGTACTAGCCCTAGCGAAGTCTTCGCTCTGTTCCTATGTTGCACCTGTGACGAGTTACTTTTCGCAAGTTTTTCAACAACTCGTTGAAGCTTCGAGATGAAACTGCTTCATGGGCGGTCCTAGGGCTGGTTGTTGGGTCAGTTGAGCTCACCTCTCTCCTTTGGGATAGTTGTTCCACCTTTTTGTGCAACCTCCCTAAGAGATATTCTCTTCCTCCCTTGAGTTTTCCGCCCTTATCTGACTTCTCCACCTTTGGATACAGTCTTCCCATAAGCATACCCATAGTTTCTCTAGTGATCTGGGTCCCGGTCATGCGGGGCCTTTCCCCCCTCGTGACAATCCTATCAAGAAATAAATGTCTAGTGCCTCAATTTCTAGCTCCTACCCTCGAATGTTGAATTTCCCCTCATTTGGATCTCACGCTCTAACCAGATATTGGAGTAGGTCCGGTTACGCCCTCAGATAGGGCACCATGAATAATTTCAGAAGTCCGAAATTCCAGAGCACGTACAGGCAGTTTTGATCCACATGGCTAATTCATCATCACCGTTGTGCTCCAGTTCCTTCCACTCAATCACCATGTTTTTATCCTGCATGCACACATAAGTGATCATAAGTGCTCCATTTTTTCTTAAAATCCAATGAAATTGCTTAATTTTTGAGAAATCCTAAATATTGGTGCTCGGCGTACCTGTTTTTATTACAGGTGTGGCGAGCCAAAATCCACCATTCAAAAAATTCATAATCTTGGCGGCTTTTTAGTGTATAGTCACAAAGACCCCGCATTTTCCCCATTGAATATTTTGGGTCATCATGGTCCCGAGCTGGCGACTCGCGACGACCACCATGCATATATTTGTTCTAAAATCCTCCTAAATGGCAGCTAATACCACCGAAAATGAATCACAATCTATCTAAAAATGCAGGGAATCATGTAGTGCCTACCTGGACCAGACGAATTTGCTGACAAGGTTTTGATCCTCCTCCAGTCGACCATTGAAATTATGAATGTGCAAGGGTAAATTTTTCACTCTGAGGTAAAACAATGAAAAGTAAATTGATTTTTACCTAATGACTCTTTTTATAAACATTTTTGCAAAATTAGGGTTTGTAAATTAGGGTTTTTATCTATTTTTTAATATTTCATGTATTTTTTTATATCGAAAACAGATCTTACACTTGTTTTTGTGTAGTGACAGGTTTTCGCGAACTCTGGTGATGAATTTGCGAGTTGTATTTTATACTTTTTTGGACTCGGTAAAAACACGAAAAAGCCCCTTTCGGAGTCACCTTTAAGCTCTTTTTTGACTCTCACAACATGAAAAGATCGTTGAGCTCTTGTCACTTTGAACTTGTTAAAGGTTGCAAAGTGTCATCTGCCCAGTATAAGTTTACCCCTTTTACAGGCTATGATAGATTACTTACGAAAAAGGTATACATTGATCTCTCATGGTCAATAGGTTCCCTTGGATATTGTTTTCTACCTTTTCGGATTCAAGGGACAAATTTACGAAAAGGGACCTTTGGAGTTTTCTTTTCCATGTCTTTTTCAAACTCTCTAAACATGAAAAAGACTTCGAGTTTTACCTATGTCAGACTCGTTAAACCCTGACAACATTGGACTTGTCACCATGACGAAACCGAGCTTCTCCTTCCTAAGGATCGTTAAAAATCACTAGGTCAGATTTGTCCTAAGGATGAACTTACATTAAAAGCATATTCTATCCCCTTCAAGCTTGTGTTTCAAAAATAATTGAGGTACTAGCCAAAAATGGTGGGGGAAATTTTGGAAACATTCTATTGGTTGTATTAGTTTTCATGGCAGCTTGTCGCTCTTAGACATCGACACTCTTTTTGCTTCGTGTTGGGTTGGCATATCCTCATTATATCATTGGCCTTCCGGGTTTTTGGTTATTCATTTTTCCTTATTCCATCTAATCCTTGCTGCATCATCATGACCTTTGATCCCTTGGTACCAAAATGATGCCAAATTTTGGAGTTGTGTCGCCGATATGTTTAAGAGCTTAATCCTTCTAGAGTTTGAAGCCTTACACACCTTCCTCAGATTCTTTGTCTCATCCACATTCATCTTGTTCCTTTGTCTTACGTCAATGATGTGATAAACATTATGGCCCTCCTTCGATCAGTCGCTTCCTGTCGACTTCAGCTCATTATCTGGGAAGTTGATCTAGAGACTCTTTTCTGGTACCTTAGAGCTTGCATGCCTTAATGGCAAGTTCTTCGCATTCGATGATAGGCTTGCATCATTGGTCTTCGATTGAGTGATTTCACAAGTGTTGGATTTCAGATCATTCCTCACGCTTTGTGGATTGTACTAGCAGTACCTTCAGAACCATTGACATTACTGGTGGTCTCTCTCATGCTTGTTAACGGTGTACATCATTGGCCGGTAATCAAGTGATTTTCTAGTATGCTCGACTTCAGCACATTTATTCACATATTAGAATTTATACCATGATCAGGTTGGGATTCAAGACCCTGGGCTCAGATTACACAAGTCCAAGTTGTGTGGATTGTTTCATACATGACTCTTTTGATTGGATGGCTGCGACCATACCTGAGTCTCTTTTGTGGTCTTTCTAATTGGATAGTTGCGTCCATACCACAGACCATTTATGTTTATCTTCTGGATGGACGCGCCCATGCCATATACACATGTATTTCCTTTCACTATGTGCTCATGTATCAGATATATCATTTGTACTTATGTTGGCAGGTTCTCCACAAGGATGTTTTGTTTTGGTTTTGGATTCGTAAAGCATTTCACCCCTCCCACTCTCTTGGCCTTCATGCTTTATGGGGCATGTATTACACATTAATTTGTCACCAACCTCACTACCGAATACCACTGGTCCATGTTACTGACATCTATTCTGTGTCATGTTGTCAATTATGTGTCAAAACCTTCCTTGCAATCTCAGGAAGAATGTCTCAGATCATTATCCCTGAAGAAGACCCTTTTTTACCTAAGTTTCTGGGTCGACGCAGGTTAGAAGTTGTCCCACCCACGAATATGGTCAAGTTTTCACTAGCCCTATCGAAGTCTTCACTCTGTCCCTATGTTGCACCCGTGACAAGCTACTTTGGCTAGTTTTTCAACAACTCGTCGAAGATTTGATATGAAACTGCTTCATGGGCGGTCTTAGGGCCGGTTGTTGGGTTAGTTGAGCTCACCTCTCTCCTTTGGGATAGTTGTTCCACCTTTTTGTACAACCTCCCTAGGAGATAAGCTCTTCCTCCCATCCCTTATGGAACCTGTCCCTCCTATAAATGTCTCCTCCATGAATGAGATCAGCTAGCTTGGATGCAACTTGATGATAGCTAGATGTAATTTGGTAGCTTCAGGTTTCTAAGAGAGGAGTAGAGGTAGAGAGTGTTATTGAAGTGTGGAAGTAGCCTCACATGTATTTGGCTTGAGAGATGTTTGAGTAGATTTGGCTTGAGAATTTTCTAGCATCAACCTTTTGGACGAAAAAGAGAGTCATTTGTTCCCTTGGGAGACGATTCACAAGTGAATGCTTACGAAGACATGCCAACAAGTCCCTTTGAGGAGACTTACGACGTCAAGGCTCGGTTGTAAGTTTTACTTTGATTTATATTAATACAAATCAATAGCTTGTTTCCTATATCGTATGTTGAATTGTATGTCAATAGCTTGAGGCTCCTTGACTCTTCAAGTAGATCGTTTGGTTGTTTTCTATTGCATTTGTGGTGTTTCTCTACATGTTTTTTTTCAGGTATAAGCGACTAGAAGAACAAGATCCAGAGCAAAACGATGAGGACTTCATCAAACAACAAACTGAAGGTATGCCTTCATAACACCAACTTTCTAAGGAAACTTGCTTTGGTATTGTCTTTGCAGTGACTAGACCCACGATAGGGCTAGAGGGGTTGCCTCTGTCCATAGAGGGAACTTGCCTATGTCACATGGTGGCACATCCATCAAGTTGGCTGCATCAACTAACTGTCAGATTTCTCTTTGACAAGTACAATCCTTCACCTCCTTTCTACATGCTATGATTAGAGTCATATGGTATAAGGATTTTTTGGAACTTTATTGTATTTTTTATCACACATGTGTTTATCTAGTGATCTATAGGGAAAATATCATGAAGAAAAATATCCTTATGGTTGTTCATTTATAGCCATAATAGTGGTGACAAAAGGCAAGTTGCCGGCTAAGATCACTACAATTTATAATAGGATTGCACCCTTAAACATGGCCTAACTGTAGTTTAAAATATGATTTCTCCCTTATGCAGGGATGGTTGTAGTTTGTAACATTGTTTTGCTAGGGTGAAAGATACTGGGTGACTGACGTAAACTATGAATGGGAGAAGCAAGGAATGTGAAAATAGACTAAGTATGTAAGTTCAATGAGAATGGGGGACATGAACATAACAATTAAGAAGAGTAAGCAAAGAAAGGGCTCGTGCTTGTGTGTGCATATGGAATATGTAAGTGGCCAGGGATAGAAAAAGGCCCCACAAAAATGAATTGTAAACAAGTAAATAATTAAAAAGTTAGGGTGCAAAGACTCACTTTACACATGGTGTGGCCATCACTTCCTTAGTGGCGATGCGATCCTCGGGAGATCAGGAACAAAATTAGCAAGATGCTTCATCAAGGGAATGAAGAGTTATTGTGAAAAAGATGAATCATGATAATGAATTGGGATTTAGCCCATTTAGAGGATCTCACACGTGTGAGGGGAATAATGCACCATTAATTCCCCTCCACGAGGATATTTGTGCGATAGCTTAAGGGAGTGTGCCAAGTTTAAGGGGTGCTCTGTACTTTCCTGGGAAGATGTGTAGCGCTAATTTGTAAGGTTGCATTGTGTTGAGCTAAGAGGATATGTAATGTTGACTTGTAAGGTTTCACTAAACTAACAAGATTTGTCCTTGGTGACTTAGTATCATGAAGCAGGATTTCATATAGCTGTTAAAAAAGGGGGGGGATCCAAAATTTTGGCTCTTGTCAAACAATATTGGGGGTTGTTGTAACTACTACAACAAAATAGTTTGTGGGAGGTTGAGCTATCTCACTATGATTAGACGTCATGTTTGGTTTAGCCTTCATGGCATGTTGTTGCACTAGCGTAAAATATAAATATTTGTGCAGAGCTTAACTGATTTTTATGATAGCACAATAGGTAAAGGGTCTTTTGATTCCTTAGGAGGTCAAGTGATCTGGGTTCCTTCAGCTACTGGAATCATCCAAGATACTTTACTTCTGTGATGTTGTTATAATTACATTTAAAATAGCATAGAAGAAAATATGTGCATTCTTAAACAAGAGGAAACATGACGACAATTAGAAAATCAAAACTTAAGACATTTGATAACGGAGTTCGTCTAGTGTGGACTACGTCTCTAGGTCTGGTGTCAAGATGGTGGAGTCCGCTTCATATACTATTGTAAATGATGATGGTGTACATGGAATACTATTTTTCATAGCAAGGACATACACCCTCAAACAAGAGTGGCTTAACTCTCCATGAGACATTCCACTTACAGGAATTCTCACTCAAGAAGGCTTCCTCTCAACTTGACAACTTAACATGATCTCACACAATGTGGCAATGAGTATCCCTTCAACATAGTTACACGGGGATCTCAAAAAAAATACATAGCATGGCAAGCTAAATACATCTCACGTAATGTGGCAAAAGCGATCTCACAACATAACATCAAGCAAGGATCTCAAAACATAATACATCATCTCAACAATTATGAAGGAAAACATGACATGACTGCTTCATGTACCTCCACCTCTAAAGTTGGATGAAAAATGGAAGGCTCAGCTGCAAAAACTAATTGTACCACTGAATTTATGTCGTCAAGAGGTGTAAAATCGGCTATCCATTTGCCTAATTCTGACACCATCAAAATCTGGGCCTATAGGAATATTTTAGATTCCTCATGATTCTCCAAAGATTCCATTCTTTGGGCTGATTGGAGATCTACAACTCAGATCACAAATTTGATCTCACCATCATGATACTTGTGATATTCTAATACTTTTGAGTATAACGTTGACTGCATTCTGATTCTTGCGAATTTCATCCTCTAAGGAATTTGGAAGATTCCCTCAAGATTCTTCAAAGATTCTTCTCTGTTGGGAATATCCTCAGAGAATCTTCAGGAATCAAGGAATATTCTGTCTCAAATATGTGCCATCATTTTTCCTCCTAGAACTATGTCAAGGTTCCACCCGATTCATGATTATGCCTTTGAGTTCCACCTTGGGGCAAGTAGTTCCCCTTCTCATCTGTTTCTCCATTCCGCTCTTTGCTCACGTGCCTCTGCGGAAGAATGAACTTAAGTATAATTTTGTGGGTGGAATATCCAATGAGAGGCCCTTGGGCTATTGGTGGAGTGTTGAATTTTGGGGACGGAGGTCCCAAGATCAAACCCCCACATTGTCATATATAACCTCTTTTTGTTTTATCGGACGCATCCACCGAGAAATTAAAACTAACATGGCGTTGGAACATTAAATATTGACGTTGAAACGACTCCACGATTGTCATGTTTAACTAGCATTTGCACCAAATGTTGCAAAGGAAACACCATAAGGCATAAATGTAAATGGTCATTGAAAATAAGAATTAATAAAGGCATCTTTTGCAACATTCACAGCAAGAACCTACATTCCAATACTCTGCAGAATAAGTAGTTATGCACACACCTTTGAAATGATCAAAAAAGATTCTTCAAACTCTATAATAGCAAGTGATTCCCTAGAATCTAAAGTGGTTGCCAAGTTCCCCAAGTATAGGGATAAAGTTACTTTAAGAAAACCACCACCAGCAACCTGTCAAGAAGACATCATTCCCAACAAAAATCTGTATTCCACAAACAAAATAGAGGCAAACAGATATTGAACAAAATTGAGATTGTGAGTCAAGGACTACACACTCAACTTGGTGTGATCAAAAGAGATTCCCCTAGAACCTATATGGTTACCAAGTTCTCTATGCACTGATAAGTTGCTTCGACACCACCACCACCAGCATATCGGCTAAATAATGGAATTGTAGATAAAGGAAGAAATCAATATTTAAGAAGATAATAATTTAATCAAGCCAATAAAGAAAAACTCTATAAAAGCTCAGATTCCTACGTTAGATTCCATTGTCCTTATCATAGTGGATAAAGGCGTTGTGCATAGAGCATTCCATCTCATCCAGCATGTAATCATTAGCACACCTCATAATATTATGGAAACCTAATTTATCACACATGTGACCAGTGATCTTAGGCAATTCCAAACTACCTGATTGAATATAGTCATCACTATTTTTAAAATCTCTTTTTAGCACAACACCAGTAATGATGCACAACCCAAGAAGATAATTGTTCTTTCCATAACAAAATTACAACATTAACCAGTTTTACTGCTCTGGAACTGTGTGCTCTATTGATCAAAATGACATCAATCAACAATGCGCTCCTCTTCAACCTCACCTGCATATCCAAGGAATGATGGATCAAATGTTTCACCCCATTCCATATTAGCAAGTGTAAGAACCTACAAAATCAATCCAGAAATTGGAGAGATACTCATTGCAGGGTAAGAGAATGCAATACCTAGGAGACAGCATAACCAGTTTTACCAACCACTCTTGAACGCTTACCTCCTTTGATCATAATGCATCATCATCAACAATGTGCTCCTCTACAACTCCATATGCATACCCAAAAAATGATGGATCGAATGTTTCACCACCTACCATATCAGAAAATTTAAGAACCTACAAAACCAATCCCAAAATTGGAGAAAATATTTAACAATGACTCATGAGCAAGAGAATGCATTATCTAGGAGCATCTCCTAGGTAATATCCTTCCATAAACTATAGATATGTTGTGGGGCAATGCATTTCTATTATCATCATCTACTCTTCATAACTAATCAGAGGGATATACACGCCATATGTATGCACCATAAACTCAAGCTTTCCATCAATCCATTACTCAAAAAGAAAATCACACATTTGGAAAAATCCAGTGGAACAACAAATTCAGAATAAATGTCAAAATTTCCTTCACATCCATATTCTGGCTGCATTGCATGAATGCAGAAAAGAGTGCCAATATTGTTAATTGTTAGGAATGTTGCATTGATTTCAGACTGTAAATCATGATTTTGTGTTTTGTGACCAATACTAGAGTTCTGATAATTACGTCCTCTTCTTCTTCTTATTTTTGATAAACTACCAGAATCAGTTGCATAATCTTGATCTAGTGCATCCCTGACTCCTTCAATATAGTTTGAGGGTCCATGAGCTTCTGTGCAATAACCTACATTCCCTTCTTCACTTTCAGGTGCATCAATTATCGACCATTCATAGCTAGCTAATGCTTTTCTTCGAAGCATGTTATGCATATACAGACCAACATATTCCCCAAAAATACCTGACAAATGAAGCTCCCCTAGTTGACCATCTCCAAAGAAAAAATAAGGGCCTTCTAGCTTGAAGCAACACTCTGGGAATAGATCTTGCAACTTTAGCATCCTATGGATATCCATGATTTATCCATTTCTCTGATATTCCTCCTCTCCTTACTGCGCTTCATAATTTTGTAAGTCGGTACTCATATGTTCACCCTATTTTGGTGGTCAAAAGTATTGAGAATGTCTTTGCACCAAATGTTTCATTTATAAAAGTAGGCCCCAACACACTAAAAGAAACATTATTAGGTGTCATATGCATAAACCACTTCCACTTTATTTGGAATAACTATCTCTCTAACAACAGACCATCCTTGCTAAGAAGAAAAGTGACCCTAAACTTGCTCCAACCAAACTATGCAAAGTACAACCTCTAGATGGTACCAGAGAAATATTTTTTGTTCATCATTTACCCTAAATATGTTTCTTTCATGATGACCTTGACTTCAAGTCAAATTCATACAACTCTCCGATTGTACTCACAATGCATGTTACCTATGATCGCAAGGTCCCAACATTAGCAATACCTACAACATCACCATGATATCGACCATGGTTTATCCACTTAAGATGATGCAATTCTGAGAGCTCTAAAAGTGATCCATCCTCTATTGCAAAGTACAATAACGTGCCATTTGCTGATGGAATTCTAGATCTCAAATGCACATTTCTATTTGAGTCTTCATCTGAATTATCTATGCTTGAAGATGATGGGAATAATGGTCCACTTTCAACCCACAAAGGTTGTGCGTTAGCATCTACTGTCAGCTTGTTAAAAAAACACCCAAGTTTCCATAGCTTTAGATGCCAAACCCATTGCATCCACTGTGCCCCCAATATCCATAATTTAATCTATCAATCTGAATCTCTGTATTAAAAATATTTCCTTTCTCCAAAAATTATGCTTTCCTCGGGCACTTGACATTCCTTGTTTTCTGTTCTTTGTATTGCTCAGAATTTTGGCAACTTTACTTGTTGAAATAACTTGCAAGATATAAGGACAGAGGTTGCCAAAAACTGATACTCTGAAGAAAACAAGATGATTTTGTGACCAAAATTCATAATATTCAATTGAAACTCTAACAAATCTTGGAGCCTTCACCCATAAGAACACATCAAAGTTGTTTGTTGCTTCTTCTATCTCCTCTAAAGCAAATGAGTGGTATTGTGGAAGACGAAGTGAACCCAGTTTCATTGCTTGAGATACATGCTTTCCATTGACAAGTAATTATGATGATATGCTGGTCAAAGTAGATTCTGTCACTAGTTTTCTTGATTGCTTAATTGCCTTCTTATATCATGACTTTCTAAGAAACACCAAAACCACACAAAGCATTAAGGCTACCACTCAATCAAATTTGAATGATTGTGCCCTAGTCTAGTGTTCATCATTTGTTGACCATTGTCTTTATTATGGTGTAAAATCTAATATAGGGCTTCCCCTACCTCCTTGTCGAGTCTCTCTTCTTCTTCTATTGAAAATAGAGAGAAGAGATTACATAGATCTCTCTTGTCTTTCCAAGAATAATTAACGTTTCTATAGGCAGAACTTGTAGATGAGGCTTGGCTCTTGAACGCTTACCTCCTTTGATCAGAATGCATCATCATCAACAATGTGCTCCTCTACAACTCCATATGCATATCCAAAAAATGATGGATCGAATGTTTCACCACCTACCATATTAGAAAATTTAAGAACCTACAAAACCAATCCCAAAATTGGAGAAAATATTTAACAATGACTTGTGAGCAAGAGAATGCATTATCTAGGAGAATCTCCTAGGTAATATCCTTCCATAAACTATAGATATGATGTGGGGAAATGCACTGCTATTATCATCATCTACTGTTCATAACGAATTAGAGGGATATACACACCATATGTATGCAGTTTACTCCACTTTGAGTCTGATATCTATAAGACTCAAAGTGGAGCAAACTGCATACATATGGCATGTATATCCCTCTGTTTCATTATGAACAGTAGATGATGATAATAGCAATGCATTGCCCCACAGCATATCTATAGTTTAAAAGTAATTCTTAGTGCTTTGCAAGAAAAATGTTTATCTGCTTATTAGCAACAATTTCAAATATTTGAGAATGCAGATTTCCACAGATCATCATATTAACCTTTTAGAGTTTAACATGTGGAGTTTTGAAATAAATTAAACTATGTTTAGAAATCCACAGTTTCAAACACATTGAAAACCCAAAAATTCCCTCACAATATGCCTCCAAGCATGTGAATATGATTGATCATTGAACTTTCCTATTCAAGCAGTATCATAGTTTTAAAAACCGTCTAGTCTAAACTGGAAACTGGCCAAACCGGCTAGTCAGATAGGCCCAAATAACAAACCGGTAGAAAAACCCTTCATGTTCCAGTTCAAATCCTAGTTAGATAGGTGACCATTTCAAAACCTGATTCCAGTTTTTAAAACTATGAGCGGTATCCAGTCGCTCTTAAATTTTTAGGATATGACAAGTTCAAAAACTAAGAATGGCAAGTACCAACAATAATTCCAAATATTAATATATTTAGCAATGCATAATTTCATATGAATTAGAAACCCCAAATATCATTTGAATTTTCCTCGAAACATGCAACTATGACTAATTAACTGAATCTTTCCATTCAAGTGCTATCCAGTTGCTCTTGAATACTTAGGATATGAGTAATTCAATAACTACGAATGGTAAGTACCAAACATCCAATGACCAAATCTTAAACAAAAGAAATTCTAGTTTGGAACATATCTAGAAACGTGCCCCAGATTCTATCAATTAGACTTCAAAGGTATGTCAAATTAAAATATATTGTTGTGCAAAGGCACTGCGACTCTGCCAAAATTCTTTCCTCATTCAGTACTTCTCGACAAGCAGTATTGATGAGATCAAAAGATGTTCATTAAGGAAAGGATAGCACATGACAATTTCAATAAATATTTTAAGGCCTTCATCGATCCTGAAATGACAAAACAACTCAATATTGCAAATGCCTCTTCAGAACAGATTAAACATTAATCATGTGCAACAGATGGTGATATGAGACACAACGACATCAATTTCAAACTCAAAATTAAATCAGAACTATGACAATTTCAAGACTATAACCAACAGAGACTTGAATGCTTTTATCTTTGGAAAGGCTTTATCTTTGGAGATAGCGGGCTGGATGGTCAAACAGGTTGGTAGAAGCATTTGGGATGCCATAAGATTGACGGGCATCTCCTTTCATGGAATGAAAATGTCCTGTAACTTCTATGTAATTGGGTAAATTCATAGGTTCCGGATCAGGACTAGCAGTTTACAGTTCAAACAAGGCTGGCATTTTCAAAAAAGATGTAAAGCCTCTTGAGACTAGATTAAAGACAGATATGTTGGCTCTCCTTGCCAATGTAGGGAGTAGTAATATTTCTCCCAAAAAACTTTTTCGGGAGGGTCTAATTAAAATAGGCCCATGAGAAGCAGCCACACTGTTGGCTGCAAGTCCTTGTCGAACAGCTGATAGACCCCTAAGAAGTTCCAAGTTCTGCTCAAGCGTCTTAGAGAAACCAATACCAGGGTCTGTTATAATTCTCCATGTAGGTATACCAAACGATTTTGCATTCTTTATCTGTAACCATAACTCATTAGCAACTTCTTTACATACATCCCCATAGGTTGTATTTTCATCGTTCTGTATTGTTGATGGTTCCCCCCTCATATGCATTAAGATATAAGGGACAACGAGATCTAAAACTGTAGAAAACATGTTGGGATCCAAACGACCTCCAAATATATCGTTCACAACATGAGCTCCATTTCTTACTGCCTCAGATGCAACTTTAGCATCAAATGTATCTACTGATAGGATTTTACCTTTAGCTTCAGGAATCTACACCACTGCTTCTAAAACTGGAAAAATCTAAGACAATTCCTCCTCTGTTGAAATTCTTGATGTTGTTGGCCTGGTTGACTGTGCTCCAATGTCAATCATATCCGCTCCAGATATTATCCGTCTAACATGATGATCTGCATTACCTACAGATGTGTATCATCCCCCATCACTAAAACTATCTGGTGTTAAATTTAAAACACCCATGACATGAGCTTTTCTCGATGAATCTAATAACTCATTTCCAATGGGAAAAACTCTCTTCATTCCCTCTCGTCCCATAAGGTCTTCCCCTCCAATTTTCTCCCATGCCTCAAATATGCCGCCATTTCTTCCCGACAAGGCGTGCCAACAAGAACAATGTCGTTGTCAGCTACCAATCCAAGAAGGTCTACAAGCGGAGCAAGAACAAAGGGTCGCTCCCACAAATTCTGATGGGGTATTTTGAGCGTATCCGATGAAACCTTGAGCTTGCCATAGAATAAAATTTCCAAATCAATAGGCCGAGGCCCATACCTTATGCCCTCAATCCGGCCTAATCCCTTTTCAATTTCTTTTAGAACTGTCAACAAGGCATGCAAACCAAGTTTTGTGATTTCCCTTATTACGGAGTTAAGGTAGCAAAGTTGATCAGTTACATATGCAGGTTTGGTCTCGTATAAGTTTGCGTGCTTTGTAATATAGACACCAGCTTTCCCCATCATGCTCAAAGCTCTATTGAAATTTTCAACTCTGTTGCCAACATTGTTGCCCAAAGCAATGACCACTACCTCCACTGGGGAGTGAACTTCAATGCAAGATTCAGAGGCTGATGAGTATGCAAAGGAATCCCAAGAAGAAGAAACCTGCCCCAAAGCTGCAAAAGATAGATCCAGAGACAATTGTTTCAATGAAGGATTCATGAAAATGGTTTATTTGCCCATTTGCATTAGCTTAGACCAACTGCCTAACGTGCAGGTGAAATTCAGTGCTAATGTCTAGTGCATACATACATACAGAAAGAGTGTGTGTGCACCCCTACTGCAAGAGGCTCTAGCATAGAGAATGAATTTGATATAAGCCTGCCTGTGGAAGAGGCTCTATTTCTAATTTTGAAATTTATCTTGATATTATTGTCTAGTCATTAATGAAACTTGGAAGTGGTTCCTATCTTATATAGAATATACAAATGCCCAACAAATAAAATCACATGGAAGGTAAATTAATGAAAGAAATGAATTTATTATGAGGGAGAAGACTTACCAGCATTCTGGGAACCCCACGGACTGATTCCTCCAAAGCCAAGTCTGAATCCTCTATAAAAGAAGCGGGGGCTAACTCCAAGCCTCATATTGAGACAAGTTTCATCAAACCCAAATACCCCTCAGATTGGATTCCTCCCTGTGTTAATCAGATGCCCATGACATAAACAGAGAACAAAAATTAACCAGCTCAACCAGAATAGCAATGGTGTGTGAACCAGAATAAACAAGAATGGGATTGGTTATTGAAGTCTCTGACTGGCTTCAAGAAACTAAGGAAACAATGTCATTTACAATTTGACAGAATCCTAGAGAATGGCAGGAAAACACTCAACAAATACTGCTATCAGAACCTTATAATGCCCAAAATCTACATCAATTGTCATACCTGCCAATTGGGTTGTCCCCTTCTCAACTCTCTCAGGAAAACTCTTGCAACACCTTGTCACAGGATTACACACATAGTAATTGACAAGACCACTTCTCCATTGCTTAAACTCCGAAAAGCACCGTAAATTACCAGAAGAGGCCTCCAAGTAGATAAAACTAGGTGGAATGGACAATTTAAACCCAATCTTGAAGGGCAGACGAAGCCACTTAGTAATACCGTCTTTCGATGTTCCTTTTGCGGAACCCAATTGAAATTTTTTGGAGCAGTTTGGCCTCCTGGTGTTCGATATTCCACCATTGCTGACCTCTGGGTATCTTTGAAGTGACATTATTCCATAATGTTATCCTTTGTAAAGGGAGATTTCGTAGATATCTTTAAGCGTGTGCCAGAAGGAAGATCCTGCAAATTACTTTCGGCTATTACCTATACCGAAGGATTCAAGTGTCTTCCTCGGTGCTGGAAGCCCTTGAATTGTAGAACAACCCGAGGACCTGCAGGCAGGGCAAGACAAGAAACAGAGAATTGGCCAGATTAAACAAAACAAAAAAAAGAATGTTTAGATACCTAATGTGTAAATGGCTAAAACCGCTAAAGGACTGCTAACCCATCAACGAAAATTAGGCTTACTCACACCCTGTGAAACTGGATTCTGGATGGTATTCAGGTAGTAGTTTGTAGTAGTAGTGGATAGGCAAGACACAGAGATCGGTTCATTGTAACATCGAGAACTAGCCACTCAGAAGGCAACCCTAGCTAAGTTAGGGTTTTGCAGAGCGTTTTCACGGAGCTTGGCATCAAACAACCGAGTTGTTCCTCATGGTGTCTAGTAATGAAGAGGGTATGGTTAGAGTTAGATGCAGCCATGGAACCAACTTGAAAGAACTGTAAATGGGACTATGGTTATAATAGTGAAAATCAAGATTTAGTTGATTTTAGTTAGTAGCATCTAATGGTGGAAAAACATTTAATCATCTAACAATGGAGCTAACGGTTAGAATTATGACAGAAAGGCGGTTAGGGAAATTTATTTTAGAGGGGAACACCTTACAACGTAAATATATTCTAATGGTTACATGCAATTTGATCATGGTATGGAAATTTGATTTGGTCTATCATGGTATGGGTTATAACCATATATAAACCTTCTAACAATATTCTACTTTTTTTACATATGCGTTGAAACAAAAATGCCTAAATTTTATGGCATGTTTTGTTATTATATGTTTATTTTAATAAACATTTTGGTTTTGTTTTGTTATTATATGATAATTTTTAATTATTATTTTTTATTTTGTCTTTTATGCAAGGTAAGGAGCCAATGACTAGGGGCCAATTGTTAATGGCTAATGGGCTGCCATGTGGGTCCCACTCGCTTACTAGGATTCCATATGGCACACTGTGGGCCCTACTTTTTCCCTTGTCATGTCAAACTTTGAAGAGCTCTATCTCCCTCATACGAACTCATATTTGAGTGTCATTTGTGTCGTTAGAATCAAGGCAGTGAGAACTTAGATCTAATGCTAGGTTTGTTGTGATTTGACCACTTTGAATTTTGACCATTTATGAGTGTGTTTGGAGCCACTTGGATCATTGAGGGTTCAAAATCGATCAGGAAAGGAAAATTTTAATTTTATTATACCCCATAAACATCCATTTTATCAAAATTATAATTGGTCAACGATGAGAATTGTTGGGTGCAAGAATTGCAGTTCAACAAACTCCTTCAACCCGGGGCTACATAAGCTAAGAGGCATAGCACAGGAAATGCAAAGAAATGATATGAACCTTCACTAAATCTATTCCTATCTTTCTTAATTACAGTTTGCAAAATCCAAAATATTACACGACAAATAATACCAAGAGAATTTTGGTGCTGGAATGAAAAAGAAAGTACTTTGCAGAAACTTAATAAAAGGAACTTCAAATTGTCATGAACAATATTGATCAATAAAAGATAAGTATTTGAGACTAAGTCCAGTGCAGTCATAGGACAAAGAAGTAATTAAACTGTTAAGGACATTTGTCTTCATTAAAGATTTTCCTTCCTGCACTAAACCATCGTTCCTGCATCGTAACGATGTTCCTATATTGAAGCGATGTTCCTGTAGTGGAAGTATGTATTGTGCCTGCACTGAAGATTTTGACCTCAATACAAGAGCTCTGGGTTCTTGTACCAGAGAAATCTGTTCATGTACTAGGATATCGATTCCTGTACTGAAAAAAAGGTTCCTATACCAAGAAATCATCATTCTTGTACTGCATTTCCAAACCACTTGCAGAAAATGAAAAGGGTGTTAACTATGAATAAATTGCAAGGTGAAATAGAGCTGAGGGAATAAACATTCATAAGCAAAAGACTCTTTAACTAATCACACATTCAGGAATGAAAGGAACTTCGAAAGTCAAAGAAAAATCCTTGCTAGAGCAGGAAACTTCTTGCATGTGAAAAATAACTATCTGATCAAAATACAAGCAGGCTTCTTCCTGAGATGACTGTTATTATGTAAATCATATCTGCACTTATTATAAATATAATTTTTATCTTAGAGGTCCCTTCAATAATTTCAGTGTTAAACTGAGTTACTTCCACAAGGGAAATGAGTGTAAGCACAAATCTATATAATGAAAACAATGTTTCTTTAAATCTCATAAAGATAAATTAATTTTGAACTGAACTTTCATACTCAAAATTCTTGGAAACTTCACTTAGAAATAAAACATGATTTGCAGAAGAAAGAAAATGAACTTGCAGGAAATAAAAGGACTTCCAGAAATAAACTAAGCAACCTTCACTTGCAAAAATGAAAATGCATCGGTGCAAGTAACTAAAACGCACTCCTTTTGTAGAAAGAAAATTAAACACATATCAAAGGAAAGCAGGGTTAACACAAAAGGCAGGAAATAAACACGCCCAAGCCTGCACACTTTGGATATGAATCACACAGCTTATGAAGCAACCAAAGTTTGTTAACTATGAAAGAACACATTATAACCTGCTCAAACCTGGCATAAAAATAAGCGTAACACACCTCACGAAAAAGAGAGAATGAGATGGGTTGGATGGGCCCTAGCCAACCAACTCGTTTTCCTACTACGAGATCTAGAACTTCAAGCACTCAAATAATACATCACAAAGATATTAGAACAGGAAAATGCATAATTGGTGTAGTCCTTCGTATTAAACTTCAAAAGTAGAAAATATACATCATGGATCCTAGATCCAACCCAGAAAACATGGCGATACCAAAAGTTACAGTATAAACCAAAATTTCACCAACAAGTTGTTAAGAAAATACTAAACAAGGGTTCTCAGTCGAAGCCCTGGTCCTCACATCCCGCATATTCCTCTACTCTCCGAGCCCAACAAATATGACTGATCTTCTAGCAAAGAATCCACCAAGTTTGTCAAGTTGTCTCGGTCGTAAGCAGTGAACCAAGTTGATGTTGTTAGCTACCTCGGAAGTGCAAGAACAATGGACGGTACAAGAATCACTCCTACACCAACCCATCTTCCACATTGATTAATACTTTCTCCTTATCAAATTACCTTAGGAAAGAGACCATATAAGTTTCAAAGGTAAATAAGATATTAAATCCTTTTATTCAATAGTTAAATTCATATATAAACCTTAATAAGAAAACCATGAAAGAAGTGCAGGAATGAGTACAAGTTTAAGAGAAGTGCAGGAATAAATAGGCTCCAAGGTTAAAATAGAGGCTTAGGTAGTGTGTTCAAGGTAAGATAGAGGTTAAAAATAGGACAATTCTGTTGACCAACATCCTCCCATCCCCATCTTGTTGTGTGTCCTCACACAACCTTACCTTCTACAAAAAAATGGCATGGAGAGCTCCCTTTAATCATGTATCTAAATACTGATCCTTGTCTTCATTGTCTTCAACTTCTTACTGCAAGCCTTCTTAAGTTGTTTGACCACTTTCCTAAGGTGACCATAGCATTTAGATGCTCGAAATTTCCACACCTTTTCCTGTCACTTTCGCTCTTGCACCTCCTCCATTAATCCAACATTCCTACTCTACACCATTGTGTTCTAATCTTTAATAGCCTAGTTCAACACTTCAAGTCTATAAATTTGTTGTTTCAATTCTTCGACCCGACTGTGCATATAGAAAGCAGGGACTTCCTTGTTGAGTTCTTCATGTACCAGAATCCCTTCAACAACCGACTTATGACAAGTACCAGTGTCATCGAGGGAAATCTCACATTGTGTCTCAAGACTTCAAGGAGCGGTACCCTTAGCCTGATCCACTGATGGCTCCTTTCCTGCACTTTCACTATGTATATGAGATGTTTTCCTTTTCTTTACTTTGTTAATTAATGTTTTCATAGGAGTGTTATCCTCTTCTTCCACACAACCTGCACTAAACACAGAATAGATTGTGGCATCTGCAAGGAGAGAGAGAGTATCTTTAATTGGTGAATTAAACTGGGGTTATCTGCAGAGGGGGATACTCCTCTAAATCATTGATGTTCCTGCACTCGAAAGTGTTGCGGCATATCTGAAGAAAGAGGTTTCTAATAAAAATACAATATACTGGTTAAATCTTGAAAAATTTGCAAAGTTTTCAAAGGAGGTTTTGTTCGCCAGTTCTTGGTATTATCATGTGCCTTCCAATATGATCCATGAATTCTCATAAGATCCTACAATACAGTCCATGAGGGAAAAAGAAGAAGCGGGAAAGGGGTAAATTTTCAGAATGGGAAGGAGATCAATTAGGGAATTCAAGAGTGAGACCAATCCAAGAGGGGTATAAGGAGAAGGGATAGGGAAAAAGAAATTCAGGCAAAAAGAGGGAAAAACGAAATCAGATAAGGAAAATTTATTGTTGAAGAAAGGGATGGTCAATATTAATAGGACAAGAAAGAAGAATTGTAGAGGGAAATCTACAAAAAATGAATGAGAATAAAGGCAGAGTTTCACCTCAAAATCTTCCTAAATAGTGTTGAACCAAAAATAACTGCAGTGGGAATTGAGTGTTGCTCGCATAAAAACTTTCATGTCAGTTGTCCCAAACTTGGATAAGGGATCGGTTCCTACACTTAAAAACTTGATTCTTGTTGGTGACAGTTAGCACATATAAAGATCAAGCAACATTCTCATTTTATTAAAATTTGATCCTCCTGCCAGCATGCTAGTTTTCAGGTGGATCCTTCTGTGATCATGTTAGTAAACTGATTTTCACAATCACAGGCAAAAGATTTTTTTTTCTTTTTAATTTTTGTCATATTTTTTTGGATTTCCTTTTTTTTTTTTTTTGATTTCTTGAAAATAAAGAGTCATATTTCTAATAGGTTGGCACAACCACCTACCATCTTTAGTTTAGATTGTTGCTACACTTGCTACATAAAATCGTCCTTTGTGAGGGGTTGAAAATATACTTTAAGTCTATGCCCATTCACAAGGAATACTAGTTCTCGCGCATCAATAGTTTTAACTTCTACTGCCCCATTTTCAAAAAATTTAACCACTTAATAAGGTCCCATCTAGCGTGGACGAAATTTCCCTTTAAAATGTTTAAATCTATAGTCATAAAGGAGTACCCAATCACTTGGTTGGAACTGCTTATTTCTGATCAACTTGTCATGCCACTTCTTGTGTTGTTGTTGCACTAACACATTCTGTTGAACAACATCTCTTCAAAATTCATCTAACTCATTTAACTGCAATAGATGTTGTTGTTGTGCTTCTGAGAGATCTAACCCCAATTGAACTACACTTCGGAAAGTTTTTATCTGGAACTCAATTGGCAAAAGGACTTGTTTTCTGTATACCAACTCACCCCGTATTGTTCCTCCAGGTGATTCGATAAGCCCATAAGGCTTTAGGCAATTTGCTAGCCCAATCCTTTCTATACATATTTACTATTTTGGTAAGGATGGATTCAATCACCTTATTGGTAGACTCCACCTGGCCATTTTCTTGCGAGTGATATGGTGTAGATTTCCTGTGCCGAATTTTGTATTGATCCATAACACCCTGAACCAGATTAGATATAAAATGTGGTCCATTATCAGTAACAATCTCTCTAGGAACACCAAATCTAGTAAAAAATTCATTAAACAAAAATTCAACAACAAATTTTTCTGTAGCAAAAGAAAAAACTTTAACCTATACCCATTTTGTAACAAAATATGTACAAACCAAAATATGTTTTTTATTTGAATATGTTGGATTTATAAGTCCTACAATATTAATATCCCATTTTTCAAAATGCTCAATCATAACCCAAGGACATAAAGGCATTGCATTGGCCTGGACAAGCTGACCCATTCGCAGACAGCTATCACATCACTTGACATATTGTTTGGCATCCTTAAACAAGGAAGGCCAAAAATAGTCAACTCGTAAAATATTATATGCAGTTCTCTTGTCAGCAAAATGGCCCCCACAAGGTTCATCATGGGAAGATTTCAAAATGTCAAACACTTCTGCCTCTCTTACACATCTATGAATAATGAGATCTGGTCCAGTGTAAAAGAGGTCCCCTTGGATCCAAGAATATGAAGAACTTTTTTGTATGATATTCCGCTTTCCACGAGAATATAAGTGAGGTGGTGTTTTTCTGGTGACTAAATAATTAGCCATGTCAGTAAACCACAGGGATTTTGTTGACACAACAAAAAGATGTTCATCAGGGAAATCATCATTAACAGGAATTACTTCACCAGGATTATTCAATCTAGATTAATAACCAGCTACAACATTAGATTTTCCTAGTCTATCAATAATAGTAACATTAAATTCCTATAACAAAAGTAGCCACCTGGTCACTCTACTGCTATTCAATGGTTTATTCATCAAATATTTTATAGCAGAATGGTCAGTATGTACAAAAACTTCATATCATGTAATATAGTGTATGAATTTATTAACAGGAAAAATTATGGCTAAAAACTCCTTCTGAGTTACTGTGTAGTTTAACTCGGTAGGTGACAAGTTTTCACTGATGAAGTAAATATCATAGAACTGCTAGTTCTCTTCCTATCCTAGAGGTGTGCCAATGGCAATATTTGAGGCATCAGAGGAAATATAAAATGGTAGGGACCAGTGAGGCCTCTCAAAAATGGTGCTTGTACTAATTTTTCCTTTCATGTCTCAAAAGACTGTTTGCAAGCCATGGACCAAGAGAACTCACTATCCTTGGCTAATATTAAGAAAAGGTGGGTAGTTACCCTAGAAACCCTAGAAAAGTTCTCAATGAATCTCCTGTAATAGCCCGCATGTCCCAGGAATCCTCTCGCTTCCCTTTGTGTTTTGGGTGTAGGAAGACACAAAATAACTTTTATTTTAAGAAGAATCTTTGGCGAAAATCACATAGAGATATTATTTTTGTCGATGCATTTCGAACCAACCTGTGTGGTTCATCGTCAGGACAAGTTGAGGAGTCAGATCATGGCTGCAAAATAAACAGGGAGTGCAGATCATCAAACAGCTAGGTTTACCATCAATGGCTATATAACGGCTATAATGTTAAAAAGTCAAAAGTAATTACTTCTAATAATAGAATAATATCATAATTATAATATATTATAAATTAGAATGTTATATTAATTAAAATATTTTCAATTAGGATATTAAATAAATTATTTAATTCCTTTTTTCATTTTTAATTTATTATATCATATAGATGCGTGAAGGGGTTTTTCATTTTTATTCTAATTAGAATGTTATAATATTAATTTTATTAAGTATTGAATCAAATGTGAAAAATAAAAATTAAAGTTCAATTTACATTATTATGAAAAATAAAATAAATAAATAAAAAATAAATTAATAAATAAATTAAAATATATATATATATATATATATATATATATATATATATATATATATATATATATATAACAAAATAAAATAAAATAATAAAAGAAAGAAAAAGAAGGTAAATAAAATTTTAATAGTAAAAAATAAATATTAGAGAATTCAAGACCTAGAAAAAATTATCCAAAAAAAAAAAATACTAAAGGGAGAAAACGACTAGGAGGAGAGGGCTGGGACCCAACAACTACTGATCTTCCAGCCATCCTCTCTATTAAGATTGTTTAGCCTTTTTTCAATCTCAAGGGCTTCCCTAAATTTCCGGTGATGAAATTGCGACACTCTAGCAATCACACTAGCATCTTCGATGCAGACATGATGATTGGTTTTCTCAACATGTTCTGCTAAAGTGGAAGACTTGGTTCTCATATGCTTGAGGTCAACTGCGTGCTCACTAATCCTTTGGTTAATGGAGCGACCAGTCTCACTGATATAGGGGGTCCCACAAGAACAAGGAATAATATAAACACCTTTCATGTCCTTGGGGTCGATAGGATCCTTCACAGATCTGAGGGACTTATGAATGCTGTTAAGAGGTCTAAAAGTTGCAGGGACATTATGCTTCTTAAGAATCCTCGCAATCCTATCCGTGGTCCCTTGGACATAAGGAAGATGGACACCAGGAATCCGATCCTTAGGTTCTCTTTAACGAATTCTTAGTTGCTTTGAGGAAGGCCTTTTGTCTTAAATGTATGTTATAACCATTCTCAACAAAGACATTAAGGAGATGGGACTTCTCCTCCTCAAAGCTCCTTTCACCAGAGCTCCTTAAGGCACGAGTCGCTAGGGTGTTGAGAACACCTAACTTCTAGGCTGGGAAATGGTGGGAACTAGCATGAAGATACTGCTCTATATGAGTTTTCTTGCGAAACACTTGGTGGGAGAGGGAACCATCCTCATTCTTTGAGATAATAATATCAAGGAACGGGAGGCAACCATCGACTTCTTATTCCTTAGTGAACTTGATGGCCGAGGATTGATTATTGAGATGATCGAAGAAGAGATCTAACTCCTCTTGGCTGTGAGACCAGATGACATTACTGTCATCCATATAACGCTTCCAAATCTTGGGCAGGAGATGGGATGAGTTCAGAGCCTTGGATTCAAAATCCTCCATAAAAAGATTAGCAATAATAGGGGATAGGGTGAGCCCATGGCAACTCCACAGGTTTGCTCAAAGAACTCACCTTCAAAACTGAAAAAGCTCGACGCAAGGAAGATCTCAACTAACCGAGTGGTATCAGGATCAGTTAGACGGTCGATTATTGCCAAGGCCTCATTTATAGGGATGCACGTGTAGAGGGAAACCACATCAAAACTGACAAGAATGTCCCAGGAGTCGAGCTTGATGTCCTTGAGCTCCTCAATAAAGGAAGTGGAGTCTTTAACAAAGGACCCTGTGCAACCAACTAAGGGTTTAAGCTTAGAGGCAAGGAACTTAGCAAGAAGATAGGTCAGACCTCCAATGGTGTTGACAATGGGCCTAAGGGGAGCTCCTTCCTTATGAATTTTCGGGAGCACATAGATTCTAGGGGTGATCGGATTGCTCTCAATGAGTTTATGGTGTAAGGGACTCACTGAGTTATTGGATTTAATGGCAAGTGCCACAATCCTAGAGATCTTCTTCAACGGGTTTTTGGGAAGCTTCTTATAACTTCCACTATTATGAAGATGATCTAACATTTTACTGCGGTAGTCCTCCCTATTAAGAATTACAGCAACCCCACCTTTGTCAGCTTTCAGAACAACAATATATTTGTTCTAATTTAAAGATTTAAGGGCTCCAAACTCATCCCTACTAAGGTTGCTCTTGGGAGGCTTTCCTTTCCTTAGGATGACAGCACAATCTTGCCTAATAGTGTTCTTAATACTATCAGGTAAACCTCGAATCCTAAATTCTATGTCACAAATGATGTCATCCACAAGAATCTTCTTAGGAGCCAAGACAAAGTTTATGCCTTTGCTTAAAACTTTAAAAACAGGAGGGGAAAAAGAAAACCTAGATAAATTGATAATTTTATTTAATATGAGAGGAAGGGGGAGGATTAATATTTATATGACTCTTCCTATATTTAAAGTTATTGTTAATCAATCTCGTATTCCTAGAACAAAAATTATTTACTCCCTCCTTACTAATAATAAAATTATTATCACTGTTCTTATTTCTAATGTCGTTATTATTTTTGTTACTACCAAAGCAAAAAATCCTACTACTCTTATTATAACTATTAATAACTTCATTATTATTATTAATATTATTAATCACTTCATTATTACTATTAATGTTATTAATCACTTGATTAATATTATTATTATTATTATTTATAATATTATCATTTTTAATAATATTGCAAATGGTATTATTATTATAATTTATAATATTATCATTATAATCCAAATTATTAATATTATTATTACTATTATAATTTATAATATTATTATTATTATAGTTGTTATTACTAATAATATTAGATTCAACATTCTTTTTATTATCAATTAAATTCTTTTTGTTACTACTAATGCAACTCATCCTACTATTCCTATTATAACTATTCATAAGTTCATTATTAATATTATTATTATAATCATTACAATCACAATCACAATTATTAATACTATTGCAACTATTATTATTATTATGATTTTTATAATTGTTATTACTAATAATATTAAACTCAACATTCTTTTTATTAACAAAAAAGCAACAGCGCTCCTTAGTCATAACCAAGCCATTATCGGACGTACCTGAGAGGCCGAAGGAAGAGTCAGCCTCACCTGCGCAGGAGCTGCTCGAAGATTGATGGAGCACGCGGGGAATAGTAGGATGAGTTGTTAGTAGTAACAAAAAGAATTTTATTGATAGTAAAAGGAATGTTGAATCTAATATTATTAGTAATAACAACTATAATAATAATATTATAAATTATAATAATAATATCTTTTTCAATATTATTAAAAATATATTAATAATAATAATAATAATAATAATAATAATAATAAAGTGATTAATAACATTAATAGTAATAATGAAGTGATTAATAATATTAATAATAATAATGAAGTTAATAATAGTTATAATAAAAGTAGTAGGATTAATTGCTTTGGTAGTAACAAAAATAATGATGACATTAGAAATAAGAACACTGATAATAATTTTATTATTAGTAAAGAGGGAGTAAATAATTTTTGTTCTAAGAATAGGAGATTGATTAACAATAACTTTAAATATAGGAAAAGTCATATAAATATTAATCCTCCCCCTTCCTCTCATATTAATAATAAAGTTATCAATTTATCTAGTTTTTCTTTTTCCCCTCCTGTTTTTAAAGTTTTAAGCAAAGGTCTAAACTTTGCCTTGGCTCCTAAGAAGATCCCTGTGGATGACATCATTTGTGACATAGAATCTGGGATTTGGGTTTTGGGGTTTACCTGATAGTATTAAGAACACTATTAGGAAAGCTAAGCCTCCAAAGAGCAACCTTAGCAAGGATGAGTTTGAAGCCCTTAAATCTTTAAATCAGAACAAAGATATTATTGTTCTGAAAGCTGACAAAGGTGGGGCTGCTGTCATTCTTAATAGGGAGGACTACCGCAATAAAATGTTAGATTATCTTCATAATAGTGGAAGTTATAAGAAGCTTCCCAAAAACCCGTTGAAGAAGATCTTTAGGATTGTGGCACTTCCCATTAAATCCAATAACTCAGTGAGTCCCTTACACCATAAACTCATTGAGAGCAATCCGATCACCCCTAGAATCTATGGGCTCCTGAAAATTCATAAGGAAGGAGCTCCCTTTAGGCCCATTGTCAACACCATTGGAGGTCTGACCTATCTTCTTGCTAAGTTCCTTGCCTTGAAGCATAAACCCTTAGTTGGTCGCACAGGGTCCTTTGTTAAAGACTCGGCTTCCTTTATTGAGGAGCTCAAGGACATCAAGCTCGACTCCTGGGACATTCTTGTCAGTTTTGATGTGGTTTCCCTCTACACGTGCATCCCTATAAATGAGGCCTTGGTAGTAATCAACCATCTAATTGATCTTGATACCGCTCGGTTAGTTGAGATATGCCTTACTTCGACCTTTTTTAGTTTTGAAGGTGAGTTCTTTGAGAAAACTTGTGGAGTTGCCATGGGCTCACCCCTATCCCCTATTGTTGCTAATCTTTTTATGGAGGATTTTGAATCCACGGCTCTGAACTCAGCCGTCTCCTGCCCAAGCTTTGGAAGCGTTATGTGGATGACACTAATGTCATCTGGTCTCACAGCCAATAGGAGTTAGATCTCTTCTATGATCATCTCAATAATCAATCCTCGACCATCAAGTTCACTAAGGAACAAGAAGTCGATGGTTGCCTCCCGTTCCTTGATATTCTTATCTCAAAGAATGAGGATGGTTCCCTCTCCCACCGAGTGTTTCGCAAGAAAACTCATACAGAGCTGTATCTTCATGCTATTTCCCACCATTTCCCAGCCCAGAAGTTAGGTGTTCTCAACACCCTAGCGAATCGTGCCTTAAGGATCTCTGATGAAAGGAGCTTCGAGGAGGAGAAGTCCCATCTCCTTAATGTCTTTGTTGATAACGGTTATAACAGACAATTGGGACAAAAGGCTTTCCTCAAAGTAACTAAGAATTCGTTATCCAGGAGAGAACCTAAGGATTGGATTCCTGGTGTCCATCTTCCTTATGTCCAAGGAACCACGGATAGGATTGCGAGGATTCTTAAGAAGCATAATGTCCCCGCAACCTTTAGACCTCTTAACACCATTCATAAGTCCCTCAGATCTGTGAAGGATCCTATCGACCCCAAGGACATGAAAGGTGTTTATATTATTCCTTGTTCTTGTGGGACCCCCTATATCAGTGAGACTAGTCACTCCATTAACCAAAGGATTAGTGAGCACGCAGTTGTCCTCAAGCATATGAGAACCAAGTCTTCCGCTTTAACAGAACATGTTGAGAAAACCAATCATCATGTCTGCATCGAAGATGCTAGTGTGATTGCTAGAGTGTCACAATTTCATCACCGGAAATTTAAGGAAGCCCTTGAGATTGAAAAAAGACCAAACAATCTTAATAGAGAGGATGGCTGGAAGATCAATAGTTGATGGGTCCCAGCCCTCTCCTCCTAGTCATTTTCTCCCTTTAGTATTTTTTTTTTTTATAATTTTTTCTAGGTCTTGAATTCTCTAATATTTATTTATTTTAACTCTTTGACTTTTAAACTAATATTAATATTTTTATTTTAGTTGATTTGATTTGATTTTTTATTTTTATTTATTTATTTATTTTATTTTATTTTTATTTTTATTTTTATTTATTTTTTATTTTTTATGTTTTTTACTTGAATTCTCTAATATTTATTTTTGACTATTAAATTTTGCTTTTTACTATTAAACTCTTATTTACTTTTTTTTTTTTTTTTTTTTTTATCTATATATATATATATATATATATATATATATATATATATATATATATAATTTTATTTTATTTTATTTATTTATTTATTTTTCATAATAATGTAAATTGAACTTTAATTTTTATTTTTCACATTTGATTCAATACTTAATAAAATTAATATTATAACATTCTAATTAGAATAAAAATAAAAAACCCCTTCACGCATCTATATGATATAATAAATTAAAAATGAAAAAAGGAATTAAATAATTTATTTAATATCCTAATTGAAAATATTTTAAATAATATAACATTCTAATTTATAATATATTATAATTATGATATTATTATATTATTAGAAGTAATTACTTTTGACTTTTTAACATTATAGCCATTATATAGCCTAAATTCTTTAACTTCTATTTTAGCCGGGTCTACTGGATACCTTTGTCAGAAATCAAATGACCAAGAAATACCCCTGCTTTTCACATCAATCTGCATTTTTTATCACTCAAAGCAAGGTGGGCTTCTTGACAATGATAAAACACTTTTTTTATTTTTTTGAGGGCTTCTTGGAATGAGTTACCAAATACTGAAAAATTGTCAATGTAAATCTCTACACACTTGAGGTCAGCAAAAATAGCCAGCATTGCCCTTTGAAAGGTAGTTGGGGCATTACACAACCCAAAGGGAAGCACTCAGTAGGCAAATGTCCCCCATGGGCATGTGAAGGTGGTCTTGTCCTGATCCTCAGGTGCGATTTGGATTTGGTTATATCTACTAAAGCCATCTAAAAATGAAAATTACTTTTTACCAACAAGGGTATCTAGCACCTGATCGATAAAAGGAAGGGGAAAATAGTCCTTGAGAGTGGATTTATTCAATTCTCTGTAATCAATGAAAATGTGTCATCTCCCATATTTTTTTGGGACTATCACCAATGGAGAGACCCATTGGCTATCAGATATAGGATAAATAAAATTAGCGTCTAAGATTTTTTGTAATTCTTCTTTCACAACTTCTCTTAGCGCAGGATTCATGCGCCTTTGGGGTTGTTGAACAGGTCGGGCTCCCTCCTAAATATAAATATGGTGAGTACATGTTTCAGGGGGTATGCCTTTCATGTCATCATAACTCCATGAAAAGGCATCAAGATGGTCTCGCAAAAAACTAACAAGCTGCTCTTGTTGGGATGAATCCAGGTCTAAGCTGATGTGTAAAGATTTGCCTGGACTAATCTCAACAAGAGTAGTCTCGAGCTCAAGAGTACAGAGAGATTCTGCTAGAATATGTGATGAGGGAGGTTGAGAACTATAGCTTTCTTGAAAATCTAGATTAAAGATTTGACGAAGCTTGTCAAAATTTGGCATTGTGTCTAGATTGTTCAAGAAGTCCACCCGGTATGATGATGGATCAAAGAAATAGATCAAGTCTCCTCATCACTACTGTCATAATCTAGCCATAAGGTATCTATGAGCTCCTGAATGGATCTAGCGGGTGGATACAAGGTGAATTTCTTCCTATTGTCTCCATGGGAAATATAAATATCACTAGAGCGACATCCAATATAAGAATCAGCTGTGGCAAGCCATGGTCACCCCAAAATCAAGGGATGCCCATCAACAGGATTTTTTAGCTGAAGCACAATAAAATCTGCGTGGGTATTCCCAAGAATAAATTGAAACAAACACATCATCCAACACACCTTTTGGGTTGATTTTAGATCTGTCTGCAAGGTCAAGCATAGTTGGGTAGGATGAATATGGGTCAACCTAAGTTGATCCATGGTTTTCCTAGTCATGACATTAATGGTCGCCCCCATGTCTATTAACATATTGGGGACAAGGATATCACCTATCTGGATTGATTTGAAATGGATAATAAATCAAGAAGAAAAGGTATTATAGACTCATGTGTAGGAATGTCTATATTATTTAGTGCAACGGATAGAAAAGATTGTGAATAATATAGACAATGAACAGTTATAAAACATAATAAACACACATCAACACAGTCAAAATAATGAAGGAGTTCACCAGACCCCCTGGCTACGTCTCCTGGTCCAAGCTTTCAGTGTCGACCTCTATATTATGTCTTTAAGAGAAGAATATTACAAGTGTGAGCTCAAACAGAGTCTCAACACAACAGTGACAAGAACAACAGGGATTTACTCGAAATCCTCAAGTCTACAAGAGTACACAACCACTTCCTCTTGGTCTCTGGCTTCTGCTTTCTCTTGCCGTCTGTTTGTCCTGCCATTGGATGGCTTTTAAGCCTATCGACATTGTTTGTTCACCTCCATTTCGGTCTCTCTGGCTCTTGACCACTGTCCCTTCATCTCCTTGCTGAGCGTTAAACAATCATAATAATAATGCTCAAGGCATTGAGGCCACCTGTTTACAAATGGAAAGGGCCACTGGCATGGGTGAAATCCCCAGGAATACACTTCTTTGTTTACATAGAGAAATACATGGGAAATACATTAAAACAGAGGAAAATCTGCCAAGCTGGACTTCAAAAGATATCAAGTCCGCCCTATAATCCTCTCGAGTCCGTGTTTTATCATTGTCACAAGCCCTTTGTATTACACACCGTTGATCTGCCTTCAATCCAATGGTTCGCATCCAACCCGATCATCCAACCAGCTAGTGTCTTCTTCACCGTATGATCTGTGATCACTAATCCAACAATTAATGGCCATTTCGAGAGGCCCACTTGCACAGAGATTACCCACCAAAAAAAGCAGTTTTCTCTCTCCTACGGCATGCTACGTGTCAGTTGATGTATGGAATCAGGTGAAGCCCTTCCAATACCACTTACTGCTTGAAGGTTGCCCGAAATATCGTTTACCTCGGAACTCAAATAACATAAATCCGCATTTATAAACCCTTTCAGGTCCATGCATATTGCATAGTCTTCGGTCTGCGGTAAGTCCTCCCTTTGGCAAATCTGTGATGCGATATGTAATCTCCGCCATTGATCTGTGTGCTTGATCAACGGTCCACGTTGTGTCACCGATCGCAGTCGCATTTCCCTTAAGGCCACCTCCGATATACTCTGCTGGCCTCTCCACCGATGCGATATCGCCAATTTGATCTAGGTCGTTGATCTGGCTGATCTGAAAGCTCCTGTGCAACAATAATTCAGTCTCCACTTCACTCTGTTTTCCGCCATTCCTTAGTGTTTTTCACTACGATATCTATTTTTCGATAGTTGAATACTTACATTTTCAGAGGGTTTAAGATCCATTTTGGATCACGCCTTCTCATTGAAAAGCTTTTGGACTACCAAAAGTTGGTTTTAGGCATCGATCAAGTGAGGATACAGTTCCCTCACTTGTCCAACTTCTACCCATCATTTCTTGCTTGGATTTGAACCTTTGAGTCCTACTCTCAGATACTCAACATCCCCTTTACCCATAGTTCTTACCTTCTTGTCCAGAACTATGTCCTCCTGTAACTCATTGAGATATTCAGGCAACAAATCCTCAATAGAAGGCAAGTGACTTTGCTCTGTCTCAATCTCAAATGGATGTTGAAGATCTGGCAGTGCTAGTATTGGTGTTGTACTGTTTTTTTCTTTTAAGGTGTCGAAGGCAGTCTGATGTTTGCCTCCCCACTTAAACACCTGTTTCAATCCTGTTAAAGCAGTAATGGAGCTACAATCAATGAGAAGTTAGCAATAAACTTTCTCCAGTATTGTGTTGCCCCTAGGAAACTCCTAACCTCTGTAGCAAATTTGGGTTTAGGTCAGTTCACAATGACTTCAACCTTAGAGGGATCTATCTTCAATTCACCACCCCCTACAATATAATCCAAATAATTTAAATATTTTCTACCAAGTCACATTTTGACAGTTTTACATAGATATTTTCTCTTTTTAAAACATCTAAAGTCTGCTTTACATGGTCTTCCCATGTCTTACTAAAAATGAGAATGTCATCTAAATAAACAATTACAAAATCATCAATAAATGGTCTAAGTACATCATTCATGACTCTCATAAATGTAGTAGGAGCATTAGTTATGCCAAAAGGCATAACCAACCATTCATATAGTCTTTGCTTTGTCTTGAAAGCAGTCTTCCATGCATCCTATTCTACAACTCTGACTTGATGATAACCACTTTGCAAGTCTAACTTAGAAAAGTAAACTGCTTCTTTTAATTGATCAAATAAATCATCAATACGAGGAAGAGGATAATGATTCTTGATCGTTATTTTATTTAATGCTCTATAATCAATGCACATTCTCCACGAACCATCTTTCTTTCTCACTAGCATGATTGGAGATCCACATGGTGATGTGCTTGGTTGTATAAACCCTTTATCGAGAAACTCATGTACCTGCTTCTTTATCTCTGCGTTCTCTAAAGCTGACAACCTGTACATTCCAATGTTAGGTAATGGAGCATATTGATGAAAATAAACATCATGTACTATTTCTCGCTTGGGTGGAAGACCTTGTGGTTATTGAAATAAAACATCATACTCTGAAACAATTTTAACTAAATCACCTTTCTGTCTAGAATCACAGCCTTCAAATGCATTGGATTTTCCAAGATCCTTTCCTTTACAACCATTAGTAAAAGTTGCTTGCTTTAATTCACAATTCTTTTCATCTATCCTGAGTTTATGAGAGAATAATTACCTTTGAGTTTATGATCTCTTACAATATATTCTATTCCATCTTTAGTGAGTTGATACTTGTTCTCAGCTCTATAGAAAATAGCTTTCCTATGATACAAGTATGGACTTCCAAAAACAATACCACATATATCTAATGGAACTATATCTAATTCAATCTCATATACAAATGTTGATCCAATAGCAAACCTAAGTTTACAATGTCTCGTTACTTGCAACTTTGTTTTATCACACACCCAACCTAATGGATATGGCTTCTCATGAGGCTTTGTTTGTAATCCCAACTTCTTTACAATTGTTTCAGAAATCAAATTTACTTGTGATCCACTATCAAACAAAGTATCAATATTATTGTGCTTGGAAATTACTCTAATATGAAAAAGCTCATTTGTTTCCCTCTCATTATTTTCATTATCAACAGATTGTGAAGAATTACTTGTGGATGCTTCAGAATCTTTTCCTTTAATACAAGTTGGTGTAACTGTTGTTTCATCACCTAAATTTGATCCCAAGTCCTTCTAAATAATAGGACCATTCTTTTTCTTCTTACCACTGAACTTCATAGGTTTTTGTTCTGGATGCAAAGACCAGCAGCGTGCCTCATCGTGTCCTTCTTTCTTGTAATGAGTGCATGAAGGTTTATCCTTCTTTATAGTGTTTGCTTTCCTCTCCTTCCATTTCAATTTCTTCTTTTCTTTACTATTGCTTACAGAGTATTTAGATGATTTCCCAACCTCTGGATTTACATTCTTACCTCTAGATTCTAGATCTGTGGCTTGAACTGACACATCATCTAAGCTAGTGGGATTAAACATGAGAACAGTATGCTTTAAATAGCTATGAAGACCACCTATATACTTCAATAAAGTCTCACGTGAGTCCAATGATATACCTAGAGTTAAAGATCTCTTTTTTAATTCCTGAGTATAACTTTGTACACTTTGACCCTTCAACTAACGAAGAGTTTTCCAACTCATCTTTTCCTGTTGCATGTAAGCTAAAGGATAGAATTGTTTTTTGATAGCAGAAACAAATTCATTCCAGGTAGAAATGATTTTACCATGTTTTTGCATATCAGCTTGTGTCTTGCCTTTCTGCCATACTAGCGTAGTCCCTCCAAGTCGAAGGCTATCCAGCTGAATCTTCTTCCTTTCTGAATCAACGTTTTGTACCCTGCAATATACATCAATTTGTCTTATCCAATTATCTAGCTTTTCTGCATTGAGTTCTCCATCATAAATTGGCAAATCAAACTTCACATCTAATTTGATTAAGGAATTTTTCTTCTTCTTCTTAGAAGAGTTAGAAGATGATGATGATGAGGATGATGATGGAGGAGATAGTGGAGGAGATGGTGGAGGAGTCATTCCTCCTTTTCCTTTGCCTTCTGGAGGGGCAACTAGAAAAGGTTCCTCTTCTCCTTTGCCTGGTTTGGGTGTTGAAGTGCTTTCACCTTGACCCTTCTTAAATTCCAGATACATCTCTTCCACCATGCCTTGGAGTGTCTTAAAACTTTCTATAATTTGAGATTCTGATCCCAATGGAGCTTCTTCTGCCATTCTCCTCTGAGAATAGACTCTTCTAATCTCTGGATTAGCCTCAACAAGTTCTCCTTCTCCTAGTCTGAGATTTAATCTAGTTAGCATTCAAAATCAAGCACAAGCTTGTCTAACCTTAATAAAACCAAAACCAAATTCTCTAATACCACTTGATCCGAAATGGATACTAAAAAAAGAAGAAAAGGTATTACAGACTCATGTGAAGAAATGCCTATATTATTTAGTGCAACGGATCGAAAAGATTGTGAATAATATAGAAAATGAACAGTTATAAAACATAATAAACACACATCAACACAGTCAATATAATGAAGGAGTTCACCAGACCCCCTGGCTACTCTCCTAGTCCAAGCTTTCAGTGTCAACCTCTATATTATGTCTTTAAGAGCAAAATATTACAAGTTTGAGCTCAAACAGAGTCTCAACACAACAGTGACAAGAACAACAACGACTTGAAATACTCAAGTCTACAAGAGTACACAACCACTTCCTCTTTCTCTCTGTCTTCTGCTTTCTCTTGCTCTCAGTCTGTCCTGCCATTGGATGGCTTTTAAGCCTATCGGCACTGTCCGTTCACCTCCATTTCAGGCTCTCTGGCTCCCGGCCATTGTCCCTTCATCTCCCTACTAAGCGTTAAACAATCATAATAATAACACTCAAGGAATTGAGGCCACCTATTTACAAACGGAAAGGGCTACTGGCACGGGTGAAATCCCCGGGAATACACTTCTTTGTTTGCATAGAGAAATACACAGGAAATACATTAAAACAGAGGAAAATCCACCAAGCCGAACTTCAAAAGATATCAAGTCCGCCCTATAATCCTCTTGGGTCTATGTTTTATCGTTATCGCAAGCCCTTTGGATTCCACACTGTTGAACTACCTTCAATCTGACGATTTGCATCCAACTCGATCATCCAACCAACACATGCCTTCTTCACCATCTGATCCATGATCGCTAATCCAACAACTGACGGCCATTTTGGGCGGCCCACTTGCACGTAGATTACCCGCCCAAAAAAGTGGTTTTCTCTCTCTTGTGACGTGCTATGTGTCGGTTGGTGTATGTAATCGGGTGAATCCCTTCCAATACCACTTACCGCCTGAATCCCCCTCGAAATGCCATTTACCGCAAAATTAAAATAACATAAAGCCGCATTTATAAACCCTTTTGGGTCTGCGCATATCGCATAGTCTTTGGCCTACGGTAATTCCTCCCTTTGGCAAATATGCGATGCGATATGTAATCTCCATCATTGATCTGTGCGCTCGATCAATGGTCCACTTTGTGTCGTCAACCACAGTTGCACTTCCCTTAGGGCTATCTCTGCTATACTCTGCTAGCCTCTCCGCCGATGCGATATCACAAATTTGATCCAGGCTGTTGATTTGGCCAATCCGACGGCTCCTGTGCATCAATACTTCACTCTATTTTTCGCCATTCCTTAGTGTTTTTCTCTGCAATCTCTATTTTCCGATAGTTGAAGACTTACATTTTTAGAGGGTTTAAGATCAATTTTGGATCATGTATAGAAATAATCGGGTTTCCAGGATCAGTATATTTCTCGATCTGTGCACATCCTGTCATCAACTTGGTTGCTCTGCCAACAAAGTGAATGGTCTGGGGTTCTACTATTTTCCTTCCTAGCTTCTTAAGATAGAGTTCCCTAATTATTTTTGTACAGATGGGGATCTCTTTAATATCTTGTAGAAAAGGGACCTTTATGCAAATATTCCTAAGCTCGGAAGCCAGACTAGACTCGGGAGTGGGGTCATTTTTCTCCATAAATAGCCTCTCTAGATAGGGAGGTTGTTTTGAAGAAGATGGAAACTTCGAATGTGTGGGAATGGGTCGAATGGTGACATCTTCTTTCGAACAATCAGGAGTTTCCTCCTCATTTCTCTCCTCGATAATCACCATAGATTGTTTTTGTTTTTCTGGTTTTACTACCCTTCCTGATCTCAATTGAAGCTCATGGATCCCAACCGACAAGGTCCGATAAATAGGAGAAGGGATCGGTCTAATGGAATGAATCAATTATACCACTTTATTATTAGGATTCGATACTGGTTGAGCAGGTAGTTGGGGTGGTCGAAAGGGTGGTGGTAAAGGTAATGATGGCATTGGTTGACTTTGCTGAGGTAAGGAGGGTAAAGATGGTTGTGACATGGGATAAGGTGTATATGCAGTAGGATATGATTGCATAGGTGCAGGATAGGAATAGTGAGAATGATTTGACCCCCTCCATCCTTGTTGCCAAGGTTGAGGAGGTTGTCCATATTGAAATTGATTCCCATGCTACCAAGGTTGAGAGTGATTTGCATTATGGTAGGAATATGGTGATGCATTATAACCATAAAAATGTGGTGGAGGTTTAGGAACCATACTTGTACCTACCTAAGGCCAATTTCTTCATGCTCCCATGGCATGCAATGGCTCAAGTTCGGATTTCTCTCCTTCGAATGCTGCTTTCAGTCCCAATATAGAAAGGCACTCCTCAGTAGCATGTTTTCCTACACAAATTACACATTTATTAGCACCTTTAACATTATCAAGACATTCTCTTAAACGATGCTCTTTCCTACACTTTGGACAATAAATAGAAAATGACTCTTGTTCTTTTACCAATTTCTATTGAAATTTCAAAGAGTCTATTTGTTTGCTAACGGTATTCATAATTTCAATTTTCATGTTATCCATTTTATTTTCCAAACCAATGATCATAGCATCTGTAGATCCAAGTTTAGTATTTGTACTTCGACTTTCTCTACCGGAACTAGATTGATTTTGTGAGAGCTTCCTCCACGAGTCACCAATTTGATCAAAAGCTTTTTGAGCGATATCCCCTTATCCTAAAAAATTAAAATTATGTATAGAATCTTTAGTAAGCTCATGTAAGAACAAGGTTCTAATAGTACTTATGTCAAATTTATGTTTTGACCTTTGGAGGATGTATAAAAACCTCTCTAAATAATCTTCCATGGTCTCATCATCACCTTGCACAATAGCGAAGATCTCGTCTTGGATTTCTCTAGTTTTACAATATTCCTGATATCTGGTCAAAAAGACTCTCTTCATTTGATCCCAAGAATTTATAGTATCTCCTCCAAATCCCATGAACCAACATAAGGCTGAATCCTTGAGAGTTGCAGGAAATAACTTTAATTTCTGGGCATCTGTAGAGTAATCATAGCTTCTGCATAATATATCAAATTCAAATAGAAAAGAATATGGATCCTCATGTATCTTACCATGGAAATGAGGAAGAGTTGATGGCAGAATATTCTTCATTTGTGTAGTTTCTCCTAAATTCATGATTAGAAACCCAAAGGTGGATTGTTCCTCATTTACCTGACTCTCACCATTTCCTTCAGCATGGTCCTCGTTTTCTGCCATTTTCATACCTCCAATCGGACCACTCCTAACAAAATCAGAAGGTTGACTATGGTTTAAATTATTCTTTTGATCACCACTAGTTTCCTTCTTCCCCTTTTTGGGTTGTGTCACACCCAAACTATTGTTTCCAAAATCCAAGTGGACAGTTCCTACATGGTGAGTCAATGTCTGTTAGGAATTTCTACCTACAAAAGAAGGCCCAAAATGAGAATTTGGATTTATCAATGTTTCTTTGGCCCTTATTGGTCTTCAGAAGCCTACCCTTTTTAGGCATTCATCTTAAAATAATTGACCAAAAAATTTGACAAAACTTCAAAATTACAGGAAAGAAAAAAAAGAATCTCAAATCAAATGTTGCGAAATTAAAATATCAACACTAAGAAATCCTTCAAGCAATAGAAGCACACTACAGAAAAAATAATAGCAAAATTACCCCTACTGCAAAAAATCATAAAGTTCTTACCAATCTTAAACACCTCCCCAGCAACAGTGCCAAAATGTTGGGTGCAAGAATTGTAGTTCAACAAACTCGTTCAACACTTAATTTATCAACCTGGGGCTACGTAAGCTTAGAGGCATAGCATAGGAAATTCCATGAAATGATATGAAACTTCACTAAAAATTTTCTTATCGTTCTTAATTACAGTTTGCAGAATCAAAAATATCACACGGCAAATAATACCAAGAGAATTTTGGTGCTTGAACGAAAAAGAAAGTACTTTGTAGAAACTCAATAAAAGGAACTTCAAATTCTCATGAACAATCCTGATCAATAAAAGATAAATATATGAGACTAATTTCAATGGAGTCGTAGGACAAAGAAGTAATTAAACTGTTAAGGACATTTGTCTTCATTAAATATTTTCCTTCCTGCACTGAACCATCATCCCTGCACTGCAACGATGTTCCTGTACTAAAGGTGATGTTCCTACACTAGAAGTATGTATTGTACCTTCACTAAATATTTCGACCTTCATACAGGATATCTATGTTCCTATACCAGAGCACTCTATTCTTGTACCAGGATATCGATTCCTATACCGAAATAGAGGTTTATGTACCAAGAAATCAACGTTCTTGTACTGGGTTTCCAAACCACTTGCAGAAAATGAAAAGGGTGCTAACTATGAATAAAATGCAAGGTGAAATAGAGTTGAGGGAATAAAAATTCATAAGAAAAAGACTCTTTAACTAATCACACATTCACGAATGAAGGGAACTTTGAAAGTCAAATAAAAATCCTTGCTAGAGCAAGAAACTTCTTACATGTGAAAAATAAGTATCTGATCCAAATACAAGCAAGCTTCTTCCTAAGATGATTGTTATTGTGTAAATCATATCTCCACTTATTACAAATAAACATTTTGGCTTAAAGGTCCCTTCAATAATTTCAGTGTTAAACTAAGTTACTTCTATAAGGGAAATGAGTGCAAGCACAAATCTATATAATGAAAATAGTGTTTCATTAAAGCTCATAAAGATAAATTAATTCTAAACTGAACTTTCATATTGAGAATGCTCAGAAACTTCACTTAGAAATAAAACACCATTTTCAGAAGAAAGTAAATGAACTTGTAGGAAATAAAAGGACTTGCAGAAATAAACTAAGAAACCTCCACTTGCATAAATGAAAACGCACTGATTTAAGTAACTAAAACGCACTCCTTTTGCAGAAAGAAAACTAAACATGCATCAAAGGAGAGCAGGGTTAACACGAAAGGAAGCAAATAAACAAACCCAAGCCTACACCCTTTGGATCTGAATCACACAGTTTATGAAGAAGTCAAAGCCTGTTAACTATGAAAGAACAAAATATAACTAGCCCAAACCTTGCATAAAAATAAGTTTAACAAACCTCACAAAAAAGGAAGAACAAACTGGGTTGGCTGGGCCCTAGCCAACAAGCTCATTTCCCTACTACGAGATCTGGAACTTCAGGTACTCAAGTAATACATCAAAAAGATATTAGAACATGAAAATGTATAGCTGGCACAGTCCTTTGTATTAAACTTCAAAACTAGCAAATATATGTATCATGGTTCGTAGATCTAGCGCAGAAAATATGGCAATACCAAAAGTTACAGTATAAACCAAAATTTCACCACCGTATCGCCCCCTAGCTTCCACTAGAAACCATATTAAATATAAATTCTCGACTCAAGGCCGCAATAGAAAGTACAACAAAATTTTATCTTGGGCCTCTCGGCTCTTAACAAAAGACTAAACAAAGGTTCTTAGTCGAAGCCCTTGTCTTCACATCCTTCATATTCCTCTATGCTTCAAGCCCAACAAAGATGACTGATCTTCTAGCAAAGAATCCGCGCAGTTTGTCAAGTTGTCTCAGTCATAAGAAGTGAACCAAGTTGAAGCTGAGAGTTGCCTCAAGAGTGCAAGAATGACGAATGGTACAAGAATCATTCCTACACCAAACCATCTTCCACATTGATTAATACTTTCGCCTTATCAAATTACCTTAGGAAAGAGAACATATAAGTTGCAAAGACAAATAGGATATTAAATCTATTTATTTAATAATTAAGATCATATATAACCCTTAATACAAAAATCATGAAAGAAGTGTAGGAATGAGTACAATTTTAAGAGAAGTGCAGGAATAAATAGGCTCCAAGGTTAAAACAAAGGCTTAGGTAGTGTGTTCGAGGTAAGATAGAGGTTAAATATAGGACAATTCTGCTGACCAACAAGAATTCCACAAAAAGACTACCATAAAAGGTGCATTTTTTAGAAAACACACCAAAAAGTTTCATTTTGTAAAACAAATAATATTTCTAATGTTTTTTTGGGTCAATTTGAGGGGAAATTGAATTTTGGAAAAGGGATTTTGGTTGGATCTTTTGTGTCTTTTGAAAAAGGGAAGCTAGAAACAATTTTTGAGATAAGGGGTTTCATGACTATTGCCAATATGAATCTATGAAAGGTTTTTGACATGTTGAAGTTCCATACGATTGATGAATAATGGAAAGGTTGATTTGGTTTGAGCTTATGGATCCAATTTGAAATATTGTGAAAATTGGTCCACTAAAGAAGGAGGTGAGTGCCTCCATCGAGGTTGGTGTCTCAATCAGGTTATAGTGTGATATCCCCTAACTTAGAGTTTATTTGTAAATTTGTATATGTCATGTTGCTTATTTTTATGGCTTTAATATATATTTGTACTATTTGGTTTATCAATATTATGTCACTAATAAATATTGAACGTAAATTTGGTTTTTTATGTTGTTAATAAAAAAAATTGGAAACTAATTTTGAAGCTACACATGGCTGAAGGGAAACTATGGCTGCAAGTTAATGATGGAAATTGATTACCCTTGATGAATAAGACTGAGGCATCTAATGTGAGGATCATATTATAAAATGATGAAAGTTATTGATCAATAACCTCCCCAAAAAGATGAAACCTTGTCTTTGGGAGTTGAGGACGTGGGGCTCATTAATGTGCCAAGTAACTACCTACCGCATGGTGGAAAAGGTGGAGATAGTTACTAATTATGCCACCCAGTGGATGAGGTGGATGTAGTTAGTAACTACCAATAAATTTGGAAAAGGGTATGCTTTCTTGTCCTTTGTTAGCAAAAGACTCAAAGTACAGAGTAGAATTGGGTGAGAGGGATTGGATAGGAAAGAAAATGAATGAATATTTACTTGCAAACCATATGAAGCTCGGGGTGACTCTTTGAAAGAATAAATCAGGGTTGGGTAGAGCCTGGTAGCCATAGACTTATTTTCCATAATAAGAAATTAATAAGCTGGTATTTCTTAACTTTCTTGAGTTTTCATATTTTTGAACTGATTAAATGACTTTGTTTATGTAAGAATTGTATTATGGGATTTTTCTACATGAAGATGTAATTAAGAATAAATATACAGACAACCCTTAATTTAGTTCTATATTTAAAAATAGTACTTTGTGTATTGTGGAGTTATCTGTTATCTCCTATATTGGTCCAAGAGTAAGACTTTGTCTATTGTGGTAGAGAACTCTAAAATTAATTTAGGAAAATGTAATGTAATAATTATAGGTCTATATTAGTAAACCAACGTGTTAAAAATAATTTCTATTATAGAAAGAATGGAATAAATATCGACATTTATTCTTCACTTTATATAAGATTGGCTAAACAAGAAGTATAATTACATCATATTAGAAATTAAAGGAATGGCAAAAGGAAACCTAGTATGACTGTAAACTAAATAAAAATATGTTTCATATCCCTATGTTGAAACATAGTTTTTAAAAGAAAGAATCGAAATTTTGTAGAATAATTGAAAGTTCCATCTATTATATGAAAAACAATCTATTATAGATAGAGACAATCTATATATTATTGTTTGAGGGAAAAGTTCCCCTAGGGATTTTTGGGTTGAAACCCTAGCAGACTGAAAGTTATCTATTCAAAGAAACATACATTCACACAGCCATTATGCTATTATAAGAAAATTATATTGTAAAGGGCACGTACCTCAGGTCCTACGTTTGAGAAGGCCTTTTACGTTCCAAACCCTTCTTGGAGTTCCCTTCTTCTCTTTTTCCTTGCAAAACAACCAATTCCAAAGAACACAGCAATATATGGACAAAACCTTATAAAGAAACCATCTTCATGTTATAAATAAAGGTAGTTAGTTATGAAATCCAAACAACCATTTACATATGAATTCTAAACATGAATATCATGAACATAAAGAAGATATATATCGGGAACCAAGACATGTGTTTCTTTTATTATAGACAAATAAAGTACATAAAAAGGAATAATTTCACCTGAGTCAACTTCAGCAGGCTCCAAGCAAAACTTCCTTCTGGATCCGTTCCAGCCTCAAGCCTTTAACAAACTCCTTCCATGACTCACTCCATGATGTCATAAATGGTGGATGAATATCAACACACAAGGAAACAAGAGTTTCCTGTACAAATGGGGGAAGTGCAGAAGGCACAAGGGACTTCAGACCTGGTCAGGGGAAAAATCTCAGCATAACAACCTTTCTCTCTCTTCTCTCCTCCCTTAGGACTTCCCTTTGAGGTCTTTTTATACCTCTCCCAAAGTAGTTTTTTAGTTGGGAGTTGGTTGGGAACAGTTGGGCCACGGGCACTAACAGGTGATCAGCAGGTAAAACCCACGATCTCCACCCGAAAATAAGGAGTTTTATATTTTTTTAAGTGGTTTAATACATATACGCGGGTTGGGTATACATAGACCCGCGTATACACGCGTCTAACTCAGGGCAATGTCGCGTATAAGGGATAAAACACTATTTTTTAAATTTTAGGACCACGTCTAGAAGGAGGGGTTGTCCTAGGCCATGAGTGCAGCATCACAAACCATAAGAGTGAGATTTGGAGCTATAACAGATGCCCCCTAATAGATGAGGTCAGAAGGGGTACATGATGGCTGAAATATATTATGCAAGTACATGGAAAGGAGATCTATCAAAAACTGAGGAGGACTTCACCAGAATTTAGCCTGCCAAGCCACCAAAGGAGATCAGAAAGAAACACTGTCTGAGGCAGGCATACCCATGCTCAGAAAAAGTAAAGCATGTCTGCATATCAAGTACAAGCGGCTCCACTAATTATACAAGTATAAATGACTGGAAAATACATAATGGATCATCTGATCATGATGAACAAGTACATGTCTAAATATCACATATAAGACTGTCAATGATGCTGAAAGATACAACGGATCACTGATATCGAAGACTGATCCCAAAAGGTACCAACTGAACATGATGGAATAGGATGGTACTACACTGTAAACTCAGATGCCAGCATATAGAATGTCGCCATGACTGACTGCAACATATAAAGTAGAGTAGTATCAACTAGCAGCAACAGAAGCAATTGTCAAGTGAACCAATGAATGTTGATACAACCTGAGGTCTTCACCGACCGCCGTGGTACATTTCTACACCATGGGAATAAATGATCTGAAGTCGACCATGTGAGAAATCTTTTGATTACCAGTCATTGATGTATACCATTAACAAACGCGAGACTACTCACCGATAATGATAATGAGCGTCAAGGTACCCAGTACAATCTAACAAGTGTGAATAGATGAGCTGGAGTTGAACACCTGCAAGAATCTATCGATCTATCGATCAGGAGACAATGATGGTTTCCCACTGTCGATAGCAAAGGATCTGCCACTAATGACTGCAAACCCCAAGGTACTGCCAAATGGACTCTAGATCTTTGCCCCAGAGCAATGAGTCGGAGTCGATAGGGAAAGATCCGCTAGAAGGAAGGCATTAAGGCATCCTTCATCAATCTAGCGCAAGTGTAACCCATAGGTCAATAATGTGGAAGGAATCAGATGAAAGAGATGTAGTAACCGAACCAAATTACGTTTCTGGCGTACAGAAGATGTGGCTAGCGCACGACAGAAACCCTCTAAACCAACCAATAATGAAAACTGACACAGAGGCGAGGTATCCACCAATAGGGTCAAATGGAAACCAAGGTACTGCACGAATCCCAATGTGTGATAATGTAAGCTGATGTTGAACACAAAGGAAACCACTCAGTCAAAGACCCATGATACTGATCGATGTTGAGCACAAGGTGACCTATCAATAATGAAAATAGGGCCAGGGTGCAGCTCTAGGCCTGTCCTCAGAGCAAGGTGTCATCGTCGATAAGGACAAGACCCACCAGCAAGAAGTCAATGGGGACCTTCTCAAACCAGCATGAGTAAAGGACCAATATAGCTGATGTGATGATAGACATGATACTGACAACCAGGGATGGCCGACTGAAAAATGAATCAAGAGACACCGCAGGAAGGCCGACTTAGGCTAACTTCCCTTGAACAAAAGCACAACTCAATGTGACTATGTGGCAGCATATGATGATTCTGTATAAGTTCATCATGCAGGAGGCACGAACGAACCCTCCATATGATTGGAAGAGATAACCAATCGGGGGAGAATTGACTCAATAACAAAGTTAAGGCGTACCTAAGTCAAACTAAAACCCACCCAAATGGAGGAGACTTCGTTTTGAGTGCTTTGTTCAAGGGCGACACGACTGACTCTAGCTGCCAACAATAAATGGAAATAATGTCCCGTTCCCGCTCTTTTTTGGAATATTTAATTTTTTTGTCTTTTTCTGTTAAGCTTGAAAAAGAATAAAAGAATGCTATGGTATAGTGGAAAGAACGAGTGTCGGTGAAACAGATGATCTAGTTCCTGGGAATGGAACGTTCCTATGCTCAATGCAGGGAGGTGAAAACTGGTCAGTGACACTCAAAGGCGTGTTCCTTCCATGGGTCAAGGTGTGTCAAGTTGCAGAAGTCAAAGGTATGCAAGGTTGATTTTGCAGTCGTCATGGTCAAAAGTTGGCTTAAACACGAGTCCAAGTGAAGCCGGCTCTAGGCCAAAAGGTGCAAGTGGTCAACATGCAATGCAGTAGTACAACTCAACACAAAGGAGCCTCTAGGGTATAAGGCCAGAACGAAACGAAGAAGCAAAGAAGAATGAGTCTTCAACGCATAAGTCATGGCAGGACTACAGAGGACTCCCGAGCCTACTCAAATCGGAGCAGCATGGGCAACTAATGTCAGTGAGGTGCTAACTACGATGCCCATGTAAAGGATGGCTCTACCATCGTGTCATGATTTAAAAAATCGGCGAGTGAAGATGGCTTACGAATCATAACACGATGGGGTTGACCCTATGGCAGATGTATCGGCAAATGGAGGCTAGTATGCATAATGCAACGGAAAAATGGTGTCCCTAACCTATATGCCAGTAAGAAAATGATACCTGCCATGACGGGTCAGCAGTCATGGAACCGTCTCAAAACTGAAAAACATCCAAAATGTCCTGAAAAACAAACCAATCTCGACATTCCAAGCTCCCAAGTTAAAAGTCACATGAGGCCAAACAAAATAAAATTTTGAAAAAATTTTGCATTTTCAAAACTTACAAAAAGAATTTTGGACTCACCATTTTTACCATTTGAGTTTGAGAGCAAAGGATTTGGAGCAAAAGGAGCAAACTTCCCATAGCTAGATTCAACCGTTCAAATTCGTCAAAAACCTCCAGGTAACTCTTATACTTAGCTTGCATTTGTTTGTGACTGGTTTTAAGATTTTTGATTAATGTTTCACCGTTGAATTTTTTGCCCAAAATTTCTCCGTGGCATATACGCGGGTTGGTAATATGAAACCCATGTACACGCGGGCCCTATACGCGATTGTGTGCACAGGGACCCGCGTATACACCGCGAACCATTTTTAAACAAAAACTAATGGTTACAAATCATTTTTTTCTCAGAATGCCTATCACGTGGCGTGAAAGAGAGCACACAACGGTGGATAATGAAGTCATGAACAGTCTAAAAGCTTTAGATGCCCTACGGGGATGCGGTTTGCTTAAATTCTTCAAATTGCTGAATATGAAAGCAAACACACGTCTGCTTGAGATGCTTATTGATTATTGGGACGTTGAGGAGGAAGCCTTTATGATTGATCAGATGCCACTCAGGGTAGAAGTGGAGGATATCTATTTCATCATGTGCCTTTCCTGAAGGGGAGAGGTAGTACATTCCCGGGGCAGGACACGGAGTAGTCTCACGATAGAGGACTACGTACAGATATATTTCCCGGGACATCCCAAGAAGATTGGGAGCCAGATTTCCATCACACATGTGGCAAGTTTATCGCTGAGGATAATCCTGTTCAGCATAGCTCGAGTAAATGGATCGTCCTCTCTGCATCAGGCATCACGGCTGATCATGAGCATAGCAGTTGACTGTCTCACTACTGTGTTCGACTGGTGTACTCCTCTTCTGGCCAACATGAAGAGCCAGCTCACTTCTATCAAGAGGGGACAGACCAAAAACTTCGGATATGGGACTATCCTGTGCACTTTCTTTTTCGAGAAGGTTCCCGCACTCCGCCCCAGGGTAGCAGTTTCCATTAGCACCCCACGCGATCCACACATCGGCCGGTGGGCTGATCTGATGAAACGTCTGGGGGGTGGGGAGGTCCCAAGGACTGCCTTCGACGATGACTTCTTCACCTGGTGGGATCAGCAGATCATCGCCGTGGACGACTACCCCTATGCTGGGCTGGATTTCCGAGGAGATCCTGATCTAGCGTTACCACCGAACGCAGCATGGGGCAAGATTGGTGAGAATTTTTTTGATTTTTTGATTTTTTTGGATTTTTCGAATATAATGATGAATTTTGAAAAATATTTTTGATGAGATTCAAATGACTGATATGATGATCATGTTCCAGACATTAGGCCGGTACGACCAAATGGGTTCTTACGGCACGGACGGCGTGGCCGAGGAGCCGAAGAGGCGGCTGTGGATATAGAACGGACTCTAAACAACGTCCAGCAACAATTGGTGAGACTAAGCTACCGAGTACCTATCGTTTCCATAGAGGACCTTCCTGAGGATATGTAGCGTCATGTGGTTGGCATGCCACGTGACTGGGTTCACATTTTTTGGCGTGTGGCCAATGCAATAGTTACATACTTAGCCACTCATCCTGAGCCGGGGCATTAGATATGCCAGACATGATTATGGGCATTTGAGTCCCAATTTTGTATATTTTTGGACACACATATGTACACTCGAGACACTTTATGATATATATATATATATATATATATATATATATATATATATATATATATATATATATATATATATATATATATATATATATATATAGTTCAACTTTTTGATGCTTGTTTTTATTGCAATGAATGATTGATGTGCCAGTCTAATGCCTGATTAGCGATAGAATCAGCTAACCAATTATGAGATCTTGGAATGTGCAAATAAGTAATATAAGTAAATGATCTTTGCAACAACCTCACCCTTAAATACTGGCGATATAAAGATGGATCCCTTACCCGATAAATGTTATTTAACTGAGACACTATCAATTGAGAATCAAGATACACTACCAACGAGTCGATCCCATGAGAGATTGTCTCTGATAATAAATTGATAACGGCAGTATACTCAGCCATATTGTTTGAAGTAGGAACGATGCATACGCCTCTTGATATCATTAATTGACCAGTTGGATAATAGAGTACCCAAGCTGCGGAAGCGAGATTCCGAGTGTGCTGGCTAGCACCATCGACAAACCCAAAATAGACCAAGACATCCATCAACACCTGCCACAACAGACCAAAAAGTGCTGATATAAAAAAACCCTCGATGATATATGTACAAATATACATAAAGTACAAAGAAGCCATTACCTGGCCAAAACCAAGTAAAGTACTTCTTTAAGTAGAGCCCGTTTTGGGGCTCAGCCAGCTTGCTTCCCTCAAAATCGACCAACTAATATGACCCTTTTTCTAAAACTTGTTTAATAATGAAAGGACCATACCACATAGGCTTAAATTTGCCTACCCCCAAGGTGTCATTATCTTGGTCATAGACCAATACAAGGTCACCTTCAGAAAAGACTCGAGGACGGACAGATTTATTATACTGCATTTTGACCCTTTTCTTATGAGCCTCATTCGCTGTGGCTGCATCTTGATGCTACTCATCGATATGTTCCAAGTGAAGGAAGCGCTCTTCGAGACTCGAAGTCTCAGGAAGGAGCTCAACATCTAATTAAAGAGATGGAATTTCACATTCAACTGGAAAGATAGATTCCATCCCATAAACCAACTGAAAAGGTGTAAAACCAGTAGTCGTTTTCACAGAGGTTCGGTATGCCCAAAGAGCCGAGTACAACATGACGTGCCAATTGGATCGATTTTTTCCGATTATCCGTTGGAGGATCATCTTAAGAGTTTTATTGACTGCCTCGACCTGTACATTGGCCTGAGGATAATAAGGAGACAAATTCTCTTGCCGGAAACCTAATTTGAGAGCCAATTCAGACATCAATTGATTCTGGAAATGACTGTCGTGATCAGTGAAAATCTCTCTCGGGATACCAAATCTTGAGATAACCTGATTGAAAAGAAACAATGATGTCGTGTCACTATCGTTCTTATAAGTAGGCATGGCCTCAGCCCACTTCGTAAAGTAGTCTACAGCCATAATAATGTACCTGTGATTCGCCGCTGAAGGCGGATTACAAGTGGTAAAATCAATAACCCACTTAGTAAAAAGACCGACAGTAACAACGGGAAAAAGAGGAGCTGGATGAACGCGCATCTTCCAAGTAAAAATTTGACAAGGGTGACAGCGTTGACCGCTTCTACACAGTCTTTAAAGAGTGAAGGCCAAAAATAGCCGGCACGTAAGATGCGCTGGGCTGTAGCAAGCCCTGATAGATGACCACCACAAGCTCCACTGTGGAAGTCATTGAGTACTGACTCTGCTTCCTCTAAGGTTAAACATCGTCGAAGGATTGAATCAACCCCTCGATGGTATAATGTGTCACCAATGATAACATAGTTTTTAGCTAGGTGATGTAATTTTCGACGTTCATCCTTGGAGAAAGTAGAGGGAAACTTCGAAGTCTGGAGATAGACAATGATATCTCCATACCAAGGGTCGAGTGAAGAGATGAGGAATAAATTTTCGTCGGGAAAACTTTCCTCATAAACAGTATCCTCTCCACAAGGTAGCTCAGAAATTAGCTCCACGAAAACCATGGATTTCTTAGACTTTGCAGACAAGAACTCGAGATCAAATTCTTGCAAAATGACTATCCATCAATTATATTTGCCCCCAATCACTCGCCTACTGAGGACAAATTGAAATGGATTGACTGCCACTAAGACAAAAGTTTTGTGTCGTAGGATATAATGATGGAGCCGCTGGATAGCATGGGCAACTTCCAAGGCCAACTTCTCAACCGGAGAATAGCGAAGTTCAGGACCTATTAAGCCTCAGCTCAAATAATAAATCACATGCTCGGTGAGAGCATCGTCCTCCTGAATGAGAACCATACCAATGGTTGATTCTGTTGCAGCAAGATATAAAAGGAAGTCTCTACCATAATTCGGTGGACTCAAAAGCGGGGCAGAGACTAATTCCTTTTTCAAAGCATCAAACGATCGCTGCACAAAGTTGTCCCATACAAATGGAACTCCTTTTCGTAGCAAACGCATGAACCCTTTAGTGATCTCGACATAGTTCGCTATAAACTGTCTTAAGAAATTAGCCTTCCCTTGAAGACTTTGAAGTTTTCGAATCGAGGATGGGGGAGACAACTAAACTATTGCCTCAACCTTGAAGCGATCAACCCAAATCCATTCATTGGACACGATGAACCCTAACAACCAACCGGACGTAACCGTGAAAACGCACTTGTTGGGATTCAACCGGATTTTATAAAAATGACATCGCTCGAAAACTAATACAAGATGACTAGGGTGATCAGTTCTCTTTCGAGAACGAGCAGCGAGATCATCCAAGTATGCTTCGATGACATGTTTTATGTCGTGGAAAGCATATGACATGGCCCGCTGAAAAGTGGCTCCAACATTTTTAAGACCAAAAGGCATATTTTTATATGCAAAGGTACCCCAGGGACATATGCAGGCTGTCTTATGTTGATCTTTAGGACGGATAGAAATTTAATTATAACCCGAAAAACCATCCATGAAGGAAAAAATCTCATTACCCGCACACTCGTCGATAATCTGATCAATGAATGGTGTGGGGTAATTATCTTTCGGACAAGCCTTATTTAAGTCCCTAAAATCGATGCATACTCGGATTGTTCCTTGCTTTTTATCCACAGGGACTCGATTAAAAACCCAGTCGATAAGAGGAACAAGGTATATAAAACCCGCCTTTAGCAGCTTCTCAACTTCAGCTTTGATAACTGTTGCTTTCTTAGGGTTAACCGGCCGAAGCCTTTGACGAACCGGTTTGGCGTTCTCATACGTCTCGATCTCATGCTGAACTATAGAAGGATCAATGCCAGGCATTTCCTCATAAGACCAAGCAAATACATCTCGAAATTCCTTAAATAGGTCGGTGTAAATTTGAATTTCTTCAGGGGAAGACTTAATTCCGATGAAGAGATTCTCGATCACGTTAGGGTCTCTACAAATGTTTATAGGTATCGTTTTTGAAATCACCGACATATTACGTTCGGCACGAACGTGTGCTGGAGCCAAAGGGTTTGACACTGTACAAACATCACTAGTGAAGAGCTCGGATAATCTAGCTTCTACCTCCTGCAATGGAGGAAGAAAGTATGAACGATGGTGGAAGTCTTCCCAAGGTTGATCTATACCCATCATTGCTTCGAGGATTGCTTCTTCAGAAGGTAAAACTGAATCTAAGCAGTCCAAAGTAGAGGTAGAATCAAGGCTCCAAGCCGGGGCCACATCACCATCTAACTCCTCTTCGGAAAATGGAGTAGAGTGGTTGTCTGCAGAGTCTATGATAGACTGATATCTAAGCTCAATTGAAAATATAGGGAATGCCATTCCATTCACTTGTCCTTCAACTAATGTGGTTGTAGGTGAAGGCAAGGTCCAAGGGTCTGAAAAATAACGAGTTCGAAAGAAATCTTCTCGAGGAGACTCTTTAGATAATGAAATGGCATTGATTTTAGCGAAAGGAGAGGGAAAATCAAAGGTACCCATCAATGAGGAATAAATTCCCACTCCTAAATTCTCAGTAGGCGGGCGAGGGTTATCTACTAAAGGAATAGTAGAGTAAGAGCTTGCTTGAGGATCGACTGGACAATAATCCATTTGATCAAACTTAACGATTTTCCCCTCATGAGGAAAGAAAATGACACGAAACAGAGTCGAAACAACGGCGTCCATTTCGTATAACGAGTTCCTTCCTAATAGGAGATTATATTCTAGGTTAGCGTCTATGACTTCTACTTCAATATTGACGACCTTCCCCCCAACACATATAGGAAAGGCTGGGATAATCCCATGCGGCTTATGAGAATGACTATCAAATGCAGTCAAGACGGTGGGTGAAGGAACAGCTGAAGGTGATCCAATAGCCTTCCAGCATGACATCGACATGACGCATGTGGAAGCTCCTTCATCTATAACGGTACAAAAAATGTTGATTTTCCGGTATGTAGACTTTATTTGGAAAGCCATATGATGAGGGAGTCACTTTTTGACATTTAACATGTCCAAAGTGAGCACTAAAGAGTTAGTTGGATCGACTGCTCCAATCGTGGAAAGTAAAGCACTTCGCTGAGCCGGACACGACTAGAGAACCTCTAAAGTGAACATGGCGCATGGACTCTGAGCCAGATCCTCCACAATGGAGTAATTCTGGGTGGCCCTGGCATTAGGATTAATAGTCGCGCGTTTAGCGGAACCTTTCGGTATCCGTGGTATAGTCTCAACAGGGGGTCGCTCAATATGAAGGTCGGTATTTCCGGGAACAGTCTTGTCCTTGGAAGTTTCGGCTTCACCATAATCACGTGATTGAGTAGTCACATGGACGTTAGAACCCATCATGAAAGCATTCGATGATTTTTCCCCTTCCTGGTTGCCCCCTGCGGAGGTTCCAGGGTTTGAACTCGTGCCAGCAAGAAGTTGCTGCCCTTGGGGAAAAGGGATGGTTAACACAGCCTGAGAACTAGAAGTTCCTTGCTATCCTAACAAGCGCTGAGCCTCTTCAATATTAGGGCAGAGATGAGTTAAATTGTCTCCACTGCATAACTTGCATGGAAACTTGACTTTCTTTCTAGACTCATTTCTACCACCACCAGCGTTGTTGCCGGATTTATTTGCATCGGGCTTCCCATGTTGGTTCTTTTTCTTACCTCGTCCTTTCTTTTTCCCATTGGAATTTTGATTTCCTTTGGGGTTGTCAGATTGGACGGAGTTAATCGAAGAAGTTTGGGAAGCCGAAGGATTAGACGATGCGACCTGGTTGCTAGAAGCAGTTTGTAAGGACAACTGCTGCAATTGGTTCAACAAGTTCACAGTAGTTGTGTCTACCGACCCAACAATACCATCCGCATGGGGCCCTGGTTACGACTTAGCTATTTCAACCTTAGACCCAGGAGCATCTGGCAAGTATTTTTGTAGGATCCCAGACTGAGAGTAGATCAGTTCTAATTTCTGGGCCCTAAAAATGGCTTGCTCCTCAGAATAGACTCCAGACATGGAGACATCCTTGGAGATCTCGGGTTGTAAAGATTTCAAAAACCATTCGAGACGGTACTCTGGAGGGATTTCGGCTTTAATGAGCCTCTTTCTCCGTCTCCATTCCTGAATATGATCAGAAATGTGAGTTTCCTTATCCTAACGAAAAGTGGCCAGAAGTTTAGTTCCGGCATCATAACGGACAAGCAACTGGAAATGATTTAAGAAAATATTGGCTAAGTTAGTGAAAGATGTAAAGCTGCCCCCTGGAAACTCTATATACCATTTGGTCGTATTACCAGTCAAGGTGCATTGAAAAATTCTCAACCTGATCGAGTCATCGATAAGGGAGTTAGACGAGCACCACAAATGGAATGTGGTTACATGGTCGCCTGGGTCCTCACCACTTTTCCCTTCGAATTTTGGAATGTCAAAAGGGAGTTTGGTTGGGACTGGAGGCCAGGCCGGATTGTACTTTATTGGATCATTTGTTAACTTAGTGAGATCTGGCAAGTTCAACGTTGCCAAAAACGGAAGCCTAGGAGGACCTTGGGGATTCCACCCAGACTGGGCGGAACTCCCAAAGTTCTGAAAAGATTGGCCTGGATTTTGAAAGGCACCAGGCTGCCCGAAGTAACCAGTAGAACTGACTAAACGAAAAGGCAAGCCTTGTGATCTAGAAAAATTCAGAGTTTGACCAACTCCGGCCGCAAAGCCTCCATAACGAGCAAAGTTTCCTCCTAAAGGATTATAAGGAGTTGATAACCCCTGATATGGATTCCAAGCTGAAGCTAAGGGAGGAATACTTTGAAACGAACTAACCGTGGAGTACGACCTATTCCCTTGTTGGCCTATAAACGAATTCCCAGTTCCTGTGCCACTAACCCCAGGGTTAGTCCAACCTTGGAAAGGATTACTGCTTTGTCCTACAGAAGAAAAAGGCATTGATCCTATCATCGGGTTGGAATGTGGTATGTGACCAGTTCTGAAAGGAAAACCCTGGAATGAAGCCGATCTGCCTATCATGGACGTAGCGGCACTAAACGAAACTGATGGAATACCCTGTGAGTGGGTGCCAAATGGGAAGAATCCAGTACCAAAAGCATAGGTTTGGGCATTTCCACTCGTGGACGGAATGGAGGTAGACCCAACTAAAGATGTGCTAGCAAAAGATCCAAACAAGGAAGCAGAGGAGATGGAAATCGTTCCTCCCCCCTGTACCGATGTTGGAGTGTGCATAGTTGTAGCACTTGTAGAAGTCATGCTTCCAGTAGTGGTCATCGATGGTAAGCGCGTAGCATAACCTGGACTTGATGGTCTATGCGTCGGAGTCCCAACGTATTGTAATACATCTGGATGACTAGATGGTAGTGGAGAATTCGGAGCCGCTAATGACTCTGAGAGTTCTTCTACCTCTATGTTATTCTCCACTTGAAAGAGAACTCGAGAAAGGACTGGAGTGTCCCTCTCTTGTTCGGAAGTGCCAGGCCTTGCTTGAACACTAATGCCCCCGAGAGGAGGATCAATCCCCGATGCATCAACTGCTGTGGGACAAAACTCACCAGTAGTATTACCTCTGTGCCTTCTAGGAGAAGGCTCTAAACTTGGTGGTGAAAGACCACGAAGTCTTCGAGACCGTCTAGGAGATCGGTCAGCCACTTTGAATTTTTTGTTATGATCTAACTAAAGACTCAAAAAATTGAAAGCTAGGCCAACTAAGAGCACAGAGCACACAATATAAAGTCCCTAAAGATAACAACCAGTCAAACAACTTCCAAGTATTTCCGCTCCGGGTGATTAGGACCGGACACCAAAATACAAGAAAGTGAATTAAGGGGCCTTCCGAAGATAGTTTGGGATGATGAGGGCCTAGTCCTATCAGCGAAGGTATTAGAGGAAGTTACGCTGACCTCCTAACAATAGGTTGCGCCGGTGCAAGCCCCCAAGCTTCGCAAGGGTGCCCTCCAGTAGTACTATCGAGAGTGATGCAACGTCAACCTCAGGTGCCACGGGATTCCCCTCCGCAGCCACCTGTGTATATCCCTAGGAGTAGCAACTATGGATACCAACTCGTTGCAAAAGCCAGGCAAAACAGTCGTGAGGTAAGTTCGGACAAGTAGGAGAGGGGGTATCTCTCTTCCCTATCTTCACAGACCCTTGTGCTTAACTCCTAGATCCGGAGCTTTCCTGGTCTTCCTAACGCTACTGGATTTTCACTCGTTATTCAGACTCCTATGTTTGACGTTTAAATGACCTTGGAGAGTTAACTCTCCACTCGCCTAATCCAAGGCCCTAAAATCCTAAACTTGTTGGTGTAACTGACTTAAACAAAAAGTTCTAGTGAATTTTAGTTAGCGCTTGATTTTAAAATAGGTTGCTCTTTAAGTCACAAGGTAATGGAAGTGAAACTAGTGGTGTTTCTTGACACAAAAGAAATTATTAAAAACTTAACTACATGCACATGCACTTTTTCGTTTTTCGATGAAGAGCAATTTCTATAGGGTTCAGAGGAACTTCTAATAACACAAATTTTTCTTTTCTTTTCGTTAATTCACGCTTCACACTCACAAAAGCTAACAAAGCTATGTATGCCTAAAAGGGTATGCAAATCTATCCTAATGCAACAAATATATGTCGATGCAAGATTCGAAACTACTCTAAAATCAAAAAATGAAAGTTTCTTGCTTATCAATCTTTATCTTGCCACTTAAAATGTCTAGATGGAATATGAGATGGTACCATTTATTTCGTCTAAACACTAAAAAAAAGTTCTAAGACAAACATAAAGCACTTTCATTCACTAAAAGGAAACCAAATGAAAACCAAGTTCAAGAAAGCAAAACTAAGTTTTTCAAAAAGATTTTCTTCAAATGCAACAACAAAAAGTCTTCTCAAAAATGCTCTCAACAACACTGAAACTTGTGATTGAAGAATAGGCAACAAACAGTTTCGTAAATTGACACCACACAATGGATGAAAACTCAACAAAAAGATATGTGTTTAAGGATGCTCTTAACAATCAGAAGCAACAATGAAATCTTTGGCGATAATAACCAAAAAGATCAAAAAGACAAATTTCAAGGAAGTGTCAATCAACAACTTTCATGAAACAAAGAAGCGGATGGTCACAAAAGCGGTTTTGCCAAGCAAACAAAAAGTCACCAAAAGCAAGATTTGACACGAAGATTGAGAACAATCTCCCTACCCTGATGGATCAAAGCAGCCAAGATTCCAAACAAGAAATCTTGCGTGCTTGAACAAGAAAAGACGACGCTTGCAATAACAAAAAACAAGAGCAATACTCCTTATAATCAGAGAGAATTCGGAACGAGATGCTTGCTGTAAAAAGAACGATTGATACTGGAAAATGACTATTTCAGACTTACTCAAACTACCAGACATAATTTCAGAGACAAAAAGATTTACAAATATTGAAAATCGCAAGATATACGTGACTGTACTTATGTACAGATTGCGTGTATATGCAACTGTAACTAAGTAAACCTGCGTATATGTGGGTTCACTTAAAGAAACATGCGTACATACGCCTATGTAACTAAGAAAAACAGCGTATATAAAAGGTTTCAAGAAAAATAAAAAACAAACTGAAGAAACTGGTAAAAATTAAAGTTCAAAAACAGACCATACAGTAACAACAAGCAGACAAGGCAGCTGAGCCCTGATTGGCTTGAAAACACCCAAACTAGGAACAACAAAAATGTTGTCCCCAGTGGAGTTGCCAATTCTGTTTGAGGGAAAAGTTCCCCTAGGGATTTTTGGGTTGAAACCCTAGCAGACTTAAATTTATCTATTCAAAGAAACATACATTCACACAGCCATTATGCTATTATAAGAAAATTCTATTGTAAATGGTATGTACCTCAAGTCCTACGTTTGAGAAGGCCTTTTAGGGTCCAAACCCTTCTTGGAGTTCCCTTCTTCTCTTTTCCCTGCAAAACAACCAATTCCAAAGAACACAGTAGTATATGGACAAAACCTTATAAAGAAACCATCTTCATGTTATAAATAAAGGTAGTTAGTTATGAAATCCAAACAACCATTTACATATGAATTCTAAACATGAATATCATGAACATAAAGAAGATTTATATCGGGAAACAAGACATGTGTTTCTTTTATTATAGACAAATAAAGTACATAAAAAGGAATAATTTCACCTAAGTCACCTTCAGCAGGCTCCAAGAAAAGCTTCCTTCCGGATCCGTTCCAGCCTCAAGCCTTTAACAAACTCCTTCCATGACTCACTCCATGATGTCATAAATGGTGGATGAACATCAACACACAAGGAAACAAGAGTTTCCTGTACAAATGGGGGAAGTGCAGAAGGCACAAGGGACTTCAGACCTGGTCAGGGGAAAAATCTCAGCATAATAACCTTTCTCTCTCTTCTCTCCTCCCTTAGGCCTTCCCTTTGAGGTCTTTTTATACCTCTCCCAAAGTAGATTTTTAGTTGGGAGTTGGTTGGGAACAGTTGGGCCACGGGCACTAACAGGTGATCAGCAGGTAAAACCCGCGATCTCCGCCCGAAAATAAGGAGTTTTATATTTTTTTAAGTGTTTTAATACATATACGTGGGTTGGGTATACATAAACCCGCGTATACACGCGTTTAACTCAGGGAAATGTCGCGTATAAGGGATAAAACGCTGTTTTTTAAATTTTAGGACCAGGTCTGGAAGGAGGGGTTGCCCTAGGCCATGAGTGCAGCATCACAAACCATAAGAGTGAGATTTGGAGCTATAACAATTACATATAGAGATAATCTAAATTTAGACTCGACCAAATTTTATGGCTTTGATACAACGAGGATAAGTTAACAAAATAATTAAAAAACTTCAATGAAATTTTTAACATATCATAAATGTATGAAGAAAAATAAAAACAATATTAATAGATGAACAAGGAAATTATAGATTTATTTATCTGGAATCAGTAACTGAGAATTTAGTTTAAATACAAAATTTAAAAGGAGTTTTCCAAAATAAGAGGTTGAGTAGACCCTATACAAATATTACACTAACAAAAGGCTTCCATCCTTAGTCTTAAAAAGGACACAGTAACAAATTTCCATGATAACATGTTTTCCTTCAGGGTTGAGTAGTCCATAGCAGGTTCCGTGCCTCACAACGGGAGCATGAGAGTATTAATTTCTTATAGAAGAAATAACCATAGGAGTGAGACTTCTGACTTGTGTGGAAAGGATGTTGAATCATGATTAAGTACTGGAAAGGCTTTGCAACCCACTTGAAGGAAAAAATTTCAAAATTCACCAGCATTGGAATATACCTAGGAAAATTATAAAGGAACAAAATACAAGTTTAGTAGAGTATTGTGTGTGTGTATATATATATATGCACTTGAAGGAAAATTCTTGAATTGGGTTTCTATGTTCGATTACTCTGTAGCAGAAAATTAAGCTTTATCACTTCTAATATAGACAGGGCATTATTACAATAAACATAAAAGACAAGGGTTTGGACCTCTAAATGAAATATATAAAAAAGGTAATTTATCCTGAATTTCTTCAGTGGTCTGGAAGCTATAGTATACTAGGTATTTTAGAAACTAAAATTCAAAAATTCTCCAGTTAAACACAATAAGGGATTAACAAATGACTTAAGATATTACCATAAATAAAATAAAAGATTTTAAAAACTGACCCTAAGTGTAGTCAAGGGTATTTACATAAAACATGGTGAGAATAAAAATAAGGAAATTACCCAGGTCGAACATAAACCTAAGGTTCTGGTAGGGTTTTGTTGATGAACAATCCTAATTCATGACACCCTTGCAAATTCTTGGTTGGCTAGGCCAGAACTTAGGTACAAAGCTCGGTTTATAGCCTCAACAAACTTATTATACAAAATTGAAGTAAACAAAATAAAACTTTACAAAATGGGAATAACATTCATAAATACAAAAAGAAAAAAATATATGTATAGCGATGTAATGTCAAATATAACATTAATACCCAAATGATGAAACTTTAAAGTTAGACTCACAAACACCTCAAGGTCAAAATGTTAAGATCCTTGCTACGCTTAACAATTTGAGATGATTCGATATCACTTTCAATATTGGAGACCTTATTAGTTGCTCACTCAACAAAGCATTTGATTATATTTTTCACATAATTTCCATCACACATTTTCATTATGAAATATTTCTGTAAATAGGGAGTTAGTGGTATGCGAATGGGTTAAGTTATCAAGAGGTGAAGGATTTTAAAATAACAAAGTTATCAAGATGTGAAAGATTTCAAAATAATGAAAGCATATGTAGTTGAGTTATTTATTTAACTTATCATTGAGAAAACTCTTGATGTTAATCAAGCAAATTGAGCACATATTTATATTAATTAATAACATGGTATTATTTATAACTAGATGGATCATTGGTATGGTTTATGACGTTCTTCCACATAGTAATAGGGAGATGTCGTTACAATTTTTTATGAAAGTGTATGTGAATTTTTTATGAAAGTATATGTGGAGATCATAATTGGATATGACATAAACTATTTTTATGTTATATTATTTTAGGGGGATTGTTGGGGAGCACCACATGAGATGTAACACCCCTAGTTTGGATAACTAAAATAGTAATATATATGTGCATATGACAAATTTCTAAAAGCTAAAAAAATACAATATGTAAATGGGAAATTGAATAATGAACACACATCACATGCTCTGAATCGAGCAAGTGGGAGATATGTCAAGGGGGCCAAGAAAAATAGTATTATTTTATTCATAATCCTAAGTTGTTTGTCTTATAATTTGCAAGTATTTTTCTTTATGTTAATGTTGTAGCGGCCACAACCACCCTCCAAAATTTTGGCCTACATCCAAATTCAGAGCCTCCTTTGAGAGTTTCACTTGATGACTACACACGCTCAGGTTCACTCCGTGAGCTTGTGTGAGCCTTTGCACCCACCTTGCTTGACCATCTCACCCAAGCTTTTTCATGTTGATGTTAATGTCATGCTAGCGACCATGTTCTATTCATACTTAAGGTCTTCGCTTTGTGTGTACTTATTTTGTTCTCTATGTAACATATGTCGCACTTGCACACAGAGTCATATACACTATCGCGCATGCATCATCACAGTTAACCGATGATAAATCACAAGTGTCGCGCTTGTTGCTTACATCATTGATCAGTAATGTTGAGCATGTGTGTCTGGATGGTTTGGGTTGTCTCGTCATCAAGTCATGTAAGTGTGTGTTTGCAAGATCACGTATGCATCTTTCGCTCGTTCACACACTTAGTCACTTTGTTGAAGTTCTAACAATCGAATTCTCCTTTGACAGCCAAACCATCATCCTATCATCAACTTGGTGGACTATCACACAGAACAGCGCAAAAGCACCAAGAAAGCCATTTCAAGTTGCTCTACCCGCAAGCGAATAAATAAACCTTCATGTTGGTCAACAAGAGTGTTTGACCTGACAGCCACCCCAGGACTGACTCCCCTCAAAAATTGCACAAAGGCTACAAACATTGCATGCTCTGTTGATTGAGAAAATTGCGTAGATAGGCCAAATAGACACTTGGTTCCTATCCCTGTCTCCCTGAGAAAATTACACAGTTTTTCCAGCTAACTCTCCCAATAGTCGACCGGTTGCTCACCCAAAAAATTGTGCAGTGTTCACGAGCAAGTCCTCTGCTTCCCAGTAGTCTACTCAGCTCAGAAATTGCGCAGAAGTGACCAGCAAGTTGGCCTCCCAGCATCAGCACAGTTTTTCCCGCCAACAGCTCCCAACAAATGACTGACAATTCCCCTTAGGAATTGCGCAGTTTTTCCTCCCAACAGTGGCGTCTGACTACCAGTTCCATCCAGGAATTGTGGATTTTTTGCTGATAAGATCCTGGCAATTGGCTGTTATTTCCCCTTAGGAATGGCGCAGTTTTTGCTGTCAATGAGCCAACATCTGACTACCATTTTCCCTCAGGAATTACATAGTTTTGGCTGCCAAACTCCCACTTCCCACTCGTTCCAGAAACTGCGATATTTTTCCTACCCAACCTTCCTGCAGCCCGAACTATTCCTCCCAAAAACTACGCATTTTTTTCCTCCAGCTGAGACAGACCCTACGGGAAGTCACTGTCGATCTGGATTGTCCATCTCCATCACCCTTGACTACTGTGCATTTTTCATCAGTAATGCCCCCAACTCACAACCTTGTCTCCTCTCTGGGTCACCTACATCCAAAATTATCATGCATCATGGTAGACTAGGAGGTTTTTTTTATTTGATGTCGTCTCATCATGGGTGACTGCAGATACAGGTACACAAACAAACATGGCTCGACGACAACTGGGATGAACGAAGGGAGCACATGTAGAAGGACATGTTCACCAATGGACGAGCAAATGATGAATGCAAAGAGATGTGGTCGCGAATGGATGACCATGCAAAGATGTGTTCGTGAACGGGCGGACGAGAAAACATGTGCAATGTGTTCATGGATGGATAGAAGGACAAACATGCACTTTTCGTGAACAGATGAACCTGTCAAGCCTTCCAACATGCAAGCAAGGAGCAACGTGCAAATGGAACATCAAGCGAGCCCAACGACCATCAAAGACTCTGCGCATGTTGCCATGCGGAGGTGAAGTTGTGACACACCATGAGGACATCCATCACGAGTAACACTACAGCTCAACATGCACACCAACAATAGCACAAATGTACGAGCACTGTCATGTTGATTCTTGTCATGAGTCATGTTGTCCACATCTATATTGTGGGTCATACTATTAATCAATGTAATGTAATGTGGAAGTCCAAGAGACCCACTTATTGTATGAATAGTCATGTAAAGTCGAAAAGTCATGGAAGTCAAACAGTCATGAGGTTATTTGAACAGCCACAAGGGTCGGTTTCACCCTTGGCTATAAATATCCCCTCATTTGTACATGCAAGGGACCTTTCACCTCTCCTTGTCCCACATAGTTTTGAGAGTCTGTAATCTTTTCTTTGAGGAGTAAGTAGTTGCTCTAATGCCCCACACACAGGGTTAGTGATGTATGGTGTAACGATGTGTCTTGGAACTTTCGCTTAATATAGAAGCCTGCTAACAGGCCAGCACATTTTCACACATGTATTGTAACTGTTGTAAGACTAATCTTGGGCACTTGTAATGCATGTTGCTTTAACCTGTGTTTAACACTTGAACTAATTCACTTGTTGTCATACATATATGTTAATAAAAATGTGTAGTATATGTTGTTAACGTTGTCTCGCCTGTGTTGACTACTCTCCCAGACATCAAACAAACCTTTCACATAAAACTTTCTATAACAACCATTGCACTCGCACGGACTCATCTGCTGAGTGTTATACGTGTTATCTTCCCTTGTGTGTTGTGACTACCGCATCCGTGTGGATTGTTCCTTTGGAAGTTATGCACACCATGTTGTTTTGTGTGTTCCTAGTAGATTTGGGGCTTCCCCTAACTGACTTGGGACTCACTCCCACCCTCTCCCTCTACAGTGAAAGAACCATTGACATAAGTGACACTGACAATCACTAGGCATGCGAACATCACTTCTTGAAAGACAAAGAATACCACTCTCCTGTGCTGACAAGTAAGAGTTGAGGCAAATCTTTAAGATAATGGAAACCTGACCATTGTACCGGATGGGACTCCCACAAAAAATGGTGTAAGGTCTAGTTGAGACTTCATACTGGGGTGATCCCCTAAATGTTAGTGGGTCTAGCACCATCAACATTTGTGGCGCTAGAAGGTCGGTAGCCAGTTGTATATGGTTGAACGTCCTCTCACACTCACTCATTAACCATCTAGTCAAGGCAGTAACTCACACTCCATCTCACCTACGCACAACTCTACAGTTGGTTACTTCTCACCTCCCAGGACTAAACAAAAAATTCCATATCATCACCTTCGCTCCGTCCTTCCCATCACTCGCCAGTTCGCGAAATTAGTCAAACTGATCCCAGGCATACAACATCTTCCATATGCATCAAGGAAGCCAAAAAACACTCCCACATGGATTTTTGTATCATCAATGGAAGAAGCAGTTCTTGCCACACTTGAAGTTCTAGAAGAAGTTTTTGAAGACGGAGAGCAACCTTTAGTCTTCTGACAAGGGGAATGAGACACCCTTGTGATCTTGGGATTAGACTCTAGTATAGGAGGCAGGGGGGAAGGCAGCAGAGGAGGTGGAGGTGGAGACGAACCAACAGACTCAGAGCCAGAACCGTTAGATTCTGAAGGAGAGGAGGAGGGCGAAGAAGAAGAAGAGATGGCTGACCAAAATCTCGAATGGATGACTCAGGGACCATTGGCTCTCCCGACTATTTTTCATAAGATGTTGAAGTGAGCGAAGAGAATGAACATCAAGTTCAACCCTCATAACATGGTGAAGGCAGAAGACCATTTTGATAACTTCTACTTGTAGCTGCAGACCCTTGAGGTACGACATGATGACGTGGCTTGTAGATTGTTTCCATGTACCTTGGATGGTCATGCAGCTGCATGGTATCACAGCCTTCCACCAAACTCCATATAGAACTGGGGTGCATTCAAATGCATGTTCCTTGAAAATTTTGTTGATGACAACACCTTAGCTATGTTACTCAAAGAATTGGGAAGCCTGAAGATGGAGGGGAAATAAAAGGTAAAAGACTTCAGCCAGAGGTTTACATGCATATTGAACAAATTTGTAGTGGACACCCAACTGCATGAATCCATCACTATTGATTACTACACGTCTGCACTGCCAACCAGCATTGCATAGTTCATCAAGTGAGCTGTGAAACCAACACTTTTGGAAAACTGTGAAGAGCTTATTGTTGTAGAGAAAGATCTGCGTGCAATTGGAGTCATCAAGGATGATGAATCAACAAAGGACTCCAAAGATGCGAGCAGGAAGTCCCAAGCGATGGTGAGAAAGGGTAGAGACAAAGAAGCAAATGATATTGAAACCCTCACTCGCCTCGTCAAGAACTTGACAACAGAAGTGTCTGAGCTTAAACAATGGAAAACAGACACATCTGCAAGCAGCCATCTGCCCAGATAGAGACAGGGAAGCATCTCATCAGGAAGCAACTAGTTTGCTCAAAAAACTACGCAAAGCTCTATGTTTGTTCCACGAAGAACATCACCCCAAGAACTTCTATTCAGACTGGAAGCGAGTCGCAAACTCAGTATGCAGGCATACATTCTATGAAAAAAACAATATGCAAGAGCAGCTGGATGAGAGAGAAAATGACGAAGGTATTGCACCTGATGAAGCATCAAGTTCTGGGCATGTGGCGAATGCATATCAGTGCTCGAAAGTAATGCCAAAGACGAACACCGAGAAGGAGCCCCCAAACCAAAATGGCCATTACAATCTTAGGAGTAAAGGGGCTCCACTTACACTTGGGGAAGCACAAGAAAATATGAGACTGCTATTGAGGAAGGTTGATCCAGTGGCTGCCCCAAAACAGAAAACACAAAACAAATCCAGGAAGACATTTGCAGACAAGAGTACGTCCATGAGCAGAAAACTACAGAACACTCCACTAGACAACACGAATATCAGTCCTACCCTGGACACCTCAGTGATCCTACCACCTCTGGACTACAACATTGTAGATGAAATGAAGAAAACTCGGGCAAAGATCAGTTTTTTGAGTTAGCTAAGATCTAGAGTCAGTGACACATCCTGCTGCACGCATTGTGATAGACAACGACAGACAACGCAGCCTCTACCAGCAAGGGAGAAAGCAAACCTACCTGATCACTTTCTATAGTGCTCAACACACTCTAGATGGAAGAAGAAAACTCAAATTGCCTTCCATTCCTTCTATCATTTGAAATTTTTAACTTCAGTGTTCACAAATTCTTGGTTAATTCTGGCGCAACAACCAATGTCATGTCGCTCTCCATTGCAAAAAATATCAATGTGCAATGGAGTGAGACATCTGCACGAATCATCCAACTTGATTGAACATCAGTACTAGCCATTGGTGAACTACAAGACGTGATCATCTGACTATCCCATGACGCTCGAGTCCACCAATGCATCAACATAGTTGTTGTGGAGATACCAGAAGCATGCATTCTACTACTCAGCAGAGATTGGTCTAGCAAGCTGGACTGATATTTTTCTATAGACTAGTCACAAATGTGGGTTCCATACAAGGGAAAATACAACCAAATCCAGATGTTATCCAAGAAGTATATGAACCACAATGTCACTCCCCTTAATGACGAGAATGAACCCTTGGCCTTCACAGAACTCATGTTTGGTAACTGCCTCTTGGAAACAGCATTGGGGTGTTATCTTGCCCGTCCATCTCCAACCCCACTAGACACGCAGTTGGGACTCCTTCCTTACCTACTTGATGGTAATGAAACATGTACAGTGCATTGTACCAATAGTAGCAGTAGTAGTAGCAACAGTAGTAGTAGTAGTAGTAGTGGTAGTAGCACACCAAGTGGTCCGTGTACATACAAGTTGTGTACCATGTACTTTGATGGATCAAAGACACAAGACGGCTGAGGAGCCGGGTGTGTCTTGATCGACCCATACAAAAGAAAGAATCTATTTTCAAGTCACTTAGATTTCTAGTGCACGAAAAACATTGTTGAGTATGAAGCACTCGTGTTGGCCTTGTAGAAATCCATCAACCTCAACATGGTCGTGCTCAAAGTGGTAGGTGATTCAAAGATAGTTGTACGGTAGGTACGTAACACCATTCAATATTTGTCATCGCATCTCAAAAGTTACTAGCAAGAGGTATGGCGGCTAATCTATAACTTCCAAGCATTTAACATCATTGATGTACTATGTACACGTAACGCAATTTCCAATGCTCTGGAAAATGAGGATTCAAGAATGTCACCAATTAAGGATAGATTTATTATTGAAATTTTGTACAAACCATCTATCTTGGATAACATAGATAATTTATGCGTATTTAATAATGATTAATAGATACTTCATTTCATGGCCAATGCTGACATCTTCAAAGATGTAGCAATAGATGATGACGAGCACAAGCGCTCTCTGCAAGAAGAAGATGGTAACAGGAAAGGCCACCTTATCACAAAAAGTGTGGAAACATTGGAAAATCTTTATGACTTGCAAGAATGTTTTCAGGGGCCAATGAATAGAAAGACCCACAGTTTCACCATGATGCACGAACTGATCAACCTGGGAACGGAACAAGAGCTGAAGTTTGTCAATATTGGTACATGTTTCACACAGCAAGAGTGGAAAGCCTTTGTCCACTTGTTCAAACAATATCAATATGTGTTCGCGTGGATGTATGATGATCTGAAACCTATGACACGTGAATCATCCAAACATCATTCCAATCAAAGAAGGGGTCAAGCCATATCAGCAGAAGCTGAGAAAAGTACATTTGTCACTTGAACCCCTCATATAGAAAGAGCTCACTAAGTTTTTGGATGCATGGATCATATACAAAGTTCATCATTCCACATGGGTTTCAAACCTTGTTCCTGTATGAAAGAAGTCCAGGGAAATCTACTTGTGTGTTGATTTCTGGAACGTGAACCGCGCCTCGAACAAAGACAACTACCCTGTGTCGTCTATGGACCACATTCTACAAACAGTATCTAGGGCATAGATGTTTTCTCTTCTTGATAATTTTTTAGGATATAATCAAGTTCTGGTAGCAGAACATGATAGACTTAAGACTACCTTTCGTACCAAGTGGGGTACGTTCACTTATAGATGAATGTCATTTGGGCTTGTAAATGCAGGCGCAACCTTTTAGTGCACCATGGACATCGCTTTTCGCAGACTCATTGAACAGAGCGTAGTGGTATACCTCGACGATGTGACTATGTTCTTAAGAAGACGAGAGGACCACATGTGCCATCTAAAGAAAATATTTGAGCAATGTCGGAGATACGGGATTTCCTTAAATCCAAAAAAGAGCGTATTCGTAGTGTCTAAGGGGAATATTCCCAGACACATTGTTGCTAAAACTAGGATCAAGGTGGATCCGGACTGGCTTCAGAATATTACATAGATTCCTCAGTCAGTTAACAAGAAGTCTATGCAGTCCTTCTTGGGAAAGATAAACTTCCTACGAAAGTTCATCTCGGATTATGCACAAATAGTCAAGCCCATGCAGGACATGATCAAGAAAGATGCATTCTACAGCTGGGGCAAGAAGGAAAAGTTTGCATTCACCTAGATCAAGTAGACTATTGCAGAAGTTCCTACACTCTACAACCCAGACTTCAAGAAATATTTCCTGTTATGCACCTTCGCCTCCGATAAGTCGCTCGCTACAGTACTCACTCAGAAGGACGTGATGAACTATGAACACCCAATCTCCTTCATGAGTGAAAGAATGCAGAGACCAGAACTCAACTACCCCACCATTGACAAGGAAGCTTATGCAATTTACAAGGCGGTAAAACACTTCAGGCCCTACTTGCTAAAGAACCACTACATAGTCTTTGTCGCTTACCCAATAGTCCGCACATTGCTTGTACAACAAGAACTAGGTGAAAAATGTGCGAATTGGATGACAAGCTTGCAAGAGTATGATCTTGAAATCAATCTAGTTCATATGATCAAAGTACATGGGCTCTGTAGACTTGCAGCTGAAGCAGTACATGCATTGAAGAGTGAAGAAGAGCTCATTGGCTAGGAGAAAGAAATTGAGATGTATGATATAAGATGAGCAACACCCACTTAAGATGGAACCTCTTGGTATGCAGATGTGCACCAGTACCTTGAGCATGACATTGTAACCTCTCACTTTTCTATCAGATAGAAGAGGGCATTGTGCCTCAAAGACTTAGCATATCAGTCGGTGCACGAAGTGCTTTGCAGGAAGCATAGTAACAGATTTTTTCTCAGGTGCTTGGAGGCACATGAATCAAAGAAGGTACTACAAGATCTACACAATGGACCCATTGGGGGTCACTTTGTGGGAAAAACCACTACACACAAAGTTGCGTGAGTCAGTTTCTATTGGCCCACTTTATTCAAGGATGCACATATTTATGCCCGCAAGTGCCCGATCTATCATCGATGCACCGACAGGACACAAAGATCAACAACCCCACTGCACCCTATTGTAGTGACTGAACCATTCCAATAGTGGGGCCTGGACATAATTGGGGAAATATTCCCACATTCGTCAAAGAAACACTGGTATATTCTAACAACAACTGATTACTTCACACGGTGGACAGAAGTAGTTTCGCTCAAACAAGTGAATGACTAGGATGTCATCAGGTTCCTTCAGCAGAACATCATCTCATGCTTCGGTGTTCCAGTATCACTTGTTTTTTATAATGTGTTGTACCTGTTTGCCGTAGGCAGTCCTTGGCTGCAAAAAACTACGCCAGGAAACCAACTCAACCAGCCTTTAGGTTCAAGTTGGCCCTTGAACCAGAGGGGGCTCCCTTATTTGTTACGAGGCTTTGTTTAATTCTATTCACCTATCACTGAACAACAGCCTTTGAAGCACAATGGCCATATTTATGGTTTTAATTATGGGTGGTTTGTGATCAATAAAAATCCCTAATCATGATTAAAGGCCTCTCTCACAAGGTCCCTTTTGAAATCGTCAGCTTCTAGCCTGACAGAATGACTTAGCTTTTTCAAGAATTATGGTAAAAGAATGTAAAGGGATTCCTAATAATTGAGCAGTCAAACTAACTACTTAACAACTATGGAAATTTAGATGTGTGTAGAGTATTTCTACAGCCCAACAAAACGCATTCAGAGTATTCAAGAAGGCCAAACTGAAACCAATTCTAAGAGGAGTTATTTCAGACAAATAGTCCAATAAGCTAATCTCTTTTAATGGCTGTCAGAAAGCATAAAGAAAAAACCAGTCAAAGAGGAGTTATCTTTAACAAACATTCCAATAATCTAATCTCTTTCTAAATATTATGATTTTGTAGACCTTCTTATAAACACTTTTATCATGTGTAGAAATAAGATATGAAAAACTAGAAAAACATAGTAGAAGCACAAAATTTTGTCAAAACTAGAGCTGTAAGGCTTTCATTAGAAAAACTACAAGAAAAGAATTATTATAGAGTGAATATTCTTGGCATCAAAATCCAACATCAATTACTTCAATTGATGAAGTATTTATACAAATTCTAAACTAAAATATCTTGAAAAAATATCAAGATTTGATTACAAATATCTCAAACTGTTTTACATTAATAGAGCTTAAATAAAGGGAATTCAAAACTAATGAATCTATTTGACACTAATTTTATGGATTTATGGTGACAAAGAAGAGAAATTCGAATTTTCTAGCAACTCTTAATTGATGATGAGGCATCCCAGTCACTAACTACATCCTTTCTTTGTGCATTCTGCTCTAGCAATTCTGCAATATTGGGGTCCATTGATACCTTTTTATATCTCAATCCGAGATAGTTCTGTAAAAATTGAGAGAGGTTATTGTATATGAATATGTTATTGAGATAAACCTCTTTCAGTTTCCCAAAATTTGGCTCCAGCTGTTCAAAATACTTTCTGCAAAACGGTGTCTAAAAAGGAATTTGCACAGTCCGAAAAATAGGCTGTGAAGATGTACTTGTATCTCTAGTTATGTAATAGCTATGTAAAATATGAAGTAGGTTATTGTAATTTAGAATATTAGGAACATAAAAATCGTTCATTTTCTCTAGGATCATCTCTGATTATCCACAATAGTTTCTACAAAAAGGTGGCTTAAACAGGGCATTGCATAGTTGGAAAAATAGGCTAAACATGATGAGAGTGTATGTACCAATCCCTGACACCTGTGTGAAAAACGAGATAGTTTTTTGTATTATAGAATATTATGAACCAAAACCTCTTCCATTTTCCAAATATTCATCTTTTCTTAGTCACACTATCCTTTGCAAAAAGGTGACTAAAACAGGAAATTTCTAGAAAACATTCCTTCAAAGATGCATTTACATCTCCCAATCCATAACAGTTGTTACAAAACTGAGAGAGATTTTTGTACATGAGGATTTTATAAACAAAAACCTCTTTCATTTCTTTAAAATTTGTTCTCAGAGGTTTGTAAACCATGTTTGAATTTACTTTATTACATCATTTTAATCATGTTAAAATGCATTATTAACTAAATCAACTAGCTAATGAAACTTAAATTTACATTTTGAGGCCGCATTTACTCTTGCAGACCCATTTATTATTTCTAAACTACTAAAACATATTATATCAACAAATTTAAATTATCAAAACCAATCATGTTACAACATCAGCTCCAATGGCAACTGCTTCCCCCGGTGGGATGCAAAGAACTAGTAGACTAGTTGCCTTTAGTGTTGGGCATGGAGTCATACCATAAAACCACCAACCACTAGTTTGCCATCTTATGTAGAAATATAACCAATCCCCATGGATCAATGTTGTCATTTCAATACTCTGCTACTGCACACTGCAACCTACAACTGTAAAATGCAACCATATGCCTGCACTAATTCGGATACTCTTTCACACTAAAATCTGAAACTTGAAAACTGTTGAAGTGAAACAATTGACAATGTAAGTGGAAATAAGCACAAGAGTGCCTAATTCAAGGGCTATGTATTTAATCAGTTAATCCCTTGGAAGTGATTGCACTCAACCAAACCAAACTTAATACTGCAATCTTGAAATATAACTTAAACAATTGCAGATCTACTGCACCATGAATCTGAAAGTAGTTAATCAATCCCACACCTCTATCTAAATGAATTGAAAAACTTTACATTGTTAGGTGTAATATTCTTTCCAATGTAACCAAGTGTGGAGTGGATCTATTGACAAACCAAGTTGCCAGCAGCTGAAAATCTGAAGAATATATACAATATGAACATGAAATCCCATGGAAAACTTATACTCACAAGTGTACTTTAAAAGTTACATCCTCTGTAGACATTTTAGATTTCTGACCATGGCTGAGAGGGAAAGACATATACTACTGATTGCAAGTATCAATGAACCTTGCATATCATCAAAGGCAGCTGAAATTTCAAAACAAGAGTAGGATCGGTAATCCTGTGGAATCGCCATCCAACAAAGTGGAGTCTGATGTTGTACCTCTGAGATAGTAGTAGGTCAGCTACCAATGCCAGAGCATCTAAAATAATTGCTTTGGGGTTTTTGGTTTTAGTTTTAGAAGACCAATGAATAAAAACAGATGTAGAATTGAAATACTTAATCCTTTGGGTTATATTAATATCTCAGCAAAGGGCTGCTATAAAGCTTTACAAAATGATATAAATCAAAAATAGTGGTGAGAAGAAGACAGAAAATAATATGATTATAACAGTTTCCAGATTGTAAAACAGAACAATCATAAGTGGGAAAACTTTCTGAACTACGTTCCAAAGATTTAAGGCAATATACTTCAACTTACAAAAGATGCTAATGATTTATTGATTAGAGGGGATTAGCTAAACAGATAGTTCATTAATCCATTCTCTTAATAGATGATCACTTCAGGAGATTATAGGAATTAATTGAGACACAATTATTCCTACCTGGATATCTCTATAAGTCATAAGCATATGAAGAAAGACATAATGATTGATAACTAGAAAAACTTACAGGATAACACAAACTGTGTAAAACCAAATTCAGAATCCTCTGCTTTGTATTAAGGTTCTAGAAAGACTAAGTACATCAAGTGTCTACAAAAGCTTCCTTCACAGGTGCAACCAGGTTCAAAGTAGAATGAACAATCACAACTTAACAAGTAATGAATAATGACTCTTGAACTTCGAACCTATAACAACTCGAGAAGAGAGTTATTTATACAATAATGAAACTAAGAAAATATCCAAAAACTGATTAAGATTTATTCTAGGAAAGGAAAGGTCTTCATACATGAAGATAGGGGCAGCTGTTGAAACTGCTTCTTGTTGTCCCTTTTATTTAGGTTGTGCTACCTTTGTTGTTTAATATTTTTCTCCTTTAAGCTGCTTGATTATTTATATCCTTTACGCTGGTTAATTCCTTCATTTGATCTTTCATTCGATACTCTTTAAACTATGTGAATACCTTTTGACCCTGTTGAGTAAACCTTCCCTTTGTTCCTTTTTACCTTTACTATGCATTCCAGGTTTTTACTATTTTTTTCAACAGTAAAGTCTTCGTATTTGTCTTCAAGCTGTATGCAGGCTTTTTCTTTGTTAAACCTGGAACAAGGGTTTTTACCTACAAAATATAGAAATTGTTAAGAAAACATGGGCGACAGAGAAGGACATCAGTGGCTTTATTGATCTCGAAAGGATATTGGAAGGAGTCCTGAGCGTATCGAAAGGTAAAATAATGGATTTATTGGTCACAGAGGCTCATGGAGGGTTTATTGTGAAAACAGGTGAAACAAAGGAAAATGGTGATTTTTGCGTTTAAATGGAGAGATAACTTTCTTTTTTAAATATGGGGCAAATTGAACAGTGGTCATTTTGTTGTTATGCAGGAGGTGGTTTTGGTTTTCATCGCACCGCTTTATGAGGCGCGGGCGGTTTTGGGAGGGGTCACCCGAAATAATCTGAGCCTGACATGTAGCAAAGGGAGGCCAGTGGAATACCATTTTTCGGGCGGGTAATGCTCGTAGAGAGAGCCAACCAAAAATTGTTGAGGGTCATTGGATTTGAATGCCTTAGATCAGATGGTGGAGGAGTGAAAGAGTTGCGCGAAGGGGCCCAATGATTAATTATGGCAGCAATGGATTTATTTATGGGTTAAAACTGATATTAGTGGTTAAATGGAGGTTTAGGATATTTTTTTGTTAAAATAGTAAAAACCTTTTAACAAAGAAATTCTTCACAAAACACGGTATGGTGGATTTCAAAAATTATGAATACGGGCAGATAAATGATATCGATTCCAAGTTCATATCGCATATCGCAATTGCAGTTTAGCGGAGGAAGGCCCATAGCAAAGGAATGTGATAGGGGCCGGACACAACGTGGAAATAACACATAGTCAATACTGCGATCGGATCCGGGTTCCCATAACATATCGAAGATCGCAATGGTGGAGGGTTATATTTTGGTCGGGACTTGCGACGAGGGTGGATGTGAAATGGGCGATGAATTATAATATATATTGCATCGATTCTGGGTTCCCATCGCAATCTAAGATCGCAATGGCAGAGGGTATATGCTTTAGCGGGACCTGGATGGAGGTGGATGCGAAATGGCATTGGATTGTGATATATATTGCGTCGAGTCTGGGCCCATTGCAATCACATATCACAATTGCAGAGGGTGCATATATGTTGAAAGGCTTGCGATGCAATATTTCATGGAATACATAGTTTTATTATAAAACTTATGGTTTCGATGTATTTTATAAAGGGAGTTAAAATATATGGGAAAGGATTTTTAGGGGTTTAATCCATTAAGTTAGTGTTAATATGAAATATGAGTGGAAAGGGAAAATAGACTAAGTATAATGCTTTTTAACAAGTTATTTTCCTTCACACACACACACACACACACACACACACACATATCTATCTATATATATATATATATATATATATATATATATATATATACTTAGGATTGTTACACTAAAATTTGTCACCATGACTATTTGCAGTTAGTATGGCTCCATCAACTATCATACTATCCTCCTTGGCAAGTCTCATACCTCTACTCTCCATGTCAAACTCCAAGAAAGAGAGAAAGTCTTTAAAAATGTATTTATCTCTGGGTACGCAGATTCTCTGAGCCTTACCTGCGTGTACGCACCTCAGGTTCACAATACCTGCGTACTTGTACGCTCTGTATGTAAAGGGGTGGGTGCGTACCCCTGTAAAGGTCAAAAGGCGCGAGTTTCATCTTAAAAAAGTTACTTGTGGTCATTTCTAGAGCATTCTAGAAGCTTGTTCGACGTGTATTGAGCACCTCCAGATGGTTCATGTATCCCTATGAAAGAGGAACTAATCCCATCAAGAGGGGAGCTATCCCATCCAAAGAGGGGCTTATCCCATTGATGGTGGACCTGATTAACTTCCTCTTGAGCACTATAAATACAGGCATTGGGCCAGAAGAAGGGGAGGTTGAAAGCTGAACATTCCTAAGGGTAGATGCTGCTGGAATTTGGACTTCCTTGTAGAAGCTTGTGAGGAGAGATTCCCATCCTTTCTTGTTTCATTTGGAAGTGGGTGAGCTTATCAAAGTAAAGGAGAACTCTTGCTGGACCCTGGGAGGGACTTGCACAACACCAAGGCTCAGGTTGTAATGGTTCCTTTTGTTTCCTATTAATGCAAATGAGTCCATTCTTCTCAATAACTTGTTATTCATGAGTTGTTTCATATACTCCTTGGTCTGTATGTTAAATATGTTTTATTTTATAAGATATTCAGGTGCTATTTAATCGTTTGATTGTTAGTGAATGCAGGTTTCGAAGTGAAGGAGGAGCTCATTTGGATCGGCGAGGCTGGACTACTACAACAGTATTGGACTACAGGTAGGATCTAAACACTTGATTTCTTGTATGGTAAATGCATATTTAGAGAAGGATTGCTCTTGTTTGTCTTGTTTGTCACTAGAGAGTCTTAGGCTCCTAGGGAGGTTGGTTGTGTCCGCACTATCGACTCTTTCCGCCTGACAAAATGGCGACTCCACTGGGGAATCCATTGATGTGAATGATTTTTCCTTTGTATGAAACTTTCATCTGAGAAAAGTTGTTTATTTTCTGGTTTTTGGCTGTTTGGCTGTGTATTTGGGTGGGCTAGCTTAGGGTTAAATTAGATTTTAGTTTTCTTGGTTTTTCCAGTAGTACGCACCCTCTGAGTTGAGCACAGTGCGTACCTGTACGCACTGTAGCTTTGTGCACAAAGCGGGCCCGCACCTGTGTAAACAGGCTGCCTGCGTACCCCTGTCAAAAGTTGAGAAAATTTCTATTTTTTCCTTTTTTGCCTTCTAGATTTTGTTTTTAGCTTATTTTTGCTGCCCAGATCCACTGTTCCCCTGTCAGAAGCTTTCATCTTGGCTAATTTCATTGGCATTCCTGCTTTAAGCTTTCATCAATTGGGTGTTTTGAGTCTCTTTCTTGAGAAATTCTTGATTTGTTTTCCTTTGGTCATTACTTGGAGGTTTCTCTCAGTCCTTTCACAATTTTGCATCTTTTTGCAAAAAAAATTCCCCCTCATTCGCCGGGGGGGGCTAAATTATGTATGAGTGTTAATCGCCTTTCAGTGTTTTTATTTTTTTATCTTTGGAACTCTCACCCAATTTTCTCGACTTGCACTTGATTGGTTCTTAGATTAAATTAGAATCATCTTGTGTTTGAGAATTCTCTTGCATAGATCACATTTGCATAATTAGAATTCTCATTTTCAGAATATTAATGAAAAATGTGCATAGATTACATTTGCATACTTTTCAAGTGAATTGTGCATAGATTACAATTGCATAGTTTACATTCTGAAAAATCAATCGTAGATTTAGATAAGCTTTCTTTGATTTGAATTTACACAAAAATAAAAATAAAAATAAAAATGGTTTGGAATTGATTTGCATTAGTTTTTCTTGATGAAATTAGTGCATTAGAGAATTTGTTATATTTTCTCTTAGTGATCAATTTTTTGCATTGTTGGAAGTGAATGGAAACTCTCTCCTTACTTTAGTTAGGATTCATTGAATTGAAAAGATTACATTATCATATTCGATTGCATTCAGTTGAGTCGGGTCATAACACCATTGGTTTCATATCCATTTACCCATTTGAGTAATAACAGCCTTAATAACACAACGCTTAATTAAAATTCATCTAGTAATTTTTACATTTCTAGGGCTCTTAAACACCAACATAGCTTAGGCTAGTGTCTTGGAGTAGGAGAGTAATTAAATCTCCAAGACAGCAAAACCAAACAAGTAGCTTATCTTGTGGTAGGATAAATCCAACTGTTGCATTTATACTCTGGGAAAGCTCCTCTTAAAGGAGAAGCACGAGCTCGTGTCCGAACCAGTGAGGGGGTCAATCCTCCCTCGTTGGGAACGACGCCAGACACGCACGTATTACAAACGGTAAACCTTGGATTAACCATTGTTGAGGAGCCTGGGGTCACTTATCGGTAAACCTTGGATTATTGTCAAGGAGCCGGTAAGGGGATTGAGCTTGATACTCTGCCCTTGCATGCTGTCGGAGCGTAGACTGTTCCCCCAGGTGTATTTGTTGCTGTTGGTAACCTTAGTGACCATTATCTTTAGGATTCTACCTAAGGTGACGGTGGAGGGAAGATCCCACTGTACCTGGAGCAGACGTCGGCTAGAATCACTTGGATTTTTTGGGGGTTCACTTCACTCAAGATGGTTAAAGTTGAGGAACTTGGTCCAGTCTATTCATTAAGCAGGTTGTCGGGGTAACTGTTCCACCCACCACTTCTGTACTGAATTTTTCGATGTTGGATTTCATCACCAACTAGTGTTTTCGGTCCGGAAGGTTACTGTTTGTGTGTGGTTTGACTCCTAGATTTGATAGCGCGTGTTAATTTGTTTGTTTTTACTTTTAGAGACCATAGGTGTGAATTGTGAATTTTAATTGTTAGGTGTGAATTGTGAATTTTAATTGTTAGGTGTGAATTGTGAATTGTTAATTTTAGTTATAAATTGTTAATAAAATTCACTGAAGTTGAATATAATGGCAAATGTTCCGGAATTTACCAACCTCGGAACCCCTCCTAATGAGAATCCTAGTACTTTTCCTTACTTTGGAAATGTTGGTCCTCCTTATATGGCTACTTTGTCATTACCTGGATTTACAATAGGATTACCGATATGGTTATTTTCAACTTCATTGGCCCAAAGTACTCCAATTTTTCCACCTCAACTGGATGCTTCACCTCAACAGAGTTCACCATCTCAACATCACCAACCTTCTGTTGACCCTTTACCTTCCTCGCCTAATTTTTCTTCCTCCATTTCTTCCTCTTCACCTGGTAAAAGCCTTGATGCTAGTAACCAGGAGGCTAAGAAGAAGAAGAAAGGGAAGAAGAAGAAGAAGAAGAAGAAGCAAGATAAGAAAGAAGTCAACCAACCAACCATGACTGTAAGTGTTAGTTGTGTTGAGGAAAACTCCGACATGCATCGTAAACCCAAATACCCTTGCAGGCTTTGTAAGGGTGACCACTTCCTTGTTAATTGTCCTGGTATTCCAAAGGTCTTGGAAGTATGGTCAGAAAAATCTCATCAACTTTCCATTGATCCATCAACCAGTGATAGTCAGGCTCCTGGGAAAAAGGGTAAAGTTAGGTTTCCTTGTAAGTTATGCAAAGGGAATCATCAAACTCACATTTTCCCTCACATGGATGAAGCCTTAACATTGTTGGAAAACCTTACTGTTCCACAGCAAGAATTTCCAACTGGTTACCGTAAACTTTCTCCCAACCTACTGTCAACTGACGGAGTGATTGATCTAATTTCACATTCGGTCGATCACACTCTTCCATTGGAGAGTGAAACTCATGTCACTCAGGTTGATGATCCATTAGTTGATCAAGTGGTCGATTCAATTTCACATTCGGTCGATCACACTCTCCCTTTCGAGGGTAAATTTCATACCGCTGATGTTCTTCTTGTTACATCGGATTCTTCTATGCCGGGGGGAATTTCACCTGTTTCTACAGAACCCCCTCCAAGTACTGAGGTCTTTTCCTTTGATTGGAATAGATTGACAGAACCTCGTCTTCCTTCCTCCATCCCTTTTCAAATCATTGTCAAGGCTGGTGGTAGGGACATACATCGTACACAGGTAGATGAAGGTGCTTCTGTTAGTATTTTATCCTCAACTGTTTGGAGAGCTTTGGGTTCCCCTCAGCTTGTGCCTATTACGCAGAATCTGAAAGCTTTTAACAGAATCATTAGTGAACCTTTAGGGATCCTTCCTAAGTTTTCTATTACCTTGGAAGGTAAAACTGTCTGTATAGATCTTATGGTAGTTCAAGGTCCCTTGGATTTCAATTTACTCCTTGGGCGAGACTATGTTTATGAAATGAAAGCTGTCGTATCGACACTCTTTCGCGTGATGTCTTTCCCTCACAATGGAAATATTGTGACTGTAGACCAGCTTTCTTTCCCTAGTCTTGTTTCAACTACCAATAATATGACACCCCTAAATGTTCCTGATTCTAAAGTGGTATCTACCCCGCCACGGGTTAATTATGTGGCAACTGGTCCCATGTTTTCAGTTACCGATGTAAGTGAGCCTCTCACTGTTTGCTCATCTTCCTTTGATTTAGATCCGGTAATTGACATGGAAAACTCTATGGGATTACATGAACACGATGTTCTTATCCCTTTTGAGTCCCTTGACATGTGTTCCTTCCAAAGAAGTATTCTTCCTTCTGATGAAGACCTCTTGGAAGCCATGATCAAGGTGTGTCCATTGACATGTCTTTCTTCCAGTTGGAAGCCATGATCAGTGAGATCCGAGGAAAGTTCCTTTTACTGTGTCAACCTCGTTAAAAAATGAATCAGGTTGATAGTAGTATATATAGGTAGATTGTAGAAAGTAGGATTTATGAGGACAGTTCTTTTACTGAGTCAACCTCGTTAAAAAATGAATCGGTGAGTCTGAGGATGGTTCTTTTACTGAGTCAACCTTGTTAAAAAATGAATCAGGTATGAGGATAGTTCTTTTCTTGCGTCAACCTCATTAAAAAATGAAACAACTCCCTTTTCAAGTTAAGTCTTGAAAGTAAACCTTCATTCCATCCACCTGGTTGAATGCAATGAAGCTTGGGGGGAATGTACCTCGCTTTGCATCATTATGTCGGGGGCATGCGAACTTCTGGAGCATAGTTCCTTGTCTTGTGTCAAGCTCGTTAAAAAATGAAACAAAGAGTCTTGAGCATAGTTCCTTGTCTTGTGTCAAGCTCGTTAAAAAATGAAACAAGGAGTCTTGAGCATAGTTCCTTGTCTTGTGTCAAGCTCATTAAAAAATGAAACAAGGGTAGGTTAAGAAGGTAGATTATAGAGAGTAGTTATGAGCATAGTTCCTTGTCTTGTGTCAAGCTCGTTAAAAAATGAATCAAGGATTTTAGAGCATAGTTCCTTATCTTGTGTCAAGCTCGTTTAAAAAATGAAACAAGGGTTTTGAGGATAGTTCTTTTCCTGTGTCAACCTCACTAAAAAATGAAACAACTCCCACAAGTCTTTCCAAGATCTTGAAAGTAAAGCTTCATTCCATCCACCTCATTGAATGCAATGAAGCTTGGGGGGCATGTACCTCGTTTTGCGTCATTATGTTGGGGGCATGTGAACTTATAACAAGCATAGTTTTTCATTTCAAGCTTGCATAAACATGAAACCGGATCCGAGCATAGTTCTTTTCCTGTGTCAAGCTCGTTAAAAAATGAAACAAATCCTCCTCTAAATAAGTCGAGAGTTTGAATAGATCTCATAAATGTTAAGTTGTATATTTAGGTTATTTATTTCAGTTTTTGCATAATTTTCTTACAGTTTTAGGTCGGGTCTTTCAAATGATCTCGTACATGAACCTTCATTCCATCCAGCTTGTACTTAGTTGAATAAAATGAAGCTAGGGGGGCATGCACTCTAGCAGTTATGCTTAGGGGGCATCAAGCAAAGTTTTCTCTCTGTTTCAAGCTTGTTTAAAAAATGAAACTATTTTGAAGCATAGTTTTTCTCTGTTTCAAGCTTTTGTAAAAATGAAACCTATCTCGAGTCAATTTCAGTTATTTTCAAGACTCGTTAAACTCATGAAAATCCCGAGATTATTTTGCTATCTTTCATTCTCGTAAAACAAATGAAAATGCCGAGTTCTTTCCGTCTTTTCTTGCTTGTAAATTAAATTGAAAGTCGGCCATATGAGTACATTTTTATCATTTTTTCAAACTCATTAAAACTTACGAAAAAGTGAAAACCATGAGTACATTTTTATCATTTTTTCGAACTCGTTAAAACTTACGAAAAAGTGAAACCTTGGAGTTCTCTTTTAAGCCCTTTTCAGACTCTCAAAATATGAAAAGATTGCCGAGTTTTTTATTTTTAAGCTCGTTAAAATGGAACTAAAAAGACGGTCCACTTACAGCTCTTTTCCGACCGTAAAAACACGAAAAGATTGCGAGATTTTTGTCGTTTCAAATTCGATATTGGTAATAAAACGACGTGTCTTTGGTCACGTTTTTACTTTTTCAGATCAGAGACACTAATATGAAAAGTACTCCTTTCTCGTAAAAGATCAAGCGGTTCTCCCAGGTATTATTTTATACTTTTTCGGGCTTGGGGGACACAAATTTACGAAAAAGTTCAACCCTGGAGTCTCCTTAAGTTTTTCAGACTCTGTAAAATTGAAAAACGCCGAGTTTCTCCTATACTGGACTCGTTAAAATTTCACAGTAAAGGACCTGTTCAATTACAAACAGGAACAAACCACTCCTTCTTAGGGTTCGAATCAAAACTAAGTTGGACTCATCCGAAGGATGAGCTTATAATCAAGCATATGTTATCCTCCTCAAGCTTGTAAAAAATAAAGAGGTACTTTCCAGAAATGGTGGGGGAAAAGAGAGAAGAATGAGCCTATTTGTTATCCTTTGTCTCAGAAGAAACCTTATTACCACTCTTGAACACGGCACTTTTCATTCACCTGGGTTGGGAAATCCTTTGCCTCACAGTTGATCAAACCACATTGAAAGTCTTCAGCCGGGTTCCGGGGATTAACTTTGAGTCATTCGTCACCAAGCCATCTGTTGTGTCATTATGTGTTCAAGAGGTCTGCAAACAAAACTTTCATCTGCAAAATACTTGTCATCCATTTTGACCATCCCTGAGTCAGTCCTTACAGCAACATTTCTTCAACTTGAACTATGATTTCGTGTTGTGGGCTTGCCTGCAACGGGTCGCTTTCTATCGACATCAGCACATTATCTAGAGAGATGACTTAGAAATCGTCAGTACCTTGAAGTCTGCATGCATCAATGGCAGGTTTCTCGCCTTTGACGTCAGTTTACATCATTGACTTTCGATCGAAGGACTCCGTGAAATGTTCGACATCAACTCATTCATTCACATCTCATGGATTGTACTGGGTACTTTGAGAACCATTGACATCACTGGTGGTCTCTCTCACACTTGTTAACAGTTTACATCATCGACTGGTAATCAAGTGGTTTCTACCATGTTCGACATCAACTCATTTATTCACATGGCTAGAATCGTACCAATTCGGGAAGTAGAAATGAAGACCCTAGATCTAGTTTCCACCATCCAGGCTGTGAGGAGTTTTGTATTCATTATATAGTAGACCAATTATAAACAGATGGTTGCGTCCATACTGTGTCTACACAAGTCTATGATTATGATGTACTGCAAAATCATTCCTGTATCAGAGCAGTAGTTAGTATGTTAGTTAAAGTTTTTGATCTGAGTATGGGAATGCCTACCTCAGCGATGATATAATCTTATACATGTATTTTGTGTTGAAAATTGCAGGTTCTGACTGGGCTCTCCACGAGATAATCCTTGAAATGATAAAGCACTTCACCCTTCCTAGATGATATAAAACCCTAATCTACTACAGGCTTCGCACCTGTTACACTAAAATTTGTCACCATGACTATTTGCAGTTAGTATGGCTCCATCAACTGTCATACTATCCTCCTTGGCAAGTCTCATACCTCTACTATCCATGTCAAACTCCAAGAAAGTGAGAAAGTCTTTAAAAATGTATTTATCTATGGGTACGCAGATTCTCTCAACCTTACCTGCGTGTACGCACCTCAGGTTCACAATACCTACGTACTTGTACGCTCTGTATGTAAAGGGGTGGGTGCGTACCCCTGTAAAGGTCAAAAGGCGCGAGTTTCATCTTAAAAAAGTTACTTGTGGTCATTTCTAGAGCATTCTAGAAGCTTGTTCGACGTGTATTGAGCGCCTCCAGATGGTTCATGTATCCCTATGAAAGAGGAACTAATCCCATCAAGAGGGGAGCTATCCCATCCAAAGAGGGGCTTATCCCATTGATGGTGAACCTGATTAACTTCCTCTTGAGCACTATAAATACAGGCATTGGGCCAGAAGAAGGGGAGGTTGAAAGCTGAACATTCCTAAGGGTAGATGCTGCTGGAATTAGGACTTCCTTGTAGAAGCTTGTGAGGAGAGATTCCCATCCTTTCTTGTTTCATTTGGAAGTGGGTGAGCTTATCAAAGTAAAGGAGAACTCTTGCTGGACCCTGGGAGGGACTTGCACAACACCAAGGCTCAGGTTGTAATGGTTCCTTTTGTTTCCTATTAATGCAAATGAGTCCATTCTTCTCAATAAATTGTTATTCATGAGTTGTTTCATATACTCCTTGGTCTGTATGTTAAATATGTTTTATTTTATAAGATATTCAGGTGCTATTTAATCATTTGATTGTTAGTGAATGCAGGTTTTGAAGTGAAGGAGGAGCTCATCCGGATCGGCGAGGCTGGACTACTACAACAGTGTTGGACTACAGGTAGGATCTAAACACTTGAATTCTTGTATGGTAAATGCATATTTAGAGAAGGATTACTCTTGTTTGTCGTGTTTGTCACTAAAGAGTCTTAGGCTCCTAGGGAGGTTGGTTGTGTCCGCATTATCAACTCTTTCCGCCTGACAAGGCTAAACGACTTTTTGTGGGTTTTTTGGGTAAAAGGGGATTTAGCATGGGGTTTTCACTTTTCCTAGGCAAAAAGGATTTTAACCTTAGGAAAGGGTATTTTTTATGGGAAATGAATGAATATGAACTGTATGAAGGGGGCAAGGGGAAATTAGTATATATAGGGATGAATGAGGATGAGGGAAGTTAATTAATTGATCTTGTAGACCTTCATTTACTTTGTGTAATTGCCTCATGGACATAGAAACATATGGTAAAACATGATAAATGTACATTTTTTCCAATCAATCAACAAACTTCTACAACATTTCTCTACTTACCCTTTGCTTATCCTATCATTTTTTCTTCACTTAATGGGTGCATTTAAGCTAGCAAACCCTTTTCCTTTCCTTTTATTTTACAAATGCAAACTATCTAATTCTAACTTTATAACCTCCAAGGGCTCAGATTAAACTAATGAGCACCTTATTATTCTCTACCTAACTACTGATCTGCCAAGATTAAACAGTTTGGCCAGATCTTGATTCTCTAACTATAACATCAAATTTAAAGCATGAATCAGTCAATATTAAACTATTTGACTCTCATGGGTTGTGGCATTTATGACAAGCTTGCACACAACCATTATTTTATAGAAACAATAGTAGTGGCATTTAGACTTGCTCACTTTCAGTTTATTTGTTTTCTTTTCTTTCTAACCTAACGTTTTCTTTTGCCTTGATTTTTTAGGGCATGTAACCTAACATTTTCTTTGATATGGACATTATCATTAAGATATTTTCAAAACATTTTATTCAATTTTGTTATGTCCATATCCTAACTTAACATTTTTTCAAATATCATTTTTTATTTTTTTACTAATTTATTATATCTTATCAAAAGCAAAAAATGCTACAACATAATGCAACGTACCTTTTGTCTTTGAAAATTTATGATTTTGGATTACAGAATGGTATTGTGTTGAAACACTCATCTAACTATTATCCGCAACGAAACGGTCTAGTTGAATCCACGAATAAAAACCTCATCCACATAATCAAGAAGACCATTTTATTTGAGCAACGCAACTGGAATACCGCCCTGGTGAATGCATTATGGGCTAACAGTGTAACACCCAAGACCTCTATTAATAACTCACCATACTTCCTAGTCTATGGTAAAGAAGCCATCCTCCCACCCAATATCTAATTTCTTGCACTTCAACGTTCCCAAGAATCCCAAGGCAAGCCTTTCGAACTAGTTCAGCGTAGGATGGATGCTCTAGATGCTCTTCACAAGCTTCAGGAAGTAAGGATGAAAGAAAAAGAAAAATTCACAGTCCACCAGAACTGTATTAAGAGATGGTTCGATAAAAAGTGTGCAGGGAAAGCTAACTTCAGTGTTGGTGATTTAGTTCTGAAATGGGATAAGTCCCGTTGGAGAGGTAAATCCCCTCTACGGATAGAGGCGATCCTTACTAGCCCAGCAAGGGTCTAGCAACAATCAAACAATTGTGCTATGCATGTTCCTAATTACAATTAAACAAGAGGTAAGGAGCACCTACTTGGATTCCAGCGCTGTTGTTTGACGAAGAGATGCCGCCTTCGCTCCTTCGCTTTGGCTGGTCACGATCCTCCGCGATCTCCGCGAATAGATACCTGCACACACGAAGAGGAAACAAACACAAGCGTGAAATCTAATAAAAGCAACCATACATCAGTCAGAAAAGATGTAATTCACATTTAACCATTGCATAGACAAATGAGAATGGAACAATAATAGCAGTCATCTATTATTAATCAAATAGAGAAGAGTACAACCAAATGTTCTGACGTCGGTAACCTTCTCTAGAGGGGCCGCCAGCAAGTGTCTCAAGCATTCACCTTTGGAAATGATTCTCCCAAAATAAGCAAATCTCTCTCTCACACAAGCAACACAAAACAACCTTCCCTAAGAAATCAATCACTTCCACACCTAGCACACCAAATACCTATAGTAGCAGCAATCTGAGCACTATAAGCTCTATACAATCCAAGCTATTCAAAATTAGCTGCTCATGGTAATGGTGGAAGTTTATATAGGATAAGGAGCCTCCTAAAAGGGTGGAAGGATGAGCTTATCCTGAAGGGAAGTGGTTGCAAAGGGTCGAACAGACATGCCATAGAAAGGAGTCGATACTCACAAAGCCAACAACCAAGCCTGGAGTAATCTGGAAGGCTGGCTGTTGGAACAAATTCGCCCAAACAGGATCAGCGCGGATTATAGGGTAACTGACGCGTTGTCGCCGTGCCTCAATAACTAGGAAAGTCATGTCAGCGCGACCTAATACAAAGGAGAGGTGCGCTGGCTCATGAAATGCGACCAGCGCGGAAAAGTGATGTGCTTTCGCGCTGGCAGCGCACTGAATACACTACGAGCCGCCAGTCATCGCGGATATTTTAGAAACAGACGCGCTGATGAGGAAAACTTTGGAAAAATGGGTTTTTTGGCTAGTTCAGAAGGCATGAACTTGATTATTGTGAATTCTTGACACAGTAGGATGACTGATAGGGAGACAGTGACAAATTACTATGTAACAGATGCCCCCTAAAGCATGAAGACCGAGAGAGTGGGAGGGGTGAAATGCTTTACAACACTTGCCGAACTGGAACACCACTAGGAAGGACCGAATATCTCTGATAATCAAGTACATGCAGTCTAGGCATGGTCGCAGCCATCCGAAAGACATGCGAAAAGGTCTGTGGAATGGACGCAGCCACCCGGCTAAGAGACCAAAATAATGATAAGGTATGGTCGCAGCCATCCATGAAGACTCAGGTATGGGCGCAGCCATCCATCAATGAGTCATGTAATGATCATCCACAAAATCGCAACCTGGACCATAATAGATAGGGATCCAGGGTCTTGCGCTCCGTCCCGACCCGAACAAAGTACAAGTTCAAGCATGTGAATACATGGGCTGAAGTCGATCATGCATGAACGTCGTCTGATTACCAGTCAATGACGAAAAGTATTAACAGATGCGAGAGGTACCACCAATAATGACAATGGCCCTCAAGGTACTATAGGTACAATCCGCGGCATGTGAATTAATGAACTGGTGTCGAACACCCGCAGAATCATTCGATCGGAGGCCAATGATGAAAACCTCTCGTCGAACACGAAGAACCTGCCATTGAGGCATGCAGGCTCTAAGGCACCTGAAGGGAGTCTCTAAGTCACCTTCCCGGATAATGAGCTGAAGTCGACAGGAAGTGACCTTGATCGAAGGTGGGCCATAATGTTTCCCACATCATCGACACGAGACAGAGGTAAAATAGTTTGTGTGAGATATAAGGGAAGGTTGTACTAATGCAGAGGTAAACTTGTCTTGAACATATTGGCGGCACGACAGTGGATTTGGCAGTATTTGACATCAAATGAGCAGAGGTCATGGTGACAGGGCAATGAGCAGATGAGAGGTCAAAACAGGGTAACCCAAACCCACGGAGGCTAATGTGAAACGAGATGAGATATCCCCACCCAGACATGAATGCAGACTAGTGCCATGTTCAAGAGCGACATACTGCCGACACGACAATTATTACAGTTCCATTTTCCCCACCATTTCTGGCAGGTACCCCGGTTATTTTTGGATGACAAGCTTGACGGGGATAGCATATGCTTGGAAAGCGTCATTTCGACGGTGTCCGATGTCATTAAGTTTTAATGAGCCTGACAAAGGAAAAACTCGGCGTCTTTTCTTGTTTAGAGAGTCTGAAAAGACAGCAGAAAAGAAAACTCCAGGGGGGTCCTTTTTCTTAAAGTTGTGTCTCTCGAGCCCGAAAAAGTATAAAACAATGCTCGAAAGAACCACCCGACCATTACGATCGAGGAGTACTTTTCGTAAGTAGTGACTTTGACCCGAAAAAGTAGAAAAGCGGTCAGAAGTACGTCGTTTTGGAGCCAATAACGAGTTCGAAACGACAAAAACCCGGCAATCTTTTTGAGTTTAAACGGTCGAAAAAAGAGCTTTAAAGGCGACCGCCTCTAATTTTTTTAACGAGTCGAGAGGGGGACTCGGCAATCTTTTCATCTTTAAACGGTCAGAAAAGAGCTGAAAGCAGACCTCCATTTTTATTCTCTTTAACGAGTCAAAAAGGGAAAAATACTCGGCAATCTTTTCACATTTTATGAGTCAGAAAAGAGCTTAAAGAAGACTCATCCTAAAGGAACGAGTGGTATAAAGGGTAGCAACTGGTTCCGGTAATGGTGGAACTGTTCAAAACATGTAATGGTTAAGAGGCTGGCTAATAAAACCACACATTGCTACGGTTCCTCAGGAGAGGATAAACAACCAAGTGAGAGCATATGATCGGCCTAAGAGATGGTAGCAATGGAATGAAACAACCAAGGCTCATCTAGCAGAATTCAGCGGATAAAAATGGCAATCACGAGATGTAAATCGGGTATGGGTTCATTATTACACAAGCTTGAACCATGGAGAACTTTGCTTGGATTCAGTTTCATGTTTACACAAGCTTGAACCATGGAGAACTTTGCTTGGATTCAGTTTCATGTTTACACAAGCTTGAAACGAAAAACTATGCTTGTTATAAGCTCGCATGCCCCCAGCATAATGACGCAAATCGAGGTACATGCCCCCCAAGCTTCATTGCATTCAACAAAGTGGATCCAGACCTAGTTTCATTTTTTAAGGAGCTTGACACAGGAAAGGAACTATGCTCCAACCAGACCTAGTTTCATTTTTTAAGGAGCTTGACACAGGAAAGGAACTATGCTCCAACCAGACCTCATCATAATGAACGGGAAGTGGAGGCCCCCAAGAAAGTGGCTCCGGAGGGAAGGTCGACGTCTTGGAAATCAGGACCTAATGCCCCCAGGACACTATGCACGATGGTGTCATCATTGGGTACGGGCATGGGGTAGGTGGCCACGTAGTTGATTTGTGGCGAGGCAGATACAACTTGTGGATGAAAGCCAGGAGGGAAGGACGAGTGCGCCGGAGGGGCTTGTGGACGAATGAACGATAATTGATCGAACGTCACGATTCTTCCATCGTGTGGAAAAAAAACCACACGGAAAAGTGAAGACACAAGGGCTCCCATGGCATACACATAATCACGACCAAGGAGAAGACTGAAGTCTAAAGAACCTTGGGTAACTGAGATGTCTATATAGACAGTCTTGCCCCCCAAAGTAATAGGAAACTTTGGAAGGATCCCTAATGGCTGACTCGTTCCTCCGTCAAACGCGGTAAGATGCGGTGTGACAGGTACAAGCGATGGGGAACCCAAAGCTCGCCAAGTAGTAACGGGCATAAGACTAACTGATGCTCCTTCGTCTAACACAGTGCCAGGCAGCGCCTTATTGCAAGCATAGGCGGTGACCCAGAAAGGCACGTGGGATGGAAGGGGAGGGGTAGTCAAACGACTCCAATCAAAGGAAATGACCGAACTACTTGGTGGGGGAACCATATGGTTGCCCCCTTGCTCGGAAAGAACCGACTCTGAATCCTCGGGAGAGGTTGGGGTGGGAACACCATTATCAGGCTCCGGAGGATTTGTCGAGACGAGAAGAACATGAGAAGTTTGCTCTTCCGAAATAGAGTGCTCGAGAGGGGGGGAACTCGAATCAACACTCTTTCCGACCAACTGCGGGTCTGGAACAGGCTGGGGACAGCCAGGTTCGGGAAGAGGAGCCTGGACAAGAGAGGAATCTGAAGCAATCTCTTTGTCGACAGGGGCGCGATCTACAGTTGCAGAAAGACCTTGATAACCAGCGGGAAATGGATTCGGAGGAGCAGCAAGACTTTGCAACATAGCAGAGGCTTTATCCATGAGTGGACAAAGGTGAAGGGGATGTTTGCCTTCACAAAGTCGACAGGGGATTCGAAGCTTCCCTTTCTCCTTACCATTCCCAACTGATGAGGTAGCATCGCCATGATCATCAGTGGACGATGAGGGGCGGGCCGGATCGTGGGACCAAACTTCTAATACCCTGGGAATGCCAGGACAATCATGAAGCAGATGGTCCTCCTTGCATAATCGACAAGGAAACTTAACCTTCAGCAGAGGAGCAGAAGGTGACCCGACTTCAGGTGCATTGGAGTGGATAGCTGGACTTGAGAGGGGGACTGTGTCTGTAGGCTCTCCCTTAGGGGACTTCTTCTTCTTGGTCTTCCTCTTCTTCTTCTTAGCCACCTGGTTACTCACATCGAGAATTTCACCAGGCGAAGTACAAGAGGACGATGGAGAAGTAGGTGTCGAAGGGGAGAGATCCACCTGAGGATCAACATGATGTTGTTCAGGTGGAGGGATTGACAGACTAACAGCCGATACGGTAGGGACCAAAGAGGTTGAAAACAACCACACAGGCAACCCGACAGTTAACCCTGGTAGGGACAACGTCACCATATACGGAGCACCAACATTCCCAAGAGGAGGGAATTGTCCTGAATTCCCATCAAGAGGGGAACCTGGGTTAGTGAACCCCGGAAAATCTGCCATCGCAGATGAAAAGAAACCTACTCAAACTAACACACATGAGATCTAACCAGGGAATGTTATCGTGGCCGAATTAATTTTAAGACACAAGAACCAAACTTGACCTTTTCATGTTTCAAGAGTCGAGAAAAGGACGAAAATATGACTCCAGTCTCCTTCGAATGTTTAATGAGCACGAAGTGACAAGACGCTCACAGGCACCTTTTCATTTAGGGAGTCCGAAAAGGATCAAAAGTGACTGCTCTGGAGACTCTAGGTATAGGGTTTACCAGGCGACCCATAAAACTGCTTATACACCTTAGCAATCGTATGAGAGCCAAGGACTTTCTGTACTGCAGTCAATCTTCCCGAATGCTGTGTTCGGTGCGTTACGGTTCACAAGGCGGCAGACTCGGCTTCCTATGGATAAAGGATAAAAGCCTAGTGGGGTCTCCCTATATACGCGACGGTACGTGGGAGCACAGTCTGTGTTAGACCACTATCGAGTCACAGAAGGAGGAATCACCCAACCATAATGTGAAACAACAGTGACTATGTTTAAAGACGCCGAAACACATCTCTAACCTAGACCTCTAGATATTCGCGTTTAGTTCCAATGCGTTTTTAGGTTAATTCAGTTCATTTTATGGTTGATCTTGAATTAAGTTTTGATTTCAGGTCCTAACGTATGTTCTCTCACAATTACCTAGATGCAAACTACATGCCAAAGAATACCATTTTGTTCGATGAATTCTAGCTATGAGAAGGTTAAGATTTTTCGATCAAACAAAATGAACGCAAGCAATCAAACAATCTAATGCAGCTAAAGGCAAGGAAACAAAACTTTTCTTTTGAGAATGCAAATCAACGAAATGTTCTTTTCCTTTTCAATTATTGAATAAAAAGATACTAGTTTGATTTTTTTTTCAATGGCACAAAGCACCTAAATGAATTTGGAGGAACCGGAACACCAAGCAAATCACTCAATGAAAGCACACAAAGTTCCCAAAACATCCAACAAAGATTTCCAAATCAAAAGGAAAACTAAGTTCCGCACGAGCTATGTGATCTAAGCTCGGCAAGACAAGCAAGGATTCAAACAAGGAGGAAGCAAAAAACCACTCGGAAACACGACCAAAAACACTTCAACAATCACTGAACGAGTGCAAAAACAAATCTGAAGTTGGCTGGTCAAACAAGAGAACAAGATCCCTACGGAAGGCTTGACACACACACGGCCACTAGATGCCCTAGGGCTAGAGTGCGAAATCAACGGAGAAAAGCAAACACCCGGAGGATAAGAGTCCCAACCAGTTAATTAAAGATTCGACACAAACCAGCAGCTGTAAAAGTGATGGCGGAAATACAAACCAAGCAGCGAAAGCAAAGAGGAAGGTTTTTGCAAAATTGAAAAATGAGCAAAAACGAAACCCTGTGGGACAAGGTTTCGCAAACAAGCAACCCAGAGTTCAGATAGTGAAAAACAAGTCACAAACCAAGTGGAGAGAAGAGGGGAAAGCTAAAGCACCAGGTTCAGGAGGCTAATCTGAGCAAAAATGAATTCTACAGGATCAGCGCGGGTAGCCTTCAGTAACTCGGCGATGACAGGAGGAGTCCTGTAGCAGCTTTGCGACGTCAGCGCGGAAGTACACGTATAAAGGGCGTTGTCTCAGAAAAACGAGGTCAGCGCGACTATTAATCACACAGGCGCAATGACAGGGAGAACAAAGAAGCAGGTGTGCGACGTCAGTGCGGAAGCACACGGATAAAGCGCGCTGTCTCTAAAAACGAGGTCAGTGCGACTATTAATCGTTCAGGAGCGATGACAAGGATAAAACAGAAACAGGTTTGCGACGTCAGCGCGTCTGTTCTGAATTAAACCACGACGAAGATGAAAACAAGTAGAATCACAGCAAAAAACTCCCAAACCAAAGGTAGAAAGTCTTTTAACAGTCAAGACACTTCCCAGATGAACCCAGGAAGGCTACAAGCAGAAAAACAATCCCCAAAACTCGAAAAGAGAGAAAAATCAAACTCAATTACAGAGAGTGGACACAAGAGACAAAAAGGTTGTTCCCCAGCGGAGTCGCCAAATTGTTGGAGAGGTAAATCCCCTCTACGGATAGAGGCGATCCCTACTAGCCCAGCAAGGGTCTAGCAACAATCAAACAATGCTGCTATGCATGTTCCTAATTACAATTAAACAAGAGGTAAGGAGCACCTACTTGGATTCCAGCGTTGTTGTTTGACGAAGAGATGCCGCCTTCGCTCCTTCGCTTTGGCTGGTCACGATCCTCCACGATCTCCGCGAATAGATACCTGCACACATGAAGAGGAAACAAACACAAGCGTGAAATCTAATAAAAGCAACCATACATCAGTCAGAAAACATGTAATTCACATTTAACCATTGCATAGACAAATGAGAATGGAACAATAATAGCAGTCATCTATTATTAATCAAATAGAGAAGAGTACAACCAAATGTTCTGACGTCAGTAACCTTCTCAGGAGGCGCCGGTCAGCAAGTGTCTCAAGCATTCACCTTTGGAAATGATTCTCCCAAAACAAGCAACTCTCTCTCTCACACAAGCAACACAAAACAACCTTCCCTAAGCAATCAATCACTTCCACACCTAGCACACCAAATACCTATAGTAGCAGCAATCTGAGCACTATAAGCTCTATACAATCCAAGCTATTCAAAACTAGCTGCTCATGGTAATGGTGGAAGTTTATATAGGAGAAGGAGCCTCCTAAAAGGGTGGAAGGATGAGCTTATCCTGAAGGGAAGTGGTTGCAAAGGGTCGAACAAACATGCCATAGAAAGGAGTCGATACTCACAAAGCCAACAACCAAGCCTGGAGTAATCTGGAAGGCTGGCTGTTGGAACAAATTCGCCCAAACAGGATCAGCACGGATTATAGGGTAACTGACGCGATGTCGCCGCGCCTCAATAACTAGGAAAGTCATGTCAGCGCGACCTAATACAAAGGAGAGGTGCGCTGGCTCATGAAATGCGACCAGCGCAGAAAAGTGATGTGCTTCCGCGCTGGTAGCGCACTGAATACACTACGAGCCGCCAGTCATCGTGGATATTTTAGAAACAGACACGCTGATGAGGAAAACTTTGGAAAAATGGGTTTTTTGGCCAGTTCAGAAGGCATGAACTTGATTATTGTGAATTCTTGACATAGTTGGATGACTGACAGGGAGACAGTGACAAATTACTGTGTAACAAGTCCCATGAAAAAGGCAAACATACAAAGTTCCAGTCCCTATGGATTTGTCCATACACAATCCAGGAGAAGCTTGGCCCACACACATACCATCTACAATCACTTGATGGGAGGGTTGACAACCTTCCTATCAATGGCCAAGATCTCAAGCATTATTTCCAATAGGTCAGGCCGCGCCCCGTGCCATGTACATAGTCTGCTTGCTGCTTGTTGTTTTCATTTTGTTTGCCTTGCTTACTATATTTGTTTTTTGGTTTGTTCTACTTACTATTTTTGTTTACATTTGTTTTGTTTGCTTGATACCTTACTATTTTTGTTTCTGGAAATAAGTGTTGCCAACTACTACATTCTGGCTTTTGAATAGAGTATGTGGCTGAGATTTGAAGAGACTTGTGACACTGTAGCACTTGGCCAGTCTTGTGTCCATCTTCTCTGTGCTTGGTTATAACCTTCGACCGATGAAGTCTTGATGGAAAATACGAACCATTTGCAAGGGAATTTTTGGTCCAACCATGAACCTGTGTCCACACTAGGAAGCCCCATGCCTATACTCAGCCTTTTGCTCTGTGTGTTCAAGCTCATCCAACTAGTAGAAATGGATAAGGGGAAAATATAAATGAGCAAATCTATGTCAGAGGTCTTACATGCTTCTCTAAAGGAACAACCTCTTTTTCTCTCAATAATTCGGGATCCCTCTTCTGCCCCATAAATAAATAAGTGCCTATGCACAGTCCTCTTGAAAAAATGCAAAGGCGAAAGAAGAGAAAGGCTTCTTGCACAGAGAGTTGAAGCATGGAACTCCACCAGGGTAATGACGAGGCTCACTAGTAGTGGAGTAATGTGTGTGTTCCTGTGTGACTCTGTCAGGGTACTGTCCAGGTCTGCTAGAAGCGGAGCAACACCAGATATGAAAACAAATACTCTGAAAGCCTTCAACTCGCGAGCTAAACTACCCTTCCCAAATTCAAAACACTATGATCAAGCTAAAAAAATTTATTGTGTTCGACTGAGTTGGCAAACAGTGAACCATGTATGTCAATGGGGTAAGTGGGGAAGCCAAACTAACCCACACAGTGATTCAATACTCCCTGAAATACTAAGGCCCTGTGCTATCAATGAAACAAAATAGAGAAGCTACAGTTCTACCAATGTGTCGCCAAGTGTTGTAGCAGCTACAAACACCCTCCAAAATTATGGTATGCATCCAAATTCGGAGCCTCCTTTGAGAGTTTCACTTGATGACTATACGCGCTCAGGTTCACTCCATGATCTTTTGTGAGTCTTTGCACCCACCTTACTTAACCATCTCACCCAAGCTTTTACATGTTGATGTCAATGTCATGCTTGTGACCATGTTCTAATCATACTCAAGGTCTTCGCTTCATGTTTACTTATTGTGTTCGCTATGTAAACATCTGTCACAGTCGCACACGGAGTCACATACACTGCCACGCAAGCGTCATCACAGTCGACCGATGATCAATCACAAGTGTCATGCTTTTCACTTACACCATCGATCGGTCATGTTGAGCATGTGTGTCTGGATGGTTTGAGTCACCTCATCATCAAGTCATGTAAGCATTTGTCTGCAAGATCACATATGCATCTTTCACTTGTTCACACACTTAGTCACTTTGTTGAAGTTCTGATGACTGGATTCCCCTCTCACAGTCGGACCATCACCCCGCCATTGAATCAATCAACTGTCACCTAAAACAATGCGAAAGCACCAAGAAAGCCATTTCAAGCTACATTTCCCGCAAGCAAACAATCAACCTTCATGCTGGTCAACCAGAGAATTTGACCCGATAGCCACATCAAGACTGACTCCCCTCAAAAATTGCACAGAGGTTGCAGACCTTGCCCACCCTGCTGACTAAGAAAATTGCACAGACATGTAGGATAAACACCCAGTGCCTATCCTTGTCTCCCTCAAAAAATTGCACATTTTTTCAAGTCATCTCTCCCAACACTTGACTGACTTCTCACCTAGAAAATTGCTCAGTTTTCATGAGAAATTCCTCTGCTACCCAGTAGTCCGCTCAACTTAGAAATTGCATAGAGGTGAATAGCAGACCAACCTCCCAGCATCAATGTAATTTTTCTCGCCAGCAGCTCCCGGCAGCCGACTGACAGTTACCCTCAGGAATTGGGTAGTTTTCCTTGCCCAGAAGTAGCGGCTGACTGCCAGTTCCCTCTAGAAATTGTGTAGTTTTTGCTGCCAAGCTCCCAGAAGCTGACTGCCAGTTCCCCTCATGAATTGTACAGCTTTTGCTACCAGTGACCCAATAGCTGACTGCTAGTTCCCCTCATGAATTGCATAGTTTTAGCTGCCAAGATCTCATTGCCCGTTTGTTCTAGAAACTACGCATATTTAGCCTTCCCGTGGCCTAAATTGTTCCTCCCAAAAACTTCACAGTTTAGTCCTCTAGTTAAGCCAGACCCTGCGAACAGTCACTATTAATCTGAATTGTCCATCTTCATCACCCAGTGACTCCTACACAGTTTTCATTAGGAATACCCGGAGCCTCCATCCCAGCTCACAACCTTGTCTACTCTCTTAGTCACCTGCATCCGAAATGATCATGCATCATGGTAGACTAAGAAGGTTTTCTTTATTTGATGTAGTCTCATCATGAGTGATTATAGATATAGGTACACAAGAAAACATGATGCGAAGACGGATGGGATGAATGAAAGGAGCACATGCAGAAGGACATGTTCGCTGACAGACAAACAAACGATGCATGCAAAGAGATGTGCTCGTGAATGGATGACCATGCAAAGATTTGTTCGCGGATGTACGAACAAGCAAACTTGCACAATGTGTTCATGGACAGATGGATAGATGAATATGCACTTTTCGCAAATAGACGAACCTATCAAGCCTTTCAACATACAAGCAAGGAGCAACGTGTGAATGCAACATCAAACGACCTCAATGACCATCGAAGACTCCGCGCATGTTGCCATGTGGAGGTAAATATGTGACACACCATGAGGAAATCCATCACTAGCAACACTACAGCTCGACATGCACACCAGCAGCAGCATGAATGTACCAACAATGTCATGTCGAGTCTTGTCATGATTCATGTTGTCCACTGTGGGCCATACTGTTAATCAATGTAATGTAACGTAGAAGTCTAAGAGACCCACTTGTTATATGAAGGGTCATATAAAGTCAAAAAGTCATGGAAGTTAAACAGTCATGAGGGTAGTCGAACAGCCACAAGGATCAGTTTCACCCTTGCCTATAATTACCCCCTAATTTGTACATGCAAGGGACTTTTCACCTCAACTCTTCCCACATAGCCTTGAGAGTTTGTAATCTTTTCTTTGAGGAGTAAGTAGTGGCTCCAACGCCCCACACACGGGGTTAATGATGTATGGTGTAATGATGTGTCTTGGAACTTTCACTTAATTTAGAATCCTGCTAACAGGCCAACATGTTTTCACACATGTATTATATTTGTTGTCAGGCTAACCTTGAACACTTGTAATGAATGTTGCTTTAACCTATGTTTAACACTTGAACTAATTCACTTGTTTTAATACATATATGTTAATGAAAATGTGTTGTATATGTTGTTAACGTTGTCTCACTCATGTTGACTACTCTCTCTGATATCAAACGGACTTGTTGGGCCTCTAAATTAAACATAAATTAAGGCCTATGACCATCCTTTAGCACATTAAACCTCTCTTTTTTCATTAGATAATTTATTTTTAACTTTAATATATTCATTAGGAAGGTTTATGAATAATTTAATATTTGTGCCTAATATTATTTATTTTTTGTGGAATATTATGAGAATATTTGGCAGATTATGAAGAGTTGGAGGAGGAGATAATTTATGGACTTGTTCCCTACTACTGGAGGATCAATAATAAATAATAATTCAACAAGATATTATGGAATTATGGCACAAATTGTGGAACTCTGATGATTGAGAAAATCTAGGAATGTGTTCCACTAATCAAGGGAGTAGATCCACCAATCAAGGGAGAAAATCCATTAATCAAGGGATTTCGGTGGGGAAAGCTTCCTCCATTCATGGGGAATGATTCTTAATCATTTTGTATAAGTACCAAGTCAAATTTTCCTCTAGGGAATGATTGAGAAAATCTAGGAATGTGTTCCCTACCATTTAATTCAAATTCCTAGTATTAGGGACTAGATCCACTAATCAATGGATTCTGGTGGGGAAAGCTTCCTCCATTCATGGGGAATGATTCCTAATCATTTTTTATAAGTACCAAGTTGAATTTTTCTCTAGGGGGAGATTTTCATTAATGTTATTGTGAAGAGAGCTTGTATTCTTGCAACTCCATTGTATTTTCTTGCAGGGATGTAATTCTATTGACGAAAATAATGAAGATTGGTGTCATGTTCAACTTCTAAATATCTTTTTCCTCCATAGGTATATGAGTTTCCTTGGGCTTGGCCATCCCAGGAGCCTCATAACCCTTTTGTATCACTTTATTTCCTTATTTTCGTTTCTTATTCACATGCATCTCTAGTTTTTATTTCTTTCTACTTCTGCATTTAGTATTAATGATTTCTTGTTGTAGGATTGAGTTAAATGGTTTATGTAAGTTCTTTTGAAGGATCACAAGCATTATCTCATCTTTTGAAAATATTTAGAAGTTCATAATAATCATTGAGTTGTTTGGATTATTCTTCTTATTCCCAAATCTAGATTGTTGGACCTCCTTTTTAGCAAAGAACATTAAATTTCTGATATTTTTTAGAGCATGCTAACGAGCTTCAATCAACTTGATTCCACTTGCATTAGATCAAAAAAACATTCTAGTTCATAAAAAAAAAATTACCCCATTTCATTTTTACTTGATTTGGTTAGGCATTTTTTATATTTACTAGCTCACTAGTTCTCAAATTTCTAGATTTTCTACTAGTACTGTTTTTTATTTTTAGAATGGGTTAACAGAGGTCTTTTTGAGTGATTCCACTTGGAATAGTGACCTAAGACATCCTAGTTAAAAATAAAAATTTTCCCATCCAATTTGGATTTGATTTTCTTGGTCATTAAACCCTCACCAATTTCATCATTTCACAAGGAAATTTTCTATGCTTTTTGAGCGAATCCATCCATCTCCCAACTTTGGTTTCGATTTCTGAGTGATCCAAGAATTTTCTCACTCCATTCCACCCATCATACACCTTTCCTAATTGTTATAGACATATTTGGGCACTGCAAACCCAATATTATATGTCAATAAACTAAGGCCTCTTTAACCCCTGAAAGTGTTGTTTCATACCGTAAAGGATCATGGTCAACCGATTACATCATTCCCCAACGTTCCACCTAAAAAACCACTCAGAACTGGCCAAAACTGGACCATACTAACTGCTCCATGGTCAGCGGGCGATGCATACTGACTCCTACACTATCCAGGTGCGATGCATACTGAATAGGCCTTCTGTGAGGTGCGATGAGCGAGAATGGAAAAATGTCCGAGACAATTTGCTAAGTGGATGCTCATGGAATCTTCTAGAAACTTCTCCTATGACACTTGCCTCTTTGAATTTGCCTAGGGATGAGTAAGAGACCCAAGAAATCTCCAAGTGGAACCAAGAACTACAAATGGAATGACACCAATCAAAAACCCAAAGATGACTCACACCTTTGCAAACATCTATAAATGGATCCCTCATCTGAGAGATCTGGAAGCTGGAATTTTGTAATTTGTAAGGAAGTGTTGATAGTTTGTCTTTGAGAAGAAGCATTATATTGTGGGGTGATCTTTCTTTTCATGAGTTGAAGAGGGCTTTGATGCTGGGAGGATGATACTGGATCAGAAAACTGGGTTGTAATTCTCCCTTCTATTTTAATAAAGTTCTTTGGATTTTCCTCCATACAATTGTGTACTTGTGAATCTTGTTATTTGTAAATGCCATTGTATGTTCAATGTATTTCTGATTCTGCATTGTTTATGATATCATAGATCGATATGCTTTGATGGTGTTCTACTACTTTGTTTCTATAGGTATTCTCTAAGCAGGACAAGTAGGAGAGGAGTTGCAAGCTCTATCAAGGGGGAGAGAAATCAAGAAAGGAGTCAAACGGAAGATCCAGGTTGGTCCCTTTGCTTCTCTCTTATCTATCATACATAGAGGAAATCGCAAATTGCTTTGATTGTTTGTTTCTATGATAGCTGCCAATCCTAGTGGAACTAGCAGATCAAAAAGACACTAGTTTTCCTAGAAACAAAATGGCGACTCCGCTGGGGAGTGAATAGTTTGTTTATTTGTTCTTGTTTTTTTCTTTATAAACTACTGAAAGAGCCTGAAGTTAGCCAGATAGCCTTCGAACTACTCTTGCTCTACAAGTGCATAGTAGATGAATGTTGCTTCAATCAATCTCCAGTTTAGTTTATGAACTGAACATCTGACTTGGAAGCGTTATAAATGCCCTTGTGGTAGCTCAGTAACCTCCCAAGATCATTCCTCTGTACTTTTCTCTTTACTTTCCATCATAGCTTAGCTTAAATCACTGAACTTAGCTGTAAATTTGAGCAAAACCCCACCTCAGTTGTGCTCCCTGGCCCATCGCATTGTCGATCACTGGAAGCCAGTATGCATCGCACCTCCTAAGTATATTAGGTGATATGCATCCCTGTTTCTGTGAAGCACAGGCGCGATGACTGAGTAATCCTATTTATCCCCTTGAAATTTGGGTTTTTTGTCCTTGTTTTTAGTTCTATTTAATTGTTTTGCTGCTTATGAACAGTATCTCATTGCTGAAGCCTCCTTGGTTTACATAGATCAGCCTCCATTGATTAGGATTAGCAAAAAAAAAAATATGTGTTTGTCCATCATTTACAGTCCTTCGTCGAAAAGTTACGTAAATCGAACTGTCGTTTTGGTGCAAAAATTGTCGTAACTGTCGTTTTGTGTCAAAAAAGAGAATTGTCGTAAAGTCTTCCTTCCCTAGATAGTCAATTGAACTTTTTGTCGTGTATTTGATTTTAGTTGTTAATATTTGAAGTGTCGAATTTTTTTTTCTATTCGAAATCGAAAAGTGTCGTTTAGTCTTCCTTTCATTTTGAAAAGAAATTGTCGAAATGTTGCTTTGAAGAAAATATTTCAGATCTATACTCAGTTTTCCTTTTTTGCATTCTTCACATTAAAGGGAACGAAAAAAAAATACATGCATTTGCATTTGCATTTAGATTGTGTGCGAAAAATGATTTAGGAAAAGTGCATTTAGTGTGTGCTCTTTGCACTCTGTTTGAAAGAATCATAATCTTCTTTCCTTAGTAGCTAGGATTTTCATTGCTAAAAAGTAAACAATGACTGTTTATCATTTTAGTTTTCATATTTAGGAATTTTACATCTACATCATGTGGTGAACCTTGAAAGGATAACTTCTAAGAAAGATCGACTCTAAAATAAATTTCAATGAACTTAACAACGCTTTGGAACCTAATGCAACACATCTAGATGTCTAGGCTAGAGACGTGTTCCAGCGTCGTAAAATCTAGTAACTGTCATTTTCATCAAAGGTTGGGTGATTCCTCCTCTTTGATACGACAAGTGCTAGCACGGACTTGTGCTCCCCATACCGTCAAGTATATATTGGAAGACCACAATAGGCTTATATCCTTTATCCATAGGAAGCCGTGTCTGCCGCCCTATCGATCGTAATGCACTAAACACAGCATTCGGGAAGATTGACTACCATACATAAGTCCTTGGTCATTTCTCTTTAATTTATCACCAAGGTGTATATTGCAATTTTGCAGTTGGCTTGGTAATCCCTCTATCCAGACTTCCATAGTAGTCGCTTTCATTCATTTTCAACTCCTTAAAAGAAAAGGTCCATCTGAGCACTTGTCACTTCAGGCTCATTAAAAATTGAAGGGGACTAGAGTCATCTTTAGCTTTTTATCGACTCTTAAAAATTGAAAAAGCAAGGTTGTGTTAAAGCGTCATTAAAATTTATTAAATTCAGAATAGCATCCCTATTCCTTCGGTGATCTTAGGTCAAGATAATGGAGTCTACCAATCAAGGAATCCCTTTTGAGGGGAATCCTAGTCCATTCTCCTCTTGGGGAGATATTGGTGCTCCGTATATGGCCACATTGTCCCTTCCGGGAATCACAATTGGCCTACCGGTATGGCTATTCTCAACCTCTGTCATTCAAAATACCGTAATTCCTCAGCAATCGAATCAGTAACCAATTAATACTAAAGTTGACCCTTCGCCTTCCTCTTCATTTGTTTCTCCCTCCCATTCTTCCTCTTATCTTGGTGAAAATAGTGATGTTAGTAACCAAGTGACTGAGAAGAAGAAGAAAGGGAAAGAGAAGAAGAAGAAGTTAGTTAAGAAAGGGGGCAACCATGAATCATCTGGTGAAAATCCACACACTAAATCTCCCGGATATCCTTGTGTAATTTGCAGAGGAAACCATTTTCATCGAGATTGTCCTTACATTCCGCAGATCTTTAGAGAATGGTCTCCTCATTTGCACTGTCCGGTGTCATCAATCTTTGGCGATCATGTTGACAACACACCATCAACTAGTGAAAATGAAGTACCTGGACAGAAAGGAAAGGTCAAAATTCTATGTGGATTATGTGAAGGGGACCATCACCTTACCCGTTGTCCTTTCTTGGATGAGGCCAAAAGAGTCTTGTGTAATCGTCTTGCTTCACCGCAGCGACTTCCGTCGGGATACAAGAAACTCACCTCAAGTCCTTTATTAGTTGAAAATATGACTGAAATGAGTCAACCATCGGTTGAGACACCTATCGCTGAAAGTGAATCCTCTGAGTCCACATTGGCCCAAAGTCAATAGGTCGAGATGGAAATCAACCCAATTTTACCTTCGGAAGGTTCACCTTCAGATGATACAATTTCCAAAGAGAATGAGAACGATACTGTTTAAATTCTTTTTGTCACTTCAAAGTCTGATGAACTTGGGGGAAATCCACCTGTTCCTTCACGACAGGAAGAGAACCCCCTAGTTCCTGCTACTCAAGGGGTTCATTCAACCATTTATTTGGTACCCCCTCCAAGTAGTCTAGTCACTTCCTTTGATTGGAACCGACTAGCAAAATCCTGCCTTCCTTCTAATGTACCATTCCAAATCATAGTACAAGTTTAAAAAATGATCGTGTCTAGCACTATCATAGATGAAGGGGATTCAGTGAATATCCTTTCCTCAACTACTTGGAAAGCGCTTGGCTCGCCATCGCTTATGCCTATTACACAGAATTTGTCAGGCTTTAACAAAGGAACTAGTCGACCATTAGGGATCCTTCTGAAGTTGCCGATAACTTTGAAAAGGAAAACCATTCACTTGAATGTGATGGTAGTCTAGGTACCGTTAGATTACAATCTACTCCTTGGACGTGACTATGTTTATAGCATGGAAGTTATTGTTTCCACACTCTTTCGAGTGATGTGTTTCTTGCATGAAGGCAAAATTGTCCAGCTTATCGACCAACTTTCATTTCCTAGTTCAAACATAGCTCCAAGTCAAACATCATCCCTAGATGGTCTCTTTGCATCAAGAGTGTCTCTTCAACCTTCATTCCATCCACCTAATTGTAGCGAGTAGTCCGGTGAATGTAACGAAGCTTAGGGGGCATGCACCCTGGTTTGCTTCTGCAGACGAACCCAGCTGCAAAAAATAGGTTTCCCTATAGGTTATGTGATTGGAAGTGTTATATCACACCATTCACCTTTGTCTATCCAGTGGACAAAGCCAAGGAAGTGTTTCTTTGGATCTGCTGAAAAAAATGATCCTGCTTAACCACAGTGACTTCCATATGATTACTTAGAGACTCTCCTTTTCTCGATGCGTGGGGGCATGCAAACCTTCTTATGCAAGCAAAAAACAACCAATTTCTTTTTTTAGCTTTTTAGTTTTAACTTCTTAGGTTAGGTGATTGGTCTGATCCACCATTCACCTTTGTCTGCAATGCGCAGACAAAGCAAAGGAAGTGTTTGAACCGTTCCACGGATGAAACCATCCTACCTAACCTCAGTAGTTCCTTAGCTTTATAGCTTTTTTAGCTTTTTAGTTTGGTCATTCCTAGCTTACATTAAAAGGAACATGAGAAATGTTTCCACAAGGTTCAAGCTCGTTAATAAAAAATAAACCCGCCGATGAGCAATGTTTCCACAAGGTTCAAGCTCGTTAAAAAATAAACCTACCGCTGAGCATATGTTAACGCAAGGCTCAAGCTCATTAAAAAGTAAACCTGCCTTCAGTAAACAACCTCTGTGATTTCCATGCTATCAGCCTTTTGAACCCTGGTTGTGTTCTGCCATCACCTCCATCCTTTTGGCCGATCAAACGCTTCCGCTTGATTGTTTACCCTTTTGAGGAACACCTGCGACAAGTGACCCTGTTAGCCAACCTCTTCACATCACCATGTTTTGAGAAGTTCCAAGATTACTTGGAACTTATTGCTACCCTAAAACACCACTTGTTCCTCAAAACGAGCCTCCTTTAAACTCTTTTCAGACTCATTAAATATGAAGAGATCGTCAAGATATTGGCTTTTCCAGCTCGTTAAAGTAATCAAAATGCCATCCCTCCTGTATATTTTAATCTTTTTCAGACTTGAGGGATTATCCCACTAAAAATTTTGAGCACTTGCCTTTTCGGCTCACTAAAGTTATCGAAAACTCATCCCTTTTGTATTATTTTATCCTTTTCCGAACTTAAGTGATTATGCTACGAAAAAGAACTGCTAGAGTTTCCTTTTTGTCCCTTTTCAAACTCTCTAAACATGAAAAGGACCTATTTCTCCTTGTCATTAAACTTGTTAAAACAATAGCGACAAACTTGTCCACTTAGACAAGAACGAGTTTCACTGTTGCTAGGCTCACTAAAACGTAGTGACAGGTTTGCCCGAAGGGAAAATTATAGAACACGCATATGTTATTCTCCTCAAGCTTGAAAAAAATAAAGAGGTACTGGTCAGAAATGACTGGGGAAAAAGGGAAGAAAACTTGAATAATTTTATTGGTAGCAGGTCGCTCTTGAACATGACACTTTCACTCCATCACCATGATTGAGTCGAGTTCGGTTATTCCGTTCACCAGTCATATCACCATTGGTCCTCCATACCATCCATATTTTTGGGTTAACGCTACCAATCCATCTCAGTGTCGCCGATATGTTCAAGAGAAGTCATTCAGAGAATTCACCATCCAGCTAATGCCTCATCCACTACAATACCTTCACCCTCCATTTTTCATGACCGTCGTTCTTGAACCTTGTATCATCAAATCATTACCACCTCTAGAAAATCATTTGCTTTGTTTCATGTCGTAGATGTGGGATACATTAAGGCCCTCCTACGACGGGTCACTTCTTGTTGACATCAGCTCATTATCCAATAAGTTGACTTAGAAACAACCCTTTTAGTACTTTGACACTTGTATGCCTTAATGGCAAGTTTCTCTCTTCCAGCGACAAGTTTACATCAATGGCTTCGACCGAGAGATTTTGCGTGGTGTTCGACATCGGCTCATATATTCACACCACATGAATTGTATTGTAGTACCTTGAGGATCATTATCATTATCAATGATTCCTCTCGTGCCTTTTAACAGCTTATATTATTGGCTGTTAATCAAGCGATGTCCTTCCATGTTCGACTTCAGAACATCTTTTCACATGGATCGACTTGTACATCGGATGAAGATTGAACGAGTTTGAAGACCCCAGATCTAGTTTCATCCATCTGGGCTGCAATATATTCAGGAATATAAAGACATCAAATGTACACAGAAGCTACACAGATGATCATCTAAGCTAAGGGATGATGACTCTACATATAAAGAATCACCAGTCTGCAACTGCAGACAATTATCTGTCCTATGTACATGAAAATGAATTTATAAAGTTGAGCATGGGAATGCCCGCCTTAGCTAGATCATGAAAATAATATGATGATTATGTATTGTATTGTATCTTATACAGGTCACCTTCCAGTTCAAATACCTCGGATCCTCATGATAAACCATTTCACCCGACATCAAAAGATTTACGACTTCATGCTTTAGGGGGGAATTGTTATAGACATATTTGGGCACTGCAACCCAAATCTTATATTTCGATAAACCAAGGGCTTTTTAACCCCTAAAAGTGTTTTTTCATACCTTAAAGGATCATGGTCCACTAATTACATCATTACCCAAAAGTTCCACCTGAAAAACCACTCAGAACTGGCCAAAACTGGACCATATTAACTGCTCCATGGTCAGCGTGTGATGCATACTAACTCCTACACTAGCTAGGTGCGATGCATACTGAAGAGGCCTTCTGTGGGGTACGATGAGTAAGAATGGACAAATGTCTGAGACAGTTTGCTAAGTGGATGCTCATGGAATATTCTAGAAACTTCTCCTATGACACTTGCCTCTCTGAATTCGCCCAGGGATGGGTAAGAGATCCAAGAAATCTCCAAGAGGAACCAATAACTACAAGTGGAATGACACTAATCAAAAACCCAGATATGACTCACACCTTTGCAAACATCTATAAATGGATTCCTCATCTGAGAGATCTGGAGGCTGGAATTTTGTAATTTGTAAGGAAGTGCTGATAGTTTGTCTTTGAGAAGAAGCATTGTATTGTGGTGTGATCTTGCTTTTCATGAGGTGAAGAGGGCTTTTATGCTGGGAGGATGATGATGGATCAAACAACTGGGTTGTAATTCTCCCTTCTATTTTAATAAATTTCTTTGAGTTTTCCTCCATACAATCATGTACTTGTGAATCTTGTTATTTGTAAATGCCATTGTATGTTCAATGTATTTCTGATTATGCAATGTTTATGATATAATAGATCAAGATGCTTTGATGGTGTTCTGTTACTTTGTTTCTATAGGTATTCTCAAAGCGGGTCAAGTAGGAGAGGAGTTGCAAGCTCTATCAAGGGGGAGAGAAATCAAGCAAGGAGTCAAACGAAAGATCCAGGTTGGTCCCTTTGCTTCTCTCTTATCTATCATACATAGAGGAAATCGTAAATTGATTTTATTGTTTGTTTCTAGGATAGCTTCCAATCCTAGTGGGACTAGCAGATCAAAAAGACACTAGTTTTCCTGGAAACACTAAGCCTCCCATCACCTCCAACACCTCACATTTTTGTCTCGGCTGTATCCTGTAGGTTTCATGTAATTCCTACAAGATCATCATATAGGTTTCTAGTATATCTTGTAGGTTTTCCTGAAACGGCCTTTTTTGAGGCCGAATTGATGGAAAACCTCTAGGAAGTCACCAAACACCTCCCAAGGGTATCCCACGCCATCCAACCATCTCCTAACCCTTCTATCCAGCCTTCAACATCCTTAAATTCACTTGCCACATCACCAGAGGAAATTAGTTTTCATACTTGATTTTGCATGAAAAGACAAAAACATATTTATTTCAGTCCCTTTACTTGCACATTAGTGATGTTTGATGCTTCTTACTTCCATGCTTAGATAGTACCATTTGGTTTATGATAATCTAACATTATTGCAAAGCATAGTTTCTTGGCAGTTAATTAGGAAATGTTGTGATTTAGTATTCGATTTCCATCTCTTTACTTGTACTTTCTTTCTTGCAATAGGTTAAGGTTCCATTTCAAACATTTCATTTTCTGTAATTAGTTTAGGATTTGACTTTAGTAAATTCATTTCATTACATCAAGACAGCAAAGGAAGGACACATTGTATGTCACACATATAGTGTTGACACCTCTTAAGTTTGTACTAACCCCGGGTTGATAATTAAATTCGGTAGCCTTGGGAGTTGCAGCATTCTTGTTGCAATACTGAGGCCCATCACTTTTTTGTGCCATTACTGGGGAGGTGTCAAAGTATGCATTTTTTTCTTCCCCGGTTGATTCATGTCTTTTCACTTTTTTCAAAAACAAAATATTTTCATTAGGCATATTTAATTTCAAAAGTAGAAAATTGCATTGCATTATAGTTTTCATTCAATCATAAAAACAAAAACAAAATTTCTCCAACACCAACCCACCCCCCCATTTGATCACATGGTGCAGTAAGAGCCATATCACCAATCACTTTTTGCAGGTAGAAGAAGAAGATGACAAAGAATGTAGAAGAAATGGATGGAGATGATGACAATGACGAAGATCCTCTCAGATTTCCCATTCAAGATATTGATGGTAGTGTGCACATGAAGAACATCCCTTCATCTTTTCTTCCAAAATTTCATGGTCTAAGGTCAGAGGATCCAAAACCTCACTTTGAATTTGAGATTGTTTATAGATCTTATGGTTACTTATTAAAAACTCAAAAACTGAGATTGTTTCTAACAAAATTGAAGGATAGAGCTCTTAGATGGTTCATGAGTTTAGGGACTAATTCAATAATATCATGGAATGATATGCAAAATATATTTCTAGACAAATATAAATATCATGATCTTAAAGAAGAAATATTTAGAATGAATCAAATAGAAGATGAGAGTCTTTAGGATCTAATAGAGAGGTTCATGTATAATGTTAAGAGGGAAAACCTACATCATTTAGGATCTGACACATTAAAAACCTCTTACTTAAAACAATTAGGGATGAGTGGATTGATCTACTTGATATCATGAGTAGAGGTGATGTATATCAATTATCATTTGAAGAAAATTGTGAAACATGCAAACACATATCAAGATGAAAATCAAGAGTAGGTAAATCAACATCAAGATCGGTAAGTCAAGCTAAACTAGGAAATTTGTTTAATGATTTTAAAATAGAAATTATTAGCAATATAACAAAACAAGCAGAAATGTTAAGAATGCAAGATGAAGGAAAGGAAAATTTTGATATTTGTGTTGCAGAATCACGAGATGCTAAACAATGTCTCTCCTTACCAAGGTTGAAGGAATTTCATCAAGAGAACAATGGGGCAAGTCAATTGCCAATGCAACAATGTTATGTAGCTCCAAGAGGACCATGGCAGCCTATTCAGTTGGATATGATGCAAGAGCCTAATTCACAATTTCAAGTTTATGCATATCCACCTAAAAGTAATTGGAACACACCTTTTCCTTGGCAACATTGGCCATCTCAAGCCCAAAACCAATCTTGGCAACAAGGTTGGTAAGGAACATATGGGAACCATCCACAATATCCTCAATATTTCCCTCAATATCCTCCATACCAAGCTCCATGTTATCCCTACCATTCACCTCCACCACAACCACAACCCCATCCACATCCATCTCAAATATACACTCCCACTCAACTACCTGTACCATAATTTCCAAACCCACATATTGAAGTAGCTCATCCCACTTACAATGTTGAGGTACAACACTTCCAAACATATCCTCTTGAACTTAATGGTATTCACCATAGCTTAGGAAGAGTATTGCAAAAAATAGATTCTCTTGATATCATTGAAGGAGTATATCCAGAAGAAGAAGATTCGAAAGAGAAGATCAAAGAATCATGGGTTGCACTTGATGAAAATCAAACATCAAAATTAGAGATCAAGAGAGCTCCCTCATGCTTACCATCAAATCCTCAATGTATTCAAGAGAACAATTAGAAAAAAGAGGAGGATTTGAAGGTCATGGTAGAAGAAGACATGAATAATGATCCAGATAAGCAATCAAACCAAGGGCATGAAAGTTATATTGAGGTTTGGTTCCAGGTAGTCACTAAGTTGCAGCATCACTCTCTTCTTCAACTATGCTTGATCCTTTCAAAGTCAAAACATTTGATCACTCAAATCCAAGTACATGTCAAAGCATACATTTCAAGCCTCCACATCATTTGGTCTTTCTTCTTGATGTGCACATGGCTCCATTGCAGGCATTCTTATACTTGAAAGTGATTTTGTTTTTCAAGTAGGGTAGGGTAAAAACAATATATATATATATCTATATATATATATATATATATATATATATCTCTATATATATATATATATATATATATATATATATATATATATAGATATAGATATAGATATATATATAAAATAAGAGAAAAAATAAAAATCTCAAGTGAAAACCTCCTTTGAGGCACCTAGGTAGACCTAATAGTTGAAAACCTCATTGAGGCGGCTAGTAGGCCTAGAAAAAAGAAAAAAAAGAAAAAAAGAATCCTTGCTCCATGCATGCATGTACTCTCCAACATCTACAAGCAACAAAAACAAGTTGGTACCAAAAGCAAAACTGGTCAAGCCTAGTCAAAAGAAGTCAAATTTTGACTTTATTCTACTTCACTCAAATGCTCCAACAAGGCCAAGACCATGCCAATCCATCACTCTCATCTATTTTCACCATCCACCCATAATTCTCAAGCTTCTACCACTCAATTTCCTTACTGTCCTAAAAAACTATAGGATACAAAAATACATAGAGCAACAATTTGTTTCTTCCATAACTTGAAAACCATGCATCCATTTGCCAATCTGTTTCAGGGGGAGATGCATATGGATGATGGTAACATGCTCAAGCAATTTCAGAAAATTCCAGTGCACGGTTTCCAAGAAATTGGCCTCCATTACCTAATGCCATTTTTGAATTTTCTCAATATCTGTACATCCATTTAAAAAGTTGTTTCATTGGGAGATGCATATGGATGATGGTAACATGCCCAAGCAATTTTAGCAAATTCTAGTGCATGATGTCCAAGAAATCGACCTCCATTACCTTCAACTATTTTTAGTTTTTCTTGAGATTCGTGCATCCATTGACCAAAATTTTTCTATGGGGAGGAGCATAATGATGATGGCAACATGCTCAAAAAGTTTCAACTCAATCCGATCTACCATTTGGGAGATATGGACAAAACAAATAGTCTTGTAAACCTACAGGATACAGAACAACACCTACAGGATTGGAAATGAGCAGTTTTAAATGATATCTAGAGGTCAAAGAAGCTCCTCTAGAGCTTAGCAGTAGCATCAGGATTATCAACATCACCATCCAACACCTGCACATCAACATCAACTTAGCAGTAGCATGCATGTCTCTCCAACAACCCTCAGGTAGGTACTGGTATGCAATATTTTTGACCTCTTCTCTTGAGCATATTATAGTTAGAAATTTTTTGTCAATGTATGAGAGATGAGGTTTTATAAGCTAAGGATTGGTCAACAGTCTCAGTCGCCTTCAGCTAGTTAATTGTTGCACACTCCTTCACTCATGCAATGCGAAAAGTCAAATTATGAAGGGTGATGATTTCAAGGAATGAGGACAGCAATTAAAAGAAGAAATTTTTGTAAATGCCAATGTCACCACAGCACTCCAAGCCCTCCATCCACTTCATTTTCACTATCTATTCATCATTCATCCATCCCATTTCATTCTTGAAAAAAAAAACAAAGACAACATCCTCTCCATTTTCATGAAATTTCCATCTGCAGGTCAGCAAGAAGGATGCTCAAAGAGCAAAGGAGGATCACAAAGAGACCCCTATCACTCACATTTTTATTTTACCACTCATTAACATTCATTCCTCCACCATTTCTGTCATTTTTTCACTCCTTTACTTCATTTTACAAAGGGACTGTGTTTTCTACAGGATGATCCTGTAGGAATTACAGTGACCCAGAAATCCTACAGGAGGTGTCCAAATGGTAGAACAAGGTAGCAAAAGGTTGATAAGGGTTTGGAAGACCTTGCCAAACTAAAAAATATTCAAGAACCCATCTTGAATAAAGGGCAAGAAGGCAAGCAAATGATCTCAAGAAATAATTATTTTTCTTTGAACAAATATGTTTTTTGGCTTGTCCTTGCAGAACTTACAACCAAGATTCTTCATACAAAAGAGAGAGGCCACCATGGCCATGGATGAGGAACAATGAGGTCACTAAGTTTCTCAGAGGATGAGCAACACTTTCAGCAGGGGGGTATGATGTGCCTCTAAATTAGACATAAATTTTAAGGCATATGACCATCCTTCAGCACATTAAACCTCTCTTTTTTCATTATATAATTTATTTTTAACTTTAATATATTCATTACGAAGATTTATGAATAATTGAATATTTGTGCCTAATATTATTTACTTTTTGTGGAATATTATGAGAATATTGGGCACATTATGAAGAGTTGGAGGAGGAGATAATTTAGGGACTTGTTCCCTACTACTAGAGGATCAATAATAAATAATAAGTCAACAAGATATTATGGAATTATGGAACAAATTGTGGAACTCCAATGATTAAGAAAATTTAGGAATGTGTTCCACTAATCAAGGCAGAAAATCCACCAATCAAGGGAGCAAATCCCCTAATCAAGGGATTTCGGTGGGGAAAGCTTCCTCCATTCATGGGGAATGATTCTTAATAATTTTGTATAAGTAACAAGTCGAATTTTCCTCTAGGGAATGATTGCGAAAATCTAGGAATGTGTTCCCTGCCATTTAATGCAAATTCCTAATATTGGGGACTAGATCCACTAATCAAGGGATTTTGGTAGGGAAAGCTTCCTCCATTCATGGGGAATGATTCCTAATCATTGTTTATAAATACCAAATTGAATTTTCCTCTAGGGGGGGGGATTTTAATTAGTGTTATTGTGGAGAGCGCTTGTATTCTTGCAGCTCCATTGTATTTTCTTGCAAGGATGTAATTCTATTGATGAAAATAATGAAGATTGGTGTCATGTTTAGCTTATAAATCTTGTTCTCCTCCATAGGTATCTGATTTTCCTTGGGCTTGGCCATCCCAGGAGCCTTAGAGCCCTTTTGTATCATTTTCTTTCCTTCTTTTCATTGCTTATTCGCATGCATCTCTAGTTTTTATTTCTTTCTACTTTTGCATTTAGTATTAATGATTTCTTGTTGTAGGATTGAGTTAAATGGTTGATATAAGATCTCTTGCAGGATCAAAAGCATTATCTCATCCTTGGAAAAGCTTTGGAAGTTCATAATAATCATTGAGTTGCTTGGATTAGTCTTCGTATTCCCAAATCTCGATTGTTGGACCTCCTTTTTAACAAAGAACAGTAAATTTCTGCTATTTTTTAGAGCATGCTAACGAGCTTCAATCGAATTGATTACATTTAAATTAGATCAAAAAAACATTCTAGTTCACAAAAAAAATTACCCCATTGCATTTTCACTTGATTTGGTTAGGAATTGTTTATATTTACTAGCTCACTAGTTCTCGAATTTCTAGGTTTTTGACTAGTATTGTTTTTTTTTGTTTTCTTTTAGAATGGGTTAACGGAGATATTTTTGAGTGATTCCACTTGGAATAGGGGCCTAAGAAATCCTATTTAATAAAAAAAAAATTCCCATCCAATTTGGATTTGAATTTCTTGGTTATTAAACCCTCACCAATTTCATCATTTCACAAGGAAACTTCTCCAAGCTTTTTGAGCGAATCCATCCATCTCCCGACTTTGGTTTTGAGTTCTAAGTGATCCTAGGAGTTTTCCCACTCCATTACACCTATCACACACCTTTCCTAAGCCTCCCATCACCTCCAACACCTCACATTTTTCTCTCGGTTGTATCCTGTAGGTTTCTTGTAAGTTGCTAGTACATCCTGTAGGTTTTCCTGAAACAGCCTGTTTTGAAGCCGAATTAATGGAAAACCTCTAGGAAGTCACAAAAAGCCTGCCAAGGGTCTCCCATGCAATCCAACCATCTCCTAACCCTTCCATCCAACCTTCAACATCCTTAAAGTCACTTGCCACATCACCAAAGGAAATTAATTTGCATACTTGATTTTGCATGAAAAGACAAAAACATATTTATTCTAGTCCCTTTACTTGCACATTAGTGATGTTTGATGCTTCTTACTTCCATGCTTAGATAGTAGCATTTGGTTATGTTAGTGTCAGTGTCTTCACACTGCCATCATTGATCAAAATTACTCTTTTTCATTTCATATTAGGTGTCCCATTCTAATGAGTTGCATTCCATTAGGTCATGGATCAACTGATGGTAGATGTTAGTCCAGTTTACTCCTCATCACATGATATCTGTTGACCTCTTTCAGTCATCATTCAGTCAAATGGTTTATAGTCAATTTTCATCTTTGCTCCATTTGATTTAAAAAATTCTTAGGTCTTAGGGTTTTCAAGGACATGAGGTATTAGGGTTTCATTGAAGTCAAATTTTCAGAAAATAGGGGTCATGAAGACATGTGAAAGATATATGAATCTTCAGATATTTTTGATTGTTCACCATATGTAAATTTAATAAATTTTTCACCTCAAACTCAGTTTGAGGTGAAAACAGAGTATTGTTATATTTTTGTAAAATTTCATGTAATTTAATTGTTTCTATATGTAATAAGCACTCAGCAGTTGTTCCTGGTCACCTTGCCAAATCCTGCCACTACAAAAACAAAAGCATCAAGACATCAATCCATCAAATTGCCAAGAAAAGGGGTCAAGCTTCAAACTGAAAAAACAAAGTTTTTGAAAAAGTTACCAAGACTTTAGAAAAGTGAGTTTGAAATGAAGAAAAATCAAAGTGTATGGTATATAAAGCAAAATCAGTGAAAGAAAGCCATTTCATTGTGAAAAAGTCAAGTGAAGAGCTAAAATCATGTTTTGAAGGAAGATTGAGCAAAAAAGGAAGAAAACTCGAAATTTGCTGCAAGTTTTCCTGGAACTTCACGTTTGGAGCTTAGCGCTATGCATCAGAGGGGCGCTACACATCAAGCAATTTTCTCCTGTGTTAATTTACACTGGCGCTACCCATTAGAGAGGCGTTGCACATTGGTGAGAAGGTGCTACGCATTGGCCAGTAAGACTTCAAAACCACCAAACTTCACCTCAAATCATTCTCATTGCTACATTTCTCTTCCAATCAAGTAAGTAAACTCACTTTTGATCTCAAATAGGGTTTTTATGCATTAGACAAATTTTGTCAATTTTGCCTAGTCTCTTCAGTAGTTGACTTCTTCTTCTTTTCTTGGTAAATTTTGCATGGTAAATGATGTAATATGATGTAAATATTGATGGAAAACACATGATATTGTAGATACATCAAATCAAAAGTGGTTTTGGACTAAATGTATCCGTTTCTTTAGTTTTAGAGGCAAGTTGTTCCACTGCCTTTTTTCTTGTTCCTAGTTTAGATGTTGTTGAAATAGCTCCTTGAGTCATGGATTCGACCCCTAATTACTAGCATGAGTTTTTTGATGTATATATTATGTTTTCTCTTAGTCATTTGTAAAGGTTGGACTCTTTTGGAAGTGGTGCACACATTGTATACTTGTATCTGCAAATTGCCCAGAATAAAACCAGGTTTTACAGCTATTTTTGTGGGATTCTTGTGATATTGTGTTTTTGTATTGTTTCTTCTTCTGTAATGAGTTATTTCTATGCGTTATATGTTTCAAAATATCTTCCATTATTCTAAACTAAATGAATCAAGGTAGAGAGGAAAAATTCATTGATAATAGTGCTTTGCCTAGGGAATGCAATTAGTTTTCTATGTTTTCAGCAGTTTGAAGACGATTCATGGTTTCCACATTCCCTCCTCAGCCCCTCAGTAGTCTTAAACTAACCATCTCACTAGATTACTAGTGCATAAACACTTATCTATCTCGCCAAGCAGAACATGTCTGCATCCCGGATTTGATTTCCCAGACCTAAGCTGCCTGCTCCATTTGATCTAGCAGCCAAACCTTCAAAATCATCTCAAAAACCCTAGAGCTACTATACCTAGCCTAAAATATATATTAAATTCAGTCCTCTCCACCAAGATTAACAGGGGGAGAGCCCACTCCTGACCTGGTAGGGATAGCTACCAGGTTAAGCGTGGTTTGTGGTTATCCTCGGATTACCTCCCTTCAGCCTGAGGTCGATCTAGGTTCTAACATAGTGGCAACCATATTGGGGACATAGTTTTATGTTCCTCAACAAATTGTATCAAGTCTAGATCTGATTGTTGATGGTGGACAATGATCAGACACTAGAAGGCTGAAATCATTCACCTGGCGACTCCAGTGTCGAAGAATCCCAAGGTTTAGAATTTTTTATGGCAACTCCACTCTTCAAGAACCAATAGCCTGAAGAATTTCTTGGTGAATTCATTGTTATCAAAATGGATTTGTTTGCTCGAAGGTATGCTCCCATGAGCCGAGATCACATTCCAGGTTTTCCAAATAAAATTCCAAAGGTAGATTGGCAAAGGAATGTCCCTATGTTTAAAGATAATGATAGGAATGATGCTGCTTTACATTTGGTTAGATTTCACATGCATATTCACAAGTTGAAGGTTGATTTTCCTGAATACTGCTTGATGAAGATATTCATGGCCACTCTGGAAGGTGAAGCGATCGTGGTATGAAAGTTTGTTGCCTGCTTGTATTTACTGTTTAAAATATTTTCATGCCATGTTCTTTGAAAGGTATAAAGAATCCTATCCATCCTTAAATTTAGTCAGAAATGTTGCAAACATGTTTATAGTTTTATTGAAAATCTTGAGAGATTTTATGAAGATGATGAGTTCATTGATGATGAGATCATGGAAGCTCTTTATGAAAATCCATTTCAGCAGCATAAAGATAGCTTACAAGATACTTGTCAAGATGCTCAAGAAAATTTGCAGCAGGATCAAGATCTTAGTACAATTGACAATGATGGAAGCCAAGGTCTTATTTTAGATCTACTCATAGTAGAAGACAATATGCAGGAAAATCAAGTTTCAATTTCAGATTGTGATAAAGTTAAGTTGGCTAATTCAGATCTAGATTCAGATCGTGATGATGAAGAGTACCTTGTTCTGAATCCCATGAAGGAGAGCCCTGTTGCTGAGATCATCTAGAATGAAGAAGATAGAGTTATTGACCCAAGTGTTCTCATTTCATTAGAACAAAGCCTTCATGAGGAGGTAATCCAGTCATTTCATGAAAAACAAGATGATATCTTTGTTCAAGTAAGTGAAAAATCTTCTTTTGATAACTCAGTGGTAAATGACAATCTGGTTGTCATGTCATTAGAAGATGATAAACAATGTATTCAAATTTCAAAAGACCAGGAAATTGAAGACTGTCATTCAGATTTTTCTTCTCATATTTCATGTTTTGAAATGTTATTTCAAGAAGACAATAACTTTTTGAGCAAAAGTGAGATGGATCAGCTCCTGAAAGATCATGTTTCAGCCCAAGGTAATGCAGGTTTGCAGTGTTCACATAGTCAAGAAGGTGTTAGTGAAACTTCTTCCACTTTTGAAAATGATGAAAACCTTGAAATTAGATTTATAGATCAACGAACAGACATTGTTTTCCTTCATGAAAATGATAATACTGTCATGTTTGATCATCTTGAAGAATGTTTTCTGTTTAAGAATGACTTAGACTATGAAATTGAGGAATATGAGCTTGAGAGAGGCAATATGCTAGAAATAGAGTCAGAATTTCTCATGGTCGAGGAATTTACAGCCAACACTCAAATAGCAGAAGCTTATACTTCTCAATGCCTTCCTATCAATCAGAAACCAACTGTTCTTTCATATCAGAATGAAGGGAGTACTTGTATTTTTGCTGCTGGATCTCAAGACAAGCTAGTGCTTCAGTGTTTTCAAGATCCCTTTGGTATTCTTTTGCAAGCATTAGAAAAGATGAATGTAGCCTTGTTTTTTTACATAAGCCTTGGTTTCAGTTGTTCTTGTGAGTTCCCTACATGTACATCGTTCTACCTGATCGTGGAAAGTGAGAGCAGGATTTCAGTCAGTAGCCATCTGCTGGATTGGTTACATTGGAAGGCCCACTTCACATGATTGTACATATTTCATCAATAGGCAGGTGGTTGTCATCATGATTTGAAGCCCTCAAGTCTCGATGGTCTGCTACCACTAAAAAGCTTTGTAAGTACTTGTTTTAGTTAAGTGATTCTTGAGTCATTTTTTGTTTTAGTCAGTTTCAAGACAGTTTTAGAGTCAATTTGTGTCTTTGAGTCATTAGTATTTAGTCATGTAATTTCAGATTGATTTTTTAACTCCATTCCCAATGGACAAGGCACTAGTCTACTTCTCCCAGAGGTCTATGGTGTTCTTGGCACCTCCAAGGAGCTACCATTCCCATTGGAGCCAAAGTTAGTGTCAGTGTCTTCACACTGCCATCAGTGATCAAAATTACTCTTTTGAATTTCATATTAGGTGTCCCATTCTGATGAGTTGCATTCCATTATGTCATGGATCAACTAATGGTAGATGTTAGTCCAGTTTACTCCTCATCACATGATATCTGCTGACCTCTTTCAGTCATCATTCAGTCAAATGGTTTATAGTAAATTTTCATCTTTGCTCCATTTGATTTAAAGAAGTCTTAGGTCATATGGTTTTCAAGGACATGAGGTATTAGGGTTTCATTGAAGTCAAATTTTCAAAAAATAAGGGTCATGAAGACATGTGAAAGATATATGAATCTTCAGATATTTTTGAATTTTCACCATATGTAAATTTAATAAGGTTTTCACCTCAAACTCAGTTTGAGGTGAAAACAGAGTATTTTTCCATTTTTGTAAAATTTCACTTAATTTAATTGTTTCTATATGTAATAAGCACTCAGCAGCTATTCCTGGTCACCTTACCAAATCTTTCCACTGCAAAAACAAAAGCATCAAGACATCATTCCATCAAATTGCCAAGAAAAGGGGTTAAGCTTCAAACTAAAAAACAGAGCTTTTGAAAAAGTGACCAAGACTTTAGAAAAGTGGGTTTGAAATGAAGAAAAATCAAACTGTATGGTATATAAAGCAAAATCATTGAAAGAAATCCATTTCATTGTGAAAATTCAAGTGAAGAGCTAAAATCGTGTTTTGAAGGAAGATTGAGCAAAAAAGGAATAAAACTCGAAATTTGCTGCAAGTTTGCCTGGCGCTACGCATTGGGAGCTCGGCACTATGCATCAGACGGGTGCTGCTCATCAAGCAGCTTTCTCCTGTGTTAATTTACACTGGCGTTGTGCATCAGAGAGGCATTGCGCATTGGTGAGTAGGCGCTGCCCATTGGCCAGTAAGACTTCAAAACCACCAAACTTCACCTCAAATCATTCTCATTGCTACATTTCTCTTCCAATCAAGTAAGTGAACTCACTTTTGATCTCATATAGGGTTTTTATTCTTTACTTATGGTTTTAGCCTCCTAAAACTCAAAACCCTAGTTGTCTTCTACCTAATTTCTCACCATTTCAAGCTCTTGTCACTTGTCTCCATTTTCCCATTATCATTTTCCCTAAATTCACCTTTAAATCCCATCTTACTTATCCCATATCATCTTCCCCTATTTCCCTACAAAAATTAATCCCTTCACCAAGCTCTAAACCCCCTCACATCAAACCCCAGTTTCTTATAAACCTCACTTACCCTCTCATTTCATATCACCAATGTTTTCCTTCTTATAAAATCTCTTCATACTCATCTTTTCCTCACATAATTGTCCATCATTCATCAAATCATCCCAAACAGTCAGCAATGGAGCGAGACAATGAGTTTGAATATGAGGAAGACACCCTAAGTGATAGCTCTAGGGAAAGGATTTTGCAGCAGAGGAAGCCTCACAAAGGAGGCAATATTATCAGGGATGAGCCCATCAGTATGAGTGAACTACTTGCTTTCCCATTAGCCACCTCACGCTTCAAACATCAATCATGTTTTGATTTTTGTGAAATGGTAGAGAAGCATCTAGTTCCCTTGACTCCAGTTGAACAAGAAGTGGTTAATGAGAGAGAAATATGGCTTGAGAGGGTAAATATCCACCTTGAGGGTCTTCTAAAGAAAGAAAATAGAGACAATAAGATGCTAATGCATATGGCCCACCATTATTTGTCTCGGAATAGAATATGCAACAAGAGGATCAAGCATCTTAAAGCAAGATTAAGGAGGGCTTTAAGGGGAAAAAATAAGGATGATAAGCTCAACATATTGGCTGATGTTAGTTTAACCCAAAAAAGTAACCCATGATGCAAATTTGAGCCAAAATTGGGCAATTTTCAGACAATTTTGTCATTTTCCAATTTTTGAGTTAGAAACAAAAAAAAATTTGGCTGATGCGCAGCGCCACGGGCACTGCGCATTGAATTGGTGCATCCTCTTAACAAATGGCTTATATATTTGGATTCAGCATCAAAAAATAAGCAAACCTTGAAAGATTCATCAATTTTGGAGAAGATATCGGCCACCAAAAGGGCAAAAAACTCTCAAAAAATGACCTCTCTACCACTTTTTGGACACACAGGAACCAGTCGTGGGAGAATCCACGTTTGAGGGGGCAAATGACCTCAAAATTAGAAAATTCAAAGTGTTCCAAAAACTAGAAAGGAAAATCTTTCCAAAAAGCTATCTTGGGCCTAATTTAGATGAGTGTAAGGCCTCCAAAAGCTTCCCCAAGTCGGCGCTATGGATCAGGCTCAGGGCGCTGCGCATCAGACAAATTTTGTCAATTTTGCCTAAAAGTCAAATTTCGCCTAGTCTCTTTAGCACTTGACTTATTCTTATTTTATTAGTAAATTTTGCATGGTAAATGACATAATATGATGTAAATATTAATGGAAAAGACTTTATGGGGTAGATACATCAAATCAAAAGTGGTTTTGAACTGAATGTATCAGTTTCCTTAGTTTTAGAGGCAAGCTATTCCACTGCCTATTTTCTTGTTCCTAGTTTAGATGTTGTTGAAATAGCTCCTTGACTCATGGATTCAACCCCGAATGACTAGCATGAGTTTTTGGATGCCTATATTATGTTTTCTTTTAGTCATTTGTAAAGGTTGGACTCTTTTGGAAGTGGTGCACACATTGTATACTTGTATCTGCAGATTGGCCAGGAATAAAACCAGGTTTTACAACTATTTTTGTGGGATTCTTGTGATATTGTGTTTCTGTATTGTTTCTTCTTCTGTAATGAGTTATTTCTATGTGTTATATGTTTCAAAATCTCTTCCATTCTTCTAAACTAAATGAATCAAGGTAGATAGGAAAAATTCATTGATAACAATGCTTTGCCTAGGGAATGCATTTAGTTTTCTATGTTTTCAACAGTTTGAAGAGGATTCATGGTCTCCACATGCCCTCCTCAGCCCCTCAGCAGTCTTAAACTAACCATCTCACTCAATTACTAGTGCATAAACACTTATCTATCTCGCCCCGCAGAACATGTTTGCATCCCTGATTTGATTTCTCAGACCTAAGCTACCTGCTCCATTTGATCCAGCAACCAAGCCTTCAAAATCAACTCAAAAACCCTAGAGCTACTATACCTAGCCTAAAATCTGTATTCAATTCAGTCATCTCCACCGAGATTGACAAGGAGAGAGCCCTCTCCTGACCTGGTAGGGCTAGCTACTAGGTTAAGCGTGGTTTGTGGTTATCCTAGGATTGCCTCCCTTTATCTTGAGGTCGATCTAGGCTCTAACAGGTTCATGATAATTTAGCATTATTTCAAAGCATAATTTCATGGCAGTTAATTAGGATATGATGTGATTTAGCATTGAATTTTTGTCTCTTTCCTTGTACTTTCCTTCTTGCAATAGGTTAAGGTTCCATTTTGAACATTTCATTTTCTGCAATTAGGTTAGGATTTGACTTCAGTACATGAATTTCACTACATCATGACAACAAAGGAAGGACACAATTTATGCCGCACATATAGCTCCGACACCTCTTAATTTTGTATGAACCCCGGGTTGATAATTAAATTCGATAGCCTTCGGAGTTGCAGCATTCTTGTTGCAATACCCAAGCCCGTCAAGACCTTTCACATAAAACTTGCTATAACAACCATTGCACTCATGCGGACTCATCTACTAAGTGTTATACGTGTTATCTTCCCTTGTGTGTTGTGATTGTTGCATCCGTGTGGCCTATTCCTTTGAAAGTTGTGCATGTCCTATTGTGTTATGTGTTCCTAGCAGAGTTGGGGCTTCCCCCAACCGAATTGGGACTCACTCCCGCCCTCTCCCTCTATGGTGAAAGTACATTGACACAAGTGACACTGAAAATCACCAAGCACATGAACCTCACTTCTTGAAAGACAAAGCAGACCACTCTCCTATGCTAACAAGTAAGAGTTGAGGAAAATCTTTAGGACGATGGCAACTTGGCCATCATACCAGATGGGACTCCCACACCAAAATGTGTGAGGTCTAGTTGGGACTTCATACCAGGGTGATCACCTGAATGTTGGCCGGTCCAACACCGTCAAGAGTTATCTAAGTCTTTGGACCTTAGGAATAGTTTCCAATTGAAATACATGGACTTCTTATTAAGGCACATGGCTTCTCTCATTTATGTAAATATAAGCCATGCATTTTGGTTATGCAAGGGACAATTTTCTATCAATATAATTGGAGGTTATCTCAAAGCCTATGTGTGGAAAATCACTATATGTCATTGTAATGAAATTAAAGGAAATGATTGCCATGAAACCATGAGGAAATTGTGACCATGTGGAAGTGAAATTGTGATCATTTAGTAAAATTAATTACAATTTAGAATACCTACCTGGAAAATTTGTGCTACAGCCCTCGAGGAAAGTCAGATAGCCTTACTGACTATGTGGTAGAGAAGGGAACTATATTCCTTAGCTTGTATAGGCTAATCGAGAAAGAGAGCTAGTGGATTAGTATAGTTATAGGAGTTTATAGATTGTGGAAATTATGGCAATTGGTCCATCTAATTGGATTAAAGCTAACCATAGGTGATTTTTCCCTTGTGGACTAATAACCTCAGTGTAACACCCTCCTCCCACATCTACCCAAGCAACCGTCCAGCTAGGGTAAACATACGATGAGAGGTCACTATGATATGATTCGACCTCCTAACTCACATTAAGGAAGTGGAACCGTGGAAACACACCATACAAAAATTAATCATTAGCTATAGACCCTTAGGAGCCAATCAAATACTTTAGACAACTTGCCTTGGGGTCCCACTAATCATTTGGACAACTTTAGCCTCAGTCTCTCCCATGCAATAGGCATGAGGGTGACCATAAACCCAAAGTCGCTCTCACAGGCTTGCCTACTAGGGACTAGAGACCAAAACTGTCAATGCTATGCTAGCAACTCCAGGATTTGAGCTACTTTTTAGGCCCAAAGCCCAGGTCATTGTCGAGAATTGAACCATCTCTTCAAATTAGTAGAATAACATGGAAATGATAGTAATAAAGAAAATACGTGTTTAAGACCTTGACTAGACCCCTACTAGCCATGACAGACATTTCGTAAAACATATCACGAATATGTAATCTACAGGTGTAAATAATAGTTCTAAGGATAAGGTCTCATACTTAGCTAAGAATCGCTAAGAACCATTGATGCCTCAATACATCAATTGCCATTCCATCCAATAGATCATAGATACATTAATCATTCAATTACAAGTAAAAACATGATGAAAGTCATACATGGCTTCTATCATAAAACACATACATAACCAACATAATAGCAACATAAATACTCATGAAAGTATAGCCATATAGACCACATATAATTCATCAAAATGCTCATATAAATTCAAGGAGAAATAGCCTTTCATTAATGACGCAAAATCCAAACCTAGGATGGGACTTCCACATTCCACCTGGTCGTAGAATGGTTGTGCGAAATATTTCTTCAACCATTCACCCTTGTGCCATATTCCAAGCATGAATATGGGATCCCATAGAACACATCAATTAAATCTCATCTAGGGTTTCCAAAGGCCATCCACCTCAACCCATCAAATAATGATTCCACCACTCGGTCGGACATCACCAAAACCATCATCAGATTGGTCTGTCTTATAGCTCATAATATCACCCTTGGTATTTTTGATGCTTGGTTTATGGCCTAGGGCAACCCCTCCTTCCAGAATTGGTCCAAATATTTTAAAAACAATGTTCTACTCCCTGTATGCTACTTTTCCCTGTGATAAAAGCGTGTACACGCGGGTCAGTCTATACGCAACCCGCATATATGTGTTAAAACACTTAAAAAAAATAAATTTCCTTAATTATGGGCAGAGATCATGGGTTTTACCTATTGATTACCTCCTAGTGGCCGTGGCCCAATTGTTCCCAACTGTTTCCCAACTAAAAAACTAATCTGGGAGAAGTATAAAAAGATTTCAATGGAAAGGCCTTAGGGTGGAGATAAATGATAGAATTACTATACCGAGATTAACCCCTGATTAAGTCTGAAGTATCCCTATGCTTCAAACACTTCCCCAAGTTTAGGAAACCCTTGTTTCCTTGAGTGTTGATATTCTTTCACTTGTTGGAGATATCATGGTATTGGTTATGGAAGGAGGTTGTTGAAGACTAGGACTGGACAGACCTGGAGGACGGTTCCACTTGGAGCCGGAAGAGGAAGACTCAGGTGAACTCTTTCCATGTTTACTATAGTTTTCTACAATAAAAAGAAACATTGTCTTGTTCTTGAGATCGACTTTGTTTATGCATCAGATGTTATTGTTATGGTTTATATATGAATGACTATTTTGATGTATAACTAACCATCTACTTATATGATATAAAGTTGATTTCACTAAAATGCTTTATCTATATGCTACTATGTGTATTCGAATTGGTTGATTTGCAGGTTCGAAGATCATTAGGAGTTACAAAGGGTTTGAAACCTGGCTTGAACTACCCAAACGAAGGACATTCAGGTATGTTCATCCTCACATAGTTAGTTTGTTTAAGCATGTTGCCTGAGTTGTATGCATGTTTCTTACTGTAGATTACTCCTGCTCTTATAGGGTTCTGACCCAAAGCCCTAGGGGACTTATTCCCTTAAGAGAATTGGCGACTCCACTGGGGATAACAATCTTGTTATTCCTATTTTGGGTTGTTCAGTGTCCATCAGGGCTCAGTTCTTAGTTTTATTGCTCGGACAGTATTGCTTGCTCTTGTGGGAACTCAGACTTCAAGCCTGATCTTTTTCATCATACCTCATTTTTTATTTTTATTGTAAAACTTCATATTCGCACCTTTGTTTGTTTACAAAAGCGTACACACGCTTGTTTCTGTGAACTGAAACCGCGTATACACGAGTTTCTTTTAGCAGAAGCGCATGTACATGCACCTGTGTAGGGACACAGTCGCGTATACAATTTTTTGCATGATTTTTTCAAATCTTTTTTCCCAAAAAGATTTGTTTCTTGGTCTATGTGGTTTCTGAGTGGTCAGTTTCTGTCTTCAGAATTTAATTATTCAGTGAGCTTACTGTTTCGAATTCTCTCCTGCTTTGAAAAGTTTTGGCCTCGGTTTGTGTTAGAGTGAGTTTTATGATTTGTGTTTGAACACACAAGGCTTCTTATAGAGGTTCTTGATTGTTCTAGTCTTTTGAAATAGAAGATTGTTTGCAATCTTTGTGTCAAACTTCAGTATTGATTTGCTTACTTTACTTCCCATCATTTTTGTGGCCATACCCTTTTTCTTGATTTTCGAAATTTTCTAATTGATGAATTTGAGAGTTTGTCTTTCTTGATTTCTTGATCAGTTTCTCAAAGCTCATTTTGCTGATTTTGGATCATTTAGTGCAAGTTGAAACACTTTTTGTTCAATTTTTCATTCGTGTTGAATTGATAACTTACAAAGTTTCCTTGTGCTTTGCTTTCGGTCTTTGAGTCTTTGGTGGCATTTTGAGTACTTTTGAAAAGTTGTTTTCATTGCTTCTTGAAAAAGAAATTTTCTTCAAAAACATTGTTTTTGCTTTCTTTTGCTGAATTTGATTTTGGTTTCTTTGGTTTTGTGAAAATGAATTGTGATTTTTCGAGATTTACCTTGCTTATTTGGAGGAAAATTTGTATTTGAAACTTGCAGTCTCTTCAAACATTTAAGTTGGCTTATTAAAAGGTTTTAAACAATTGCTTTCATCTCTTTTTAGAGTAATCTATAATTTCGCATTATTATGTACACCTTGCATTAGGGTAGTTTTTGCATAATTAAAGCATCAATAGTCTTTTAGTTTTTGTGAGTGTGAAGTCTGCTATAAGAAAAGAAAAGGAAAATGTTATTTCTTTATAGAAGTTTCTTAGAACCGAAGTAGAAGTTTCTTTTCATCGAAGAATAAACAAGTGCATTTCATATAAGTTAGTTTTTCATTAATTTCTTTTGTGTCATAAAAAACACCATTGGTTTCATTTCCATATTGTCCCTTGACTTAAAAGAACAACCACTTAAAATCAAGCGCTTAATAAAATAAACTAGAACTTTTTATATTGTCAATCAGATACACCAACAAGTTTTAGGTTTATTTAGGGCCTTGGATTAGGCGAGAGGAGAGTAAACTCTCCAAGGCCATTCTAAATTGTAAAACATAGAAGTCTAATTAAAGAGTGAAATCTAATAGCGTTAGGGAGACTGGGAAAGCTCCGTGACTGGGAGTTAAGCATGAGGGTTTGTGAAGATAAGGACGAGAGATACCCCCTCTCTTACTTGTCAGATCTTACCCCACGATTGTTCTGCCCAGCTTCTGATACGAGTTGGTATCTTTAGTTGCCTATCCTAGGGATCTACACAGGTGGCTGCAGAGTGGAATCCCGTGGCACCTGAGGTTGACATTGCATCATGTTCAATGGTACTTCTGGAGGGCACCCTTGCGAAGCTTGGGGGCTTGCACCACAAAGGCCGTTGTCTGGAGGTCAGTGTAACTACCTTTGATACCTTCGCTAGTAGACCTGGGGTGTAATTACCCCAATCTATTTTCAGAAGACCCTTATTATTAACTTTCTTGTATTTTGGTGTCTGGTCCTAGTCACCCGGAGTAGAAATACTTAGCAGTTGTTTGATTTCTGAATTATTTAGGGACATTTTTAGTGTGTGTTCCTCCTAGTTGGCCTAGCTTTCAATTTTCTTGAGTCTTTAAGTAGATCTTATAAAAATAATTCAAAGTGGCTGACCAACCACCTCGACAATCCCGTATACTTCGTGGGCTTTCACCTACGAGTCCAGAGCCTTCTCCTAGAAGACCTAGGAGCGATTTTGCCAGTGGTTTCCAACCAGTGGCAGCAGGTGCATCAGAGATTGATCCTCTGCTTAGGGGCATTAGTTCACAAGATAGACCCAATACTACTATAGAGTTAGAGAGGAACACACCAGTTCTTTCTCGAGTACTCGTCCAGTCGGAAGATAGTATTGAGGTAGAAGAGCTTTCAGAGTCAATTGCGGCTACTAATTCTCCTCTCCCTTCTGATCATCCAGACGCATTGTTATACATTGGAACTTTGACTCACAGGCCTTCAAGCCCAGGTCCACACACATCTATCCCTTCGATGACCACTGCTAGAAGCATGGCATCCACCACGAGTGTTGTGAGTATGTAGACTCCCATGTCAGTGTAAGGGGTAGGAATTATTTCCATCCCATCTACATCCTTATTTGTGTTTACTACTAACACATCCTTATTAGGGTCTACTTCCATTCCGTCGACAAGTGGAAGTTCTCAAGCCAATGCATCCAGTTTTGGATTCTTCCCTTTTGGAATGCCCTCTCAAGGTATTCCTTCAGTTCCATTAAATGTACCATTAACCGCCTCCACGTCCATGATGAGTGGATCGACCTCTTTTCAGGGTTTCCCATTTGGAAGTGGTCATATACCACATTCCAATCCAACAGTGAGGTCTATGCCTTTTCCTTTCACAAGTCAAGATAGTAATCCCTTCCAGAGTTGGACAAACCCTACGGTTAGTGGGATAGGAACTGGGAATCAGTTTTTTGGCCAACAAGGGAATGTGTCGTATTCCTCAGTCAATTCATTTCAAAGTTTTCCACCCTTAGCTAATGCTTTGAACCCTTACCAGGGGTTGTTAGTTCCTTACAATAGTTCGTTAGGGGCAAGCTTTGCTGGTTATAGAGGTTTTTCAGCTGGAGTTGGTCAAACTCTGAGTTTTTCTAGGCCACAAGGGTCACCTTTTGGTTCAGTAGGTTCTACCAATTACTTCGGGCAACCTGGTGCCTTTCAAAATCCAGGTCATTCTTTTCAGACTTTTTGGAACCCCGCCCAATTTGGGTGGAATCCCCAAAGTCCTCCACGACTTCCTTTTCTAGCCATGCTTAATCTACCAGACTTGACTAAATTGACGAATGATCCAATCAGATACAATCTGGCTTGGTCTCCGGTCCCAACCAAACTTCCATCAAATATTCCAAAATTTGAAGGGAAGAGTGGTGAAGACCCGGGCGACCATGTAACCATGTTCCATTTACGATGCTCATCTAAATCCCTGATCAATGATTCAATTAGGTTGAGATTATTTCAATGCATCTTAATTGGGAATGTGGCTAAGTGGTATATAGAGTTGCCAAGGGGCACCTTTATGTCTTTCGCTGATTTGGCTAACATTTTCCTAAACCATTTTCAGTTGCCTATCCATTACAAAGCCATAACTGAACTACTACTCACATTTCAGATCATATCCAGGAATGGAGATGGAGAAAGAGGCTCATCAAAGCTGAAACTCCACCTGAATTCTGTCTCGAATGGTTTTTAAAATAATTACAACCCGAGATCTCCAAGGATGTTTCTATGTCTGGCGTTTATTCAGAAGAGCAGGCTATCGTTCACACCCAAGAGTTAGAACTAATATATTCTCAGTCTAGGACTCTTCAGAAAATCTTGCCTGATGCTCCTAGATCCATGGTTGATATAGCCAAACTGAAGCCAAGCCCGCATGTTGATGGTATTTTTGAGTCGATTGATGCAAATATGGTGAACCTTTTGAGCCAATAGCAACAATTGGCTCTACAAACTGCTTCTTCCAATCATGCTACACCGTCTACTCCTTCACCTTCCGAACCTTCCTCCGTAAATTTCATTCAGGCTTCTAACCCCAAAGGAAATAAAAAATTCTGATGGGAAGAAGAAGGGACGAAGTAAAAAGAAGAATCAGGATGGGAAGAGTAATGCGAACAAGCCCGACAATAATGTTGGTGAGGGTGGAAAAGAGTCTAAGAAGAAAGTTAAATTTCCATGCAAGTTATGCAGTGGAGACCATTTGACTCATCTCTGCCCCGAAAATTCAAGATGTTCAGCACTTGTTAGTGTAGCAAGGGTCTTCTAGCTCCCAAGTTGTCTTAACTAACCCTTCCCCAAAGGGCAGCAGCTACTTGTTGGTGCGAACTCAAATCCTGGTACCTCTGCAAGGGGCAACCAGGAGGGGGACAATTCCTCAAGTGTTTTCATGATGAGTTCTAATGTCAATGTGGCTACATGGTCACGAGATTATGGTGAAGCAGAAAAATCTAAGGATAAATATACTCCCAGAACTACAGATCCACTTCATATTGAGTGACCCTCTGTCGAGTCTATACCTCGGATACCGAAGGTTCCACCAAGCGTGTGACTATCAACCCTAATGCTAGGGCAGCTTAGAACTACTCCATTGTCAAGGATCTGGCTCAAAGTCCTTACGCTATGTCTGCTTTAGAGGTACTCCAGTCATGTCCTGCTCAACGAAGTGCTTTGCTTTCAGCGATCGGGGCAGTGGATCCAAACAATTCTTTAGTGCTCTCTCTTGATATGCTCAATGTCAAGAATAGACTTCCTCATCATATGGCTTTTCAAATAAATTCTATTTACCATAAAACTAATATTTTTTGAACGGTTATAGATGAGGGAGCTTCGACGTGCGTAATGTCCATGTCATGTTGGAAGGCCATTGGATCGCCTTCAGTTGTTCCTTCACCCACTCTCTTGACAGCATTTGACGGGCATTCTCATAGGCCACACGAGATTATCCTAGCCTTTCCTATATGTGTTGGAGGAAAGGTCATTAAGAAATCATTGATGCCAACCTCAATTACAATCTCCTCTTAGGACAGAATTGGATTTATGAAATGGATGTCATGGTTTCAACTCTGTTTCACATCCTTTGTTTTCCTCATGATGGGAGAATTGTTAAAGTTGATCAATTGGATTATTCTCCAATTTGACCCTCATGTAACTTCGGATTCTACTATTCCGTTGGTGGATAACCCCTGTCAACGTATCGAGAATCTAGGAGTTGGGATGTATTCTTCATTGATGGGTACATTTGATCTTCCCACTCCTATAGCTAGAATCAATGCCATTTCATCCTCCAAAGAGTCTTCATGAGAAGAGTTCTTGCAGACTCATTATTTTTCAGACCCTTTGACCTTGCCTTCGCCTACAAACACATTAGATTAAGGACAAGTTGGTGGAATGGCATTCCCTATGTCTACAATAGGGCTTAGATATCAATCTATCATTAACTCTGCAGATGACCATCCTACTCATTTTTCAGAGGAAGAGTTAGATGGTGATGTGGCCTCAGCTTAGACCCTTGACTCTACATCTGCTATGGATTGCTTAGATACGATTTTACGAAGCAATCTTAGAAGCAATGACGGATGTAGATCGACTTTGGGAAGATTTACACCATCGTTCATATTTTCTTCCCCCATTGCAGGAAGTCGAATCCAGGTTCTCCAATCTACTTACTAGCGATGTTTGTACGGTTTCAAACCCTTTGGCTCCAACACACATCCGTGCCGAAGGTAATATGTCAGTCATTTCAAAAACCGTACCGATAAAAATCTCTAGGAACCCTAATGTGATAGAAAATGTCTTCATCGAAGCCGAGTGTTCCCCTAAAGATATTCAAATTGACACCAACCTTTTTAAAGAGTTTTGGGATGTATTCGCTTGGTCTTATGAAGAAAAGCCTGGTATTGATCCATCCATCGTTCAACATGAGATCAAGACGTATGAAAACGCTAAGCCGATTTGTCAGAAGCTTCAGCTGGTCAAGCCTAGGAAAGCAGCAGCTATTAAAGCTAAAGTAGAAAAGTTGCTCAAGGCAGGTTTTATATACCTCGTTCCTCTAACGGATTAGGTTTCTAATCTAGTCCCAGTTGATAAAAAACAAGGAACGATCTGTGTGTGCATTGACTTTAGGAATTTGAACAAAGCTTGTCTAAAATATAATTACCCCACACCGTTTATTGATTAGATAGTTGATGAAAGTGCGGGTAATGAGATTTTCTCCTTCATGGATGGATTCTCTGATTATAATCAAATATCTATCCGTCCAGAAGACCAGCATAAGACAGCTTTCATATGTCCCTGGGGTGCCTTTGCATACAAAAAGATGCCTTTTGGTTTTAAAAATGTTGAAGCCACGTTTCAGCAGGCCATGTCTTACGCTTTCCACAACATCAAGAATGTCATCGAAGCATACTTGGATTATTTAGATGCTCATTCTCGAAAGAGGATCGATCATCCCAGTCACCTTCGGTTAGTTTTTGAGAGATGTCAATATTAAAAGATCCGATTGAATCTAAATAAGTTCATTTTAGTGGTTACATCTGGTCAGTTGTTAGGGTTCATTGTATCAACTGAAGGGATTCAATTTGATCCCTTCAAGGTGGAGGCAATAATTCAGTTTCCTCCCCCGTCTTCCATCCGACAACTTCAAAGTCTTCAGGGGAAGGCAAATTTCTTGAGATGGTTTATAGCAAACTATGCTGAGATAACTAAAGGATTTATGCATTTGCTGAGGAAAGGAGTTCCATTTTTATGGGATGACTTTGCGCAATGATCTTTTGATGCCTTGAAGTAGGCGTTAATCTCTGCCCCGCTTTTGAGTCCACCGGATTATGGTAGAGATTTCCTTTTATATCTTGCAGCCGCAGAATCAACCATAGGTATGGTTCTAGTTCAGGAAGATGATGCTCTCACAGAGCATGTGATTTACTACTTGAGTCGAGGCTTGGTAGGCCCTGAACTACGCTATTCTCCGGTTGAGAAATTGGCCTTGGTAGCTGTCCATGTTGTCTAGTGGCTTCGCCATTATATTCTACTACGCAAAACATTTGTCTTAGCAGCGGTCAATCCTTTCCAATTTGTCCTCAGTAGGCGAGTGATTGGGGGCAAATACAATCGATGGATTGTTATTTTACAAGAATTCAATCTCGAGTTCTTGTCAGCCAAGTCTAAGAAATCATTGGTTTTTGTGGAATTAATTTTCGAGCTGCCTTGTGGAGAAGATATTGTTTATGAGGAAAGTTTCCCAGATGAGCATCTATTCCTCATCTCTTAAAAAGACCCTTGGTATGGATATATCATCATCTATATCCAGACTTCAAAGTTCCCTCTTGCTTCCTCCAAGGATGAACGTCGAAAATTATGTCACCTGGCTAAGAACTATGTCATCGTTGGTGATACATTATATCACCGAGGGGTTGATTCAATCATTAGGCATTATTTAACCTTAGAGGAAGTAGATTCTATGCTTAATGATTGCCACAATGGAGCTTGTGGTGGTCATCTATCTGGGCTTGCAACAGCCCAAAAAATCTTGTGTGTCGGCTACTTTTGGCCTTTGCTTTTCAAAGATTGTATTGAAGCGGTCAAATGTTTCCACCCTTGTCAAGCCTATACTTGGAAGATGTGCGCGCATCTAGCTCCTCTTTTCCCTATTATCACTGTTGGTCCTTTTACAAATTGTAATCCGCCTTCAGCAGCGAATCACAAGTACATTATAGTGGCTGTGGACTACTTTATGAAGTGGACTGAGGCCATGCCCACTTATAAAAACAATAGTGAAATAGCGGCATTATTCCTCTTCAATCAGATTATTTCTCTTTTTGGTATCCCAAGAGAGATTAATGATATCTGTCGGCTAAGAATCTCTATATATAATTAGAAAAATAAGACCAGTCTTTCAATATTTTCACATCCTGAAGATGAACCACCGTTGCTGGCTCGAAACGTTGATGGAAAAGGATCCTTATGCGATGGATCCGGAAGATAATCCAAGCAAGATTGTCATTGATCATGGCAGTCATTTATAGAATCAACTGATGTCTGAATTGGCTCTTAAATTGGGCTTCCAGCAGGAGCATTCGTCTGTGTATTATCCTCAAGCCAATGGGCAAGTAAAAGCCATGAATAAGTCCCTCAAGACGATCCTGCAAAGGAAAATTGACAAAAATTGCTCCAATTGGCATCTCATGTTGCATCCGGGGCTCTGGGTGTATCGAACCTCAGTAAAGACTGCCACCAGTTTTACACCTTTTCAGTTATTTTATGGGATGGAATCTATTTTTCCTATTGGGTGTGAAATTCTATCCTTTAAGCTAGCTGTTAAGGTCCTTCCAGAGAACTCTAGTCTCGAAGAGCGCCTCCTTCATTTGAAACATCTCGATCAGCAGTGTTGAGATGTCGCTATAATCAATGAGGCTCATAAGAAAAGGGTTAAAACTCAATACGATAAAGTTGTCCGTCCTCGAGTCTTTTCTGAAGGAAACCTTGTCTTAGTCTATGACCAAGATAAACATGCCTTGGAGGCAGGCAAATTCAAGTCTATGTGGTATGGTCCCTTTATAGTGAAATGAGTTTTAGAGAAATGGGCTTATGAATTAGTCGATTTTGAAGAGAATAAGTTGGCGGAGCCCCTAAATGGGCTCTACCTCAAAAAGTACTTTTCTTAGGTTAAGGTCGAGCAATGGCTTCTTTGTATATTTTGTATTTTTGTATATATTTTATCAAGAGCTTTTGTGATATCGACACTTTTTTGATCTACTTTGACAGGTGTTGATGGATGACTTGGTCTATCTCAGATACACCAATGGTGCTAGTCGACACAGTCGGAACCTTGCTTCGGGAGCTTGGGTGATTTATTATCCAACTGGTCAGTTGATGGTGTCAAGGGGAGTATGTATTTGTTCTGTGTCAAATAATATTGCCGAATATACTGCTATCATTTATTTACTATCCGAAGCTATTTCTTGTGGAATTGATTCATTAGTTGTGTATCTTGACTCACAGCTAGTAGTGTCACAATTGAATAACATTTATCGGGTTTGGGATCCTTATTTATATCACCAATTTCTAAGAGTGAGGGTGTGAAAAGATCATTTGTTTTTATTACTTATTTTCACACTCCACGATCTGCCAATTCATTAGTGGATTATATCGCTAATCAAGCATTAGATTGGCATATCTTTCATTCATCAAGATAAAAACAAACATAAAAATTTGGAACTATATATCTATATATATATATATATATATATATATATATATATATATCATAAAGCTGCCCGTGTGTACATAAAGTGTTTCAAAAATAATATACAAAATAGGGACTAAATGCCCATAATCATGTCCAGACTATTTATCGACCCGGCTCAGGATGAGCGGCTAAGAAAGTGTCCACTGCATTGGCCACACGCTGAAGAATGCGAACAAAGTCTCATGGTACTCCTACCACGCAGCGCTGCATCTCCTCAGGTAGGTCTTCTATGGCCACCATCAGTACCTGGTGAGTCAACCTCACCAAGTTTCTTTGGACTGCATATAAGACCCTCTCTGTCTCAGCAGCCACCACTTTAGCACCTCTTCCGCGACGCCTGTGCCGTGAGAATCCGTCTAGTTGTACCAGACCCACATCTGGAACATGATCACTATGTCAGTATTTTAATCCCATCAAAAATATCTTTAAGTTAATTTTCATATTTAAAAAACACAAAAAAAATCTTAAAATTGATAAAACTTAAAAAATGGTTACCTATATCTCCCCATGTTGCGTTTGGTGGCAGCACCAAATCTGGATCTCCTCTAAAATCCATGCCAGCATAGGGATAGTTGTCCACAATGATGATTTGTTGTTCCCACCAAGAGAAGAACTCATCATCGAAAGCAATCCTCAAAACATCCCCGCCTCTAAGGCGTTTCATTAGGTTGGCCCACCTACCCATCTGAGGATCTCGGGGGCTACTGATAGAGACTGATACTCTGGGGCGCAACCTAGGAACCTTCTTGAAGAAGAAGGAGCACAAAATGGTCCCATATCCAAAATTTTTGGTATGTCCCTTCTGAATTGAGCACAACTGGCTCTTCATATTGGTAAGAAGCGGTGTACACCAATCAAAAACAGTGGTGAGACACTCCACGGCCAAGCTCATGGATACTCGTGATGCTTGGTGCAATGAGGCTGATCCGTTTATCCTGGCTATGGTGAACAGTAAGATCCTCAGGGACAAGCTCTCCACATGTTTTACTGGAATCTGGCCTCTAATTTTCTCCGGATGCCCAGGACAGTATATATGTATGTAGTCTTCCACTAAAAGACTACCTCGTGTCTGGCCAATAAAATTTACAACTTATCCTCTCCGAGAGAGACCAGTGATAAAGTAAATATCCTCTACTTCTATCATCAAAGGCATTTGATCAATCATAAATGCATCATCTTCAATACTCCAATAGTGGATTAACATTTCAAGCAAATGAGTGTTGGCCTTCATATTAGGCATTTTGAAAATTTTTAACAAACCACATCCCCTCAATGCATCTAAGGCCTGCTGATCATTCATAACTTCATTATCAATGGTAGTATGCTCCCTCTCTCTCCATGTGATTGTCATCCTGAAAGAAAATTTAATTTCAACCGTTAGATTTTTGTTTTGAAATTTCAAACTGCATATTCGTGGGTCCCTTTCACACACAGTCGCATGTAGGGCCTTCGTATATGCGGGTTTATAATATCCAACCCACGTATACGCCGCGTTGAAATCTTTAACATAAATTCCTACGGTCAAACCTCAATTAAAATTACTAAAAACAATCATAAAGTAATGGAAGCTTGAATTGGGGGTTACCTGATGACTTTGATCCAATTTAAATGGTCCAATTCTTTGGGGGGAAAGTTTGCTCTTTTTTCTCCACAGCTTTGCTCTCAACACAAATGGTACAAATGGTGAGTCAAAAATTCATTTTATAGGCTTTGAAACTATCAATTTTTTTTTAAACTTGATTTTTTTCGTCTCATGAATCTTTTAACTTGTGAGCTTGGATTGTCAGGAATAGGTTGTTTTTTAGGACATTTTGGATGCTTCTTTGGAAATTTCACATTGGTTCCATGACTGCTAACCCGTCATGGCAGGTATCGTTTACTCACTGGCATATAGGTTAGGGAAACCATTTTTTCCGTTGCATTTTGCATACTAGCCTCCATTTGTCAATACACTTGCCATAGGGTCGATCCCATCGTGTTATGGTTAATAAACCATGTTCACTCACCAATTTTTAAATCATGACACAATGGTAGAGCCATCCTTTACATGGGCATCGTAGTTAGCACCTCACTGACATTGGTTGCCCATGCTGTTTTATTGAGTAGGCTCGAGAGTCCTCTCTAGTCCCGCCATGACTTGTGCATTGAAGACTCATTCCTCTTTGCTTCTTCGCTTCGTTCTAGCCTTATACCCTAAATGATCCTTGGTGTTGTGTTGTACTATTGCATTGAATTTTGACCATTTGCACCTTTTGGCCTTGAGCCGGCTTCACTTGGACTCGTGTTTAAGCCAGTTTTTGACCATGTCTTCTGCAAACTCAAATTTGCAATCCCTTAGCTTCTGCAACTTGACACATCCTCAGACCCATGGAAGGAACATCCGTTTGAGTGTACTTGATGAGCTTCGCCTCCCTAGATTGAGCATAGAAATGTTCCCATCCCAGGAACTAGATCATCGGTTTCACTGACACTCGTTCTTTCCACTGTACTATAACATTCTTTTATTCTTTTTCGAGCTTAAAGAAAAAGACAAAAAATATATATATTCCAAAAAGAGCAGGAACGGGACAAAATTTCCATATATTGTTGGCAGCTAGAGTCAGTTGTGTTTCCCTATAACTAAGCACTCAAAAGAAAGTCTCTCCTCCACTTGGGCGGGATTTAGTTTGACTTAGGTACGCCTTAACCTTGTTATTGAGTCAGTTCTCCTCCAATTGGTTATCTCTTCCAATCATATGGAGAGTTCATTCGTGCCTCCTGCATGACGAACTTATACAGAGTTATCATATGCTACCATATAATCATCATTGAGTCGTGCTTTTTTTCAAGGGAAGTAAGCCTGAGTCGGCCTCTCTTCGGTGTCTCTTGACCTATTTTTCAGTCGACCATCCCTGGTTGTCAGTGTCTTATTTTTCATCACATCAATTATATTGGTCCTCTACTCGTGCTGGTTTGAGAAGGTATCCATTGATTTCACGCTGGCAGGTCTTGTCCTTATCAACGATGACATATTGCTCTAAGGGCAGGCCTAGATAAATCACCTTGTGCTCAGCATTGATCAATATCATGGGTATTTGACTGAGTGGTTTCCCTTGTGTTTGACATCAGCTTTCATTATCACACATTGGGATTCGTGCAGTGCCTTGGTTTCCATTTGACTCTATTAGTGGATTCCTCACCTCTGTGTCAGCTTCCATTATTGGTTGGTTCAGAGGGTTTCTATTGTGCGCTAGCTACATCTTGTGTATGCTGGAAAAGTGCTTCGGTCGGGTTACTACATCATTTTTCGTCCGATTCCTTCCACATTATTGGCATACGGGTTACACTCACACTAGATTGATGCAGGATGCCTTAATTCCTTCCTTCTAGCAGATCTTTTCCTATCGACTATGACTCATTGCTCTGGGGCAAAGATCTAGAGTCCATTTGGCAGTACCTTGGGGTTTGTAGTCATCAGTGGAAAATCCTTTGCTATCGACAGTGGGAACCATCATTATCCCCTGATTGGTAGATTCTTCCAGGTGTTCGACCTTAGCTCATTTATTCACCCATGTTAGATTGTACTGGGTACCTTAACTCTCATTATCATTATCGGTGAGTAGTCTCACATTTGTTAATAGTATACATCAATGACCAGTAATCAAATGATTTCTCACATGGTTGACTTCAAATAATTTATTCCCATTGTGTATAAATGTGCCACGGCGGTCAGTGAAGACCTCAGGTTGCATCAGCATTGTTTGGTTCACTTGTCAGTTGCTCCTATTGCTTCTAGTCGATACTGTTCCACATTATATGTTGCAGTCCTTCACAACGACATCTTATATGCGGGCATCAGAGTTGCAATGTAGTATCATCTTATTCCATCATGTTCATTTGGTACTATTGGGATCAATTTTTGACATCAGTGATCAGCTTCATCGATCATCTTCTTATATGTGATATTCAGACATGTACTTATTTGATCATGATCAGATGATCCATTATGTACTTTCAGTTCTTTATACTTGTATACATAGTGGATCTTCTTGTACTTGACATGCGAACATGCTTTACTTTCTCTAAGCATGGGTATGCCCACCTCAGACAGTTGTTTCTTTCTGATCTTCTTTTTGATGGCTTGGGAGGCTGAAATCTGGTGAAGTCCTTCTCAATTTTTGACAGGTTTCCTTTCCATATACTTAATACATTTCAGCCATCATGTACCCCTTCTAACCTCATATATTAGGGGGCATCTGTTATAGCTCCAAATATCACCCTTGGTATTTGTGATTCTTGGTTTATGGCCTAGGGCAAACCCTCCTTCCAGACTTGGTCCAAATATTTTAAAAACAGTGGTTTACTCCCTGTACGCTACTTTGCCCTGTGATAAAAGCATGTACACGCGGGTTAGTCTATACCCAACCTGCGTATATGTGTTAAAAATATTTAAAAAATTAAATTTCCTTAATTATGGGTGGAGATCATGGGTTTTACCTGTTGATTACCTCCTAGTGCCCGTGGCCCAACTGTTCCCAACTATTTCCCAACTAAAAAACTAATCTGGGAGAAGTATAAAAAGACTTCAATGGGAAGGCCTTAGGGTGGAGAGAAATGATAGAATTACTATACTGAGATTATCCCCTGATCAAGTCTGAAGTATCCCTGTGATTCGAGCACTTCCCCAAGTTTAGGAAACCCTTGTTTCCTTGAGTGTTGATATTCTTTCACTTGTTGGAGATATCATGGTATTGGTTATGGAAGGAGGTTGTTGAAGACTGGGACTGGACGGACCTGGAGTACGGTTCCACTTGGAGCCAGAAGAGGAAGACTCAGGTGAACTCTTTCCATGTTTACTATAGTTTTCTACAATAAAAAGAAACACTGTCTTGTTCCTAAGATCAACTTTGTTTATGCATCAGATGTTATTGTTATGGTTTATATATGAATGAATATTTGGATGTATAACTAACCATCTACTTATATGATATAAAGTTGATTTCACTAAAATGATTTATCTATATGCTACTATGTGTATTTGAATTGGTTAATTTGCAGGTTTGAAGATCATTAGAAGTTGCAGAGGGTTTGAACCCTGGCTGGAACTACCCAAACGAAGGACATACGGGTATGTTCATCCTCGCATAGTTAGTTTGTTTAAGAATGTTGCCTAAGTTGTATGTCTGTTTCTTGTTGTAGATTACTCCTGCTTTGATAAGGTTCTAACCCAAAGCCCTAGGGGACTTATTCCCTTAACAGTCTCCATCCAATCCTTCTAAGGCTTCCAGATTGTTTGTTTCAACCAAGGCTTCAACAACTAGTAACTCAACCCACAAATTATATAAGGCTTCCAGAGCTTTTTTACAACCACGACTTCCAAGACTTGTAACTCAACCCACCAAGGGATTCTAGAGTGTTTGTCCAACCAAGGCTTCTAGGACTAGTAACTCAACCCAAGCTGTTACAGGGCTTCCAAAGCCTTTGTCCAACTAGGGCTTCTAGGAACTAATAACTCAACCTAAGCTAAGGAAACATGAGAACCAACAAAAAAAAACAACAACAAAAATAAACCACAATCACCATGGCTATCCAGGAAATGGAAAGGCTAGGAAATCCAATGTCAATCTCGGTCATCCTCCATGCCAATGACAAATCACAACCAAAAATCCAAATGCATATGCCATGCATGCCAAAACTAGTGAAGTAAACATACATGCAACTTGCTACCTGCAAGAAAATATGATGTAGTTGTTGATCCCGATGCCCTCTTGCACTTTCCTGCTCTTCCTCTGCCTTCCTTCTCCAAAAATCCAAGTATGACACACCCTCCAAGAGTGCTCCAAGAAAAATCTAAGTCTCCAAGAGTATGAGAGAGAGAGAGAATAATGAGAGAGCTCCAAAGCTGAACTGACAAAAGGTTACCAACTTATCCTCAAAAACCTTTTTATGAATGAGGCCTCTATTTTCTTCATTTTCCATTATTTTCCTTCAATTTTCTCCTCACATGCAACCTGTGACCTTTCACCTCCATTTTCTCCTAGTTTCCATTATTTTCATAAATAAATGTACGAAAAATGTCATTTTTCCTTTCCAAATCCTTAGCCATTGCCTTTGCCAATTTTGTTAGCCATACACAATCACAAATGATCCCCATCACTAGGATTTTTCCAAACATTCAACTTGGAACAAGTGTCCCATCATCCATGGTTATTATTTTTCCTTTATTTACTTTTATTACATGGAATTTTCACCAGGGTTGTTACATAACCCTCCCCCTTGGGGGAACACTGTCCTTGGTGTTCAACAACACCTATAACCACAAAATTGTTGTAAGAAAAGAATATTGTTGATGGATCTTTATAACTTAGCTTGATGCAGTATTTACAATGATCACCCTATTGAGAAGAAAACCCCCATAACAACATAATAACATGACATCATAAAAACATACCTCATATTGGAGCTTGATAACACAACTTGTGGCAATATTTACATCCATATACATATGTACATAAACCATCTTCATCTAAACATATATCAAAACATATACCAAAGCATATACCAAAACACCAAGCCAAAAATCCTTTGCCTCAACCGAAAACAAGGAAGGATACATAGCCTGCATCTGATCTGCCATCTCCCATGTAGCTTCATCGGGCCCAAAGTGCTTCCACTGCACTTTAACTTGCTCGATTGCTCGGTTCCAGAGCATGAACACTTTTTTCTGCAATATACACTAAGGCTTCAGCTAGAATTCTCCATCTGGTTCCACATGCAATACAGACCAGTCAATCATATGATCAGCATCCTTAACATACTTCTTAAGCAACGATACATGAAAAACATAATGGACTTTCACTGCCGGAGGCAGTGCAAGTCGATAGGCTACTGGCCCAATCCTCTCAAAAATGTTGAAGGGTCCACAAAACCGTGGTCCCAACTTGGCACATGATCCAATCCACAATGATCTCTTCTTCGGTTTGATGCGCAAGTACACCTGTTCCCCAACCTAGAACTCCTTGAACAACCTATTCCTATCTGCATAACTCTTATGCCTATCTTGTGTTTCCTTTAGATTCTTCTTGATTACCTGCATTTCTTGTTCCATGTCTACCAACATATCTGGTCCAATCAACACCCTGTTAACCGAATCACTCCAACTGATGGGAGTGTTATAACTCCGCCCATACAATGCCTTAAAAGGACTCACCCTCAATGACTCCTGATAACCATTATTGTATGTGAACTCAACCAATGGAAGTTACTCTTCCCACTTTTGTTTTTGATGCATCACATACATCCTCAACATGTCCTCTGATATCCTGTTGACCCTCTCTATCTATCCATCGGTCTTCGGATGATAAGTTCTGCTGAAGGCCAACTTTGTGCCCAAACCTGCAAACAACTCCTTCCAAAACTTGGAAGTGAAATCCGCATCCCTGTCTGACACAATCTTATTTGGAACACCATGCAATCTAACCACATCTCTTATGAATACCTGTGATACATCACTAGCTGAGAATGTAGACTTAACCGAAATGAAGTGTGAAACATTTGTCAACTTGTTCATAATAAGCATGATGGAATCATGTTGTCTCACTGTCTTCAGCAAACCTATAATGAAGTCCATGGAAATGACTTCCCATTTTCACTCTGGAAAAGAAATCGGTTGTAGCATTCCACATGGATGCTTACATTTTGCCTTCGCTCGTTGACAAACAAAACATCTAGCCATGAGCTCTACTACATCTCTCTTTAGATTTGGCCAATATTAAAATCTCTTCGTTGTAGTTAATGTCTTCTAATAAAGAGGGTGACCTAAATAAGGTTTCACATGAAACTCCCTCAAGATCACCTTCTTGAGCTCATTGTTATCTGGTACATATATCTTGTCTCTGAATCTATACAATCCATCTGTTGTGAGACAATAATCCATATCATGTGCACCTGCACCTATACCTGTGCTTGTACCACTACCTGTACCATCACTCGTACCAATACTTGTACTATCACATGTCCATCTTTCATAAGGACTCCACCAAGTCCCTTCTTGCAATCTTCATTGTATACTACAAATTATTTGTCTAGGTATGCAATATTTAGCATTGGTGCATGTGTCAACAACTGCTTAAGCAACTCAAAACTAGCCTCACACTCCTCTATCCATTCGAACTTCTTACCTTTCCTCTGCAATGATGTGATAGGAACAACAATCTGTGAGAAGTTCCTGATGAACCTCCTGTAGTAGCCTGCCAAACCCATGAAGGATCTCACCTCATCCACATTCTTAGGAGCTACCCACTACATGATGGCTCTTATCTTTTCTGGATCTACTACAATTCCCTCCTTGGAGACAACATGTCCCAGGTAGTGTACCTCAATCTAAAAGAAACAACACTTGTTGAGCTTAGCATACAATTGATGCTCTCTCAACAACCTCAACATTGTTCCTAAATTCTCGACATGTTCTTCCAAATTTTTAGAATATACCAATATGTCATCAATGAACACAATAACAAACTTATCCAAGTACATATGCAACACACTATTCATCAAACACATAAATGTAGCTAGAGCATTAGTTAAGCCAAATGGAACTACAAAAAATTCATAGTGCACATACCTAGTCCTAAATGTGGTCTTGTAAATGTCCTCCTCTTTGATGCATACCTGATGATATCTAGATCTCAAGTCAATCTTAGAGAAAACTCCTGCTCCCTTCAGATGATCAAACAATTCATCAATCCTCAACAATGGATACATGTTCTTGATGGTCACTTTGTTCAACTGCCTATAGTCAATGCATAATCTGAGAGTACCATCTTTCTTCTTCACAAACAATATCGGTGCACCCCAAGGTGGTACACTTAGCCTGATGTACCCCTTGTCCAACATTTCCTTTAGTTTCAACTTTAATTCAACCAACTCAAGTGTGCTCATCCTATGAGGTTCTTTCGATGATGGAGTTGCCCCTGGAACTAACCCAATAGAAACATCTAACTCCCTGTGAGGTGGGAACTCTGAAATGTCCTCAAGAAACACATCCCTGAATTGTTGTAGAACTGGGTATCTTCTCAACACATATGCATCCTCAACTTCCTTACCTTTATCACTAAAAATGTGCACTGCAAATAACTTACACACTTTCCTACAACTACGCTTTGTTTGCATAGTTGTCACCATCCTAACTGATGTGGCCTTCTTCTTTCCCTGTAAGACTCGTGGTTCTCCATTGTCATCAACACACTCAATGGATTTGTCATAATATTCTACCTTGGTTCTATTAAGATACAACCAATCCATGCCCAACAACATATTGTATGATCCCAATGGTAATACTTTCAAATGCATTGTTATAGGTATACCATTTAAAGAAAATGCACAAGTTCTTACCCAATGATGAACTCACTTCTTTGTACCTATAGAAAACTGCACTAACCAAGATTTTGCATGCAATTCCTTAATCAAACCACACTTATCCATCAATTTAGGACTAACATAGCTATAATTAGATCCACGGTCAATCAAAATAGAAATAGCTTGATCAAAAATCTTACTATCCATTTCAATGATAGATGTCAGATTCTTTGCCTGTTTTTTATCCAATGTTGTATAAATATGTGGAATACTATGACCAAAATCCCCAATAGTTTTTGCCTCATGCGCATAGTATATCTGAGGTCTACCACCCTGATTTTGCGAAAAATCTCTCCTGCAATGATCTTTGCCACAAGTCCAACACTATATATGCTTCCAATCTATCTCCTTGTTCTGTTCTCCTGACCGGAATCCATGTCCTCTATCTGATGTATTGAACTTCTTAGGTGGTGAAACATTCTCCTTGTTACCTGTGTCCTATGGTCGTACTCACTTCTTGTCCCATTTTCCTTTTTTCTTTGCATTACCTCTCTAGTCTGGCTTAGTCTCAATTATGTGTTGCAATTGTTCATAGAAATGCTTCAGTTTTCATATGGATGCCTCCAATGATCTAGGCTTTTCAAACTCAATCATATCTTTGAATGCAATTGGTAACCCACTAATGAATCTTTGAATCTTAGCCTTCTCCTCCTTGAGGTAAGGCACATACCTCAACAACTCCAAGAATCTGCTAGTGTACTCATCATTTGTCATGGATCCCATCTTTAGCTCATAGAATTATTTCGCCCTATCATTGAAGTATCTTTCCGACAAATACTTCTTCTTGAATAGCTGCTAAAACTCACTCCAAGTCAAATCTTCCTCACTTATACCTCTTACATTCTTCACGTCTTCCCACTAAATGTCTTCTTTTCCTTTGAGACTGAATGTAGCCACTTGAGCATTCATGTTCTCTGAATAGTCATGCAATCTGAAGAACTTATTTATGCCTAGCAACCATGCCTCTGCACCTTGTGATTTATTTACCTCTCCATCAAAAGTAGGTGGTTTTTCTTTCTTAAAATCATCTATAAAATACCCCTTATCACTCCTCCTGTAAGGATGATACCAATGATGATCATAGTGCTTATCTGAATCATAACTAGAATCATACATGTGTCTATCCCTTCTCCTAACTGGAGTGTCCAACAATCTTCCCTCTCTAATTGTGTCATATCTATCTTATCTATGACCACCATGCGATCTACTACCATATGCCACATTAGTTCTATCCTCCTACTCATGGCTAATCTAAAGAAGTTCCTATCACTGCAAATCTGACAAGCTTTGAAGTATGATTGCATTTACCTCTGCTAACTTTTCTTGTGCCTATATGATTCTATCATTATCTGCCTTACAACTCCTTATATCTTCCTTTAAACTTCTCATTTTCACTGCCAAGTCGAAAGAGTTCCCAACACCATACTACTCTTCTAATTCATAGGGAGAGCCCTTGTAGTCTACCATCTTGTTAGCCATTTGATATGTCTTCCTGTAAGGTATATCATGTCAGCTAAACCAAATCACAATAAACCAATGTACCTTAGTATAGCTCGGGGAGGGTACCTGTTTGCAAGCTCAACAAATCAACATGATACATGTATAACATAATCATGACAGCATATAGAAACATAAAAAATAAGCATATGACAATGCAACCATCATTCTAGATAGCGTTCATTCATCAATGCATGACCTCAACAAGAACACACACCATGACCTCATGCATGACAACCACCATCATTACATCACTATACACTTGACCACATGAAAACATGAACATGCATAAGCGATGCATAACCATCCACACATATGCATAAACACATATGACCAAGCATGAAAGAACAATATTTGAAATCAAACCTGCAAGAATGATACATGCAACCAAGCATAAAAGAATGTAACCAAACATGCAAGAATGTAACCAAGCATACTATAGTGATACATGTAAGCGACATAAATTGACATGTAACCAGTCATACACTCACAGTGATGCATTCCACAATAACAACCTCAAATTTCACATGACGACATCACTATAACCATGAACAACATCATGCAAATGCTGCAAGCACATGGAATGCAAGGGTGAGAGATACACATGCAATTGACATGCATGCATGACCAACACATAGCCCATCTAGTCCGAGGGGTGAACCATGCTCTGATACCACTCTGTAACACCCTCCTCCCACATCTACCCAAGAAACTAGCTAGCCGAGGTAGACATGTGATGAGAGGCCACTATGATATGATTCAATCTCCTAAGTCATGTTAAGGAAGTGGAACCGATGGAAACACACCATACAGATATTAATCATCAACTACATGACCCTCTAGAACCAATCCAATAGTTTAGACAACTTTCATTGGGGCCCCACTGATATTTTGGACAACTTAAGCCTCATTCGCTCCCATGTTATAGGCATTAGGGTGACCAGAAACCCAAAGTCGCTATGCCAGTGTTATGCCAGGGACTCCAGGATTTGAGCCATTTTTTAGGTCTAGAGCCCAGGTCACTACCCAGAATTGAACCATCTCTTCAAATCAGTAAAATAACATGGAAATGACAGTATTAAAGGAAATACTTGTTTAAGACCTTAACTAGACCCCTACTAGCCATGACAGGGATTTCATCAAACATATCACAAATATGTAATCTAGAGCTGTAAATAACAATTCTGAGCATAGGGGTCTCATACTTAGTTGAGAATCGCTAACAACCATTGATGCCTCAATAACTCAACCGTCATTCCATCCATTAGGTCATAGATACATTGATCATTCAATTACAAGTAAAAACATAATGAAATCCATACATGGTTGTTGTCATAAAACAAATACATAACCAACATAATAGAACCAGAAATACTCATGAAAGTATAGCCATATAGACCACATATAATCCATAAAAATGCTCATAGAAATATAAGGAGAAATAACCTTTCATTAATGATGAAAAATCCAAACCCATGATGGGACTTCCACGTTCCACCTGACCGTCGAATGGTTGAGCCAAAACTCACTTCGGCCATTCACCCTCGTGCCATATTCCAAGCATGAATGTGGGATCTCATAAAATGCATCAATCAAAACTCATGCAGGGCTTCCAGAGGCCATCCATCTCAACCCATCAAACAGTGATTCCACCACCCAGTTGGACATCACCAAAACCATCATTAGATTGGTCTCCATCCAAGCCTTCCAGAGCTTCCAGAGCGTTTGTTCTAACCAAGGCTTCCAAGACTAGTAACTCAATCCACAACTTATACAGGGCTTCCAGAGAATTTGTCCAACCAAGGCTTCCAAGACTAGTAAATCAACCCACCAAGGGCTTCGAGAGTGTTTTTCCAACCAAGGCTTCCATGACTAGTAACTCAACCCAAGTTGTTACAGGGATTCCAAATTGCTTATCCAACCAAGGCTTCCAAGAACTAATAACCCAACCCAAGCTAAGGAAACATGAGAACCAACCAAAACAAAACAATGAAAATAAACCCACAATCACCATGGCTATCCAGGAAATGGAAAGGCTAGGAAATCCACTATCAATCCTAGCTATCCTCCATGCCAATGATAGATCACAACCAAAAACCACATGCATATGCCATGCATGCCAAAAATAGTGAAGGAAACATACATACAACTCAGTACCTACAAGAAAATATGATGTAGATATTGATGTTGATGCCCTCTTTCGCTTTCTTTCTCTTCATTTTACTTCTTGCTCCAAAACTCCAAGTATACCACACCCTCCAAGAGTGCTCCAAGAAAACTCTAAGTCTCCACGAGTATGAGAGAGAGAGAGAGAGAGAATAATGAGAGAGCTCCAAAGATGAACTGGAAAAAGGTTACCAACTGATCCTCAGAAGACTTTTTATGAACGAGGACTCTATTTTCTTCATTTTCTATTATTTTCCTTCAATTTCCTCCTCACATGCAACATGTGACCTTTCACCTCCCTTTTCTCCTAACTTCAATTATTTTCATAAATAAATGTGCCAAAAATGCCATTTTTCCTTTCCAAAGCCTTAGCCATTTCCTTTGCCAATTTCGTTAGCCATAAACAATCACAAGTGATCACCATCACTAGGATTCTACCCAACATTTAGCTTGCAATAAGTGTCCCATCATCTGTGTTTATTATTTTGCCTTTATTTAGTTTTATTACATGGAATTTTCACAAGGGTTGTTACACTGAGGTTGAGGGTGGCCTTTTTATGGGAATATTAAGGGAAACAAAGAACCTATGCTTGGGTGGAATGTCCTTCATTTACAACTAGTTGGTGATTATTCCCCCAAAAGATATGTGCTTATGATTTATATGTGAAAAGCCAAATCAATTTTGTTTATATTCTAAACTAAATTATTTTCTAGGTTGTTTAGTTCTATATACTTGTTAATTTTATATCCAAAACTATGAATGATATTAATTATGTTTCCATGATACAACATTGTCATTTTTACATGTATTCATAAATAACATAAAAACAATGAGGAAATTGGTATTAGAATGTGGATTTTAGTAAAGTTAGATGGTTGACTTAGAATGTGAGTTCTAGCCAACTTAGGTGGTTGGATACATTATAAAATTATATTGGAGTAAGTAATTGGATGTTAATTTTGTGGTTGCAAGAAGCACCTTGTATCATCAATAGTTACATAGGGTACTAGCTATGTTACAAAATGGTATTAGAGTTATTGATTACAACATTGAGGTTGCATGTGACAGAAACCAATGTATATATGAAGAGCATGTAATTGCATGTGTCACTATAAAATGTTCATGTGAAAATTTGTGTAAAGGTTACAATTGAGAAATCCATGGGTTTGAAATTTCCTAGGTGGTGGAAGACGAAGTGTTTATGCCAATATGGAAGTGTGGTAGAGGAAATTAATAAAATAACAAGTTTTATTTTGCGTAAAATTTTAAAAAAACTTGAAATTGACAAAAGTTCCCAAAAAGGAGTGAAATATAGAGGTTCAATCATCTACCATGGCATTATATTTAGAAAATAAAGTAGGTTGAGTCAAATATTTATGATTACCCTATAAAATAAATTGTGAAAAATACAAAATTGGTGAAAATTTCCAAATCCTAGAAGAGGTACATAAGTTATGATGTGAGCCTATAATAGTGATGTGTATTGGTAGGGTCATGTGGAGGTGTTGAGATGTGCCCTGTGGAGTTTGGGGCATAGGTGGCAACCATGAGACAAGGTCTAATATGAAAACTATAATTAGGTTGGGAACAACAATTTGTGGAAGTATAGTTGTGTTTTATAATGAAAATACCTTCACAACTTATGATAGGGTAACATGTGTCCCTTAGGTGGTGAGTGGTTTGCAAAGGGAAGAGGTAATTTTAATCACCAACTATTTTAACCTTTGCAATAGAACTTAGTCGTTAATGTAGATAACAGGTGGGGGAAACATGTGCATCAAGGATGGATGTTAGAGATGGGACCCCCTAATAACATCAATCAATAACAACACACCATGTGGATGATGAAAGGAAATAAGTGGGATCCCTTTAGCACATCCATGGTTAGGATCATGGAAAGTTGGAGGAAAAGGAAAACAAGGTACAAGTGGTTTACTTTAATCGATAAATTTATATAGTGAACTGTGAGAAAGGTAAGAGGCAAGAAGAATGGCTTGATAGGTGGACACTAATGCCACATCATAATCCATATGTCATATTACATTAGTAAGGATTCCACATCAACAAAACAAAATATTGTTAAAAGAATGTCTAGAGTCAAATCTTATTTATTTTAAATAATTTTATTGATAACTTTATTTAATCTGTTAGCTATGATTTTTCATCAAATATTTTAAGAAGAGTTTCACAGAGAAATGGGCCATAATCTTGAAAAGGAGGAAGGATTCAAATATTTTGGAATGAGATCTAGAAAGGTATACTTTGCACCTCCCTTATTTTTTTTGTTTTTAAAGAGTAGATTATCATCCTTATTAAGTATAGCTTCATAATGCTCCATACGGCCTAAAGAAGTTAATTGAGAAGCCATTTGTACCTGGGGCCTTATCCTTTTTCAAACTTGATATAGCTTGAATTATCCTCCCCTCAATTTATTTTAACAAAGATATGTTTTCCTCACTTGTTATTACAACTAGAATATTTTCCATCATTTTGTTGACATGGCTTGGATTCTCATATTCCTCATTAGTGTATAATATTCCAAAATGATATTTTTGTTGCATTTTTATTACTTTTTTTTTTTGTAAGATTGGTAGATCCTTCCATTTTCATTAATATATAAGCAAGTTACAACCACATAAAATCGGTTAGGTGGCCTCAACTTTCCCAGTGGGAAACCAATTCAGTTGGCCACCTAACCGCATGATAAGTCATCCAGTAGAAAAAACTGATAAGTCTTTCTACCCAAGCTATATAATTTTGTATATCATGTCCTTTCCCATACTTTATTTTCCTATAAACATATATGACTTCAAACTGAAAAGTAAAAGCTATCCGCATATGTACTAATCAAAAATTAAAAACCAACTAACATTCTAATCATCTTGCTCAGCAAAGGCAGATTCAACTGAAGTCGGATCCTTGGAACTGGAACTAGGCAGCACTGTTTGTGAGAAACAACATGGGAAGTGTTTCTTGATGTGGCCGAGGCGTCCATCCTATTTTTCATTTGGAATTGCAGCTTCTAGAAATCTTGTTTGTAATTAGGGAAGTCTTGCACTATTGTCACCATGCTCACTGAAATTTTCTCCAAGACCTTGCCCAGGAGGCTTTTCATAATCCAATATAGGTACAGGGTCTATTTGAACTAGGTCACTCGCCCTCGAGTATGCCCAGGGTCCGACACCATTGTGCGCCAATCCTCCATCTCTATCTCTATCGTGCTTGCCTGGCAGTTCAGGTCGGCTTCCCATTCCTTAATCAAACATCTAATATCTTCACTAGTCCCCTCTAGATATGCATCGGTAACTTCATTAATGAGGTTGGTAGTCGGTTTCCTACCACGTCTCCCGCCTGAGGAACTAGGCTCTTCCTCCTGCCCAGCTGTTAGGTCCCTATACTACTAGTGTAACCCCTTATTTTTATTAGTACTGTTATCACTCAGGTTGTCCCTTAGCTCCTTGAGGGATATGGCCGAGGTAACCACAAACCAATCTTTGGACTGCAAGTGCTAGCCCACCAGTAGCCAGAGAGGGCTCTCTCTTTAGGATTTACCTTTGTTGATGATGATTTTAGGCTAGTTACCGGGTACTAGGGGTTTTGTTTTGGTTTTGGTGGGATGGATGATGCTTTCAAGTAAAGAGGCAGGGATAGCATGAAAGTTTTAGAACCATTGGGCATGGAGTCAAGGAGTAGGACTGCTGGTGCGTTTTCTTTGGCCTCTTTTAGGAAATATGGAGCATTGCAGCATGCAAAGTATGACATATTTGGCATGTAAAAATGTCAATCATGAAATATGAAAACCTGTTGCAACAGGAGGCTAATAGTGGCTCCACTTGGGGATGGCTTTTCCTTGTGAAAAGCCAAGAACAGCAGGTCAGACTGCCTTGATCATCTATTGTTGCTGTGGACTGAAGAATTTTCTTGTGCTGGCTACTAAAAAATGTGAAACTCTGAAATAGGGGCAGCCATCTCCTTCATTGAAATATTGTGAAATACATAGCACTGCCTGCTTTCTTCTGCGTGCTTGCTATTACATACCATATTGCTTTGAGCATTGCCTTTGAAATAGAACCAGACATGGATCAAAACTAATGTACTTCCCTTAGCTTTTGGTCTAGAATCAGTTGTTGATGTGAAACTAAACAATGCTTCTCCCTTATTGATACTTTTTGATTGGATACTGCAAACTGCAACCATTTTCCTTTTATCATGAATTTCTGTGATATGATAGTGCTACTCCTGCAGTTTTGCTGAGACTAATGCAGAGATAGAACCTTAAGAATGGAGTACTTGTACTGGCTGTGTCTTAGCAAACTTTGTCGCTGATCCTCTAACACTCAGACTGCTAAAAAATAAAACAAAGTGCTAATATATACAAATATTAATGTACAAAGGGATATGTACAGAGCTGCATTATACCCCTTAATAGGGATCATGGTAATGTTTTAGCATTCGACCGTTAACAAGGCCTTCTTCAACAGTGCTGCCCTCTACAGACTTGAGGAAATATGTGTTATTTCCCTGAACAACAGAAATAACAAATGACCCTTTCCATAAAAAATCAAATTTTGCATGTTTGCCCTTGTCTTCTCTTCGTGAGTCCCACCTTAGAACTTTGTCATCAATGTGGAAATCCTCAGCCTTAGCTCTTTTATCAAACATCTTTTTGAGTTTCTCTTGCAATATTTGAGCTCTGTTATAAACTTTCTCTCTGGTTTGCTGAAGATGAATGGTCTGATTGATTCTTCTTTGAATATCATTTGGTTCTGCTTGGATCTCTTGCAACATTTTCATGATAGGAGTGCCCAAGGAGGACGGAAAGGTGGTGTTAAGTTATGGTATGTTCTATGCTTATAACAGTTTACTTCTTTTTCTTATTATATACCACCGATTAGCAATCACATGTACATAAAGTAAAGTGCAAATAGAACATTAAACGATCGACAGAAAACAAGCCAAGACAAGAGACACAAGATGTGGCGGCTAGCCAGGGACAAACCCCACAATGTGTGGGGAAACCCTTTGATCAAATCTTCTTTTATCTTCAATAATTCAGCAGAGCGAAATAGTACAATAAATCTGATTCATATCAGCAGTAGCAAACCCTAGATCAGTAGCATCAGCATTAGCGGCTTCATTATCAAACTAGGGTAGACCATATCTCACAAACCGACCGTCGGATTGACTTCATTCCACCACCAAAAGTTTCGGCTTCCAGAGGACGTTCAGATGAACCTACAGCGCAGTTCAGATGAGGAGATCTTCTAGGCCACGAAAGTCAATCTTTACTTCTGCAGTTGGAGCTTCAGTTTCAGCAGTTTCCGGCTTCAAACTAGGGCAGTCGATATCTTGCAAACCGTTCGTCGGATTGACTTCATTCCACCACCAAAAGTTGCGGCTTTCAAAGGAGGTTCAGATGAACCTACAACGCAGTTCCAAATAGGAGATCTTCTATGCCACGTTGTTGTGGGGAAAAGTGCCTATGCAGGACGACCCTATCCACCTAAGGTGTGACAGTGCCTTAGCAACAAACAAAGTAACTACTTGAGTATTCTTCCTTATGAACTATGAACAAAGAAGGAAGGGATGAACTAACCATTGTCTTTCGCTAGTTCCCTTAGCCCAGTTCCTCCTCTCTTTGATAGCTTTCAACCTCTTGCTCCTTCACTGGCCGAGCAGTACAATACCTGCAAGATCAAAGAAGAGAGAGACTACACAAAGATATATGTTCATATACATAAAAGCTTAGGATCAGATAACAAGAAAAACATACTAATGCAACATACATCAAAGAAACACCAGTATGTAGGAGAAACTCAAATGTTTTTATTGATAGAATAATAAAGGTTCAGGAAGAGATACAACCAAATGAGGCTCGATCCAGCATCACCTTCCCAGCAAAGGAATCCCTTCTTCACCTCCTTCAAAGCAATCACCCAATAGTCTAATCTCAATCCACAAACCAACAGCAATTCTCTGCAAAGTACAAAATTCCAGCCCCCGGATCTCTTGGATGAGGGATCCATATATAGTTGTTTGCAAAGAGGATGAGTCAACTTGTCATCTGACTAGTGTCCTTTCTCTCTGTCAGTTCTTGCTTCCACTTGGAGAGTGAGAGCCTTCCACTTGGAGACTGAGAGCCTCTTACTCATCCTTGGTCGAATTCAGTGAGGCAAGTGTCATTGGAGAAGATTTTGGAAGCTTCCAGTGTCTTTCCACCTCGCATGATGACCTTGCCACTTGTCATTTCCCTCTCAACGCACCCTGGTAGTGCATTTAGGTGCGTTGCAACGCACCTAGCTAGTGTACTGGGGTGCTTTGCAACGCAGGTAGCTAGTGGAGCCTCTGAAATGATCCTGATTTGACTGTTTCTGAGTAGTTTCTGGTGGAGAACTTCTGGGAGGAGCTGTGGTTTGCTGACCTTGTCCCTTTAGGGGCAGGAACAACATGTTTAGGGACTTTGTATCCCTTGTATTATGGACATTTCATGCTCAGAGCTGTAAGGAACAAAAATGTCTATAACAGTTGCCCCCTAAAGTATGAGGCCGTTTATAGGGTGAAATGCTTTATTAGGAGGATCCGAAGTTCTTTCGATGCTGGGAGGAGACCTGTAATAAGATACAATACAATAAATTATCTTCGTACTTATTTCATGATCTGGATGAGACGGATATTCCCATGCTCAGCTTTATAAATTCATTTACATGTACATAGGACATACAATCGTTTGATGGTAGACTGATGATTCTGATAGAGCCATCATCCTTTTGGCAGGATGATTATCTGTGTTGTAATGATGTACATTTCAATGTCTTTATTTTCCTGAATATATATCGCAGCCCGGATGGATGAAACTAGATCCGGGGTCTTCAATCTCGTCCGATCTTCACTCTAAGTACAAGTCGATCCATGTGAGAAATTTGTTGAAGTCGAACATGGAAAGACATCGCTTGATTACCAGTCAATGATGTAAACTGTTAACAAGCGCGAGAGGAATCATTGATAATGATGATGACCCTCAAGGTACTGCAGTACAATTCACGTGGTGTGAATAGAGGATTTGGTGTCGAACACCACGCAAAATCTTTCTGTCGAAGGTCATTGGTGTATACCTGTCGCCGGAAGTGAGAAACTTGCCATTGAGGCATGCAAGTTTCAGAGTACTGAGGGGGGTGTTCCTAGATCAACTTCTTGGATAATGAGCTGATGTCGACAAGAAGTGATCTGTCAAAGGAGGGCCTTAATGAATCCCACATCGATGACACGGAACGGAGCAAATGATTTTGATGGAGGTGAAAACAATCTGATGATATATGATTCAGGGTGGCGATCATGAAAGAAAGAAGTATAATGTATGGTAGTGGATGGGACACGGTTGACTCCTTCTGAATGACTTCTCTTGAACATATCGGCGACACTTGTGTGATGGATTGGTAGCATTTACGCCAAATGTGGATGGTATGGCGAGACCATGGTGATGTGACCGGTGAATGAAACAACCCAACCCGACTCGGGCACGGAGTGGAAGTGTCATGTTCAAGAGCGACTTGCTACCAATAAAGTTTCTTTGAGTTTTTCCAAATTTTCCCCAGTCATTACTGACCAGTACCTCTTTACTTTTGTCAAGCTTGAGGAGGATAACATATGCTTGTTCTATAATTTACCCTTCGGGTAAACCCATCGCTATGTTTTAACGGGCCTAGCGATAGTGAAACTCGTTCTCGTCTAAAGACAAGTTTGTCGCTATTAATGTTTTTAACGAGTCTAACGACAAAGATAACTCGGTCCTTTTCATTTTTAGAGAGTCTGAAAAGGTACGTAAAGTTAACTCCGAAATTCCTTTTTCGTCATCTAATACCTTAAGTCCGAAAAAGTATAAAACAATACAAAAGGGATGAATTTTCGATAGTTTTAACGAGCCGAAGTAAACAAGCGCTCGATCTTTTTGTGCAATAATCCCTCAAGTCCAAAAAGATTAAAATCTAGAGGAGGGATAGCACTTCCAGTCGCTTTAACGAGCTGGAAGGCCAAAACTCGGCAATCTTTTCATATTTTACGAGTCAGATGAAAAGAGCTTAAAGAAGACTCGTCTTTTGAGGAATGAGTGATGAACAAGGTAGCAGTTGATTCCAGGTAAGGTTTGGAATTTTCCAATCACGGCAATGTCACAAGGATGGCTAGTGAGATCACTCTTCGCAGTTGTTCCTCAAAATGGGTAAACAATCAAATGGAGGTGAATGATCGGCCAATGGAAAAGAGGAGGTGACGGTGCAAACATGACCAAGGCTTTAATGGTTGATAAGGTTACATTCATTGTGGTTATTTACCGGAGGATAGTTCATTTTTTAACGAGCTTAAACGCGGGTTGAAACACTTGCTCAAAGCTTATGTTTATTTTTTAACGAGCATGAACTATGTTGCTAAAACTACTCAAAGCTTATGTTTATTATTTAACGAGCATGAACTATGCTGCTAAAACTGCTCGAAGCTTATGTTTACTTTTTAACGAGCATGAACTATGCTGCTAAAACTGCTCGAAGCTTATGTTTATTTTTTAACGAGCATGAACTATGCTGCTAAAACTGCTCGATTAACCCAGTCATATGATAAGAATGTCTCACTGAAGGTGTCATTTTTTATGGAGCTTGCACCTTACAAAGCTTTGCCCCGCATCCTTCTTTATGCAAGTTCGGAAATGACTAATCCAAAAAACAGATAAATAACCACTCTTTTCTTGCACTCCAAAAGGTTTGCATGCCCCCAGGTATAAAATATGATTTCAAGGTTACCTCTACTTCATTTTCCGCCAAAAAAAAAGTTTTACCGAGAGAGGCCTACCTCTTACAGGTTACCCAAAGATTGTTCTGTTAATCTTTCAAACAAAACACTTCTTCGGCGATGTTTACCGAGATAAACAAAGGTGATTGACTCTGTTCTGTCAACCCACATAACTTTGACAAAAGAATCTTGTTCTAGAATAATCCCTCTTCCAATCACGGACGGGGTACAGACTAGTCATATTCTCCCGCGGAAACCTACTCTATATCTGAAGTTTTCTCTGCCCGAAGCAGACCAGGATGCATGCCCCCTGGGTTCCAGTTACATCCTTCCGAATCACTCGCGCTCATCGGGAGGATGGACTGGGGGTGGAGACATTTCTTGCATGAATAGACCATTTAGGGACGGTATATTACTATTTGCTATGCATGATCCGGGAAATGAAAGTTGGTCCACGAGCTTGACCACTCTTCCTTCGTGCGGAAAACACATTACTCTAAAGAGTGAGGAGACAATGGCTCCCATGCAATAAATATAGTCTCGTCCAAGGAGTAGGTTATAATCCAAGGGTCCTTGAACTACCATGACGTTCATTTGAACTGTCTTCTTTCTCAATGTTATGGGCACATTGGGAAGAATCCCTAAAGGTTGACTGGTTCCTTTATCAAAGCCTATCAGATTTCTCATTTCAGGCAAAAGCGATGGCGAACCAAGCGCTTTCCAAGCAGTCGAGGAAAGGATACTCACAGATGCCCCTTCATCAATGATGGTACCAGCCATAACCATTCTATATATTTGAACGATAATTCTGAATGGTATGCTTGCTGGTAAGCGGGGACTGCCTAGTTGATTCCAGTCGAAGGAGACAACCAGGTTGCTTGGAGGTGGGACCGAATAGACGGCCGGGTACGACCCTGATGAACTTCCTTCCTGCAATAAAGGAATGGGTATATTAACCTCATGTTCATTGGAGTCTGTGTTGATGAAGAGAATTTGGATGGTGTCATCTTTATTCTCCTCAGTGACTGTATCATTCGAAGATAAAACCTCTGAAGGAAATACCGGGTCAACTGCCACCTCGACCTTTTGACTTTCGTCTGGTATGGATTCAGTTGGTTCATCTTCAATGACAGGCACTTCAGCCGACCACTTGAGCGGGCCAGCTGGATTCTCAACTAACGAAGGACTTGGCAAGAGTTTTTTATATCCAGGAGGAAGTCGTAACGGTGAAACCGGATGATCATCCAAAACTCTTTTAGCTTTGTCTAAGAAGGGACAACGGTGGATGGCGTGATCGCCTTCACACAGTTTGCAGGGAAATCTAGCTCTCCCTCTTTGTCCTGGGACTTCACTTTCGCTAGTTGACGGTGTGCTTTCAACATGATAACCAGAGGTTGATGACACCGGATTTTGCAAACGAGGAGACCAGTCCCTCAGTATCCGGGGAATATAGGGACAATCTCTATGGAAGTGGTCTCCTCTGCAAATGACACATGGTGATTTAGGCCCGGTCAGTGCTGTGTGTGGATTTTTTCTGGATGACTCTTGTTTGCCCCCATGCGTCTTTGGCTCCTTCTTCTTCTTCTCTTTCTTCTTCTTTTCCTTCTTCTCCTTAGGAACTTGGCTTTTAGCTTTACTAGTTCCCTCAAGCGAAGAGGAAGGAGGAGAGGAAGAGTTAGAAGAGGTAGAAGGTTGGTGGGTAACTTTAGACTCGTCTAGCTGTCGATTCGACTGTTCAGGAATAGTGGTGCTCTGAACGACATTGGTTGAGAAGAGCCAGACCGGCAAGCCAATTATCAGTCCTGGAAGCGACAATGTGGCCATATGCGGCACACCAAAATCTCCCCAAGAGGAGAAGGGACTAGGATTTCCACCAAGGGGAATTCCTTGGTTGGTAGGCTCCATTTTCTCAACCGAAAGATCAACGTAGGAAAAGGGTGATGATTCCATTTAAAACAAATTTTGACACGCTTTGACACAACTTGTTTTTTCAATTTTAAAGAGTCGAGAAAAAACAAAAGATGACTCTAGTCTCCTTCGAATTTTTAATGAGCCCGAAGTGACAAATGCTCAGATGGACCTTTTCCATTAAGGAGTCTGAAAAGGAACGAAAAGGGACTGCTCTGGAGATCTAGGTAGAGGGTGTACCAAACCAATCACAAAACTGCAGAATACGTTTTACGGTATGGCAGTCAATCTTCCCGAATGTTGTGTTCGGTGCATTGCGATCTGTAGGGAGGCCGACATGGATTCTTATGGATAAAAGGTTTTAAGCCTATAGGGGTCTCCCAATATATACTCGACGATACGTGGGAGCACAATCCGTACTGATACTTATTGCTTCACTGTGGAGGAATCACCCAACCACTCGACGGTAAGATATCGGGCTTTACGACGCCGGAACACGTCTCTAGCCTAGACCTCTATGTTGTGCGTTAAGTTACAAAGCGTTGTTAGATTCATTCAATTTATTTTAGGTTGATCTTTCTTAGAAGTTTGCCTTTTTGGGATCACCACGAGATGTAGATACAAATTCCTAAATGCAATCTAAAGATGATAAGCAAATCTTTTATCTCTTTTCGATAATGAAAATCCTAGCTACAAGGGGAAAAGAAAGACAACATCTTTTCTCAAAGAGAAAAGAGCACACTGTAAATGCACTTTTTCCTAAATCAAGCCACACAAACTATCAATATGCAAATGCACAAATGCATGTATTTATTTTTCCTTTCTTAATATTGATGCCTATAAAGAAAGTTCTTGTACAAATTTGAATTCGCTTTTTAGTGACTAACACAAACAAGGAAAATACTCGTTTCGACACTTAGAAAAGCACAAATCCAAACCAAAAGACAAAAGCAAATGTATAATCAATTGTCTACAACAAATAAACTTTCTCCTAAGACCAAAGTCGATACTCACGACAAATCTAAATCTAAGGACGACAGTACGACTATTTCACTTTTGTAATGGAAAACTGTAAATGATGCCACAAATACGCAAAAACATTCACAGTTATTTTGTACAAAGGAGGCAAAATTAAGGCAGAGAAAAGGGGTTTTCAGATAGGTACCTACACTGGTAACAGGCTGCAAAAAACAAAGATAAAATTGAACAAAAGGAAGCAAAGAACCTCAGCTGCACAGGGCAAGGCTGATCAGCGCACCTGCAGAACATAGAAACTAAATTGCAGCGCAGGTAGCCCCTTCGGGACCTGCGTTGAAATGTAGAGTCTCTTCACAGAGCCTGCGCTGGGGCAGAAACGAGACTTCCTACCAGGTTTTGGGTTACGGTTTGCAGTTTAATCTATGGCTTTTTGGCCGAGTACAAGCAATCAGTAAGGTACAATTAGATGGATGATTTAAAGGAGGACTAAGAGCTATCACAAAGGGTAATCAGATCATTTGTGAATCCATTGTTCAAATCATAAACAAATACAGTGAGAGGATTGGGGTAGCAGCTGTCTACTTTGCATTTGATAATGGCAAATGCAGTTCGATTTGCTGCTTCCAAGTTTATGAGACAAACAACAAGAGAAACACAAATAAACTAACTAGACACGTTCCCCAGTGGAGTCGCCATTTTGTTGTGGGGAAAAGTGCCTATGTAGGACGACCCTATCCACCTAAGGTGTGACAGTGCCTTAGCAACAAACAAAGTAACTACTTGAGTATTCTTCCTTATGAACTATGAACAAAGAAGGAAGGGATGAACTAACCGTTGTCTTCCGCTAGTTCCCTTAGCCCAGTTCCTCCTCTCTTTGATAGCTTTCAACCTCTTGCTCCTTCACTGGCCCAACAGCACAATACCTGCAAGATCAAAGAAGAGAGAGACTACACAAAGATATATGTTCATATATATAAAAGCTTAGGATCAGATAACAAGCAAAACATACTAATGCAACATACATCAAAGGAACACCAGTATGTAGGAGAAACTCAAATGGTTTTATTGATAGAATAATAAAGGTTCAGGAAGAGATACAACCAAATGAGAACCAATCCAGCATCACCTTCCCAGCAAAGGAATCCCTTCTTCACCTCCTTCAAAGAAATCACCCAATAGTGTAATCTCAATCCACAAACCAACAACAATTCTCTGCAAAGTACAAAATTCCAGCCCCCGGATCTCTTGGATGAGGGATCCATATATAGTTGTTTGCAAAGAGGATTAGTCAGCTTGTCATCTTACTAGTGTCCTTTCTCTCTGTCAGTTCTTGCTTCCACTTGGAGAGTGAGAGCCTTCCACTTGGAGACTGAGAGCCTCTTACTCATCCTTGGTCGAATTCAGTGAGGCAAGTGTCATTGGAGAAGATTCTGGAAGCTTCCAGTGTCTTTCCACCTCGCATGATGACCTTGCCACTTGTCATTTCCCGCTCAACGCACCCTAGTAGTGCATTTAGGTGCGTTGCAACGCACCTAGCTAGTGTACTGAGGTGATTTGGAACGCAGGTAGCTAGTGGAGCCTCTGAAATGATCCTGATTTGACTGTTTCTGAGTAGTTTCTGGCAGAGAACTTCTAGGAGGAGCTGTGGTTTGCTGACCTTGTCCCTTTAGGGGCAGGAACAACATTTTTAGGGACTTTGGATCCCTTGGATTATGGACATTTCATGCTCAGAGCTGTAAGACACAAAAATGTCTATAACAACGCAAGTCAATCTTTACTTCTGCAGTTGCAGCTTTAGTTTCAGCAGTTTCCAGCTTCACATGTGTGAGAGAGAGAGAGACCCATTTCAGCGCAGTAGAGAAGAGACTCATATCTGCGCAGTAGAGAGAGAGAGATGTGATGAGATGAGTGAGTCCAAATGAGGAAAAGTCCTCTTATATTTATACACAACGTTGGTGGGTGAATAGATGCGACTGTTGGGCTTCTGAGCCTACATGAGTTGTAGGTCGGCTTGATAATAATTCCATAATCAAAATAAATTCATATCTCCATGAATACTTATCAGAATTGGATGATCTTTATATCAATCCTACACCTCTCGACAAGAGGAATCTAATAAAAATATTATTACCCATGAATAAGATGACCCACATGAATTTTTTCCCTGGTTGCCAATTTTAACATTCCCTCTCAACCATGGAGAACTTCATCTGCAATCTGTCTATCGGTCGTTACTATTCATCCATAAAATGCACTGCCTTGTACAACTTGACACTTGTCCTGCTCTGCTCTATTTTTCCTGTTCTGCTTTGTCTTGTTCTGCCCTGCACTTATCTGTACTGTTTTGTTCTGTTCTGCTATGCTCTTGCATTGTTCTGTTCTACTCTGCTTTTGTCCGAATTATGAAGAAGAAGAAATGATCGAGGATGTATCATACTGACTCAAAGTCAGTCTCAGAGTATGTACCACTCATTCTCAACCAACCCAAAGTCAGCGTCATAGTGAGTACAAATCCAATGGTCCCAGACCAATATCATCCTCCACTGACTCAAAGTCAGTCTTAGAGTATGTACCACTGATCCCAGACCAGTCTCAACCGACCCGAAGTCAGTGTCATAGTATGGTACAACTCCTACCACTGGTCCCAGACCAGTATCATTGATCCCAGATCAATGGAGGTCATCCTAGCGTAGGGAGTACGGTAGTTACAACGATGCGTCCATCGGTACTACTATGGTCCCTAACTTCATTTCCCTGCTCATTGATCAGATGAGAGGTACTTCCCATGAGTCCCAGACTGCATGGGTAGGATGCCTCAACAGGAGAACTAATCAATACTGTCCTCACAGGAGAACACATCAATCCAGCTACAATTGCCATGGAGAACACATCAATCCAGGCCTCACAGGAGAACACATCAATCCTCCTACAATTTCCATGGAGAACACATCAATCCAGGCTGCCATGGAGAACACATCAATCCAGGCCTCACAGGAGAACTAATCATCCTGCTACACAGGAGAGCAAATCATCATGTTCCACAAGAGAGCGAATCATCTTGTCCCACAAGAGAGCGAATCATCTTGTTCCAGTGCACCACCAGGGGAGGGTGAGTCACCCTGTGGTCATATGTTGCTCCAGTAGGAACCGCAAGCCCTCAGAGCTCCCAGAGCTCAATGTATGCAACATGCAGGACCCTTGTACAAGGGTTTCTTGCCGACTCCAAGTCGTTTGGGAAAATCACAGATTAGATCTTTCCTTGGGGCTTTGACAAGGTGTATCAACCTGTACATCATCTTAATGTGATGGAGCTTCCTTTCTCATCGACTTACCATATCCCAGATGATGTCTATCTGCTAGAGCAATTGACGAATACAGGATTCCTCAATAATCGAATCCCACCTCTAGTTGTTACAGAGAATCACAGTGGTATCCAATGTAAATCCAAATAGCTCACTGAAGAGCTTTCGCAACCAGACTGCCTCACACGAGGTTATGCTAGCAACAATATATCCTGCTTCGGCACTGCTCAAAGCCACCGACTTCTGCTTCCTGCTCATCCAGGATATCGAAGCAGATCCCAAGGTGAAATAGTACCCGGAAGTGCTCTTACGGTCCACCACACTGCCTGCCCAATCAACATAAATATATCCAAGTAGTCTCACATCTCCGGCAGTGTATCTTAATCCATGAGAGATTGTGTCCTGAAGACATCTCAGAATATTCCTGGCATCAATCCAGTGAGGCTCAACCAAATATGAGCTCACAATGCTAACTGCAAAACATATGTTCAGACGGAGGTTCACCAAGAACATCAATGCGAATGAGTTTTTGAAACTCAGACGCATTTCCCAAGTCTGGTCTGACATCACTACCATATAACTTCTAAAAGTTAAGATCCTCGAGGTAGTCACAGGCTTGCAGTCCATCATACCAAATCTTTCCAATATATTTACCACATATTTTCCTTGAGATAGGAAAATTTCCCTTGGCTTCTGCCACACTTCAAGTCCTTGGTCCTTCATTTCAAATTCAGAAGCCATCTCCCTCTTACATTTGTGAATGAGAGGGTTTGCACCTGTTAGAAAGAGGTCATCCACATACAACACCAGTATGAGAGGCTTGTCATCTTCAACCTTAAAGTAAAGGTTAGGATCAGCTTCACTCCTAGTGAATCCCAGCTTCATCAAGTAGCTATCGATCCTCTCATACCATGGTCGGGGTGCTTGCTTCAGCCCATAGAGAGCCTTCTTCAACCTGCATACATGAGATTTTCAATCATAAATCTCAAATCCTTCAGGTTGCTCCACATAGACCTCTTCTTTGATATAACCATGCAAGAATGCGGTCTTAACATCCATCTGATGTAGGTTCCATCCTTGTGAAGCCACAAGGGTTATGATCAAGTGGATGGTCGTATATCTAGCAACAGGTGCAAATATCATAGTCTATACCTCCCTTCTGGGACAAACCACGAGAAAAAAAAATGAACCTTATACTTTTCCATACTTCCATTTGCTGCATGCTTTATCTTGTAAAGCCATTTGAAGTATCAATTGTCTTGTCCTGGGGTCTGGGAACTACTTCCCAAACATCATTCTTTATGATAGACTCATATTCTTTGGTCATAGCATCTTTCCATACTTGATGCTTGACGACATCTAAGAATGACGAAGGCTCATTTTGTATGATCGTGCTCATGATGGTCAGGTATCCTTGATACCTATTAGGTTTCTTACTTTCACGAAAGGTTCCTCGGGGTGCACCATGTCCTTCAACATCATCAAGTAACCCCTTAAGCCATGAAGGCCTCTTCCTAGAAGAGGAAGGTTCATATGGAGGAGGATCAATCAGATCCATGGGTTCTTCTACATCAGGCATTGATTCATCATCCTTTTCTTTCGATTCCCTGGTGTCTGCTTCTTGAGAGCTCCTCAAATTCAGAAGATTTATCACCTTGCTGAGAGCCATATCTTCGTCAAAGGTGACATCATGACTAATTATGACTTCCCTTTGACCGGCTACATAGATTCTATAGCCTTTCGTATTTTCACCATAGCCCACGAAAATTCCCTTCTTTCCAGATGCTCTCGATTTATTTCTTTTCTCTTTCGGCACATGAAAGTATACAGGGCTTCCAAAAAATTTTAAAATGAGAAACATCAGGTTTCTTACAAGTGAATTTTTCTTCAGGAGTCTTGGAACCCAATGCTTGATGAGGGCATCGATTTTGTACATATACGGCAGTGTTTGCAGCTTCAGCCCATATAAACTTAGGAAGACTTTGATCATGTAGCATGGCCTGGACAGCTTCCATAATTGTGCGGTTCTTCCTTTCTGCCACACCATTTTGTTCAGAAGTATATGGTGTAGTAGTCTCCCTCTTGATGCCAGCCTCTAATATGTCTGAGTGAACTAGTTGTAATATATCGGAGGTCTTGCTTTGACTTGAAGGGAATGGTCCCCTTTTGAGCTTTCCTTCGGCACATCCCGGACATACACCTTCTTTCTCTACTTGGAATTCAGGCATCCCTGTTACCATCTGTCTTACATCAGGTAGAGCTTTGTAATGAAGGTGGGCAAACCTCCGATGCCAAAGTTCGGACTGAAGCATTGTGTCACAAGACATGACACCTAGTGGACTTCCACCGACTTGATATAAAGAATCAACTCGAAACCCAAGAGTGAAAGCATCTTTAACATTATTTTTCCATATACATACCTTGCCATTGCTGAAGGTTACCTTGTAGCCTCTGTCTTCCATTGCCAAGATGGACACTAGGTTCCTTTTGAGGTCAGGTGCATCCTAGAATTTCTAGCCTTCTTGAATGCTTGTCCTCTTCCTTGATTCCCAGCTCTCCTCTTACCTTTGTTGTTGAATTTGTCATTCCTTTGATTTCCATCAGAGGGATTTCGAGTTGCACCACTACATACTGTACCATGCTTCTCTAATCATGATTATCATCATGCTGCCCATGTCCATGATTTTATCCATCATAATGTTGCTCAAACTAGTGTGCATCATCATCATGCTATCCTATATGTCCATGATCTCATGTTGCCCTTTATGTCCATGATCTCATTCATCATGATGCTCATGATCTCATATATAGTGACTTGCTTTATCGCAAATGTAACATCGTCATTTTCTTCTAGCCTTAGGTCCAGCCTTTCCTTTTGATTTAGTCCCGGAATTATTTCTTTTCTTTGCATGAGAAGAAAAAGTAGCAGGAGGACCTTTAGGAATGGGCATTTCTTGCACTTCTTCCCTTGTTTCTTCTTGAATGCATCTAGCCATTAATTCCTCAAAACCAGGAATTACATTATAGTTCAAAAGAGTAGTCCTGAACACATACGATTCAAACGGCAATCCTCTAAGAGTTGTGAGTGCCATTTCTCTGTCAGTAATAGTTTGCCCAATAGATAGGAGATCGTTCTTGATCTCGGTGATTCTTAAGAAGTATGCTTGCATACTTTCATCTTTACCCTTCTTGATTTCCCTCAGCTTTTTTCTAAGAAACAAAACTTGATTTGCATCATTAACTTTAAATAAACTCACCAGTCTGTCGTAGATTTCTTTGGAGGTGTCTAGATCAGAGATGTAGGCCACCAAGCGCTTGTCGATAGAGTCCCGGATGATCTTCTTTGTTTTGACTTCTCCATTTTTCCATTTGTTCCAGGCAGTAGCAGATGCATTTGATGAAGGCTCAACAATATTGCTTCTTACATGGTCCAACACTCCTTGATCTTCAAGGGTTAGATCGATAGACATCTTCCATCCATGATAGTCAGCTTTCTCACGGAGCTTGTCTTCGGCAGGAAAGAGTGTTGAGGACCCCATAGTTCTTTTAGGATAGCCTTGCCAATATTCTCTTCGATGATTGCTCTTTCTCTTGCTCAGGCTTTGTCTTCACCTCAGCTCTGATACCATGTTAAGTTATGGTATGTTCTATGCTTATAACAGTTTACTTCTTTTTCTTATTATATTCCACCGATTAGTAATCACATGTACATAAAGTAAAGTGCAGATAGAACATTAAACGATCGACAGAAAACAAGCCAAGACAAGAGACACAAGATGTGGCGGCTAGCCAGGGACAAACCCCACAATGTGTGGGGAAACCCTTTGATCAAATATTATTTTATCTTCAATAATTCAGCAGAGAGAAATAGTACAATAAATCTGATTCATATCAGTAGTAGCAAACCCTAGATCAGTAGCATCAGCATTAGCGGCTTCATTATCAAACTAGGGCAGACCATATCTCACAAACCGACCGTCGGATTGACTTCATTCCACCACCAAAAGTTTCAGCTTCCAGAGGAGGTTCAGATGAACCTACAGTGCAGTTCAGATGAGGAGATCTTCTAGGCCACGCAAGTCAATCTTTACTTCTGCAGTTGGAGCTTCAGTTTCAGCAGTTTTCGGCTTCAAACTAGGGCAGTCGATATCTTGCAAACCGTTCGTCGGATTGACTTCATTCCACCACCAAAAGTTGCGGCTTTCAAAGGAGGTTCAGATGAACCTACAGTGCAGTTCCAAAGAGGATATCTTCTAGGCCATGCAAGTCAATCTTTACTTCTGCAGTTGCAGCTTCAGTTTCAGCATTTTCTGGCTTCACATGTGTGAGAGAGAGACCCATTTCAGCGCAGTAGAGAAGAGACTCATATCTGTGCAGTAGAGAGAGAGAGATGTGATGAGATGAGTGAGTCCAAATGAGGAAAAGTCCTCTTATATTTATACACAACGTTGGTGGGTTAATAGATGCGACTGTTGGGCTTCTGAGCCTACATGAGTTGTAGGTCGGCTTGATAATAATTCCATAATCAAAATAAATTCATATCTCCATGAATATTTATCGGAATTGGATGATATTTATATCAATCCTACACCTCTCGATGAGAGGAATCTAATAAAAATATTATTAGCCATGAATAAGATGACCCACATGAAGTTTTTCCCTGGTTGCCAATTTTAACAGGTGGCCTCCATGCCATACACCAGCTCATAAGGGCTCATCCCAATGGATTTTTTTGTTGAAAGTCTGTCTGCCCATAGGGAATTTGTGAGCTTTTTATGCCAGTTCTTCTTGTTTTATTCTAAGACCTTCTTGATAATATTAATCAGGCTTTTGTTAGATGAATCAACCAAGCCATTACCTTGGGGATAATAGGTTGTGGAGTGGCCCAAGGTAATGTAAAATTTATGGCAAAAACTGATCATTTTTTTGGATTTGAAAGCAGCGGCGTTGTCAGTGATGATCTTCTCAGGGCAGCTAAATCTAGAAAGGATATTGCACTCAAGGAACTAGATAATGATGGAGTCATTGGCCTGTCTGCATGGGATGGCTTCAATCCATTTAGTGAAATAGTCGGTGGCTATTAAAATCCACTTATGCTGGCCTGAGGAAGAGGGGTGGATCTCTCCAATGAAATCAAGACCCCATTGTTGAAAAGGTTTCTTGGTTGAGATGAGCTTAAGGCGCAAGGGTAACAACTTTCTTTTGCCCTCAAAGATTTGGCATTTATGACATGAGATAGCAAACTTCTTTATATCTGCAAATAGAGAGGGCCAATAGAAACCAGCCCTTAAAATTTTATCAGCAGTGGACTTCCAATATAGATGTCCTCCACAGTCCCATGCATGGAATTCTTTCATGACATTGTTAGTTTCATTCATGGTTAAACAATTAAGCAATATACCTTCATGATTTTTCCAAAATAATGCACGACCTATGACACGAAACTTTGAAGCCTTCATTTTTAAAAATCTTTTCTTGGTTTTGGACAATCCTGGGGGAGCAAACAGGTTTAACAATACAAAGCATATATCAGCATACCATGGGGATTGCAAAAAGGTTTCACTAATCTGTGGAGTCGCCAGCTCCTGTTCATTGTCCAGTTGGTTGATGTCTAGGGCTTGAAAGTTTGTTTCGGACATCAGTTTGGCTAAACCTTGTCCCTTTATGAGCTTGGTTGGTTTAATTTCTATGTCATACTCAAGGATGTTAGCAATCCATTTTCCTCTTTTGCCTTCTAGCCCTTCTTGGGTTAATATGTCTTTTACAACAGCATTTGGGACATAGGCAATCACATGTGAATACAAAATGTGAACTTGGCAATCTTTGATTGCTTTAACAAGGGCATAGGCCTACTTCTCCATGATTTGGTATTTCAAAGGTGCATCTCTTAAGGTTCGACTGAAAAATGCAATTGCCTTTTCAGCTCCTTGATCATCCTTTTGCAAAAGGACAGCAGCTATCATGTGCTCAGATGCAAATGAAAATATGATGAAATCTTTGTCAAATTGCGGACTGGTGAGGAGAGGGGCTTGGATTAAGGAAGTTTTAATACTCTCAAAGGCATGCTTTGTCTCAAGAGACCATTTTACCTTAGCATCCTTTTTTAACATGTTGCTTAACAGTCTTATTAGCTCGGCTAGGTTTGGAATAAATCTTCTTAAGAAGTTGATTTTTCCAAGGAATGCTTGTAATTCTTTTATGCTTCTTGGATATGGGATTTGGAGGATGGCTTGGATCCTTTCTGGATCTATTCTAATACCGTCTTTTGAGATGATATGGCCTAGGAGTTTGCCTTCTTCAAGGCCAAAGAGGGATTTCTTGGGGTTCAAGGAAATGCCATATTTCCTACATGTCATGAATATTTGCCTCAAATGTTTTAGGTGCTCTTGATCGGATTTGGAGAAAGGGGTTAAGTCATCAAGGTAGACAACTAGGAAATCATGTACTTCCTTGGAAAATGCAATATCCATTTCCCTTTGAAAGGTAGCACCAACATTTTTAAGTCCGAAAGGCATCTTCACATACTTAAATGTTCCCCACGGTGTGGTAAAGGTTGTCTTGTCTTGGTCATCTGGGTGAACCAGTATTTGATTAAAACCTGAAAAGCCATCTAGTAAAGAAATTCTAGATGACCCCACTACTCTTTGTAGGATGTGGTCCATTTTTGGCAAGGGGTAGTGGTATTTTAGGGAGACTTGGTTTAAATTTCTTAGGTCTACACATAGCCTAATCTCACCTGTCTTTTTTCTTGTGGGACAAGATTGGATAACCATTCAGAGAATCTGATGGGTGCTATAATACCTGCTTCAAACATCCTTTTCACTTCCTTTTCAATTAAGGGAAGGAGTACGGGATTGATTCTTCTAAGTTTTTGTTTGAAGGGCTTTTGGTTTGGTTTCAAGGGAATGGTGCGTTGGATCACTGAGGTGTCATAGGACTTTAAGTCCTCATAACTCCAAGCAAATACATCTTGAAATTCTTTGAAAAAATCAATATATTTGGGTTTTTGATCAGGTGGTAAAGTTTGAGATATTTTGATCATTTTGGGCTTGTCTGTTGTCCCAATGTTGTGTTCTTCTACAGCAGTGTTTAGGGGCTGTATTTTTGGCTTTTTGGGAACATCATTTGCATCAAACATGTCTTCTAATGGAGTGAGTCCAGCAGGGAGAGAGTTATCTTTCAGATTAACGATCTCGGCCTCTGTTTCTACTATATCCTCCAAATGCATCTGTTTCAGCTCTTCTATGTTTGCATTGTCAAAAATAGTTGGGTTTAGGATTTGCTTGGCTGCTACAGCGGTTACAACCTGCTAATTTTCATTTTTCTGCTATTGTTCATCCATCATAGCATCCATGTCAATGTTAGTATTTGAAAACTCATGCTCAAGAGTGAGGAAGTTGTTAATCTGGGCATCACTTTCAAACACTTGCCAATCTTTAACATTATTTGGGATAGCAGGCCTATGTTTTATCTCAACAGTAAAATGGTGATTTGGCTCAAAGGGAAGCTTGCATGTACTAGCAAAAGTGGCTAGGCTGTGTGCATGAATGTTATGATCTCTTGAAACCTTGGCAAGCTTGGATTCAGTGAATGCATTGAGTATATTAATAGCAGCAGTCCTATAGGCCCTCATTCTATTGTCATTGGTAACAAAGTTTCCTTTCATTTGTTGTATGATTAAATCAGAGTCACCTAGAATAGACACTTTTGCAGCTCCTAGAGCTTTGAGCAGCTTAAGGCCTAAAAGGAGAGCCTCATACTCTGCCATGTTATTGGTGCATTTGAAATTTAGTCTGTAGGCATGACCTTCTGCATGATTGTTATGTGTATTGTGAATCCAAACACCTGCCCCTGCTCCTAAATTGTTAACAGAGCCATCAAACTCTAAGTACCATGTGATTTCTTGCTTGTGGTTAGTATCAAGAGTTTCAGTCACTTTAGGATTGGGCAGATTTGAAATTTCTTTTTGGGGAGGTTTTTCTTGTATGCTGGTTTCCTTTATTGTTTTGACAGTTTCATCAGTATGGGAAACCAATTCTTCATCGGTGTGTGTATTCAGTTCTAAAGCCAAGGGCTTGTCATCAATGAGAGTATTTGTTTCATCATTAAATAGAATAAAAGAATCCATATCAGAATGGATTGAGTGTATAGGAAAATTTTGGGGCTTATCCTCACTAGTTACCACATACTTCATCAGTGTTTCTCTATATAGCCTCTTTGGTTGCCCAAAGACAGATATAGTGGCATAAGAGAGGTCTAATTGGAGGGATCCTTGGAGTTTTACTCCCTAAGATCTTGATAACAGCATGCCATACTTTGGTGGAATGTCAGAAACCACCACATCCATGAGGATAGTCTTGTTGGGATATTGGACTAAGGAGACACACAAGTCTTTGATAAGGCCTAAACACTTGACTTGACTTGAGTCAAAGGAGAATAGATCTTTGTAGGGTCTTGTGACATCAAGGTTGAGTTTTTCCATTATAGCTTTGGGCATAAGGTTGTGTTAGGCACCTGATTCAAACATAGCATTATGCAAGACTTTGTCATGTATGTGTAAACTGACATAAAAAGGTAGAACAGATCCATAAGTTGATTTTCCATTAACTTAAGGACCGAACAACAGTTCAGGCTGATCATCAAGAACATTCACATCATCCTTAACCTCTGGCATTTGAAGTGATCTTTGAATTTTTTGCCTATACACTTCATGTTTGGAAAGTTCATATAAGGGGATGGAAATCTTGAGTTTACCTATTTCTTCCTCTAAGTCAAACGATTTTTCGGATTGGGTTTTAGTATTTTGGGAGGCAGGCTTCCCTTTTTCTATTGGAGTATCAGCAGTTTGGTCTTGTTTGTCAGCGTTAAGGGAAGTAATTGCTTGTGGTTTTTCAGTTTTAGGAGGGCTTTTTGGAACGCTGTTCAAATTCTCTTTGGAGAAAGAAGGTGGCAGAGGCTGGTCATTAGAAGATTGCATTTCTGTTATGTCCTCTATGGTGACATCCTTGGGATTAGGGATTGTTTTACCAGCAGTTTCCATGAAGGCAACATTTTCTTTAATCTTCTTCGGGTGCTTGGTATCATTTTCCTTAACCTTTTCAAGCACATCTATGGTTCTCGTCCTCAGCTTATATTGTTTGTGGACTTCATACACAGCAACATCATAGCCTTGTTTAAAATCAAAAGACTCACTAGACTTAGTCTAAAATTGATTAAGGTCATGTTCATCTTGGTATTGTTGAGTTAGGAAAATTTGATGCTCAGCCTTCAAATCCACCAAGTTCATGTGAGTATCTTCTGTGTGTTCACTAGATGTAGATGCCTTAGCGTAATTTTCGTGAAAAGGAGGCCTTACATCATGGTCTGGGCTAGACCTACCAGCATTTGTATTCTGGGTTTTCCGGAAATTTGGGTTCCTTATGGTATTGGGTTGTTGTCCTTCCCATGATGATTTCCTCTCAACACTCTCTACTCTGTCTCCCAGCCTGTGCATGCCAGTGATAATAGCATCAAGCTTTAGATCTAAGGCTGAGGGTTCCTCTTTAAAGGTGGTTCTTCTCTCAGTTCTAGCTCTGTTTCTTTTGGAAATTAGATTTGCCTCTACGCTAACATCAACATTTTTCATGTCTGCAAGGGTCTCGGGGGCTCTTTCCCTTAACTGATAAGCCATGTCAGCGTCAAAACCATCAGGGAATTTATACAAAGAAAGATTAGGTGGAGGTCTCAAGTTCTGTGGTATTGCATTATAAATATTATTAAATCTTGCACAATAGTCCAAGACAGTTTCTTGAGGGCCTCTTTTGATGGTGTCATATTCAGATAATATGTGCAAGGGGTCTTTATTTTTCTCCCATCTATTGATAAATGACTGGTATAGGGCTTCAGGGTCTGCTATGGAATTGGCTGTGAGTGCTCTAAACCAAGTTCTAACATCACCTGTCAAACTTTGGACAAAAATCTTCATTCTGACGCTATCGTCACCTATCTCGTAGTTCTCAAAATAGTCTTGCATCTTCTTTGTATGCTGAAGGGCTGTGCAAGAACCAGTTTCATCAAAGTATGTGATTTTAGCTTGATAATCCTGAGGCATAGCCCCTGGATTAGCGGGTAATTGCATGGGTGCATATCTATTAGCCATGTTTACGGGGGTAAGTGGAACAATAGGAACAGCTGGAACAGTTGTAACAACAGCGATCAGGGGAGTATGTGCAGTAAATGGAGGTGTGGAAGGAGTGCTTTGAGAGGTGGATGATGAACAAGGGGAAGTGGGGGTTGAACGAAATAAAACTTTGACAGGGGTTGGAGCTCAGCTTGGCTGAGCGTCTTCAGGACTATTATCACCAAAATCTTCTTGTTTCCTAAGAATCTTTGGGATTAAGTTGGGATTATCAAAAACAGCTGGAGGGTTTGGGTCTGGATTTGACCTTGCATACCGTGAATTCCTTTTGGGAGCCAGATTCTGAACTTGTTTTGGTATTTTCTGTGAATGCTTTTTTAGAATTCGCAAGGAATTGATCAAATTTTGGAATGGCTATCTATAACTTAAACTAGCACGAAGTTGGACTAAAGCAGCATTTGCTTACTCCTGTGAATGCAAAGAAAGCACAGTTTCAAAGGCTTCCTGGCTGACATTCAGGCTTCATCTGTAATTTTAAGGAATATGCAGCAATTGGACAATTCATTATTTTTCTTTTTCCAGTGGAGCTTTCCAACTTGATTTGTGAGATTTAACAGAGGATGTCCCCAGTGGAGTCACCATTATGTTATCACTCAGGTTGTCCCTTAGCTCCTTGAGGGATACGGCCGAGGTAACCACAAACAAATCTTTGGACTGCAAGTGCTAGCCCACCAACAGTCAGAGAGGGCTCTCTCTTTAGGATTTAGCTTTGTTGATGATGATTTTAGGCTAGTTATTGGGTACTAGGGGTTTTGTTTTGGTTTTGGTGGGATGGATGATGCTTTCAAGTAAAGAGGCAGGGATAGCATGAAATTTTTAGAACCATTGGGCGTGGAGTCAAGGAGTAGGACTACTGGTGCGTTTTCTTGGTCACGAGAGGGAATATGGAGCAAGCTAGCTGCACATGAAACAATCTTTCAAGTTAAAGGATGGAGTGAAGGCTAGGAATGAGAGGCAGTTAAGAATCTCTCATTCAGCTTAGCAGAGGGAAGGTGAATGAGCTCTATATAGGAGCAGTGAAGAATCCCTAGATAACGGTCAAACATGAATGAATTAGGGGAAATATGAGCCACAGGGAATTCATATTCATTTCTAATTCAGATGAAAACATATAGAACAACATAAATTGAGTATAGAGGGCAATTAAACCAATTCCAAACTATTCATTCTTTCTACTATTTTGGATGATACATCAATGAAGAAAAAAGGTAAGAAACACTTATTGAGTCATGTTGCAGCACAAGAATTCCACATTCAATTCTTCAGAACATTCATACACAGCACACAGTCATTCCTCCAAGCTTTTCAACAGTCTTTGATTAAGTAAAACATCAGGTACACAGAGCGAGTCTCTCTTGGAGCTATACAACCAACCAACCCCTTTAACAGTGAATTAGGGTGGTTTTTATAAGTAAAATATCTATAAAGATCATATCTCAGACAGATCTACTGTAATAAGTGTCTTTAACCTAATACATGTCTAAAATAAATGCGGTAAAATATCCTCGAGCTGCGCTGGATGCAGCTATACCAAAATGAGTTTAATGTGTTGTCTTTATGGCTCTGTGCTGATCACTTAGCCATAACTGTGCTTTGGGTTTTGATCCATGCTCTTGAGTGTTTCTGAAGAGAATTAACTGTGATGGGAGAGCCTTGATTGGCCTTTACTGCTTTCTTTGACTTTGTTGGAGGTCATTCAATGTCCACCTACATTGGGAATAAAGGTTTTCATTTAAAACATTCGACTGATACTCTTTGCCGCTTCATGGATATGCTTTGGCACTGAATGTGCACCTTTCTCACTCTTGATACTCTTTAAATTGTTGCATTGACCTTTCATGGCTACTGTTCGGCCCTTTGTTTGCTTTTAAAACTGTGTTTTCCCCTTTCTGAATGCTGCGCGAAGAAATTCATGTCATTCAGCGCCTTTCGGGCCTGCTGGAGACGAGCTACGAAAGGGATTTCTATTTTGGCTTGTTTCCCGTAGCCATGCCGCTAATCGCGGATGAAAAATTGCCTCAGATTTTGATTTTAGGCTTCCTAGGCTGTGATTTGCACCTTTTGTGTTTTTTGACGGTGATGTCAGCATGATGTCATCATGACGTCATGCGGTGGGACCCAGTACGATGGGTGACGTGGCAGGGTGACGTCAGCAGTACAGCGGGTGACGTGGCGGTACGGTGGAGGAGGTTACATGGCGGTGACATGGCAAGGACACGGCGGCAGGAGGCCGACGTGGCATGGTGACATCAACATGACGTGGCGCTGACGCAGGAGGGGGGGGGAAGGCGGTATCCGGTTTCGGGCGCACCGCTTTTGTGCGCAGGCGGTATAGGAGGAGGGAGCTCCGCCACAGCCGAGAGGGTGACGCGTGGCGGGAGTACGACGGGAAAACCGCCCATCTCCCGGGCGTTAACCCTCGGCACATCGGGGCACAAAAAGGCCCGCCCACCGTAGATCTTGGGCGCGCCAGATCTGACGGTCGGCGGCCCGAGCAAGGCGGCGGACGGTTAGGGATGGGCCCGCGCATATTTAATTATGTGTTTTTATATGGCGCGGGGGGTTTTAAACATTAGAAATGTGGGTTTTGGGTTTTTTGCAAGCGGGGGGAAATATATTTATGTGCGTGACCTTAGGATAAGGGTGGGGAATGGGTATTATAGGGTTGGGACTTAGGGGGAACTGGTTGTTAGGGTGACCAGGTGTCAGACTAACTCCTAGTTAGGACATGGAAGGCTAATGCTAAGCCCCAAATGGACTTAACATTTCACAAACTGATAAAATAGGGCTATAGTGCCTGGGGATGGGAATATGTATATAGGGGAGTTTTTTAACATAGTTTTAGTAGGGGAAGGGGAGATAGATAGGGAGCTACATAGTAAAATTAGTAGTTAATATGACAAGTGATAAGAAAGCGCTAAGTATCTGAATCTTAGGCTAATAGGGGGGGGAAATGATCCATAGAGGAAGTATGAACATTCCTTGAGCAAAGAAGATCTTTACCAAGGCAAATGATATGGAAAATGATGAAACTAAGAGGTATCAAGCAGATCTTGACCCTTTCAGGGAAGTTAGTGAGTGATTTGAGAAATGAGAAGAAGGGGGAGTTAGACATGCCTCTAGAATTCTACCATCACAACACCGCTTTGGTACCTCTGCCACTGATGAGATGAGCTTTCTTTGTCACGGCAAAAATTGAAGACAATCTGGCTTCTGTGACCCTAGGCTACCTACCCAGCTTAATACTCCTAGCATTTTTTGTTACTTCAGGAAGGGTGCACTTACACTTGCAAACCCTGATTGCTTTTTTCTTTTAATTTCCCTCCTATCTAAATCTACACGTATTTCTTCCAAGGGCCCAGATTAAGCAGTTGGGCTCCTTTGTTTCTCTACCTATCTACAAATCTGCCAAGATTAAACTGTTTGGACAAATATTCATTCTCAATACTCTGAAACAAGAAATTGAAACCTAGGGAAGCCAAGATTAAGCTGTTTGGCCTTCCCTTAATAGAAAATTGTTCAAAAAGGAATAACTAATGAAAATTGGAATACAACAGTGGCATTTAGACTGGCACACTTTCATGGCCTCTTCTTTGGCCTCTTTTAGGAAATATGGAGCATTGCAGCATGCAAAGTATGACGTATTTGGCATGTAAAAATGTCAATCATGAAATATGAAAACCTGTTGCAACAGGAGGCTAACAAGTACAACCCCCTTATTATATTGTTGTGCCCATGTAGTCCCATATTGTTATTAGTGTGCCCCATAGAAGCTCACTATTGTTATTATTGTGCCCTTACATTATTATTGTTATGTCGACTATGATTATGTTATGACCCCTTATATATAGAAAGGAGGTCTTGTCATTTGTATCATCTAAGAATTTTTCATTTATGTGATGTAAAGGAGGTTGCCCCCTCAAAGAGGCTTATTTCTAAGGTGTTGATCTATCTTTTCTATCTTTTTGAGAGTTGGTTTCTTAACATTTGGTATCAGAGCTTTCGATTCTAGGGTTTCGCTGCTCCAAACAAGTCATCGTGGTAGTTTCGCTATAACTTTTTTTCTGTGATGTTTCAGAAGCTAAACAAAAAACCCATTTTAGAAGAAATCTTTCTGAACCACGTGTCCAAATTTCAGATCTTGTCTTGCTATATTTTCGAAGATATGATATGAGGAAGTTAGGGTTTTTGCAAGCTCCAGAATTTCATATAAAACAGGTCATCATGGTATTTTCGCTATAACCTTTTCACTATGAAGTTTCAGAAGCTAAAGAAATAATCCATTTGAGAAGAAATCGTTTTGAATCTTGAGTCCAAATTTCAAATCTTGTCTCGCTACATTTTCAGATATATGATCTAAGGAAGTTAGGGTTTTTGCAAACTCCCGAATTACATCCTAAACAGGTGACCTTGGGAAAATTGTCATAACTTTCTCTCTAAGCAACAAATTGAAATTTCGTAAGAAGTTACAGAAAGAGGACAGACTGTTGTTTTCTGTACATAGTTCTCAAGTCTGAAGGTCGAAACAGTGAAATGTGGCACGTCGTAAAAGTTTGCTCTACTGAAACATTATATAATCAGGTCGTCTTAGGAGATTGGGCATAACTCTTTCTTGGAGAATCAAATTCTAATCAGACTTGTGAGGTTAGAAACAAGACTTAGAGGGCTACTGCAGGCGAAAATTTCAAAACTTTGAGATATGAAAGTACAGAGTTACATTCATTTCCAGCTCGAGGTCCTAAAATCAAGAAAAGACGATATGAGGAAGTTTGATGGAAAGGATCCAGTAAATTGGATACTACATATGGAGCAATATTTTGATCTACATGGTGTACCACTGTTACAAAAGGTATGTATTACATCTTCATATTTAGAATCGGATCAATTTTTATGGTATAAAGGGCTTTGTTCTCGTAAACAACTTCTTACGTGGTCAATTTTCATGGAGGAAACGATAGCACATTATGAGGATACAAAGAGAAACACCTTCTTTAGAGAAACACCACAACAATTGAAAGAAAAAAGAGAAAAAGGACTTTGTTACAAAGTGGAAAGCAAAATTATGGAAATAAGGAAGTCTACCCCTCACAACTATAAATATGGAAGTGTTGTTTCTCCTAGCCTTCCACAACCTACAAGGGTTACACTATGTTGTTGGGAAAAGTATCCAATACGGAATGACCCTATCCCACTCTAAGGGTGATAGTACCTCAGCAACAATCAAAGCAAAGCTATTTGAGATTACTTCTTTATGAAAGTAAAATAGGGGAGAAAGAGATCCACTAACCGATGTCTTTCGCTAATGATTGATCCAATCTTCTCTCCTTGCTGCTTGCTCCCAGCTCCTTGCTCTTTCACTGGCCCAGCTACACCAAGATCCTGCAAAATAGCAAGAGAGGGAAACTACAAGAAGCATACATTCATAATTGATTCAAGGATTAGGATAAATCAAATACACAAGTATAGCAACACATCATTGAGATACATGCATATAGAAGAACCTCAAATGCTTTATTAATGGAAGAAGTAAAGTTCAGGAAGTGATACAACCATAAAAGGCCCAATCCAGCATCACCTCCCAGCAGAAAGAAATCTCCTCTTCACCTCCTTCAAAGCAAATCACCCAATAGTTCTATACTCAAACCAACAACACTTCCTTACATTCACAAGATTCCAGCCTCCCTAGACCTCATGAGAGAGCTCTATATATAGGAGTTTTGGAGAAAGGATGAGTCAGCTTGAAGCTGGCATGAAGCTGAATAGTGTCCTCTCTCACTTCAGTTATTCTTCAGTTCTTGAGTCCACTTGGAGGTTCTTGCTTCCACTTGGAGATCTAGACCCTCTTACTCATCACCAGTCGAATTGCTTGATCCAAGTGTCATTTTGGAAGCTTCCTGGGCATTGACACCTTGAGGAATGACTGTGCCACATGTCCCAACTCACCCAGCGCAGGTAGCCTTCTTTGCAGTTGACATTCAGCGCAGGTAGACAGTGGAGCAGTTGACATTCAGCGCAGATGCTCAGTGGAGCAGTTGACATGATCCAGAATTAGCTTGTTTTTTAGTGTTTTCAGGTGGAGAACTGATATTTAGTGCTGTGGTTTGCTGACCTTGTTCCTCTAGGGGTAGGAACAACATGTTTAGGGACTTTGGATCCCTTAGATTATGGAAATTTCATGCTTCATGTTGTAAGGCACAAAAATGTCTATAACAGTTGCCCCCTAAAGTATGAGGCCGTTTATCGGGTGAAATGCTTTATCAGGAGGATCCGAAGTTCATTCAATCGCTGAAGGGTGAACTATAATAAAATACAATACACTACATTATTTTTCATTCTGCTTTCATGATCTAGCTGAGGCGGGCATTCCCATGCTCAGCTTTATAAATTCATTTTGGTACATAGAACAGACGATCGTCTGATAGTAGACTGATAATTCTCTGCTGAAATTATCATCCTTTGAGTAGGATGATCATCTGCTGCAATGATGTACATATCAAATGTCTTTATATTTCCTGAATATATATCGCAGCCCGGATGGATGAAACTAGATCCGGGGTCTTCAAACTCGTTCGATCTTCACTCTAAGTACAAGTCGATCCATGGGAGAATTGCGCTGAAGTCGAACATGGAAAGACATCGCTTGATTACCGGTCAATGATGTAAACCGTTAACAAGCGCGAGAGGAATCACCGATAACGATAATGACCCTCAAGGTGCTGCAGTACAATTCACGTGATGTGAATAAAGGACTTGGCGTCGAACACCACGCAAAATCTTTCGGTCGAAGGTCATTGATGTATACCTGTCGCCGGAAGTGAGAAACTTTCCATTGAGGCATGCAAGCTTCAAAGTACTAGGGGGGGGTGTTCCTAGATCAACTTCTTGGATAATGAGCTGAAGTCGACAAGAAGCGATCCGTCAAAGGAGGGCCTTAATGAATCCCACATCAGTGACTCGGAACGGAGCTAATGATTTTAGTGGAGGTGAAAACAATCTGTGACATATGATTCAGGGTGGCGATCATGGGTGGATGAAGGATAATGTATGGTAGTGGATGGGACACAGTTGACTCTTTCAGAACAACATCTCTTGAACATATAACGAAACTGATGCGATGGATCGGTAGCATTACCCCAAATGTGAATGGTTTGGCGAGACCATGGTGATGAGACCGGTGAATGAAACAACCCAACCCGATGTGGTACGGAGGAAAAGTGTCATGTTCAAGAGCGACTTGCTACCATTAAAGCTTTGAGGTTCTCCCAATTTTTCCCCAGTCATTTCTGACCAGTACCTCTTTATTTTTGTCAAGCTTGAGGAGGATAACATATGCTTGTTCTATAACCTGCCCTTCGGGCAAGCCCATCGCTATGTTTTAACGAGCCTAGCGATAGGGAAACTCGTTCTCGTCTAAAGACAAGTTTGTCGCTATTTAATCGTTTTAACGAGTCTAACGACAAGGAAAACTCGGTCCTTTTCATTTTTAGAGAGTCTGAAAAGGTACAGAAAGTTAACTCCAAAATTCCTTTTTCATCATCTAATCCCTTAAGTCCGAAAAAGTATAAAATAATACAGAAGGGATGAATTCTCGATAACTTTAACGAGCCGAATAAAACAAGCGCTCGACCTTTTTGTGCAATAATCCCTCAGGTCCAAAAATATTAAAATCTAGAGGAGGGATAGCTCTTCCGGTTCTTTTAACGAGCTGGAAGGCCAAAACTCGGCAATCTTTTCATATTTTACGAGTCAGTTGAAAATAGCTCAAAGAAGAATCGTCTTTTGAGGAACGAGTGATAAACAGGGATAGCAACTGATTCCAGGTAAAGGTTGGAATTTTCCAATCACGGCAGTGTCACAAGGATGGCTAGGTGAAATCACTCTTCGCAGCTGTTCCTCAAAATGGGTAAACAAACATATGGAGGTGAACGATCAGCCAAATGACGGTGGAGGTGGCAGGTGAAAACACGACCAAGGCTTTTTATGGCTGATAAATTTACGATCACAGAGGTTATTTACTCGAATAGGTTCATTTTTTATTTAAAAATGAGCTTAAACTCTGGGGGAAACATTGCTCACTGCTTTTATTTATTTTTTAACGAGCATGAAGACCGCATTAAAACTGCTCGGATCTTGCGTTTATTTTTTAACGAGCATGAACTTTATGCTAAAACTGCTCGATATACCAGTCATAAGATAAGAAATGTCTCCTGTAAGATCCCATTTTTTATAGAGCTCGCGCCTTACCAAAGCTATGCTCCCTCTCATCCTTTCTTTATGCAAGTTCGGAAACGACTAATCCAAAAAACAGATAAATAACCGCTCTTTGCTTGCACTCCAAAAGGGTTGCATGCCCCCAGGTATAAAATACAATTTCAAGGCTGCCCCTCCTCTCCCCCACCTCTGTTTTTCTTTGGGTGTTCACAGCTACTTGCAACAAGAGAAGAACACTACTCAAAGACAAAACATTGGTGTTATTGAGGGAGGCTTGCCTCTTTCTGGTTACCCAAAGATTGTTTCGTTACTCTTTCAAACAAAACATTTCCTCGGCACTGTCTACCGAAATAGACAAGGGTGAATGACCTTTGTCAAACACGTAACCTTAATAAAAGAATCCTATTCCAGAACAACCCCTCTTCCATCCACGGATGAGGTACGAACTAGTCATATTCTCTCACGGAAATTCTACCTTATACCCAGGGTTTCTTCTGCCCGAAGCAGACCAGGATGCATGCCCCCTGGGTTCCAGTCCCATCTTTCCGAATCACTCGCACTCATCGGGAAGGAGGACTCGGGGTGGAGACATTTCTTGATTGAATAGACCATTCAGGGTTGGCATTTTACTATTTGCGATGCGTGATCCCAGAAATGAAAGTTGGTCTACGAGCTTGACCATTCTTCCTTCGTGTGGAAAATACATTACTCTAAAGAGTGAGGAGACTATTGCTCCCATGCAATATATATAGTCTCGTCCAAGGAGTAGGTTATAATCCAAGGGTCCTTGAACGACCATCACGTTCATTTGAACGGTCTTCCCTTTCAATGTAACAGGCACATTGGGGAGGATCCCTAATGGTCGACTGGTTCCTTTATCGAAGCCCGAGAGATTTCTTATCTCAGGCAAAAGTGCCGGGGAACCCAGTGCTTTCCAAGCAATAGAGGAAAGGATACTCACAGATGCCCCTTCATCAATGATAGTTCCAGCCATTACCATTCTGTATATTTGGACGATGATTCTGAATGGTATACTGGCTGGAAATCGGGGTCTGCCTAGTTGGTTCCAATCAAAGGACACAACCAGGTTGCTTGGTGGTGGGACCGAATATACGGCCGGATATGACCCTGACGATGTTCCTTCCTGCGATAAAGGAATGGGTGCATTGCCCTGATGCTCGTCAGAGTCTGTGTTAATGAAAATAATCTGGATGGTGTCATCCTTATTCTCTTCAGTGAGGGTGTCATTTGAAGATGAATCTTCAATGACGGTGTCATTTGAAGATGAAACCTCTGAAGGTGGAACCAGGTCAACTGTCGTTTCGACCTTTGGACTTTCGTCCGATCTGGATTCAGTAGGTTCATTTTCAACGACTGACGCTTCAGCTGACCACTTGAGCGGGCCAGCTGTATTCTCAACCAACGAAGGACTTGGCATGAGTTTTTTTGTATCCAGGAGGAAGTCTCAACGGCGAAACTGGACGATCTTCCAAAAATCTCTTCGCTTCGTCTAAGAAGGGACAACGGTGGATGGCGTGATCGCCTTCACACAGTCTGCAGGGGGATCTTGCTCCCCCTCTTTGTCTTGAACCTTCACTTTCGCTGGTTGACGGTAAGCATTCAACATGGCTATCAGAGGTTGATGCTCCCGAATTGTGCAAACGAGGGGACCAGTCCCTTAGCATCCAGGGAATACAGGAACAATCTTTATGGAAGTGGTCTCCTCTACATATGACACATGGCGATTTAGGCCCGGTCTGTGCTGTGTGTGGATTTTTGTCAGATGTCTTTTGCTTGCCCCCAGTCGCCTTAGGCTCCTTCTTCTTCTTCTTCTCCTTCTTCTTCTTCTCCTTCTTCTCCATGGGATCTTGGCTTTTGCCGGCTCTACCTTGCGAAGTTGAAGGATTGGAGGAAGAGTTATAGGAAGTAGAAGGCTGGTGGGCAGCTCTAGACTGATCTAACTGTTGACTCGACTGTTCAGGAACCATGGTGTTCTGAACTACATTGGTTGAGAATAGCCATATTGGCAGGCCAATTGTCAGTCCTGGAAGCGACAATGTGGCCATGTGGGGCGCACCAACTTCTCCCCAAGAGGAGAAAGGACTAGGATTTCCATCATGTGGAATTCCTTGGTTGGGGCATTCCATGTTCTCAACCTAAAGATCAACGTAGGAATAGGAGGTGATTATGTTCCGTTTAAAATAAATTTTATAACGACGCTTTAGACACAACTTGATTTTTCACTTTTTAAGAGTCGAGAAAAAGCTAAAGATGACTCTAGTCTCCTTCGATGTTTTAACGAGCCCGAAGTGACAAATGCTCGGATGGACTTTTTCAGTTATAGAGTTTGAAAAAGGCCAAAAGAAACTGCTTTGGAGATCTAGGCAGAGGGTGTGCCAAACCTTTCGCAAAACCACAGAATACGTTTTACGGTACGGGTGGTCGATCTTCGTGAATGCTGTGTTCACTACATTGCGATCAGTAGGGCGACCAACATGGCTTCCTAAGGATAAAAGATATATTCCTATAGGGGTCTCCCAATATATACGCGACGGTACGTGGGAGCACAAGTCCGTATTAGTGCCACCGACTCTCAGGAGGAATCACCCACCTTCTTCGAGATCGACAGTCACTACGTTTAACGACGCCGGAACACGTCTCTAGCTTAGACCTCTATGTGTTTGCGTTATTTTTCAATGCGTTGTTATGTAAATTCAATTCATTTTAATGTTGATCTTGTTTAGCAGTTTTCCTTTATGGATCACCACGAGATGTATAATACAACTTCCTAAATGCAGTCTAAGATGATAAGCAAGCTTTTCAAACTTTCAACTTTGAAAATCTTAACTACTGAGGGAAAAGAAAGACATCATCTTTTCACACAGATCATAGAGCACACACTAATTCACTTTTTCCCTAAATCAACATGAAAACTGTCAAAATGTATATGCACAATGCAGGTATTTCTTTTCTCTTTCTTAATGTTGATGTATTACAAAAAGAAAGCTGTTGTATAATTTTGAATTCAATTTCAAGTGAAAGCAAACAAGCTTTGTCCAAAATCAAAAGACACCTTAAGTTTTACTTGTTTCAACACTAGAAATGTATAAATTCAAACCATATGACGAAAGCAAAAGCTCAATCAGCTATGAACAACAAACAAACTAACTCTTAAGATCAATACGACACTTATCACAGGTCTAGATCTAAGAGGCCACAGCAAGACTAGTTCACTTTTCGTTATGGGAAACTGCAAACGACATAAGAAATACACAAAGAACAAATACAGTTTCTTTATACAACCGAGGCAGAATAGTGGCAAGGAAAGTTGGTTTCAGATAGGTACATTGACTGATAACAGGCTGCAAAAACAAGGATGAAAACAGGGCAACAAATAGCAGGGAACCCCAGTTGCACAAGGCAAAACTGGTTCAGCGCAGGTAGTACACTGGCAGTTTGACCTTCAGCGTAGGTAGCCCCTTTGGGACCTGCGATGAAATGCAGACTGCCTTCACAGTGCCTGCAATGAAGAGATAAACTTTCGTTTTTCTCAGTTTCCGGGTCACAGATTGCTCAAAAATTCACAGTTTTTGGCCAAATCAGAAGCTATCAATCAAGTACACACTAAAGGATGAAAAGGAGGATGAAAAGCTATCACTAAGAGCTGTTCAGAGTCCTTGTGGATCAGCTCTTCAAATCATAAACATGCCCAGAAACTGAGCCAGAGTAACTGCCCTCTACTTTGCATTTGAAAGATCCAAATGCAGTTCGATTCGGTACTCCCTGTGTTTAGGAAATGAATAGCAAAAACACAAACAACCAACAAGATACGATCCCCAGCGAAGTCGCCAATTTGTTGTTGGGAAAAGTATCCAATACGGAATGACCCTATCCCACTCTAAGGGTGATAGTACCTCAGCAACAATCAAAGCAAAGCTATTTGAGATTACTTCTTTATGAAAGTAAAATAGGGGAGAAAGAGATCCACTAACCGATGTCTTTCGCTAATTATTGATCCAATCTTCTCTCCTTGCTGCTTGCTCCCATCTCCTTGCTCTTTCACTGGCCCAGCTACACCAAGATCCTGCAAAATAGCAAGAGAGGGAAACTACAAGAAGCATACATTCATAATTGATTCAAGGATTAGAATAAATCAAATACACAAGTATAGCAACACATCATTGAGATACATGCATATAGAAGAACCTCAAATGCTTTATTAATGGAAGAAGTAAAGTTCAGGAAGTGATACAACCATAAAAGGCCCAATCCAGCATCACCTCCCAGCAGAAAGAAATCTCCTCTTCACCTCCTTCAAAGCAAATCACCCAATAGTTCTATACTCAAACCAACAACACTTCCTTACATTCACAAGATTCCAGCCTCCCTAGACCTCATGAGAGAGCTCTATATATAGGAGTTTTGGAGAAAGGATGAGTCAGCTTGAAGCTGGCATGAAGCTGACTAGTGTCCTCTCTCACTTCAGTTATTCTTCAGTTCTTGAGTCCACTTGGAGATCTAGAACCTCTTACTCATCACCAGTCGAATTCCTTGATCCAAGTGTCATTTTGGAAGCTTCTTGGGCATTGACACCTTGAGGAATGACTGTGCCACATGTCCCAACTCGCCCAGCGTAGGTAGCCTTCTTTTCAGTTGACATTCAGCGCAGGTAGACAGTGGAGCAGTTGACATTCAGCGCAGATGCTTAGTGGAGCAGTTGACATGATCCAGAATTAGCTTGTTTTTTATTGTTTTCAGGTGGAGAACTGATATTTAGTGTTGTGGTTTGCTGACCTTGTTCCTCTAGGGGTAGGAACAACATGTTTAGGGACTTTGGATCCCTTAGATTATGGACATTTCATGCTTCATGCTGTAAGGCACAAAAATGTCTATAACACACTACAACAATTGGAAGAAAAAAGAGAAAAAGGGCTTTGTTACAATTGTGATAACAAATACATTAAAGGTCATAAGTGTGCTGGGAAGAAATTAATTTACATTGATTGTGGAGAGGAGGAAGAAAAGGATCAAGAAATGTAAAAAGAAGAGTACATACACCAGGAACCAATCCCAAAGAAAGAAGAAATGAATCCGACCATATCTTGTAAGAATTGGAAAGAATTACCACTCCTAAAACTCTCAAGATAGAAGGACATATCAAGAAGAAAAGGGTTCAAGAAGTGAAAGATCACATCGAGAAAGAAGAAATGAATCCGACCATATCTTGTAATGCATTGGACGGAATTACCACTCCTCAAACTATCAATTTAGAATGACATATCAAGAAGAAAATTTTTCAATAATTGAAATATCACATCGAGTCTCAAGAAATCAATTCGACCATATCTTGTAATGGATTGGAAGAAATTACCACTCCTCAAACTATCAAGATAGAAGGACATATCAAGAAGAAAAAGGTAAGAGCGATGATTGATTCGGGCAATACCCATAATTTTATTGATTGTAAGATAGGCAAGGAATTGAATTGCTTCCTATATCCAACACCGGAGTGTCAAGTGATGGTTGCAAGCGGAGGAACCATAAATTTCTCTGGAAAGTGCCATAATATCAAGCTATCCATGGAAGAATATGTCATATCCCTCACGTAATTAACTCAACGTAAATCAAATTGTTATGAAATAAGTTACGAATTAGTTACAAACTAATTCTTGATAACTGATTTGGGTGGTTGTCGTAAATTTCGCCAACGGAATGGCAGTCCGACTGATAGAGCCTTTAACGGTGGTTAAAGAGATGGATTCGGAAAGACAGGAGCATGCATTTTCGTGGGATGGCACCAGGGCGAATTCTTTCCTACGGATCCTCAACGGGAATCGATCGCGAACCAGTCTTGGTTTCCAATGGAGTTCGAGAGACGCCTTCTTGGGGCTTGATAGCGAAGCCCAGTTCGCAGACAGGCCGGCAACGGTTTTTGTCGTCGGGTAGTTGCGATGAGACTTACGGTTTCATGCCTTGCAGTATCACTGTAGTGGGAAATTTGGTTTTGATGGCGGCTTATGGATACATGATGTTCAAGTCTGCCATGTTTATTGCGGATGGCTGCGAGCTTTTGTTGACTCAGAAAACGCTGCCGAGAGCCGGAGACTCTGCCAGACTCCTCTGACGTCCGGGAGTCTAAACGCTCTTTCAATGGCATTGTGAAGAAATAGATCTGTTTCGGCAGTTGCCATTGTTAGTCAAAACTGTAGTAGAGAATCAAGAACTTACTGTGCCAGGCTGCACTGCCTTCACGGTTGGACGCTCAATCCCATCAAGAGATAAGTAGCTATGCCAATCTTGGAAAATATAGGAGTTTGTGTTTATTTTGACATAGAAGTAAATATTGCATTCTTGGAGAAGAGAATGCACATTAATGAAATAGATGTAAATAATGCGTTCTTGGCATATTAAAGAAAAAGAAGTAATTATTACATTCTTGGCATATTAAAGAAATGGAAGTAAATATTGCATTCTTTGAAAAGAGAAGGCATATTAGAGAAATAGAAGTAAATATTTCATCTTTCGAAAAGAGAATGCATATTAAGAAATAGAAGTAAATATTTCATCTTCAGAAAAAAAGAATGCATATTAAAGAAAAGGAAGTTAATATTGCATTTATGGAAAAAAAAGAATGCATATTAAAGAAATGGAAGTTAATATTGCATTTATGGAAAGAAAGAATGCATATAATAGAATAGAAGTTAAGTTGGATTTTATTGGAAAGGGAAATATGCTTTATTGCATTGGGATACTAGTTAATTTAGAAGTTTCTTGTGGAAAATTTATGCATTGCATGCATAATAGAAATTGCTAATCATTCTAATCTTCTTGAAGAAAAACTTATGTTTTATATCCACAAATATAGTGTCTTTTTAGGAAAAGAGAGAATTCTTCATGCATGGAAATAATAACTTATTAAGATACTTTTTGAAAAACAAAGATAGAGATTCTTTCCTTAAAGGACACACATGAATAGTGTTCATACAAGAGCAAGAACCCTTACTTGTATCATTAAAAGATTATGTGCACTGCATATACTGAAGGAGGGCTATTAGGATATACTAATAGTTAGATCTCTATGTGCAAGGACGCAGAACAATAGTTATTACTTGGTATGTAAACATAATCATTGTGTTATATGTTTAAAAATAAAATATGGACTTGTAAAACTAATGGTTAGATCTCTTAGAGAGAGATATGTTCCAGTGTGAATAAACATTGTGAAAAGTAGAACATGAATTTACTTGAATATATGTACTAGTTAATTAGTATGTTATGCTTGCTCATGCAGATGAGTAGATGTTAAAAGATCACTTTTAGAGGTTGCTTAATGAATGATTAATACTGTATCTAATATTGTTGCCAAAGCTTGTTGACAACTATATTGACAGGAAACGATGGCGGTTGGTGCTTAAGGAAAGTGATGTCTAACATTAAGGCAGGAAAAGGATTATTGGTCCATGCAGATGAGTTCAAGTTGTAGGATCGTACATTGCTAGAACAATCATGCCACAAGGGATGTTGTATGTGGCGGTATGTAAATAAAAGATTACATGAAAACTGTATTAGCTTTTAGCTAGTTATGTGACACCTTAATGATAATTCATTGTAATGATTTTAATAACAATGGTTAAGGGATGGAATCCCTTATAAGCCATTGAGTGAGGGGTGAAAACCCTCACGAGCGTTTAATAATAAGATTAAACGTTTGCTGGTTTTCACCCTACGGGGTTTCCAGGGTACATCGGTGTTCAATGGTGTGATTGACTTTTGTGTCAATTTCATGATGTTGAATACTTGATGATGATGATTCTTTGTTGGTTGCGATACTCATAATGCCCAAGTAAGAGATTAATGAATATGGTTAAGGAAAACATGAAATGGATGCAAGGTGGATGCAAGGTTCATTAGACAGTTTATGTTATTACACTACAACAGTAGTTGTTAAGGGTCATGTGTCTTACTGTTCTCTACTGTATTTACTTGATGTATTAATGAATGTTATATCTAATGGTTATCGATGATTTGAGGAGTTGAGATTCAGATAATTACTTAAGGGTTGTTTGTATAAAAAAATTCTAACTCCCTACTTTTACCTGCGAGGTTACCGGGGTATATTACAGATATGTATTGAATAGCCCAATGCTTTCCATTCCAATGGGTGGTGATGAGGTTTTACTAGGAGTCCAATGGCTACAATCTTTGGGTACGATAGCTTTTAATTTTCAAGAAATTTTTTTAGGAAGGAAAGGAAGTTGAATTAAGGGGTATCAAAGGAAAACCTGGAAAGATAATCAACTCTAATAGCATGAAAAAGCTTCTAAATAAAGAACAACGGGGTGTAATTGCACAATTATGTTCACTAGAGGATCCCACATCAAAATCATGTATTTCTCCATCTATCCAAAAGGTTTTGGACAATCATTCCAAGGTATTTGAGACTCCCAAAGGCCTCCCACCTATTCGTAATCATGATCATGCTATTCATTTTATTCCACAAAGTGTCCCTCCAAACATCAGGCCGTACATATATCCATATGCCCAAACGAGTGGGAATTCATTCAAAAGTTATAGAATATCCCAGTTCAAACAGTATTACGAGAACTTGACAAGGAGGGAAAAATAATATTGGAAGTTGAGTCTGGAAAATTTTAGGGGCTAATGTTCGCCCAGTGGGCTAATTTTCCATGATTTTTCCAAAAAAAAGATTCGCCAATTTCCAATTTTATAAAAGACGATTCGCCCAAATTTTAGAATATAAAATTATTTTACCTTAAAAATCGCCAACATTATAGAGAGACTATATATAAAATAATTATAAATTTGATTAATTTTACAAATATATCAATAAACATTTATAATTTGCATATTAGGGATTAGTGAGATTCGCCAATGTTTGAAACTTCAAGAAAATTTTCCATCCTTAAAATTTTCCTTGAGCTGCAGTCCCAGAATAGAGAAATTGAAAGCTACGAAATAGATCAATTTCAGAGTATCTCATCAAGTGGAAGAACTTACCCGCTAAAGATTCCACATGGGAGGACAAGAATTTATACAGAAGCATCAAGAACTACGCAAGTGTTGAGGACAACACTTTTTGAAGGAGAGGGGCATGTTAGGTCCCTATACTACTAGTGTAACCCCTTATTGTTATTAGTACAACCCCCTTATTATATTTTTGTGCCCATTTAGTCCCCATATTGTTATTAGTGTGCCCCATAGAAGCTCACTATTGTTATTATTGTGCCCTTACATTATTATTGTTATGTCGACTCTGATTATATTATGACCCCTTAGACTCCTATATATAGAAAGGAGGTCTTGTCATTTGTATCATCTAAGAATTGTTCATTTACGTAATATGAAAAAGGTTGCCCCTCGAAGAGGCTTATTTCTAAGGCGTTGATCTATCTTTTCTATCTTTTTGTGAGCTTGTTTCATAACACCAGCCACCCAAGGCCTCCTAACTCGACCCCTAGCCTTCATTGTCGTTGCCATCACAATAGAATATCAATTCTTGGTAATGAAATGGGTGTTGGAAGATCCTTGTGAAGGTGAGGGTGTGAACCCATAAGCCCTTCACGTCCAAGAGATCCTACCTCTCTGTGCACCTACCATGGGAGAAAGAAACTGTAATTGACTTAAAATTAACCTTTGTCTCTTCGCCACCCATAGACCCTACAGCCAATCAAAGTCATCCAACCCACCCAGACATTCAATCTCTTGACCCTCAAGCTCATTTGCATAACAACTAGAAACAAAATTTACGAGCCCATCATAGCCAGCTTCAACAACATTATAATAATTCCCAAACCTAGGTTGACATAACACCTCAACAGCGACCCTGCAAACACTTCGACACAAGCCATGGGTGCGAAGCCCAAAAAGCCATCCAGTCAGGTCATTACCATGTTAGTACCACCAGTTATGCAGGGATGAAGGCTTCCGTTCAATCTCATAAAAAACAGTAAAGCAGACCCTAAATGTAAAACTGACACCAACCTAATCCAAGACCCCTTGGTCTTCGAACCAAGCTAGACAACAACATTCCCCAGGGTTGACACCCCTGTGCCAGATCCCAAATAAACCCATTCAGGAGAGGAGAATTTCATAGAAAACTGACACCAAGGTTATTCCGGTGAGGAAAAAAACTGTTGATAGACTACCGGTGCCAAACGCTTCCACTAGCCCAATTTACCCCCACCCGCAGACAAATTGTCCCCATGCAGAAACCAATCCCAAAACCAGACACTTGAATGCATGGAGCAGGGGAAGAAAAAATAGTTTACATACCAGATTAGCCTCACCTAGAGCTGAAGAGTTCACCATCTCTCCTAGAATGGCTGCACTTCATTGCTCGCAGATTTCCTCCTCTGGAATCGTTGCACTACAATTGTTTGGGCGCGAAAACAACCTACATACTTCTTGGAACACTTGCCACCGAACTCAAACATTAACATAATAACTCTTCCATATTCCACTGCGTTGATATCCTTATGCATACATAGAACCACCGCACCCATCACCTTGAGCGAGTGGGGGGCAGTGGTGGTGTACCTCGACGTACTTAGCATTAAATTTGTCTTGAAGGGGCCCCTCTGGCTCACACCCCGATCAGGAGTCTGGTCTGGTGTTTGGAGGCGCTGAGAGTTGTGTCTTCTATCGTGCTATGGGATCTCTTCCAAGGGCCTAAACCTCCCATCCATGGGTTGAATCGGCCAAATTTTCTCGAGAGGGTCATTTTGGTGAGGACACCCCCAATTTGCAAGGAATTCTAAAACTCTATTTCCCTCTCTCCTTACATGGTTGGTGATAATGGAGTCAAAATTGTGAAGAATATCTCCTATCTTTTAAACTAATCTTGCAGTTATCTAGTTGTGGCTAAGCTTGTCCCATTTAGCTCCCTGAGTTAGCTTTTTCACCCTATTGATTACTAACTCAGAGTCTCCTTCCACTACAATATTCCTGTCTCCCAGTTTGATATCTTTGTGAAGGCGATGTCTGACAGTAGCAAATTCGACTTCATTGTTACTAGCTATCCACAGTGATCAACATAGATTAGGCAAGTTTGAGTCATGCGGTCTCGAAAGAGGCCTCCCAGTCCTACGGGACCCAGGTTACCCTTCGATGCTCCATCAAAACTAAGCTTGATGAATACATTCGAGGGGGAAATGAAGAAATTGAGTGAGTCCACTCCCCTCGTGATGAGCTTCCAGGAGGTTGGGGAAGTCATAGTCAGTGATAGGTTCAGACGGTGAAGAATTCTAGCCTCATGGGGAGACTCTTTCCAGTCCTCAAGGTGCCATTTCTCTACCAAGATTATTTCCTAGATGTTCTGGATGATCCCTTCCCAAATAGCTTCCTAGGGAAGAAGGTGATTCTTAAATATTCTACGATTTTGTTCTTTTCATATGGGCCATAGAGTTAGCCCCAAGGCGATCCCCCAGGCTTTGTTGAGGACAGGGCTAGAAAAGACGTATGTCCATCGTAGGAGGATGGTTTCGAGAATTCTTTGGTTGTCCTGATCCATTCTTCCAAAGATATTCTCTAGCTATCGCCACTTTTGTTCAGCAAAGGGGAAGGAGTTGAGCATGTGTTCCAGATCTTCATTTTGTTGTTTACATAGGATGTAATATGATGATCCATAGATACCCCTTCATTGAAGTTGATCCCAGGTAAGAATACAACCCATGCACACTAGCCATAGGAAGTAGGCCACCTTCGGTCACCAACCTCCTTTCCAAATATTCTTCCATATGAGATTGTGATGCCCCTATTCATGACCTGTCCATAGATCATAGGCCTCCTTGATACTTAGATCACAGGCCTCCTTGATAGTAAACAATCATTTTGTATTATATCCCCATCTGAGGATATTTGGTCCATTTAGGATAGAAAGCTTCCTAGATTCTAATACCCTATCCAGGTGGCTCCATTGTTCCAACTCAAGGGCCTAGGGCCAATCCATGCGTTCCTTCCATTTCCTCCATCCTTCACTAAACGATTCTTCTTTCCAAAATTGATCTACTATGTGGAAGTTCCTACCATCTGTGTACAGAAAGAGGTCACTTACGTCCTATCTTCCAAGAATTTTATCCCGTTGCTGCCATGAATCTTGCCAGAACAATGTCATTTTCCTATTCCTAATCTCCCATAATACATGTTTTTGTATGAGATCTCTATTTTGGACTGCCATGTTTCAAATAGTTGATCCTTTGGGAGGGTCACGATATCTGAGGATATCTTCTTTTCAAGTTGGCATGTTGTATTTTTTTGTCCAAATTTGTTTCCAAAGGTCAGGGTTGCCTCCTATCCAGTGCCACCAAAGTTTAGCTCCCATTACATGATTTAGGGTATAGGGGTCCCAGAGACCCAGACCTCCTTCCATGTTGGGCTTAGTTAAGTTGGGCCATCATACAAAAGCCCACTTCTTTACTTGCTAGGCTCCCCCCATAAGAAATTTTTAAAAGTTTCCACCATATTTGTGCAAGAGGTTTTTGGGGTTGCAATCCATGAGATCTGATAGATCGGAATAGATTGGAGAATTGCTTTGAGAAGGACCATGGGGCCTGCTAGGTTTAAGAATCTAAAGGCCCAACTACTGAGTTTCCCATTGATTTTTTGGAGGAGAGATTGTCAGAAATAGGTTTTTAGGGAATTCATCGACAGGGGCATTCCAAGATATTTGGATGGGAGAGAACCAATCCCAAACCCAAGAACCCGAGCAAGATGTGACTGGATGGTCCCTGGGGTGTTGAAAAAGAAGATGCAAGATTTTTCATTATCTATCATGGTCCCTGTAGCCTCCATAAAGGCTAGGAGGGCCTCTTTTATTTGGCAAGCTTCTCATAGTGATACATGGTAGAAAAGCATGATATCAACCACGAATTGTTGGTGGGCGATAGGGAGATCATTGCCCCATAGTCTCAGGCCCCTAAGCTGAGAGTTTTGGGCTTCAGTCTTTAGATAGCGGCCCAGACCTTCCGCAACAATGATAAAGAGGAATGAAGATATGGGACCGCCTTGGCGGAGGCCACTTAAGGGGTTAAAGGTATGGGTGGCCGAGCCATTAAGGAGAATGGAGTACACAGGGGAGGATACCATAGTAGAGATCCAATTAATCCATCTCTGATCTAACCCGAAGGACTTGAGAACACTATTGAGGCAATTCAAATTTAATCATTCATAGGCTTTAGAGAGGTCCATCTTTATCATCATGCCAGGAAGTTTGCGATGCTTTAGAGAGTGCACAATCTCCTGAGAGGTGACAAATCCATCTAAGATCTATTGCCCTTCCACAAAACCAGTTTGTTCCCATGGCTTGAGGCATTTTACAAATCGTGGCTACGATCTTGTAGATGACATTGCAAAGAGAAATGGGTCTAAAACCCTGAGGATCTTCAGATTTGGAAGATTTAGGAATTAAAGCAATGAACGTGGCATTTAGGCTTGGACATACCTTTTGGTTAAGACATGATTATTCAACTACCTCTAGGATATGGTGCCCTATAAAGCTCCATGCAGCGTGGAAAAATTCCGCCGTAAAGCCATCTGGTCCTGGGGCCTTATTTTTTGTCATTCTTTTACCACCTCCTCAACTTCTTCCAACGTTATGGATCTCATGAGGGATAGGTTCTGGTCCCTTGAAATAAGATTAGGAATGCTCCTTATAATCCTTTCAATGGCCTCTAAATGATCTTGACATGGTTCTAATAGGAGGGATTTGAAATGATTCAAAAGCAGATCCTCCATTTCCTCATGTTGGACCACTCGATTCCTAGCGTCATCCTTTAAAGAGTAGATCCTATTATGTTATCAATGTTGAATCATGGCTTTATGGAAGCACTGAGTGTTTCGTTCTCCTTCACATAGCCATCTAACCCTTGATTTTTTCTTCCATAGTATCTCTTCCTTCTTTCTTTGTTCTTCTAACTAATTGATTAGTTGCCCTTCCTCTTCCATAAGATTATTAGATCTGCCTTGCTAGATGATCTGTTGTTGGAGTTCTTAGATTTTATTAGTTAGCTGGTGTTGGTCTTTCATGATATGGCCGAACTCTTCCTAGTTCCATTTCTTGATTTTTTGTTTGATCTCCTTTAATTTCAATTGAAAGGTGTGCATGTGGTTCCTTCCTTTCTCTTCATTGTTGTTCCACCACCCTTCTATTTTTTCATGAAGTTGGGATTCCTTTACCAGAAGGCTTCAAATCTAAAGGGGCAATTTGTAGGTCCTATTTTTAAATCCATCTCCAAGCGTATTGGATAGTGATCAGATCCCATGTAAGGGAGGATCGAGGCGTCAAAGAAGATATCCATTTTGATTGCTTGCTTCGAGGTCAAAAGTCGGTCCAGCCGTGATGCAATTTGATGGGCTCATCCCCATCTATTGTTCCAGATATAGACTCCATTATTCGTCGGCAGATCCACAAGGCGCAAGTCCGCAATGAGACACCCAAATGTTTCCATGATCTAGGTGGATGTTGGGGCCACCCACCTATCCCACTTGGACCCCCACCACTATCTCTTTCAGGTTTTCAGTTTCCTTAATTGTAGCACAGTTTACTATTTTTGGCAGTTTTTTCAGGTCCTAAACTTTCAAAGCTGTGTTGAGGCCCTAAACGACGTTTTTTTTGGAAAAAAGCATTTAGAAATTTCAAAGGAAATTGCATCAACAATTGTAGTCCTCGAAGAGATCTTTCCAAAAAGGTATCATACGCATCAAACGGAGATACTATGACCAAGTTGTGACCCCGGGAAGTTGGTTGCCCAACTAACCCCAATGGGGCCCATAAACTCTTGGTGTTACATCTCCTCAGGTTAGGGTTTTGGTTGTTTATGGTTTTCTCTTAGTGTTCAATAATAAAACGGCCCTTGAGCATCATTGTAACTCAGTTCATAGACATGTAGCTACCACATCTCTTCTCAGAGATAAGCTACTATCGCCCGAGCTAATCTTATTTCCATTCTATTTGTAAGCATATTTCTGTATTTGGTATTAATGAAATGAAGTGTTATTTCTGCTGCATCTATGTATTTATGGTTATATATGTAACTTCTTGCATTCACGTTTAAATCCGGATCAATGGTATCATAGCAGTTTTCTCTTTCTCTGTTTTTCTTTGCAAGTCCCCAACAAGGTCGGTATATAAGGAGTTAGGGCTCAATCTGGTTGAACCTTTGCAAGATCAACCTCACAAACTCCGAAAACTGCCCATGGGGGAAGAAAAGAAAGACGAGGGAGCAAGAGATCCTATCAAAAATCTTGCTCAGAGAAGCCCTCGAGTGACAAAGGGACGCGATGATGGACAACTTTGCCCAAATCCTTCAGCGGCTACCCAGGGGCGACACATCTACTTCCAGCAGCTACTCTGGAAGTGCTACACCCTTTATGATACAAGTTAACTTTAACATTCCCATATTTGAGGGTTAGATAGATGCGGATGTCGTAGATAAATGGTTAAATCTGCTAGAAGGATATTTTTCTGTTCATGATTTTTCCAACAAATAAAATATCACTTTTGCACTTCTCAAAGTCACCCCCCACATCAAGGACTGGTGGGAAACCTACTGTGAGAAAAAGGATGAAAGTACAACCTCACTGTTTTCAGCCGCACCCACTTGGAATTCATTCCAGGATGCCATCAAGGAGCAGTACTACCCTGTCGAAAGATATGAGGATAAATACATAAAGTGGACCGCGTTGCGGTAGGGAAGAGACGAAGACATGCTAGAGTTTACCAATATTTTTCATACCCTTTGCACAAATTTGGGTATCAAGGATCCTGAGTGGAATTTGGTACTCAAATACCGCGGCTACCTACACAGGTACATCCAAGACGAGATGGAATTCCTGGACATCTCCTTGGCATGGTATACCGATACACTGTCAAGATTGAGTAGAAGGTTAAACAAAATAAGAAAGACTTTGGATTTGGGAATCTAAGGAACAAAGGACAAAGCTAAGGTGGGGTGACCCAAGACAACATGTCGAAGCTCCAAGAAAATAACACCACCACAAAGTCAAACAAGGACACAGGAAAGTAGTGTGAGATCCATAAGATCCCCACTGACAACACAAATGAGTGTCAGGCCAAACAGTTTCTTGTGGCCGAGTTGAAGGCTTCATAATCAGATGCATGTTCTGACCTTGAGTCAGAACCCGACAAGAGGAATGACAAAGGGAAGAAGATTATTGATGCAGAGCCCAATGCCATTATTGCCACTGCCAAGATCCAGAAGAATGACCCCAAAGATCCAGAGGAGGGGGAGTGTATTTTCCACTCACAAATGTGTGTGAAGGGCTCGCCACTGCAATTCATCGTCGAGAGTGGCAACCAAAAGAACCTCATTTTAGCAGATGTCATGAAGCGATTGAGCCTACTGACAATACTGCACCTACAACTGTACAACATTGGGTGGCTTCACAAAGGACGAGATCTCAAAGTCAACCAGCAGTTCCGCCTTCCCTACAACATCAAGCCCTTCACAAATGAGGTATTATGTGATGTTGCTCCTCTCAACATTTGTGATGTATTATTAGGACAACCATACTTGTGGAAGTGACATGTTGTATATGAGTCTAGACCTCGCTATGTGATTATTTCTTTAAGTAATACATTATACAAGATACCGAAGGTAGCCCCACCTACTGCCAAATCTTTGATCTCTGCTAAGAAATGTAGTAAGATCATCTCCCAGACTAGGAAATTTATTTTCTTTCTAGTTCCCTCTCAAAGTAAGGGGAAGATCGCAACCACATTCATGGCCCCCAGGAAGGGTTCCCCCATGCAGGAGAAGCAGGTGGATATGGTTATGAAAGAATACAAGGACATCTTCTCCTCACATGTAGCGGTACCATTGCACTATCAGGTCAAGCATTCATTCGATTTGACTCTCGAAGCACCTCTACCCAACGGGTCGATATATCATCATTCCATTGTGGAAAATGCCAAGTACAAGAAATGACATGATCAACACCGGGCGCCACACAAGTTTCAGGTGGGGGACAAATTCTGGTTGCATTTGCAAAAAGAACACCTTACAAGAGCCCATCGGAAGCTTAGACCACGATGATATGGTACTTACACCATTACCAAGGTTGTGGGAAACATTGTTTTGGAGCACAACATTCCCCCATTCCTTGGCTTGCACCGAGTGTTCAATGTGGACTACCCTCGACCATGCTTCCTGTTATCACTCAGGTTGTCCCTTTTGACTCCCAAAGGGATACGGCCGAGGTAACCACAAACCAATATTTGGACTGCAGGTCCTAGCCTACCTGTAGTCAGAGAGGGCTCTCTCTTTAGGATTTAGCTTTTTTTTGGGTTGATTTTAGGCTAGTTATGATTTTCTTGGGTTTTGTTTTGATTTTGGTGGGATGGAGGATTCTTTCAAACAGAGTTGGGATGCATAGTGTGAGAAGTTCAAACCATTGGGCATGGAGTCATGGATTAGGCTTGCTGTTGCGTTGTCTTGTTCACAAGAGGAATACAGAGCAGGATAGCTACACATAAAACAATATCGAGCTGGAATAAAGATGGAACGAAGGTCAGTGAATGAAAGGCAACTAAGTAGCTCTCATTATGCTAACAGAGGGAAGGTGAATGAACATTTATATAGGAGCAATCGAGGATTCCTAAACAACATTCATATATGAAGGAACTAGTGTAAATATGAGCAAATCATTATTCATATTTAGGACTAATTCAGAGGAAAACATAGATAAATCACAGAAATTGAGAACATAATACAACTAAGTGAGCTCTGAACTATTCTTTCTTTCTGCTATTTAGATAGTGAAACAATGATGGCATAAACACATATAAACTGTAAACAGAGATAAGAAACACTTATTGGGCTATGTAGAAGCGTTAGGATTCCATAGTCACTCTTCAGACATCAAAACACAACAGTCAGTTCATCCCCCAAACATTCCAGCGATCTTTGATTATAGAGACTATCAGAAAATACAATGCAAGTCTAGAGGAAGTTATCAACCAACCAAACCTTTTTTCATAACAGAGGGTGGTTTAAATAGAAAAAATATCTACAAACAATAGATATGAGATAGATCTCATCAAATAAATGCCTTTAACCTAATTTGTACAGAAGTAAATGGCAGAAATATCTATCTAATAGCTGCGCTGGGGCAACTGGCATCTCAAAATATCTATTTACAGCAGATCTTAGGCAAATTTGAGGAAAATGAGTGCCTTAATCTATTTTATCTTGAAGTAAATGCTTAAAACATTTACCTAAGTGCTGCGCTGGGGCAACTGCCTCAAAAATGGATCAAAATCTGTCCTTATGGCTCTGTGTTAGCGCTTTTAGCCATAAGTGTGCTTTAAATTCATTCATCTGCGCCTGCAAGTGATTGTACTGCCTTAAGTGGCCAAAACTGTGAGTTGGTGAGCCTTTATGGCTCAGAGCTACTTTATTGACTTTGCTGGGAGGCTCTTTAATGATTTCCTGCTTCGGGTTCAAATTTTCCATTCAACACCTTCACTGATACACTTTGCCGCATCCTGATACACTTTGGCACTGAATCTGGGCCTTTTCTCACCGCTGATACTCTTTAAATTGTCCCATCGCCCCCTTCTGCCTTTTAATGCACAATAACTGCTGCAAATGCTTCCGTGGCCATTGGAATGCTATCGATGCTGGCTGATCAAAAATGGTACTAAAATGATGAACAACTACTAACTGGCGGAAGACTGGATGCTGGAGGCATGCCGAGGCCAAAATCCTGCAATTTGGAGCTATTTCGGGCCTGGAGCGATCAAATATGGACTAAAGAATGCCATGTTTCTTTTGGAGGTGGGGCGGGCACGGGCACCGAACTGTTTAAAAGAAAATGGCCCTTTTCCCTTTTATAAGGCAAAAAAGCTTTAAACGTGAAAATCCTTCAAAATTGGGGCCGGAGCGATTACTGTTCATAAGATTGAATGCTGGCCGTTGGATACGGCGCGGGCCGATCCAATTGCTGGCGCTAAATCGCATCGAGGTGGACCATTGGTCCCAACACATAAAACCTCCGAAAAGCGATGAACCTGGCGGAAAGGGACTGGCTGTAAGCGGTTTTATCGGACTGCTTTTGGTACGGGCCCAGTTTGTGTCGAAAGCCGCCCGATACAACGAGAAATTGACATGCGCCACAGGCCCTACATCACCCTCTCACACTTTTCGGGTGCTAAAGGACGACGATCGGGGGCGGTCCAAAATCGCCGAGGACCGTCGGATGGGAGGGCCTGGATCTGACGGATGACGGGATGCGGAGATGGCAGAGCGATACGGCGGGGCCCGTCTAATAAATAATTGTTATTTCTGGAAAATTGCGCCGGGACAAAACTTTGGATAAATGAAATTGTGGGTTTTCTAAGGTTTTCAGGGATAAATGGTAAACGATATATCCATTTATAAGGTGTGCTTAGGGTTATTAAATCAACCGGGTGTTGATTCAATTCCCAAAAATAAAGTATGAACAGATATTCCATGGGACTCCGACTTTCTCACACTTCCAAACTTTGGGATATATGGCTAGATTTCCCAAGGGGGAAAATATATATATTTCTGGGATTTTTTGCACAATAATGCTATAATAATAGGGAATGGGAGAACTTAGGGAGCTATATAGTAAGTTTAGAAGTTAATATGAATTTTGAGATGTGGGAGAGAAACAGAGAGCTAAGTTTAAGGAGTAAACTTAGATTTAGAAGCAGATGAGGGTGAGGAATGATTTTACACAAGAAATGTGGCTTCTTTTCAGAGAAGAAGGTCACAATTTGTCATGAATTTTTCAAAGGAGAAATGCAAGGAGGACTATTTAGGGAGATCCTAAAGTCCTCAAGGGGATGTTAGAAAGAGAATCTCTGGGGAAAACAGGGGAAGTTAGACATGCTTTCATATTTTATCATCAAACTGCTGCATGGATACCTCTGCCAGTGCTAATATGTGCCTTCTTGATCAAGGCCAAAATTGAATAGAATCAGGCTTCTGCAACTTCTGGCTACCTACCTAGCTTAGTACCTAGCATTTTTTGTTACTTCAGGGAGGGTGCACTTAGACTTGCAAACCCTCAATTGCTCTCTTTCTTTTTCTTTTCTTTTCCTTTTGAGTTTCTATCTACAACTACCATTATCACTTCCAAGGCCCCAGATTAAGCAGTTGGGAACCTTTATTCTCTACCTAATCTACTAATCTGCCAAGATTAGATAGTTTGGACAGATGTTTATTCTCTATATTCTAAAACAGGAAATTGAAATCTAGGGAGACCAAGATTAAGCTGTTTGGACCTCCCTTAGCTGAAAACTCATCAAAAATGGAACACAGTAATGGCATTTAGACTAGCACACTCTCATAGATACTTCTCTGGGCATATGTAGCAAATATGGAGCATTGCAGCAAGCAAAGTATGACATATTTGGCATGTAAAAATGTCGATCATGAAAGATGATTAACCTACTGTAGCAGGAGGCTAATAGTGGCTCCACTTGGGGATGGCTTTTCCTTGTGATAAGCCAAGAACAGCAGGTCAGAATGCCTTGATCCTCTGTAGTTGTTGTTATTTGAAAGTTGCTTCTGTGCTAACTGCTGAATGACTAGAACTTTAACTTCTGAATGCAACACTCCTTCTTAACTAAAAAACTGTGAAAAATAAAGCATCGCCTGCTTTCTTCTGCGTGCTTGATATTGCATACACTTTTGCTTGAGAACTGCCTTGTGAAATAAACACAAAAAGGGAATAAAACTGGAGCTCTTCTTTTCTTGTCTTTGAAAGGGTGCTGAAGTAAACTGAAAATCCTCCTTTCTTTTTGATACTGTTGACTTGAAGACTACAAGTTGCAAACGGCTTCTCTTTAACATAAATCACTATGATATTACAGCACTCCTCTTGCTGTTTTGCTGAGATTACTGCAGAGCCAGAGATTAAAAATAGAGGACTTGCATTGGCTGTGTCTTCACAAACTTTGTTGCTGCTCCTCTAAAAATCAGACTGTTTATACAAAATAAAAACAAAAGTGCTGATATATACAAATATCAATGTACAAAGAGATATTTACAAAGCTGCGTTATGTTCAACAAAAGGGATCATGATAATGCTTCAGCATACGGCCATTTACAGGGCCTTCTTCAGCAGTGCTGCCCTCTACAGATTTGAGGAAATATGTGTTATTTCCCTTAACAGCAGAAATAACAAATGGCCCTCTCCAAAGGAAATCGAATTTTGCATGTTTTCCCTTGTCTTCTCTTTGTGAGTCCCACCTTAGAACTTTTTTGCCAACACAGAAATTCTCAGCCTTAGTCCTCTTATCCAACATCCTTTTGAGCTTTTCTTGTAACATTTGAGCTCTGTCATACACCTGTTCTCTGGTTTGCTGAAGGTGAATGGTCTGATTGATCCTGCGTTGAATATCATTTGGTTCAGCTTGAACCTCCTGGAACAGCCTCATAATGGAAATGCCCAAAGAAGATGGGAAACTGGCTTCCATACCGTAAACAAGCTCATAAGGGCTCATCCCAATTGATTTTTTTGTCGAAAGCCTGTCTGCCCAAAGGGCATTGGTGAGCTTTTTGTGCCAGTTCTTCTTGCTTTCTTCCAAGGGCTTCTTAATGATACTGATCAGGCTCTTATTAGATGACTCGGCTAAGACATTACCTTGAGGGTAATAGGCTGTGGAATGGCCTAAAGTGATATGGAATTTATGGCAAAAATTGATCATCTCTTTGGATTTGAAAGCAGCGGCATTGTTAGTGATGATTTTCTCAGGGCAGCCAAATCTAGACAGGATATTGCACTTAAGGAATTGGATAATGGTGGTGTCATTGGCCTGCCTGCATGGAATGGCTTCAATCCACTTGGTGAAATAGTCGGTGGCAGTTAGAATCCACTTATGTTGGCCTGAGGAAGAGGGATGGATTTCTCCAATGAAGTCAAGACCCCATTGTTGAAAAGGCTTTTCGGTTGAGATGGGCTTAAGAGGCAAGGGCAACAGCTTTCTTTTGACCTCAAAGATTTGGCATTTGTGACATGAGATAGCAAACTTCTTTACATCTGCAAACAAAGATTGCCAATAGAAACCAGCCCTTAAAATTTTATCAGCAGTGGACTTCCAATATAGATGTCCTCCACAGTCCCCTGCATGGAATTCTTTCATGAAATTATTAGTTTCATTCATGGTCAAACAATTAAGCAATATGCCTTCATGATTCTTCCAAAATAAAGCACCATCTAAGACACAAAATTTCAAAGCCTTCATTCTTAAAAATCTCTTCTTGGTCCTGGACAATCCCGGGGGAGCAAACAGGTTTAACAATACAAAGCATATATCAGCATACCATGGGGATTGCAGAAAGGTGTCACTGATCTGTGGAGTCGCCAGCTCCTGTTCATTGTCCAGTTGGTTGATGTCTAAGGCTTGAAAGTTTGTTTCAGACATCAGTTTGGCTAAACCTTGTCCCTTTATTAGCTTGGTTGGTTTTATTTCTATGTCATACTCAAGAATGTTAGCAATCCACTTGCCTGTTTTTCCTTCTAATCCTTCTTGGGTTAATATTTCTTTTACAACAGCATTTGGGACATAGGCAATCACGTGTGAATATAAAATGTAAATTCTGAAGTCTTTGATTGCTTTAACAAGGGCATAGGCCTGCTTCTCCATGATTTGGTACTTCAGGGGTGCATCTCTTAAGGCTCGGCTAAAAAAAGCAATTGGCTTTTCATTTCCTTGGTCATCCTTTTGCAATAGGACAATAGCTATGGTATTATCAGATGCAAATGAAAATATGATAAATTCCCTATCAAATTGAGGACTTGTGAGGACTGGGGCTTGAGTTAAGGCAACTTTGATACTTTCAAATGCTTGCTTGGTTTAGAGAGACCATTTTACCTTGGCATCCTTTTTAACATGTTTCTCAACAGTCTTATCAGCTCGGCTAGATTTGGGATAAATCTCCTTAGGAAATTGATCTTCCCTAGGAATGCTTGCAGCTCTTTTATGTTTCTTGGATATGGGATTTGGAGAATGGCTTGGATCCTTTGCGGATCAATTCTAATCCCCTCTTTTGAAATGGTATGTCCAAGTAATTTGCCTTCTTCAAGGCCAAATAAAGACTTCTTGGGGTTCAAGGAAATGCCATATTTCCTACATGTTAGGAAAACTTATCTCAAATGTCTTAGGTGCTCTTGATCAGATTTGGAGAAAGGGGTAAGATCATCAATATAGACAACCAAGAAATCATGGATTTCCTTGGCAAATGCAATGTCCATGGCCCTTTGAAAGGTGGCACCTGCGTTCTTTAGGCCGAAAGGCATTTTCACATATTTAAGTTCCCCACGGTGTTGTAAAGGCTGCCTTGTCTTGATCATCTGGGTGAACTAGTATCTGATTAAAACCTGAAAAGCCATCTAGCAAAGAGATTCTAGATGACCCCACTACTCTTTGTAGGATGTGGTCCATTTTGGGCAATGGGTAGTGGTCTTTAAGGGAGACTTGGTTTAAGTTTCTCAAATCTACACAAAGCCTAATCTCACCTATTTTCTTTCTTGTGGGAACAAGATTGGATACCCATTCAGAAAATCTAATGGGTGCTATGATACCTGCTTCAAACATTCTTTGCACTTCTGTCTCAATCAAAGGGAGAAGCACAGGATTGATTCTCGTCAGTTTCTGTTTGAAGGGCTTTTGATTTGGCTTTAAGGGAATGGTATGTTGAATAATTGAGGTGTCATAGGACTTCAAGTCCTCATAACTCCAAGAAAATACATCTTGGAATTCTTTGAACAAGTCAACATATTTTGGCTTTTGATCGGGCGGCAAAGATTGAGATAGTTTGATAATTTTGGGCTTCTCTGCTGTCCCAATGTTGTATTCTTCTATGGCAGTGTTTATAGGCTGCATTTTTGGATTTTTGGGCACATCATTTGCATCAAACATGTCTTCTAGTGGAGTGAGGCCAACCGGGAAAAAATTGTCCTTTAGATCAATGATTTCGGCCTCTGTTTTGGCTATTTCCTCCAAATGCATCTGTTTCAGCTCTTTTATGTTTTCTTCATCAAAGATGGTTGGCTGTAGGAATTTTCTAGCTGTTTCAGCTGTTACAGTTTGCTGGATTTGGTTTATTGCTTGCAGTGGATCAGCCATAGCATCCATATCAATGTTTAGGCCTGAAAACTCAGGCTGTAAGGTAAGAAAATTGTTTATTTAAGCATCATCCTCGAACACTTGCCAGTCTTTAATTTTATTTGGGACAGCAGGCCTGTGCTTTATCTCAACAGTAAAGTGGTGATCGGACTCAAAAGGAAGCTTGCAAGTGCTAGCAAAAGTAGCTAGGTTGTGAGCATGCATGTTATTGCTTTTAGACATCTTAGCAAGTTTGGATTCAGTGAAGGTATCAAGTATTGCAGTGGCAGCAGTCCTATAAGCTCTTAGCCTTCTATCATTGGTAACGAAGTTGCCAATCATTTGTTGTATGATTAAATCAGAGTCACCTAGAATGGACACCTTTGCAGCTCCTAGAGCTTTGAGCAGTTTAAGGCCTAAAAGGAGAGCTTCATACTCTGCCATGTTGTTGGTACATCTGAAGTTAAGTCTGTAAGCATGACCCTTTTCATGGCTATTATGTGTATTGTGAATCCATATTCCTGTCCCTGCTCCTAGCTTATTAACAGAACCATCAAACTCTAAATAACATGTGATTTCTTGCTTGTGGTTGACATTGAGAGTTTCAGTCATTTTAGGATTGGGCAGACCTAGGTTTTGTGCTTCATGTGGTTCTTCTTGTATGCTGGTTGCGCTGACTGTTTTGACAGTTTCCTAGGTATGAGAAACTAATTCTTGATTGATGCATGTTTCTTGTTCTAAAGGCAAAGGCCTCTAATTAGTTGGAGGACTTGTTTCATCATTAAACAAAATAAAATAATCCATATCAGAATGGATTGAATAGATAGGGAAATTCTGGGGCTTTTCCTCACTACTTACCACATACTTCATCAGTGTTTCTCTATACAGTCTCTTTGGTTGCCCAAAGACTGAAATAGTGGCATAGGAGAGGTCTAATTGGAGAGATCCTTGGAGTTTTGCCCCCCAATCTCTTGACAGCAGCATGCCATACTTTGGTGGAATGTCAGCAACCACCACATCCATGAGGATTGTCTTGTTTGGGTATTGGACTAAGGAGACACACAAGTCTTTGATGAGGCCTAAACATTTGACCTGACTTGAGTCAAAGGAGAATAGATCTTTGTAGGGTCTTGTTACATCAAGGTTTAGCTTCTCCATTACGGCTTTGGGCATAAGGTTGTGTGAGACACCTGAGTCAAACATTGCATTATGTAAAACTTTATCATGTATGTGCAGATTGACATAAAAGGGTAGAACAGCTCCATGTGCTTATTTGCCATCAACTTCTGGACCAAAAAGAAACTCAGGTGTATCATCTAAAACATTCACATCATCCCTATTCTCTGGCATTTGCAGTGATCTTTGGATTTGTTACCTATACACATCATGCTTTGCAAGCTTAGATAAGGGGATGGAAATCTTAAGTTTGCTTAGTTCTACTTCTAAGTTGAATGGTCTTTCCAATGGAGTCTTGGTGTTGATGACGGCAGTTTTTTCTTTTTCAAGTGTATTTTCTGTGTTTTCCTCTTGATTATCAGTGTTATGGTGAGTGATACCTTGCAGTATTTCTATTTTGGGAAGGCTTTTAGGAGTGCTATTTACATTTTCCTTTGAGGACGAAGGTAGCAGAGGTTGATCATTAGAGGGCTGCATGTCTGGTGTGTCTGTTATATCCTCTATTGTGACTTCTTTCGAATCTGGGATTGTTTGTTTGGTCGGTTCTGTGGAAGTAGCTCTGTCCTTAATCTTCTTGGGCTGCTTTGATTCCTTCTGTTTGATGGGCTCGGTTACATCAATTGTTCTAGTTCTCAGTTTATACTGTTTGTGGATATCATAAATAGTTGAATCATAACCTTGTTTGAAGTCAAAAGACTCACCTGACTGGGTCTTAAATTGATTAAAGTCATGCTCATCTTGGTCTTGTTGAGTTAGGAAAATTTGTTGCTCACCCTTCAAATCCACCAAGTTCATGTGAGTGTCCTCTATGGCATCACTATATGTAGATGCTTCGGTATAATTTTCTTGGAAACGAGGCCTTATATCACGGCCTGGGCTAGATCTACCAGCGTTTGAGTTCTGAGTTTTCCTGAAATTTGGGTTCCTTATGGTATTGGGTTGTTGCCCTTCCCATGATGATTTCCTCTCAACACTCTCTACTCTGTCTCCAAGCCTGTGCATGCCATTGATAATAGCATCTAGCTTTTGATCTAAGGCTGAGGGCTCTTCCTTGAAGGTGGTTCTTCTCTCAGTTCTAGCTTTGTTTCTTTTGGCAATTAAATTTGCCTCCACAGTGACAACCACATTTTGCATGTCCGCAAGGCGGTTAGGGGCTCTTTCTTTTAATTGGTAGGCCATATCTGGGTCGAATCCATCAGGGAATTTATATAAGGTAAGGCCAGGTGGGGGCCTTAATTTTTGTGGGATAACATTATAAACGCTATTGAACCTTGCACAATAGTCCAAGACTGTTTCTTGTGGACCTCTTTTGATTGTATCGTATTCAGCTAGTATGTGCAAGGGGTCTTTCTTTTTCTCCCATCTGTTGATAAATGACTGGTATAAGGCTTCTGGGTCTGCTATGGAATTGGCTGGAAGTGCTCTAAACCAAGTCCTGACATCACCTGAAAAGCTTTGGACAAAAATCTTCATGCTCACACCATCATCGTCAATCTCATAGCTTTCAAAGTAATCCTGCATTTTCTTTGTATGCTGAAGGGCTGTGCAAGCACTTGTGCCATCAAAATATGTGATTTTAGTTTGGTAATCCTGAGGCATAGCCCCGGGATTTGCAGGCAGTTGTAAGGGTGCATATCTATTAGCCATATTAACAGGTATAAGCGGAACAACAGGGATAAATGGAACGACTGGAACAACAGCAATAATAGTGGTAATGGGAGTATGTGTAGCGAATGGAGGTGTGGAAGGAGTGCTTTGAGAGGTGGATGAAGAACAAGGGGAACTAGGGGTTGAACGAAATAAAACTTTGACAGGGGTTGGGCCACAGCGTGGGTGAACTGCTTCAGGACTATTATCAGCAAAATCCTCTCTTCGCTCTAGCTTCCTGAGGTTCCTTGGGATTATATTGGGATTTTCAAAAGCTGCTGGGGGATTTGGATCTGGATTTGACCTTGTATAACGTGAATTCTTTTTGGGAGCCAGCTTCTAGCTTGTTTTTTGGGGATTTTTCTAAGAATATAAGGCTTAGAAAGAAACTTTTGAAGGTCTGGTTCCTTCCCAGTGGAGCTTTCCAACTTGATTTGTGAAATTATTTGAGGATGTTCCCCAGTGGAGTCGCCATTATGTTATCACTCAGGTTGTCCCTTTTGACTCCCAAAGGGATACGGCCGAGGTAACCACAAACCAATCTTTGGACTGCAGGTCCTAGCCTACCTGCAGTCAGAGAGGGCTCTCTCTTTAGGATTTAGCTTTGTTTTGGGTTGATTTTAGGCTAGTTATGATTTTCTTGGGTTTTGTTTTGATTTTGGTGGGATGGAGGATTCTTTCAAACAGAGTTGGGATGCATAGTGTGAGAAGTTCAAACCATTGGGCATGGAGTCGTGGATTAGGCTTGCTGTTGCGTTGTCTTGGTCACAAGAGGAATACAGAGCAGGATAGCTACACATAAAACAATATCGAGCTGGAATAAAGATGGAACGAAGGTCAGTGAATGAAAGGAAACTAAGTAGCTCTCATTATGCTAACAGAGGGAAGGTGAATGAAAATTTATATAGGAGCAATCAAGGATTCCTAAACAACATTCATATATGAAGGAACTAGTGTAAATATGAGCAAATCAGTATTCATATTTAGGACTAATTTAGAGGAAAACATAGATAAATCACAGAAATTGAGAACATAATACAACTAAGTGAGCTCTGAACTATTCTTTCTTTCTACTATTTAGATAGTGAAACAATGATGGCATAAACACATATAAACTGTAAACAAAGATAAGAAACACTTATTGGGCTATGTAGAAGCGTTAGGATTCCATAGTCACTCTTCAGACATCAAAACACAATAGTAAGTTCATCCCCCAAACATTCCAGCGATCTTTGATTATAGAGACTATCAGAAAATACAATGCAAGTCTAGAGGAAGTTATCGACCAACCAAACCTTTTTTCATAATAGAGGGTGGTTTAAATAGAAAAAATATCTACAAACAATAGATCTGAGACAGATCTCATCAAATAAATGCCTTTAACTTAATTTTTACAGAAGTAAATGGCAGAAATATCTATCTAACAGCTGTGCTGGGGCAACCGACATCTCAAAATATCTATTTACAGTAGATCTTAGGCAAATCTGAGGAAAATGAGTGCCTTAATCTATTTTACCTTGAATTAAATGCTTAAAACATTTATCTAAGTGTTGCGCTGGGGCAGCTGCCTCAAAAATGGATCAAAATATGTCCTTATGGCTCTGTGCTAGCTCTTTTAGCCATAAGTGTGCTTTAAATTCATTCATCTGCGCCTGCAAGTGATTGTACTGCCTTAAGTGGCCAAAACTGTGAGTTGGTGAGCCTTTATGGCTCAGAGCTACTTTATTGACTTTGCTGGGAGGCTCTTTAATGATTTCCTGCTTCGGGTTCAAAGTTTCCATTGAACACCTTCACTGATACACTTTGCCGCATCCTGATACACTTTGGCACTGAATCTGGGCCTTTGCTCACCGCTGATACTCTTTAAACTGTCCCATCACCCCCTTCTGCCTTTTAATGCACAATAACTACTGCAAATGCTTCCGTGGCCATTGGAATGCTATCGACGCTGGCTGATCAAAAATGGTACTAAAATGATGAACAACTACTAAGTGGCGGAAGACTGGATGCTGGAGGCACGCCGAGGCCAAAATCCTGCAATTTGGAGCTATTTCGGGCCTGGAGCGATCAAATATGGACTAAAGAATGCCATGTTTCTTTTGGAGGCAGGGTGGGCATAGGCGCCGAATTGTTTAAAAGAAAATGGCCCTTTTCCCTTTTATAAGGCAAAAAAGCTTTAAACGTGAAAATCCTTCAAAATTGGGGCGGGAGCGATTACTGTTCATAAGATTGAATGCTGGCCGTTGGATCCGATGTGGGCCGATCCAACGGCTTGCGCTAAATCGCATTGGGGCGGACCATTGGTCCCAACGCATAAAACCTCCGAAAAGTGATGAACCTGGCGGAAAGGGACTGGCTGTAAGCGGTTTTATCGGACCGCTTTTGGTACGGGCCCGGTTTGTGTTGGAAGCCGCCCGATACAACGAGAAATTGACATGCGCCACAGGCCCTACGTCACCCTCTCACACTTTTCGGACACTAAAGGACGACGATCGGGGGCGGTCCGAAATCACCGAGGACCGTCGGATGGGAGGGCCCGGATCCGACGGATGACAGGATGCGGAGATGGCAGAGCGATACGGCGGGGCCCGTCTAATAAACAATTGTTATTTCTGGAAAATTGCGCTGGGACAAAACTTTGGATAAATGAAATTGTGGGTTTTCTGAGGTTTTCAGGGATAAATGGTAAACAATATATCCATTTATAAGGTGCGCTTAGGGTTATTAAATCAACCGGGTGTTGATTCAATTCCCAAAAATAAAGTATGAACAAATATTCCATGGGACTCCGACTTTCTCACACTTCCAAACTTTGGGATATATGGCTAGATTTCCCAAGGAGGGAAAATATATATATTTCTGGGATTTTTTGCACAATAATGCTATAATAATAGGGAATGGGAGAACTTAGGGAGCTATATAGTAAGTTTAGAAGTTAATATGAATTTTGAGATGTGGGAGAGAAACAGAGAGCTAAGTTTAAGGAGTAAACTTAGATTTAGAAGCAGATGAGGGTGAGGAATGATTTTACACAAGAAATGTGGCTTCTTTTCAGAGAAGAAGGTCACAATTTGTCATGAATTTTTCAAAGGAGAAATGCAAGGAGGACTATTTAGGGAGATCCTAAAGTCCTCAAGGGGATGTTAGAAAGAGAATCTCTGGGGAAAACAGGGGAAGTTAGACATGCTTTCATATTTTATCATCAAACTGCTACATGGATACCTCTGCCAGTGCTAATATGTGCCTTCTTGATCAAGGCCAAAACTGAATAGAATCAGGCTTCTGCAACTTCTGGCTACCTACCCAGCTTAGTACCTAGCATTTTTTGTTACTTCAGGGAGGGTGCACTTAGACTTCCAAACCCTCAATTGCTCTTTTTCTTTTTCTTTTCTTTTCCTTTTGAGTTTCTATCTACAACTACCCTTATCACTTCCAAGGCCCCAGATTAAGCAGTTGGGAACCTTTATTCTCTACCTAATCTACTAATCTGCCAAGATTAGACAGTTTGGACAGATGTTTATTCTCTATATTCTAAAACAGGAAATTGAAATCTAGGGAGACCAAGATTAAGCTGTTTGGACCTCCCTTAGCTGAAAACTCATCAAAAATGGAACACAACAGTGGCATTTAGACTAGCACACTCTCATAGATACTTCTCTGGCCATCTATAGCAAATATGGAGCATTGCAGCAAGCAAAGTATGACATATTTGGCATGTAAAAATGTCGATCATGAAAGATGATTAACCTGTTGTAGCAGGAGGCTAACACTTCCCACCATTAATGGACACATTATAGATTGCATAACATCTCACCAGGGACCAAGTTCAGCATAAGTTTCCCCATCTCATGGAGGCACTCATGTTACGACCCTGCGAAGTTGGTTGCCCAACTAACCCCAACAGGGCCCATAAACTCTTGGTGTTACATCTCCTTGAGTTAGGGTTTTCTCTTATTGTTCAATAATAAAAAGACCCTTAAGCCTCATTGTAACTCAGTTCATAGGCATGTAGCCACCACGTCTCTTCTCGGAGATAAGCTACCATCGCCCAAGCTAATCTTATTTCCATTCTATTTGTAAGCATATTTTAGTATTTGATATTAATGAGATGAATTGTTATTTATGCTGCATCTCTGATTTATGGTTATATCTGTAACTTGTTGCGTTCCTGTTTAAATCTGTATCATTCCATATCTGCCTCTATTCGATGGATTCCTCCCTTCTTCTCTTCCAGTGATGTTATCATGTTGAATTCCGCCCCCCACTATCCAGATATCTTTTGGATACACTTGTCGTAATTTTGTGAGGTTCTGGAGGAAAACCCCCTTTTCTCCTGGAATGTGAGGCCCATAAACTCCTATCAAGAGGACCCAATCTCTGGAGTCAATGTGGCAAAATTTTCCTGAGAGTATTCTCGGGAGGCTAACCCAGTCCTCAAATATTATTTCAGCACCATTCCATAGGATAGCCAGGGCTCCAGCACTACTTCTGGCATCCTGAGCCATTACTTCATAATGGGGTTCGTAACTCTTCAGGATTTCCTTAAGCTTTAGTTCAGTAATCTTGGTTTCTTGGGTCACCATAATACTCGGCTTATCTCTTCTGAGCCTGTCCTTCAAATACCTTTGTTTTCCCTGATGTTGAGGCCTCTTAAATTCCATGATGTAATTATCATTTATGGGGTTTGTTAAGTTGGTGTAAGACCACTGACAACGGCACCACCCTTCCATAGTTTACCAACATTTCTCCTACCATTTGGATCGATTCATTCATATCTTTCCTTCCTGGTTTTTCCCCTCCTTTCCCTTGAGGTCCTTGTTCCCAAGCTTGGCTTTCTTGGGATCCCAAATGCTCTGATTGGTTAGTAGTTGTTGTTCCCTACTTAGCTTTGGATTGTTGAAAAGTATCTTTGTAGAGTTGTTTACGGTCGTCTGGGATGAATCTCTCATCTAGATGTCGCCATTCATTCAATAATTTTCTCATTACTTGTTCTTCTCTGCTGAGATCCTCCTTTTGGCTATCGATCTCCATGTTGGCCTGATCCATTGTTTGCATGGTGGCTTCTCTATCATGGGTTTCCTCTTCCCCTTTTCTCTTATTGGTGTTCCCACCCTTCTGAGGGTTTGGGTGGTTTTCCAAGCCCGTATTTGCATTAAGTATTTCTACACCCTCCTCTTCCTCTTGTAGAATTTCATATTGATTGTGGTTTCGTAGGCCTTTACTGCTTGGAGGCTGGTTGGGATTTTGTTGATTCCTCTAGTTTTGTTTCTTTCTTTGAACTTCCTGGAAACCCTATGCACCTTCTTTTTCTTTGGCCTAGCTATTTGCATTGGGTGCTTCTTGAGGTTCGAACTTATTCAAAGGGAATTCACAAAATAGGTGCCCATACTCATGGCATCTATGACATCTAAAAAGTATATGCTCGTAGTCTAAGGATTGCTGCCAAACCTCATCATGGCATTCGAGCTCTATGAAATAAAGTAGAGGCTCCGTTATATTCGTGTAGATGCAGATCCAAGCATAAGAGGTATACCTTCCCCTCCATGTGGAATCTGCGACCTTAACAAAGTTTCCAATGGAGTTTCCAATCCCTTCTAAGATCTTTGGATCCCATAAGTTGATTGGTAATGCAAATAATCTGACACAAACTAGAATTGCTAAGAGTTTCTCCTAATCAGGTTTGTAACATTCTTCCCAGTTCCTCATAAAGAGACCTGCATTGTTGAAAAAGTATGGTCCATTTTTGAAAACCCTTTCTTTATCCTCCAAATTGGTGAAAATCACTGTAAAAAAGCCTTTAGCCCCCAACTTCAGCTCAATATGGCCTTTTGGCTTTCATTTTTGTTGGATCCATTTGACCAAGTCCCTTTATGTTGGCTAAACCTCGATAAATTTACATATTAGGGCATGGTCTTTCATGTACTTCCTGTGTGTCTCCAATTTGTTGTTGGGTATGACGAATCTCAATTTTTTGGTAGCCTGTGGAAGACACTACCCTCGCAAGCATGCTTGCCACTGGGCACCAAGAACTAGAGGGCCTTTGTTGTTGCCACCATGATTGTCTGCCATTGCTAGTCCTTGACTACTTCTTTTGTTGGCCACCATGTTTCAGTAGGAGGGGATCTACCCCCCGCCCCCGGTAGGCGTACTCATGCCTCTATTAGAGGGCCAAAGTGAGGCAGGTATAGGTGAAGGGGTCATCACTGATGAAGGTTTTTTGTATAGGCATCAGGGATTTCGTACTTAAACCCTAGCCAATCACATGTCACATGACCAGAGCTCTTCGAATTTTTAATGGGTGGTAGTATTTTGAAAAAAAGTCCTCATTTTTATTACTTTAAAGTTCGCAAGCCTTTCACCATTTTCAAGATTTATGGCTTTCACATGACTGTGTTGTATTCTTGCTTTGGTTTTCTTATGGAAGAAGTTTTTCCAATCTCTTAATTTAAGCATCGCCAATCCTCTTATTTTCTACCTTCCAAGTGCAATTTTTGAATAATTTCTCTCATTGAGAAGAAGTCATTTTGCAACTTCCTATTCTTCAATTTTATTTTTAATTTCTTCCAAAAGAACCTAATGATCCAACCATTCTTGATATGGAGAGAAATATGCTTTGGGGATCTAATCTTTGAGTGCTTGATTGATTTCATTAAGCTTGGACTACCAAAAAAAAGAGGAAAATCCTTTAATCTAAGTTTGTCATGCATCATCAACAATTTGAAAAAAAGTCTTTGTTATGGAGCAATAATGGGTTGAACATTAAGGGATTCAGTGCATATTTTCTAGGATTTCCAATTTGATTAAAATTGGTTTGCAATTAGAAATTGTTGAGCATGTTATCTAATCATTTAGGAAAAAACTGCTATGAATCGTGAAAGAGTTCAATTTGGAAACTATATGACTAGGACCCTATCTTTTGTTTCTCTAAGTGTATTTTCCATTCGTAATTTTAATGTCAATGAAGTCCCAATCATTGATGATTCCTTCCATTTTTTATTGCATTGGTTCCTTTCTTTCCATAGTAGATATGGTTGTATTAAAGACTTATGGATGATACAACTTTGATTTCCCACAATGAGTCTTAGAAGCAAATATTCTTTGGATATCTAATTGGTGAAGGAACATTAATTCTGTTGAACATTTTCCCTCGTTCATGTGACAAAATCTATTGATAATCTAATTATTTGAACTAAATGAGAATATATTCTAAACAATAAGAGTCCCAAAGGGTAATAATTCCACCTAAGGCACCACCTTTTGATCTAATAGATGATCCTAAACTAGTTTTCCATATCTTTTTCCTAATGTTTAAGGAATCTTCATCTCCTAATTTCATCTCTTAAAGTAATATTGCAAAGGGATTTTATTATTCTATTAAATCCTTTAATGTTTTTTCTTTAATTATTTTGCCCATCCCTCTGAAGTTAAATGAGAGGGATCTCATGTAAATCAGAAGTGAGGAGGATCACCTCCCAATGAACCTGTTAATGAACTTTCTTCGATACATTTTCCTTTCTTTGGTCCCCACACTAACTAAAAAGATTGTTGTGTTTCCATGGCTTTGTTAGATTTGGCCACCTCTTCTCTTTATCCTTGTTAGTTATCTTGCCCACTTTGTTTGGGATCCTTTCCTTCAAAATCATCCTTCCTTTGTCATCTATTGGGATCTACTTCTGATTATGATCTTCCTTGACTAGGTTTTGGTTTCCATTTCTATTTGTTCCAAATCATTAAGGGGTTCAAACAAAGGGAGGTATTTATTTTTGGTGATTGGCTTAGATGGATTCTGTAGGGGAGGAGGGAACTGGATTAAGACTAGGTCTTTCTCTACTTGTAATTATCAATCCTCTTGCTCCTCTGTAGTTGAACCTGACCCCAACATTTCAAACTTATTTGGAGAAATTGGTTGAGATTATTAGAATGGACAAGAAGGATGAAATTGATTAACTTTTGTAGAACTATTTATATCTCAATTATGTGAGAATGGTTTTGAGTGTTCTTTGGGTCTGACTGAGTTGTAGCTTCACTAGATATCTAAATAATAGGTTATGACTTTAATTAGATTTTGGTTCCTAAATCTACCTGGAATACGTGAGAAAAACTTTGTTCTCGAAAAGGACAAAAAAGAATGCGAAGACAAATTAAATGGACAAAAAGTATGGGATCCTAGAAGGTTGAAGATGACAACAAAGAAACAATACATAAAAGCAAGTTAACAACAATAAAATCAAGTTTGGAATATAGGAAAAAGAGAAGATATAGTAGATGCACCTGCAACTGAGAAGTATTAGACTAAAGAAGTAGCCACAAATTATAACAATAGATGGGATACTCATGAATAGGAGCACATGAAATTTTTGTTTCTTGGGAATATGTTGCGGTAGCATAAATCCAAAATCAATCATTTGTGATTAGATCTTAGGAGGCCTTGGAATTTACCCAAAGGGGTGGATTCATTCAATGAAAATTGCATGTAAATACAAAAAATAGGATAAGAAATCTAGAAGGATAGGGTTGTTAGGAAGATAGAGATTTGCCTCTATAATTGAGCATATAGTTGAGTTATTCCTATTTTATTATGTAAGCACTCGGAGCACGAAACCACCTAAAAGGTGAAGCTTTTATTTTAGGAAAAAGTTATAGAAATCTTAGCATTAAGCTAAGATTATTGTGGAAGGAAATGTAGATATTGCAAGTTATCTTCCATGTATATATTGTATGCATCCGGGTATTGGCAATAGAGAAAAAAAAAACACACCAGGAAGTCTATATGTAATTTGTAGAGTCGAAAGGTTGGTTAGGCCAAGAAAGTGGCCAAGTCAAGGAGAAATTAGGCCAAGCCAAATAGAGAAGTATCAGATAGATTGGGGTCTATGGAAGAATTTGCATATAGAAGTAAATTTAAGTAGATATTGTGTTAAGCCTATATTGTTCTATGTATGTCTTGTAGAAGTTATATGTAGATTCAAAATTGCTCATGTAATTTACTAAAACATAAGACTTTAAGCTACTATACTCATATGTGGAAATAAATTCATGATCAAGAAAGGAAATCATAAACATGTGACATGATTCGACACACATACATAGAGATTTATCTAGGGGAAAGAAATTGATCAAAACCCCTTCCTATCTATATTGCATTAATTAGAAAATAAAGAATAAATATAATGCTTGCTCAAGCATGAGCAACCTCTACACTAGTATAGTCTATCTCACTGCTTCACAGACTGACTATGGCCAACATTTAACCAAATTTATTGCCTACCAAGCTCTTATTTCCTTTTTTTCTTCCTTGAGTAATTAGGCCCCTATTAATTAGAAAATTCCTTAATGAGAATTGTGCAATACCTTTAGGCCTTTCTCTAATTGCATGCACCACCTGTACACTTTGAAATAGTCTACAACTGATATTACACTTCCCCTTAATTCCGAGCTCAACTGGGTAACTCAAATTCTCTACATGTATCAGTTATTCTGGGTTTATTGATGAGTTAAATGGTTGATCATTGAAGTACACAACCCAATATGGACCTTCCACTAGTTCTCCAGTAGTTAGAACTAATTTAACTCACAATAACTCAAATAACTATAATAGATTGCTAGAAACTAGTAATCAATCATACTAAAATGAACTCAAGTGTCTCCAACTTGAATTAACTAAATTAACTAAGTGAAAAGTTTCATGTCACCTCAGTCAACTACCTCCAAGTATTCTACTGAAACTGAAATTTAAATTTTAATCGAGTTTGACCAAGGCAAAGTAAAAACTAGATTTTCTTGCTACATTTTCAACACTCCCTCTCAGCAAGAAAGAGATTATCTGATACCCTGATCCTGCCTCTATGGAAATCAAATTTAACCTTTGACAAAGCCTTCGTCAAAATATCTTCATCTTGTTCCTGTGTAGGAATGTACTCCAACAACATAATTCGCCTCTGCACACAATCTTATAGATGCTGATACGGATATCAATATGCTTGGATCGATCATGAAACATAAGATTCTCAAAGAGTTTGATACAAATCTGATTATCACATTAAATCACAGTAGGATCCATCAAATAATCCAACAAGAATCCTTCTCATCCAGATCGCCTTACATGTTTCTTGACTTGCAGCCATGTACTCTGGTTCTATTGAGATGAGTGCCACAGATCTCTGCTTCCTAATGTACCAAGAAACCGTTGCTGACCCAACACTCAAAATTCCTCCTAATGTGCTATTCCTGTCTGATGGAATCCCTGCACAATATGCATATGTGAAGCCTTGTAGCTTCACTCACTCTGTCTGTTTGTTCCAAAGACCAAATTGAGTAGTGCCTATGAGGTATATCAACACATGCTTTGTTGCCTTCCAATACAGTTTAGTTGGCTTAACCATTGTCTGACTAAGCTAGTTACATGTCTAGTCGTGTGTTCACCAAATACATAAGTGAACCCAAAATATTCTTGTAAATGGTAGCCTCCACTTCCTCACCTGAAGTGGAATCCTCCTTCCTCCACATGCCTGCCAGAGGAGTGCCCATGGGTTTGTTACTCTCCATGCAGAACTTATTTAGTATCTCATTGGCATACTTGCCTTGAGAGAGAAATAATTCCCCATCTCCTTTCCATACTTCCAAACCGAGGAAATAATGCATGAGTCCCATGTCCTTCATCTCAAATTCTCTTGCAAGATCCTCTTTGTAAGAACTGATCAACTTCTCATCATTGATTAAAATTAAATCATCAACATATAATACTATAATCAATAATTTACCTTCAACAACAATATGATAAAGGTTTGCATCTACTTCAATTTTGGTGAAGCCCAACCCAGTAAGATAGTTGTCAATCTTGTTGTACCAAGCACGGGGTTCTTGCTTCAATCCATACAATGCTCGCTTGAGTATGCACACATGTGAATCTCTATCAAAGGTCTCAAAACCTTATGGTTTTTCAATATACACCTCCTCCTCAATAACTCCATTGAGGAATGTTGTCTTCACATCCATCTGGTGGATCTTCCATCCCACTTGTGATGAAATTTCTAAAATTGATCTTATGAAAGAGTACTTTGCTACTGGAGCAAAGGTCTCCTCATAGTCAATTCCCTCCACCTTAGAGAACCCCTTGGCCAAAAATATGGCCTTGTGTTTCTCGATGCTTTCATATGTTGCTTGCTTTACCTTGTAGATCCATCTCAAACCCACCACTGATTTTTCCGCTGGTCTTGGGACCACTTGCCAAACATTGTTACTGATAATGGAATCATATTCCTCTACCATAACATCAACCCATGCTGATTTCTCTATAACTTCCTCAAATGAGGATGGCTCGGCCTCTACAAGCTCCCTCATCAGAGTCATGTAGCCAGTGTACCGATCTAGTGACCTCCTCTGCCTACACTATGATGTGGGTGCTCCCACAGTCTCTCTAGCATCATGAAATAATTTTCTAGCTTCCCTGCTTCGCTTCCTTCCTTCTCTGAATGTCTCTGCTTGAGTGGATATCTCCACTCTCTGCTCCTTTGTTTGTGGCTACTCCACAACTTCCTAAGGTTCTTCATTTAGAGCTAAATGATCTTGATCTGAATGCAACTGAAGATCCCTCTCAAGAGAACACCACATTGCCTTCTCCTCATCAAACTTCACATCCATACGAGCAACTGCCATCTTGATGGATGGAAAGTACACATGATAGTTATGAGGTGTTTCTGTGTACCCCACAAATATGCTCAACTTTGTTGTTGGCTCTAGCTTTTTCCTTAATTCCTTGGAAACATGACAGTAAACTGATGATCCAAAGATCTTGAAGTGTGACACATTTGGTGTCTTCCCTGAGAAATCTTTTTGTGGTGTACTCATGCCAAGAATCTGAAGAGGACTCATATTCTACAAATCGACAATTGTGTTGCATGATTCAATGTACAAGTACATTGGTAGGCCTTGGTCATGCAACATTCCCCCTTTTTCTCCCATAATACTTTTTTTCTTCCTCCCAGCCACCCTATTCTGTTGTGGGTTGTGGGGTGTTGTCAACTCCCACTGAGTTCCTAATTCCTTTGCACATAAATTTTTAAACTCATTTGACACATACTCACCTCTATTATTGCTCCTGAGAGCCTTCACTTTCTTGCTAGTTTCTTTCTCAACAAGTGCTTTAAATTCAACAAACTTGGACAATGTATGGTCTTTCTTCTGCATGAAGAAGATCTTAAACTTCCGTGAGAAATCATCTACAAATGTAACATAATACATGTGCTTGGCAGTGGAGGCTGTCGAGAAAGGTCCACACACATGAGAGTGAATCCTTTCAAGGATTGCTTACAATTTATTGTCCCGATCATTGAAGGTGGATTTTGTGTACTTCCCCAAGGTACACCCTTTGCATGCATCCCACTGCTCTAGTGCGCCTTTTGGGAGGCCTGTACAAATCTGTTGCATGATCTTCAAAGCACCATGATGCAAATGGCCAAACCTTCTATGCCATAATTCATCGATATCTCGGCTTTGCACCTTCTTGTTATAGACATTTTTGGGCTCTACAACCCCAATCATACATTTCCATAAACCAAGGGCTCCTAAGTCCCTAAAAGTGTTGTTTCATACCCTAAAGGAACAAGGTAAGCTGATTACATCATCTCCCAGAAGTTCTCCACAAGAAACTGCTCAGAACTGGTCAAAACTGGACCATACAGGTTGCTCAGTGCTAAGGGTGTGATGCATCCCACCTGCCCAGTGAAAAGGGTGTGATGCATACTGAAAGGCCATTCTGTAGGGTGCGATGGGCGAGAGTAGACAAATGGCAGAGACATTTTGCGAGGTGGATGATCATGGAATCTTCTAGAAACTTCTCTTGTGACACTTGCCTCTCTGAATTTGCCCAGGGATGAGTAAGAGATCATCAATCTCCAAGTGGAATCAAGGAATATCAGAGAGAGGACACTAATCAAAATCCCAGAAGCTGACTCACCCCCCTGCAATCATCTATATATGGATCCCTCATCCCAGAGATCTAGAGGCTGGAATTTTGTATCTTGTAAGGAAGTGTTGTTGGTCTCTTGGTGGAACATCATAGTGTTGGTTGATCTAAGCTTTTCATGAGGTGAAAGAAGGGCTTTCATGCTGGAGGATGATGCTCGGTCAGAACAATTGGTTGTAATCCTCTTTGCTATTCTTGATATTAATAAAGTTATTCAAGTTTTCCTCCACATTCTTGTATGTTTGATGATATATGCATTTGTGTGGTCAATATATATCTGGTCCTATATTGTTTATGATTGTAGATCTCTGTTCTTCGATAGTATTGTGATGCTTTGATTCCACAAGTGCTCTTTGAAGCTGGGTAGACGAAGGAGAAGCGGCAAGGATCTATCAAAAGTGAGAGGAACCGAGCAAGGAACCAAGCACAAGACTGAGGTTGGTGTCCTTCATTCCCCTCTCATCTACTTCTCATAAAGGAAAATGAAAGTAGTTTTAGTTGTTTGTTTCTAAGATAGCTACCAGTCTTAGTGGGACTAGCAGCTCCAAGTGGACACTAGATTTCCCGATAACAAAATGGCGACTCCACTAGGGAGCGAATAGATTGTTTTTTTTGTTTTTTATAAACTTACAGATGGAGCCTAAAGTAAAGCCAGCTAGCCTTTGAACTGCATTTTCTATGCAAGTGAAAAGTAGATCAATGCTGCTTCAGTCTATCTTCGGGTTTTTTTATAAACTGAACAATCGATTTATAAACCTTCTAATTTCCCTAGTGGTGGCTCTCGTAACCTCATTATATCAGCCCCTGTGATTTCTATTTATTATACATCACTTGCTCGGCCTAAATCCCTAAACTGAGCTGCAAACTGTGACCCAGAACCCAGTTGAAGTCTCGTCCCTGGACCATCACACCTTCTACTCTTGGGGATCTGGATGCATTGCACCTCCCGTGTGCAGTAGGTGCGCTGCATCGTACTTTCCCTGTGTTGCAGGTGTCCTGATCAGACAAGACCTGTTCTGCTCTTAGTTTTTGGTTTCTATGTTCACTCGTTTCGGCTCTATTCAGGAGTTTTGCTGTCTGAGATCAGTATACCACTGTGGAAACCCCCTTCCTTTCCATCATTCCACCTCCATTGTGCAAAGAACTGTGAATGTTTTTATGTATTGTGCGCCATTTTCAGTTCTCTTTTACAAAGAAGTAGCGTAATCGAACTGTCGTCTTTTGATTTGAAAGTGTCGCAAGTGTCATTTTCAGTCAAAGAGAAGAATTCTATTGTTCTTGATAGTCGATTATATAGTTACTCTTGTATTTGATTTTAATTAGTATTTTTTCAAGTGTCGAAAGTAGTTTTCAATTCAAAATAGTAAAGTGTCGTCATTATCTTCCTTTCGTTTTTGAAGAGAAATTTGTTAGTACTGTCGCTTTGAAAAGATAATTCAGATTTGTACTTAGCATTCTTCTTGTCATTCACACATTAAGAAAGCTGAAAACAAATACATGCATGTGCATTTTCATTTAGACTGCTTGTTGATTTGATTTAGGACAGTGCATCTAGTGTGTGCTCTCTACTCTATGTTGAAGGAATATCATCTCCCTTTCTTTAGTAGCTAGGATTTTCATTGCAAAAAGAAGTTTAAACAATTGTTTATCATCTTAGATTACATTTTAGGAATTATATCTACATCACACGGTGAACCTGAAAGGAAAATTCTTAAGAAAGATCAACTGTAAAATAAATTCAATGAACATAAAAACGCTTTGGAACCTAACGCACAACATCTAGAAGTCTAGGCTAGAGACGTATTCCGGTGTCGTAAAGCCTGGTAACTGTCGCATTGGTTGGGTGATTCCTCCTCATTGAGATGACAAGTGCCAGTACGGACTTGTGCTCCCACATACCGTTGAGTATATATTGGGAGACCACAATAGGCTATATCATTTATCCATAGGAAGCCATGTCTGCGGCCCTATCGATCGCAATGCACTGAACATAGCATTCGGGAAGATTGACTGCCATACCGTAAAAAGTATTCTACAGTTTTGTGATTGGTTTGGTAATCCCTCTGTCTAGATTTCCATAGTAGTCTCTTTCGTTCCTTTTCAGACTCCTTAAAGGAAAAGCTCCATCTGAGCACTTGTCACTTCAGGCTCATTAAAAATCGAAGGTGACTAGAGTCATCTTCTGTTTTTTCTCGACTCTTAAAAATTGAAAAAACAAGTTGTGTCAAAGCATCTAAAATTTATTTTAATCGGAATAATATCACCATTCCCGCGTTGGTCTTAGGTTGATAAAAATGGAGTCCACCAACCAAGGATTTCCCCTTAGGGGAAATCCTAGTCCTTTCTCCTCTTGGGGAGATGTTGGTGCACCTCACATGGCCACATTGTCACTTCCAGGATTGACGATTGGCTTGCCAATATGGCTCTTCTAGACCTCCATCGTTCAGAACACCGTGATACTTGAGCAATCAAGTCAGCAACTGGATGATACTAAATTTACCCCCCAACCTTCTACTTCATCTGATTCTCCCTCTCCTCCTTCCTCTTCGCTTGATAAAGCTGGTCAGGCCAAAAATCAAGTAACTAAGAAGGAGAAGAAGGGGAAGGAGAAGAAAGAGAAGAAGAAGAAGGAGCCAAAGGAGAAAAGGGGTAACCAGGCATCGTCTAGTGAAAATCCACACACTGCACCATCCAAGCCTAAATCTCCATGTGTCATTTGTGAAGGAGACCACTATCATCGAGATTGCCCTTGCATCCCTCGGATCTTAAGGGACTGATCTCCTCGCTTGCACAACCCGGTGTCATCAACCTCTGAAGACCATGTTGAAAGTACACCATCAACTAGTGAAAGCGAAGCATTCGGACAAAAAAGGAAATGTAAATTTCCCTGTAAACTCTGTGAAGGTGATCACGTTGTCCACCATTGTCCCTTCCTAGATGAAGCTAAAAGAGTTTTGGATGACCATCCGGCTTCACTGCTACAGCTTCCTCCTGGATACAAGAAACTCTTGCCGAGTCCATCGCTAGTTGAAAATCCGACTGACACGCCATTCTGATCGGTCGAAACATCTATCATTGAAGATAAACCCACTGAATCCATACCAGAAAAAAGTCAAAAGGTTGAGGCGGCAGTCGACCAGGTCTTGCCTTCAGAAGGTCCATCTTCAGATGACACAATCACCGAAGAGAATGAGAACGACACTGTTCAAATTATTTTCGTAAACACAAACTCCAATGAACATGGGGGCAGTCTACCCGTTCCTTTACTGTAGGAAGGAAGTTTGTCAGAGTCATATCCGGCCATCTATTCGGTCCCACCTCCGAGCAACCTAGTCGTTTCCTTCGACTGGAATCTACTAGGCAGACCCCGTGTACCGGCTAATGTACCATTTCGAATCATTGTACAAGCTTACAAAATGATCATGGTCGGTACCATCATAGATGAAGGGGCTTCTGTGAGTATCCCTTCCTCAACTGCTTGGGAAGTGCTCGGCTCGCCATCGCTTTTGCCTGAGATGAGAAATGTGACAGGCTTCGACAAAGAAACCAGTCAGCCATTGGGTATCCTTCCCAATGTGCCCATGACATTGAGAAGGAAAACCGTTTACGTGAACGTAATGGCAATCCGAGGACCTCTAGATTATAATCTACTCCTTGGACATGACTATATTTATAGCATGAGAGCCATTGTCTCCTCACTCTTTAGAGTAATGTGTTTTCCGCATGAAGGCCAAGTGGTCAATCTTGTAGACCAGCTTTCGTTCCCCGGCTCACACATAGCTAATAGTCAAATGCCATCCATAAATGGCCTTTTCATGCAAGGAATGTCTCATCAATCTCCAGTCCGTCCACCTGAAGAGCGCGAGTGATTCGGGAGGACATGACTGAAACCCAGGGGGCATGTACCCTGGTCTGTTTCGGCAGGAAAACCTTGGGTATAGGGTAGGTTTCCGCGGAGGATATATAACTAGTCTAACACACCCGTCCATTTAGGAAAATGGCATTAGACTAGAATAAGATTCCATCGTCAAAGTTATGTGAGTGGAGGCAACCACACCACTCACCTTTGTCTATTTCGGTAGACATCGCCAAGGAAACATTTTGTCTGCAACACGGATGGAGAGCTTTCATATGGTAACCTAGAAACTTTTCGCTATACCTGGGGGCATGCAAACCTTTTTGCATGCAAGCAAAGAGTGACCATTTATTTTCTTAGTTTGTAGTTTCTCAACCCTTTAAACTCATAGAATTGGTCGTTCCTAGCTTTCATAATGAAAGGATCTGGAGCAAAGTTTTGAATGGTACAAGCTCCCTAAAAATTGAACCTATCGATGAGACATCCTTATTATACGACTGGCACGAGCAATTTTTATGTGGAGTTCAAGCTCGTTAAAAATGAAACATAAGCAATGAGAAAATATTCCCCCAAAGTTTAAGCTCATTAAAAAATGAACCAATTTCCGGTAAATAACCATTGTGAATGCATTATCATCAGGTTTTGAGCCCTGGTCATGTTCTCATCATCACCTCCACTCTTTTTCAACCGATCATTCACTTCCATTTAATTGCTTACCCCTTTTAAAGAACAATTGCGAAGAGTAATCCTGTTAGCCATCCTTGTGACACTGCCGCGATTGGAAAATTCCAAACCTTACCTGGAATCAGCTGCAACCCGAAATTATCACTCGTTCCTCAAAGACGAGTCTACTTTAAGCCCTTTTCACCTGACTCGTAAAATATGAAAATATTTCCGAGCGATTGGCCTCTCCAGCTCGTTAAAGCGACCGGAAGTGCTATCCCTCCTCTAGATTTTAATATTTTTGGACTTGAGGGATTATTACACAAAAAGATCGAGCGCTTGTTTTATTCAGCTCGTTAAAATTACCGAAAATTCATCCCTTTCATATTATTTTATACTTTTTCGGACTTAAGGGATTATATGACGAAAAAGGATTATTGGAGTTTCCATTACGTCCCTTTCAGACTCTCTAAAATTGAAAAGGACCGAGTTATCTTTGTCATTAAACTTGTTAAAACCGAATAGCGAAAAACTTTTCCATACAGACAAGAACGAATTTCATTGTCGCTAGGCTCGTTAAAACATAGCGACGGGTTTGCCCGAAGGGTAAATTATAGAACAAGCATATGTTATCCTCCTCAATCTTGACAAAAATAAAGAGGTTTTGGTCAGCAATGACTGGGGAAAAATTGGGAAGAAAACTTGAAGAAACTTTATTGGTAGCAAGTCGCTCTTGAACATGACACTTTCACTCCGCATCCGAGTCAGGTTGGGTTGGTTCATTCACTGGTCATATCACCATTGGTCCACCGCACCATCCATATTTGGGGTTAACGCTACCAATCCATGTCAGTGTCGCTGGTATGTTCAAGAGAAGTCGCTCAGAGAATTCACCCGTGTCTCATTCGCTGCAATACATTCGCGCTACATTCTTTCATGATCGCCACCCTAAACCCTGTATCATCAGATCATTTTCACCTCCAAAATCATTTACTCTGTTCCGTGTTGTAGATGTGGGATTCATTAAGGCCCTCCTACGACGGGTCGCTTCTTGTCGACATCAGCTCATTACCCAAGAAGTCAACTTAGGAACACCCCTTTCAGTACTTTGAAGCTTGCATGCCTCAATCACAAGTTTCTCACTTCCGGTGACAGGTTTACATCAATTGCCTTCAACCGAAAGATTTTGCGTGGTGTTCGACGCCAAGTCCCTTATTCACACCACGCGAATTGTACTGTAATACCTTGAGGGTCATCATCATTATCGGTGATTCCTCTCACACCTGTTAACAACTTACATCATTGGCTGGTAATCAGGCGATGTCTTTCCATGTTCGACTCCAGAACATCTTTCACATGGATTGACTTGTACTCTGAGTGAAGATTGAACGAGTTTGAAGACCTCGGATCTAGTTTCATCCATCCGGGCTGTGATATATTCAGGAAAATAAAGACATCAAATGTACATTGTTGCTACACAGATGATCATCCAAATCAAAGGATAATGACTCTATCAGAATCATCAGTCTTTCGCACAGACGGTTGTCTATCTTATGTACATGAAAATGAATTTATGAAGCTGAGCATGGGAATGCTCGCCTCAACTAGATCATGAAAAATATTATGAAGATAATGTATTGTATTGTATCTTATTACAGGTCGCCTCCCAGCTCGAAAAAACTTTGGATCCTCATGATAAAGCATTTCACCCGACATCAAAAGATTAATGACCTCATGATTTAGGGGGCAACTGTTATAGACATTTTTGGGCTCTACAACCCCAATCATACATGTCCATAAACCAAGGGCTCCTAAGTCCCTAAAATTGTTGTTTCATACCCTAAAGGAACAAGGTCAGCTGATTACATCATCTCCCAGAAGTTCTCCACAGGAAACTGCTTAGAACTGGTCAAAAGTGGACCATACAGGTTGCTCAGTGCTAAGGGTGCGATGCATCCCACCTGCCCAGTGAAAAGGGTGCAATGCATACTAAAAAGCCCTTCTGTAGGGTGCGATGGGTGAGAGTGGACAAATGGCAGAGACAGTTTGCAAGGTGGATGATCATGGAATCTTCTAGAAACTTCTCCTGTGACACTTGCATCTCTAAATTCGCCCAGGGATGAGTAAGAGATCATCAATATCCAAGTGGAATCAAGGACTATCAGAGAGAGGACACTAATCAAAATCCCAAAAGCTAACTCACCCCCCTGCAATCATCTATATATGGATCCCTCATCCCAGAGATCCAGAGGCTGGAATTTTGTATCTTGTAAGGAAGTGTTGTTGGTCTCTTGGTGGAACATCATAGTGTTGGCTGATCTAAGCTTTTCACGAGGTGAAAGAAGGGCTTTCATGCTGGAGGATGACGCTGGGTCAGAACAATTGGTTGTAATCCTCTTTTCTATTCTTGATATTAATAAAGCTATTCAAGTTTTCCTCCACATTCTTGCATGTTTGATGATATATGCATTTGTGTGGTCAATATATATCTGGTCCTATATTGTTTATGACTGTAGATCTTTGTTCTTCGATATTATTATGCTGCTTTGATTCCAAAGGTTCTCTTTGAAGCTGGGTAGATGAAGGAGAAGCGGCAAGGATCTGTCAGAAGGGAGAGGAACCGAGTAAGGAACCAAGCACAAGACTGAGGTTGGTGTCCTTCATTACCCTCTCATCTACTTCTCATAAAGGAAACAAAAGTAGTTTTAGTTTGTTTGTTTCTAAGATAGCTCCGAGTGGACACTAGATTTCTCGATAACACTTCTCTTATTTTGTGCTCAATGATGCAAAGTCATCCACATCTAATTTGTAGAGGTTCTTCACACAAACCCCAATCCAATTCACTTGCCCTGTGGCTATGTGTCTTAGGAAAGCCTTCCCTTAGTTGAATATTGCATCATAGCCACAATATTCCAACATAGAAACTAAAATGAGATTCTTCTTTAGACCCAGAACATACATGACATCCTTGATTTTGAGGGGGGAGCCAGACTCCCTCTGAAAAGTAATTGTACCAATACCAGTCATGCTATACCTCCCATCATCTCCCATCTTTATGTGCATATGGGGTTCTTTATCCTCCAAGTCACTGAAAAATTCTCGGTTTCCCGTCATATGGAATGAGGCACCACTATCCAGATACCACACACTACCCATCCCTGTGCTCACCATGCATGCGATGAGGGTGAAATCAAGCTCTAATTGTGAATCCAAATCTTAACTTGCTACTCCTCCTGAGGGTTTCTTACCCGCCTTCTTATGTGGACACTTCGTGGCATAGTGTCGTAGTTCATGACAGTGAAAGCACTTGATTTTGGACAAGTCTTTCTTCTTTCCCCCTTGAACAGATTCTCCTTTGGATCGGGATTTCTTCCGTTTCCATTTCTTTTCCTTTCCATCCAAGGCATAGTTCTCCTCATCCTCAACCTTGGCTGAGGTCCCATCTTTGGTGTTCCACATTATCTCCTCCTATATGTTAGAGGCCTAAATCTACCTCAGGCTGAGAAAGGTAGGTATAGGGTAACATCAAACCATGTTTAACCTGGAAGCTAGCCCTATCAGGTCAGGAGAGGGCTCTCTCCTTGTCAATCTCAAATAAAATATGGCAAGTAAGGCTTGAGATGACTGGTATGAATACTAATTTTAGGCTAGTTATATGCTCAGAGGATTTTGATTGATTTTAATGGTTGGTACTGGATTAGATGAGGAAGATAGCTTTGGGTCCGGGAAATCAACTCAGATTTGCATAGGTTTCTGTGGGGTGAGGTAGGCAAGTGTTTTAGCACTTTGAAATGAATGTGATGGTGATTCTAAAGACTGGTGAGGAGTTTGGAGAGGACATGAAAATTTCATGAGTCCTCTTCAAATAGTAGAAAACATTTAAAACTAAATAAAACCCCAAGGCAGAGCACTGAACATCAATGGATTCCACCCTTTAATCTTGATTCATTTAGTTATGTAGAAAAAGAGAGATGATGGAACATATACACATAAGATAAACTGAATAAAAGAGGAGAAAACAATGCAAATTCACATTACCACAAAAATCCCACAAATTGTTGCAAAACCTTGGTTCATTTCCTTGCCAAACTGCAGAAGTGATTTACAATAGTGCTCAATGCATCCACAAGAGTCCAACCTTGACAAATGACTAAGAAAGTACAAGATATAAAAAATAAAACCACCTATGCTAGCCAACAGGGTTTGAATCCATGAGTCAAGGAGCTATTTCAACAACATCTAAACTAGGAACTACAAAATAGGTAGTGGAACAGCTTGCCTCTAAAATTATGGAAACTGATTCATTCATCCTCAAACCAACTCTAACTGATGTATCTACCTCCTCAAATCACTTTTCATCATATTTACATCATAGTACATCAAGTTACATCATATTACATCATTAATTGACCAAGAGAGAAGAAAAAGTCAATCTGACAATAAACTGGGCAAAATTCTGAACAAACAGGCAAAACTAGCAATTTTTTCTATGCGCAGCGCCACTGATCCTATGCATAGCTCTTTTTCCAGGCTAGTCTTGGAAGGCTTTCTGAAGACTAAATCAGGTGCAGAATAGTTCATTGGAAAGCTTGATGAGTCTACCTTCTGGGACAACTTGAATTTTTTGATTTGGAGTCCATTTTCCCCTCCAAAAATGGAATCTCCCAAGACTTCTTCCTATGTGGCAAAAAAGTGTCAAAGAGGGCACTTTTTGGGTGTTTTTGGCCCTTTTGGAGATCCAGAACTTGTCAAAATTTCTCAGTCATTTCTGAGCATGCATAACTTTTCATGTTGATTCCAAAAATGTAAACTTTTTGGCAAATGGAGGCCCCCATCAAAAGCGTAGTGCCGGTGGCGCTACGCACCTATTGGAAAAACCTACTTTTTACATAAAAAATTTCAAAAATGACAAAAAATGCTCCAAATTCCTTGAAATTTGGCATGAGGGATCCTTTTTAGGTGCTTTACTGTGCCAATGATGCTCCAGCCAAGATCTTGAGTTTACCATGCTCTTTCTTTGCTCCTTAATTCCTTTCATGGAACTGTCACTAAGGGTTTCTTCCTCCATTTCATACTCACTGTCCATCTCCATTGTTTTCCCTTGGTTTTGAAAAGTGTGGTTGTATATGGATGTTTTATGGATAATAGTGTGGAAATAAGGTGAGGGAATGAAATGGGCAGAGTGTGTGTGAAAAAGTATGGTGAACAGAGTTTAGGGATGAGTAGGGTTTTAGGGAGAGTGGGTAGAGTTTGATGATGTGAGTAGGGCTTGTAGGGTTTGGGAAGTAGTGTAGGGTTTGGGAGAGTGGGTAGGGTTTTAGTGATGTGAATAGGGTTTGGGGAGTGTAGAGTTTTGAAAATTATATGTGGAGAATGGTATTAAGGGGAAAATGTATGAGGGCAATGGGATTAAGGGGATAGGGTATACAACCACTAGTGCAATGAAGAAAACTAGGGTTTTACCCTAGAAGCTAGGGTTTCAGTTTGAAGAACACAAAACACCAATCGTAATAAAGAAACCCTAACACATAAGATAGGATTCATGTACTTACTTGTTTAGAGGGAGAAATTGAAGTTTTGAAGCAAAATGGTGAAATTTGCAACAATTTGTAGCCCAACTACCAGGTGCGTAGCGCGCTTTGTATGGCTAGGGTTTCAGTTTGAAGAACACAAAACACCAATCATAATAAAAAAACCCTAACACACAAGATAGGATTCATGTACTTACTTGTTTAGAGGGAGAAATTGAAGTTTTGAAGAAAAATGGTGAAATTTGCAACAATTTGTAGCCCAACTACCAGGTGTGTAGCCCGCTTCGTATACGTAGGACCCGAACAAAACTCAGTGTAAAACCTGCGCCAGGTGCGTAGCGCCAGTTGACAGGTGTGTAGCACTTTTTGCAGGACACCTTTGGAGGCCTTACCGTTGTCCAAATTGGGAATGTGATAGCTCATTGGAAATCTTATTGAGTCTAACTTCCAAAAAATGTTGAATTTTTCAATTTGGAGTTCATTTACCCTGTCAAAAGTCAAATCGCCCAAAACGGGTCAAAATGTGCAAAATGAGGCTGCCTAAATGCAGAGTGTTGTTGTAGTCAACTTTTGAAAGTCTTCCTCAACTCCAAATTGAGCTCAAGATAGCTCATTGGAAATCTATATCTGTCTAGATATCATTTCTCTCATCAAGAAATTCATTTGGAAAACCAAGCTAGGAGAAATCTTGATTTTCCCAAGGCCACTCTAGAAGTGCAGCAACCCCCTTGAGGCAACTTTATTTTTGACATTTCTCTAGAAAAATGACACCTCTATAAAAAGTGAAGGAAATTTTTCTTCCTTGGCCTGTTATGGACAAAAACCTCTCTCACGTTTGTCAAATTCATCTTCTATTTCTCAAAAAAATCATTTGAGTAAAACCTACCCCGATGTGTGGAATAGGGGATTTGTCGAAATGAAGGGAAATGAAGGCGATAAGGGGCTTCTAAATTCTTGAGGAAATTTTGGGAGATAGGGAGGAATGTTAGGAAATAGGGGAAAGTGGAATTTCAAAGATTGAGTGAGGGGAAGGGTTCCAAAAGGGCTAAACACAAGCCTAGCCTAGAAAATTGTCAAATTGTAGCAAGAAACTAGGGTTTGTGGGAAAATGCGAAATTTAAAGGATATCAGTGATGGGAAGTCTTTAATAAGGTACATTAAGGATAGGGGAAGGTGAATGAGCATTAGGATACAAGTTTTGTTGATGATTTGACCATCCAAGATGACCTTCAAAACCCTAGGAGAAGGAAATGAACCTTACCCAAGTACAACTGAAGCACGAACAAGGTGTAAAATGACCTATTGGAACCTAAAATGATGATGACCACTCTATAATGATGGTACACTTAGCTAAATTGTGAAATGGACCAACATTTGGAAAACTTTAGAAGGAGTGAAAACAAACCCTAGGCCTAATATCTAGTGACCAAATTTTACTTGAAAACTCACTGAAATGACAAAATTTGACTTTGACACCCTAAGACCACTTTGTAAGAGAATATTTGATCACTAGTGGAAGGTTTCAAAGACTGACACTAACATTGGCTCCAATGGAGATGGTAGCTCCTTGGATGTGCCAAGAACCTTAGACCTTTGGGAGAGCAGACCAGTACCTTATCCATTGGGCAATGGATTCAAAAACTCACACTGAAATGCATGACTCAAAACTAACGAATTGACGACACAAACTGACTCTCACTCAACTAAAAACTGACTCGATACTTAAACACAATCGACAAACTAGAAAATATGCTCAAAATGGAGCTTATTCAATAAAACCTACTCTAGTTGTTCCATTCATCACCTGATCAAGTGAAATGAAACAACCAATGCAACCAAGTAAGCATTCTAGCTGCTGTTTGCATTCTCTACAAGTGCTTGCTTATGAACAACAAGAGAGAACTACTGAAAGGAAACTCCCATGAAAACTTGTAAACAGATCCATTGAATAATATGGATTCTCTATCTGACTCCAAAAACACTGCATAAGGATCTTGAAATTCATGCACACTGGGACTTAGCTCATCCAATGGATTACTTTTCTTCTCCTCGTACCATGAATGCAAACTTTGATCTGAGCTTTGTGACAAGACTCCTGTTGAAAATGACAAAGAAACTAGCTGCCAGATCAAGTTTGTATCAATACACGTTTCAAGCTCACAGGTAGCTAATGGAGAAGGACTTTGACTGCAGACATCATCCAACACATCAGCTATTGGATCGTGAAAAACTTGAAAAGACTGTTGCAACCCATTTTCTATTGGTTCCGATGAGATTACATGATTCCCTACAAGCTGCTCATTTGAAGATATACTATGAAAATTTCCCTTCAAAAACTAAAATGATTCATAACAGAATGGAACAGAATCATCTTGCATCATTTGATCATATGTTCCAACTTCCAAGTCTTCATTTGCAACTTGACAATCAATGGCATTTGGAGGCTGCAACTCTGGATATGAAAAGGCTTGAACAAGGTTTTCATTACCATCAAGATGGTCCATATTAAGACTTGTCGATAGTTGATTTTTGATTGCATGAATGTTGTTTCCGATGAACTAAAACAAAGAAAAACAAAAATGCAAAGATCCTTCACTTACTTTAAAATTTGCTACACTTTCCTCCTCACTTCCATCGCTGATACGCAACAGATGATCACTGTATTCAAGCTGCTGAAAGTGAACTTCCTCCTTCCATAAACTATCCGCTAATTTTTCTGGAAGATTAGCTTCTATTTAGAGAACATAATCATCATCATACTGATCAAACTGAGAAAAATCATCAGTATAAAATACATCATCAATCATACATGTCATATCAACAGATCTCTCTTCTCCAAGATGATCTACAAAACAATCATTATCAGATCAATGAGAACTGGGTTAAGAAAGAAAAAGTTTTGGATCAGCCTCCTATTCTTCTTCAATCAGTGAGCCATGGTCTTGAACATCAGACTCATTCCTTGTGGTGATCTTTTGCATCATCTATTCCATTGCACTTACCAATATGTTGAGCTTTACCTCTAAAGATGTCGATTCCTTTAGATCTATGTTCTTCACCTCTTCTTCCTTCAACTTTTCCCTTCTGATCAAGAAATTAGCCTCTACATCTACTACACTATTTTGCATCTCTTCAAGTGTTGCAAGATTCCTTCCCTCAACTAAAACTCCATTTCCGGATCAAAGGCTTCCGGATAGTGCAAGAGAGCAGATCCAGGAGGAGGCCTTATATTAACCGGCATCGAAAAATAGACTTGGTTAAATCTAGCAGAAAATTGTTGTATTATCTCCCCTGGTAGTCTTTTCAGCTGGTTATACTCTTCTATAATCAAGAAAGGGTTTTGTCTGATCACCCACATGTCGAGGAAAACTTTGACGAACTGCTGGAAAACTGAGATGCTCGCATCAGGCAGGGTTTTGAACAAACTCTTGACTTTGCCTTGCAAAGAAAGAGCAAAAAGCCTAATACTGACATGTTGTTCATCTACTTCAAAAAGGTCAAGAAAAGACTCAAAATTCAATACATGTCTCTCAGCATTAATGTCGTTATGGCCACCATCAAATCTTGGTAGATATAGGTAATGATTTTTAAGGAAAGAATGGGATATAGGAGGTAAAATCAGAGGCTTGTATCAATCTGGAATTTTACAAGGTATAGGGGTATGTACAGAAGCTGTACAATCAGTCTTGGTCTCTTGAGGCTCATCATTTTGAAGATGGTCATCACAAGATTCAGAATAAGTGTCTTGATCAAGATCAAAGGCATGTGAATATTTGGTATTCACAATCTTCAAAGAGAGAGAATCAAATGCAGGCCGAGGATCTTTCCTCAAATACAATATACTTTGCAAAGCCTTCTTGACATTCTTGGGAAAAGAGAAGAAATAATTTATAACAAAGAACATAATGTCTTAGATAAAATTCCAACTTGAGTACTTGATCTTTCAATATTGTCCTTTCATGTTTCTGTTGGTCAGATTCATCGTCCAGTGGAGTCCTTGGATCTGATCTTGACACTGATTTGGAATCGCTAGGTGAATGATTCCAGCCTTCCTATGTCTGAGAAAGGCAGGTCTAGGGTAACATCAAACCACACTTAACCCGGTAGCTAGCCCTACCAGGTTGGGAGAGGGATCTCTCCTTGTCAATCTCAAAGAAAATATGGCAAGTAAGGCTTGAGATGACTAGTATGAATACTAATTTTAGGCTAGGTATATGCTCAAAGGATTTTGATTGACTTTAATGGTTGGTGTTGGATCGGATGAGGAAGGCAGCTTTGGATCAGGGAAATCAACTCAGATTTGCAGAGGTTTCTATGGGGCGAGGTAGGCAAGTGTTTTAGCACTTTAAAATAAATGTGATGGTGAGTCTAAAGACTGGTGAGGAGTTTGGAGAAGGCATGAAAATGTCATGAGTCTTCTTCAAACAGTAGAAAACATTTAAAACTAAATAAAACCCCAAGGCAGAGCACTGAACATCAATGGATTCCACCCTTTAATCTTGATTCATTTAGTTATGCAGAAAAAGAGAGATGATGGAACATATTCACATACGATAAACTAAATAACGGAGGAGAAAACAATGAAAATTCACATTACCACAAAAATCCCACAAAATGCTGCAAAACCCTGGTTCATTTCCTTACCAAACTGCATAAGTGATTTACAATAGTGCTCAATGCATCCACAAGAGTCCAACCTTGACAAATGACTAAGAAAGTACAAGATATAGGCAATCAAACCACCTATGCTAGCCATCAGGAGTCGAATCCATGAGTCAAGGAGCTGTTTCAACAACATCTAAACTAGGAACTACAAAATAGGCAGTGGAACAGCTTACCTCTAAAATTATGGAAACTGATTCATTCATCGGCAAACCAACTCTAACTGATGTATCTACCTCCTCAAGTCACTTTTCATCATATTTTACATCATAGTACATCAAGTTACGTCATATTACATCATTAATTGACCAAGAGAGAAGAAAAAGTCAAACTGATAGCAAACTGGGCAAAATTCTGAACAAATAGGCAAAACTAGCAAATTTTTCTCCTATGCGTAGCACTTTTTCTAGGCCAGTTTTGGAAGGTTTCCCGAAGTCCAAATCAGGTGTAGAATAGCTCATTGGAAAGCTTGATGAGTCTACGTTTTTGGACAACTTGAATTTTTTTATTTAGAGTCCATTTGCCCCTCTACAAATGGAATCTCCCAAGACTGCTGCCTCTGTGGCAAAAAAGTGGCAGAGATGGCACTTTTTGGGTGTTTTTGGCCCTTTTGGAGGTCTAGAACTTGTCAAAATTTCTCAGACATTTCTGAGCATGCATAAATTTTCATTTTGATTCCAAAAATGTAAACTTTTTGGCAAATGGAGGCCCCCATCAAAAGCGTAGCGCCAGTGGCACTCCTCACCTATTGGAAAAACCTACTTTTTACATAGAAAATTTCAAAAATGACAAAAAATGCTCCAAATTCCTTGAAATTTGGCATGAGTGATCCTTTTTAGGTGCTTTGCTGCGCCAATGATGCTTCAGCCAAGATCTTGAGTTTATCATGCTCTTTCTTTGCTCCTTAAGGCCTTCCATGGAACTGTCACTAAGGGTTTCTTCCTCCATTTCATACTCACTGTCCATCTCCATTGTTTTCCCTTGGTTTTGAAAAATGTGGTTGTATATGGATGTTTTATGGATAATAGTGTGGAAATAAGGTGAAGGAATGAAATGGGCAAAGTGTGTGTGAAAAAGTATGATGAACAAAGTTTAGGGATGAGTAGGGTTTTAGGGATAGTGGGTAGAGTTTGATGATGTGAGTAGGGCTTGTAGGGTTTGCGAAGTAGTGTAGGGTTTGGGAGAGTGGGTAGGGTTTTAGTGATGTGAATAGGATTTGGGGAGTGTAGAGTTTTGGAAATTATATGTGGAGAATGGGATTAAGGGGAAAATGTATGATGGGAATGGGATTAAGGGGATAGGGTATAAACCACTAGTGCAATGAAGAAAACTAGGGTTTTACTATAGAAGCTAGGGTTTTAGTTTGAAGAACACAAAACACCAATCTTAGTAAACAAACCCTAACACACAAGATAGGATTCATGTACTTACTTGTTTAGAGGGAGAAATTGAAGTTTTGAGGCAAAATGCTGAAATTTGCAACAATTTGTAGCCCAACTTCCAGGTGCGTAGCGCGCTTTGTATGCATAGCGCCTGAAAAAAACTCAGTGTAAAATCTGCGCCAGGTGCGTAGCACCAGCTGACAGGTGCGTAGCACTTTTTGTAGGACACTTTTTGAGGCCTTCCTGGTGTCCAAATTGGGAATGTGATAGCGCGTTGGAAAGCTTATTGAGTCTACTTTCCAACACAACTTGAATTTTTCCATTTGGAGTTCATTTGCCCTGCCAAAAGTCAAATCTCCCAAGACTGGTAAAAATGTGCAAAATGAGTCTGCCTAAATGCAGAATGTTGTTTCAGTCAACTTTTTAAGGTCTTCCTCAACTCCAAATTGAGCTTAAGATAGCTCATTGGAAATTTATCTCTGTTTAGATATCATTTCACTCATCAAGAAAGTCATTTGGCCAACCAAGCTAGGAGAAATCTTGATTTTCCCAAGGCCACTCTAGAAGTGCAGCAACCCTCTTGAGGCAACTTTATTTTTGACATTTCTCTAGAAACATGAAACCTTTGTAAAAAGTGAAGGAGGTTTTTCTATTTCTCAAAAACATCATTTGAGTAAAACCTACCCTGATGTGTGGAATAGGGAATTTGTCGAAATGAAGGGAAATGAAAGCGATAAGGGGCTTCTAAATTCTTGAGGAAATTTTGGGAAATAGGGAGGGATGTTAGGAAACAGGGGAAAGTGGAATTTCAAAGATTGAGTGAGGGGAAGGGGTCCAAAAGCGCTAAGCACAGGCCTAGCCTAGAAAATTGTCAAATTGTAGCAAGAAACTAGGGTTTGTGGGAAAATGAGGAATTTGAGGGATATCAGTGATGGGAAGTGTTTAATAAGGTACATTAAAGATAGGGGAAGGTGAATGACCATCAGGATACCAGTTTTATTGATGATTTGACCATCCAAGAGAAATTACCTTCAAAACCCTAGGAGAGGAAAATGAACCTTACCCAAGTACAACTGAAGCACGAACAAGGTGTAAAATGACCTATTGGAACCTAAAATGATGATGACCACTCTTTGAATGATGGTACACTCAGCTGAATGGTGACATGGACCGACATTTGGAAAACTTTAGGAGTGAAAACAAACCCTAGGCCTAATACCTAGTGACCAATTTTTACTTGAAAACTCACTGAAATGACAAAATTTGACTTTGACACCCTAAGACCACTTTGTAAGAGCATATTTGATCACTGGTGGAAGGTTTCAAAGACTGAAGCTAACACTATACAAAATCAAACCAATGGCATTCCCAATTTGGTAGTTTCTCCCTCCCATTTAACGAATCTTGGTAGGTGTGCCAGTTGTTAGGAAGGCTTAAAGGGGCTAGGCTCATGATATCATCCTCCACAACAGTAACCCTAACTTCTCCAATTTCATCACGACAATGTGTGAACCGGCTCAGGTATTGTTGAATAGATTCAGTCTTCTGCATATTGATATTGCAAAGCTTATCTTTGAGCGCTAGTTTTTTGTGGTTGTTGCTGTTCTAGAACAAATCTGTCAGTGCTTGTCACATTCCATACAGGGTTTCTTATCCTTTGAGATTGGAAACAATGTGATCCTGCAAACCTTCCAATATGATTCTCCTCACCTTTTCTACACACTTTCTCCATTCTGCTATACCCTTAAGGTCAAATGATCCTAGTTTTAGAATGTCATGCTCAATAAATTCCTTCAACCCATTGTCCTCCAATATCACCTCCATGTGGTCCTTCCAAGCAACAAAGTTCGAGCTACCCTCAAGAGCATAATCAAGCCTTTGACCATAAAGCACCATCCTGCTAGCTCTGAAGAATTGATCTTGCAAATTTGGTCCTCCTGCAATAACAACTTTGAAGTCTCTTCTCTACTGTGAATCATGCTCCGATACCATGTATAAATTCTATGTAGATTCAAAATTGCTCGTGTAATTTACTAAAACATAATACCCAAATCTACTCTACTCATCTACGGAAAGAAATTCACGATCGAGAAAGGAAATCATAAAATTGCAACATGATTCAACATACATACACAAAGATTTATCTAGGGGAAAGCGACTGCTTAAAACCTCTTCCTATTTGTATTATATTAATCAGAAAAATAGAGAATAAATACAATGTTTTCTCAAGCCAGAACAACCTCTGCACTAGTATAGTCTCTCTCATTATTTCATAGATTGACTCTGGCCAACACCTAACCAATTTCCTGCCTGCCAAGCTCCTATTTCCTTGCATTGTTCCTTGAGGAAACAGGGCCCTCTTAATTAGGAAATTCCTCAATGAGAATTGCGCAATACCTTTAGGCCCTTCTCTGACTACATGCACCACTTGTAAATTTCATAATAGTCTACAACTCATAGTACACTGCGCTTGAACTCCAATCTCAAATGGGTAACTCGAATTCTCTACATGCACCAGTTATTCTGGGTTGAATGATGAGTTAACTGGTTGATCACTAAAGTACACACCCCACTACTGACCTTCCACTAGTTCTCTAGCAATTATGTAATGCCCCTCATAATAATAATAATAAGAATAATTAATTAACATAATATTAAAATATAAGTAAATAAATAGTAAACAATAAATAAAAGATTATTATAGTAGTAAATAATAATAATAAAAAATATATATAAATATAGTAAAAAAATAATAAATAATGATGAAAATATAACAATAATAAATAAATAAAATAGTAAATAATAAACTAGAGTTCTAATAACTATATAGAAAAGTAAACTATAAAAATAGTAAGAATAAATAAAGTTAACAAAAAATAAAAATGAATAAAATAACAAAGAGTAAATTAAGAGAAATATTAAATTAAGTAAAACTTAAAATAAAGAAATAAAAGTTGCATGTTGACACATGGAATGTGTGCATGTAGACCCCTTTCCATTTTTTTGTCTATTTAGTGGACGATGAGGAGGATGAGATTCATCCATTCCTTCATCCATTCTCTTGGGAGAAAAATGTTGTGAGACAAGGAATTCCCTGACAGTAATATGTTGATTGAGTGCTCAAGGGTGGCCAGCTATAGAAATATTATGTGTAATTAAGCCTACAATTGGGTGGAGAGTCGTCCCCAAAACTTTGTTGTGGTTAACAGGATTCAAATAACGTTCAAGTCTAAAATTACAAGTAAGGAATATCGTTGCTACTGATAAGTCATCTTTGCTCATGTTTTTCAAAATTCTATGCTAACTAGTTGAATAATTGTGTGTTGGTTTTTAATTGCATAAATTGGTGTAATTAGTTATAAATTTTAATTTTGGGTTGTTACAAGTTAAAACTAGTTTAACTCACAATAACTCAAATTAACTAAAATATATTACTAATATTAACTGAACTCAAGCGTCTACCAACTTGAATTAACTGAGTTAATTGAGCGACGAGTGCCATGTCACCTCAGTTAACTACCTCCAACTATTCTGCTAAAATTGAAATTTGAATTTTAATCTAGTTTGACGAAGGAAAAGTCAAAACTAGATTTTCCTGCTGCATTTTCAACATGTCTGCATCTTTATTAAGGTGTAAAGCCTTAATGGAGAATCAAAGCTAAATCACAGATGTGATTGTGTGACGAGATTGAGGAGACTATATAGGACAATCAAGGCCTAATTGGATTTGCATGGGTATGTATGATTACAGTAAAGTGAAAGATATATGTATGAGATCGTAGTTGTTTTCGTTACATTTATTCTCCATAGTCGGTTGGTTTTAAATTTATATTCTTTTATATATGATTGTAAGTAATTAGTAGTAGAGTCACTCAATGCATTAATCATCCATAGTCCAATTGGGTATAAAACCAACGATATCAAGACCATAGGTATGCAAGGATGCATTATATTTGATAATGTCCTAAAACATTCCAATGTATTATAACTGTGGTTCAACGCGGTAATGGTTCGAAGAAGAGGGGGAGCAAGTATTATAAATATGTTATCCTTGTGCACAAAATTATGATATAGTTGACAGTCTGATGAAAAAGGGAGAGCTAAGTTCAAGTGTTCAACACTTGGTCAATTGGTGTATGTGGGACCGAGAGCTCATGTTACAGATTCAATCAGACAGTTTTATTTCTATGAAGAGTAAATAGTTGACACTTTTGAGTGTACTAGCAAATTGTATGTGATCGCTAGAGTAGAAAGTTGTATTATATATAATTGAACCTGTATCATTCGTAACAAAAGACGAGATTGACTCAGAGAGAAAGAAAGCATAAGAGGTTAACTCTAACATATTGAAGGAATCATAGTGGCGCAACAAAAGCAAGGGTTGAAGACCCAGAATTGATCAAATTGCCTACAAATCTAAAGCATCAAAGAAAGATTTGAATAGCCATGAGAGAGGATTTATTAAAATCTTGTCGCAAATTATTTCTGGCAGTCGTTACAGGTAACAAAATACTTGCAAGGATGGAGATTTATCACAGAAGTAGAGGGTTCGAGATAGGTGTCAGGGGTTGAAAAGAGCCCTCATTTGGCATCATATACTTAGGGTTTGAGATCAATGAAGAATGAATGGATGCTAAACCAACCACCATACATATATTAAAAGTGATCAACATTTATAAGGCATAATTTTTTACACTAATGCAATTATCCAAAAATATAGTAGATCCATATATATATTCATGCTTAAGAATTGCATTGTTGAAACACTTTCATTAGATTTTTTAATTAAGCAAACCTTCATTGTTTGTGATAAAGTTGTAAAGCTCAAGCAACTCTTTCATGTAAATAAGAGGAAGGCCACTATCACCTCACCCTCTCCCTTTTACACTTTAAACCACCTCTCCCTTACTCAAGGGAGGCTTCCCAAGGATAAGATTGTTGAGATTTTAGGCAATGAGAGGAAAGATGACATGAAGAGTAAATTCCAACAAAAGAGTTTCAAAGAATTAAGAAAATAAAATGGATGATAAAATCATATGCTAAGGTCTTTCTATTAGTTAGTGAGGTCAAATCAAGACTCATATGGGAAGCTATCCCAATGATAGGAAGAGGACAATGTCGCTGAGACACTCAAGCTACTTTCACACTTTCCTTTTTGTCTGAAATTGCAGAAATAATGCTAAGGATATTATTAAATAGATAACTTTCAATACTTCAGAGATTATAGTCTTTTGGAATGAAATGTAAATGCATTCAACCAAATCTTGAGAAGCAAGGCAACATATCCAACATTCCAAAGATAGCATGATAGAAAATAGAAAGCTCCTACTAAGTCGTTACTCTATAAACATATGTCAAATTACTTTAACAAAAAGAAAAAAAACAATATAGATCTAAAAGATTCCTCACCTACAATATAAGGCTCCAAGGGAATTCTCTACAAATTCCACCATAAAATATGAGTAAAAGAGTAAGAAAGCTAGGCCTTCTAAAAAGGCCCATTTCCTCTTACATTATGACTATTTTCCTAAATCCATTGTTTTGTTTTCTATCGTAACAAATAATAAAATAATCTAAAATCTTCTAAAAAAAATAGTTTTTCTAGAAAAAATAATAATAATAAACATATTACTTAACCTCTTAAATAATTTAGTTTCTCATACTAATAATAATAAACATACTACTTAGGCTAAAGATAGTAATAATAATAAACCTATTACTTAACCTCCTCTTAAAAAAATAGAAAATAATTTTCGAATCCACTTTTTGCTCCATAAATATTAATGTTTTGTAAATAGTTGCCCTGCTCCCAGCAAATCTTCATAGAGACAGGGGTTCCATATACGACGTGTTCTCTTTGAATGCTAGACACTTCTAATATATTCCTTAATAAGTGGATCTCACGTGTCAAAGGGCTGTGCTAGTGATACCTACCTCCTCAAAAACATGGTAGCCTCACCATATGTGCAAGAAAGAGTTAATGGTGGATACTGTAAATATTAAGTACCTAATTAATAAGTTAATAATTGGATTATTGGTTTTTCACACTAGCTGTTGGATAAATATATTCAAGATAGTGAATCAATTATTTACACTTTCTGCATCCTTATTCAAATCTGCGTTGCTTGGGAGCTGCTCGACTGGTACAAATGATTTTGTAGCAAGAATTTTGACTTCCAACCATGGTATTTTTGTCACATATATAGCCATAATTAGACTGTTTTCAGGCCGCACAAGCACAAATTTATTTACAAATGAAGCACAGTCCAGAAGTATGCATGAATAAACATGTAATCATCGTCTATCAACCATAGTTTTAAAACTCCGACTTCGACTCGGCCGAGGATCGACTCCGACTCTGACTCCAAAATGGTAATGACTCAGCCGGCTCGATTTCAATGACTCGGTCGTTGTAAAAAATACATTAAAATATTTTTTTTTTTTTATATAAAAACATAATTTTAAAGATTTTCATTCATGTTTCCAAACACACAACATTATAATATAGATGGAAGACAACATATGATCAAAGTAGGCTCATGAACCAATCCATTATATCAAAATGGTACCCAATGGCAATACGTAGTCAACTGTCATACATGATCAAAGACTCAAAACAAAAAACACATAACCAAGGAGGCTAGAAATGACCTCTACAACAAAAGTAAGCTGTGACAGTGACCAGACTCCAGTACTAGTACTATTGGCTAGTAGCTACTGCCAGAGGAGCCAAGATCATGTCGATCAATCTCTAGATCATCATCATCAGAGTCAGACAGGGGGCCCCATGGCTCCTCCTCATCATCATCATCTCCAACTGCAACTGTAGAAGTGGTACCACTAGCAAGTTGTGCAACTACAGTAGATGCAAGTTGAGATAGAGTAGATATGCGGCTGCGCTTCTGTTGTGGTTGAGCAGAGGAGGCACCTACAACTGGAGTCCTTGTTGGTTGTGAGAATAAGGCTGGTGGAATGGGATATGCATTCAACTGAACAGCATGTTCAAGTTCAACTGATGTCTCGATATCTAAATCTAAATCAAGATCCTCATCAAGATCAAACTCTGCTGGACGACTCTCCACTACCCAATCTGATGTTGGATCAATGTCTTCCAACACAATGGGATCTGAATTAGGTCTTTTGTTCAGAAAATGGTTTCATCTGAGCTGGAGGTTGTATTGGACATAAACTAGATCATTTAACCGTTTTTGATCCAAACGGTTTCTCTTCTTTGTGTGAATCCTCTCAAAGACAGACCAATTGTGCTCACACCCAGATGCACTGAAAGTTTGACTCAAAACATGAATTGGAGACCTTTGTAATTCAGGACAATGGCCACCAAAGGCCACCCACCATTGTGCTGCAAAAAACATAGGAGTGTAATGAGTTAGCTCAACAAAATTACAAATTATATCTAACTTTCAAATTATAAACGATTTAAAAAACTTTAAAAGAAAAGTAAAACTATTAAGAATTTGAAAATTGAAATTTTTGTTTATCTGGCTCATCTGCTTCTCTTACAATCTTTGTTAGGTTCTTCCCAAAGGTACCTGATGCATTGTTGAAGGTTGTGACCTGTCGGTGTATCTCCAACTGATCAAAATCCAATGGGATCATGTGATCAATGCAATCAATCAGTCCATCTCTGACCTCCCCCTTCAAAGCTCCTGACTCCTTAGCTTTATAATGATACCGTGGGTTCAAAAAATACCCAACTGCATGTATAGGGCGATGGAGTTGATTGTTCCATCTTTCATTAATGATTGCCCAAATGGGCCCATACTTTGCCACTCTATCCTTGTATACCGTCTTTATTTGCTCCTTTGCTTGATCCATAGCCTCATAAATGAAGCCCATAGCCAAGCTTTCCCCATCCACCAACCGCAACACCTTAACTAGTGGCTCAGCAAGCTTCACAATCTCTGCTACCTTTCTCCAAAAAGTTTCTTCATAGACTTTCCTTCTCAATTATTTGCCTTCCGGTTTGTTAGACCAATTGATTTGATTCCATTCATCACTGGAAAACATCTTTTGCAAGTTTCTATGTTGGGAAAGCATAGATTGCAATGTCAAAAAATGTGTAGAAAATCTAGTGATGACAGGCCTAATAATATCCTTGCCCCTAGTGTGTTTCCTCATGAGGCTCAAAATCAATGTATGATTGTAGATAAATTTTGTTATGCTTTTGGCATGATCTATAGTGTTTTTGACCCACTCTATTTTTCCAATATCCTCAAGCATCAGGTCTATGCAATGTGCAGCACATGGGGTCCAAAAGATGGTCTTGTGTTTTTCCTCTAACAGTTTATCAGCAAGAACATAGTTAGAGGCATTATCTATGATGACTTGAACAAAATTAGCCACCCCCACCTCCTCAACAACCTGATCCAATAGTTGAAACAACAATTGCCCATCTTTTACCTTATCAGATGCATCAACTGATTTTAAAAACATGGTTCTGTTGGCATTTTGGCACAGGTGTGGCGCTCCGGTATAGGTGTTGTCCTTGATGGCAACTCTCTTTGATGACAGATCTCAGTCCAGACTAAAAGAATGAAGAGAAATTTCATATACGCAGGTTCATTAAGCCCAAGTTGCATATATACGCAGGTACGCTGTATACTAAGTCGCGGATACGCAGGTTTGCTATATACGAAGTCGCGTATACACGTCGTTTCATGAACAAAAAAGAGCGTACATGTTGAGAAGCTTCCCTTTGGTCTGTGGTAGTTAGTCCTCGGGACTTGAGCCTATGTCTTTGGACCAAGGTATCTCGACAGATGTGTTGATCCCTAGTTTTGAAGTTGATGGTATTGGATTTCTATGGTTTTGGCCCGTGGTATTGAGCAAGGCCTAAGGCTATATAAGGAGAAGAAGATCATTAGGAAATTGTATTGAAAAAGACTTGAATATCTGTTAAAGAAAGAGATCTGGTATGCAGGTTCTGGGTTGCTTGATCCAAGCTAAGGAGAGATCACACCGGTTGATGGAAGACTAGATCTAAGGACAGATCGGGATCAAATGGTTTGAAATGCACTATTGTGATATGGTTGATTATGCGTATTTCTAGATCTGCATACTGACGCAATGTTATGTTCTGGGTATGACTAATGTCTCGTACACCTGCAAGTTATGAGAAATTATTTTTAGATCTGTACGCAGGTTGTCTTCGGTAAAAGCGCGTGTATACGCGGTTTTCTTTCATGGAAGTAGCGTATATATTTTGAAGCTTGATTTTTGGGTTGCAGTTGGGTCTGACTATTATTGCAGAGTTCTGTAGTCTGCTCTGTGTTCTGGTGACTGGGTTTGACAGGGTTTCAGTGGTTCAGTGATTCAAAGATTGATGATGCTAGTATTGGTTGTTTTGTGCTTCAATGATCTGTTATGAAAAGTGGATGAATTGTGGTCTTCGGATTGTAATGTTGTGCTTCAGGAATATCCAGTCTGAAAATGTATGAAAAGTGGTACCTGAAGGAAAGAAGATTGTAGGCCAGCACCTACGTACTAGTATCTTAGCTAGTACAAGAGCAAAGGGGGTTGGAGCTCCCTTCCAGGAGAGTCTGGAGAACGAGAGAAGGTTGAAGCCTTCTGCAGGTTGTAGCCTGCATACTGGTATAAGGCTGCACCAGTACAAAAGATTGTAAACTGAAGTTTCTTATTAAAGAAATATAGAGACGACTTGCAGCAGGTGGTTTTCACCCACATTGGGTTTCCACCTTATATCATGGTGTTCATGTGTGTGGTTTTTGTGTGATGATCTGTTCTGTTATACTGCACCTGTTTTACTGTTAATATGGTTAATAATGTCCTGATGCATTTACTGAAGATAAGTTAACTGAATCACAAGTTTTCTGGTTATACGCTGGTTGCTTTAGACACAGTAGCGTGTACACGCTGTTACACTTAACTGAAGTAGCGTATATGTTTCTGAGCATGAAATTGAATTTTTTTTTCTGATAATACTGATTCACCCCCCCTCTCAGTATTATTTCCAACAATTGGTATCAGAGCAGGTCCTTCAGAGAAGCTTGATTGCTTGAAGGTAGATCGTTCATCATGAGAAACTACGAGAGGGAAGCATCAATCAGGCCACCGGTTTTTGATGGGACAAACTTCAATTATTGGAAGGTAAGAGTTACTGCCTATCTTCAATCTCTTGGTACAGAAGTTTGGGACATCGTAGAGACAGGCTACACTTTTCCTTCAGCTACTCCTACAGATGCAGATGAGAAAAATAAATATGAAACAAATGCGAAAGCAGTCAATACTCTATTGGGGTGTATATCTCAATCGGAATTCATGAAGGTAATGCACTATAAATCTGCAAAAGAAATATGGGACAAAATTGTCACGAGCTATGAAGGAGACGAACAGGTAAAGCGTGCTAAACTTCAAACTCTCAAGATTAAGTATGAGACTCTCAGAATGTATAATGATGAAAGTGTGGCTAACTATTTCCTTAGGGTAGATGAGATTGTTAATTGCATGAAAAACTTGAGTGAAGAAATACAAGAGGCTATTGTGGTTGAAAAGGTTCTAAGATCATTGTCCCCCAAATTTGAATCTAAAGTGTCTGCAATAGAAGAAAAGGAAAATCTATGAATTCTTACTATGTCTCAGCTTCACGGAATTCTAACTTCTTATGAAATGAGAAAGGGAGGTCCATCAGACAGAAGAGAAGCTGCTTTCAAGGCTTCAGGCAAAGAAGATTATTATGAAGCAAGTCACGTGCCAGAAGATGAAGAAGAAGAATCAAATTTTGTCAGAAATCTTCAAAGGGGTTCTGGAAGGTTCAGAGGTAAGTTACCTTTTAAATGCTTTTCTTGTGGAAGAGTAGGTCATTATGCTGCCAGATGTCCTCACAAAGATAAGAATGACAAGGGAAAGGAACCTATTAAATGGAACAAGAAACAGAATGAAAAGAAGAAAAGCTATTACACTCATGAAGATAGTGATGGTCTTTCAAATAGTGACGAAGATGAACAAGGTAATAGATATAAACTTTTAATGGCTTTTGAAGATGATGACTACATGGATGCTATAGATGTAGATGGCTTTTATGAAGAAATGAATAATCTCAAAGTTTGCTTAGAAGAGAAAAGTGCTATTATTGATTCTCTACAATGTCAACTAGCTGAAAAGGAAAAACATCTTGAAAAATTGGAATGTGAGATTCTTTGTCTTAGAAAGGAGATTGAGAAAACAAAAGCGATTAATCTTAAATTTGTTAAAGGATCTGAAACCTTGGATGAGATTATCAATGTGTAGCGATCTCCTCTGATCAGGACAGGTTTTGGATATAATGGAGAAACATCTCAAGCCTCTACCTCTAAAAGTTATCTTGATGCAGCAAGGAAAAGCGAGCAAAGGCCAAATAAAAGTCATCAAGTGAATCAGGGACAGTTTACCTCAAGAACAAATAAAGACTATCAAGAAATTTGGGGACAAGCTGCCTTAAGGACAAACAGAAGCTACAATCAGCCACAGGTAAAATCTTCCCAATTTGCCCCAAGAATGAATGTGAATAGAAGCTACAATCGGTTGGATGATAGATCTGATTATCGCAAAAGTTTCTTTAATGGCCAATGCTTTTCTTGCCATAACTTCGGTCACAAAGCAGCTCAATGTGTTGCCTACAAGACAATCATGACTAGAGAAGCTCAAAAGCAAAGGAGTATGACTGGAACCATGAAAAGGACTTATAACAACTTTTCGGTTCTTGAAAATGAAGTTGAATGCTCTATTTGTAATAACTTTGGTCATGAAGACTCTGAATGCAGGAGCAGGTTCTGGAAGACAACTCAGAAGGAACAAACCTCAAATGTGAGAACATGGAGAATAAAGGAACCACAACCAGAAAGATGTGGGATAGCCTTTTATGCAGAAGGTCAAGAATGTCTATGGTACATTGACAGCGGATGTTCGAAGCATATGACAGGGGACAAAGAAAAACTTGAATCATATACCGCATTAGAAAAGGGAAAGAAAGTTTCTTTTGGAAACGATATCTCTGCAGCCATAAAAGGAAAAGGCGTTGCTCCGTTAAAAGAGAAGGTCAAAGCAAGAAATGTTTTGTATGTTGATGGATTGAAGCACAATCTTCTGAGTGTCAGTCAGATGTGAGATCAAGGAACAGAGGTAATATTTAGATCAAATGGATGTTGTGTTCGTGATCTTGATACAGGTAAAACAGTGATCAAAGGAAGAAGGACTCCAAATAATCTATACATATTTGAAGAAAGACAACAACAATGCTATTTGAGCAAGGATGATGAACACTGGCTATGGCATCGGAGGTTAGGGCATCTAAGCTTTCCACAAATAAGGAAATCATGCAAATATCAGGTAGTTCGTGATCTTCCAGATATCAAAATTCCAGACAACACCATATGCAAATCATGTCAGTTTGGAAAGCAAACCAGAACTAATTTTCCTGAGAAGGAAGGATTAGCTAGCATGCCTCTTGAGCTAGTACATACAGATACATGTGGTCCATTCAGAAAAAGAACACCTCGAGGAGAAGAATATTTGATATTATTCATTGACGATTTCTCCAGGTTTGTCTGGTTAGGACTTATGAAGCACAAAGATGAAGCATTCGAAAAATTCAAATCCTTCAAAGCATTGGCTGAAAATGAATCAGGACACAAAATTAAGTGCCTCAGATCTGACAGAGGTGGGGAGTTTACCTCGAATGAATTTTTCAATTTTTGTGAAGAACATGGGATAAGAAGAGAATTCTCTACAGCTAGAACTCCTCAGCAAAATGGAGTTGTGGAAAGAATGAACAGAACAATCCAACAAATGGCTCGTGCTATGCTTGATGAATCTGGTACTCCCGCAACTTTCTGGGGTGAAGCTGCACATGCTGCGGTCATTATTCTCAACAAAACAAATGTCCGAGTAAACAGCACTCAAACCCCTCATGAGCTCTGGTGTGGTAAGACTCCTTCGGTGAAGCACTTCAAAATCTTTGGGAGCAAATGTTATATTAAGAATACTGATGAGCAACTTGGAAAACTTGAACCAAGAGCAGATGAAGGCATTCTTCTTGGTTATTCTCCACATAGCAAAGCATACAAGTGCTACAATAAAAGACTTGGCAGAATTGTTGACAGCATTGATGTAGTGGTTGATGAGAAGGGATACATTCCTAGGCAAGTTCATCATGAAGACATTGAAGAAGATGAAGGCTACCCTCAAAGGCAGAATGATGAAGAAGAAGAACCTCAAGAAGAAGAAGAACCTCAAGAAGAACCAAAGGAGCAGTCAGGAATAGAAGAAAAGACTCCATCCAGATATGTTCAAAAGAATCATCCAGAATCTCAGATTGTGGGGCAGAAAGAAGCAGGAGTACAAACAAGAAGAAAAATTGCAGAAGCTTCAAGCTATTTGGCATTACTCTCTTCCACTGAACCACAAAATGTGAAAGAGGCATGCAAAGATGAATGTTGGGTCAAAGAAATGGATGAAGAACTTGAGCAGATCGAAAAGAACAACACTTGGGAATTGGTTCCTAGACCAAAAGATAAGAATGTCATCGGGACAAAATGGGTCTTCAAAAATAAATTGAATGAAAATGGAGAAGTAATTAGAAACAAGGCCAGACTTGTTTGTAAAGGGTATGCGCAGCAAGAAGGAATAGATTTTGAAGAGACCTTTGCTCCTATTGCAAGACTTGAGGCCATCCGAATGTTCCTTGCTCTCTCAAGCTTTCAAAACTTCAAAGTATTTCAAATGGACGTGAAATCAGCCTTTCTGAATGGAGACTTAGAAGAAGAAGTATATATTGAGCAGCCAGATGGCTTCATTCTTGGGAATGATCCAAACCTTGTATGCAGATTGAAAAAGGCTCTCTATGGTCTCAAACAAGCACCAAGGGCTTGGTACTATCGTTTGGACAAATATCTTCACCAACAAGGTTTTTCAAAAGGATCAGCAGATAGCAATCTCTATATAAAAGTTGAAAATAACAAATTGCTAATACTTGTTGTGTATGTAGATGATATTATCTTTGGCAGCAATGAAGAGACTATGAGTCAAAACTTTGCCTTGATTATGTAGAAAGAATTCGAAATGTCATTACTTGGAGAATTGACATACTTTCTTGGATTGCAAATCCAACAAAATGAAGGAGGTATCTTCTTGTCTCAAACCAAGTACCTCAAGCAGATCTTGAAGAAGTATGGCATGGAAGATTCAAATCCAGTATGTACCCCCATGGTTACAGGATGTAGCCTCAGTGCAAATGATAAATCAGCAGCAGTTCATCAACCAACTTATAGATCCATGATTGGGAGTTTGCTTTATTTGACAGGTACCCGATCAGATATTATGCATGCAGTAGGAATTGTTGGAAGATTTCAAGCCAACCCAAAGGAAACTCATCTTCAGGCAGTCAAAAGAATCTTCAAGTATCTTCAAGGGACTCAAAACCATGGCTTATGGTATCCTAGAGATACAGATCTCACTCTTCATGCTTACACTGATGCAGATTGGGCCGGAAGTGTGGATGACAGGAAACGCACAAGTGGTGGTGCTTTCTTCATGGGTTCCAAATTAGTATCTTGGTTCAGGAAGAAACAGAGTTCGATTGCCTTATCTACAGCTGAAGCAGAATATGTGGCTGCGACATCTTGTTGCACACAACTTCTTTGGATGATGCAGACCTTGCAGGATTTTCAAATCACTTGCACTCCACCAGTCTCTATCTTATGTGATAATACAAGTGCAATCAGCATTTCAAAGAATCCAGTCATGCATTCAAAGACCAAACACATACCAATCAAGTATCACTTCCTTCGGGAACAAGTGCTTGAGCAGAAGGTCAAGTTGGAGTATGTTCCTTCTAAGGAACAAGTTGCTGATATTCTCACAAAACCACTGCCCAGGGAAACTTTTGAATATCTCAGACAAAAGCTGGGAGTAGTTGATGCTTCATCCTGCTGTTGAAGCTTGTCTGTTCTAAAGAAAAGTTGGTGTACGCGTGTTGTATAAAGGATATCCACGTACATACGTTGTTTTATGTGGGGAAAGTCGCGTATATGGTGTACGCGTGTTGTATAAAGGATATCCGTGTACATACGCTGTTTTATGCAGGTGAAGTCGCGTATATGGAGTTCTGAACAGCAAGGGCAGACTCTGGTTGGAGAAGGTCTAAGATGGGTATGCCAGAATCCTTCAGGCACAGTTTCAGGGGGTGCAGCAGGCACAATTTCAGGGGGAGCAACTTAAAGTCTAATAAAGCATTGTTGGCATTTAGATGTTTTTGGTTCTATTTCACAACTGTTGTTGGTTTCAGGAGAAGGAGCACAGAAGGAAATCTTGGTTGCTGATCTAAAAGATGATTATCAGATGTTGCTGATGACTTTCAGAAGTCTTGATCTAAATTTTTCGTCTCTATGTCATGTATCTCTTTTGTGATATCTCTTTTATGGTGTCAAGGTCATGTAACGGCCTATGTTGGTTTCCCCACTATGCCTGGGATGAATGATGTAATATAATTGGTTGTTATATGTAAATTTCTGATGTATCCCCTCTTGGTTGGGAGTATGGATGTATGTATTGAGTCTTTTGGTGATAGGAAGGTCCTTTATGGTGTATAAGTCTTGGTTCTTTTTTAAGAACACCTTTTGCAGATCTTGCCTACAGTCAGGGGGAGCATGTTCAGCACAGCAGAGCAGAGATATCAGCATGTACTTAGGGGGAGCACAGCCCTTTGCCCTTGATGACAAAGGGGGAGAATGATTCTAAGGATCTTGGGGTTGCCATCAAGTCCAAAGGGGGAGATTGTTGGCATTTTGGCACAGGTGTGGCGCTCCGGTACAGGTGTTGTCCTTGATGGCAACTCTCTTTCATGACAGATCTCAGTCCAGACTACAAGAATGAAGAGAAATTTCATATACGTAGGTTCATTAAGCCCAAGTTGCGTATACACGCAGGTACGATGTATACTAAGTCGCGGATACGTAGGTTTGCTATATACAAAGTCGTGTATACACGCCGTTTCATGAACAGAAAAGAGCGTACATGTCGAGAAGCTTCCCTTTGGTCCGTGGTAGTTAGTCCTCGATACTTGAGCCTATGTCTTTGGACCAAGGTATCTCGACAGACGTGTTGATCCCTAGTTTTGAAGTTGATGGTATTAGATTTCTATGGTTTTGGCCCGTGGTATTGAGCAAGGCCTAAGGCTATATAAGGAGAAGAAGATCATTAGGCAATTGTATTGAAAAAGACTTGAATATCTGTTAAAGAAAGAGATCTGGTATGCAAGTTCTAGGTTGCTTGATCCAAGCTAAGGAGAGATCACACCGGTTGATGGAAGACTAGATCTAAGGACAAATCGCGATCAAATGGTTTGAAATGCACTATTGTGATATGGTTGATTATGCGTATTTCTAGATCTGCATACTGACGCAATGTTATGTTCTGGGTATGACTAATGTCTGGTACAGCTGCAAGTTATGAGAAATTATTTTTAGATCTGTACGCAAGTTGTCTTCGGTAAAAGCGCGTGTATACGCGGGTTGCTTTCATGGAAGTAGCGTATATATTTTGAAGCTTGATTTTTGGGTTGCAGTTGGGTCTGACTGTTATTGCAGAGTTCTGTAGTCTGCTCTGTGTTCTGGTGACTGGGTTTGACAGGGTTTCAGTGGTTCAGTGATTCAAAGATTGATGATGCTAGTATTGGTTGTTTTGTGCTTCAATGATCTGTTATGAAAAGTGGATGAATTGTGGTCTTCAGATTGTAATGTTGTGCTTCAGGAATATCCAGTCTGAAAATGTATGAAAAGTGGTACCTGAAGGAAAGAAGATTCTAGGCCAGCACCTACGTACTAGTATCTTAGCTAGTACAAGAGCAAAGGGGGTTGGAGCTCCCTTCCAGGAGAGTCTAGAGAACGAGAGAAGGTTGAAGCCTTCTGCAGGTTGTAGCCTGCGTACTGGTATAAGGCTGCACCAGTACAAAATATTGTAAACTGAAGTTTCTTATTAAAGAAAGATAGATACGACTTGCAGCAGGTGGTTTTCACCCACATTGGGTTTCCACCTTATATCATGGTGTTCATGTGTGTGGTTTTTGTGTGATGATCTGTTCTGTTATACTGCACCGGTTTTACTGTTAATATCGTTAATAATGTCCTGATGCATTTACTGAAGATAAGCTAACTGAATCACAAGTTTTCTGGTTATACGCTGGTTGCTTTAGACACAGTAGCGTGTACACGCTGTTACACTTAACTGAAGTAGCGTATATGTTTCTGAGCATGAAATTGAATTTTTTTTTCTGATAATACTGATTCACCCCCCCTCTCAGTATTATTTCCGACAGGTTCCCCATGGGTAGAAGACAAGAAAGTTTATGATGGTACGGTTTCTTTGATCAGTCCATCCATCTAACATGATGGCACATCATGTTCTTTCCCATGAGTCCTTGAACTCTTTCAAATACTCATTAATGGGTTGAATTTCTTTCTGCAAACAATACCCCCTTAGCTCATGCATAGTAGAGCCTTTGAAGCCTTTTCCAGCAGCATGTATGGCATCAAACATAGGCTCATAATATGGTGAATGAGCAACATTAAAGGGATATCAACATCATACCACCATCTAGCTATGTACTCACAAGGAGTCTCCCTTAATTCTTTCTTCCAATGGTCATCTAAAGTGAGCTACATTTGACTTTTACTAACTTCAAGACCATGTGCATCTGATGGAGAGGAGGGAGTGAAATAACTTTTGATAGTCACATCACCCTTTTTCATTCTACCCTTTCCCTTATCTTGAACAGAACCAAAAGAGGGAGGAACATATCGGAAAGGGTTGGATGTATCAGTTTTAGGGATAGAGGAAGAACCCTCAAAATCATAATGGTGGTTGGTAGCCATCATTTTTTGTATCTCCCTCTTCCTCCCAATTTCAGCCTGTATGTCTCTTTGCCTAGCCTTATCTTCTTTAAATTTCTCAAAGCTGGCCAACAAATGCTTCCTAATCTCCTCAATTTCTAGTGAGGTACATGGGGTAATTTGGCCTCTAATCCCTGCCAAGTGTTGTTTCAGCCTATTAATGCCCCCAGGACCTTCCTTAATTTTCATATGGAAAAATTTGCATTGCATTTGACTATCAACCATTTCAACATATGCCCAAGCAGGATCTCTCGCTCTAGGTGCCATTTTTTGACTAGGAAATGAAAGCAAACAATCTAAAAATGCAAAAAAAAAAAAAAAAAAAAAAAACATTGATTCAATGTTCATTTCTTTGACAAAAACCACTCTCTAGGCTTTCTAGATATGCACCTAAAATTTAATAAGCAAAAACAGATTTACAGAGGTGAAAAAAAATACCTCCAGGCACAAACTACCTCCTCAAGCTTGCTCCAAGAATCAGCTCCTCAATGCTGCTCCAATTGGCGGCCCAAGAAGCTCCTCACTCCAGCTACAATGCTCCCCCAATACTCCTCACTGCTGCTCCAAAAACAAGCTTGAGCACTGCTCACTAACCCTCAAAGAAGTTCTCACTCAAATGCATGAGATTGTTGTGAGAGAATGAGAGCATTTGAGTGTGTTAAATAGGGTTTAGGAGGGGGAAATGGACCCCAAATAACATTTAGCTAATTCATATAACACCTTGGAGTCCAAACCAATCAGAAAACACCTTAAAAATTCATTAAAATAATGTTAAATCATTGTTTTAATGGGTTACAGGCCGATTGTTTGTGACTCAGCTGAGTCAATACGGAAACGACTGACTCGGCCAAACGAGCCTTTTCCTCCACCGAGTCAGTCCTGAGGGCATAGAAACGGACCAACTCGGTCGTTTCCGTTTCGAAATGGCCGTTTTTTAAAACTATGCTATCAGTCAAGGAATCCTAGAAATCCAGAGAAAAGGTATGCCTTCTTGCTGCTTCTAGCTTTACTCATTTAATCTAGTTTTACTTAGTTCCAAATCAGCGATTTGTTGGGTCCCTATAATACTAGTGATTGCCCCATTACTATTGTATTTATACCCCTTATTTATATTGTTGTGCCCCTATTACCCCCATGTTGTTATTTCTGTGCCCCATAGAATCCCTCTATTGTTATTTTTGTGGCTTTATATTATTATTGTTAGGTCGGCTGGATTATATTGTGACTCCTTAGACTCCTATATATAGAAAGGAGGTTTTGTCATTTGAATCATCCAAGAATTGTTCATTTATGTAATGTAAAGGAGGTTTCCCCCTCGAAGAGGCTGAATTCTAAGGCGTTGATCTATCTTTTCTATCTTTTCTTGAGCTGGTTTCATAACATTTGGTATCAGAGCTTTGGATTCTAGGGTTTCGCTGCTCCAAACAGGTCATCGTGGAATTTGCGCTATAACCTTTTTTCTGTGATGTTTCAAAAGTCGCAAAAAAATCCCATTTGAGAAGAAATCGCACTGAACCTTGGGTCCGAATTTCAGAGCTTTTCGTGTGATATTTGCGGAGATATGATCTAAGGAATTTGGTCTTTTTTGCAAACTCCTTTATTACATTCAAAACAGGTGACCTGGGGAAAATCGTCATAAATTTCTCTCTGGGGATCGGATTGAAATTTCGTAAGAAGGTACAGAAAGAGGATGGACTGTAGTTTCTTGTATGCATGTTTCAGATCCAAAGGTTGAAACAGTGACTCGTGGCATGTCGTACAAGTTCGCTCTACTGAACTAGTCTGGAAGCAAGTCACTGTGGGAGATTTCACATAACTCTTCCTTGGAGAATCCAATTTGGGTCAGACTTGTGGCATTGGAAAGAGGACATAGAAGGCTACTACAGATCACAATTTTAGAACTGGATGATCCGAAATTACAGAGATACATCAGATGCAATATCAGGCTTCTACAAAGTGAAAAAAGGTGTGTAGTTTTTTTTAAATTTTTGTGTAAACTTGGTTTAACGGAATTCAAAGGGCATAGTAAGGCATTATTGTTGGTAACTGATGCTCCGAGGAAAGAAAATTCAAACACATAGTAAGGAACCTGAAAGATCTAGCATGACTCATGAAGAAGAGGAAGAAATGCTACATGATATATCAAAATTACAAGAACAAGTGCAACAAATGTCACGCTCACAAAAGCTAACAGAAGCTACGATAAATGGCATGGAATCTAAGATCAATTGTGTGGAATCTAAGATAAAGGGCATGGAAGCTAAGATGGATGATTCGAAGACAGATTTTAAGAGAGACATGGCAGATTTGAAGACAGATTTGAAGACAGACATGGCAGATTTGAAGACAGATTTGACAAATTTTCTACAAGAAATACTTACTAATGGTGAAAAGGTTGTAAAGGAAACTCATGATGTGAACAAAAGTAATGTTAATCATGATTCCATAGACTCTAATGTTGGATCGAAGACCCACCATATTCCAAAAATCGATATGAGGAAGTTTGATGGCAAGGATCCCGCCACATGGATATTACAGATGGAGCAGTTCTTCGATCTCAATAATGTGCAAAACACACAAAAGGTACGTATGGCAACTGTATATTTGGAACCAAATCAGTTTGTATGGTATCAATGGCTTTGCTCTCGTAAAAAATTTATCACTTGGGCAATTTTTACGGAAGAATTGATAGCACATTATGAAGATACAAAAAGCAACACTTTTTTTAGCCAATTGATAAGTCTCAAACAAAAGGGTTCAGTAATGGAGCACATTGAGGAGTTCCAAAAATTGAACATAAGGGTAAAAGATATTCCAGAGGAGCATAGGATTGATTTGTTCATAGGGTCTTTAAAGGATAATATCCAACATGATGTTCGCCTTTGGGAACCTGATTCATTAGAGAAGGCATTCAGGTTAGCAAGAAAAATGGAAAGCAAAATTATGGCAACCAGGAAGCATACCACTCACAACTATAAAGACGGAAGTGTTGTTGCCCCTAGTCTTCCACAACCTATAAGGTTGACACCACAACAATTGGAAGAAAAAAGAGCAAAAGGGCTTTGTTACAGTTGTGATAGCAAATACACTAAAGGTCATAAGTGTGCTGAAAAGAAATTATTCTACATAGATTGTGAAGAGGAAGAAGAAAAGGAGCAAGAAAGGTAAAAAGAAGAATATACTCCAGGAACAAAGCCTAGATGAAGAACAAATAAATCCGACCATATCTTGTAATGCATTGGCGGGAATTACCACTCCTCAAACCATCAAGATAGAAGGACAAATCAAGAAGAAAAAGGTAATAGTGTTGATTGATTCAGGAAGCACCCACAATTTTATTCATTGTAGGGTAGCAAAAGAATTGAATTGCTTCCTATATCCAGCACCAGAGTGTCAAGTGATGATTGCAAATGGAGGAACAATAAATTTCTCTGGAAAGTGCCATAATATCAAGCTATCCATGGGAGAATATGTATTGACTAGCCCAATGCTTTCCATTCCAATGGGAGGTGCTGATGTTGTACTAGGAGTCCAATGGCTACAATCCTTGGGTACAATAGCTTTTAATTTTCAAGAACTTTTCATCAAATTTTCTACAGAAGGAAAGGAAGTTGAATTAAGGGGTATTGCAGGGAAACCAGGAAAGATAATCAGCTCTAATGGTATGACAAAGCTTCTAAAAAAGGAGCAAAGAGGTGTAATTGCACAATTATGTTCGCTAGATGTTTCCACATTGGAATCATCTATTTCTCCAGATCTCCAAAAAGTCCTGGACAATCATTCCAAGGTATTTGAGACTCCCAAAGGTCTCCCACCTATGCGTGATCATGATCATGCTATTCATCTGATTCCAGGAAGTGTTCCTCCAAACATCAGGCCGTACAGATATCCCTATGTCCAAAAAAGTGAAATTGAACGTATGGTTGCAGAAATGCTAGAGGCTGGTATAATTCAACCAAGTCAAAGTTCTTTCTCTGCTCCAGTAGTATTGGTGCACAAGAAGGATGGATCATGGCGCATGTGTCCGGATTATAGGGAGCTCAACAAGCTCACTATTAAAGATAAGTTCCCCATTCCTGTCATTGATGAATTACTGGATGAATTGCATGGATCAATTTACTTCACCAAGTTGGATCTTCGTTCGGGATATCATCAAATCAGAATGAAGATTGAAGACATTCCAAAAACGACATTTAGAACTCATGAGGGTCATTATGAATTTTTGGTCATGCCTTTTGGCCTTACCAATGCACCTTCAACATTTCAAGGTTTGATGAATTCAATTTTCAAACCATTCCTTAGAAAATTTGTGTTAGTATTTTTTGATGATATACTAATCTACAACAAGTCTTGGAAGGATCATGTTGAACATGTTGACAGGGTGCTACAACTATTGGAGGAGAAACAATTATATGCAAAAAGATCCAAATGTTTCTTTGGAGTCCAGGAGGTGGAATATTTGGGTCATATTGTATCTCATGAAGGAGTTAAGGTAGACCCTAGCAAAATTAAAGCCATTAAGGAATGGAAAATCCCCACATCCATAAAGCATCTGCGAGGATTTCTTGGGTTGACAGGGTATTATCGCAAGTTTGTTAAGAATTATGGGAGAATAGCAGCACCTCTAACAACATTATTGAAGAAAGATGCATTTTCATGGACTCCGGAAGCAACAAAGGCCTTTGAACATCTTAAAGAGGCAATGTGCCAAGCACCGGTCTTAGCTACACCAGACTTCACAAAAACCTTTATTGTGGAATGTGATGCTTCAGGAAATGGAATTGGTGTTGTTCTAATGCAAGATGAAAGACCCATTGCTTTTGAAAGTCGTCCAATCAAGGGAAAATTTTTAAGCAAAGCTATTTATGAGAAGGAAATGTTGGCAATACTCCATGCACTTAAGAAATGGCGACCCTACCTAATGGGAAGACACTTCAAGGTAAAAACGGATCATGATAGCCTTAAATAATTTTTAGAACAAAGATTATCCTCTGAAGAGCAACAAAAGTGGGTCACAAAGATGTTGGGTTATGACTTTGAAATCATCTACAAAAAGGGGAAGCAAAATGTGGTGGCAGATGCACTCTCAAGAAAGGATGAGGATGTGGAAGCATTGTTGTGTGCCATTTCTATTATCCAACCAGATTGGATAAACGAAGCAAGGGAGGAATGGAAGAATGATGAAGAAGTGTGGGCACTTATTCGAAAGCTACAACAAGATTCCAGTACGTCTGATACATTTAGCTGGCAAAATGATTCGTTATGGTACAAAGATCGCTTATACCTCTGTAAGAATTCTCAGCTAAAACAAAAGATTCTTATGGAATTGCACACTTCTCCCTTAGGAGGGCACTCAGGATTTTTAAAAACTTACCACAGGGTTAAGAAGGAATTTTTTTGGGATGGCCTTAAATCAGATATTCAAAAGTTTGTGGCGGAATTTTGTTTGTTTGCCAACAAAATAAAGTTGAAACAATTAAGATACCGGGTCTATTACAACCTTTATCCATTCCAAGCCAACGTTGGGAGGAGGTTTCAATGGATTTTATCACAGGTTTACCCAAGTCTGAGGGAAAGAGTGTCATCATGGTGGTAGTTGACAGACTTACCAAGTATGCACACTTTTGTGCATTATCACATCCATTTAAAGCCAGTACAGTTTCTACTGCATTTATGGAAACAATTCAAAAGCTACATGGAAACCCAAATATTATTGTAAGTGACAGAGATCCCATTTTCACTGGAAATTTTTGGACAGAATTATTTTCTTGTCTTGGTACTCAGTTAGCTCATAGCTCATCTTATCATCCTCAATCTGATGGGCAAACTGAGATAGTAAACAAATGTTTGGAAGGATATCTTCGTTGCTTTGTATCTGATAAACAAACACAATGGGTTAAATGGTTACCTCTGGCTGAATGGTGGTATAACACTTCCTTCCATACAGCAACAAACATGACCCCATTTATGGCACTTTATGGGTATCAACCACCCTCCATCACATCACATTTAAGAGAAAATTCTAAGGTTCAGGAAGTGGAACATCACATCAAACATCAACAACAAGTCCTCCAACTCTTAAAGGATAACCTCATGTTGGCACAAAATAGAATGAAACAACAGGCAGATCAACATCGCAGTGAAAGAAGTTTTGATGTAGGTGATTGGGTATTCCTACGGCTACAACCATATAAGAAAATGTCCCTAAAGCAAGCTAAGAAGGATAATAAATTATCACCAAAGTATTATGGTCCATACAAGGTGTTGCAAAAGATTGGTACTATGGCATACAAATTGGAGCTTCCTGCAGCTTCTCAATTGCACCTAGTTTTCCATGTTTCATGTTTAAAGAAGGTTATAGGCGACAAGCTCCCAGTTCAAACAATATTGCCAGAACTTGACGAGGAACGAAAAATTATATTGGAACCAGAAGCAGTCACAAAAACAAGAACTCGACAGCTACAAAATCGATCAATTTCAGAGTATCTTATCAAGTGGAAGAACTTATCCGCTGAAGATTCCACATGGGAGGATGAGAATTTTATGCAGAAGTATCCAGAACTACTCAAGCGTTGAGGACAACACTTTTTTGAAGGAGAGGGGCATGTTGGGTCCCTATAATACTAGTGATTACCCCATTACTATTGTAGTTATACCCCTTATTTATATTGTTGTGCCCCTATTACCCCCATGTTGTTATTTTTGTGCCTCATAGAATCCCTCTATTGTTATTTTTGTGGCTTTATATTATTATTGTTAGGTCGGTTGGATTATATTGTGACTCCTTAGACTCCTATATATAGAAAGGAGGTTTTGTCATTTGAATCATCCAAGAATTGTTCATTTATGTAATGTAAAGGAGGTTGCCCCCTCGAAGAGGCCGAATTCTAAGGCGTTGATCTATCTTTTCTATCTTTTCTTGAGCTGGTTTGATAACACCATTACATATGTCTCTAATCGATGCTACTACAGGTGTTCATTGAGGGACTAAAGACGTTTGGAAACATGATCACAAATCTGTTTTTGAGTAGTCGTATCACCTCCCAGATCAATACTTGATCAGTACTCAAAATTCCCTTTTCAAACATGTGCTGGAACTACAAAGGAGTGTCTGACACCAGTTCATAACAACAGACGATCTGAAGACCCTTTTATTCTCCCACATCGTAGGCGCACTAATCCATTCTTGATAGATCCTGAATATCTGTTCTTCCAGGTTTATGTCTACGTTCTTCCACTAACAGAAGATAGGTCAGCCCTAAGATAGGTCGGCCTTCCCTTTATGATTTAGATCAGCAAATACGAATCTCCAGATTTTCTTGTCTTAAGGTGAATCCTAAGCACAGGATTACATAACCTGCATCCATATTATGAATCTTTCCCTTATAAAGATTGAATCCAATGCTGGTTTGCTGCTTTTCAAAAATTTGATGCCATACCCATTTGTTCACGCTAAACATACTTTCCTCAATGCGCCTCAACAAATGGAAAACAAAATCATGTGCCCAGCACCTCAATAAGCACAGATCAAGTTTATTTCGAGCCCAACGGCAGTTCCAAGTCTCTGCTCCATTTGTTCACTGAAGATCTGGGAATGTTACAGCCATTTCATATTGATAGCAACAGATTTCTGATGGAAGCATGTGTGCTGCTACCTTACAAACCCTAACTGTACATCTAGAGATTCAAAACTTGAACACTTTGAAAGACCGGCAAATTCTCTAGAAAGGCTCTCTCAACATAACACTCTTTGTTGTAATACTCTTTGCTGTAATAGGAAAATAACATAACACTCTTTGTCGTAATCTGAAAATATCTCCAAACTTTGCAAACAATTTGCATAGTACCCAGACTATAGATGGAGGTTTCACCCAAACTTTCCAATAGTAGTGACAATAATACTAAAACCAGGTCTCAAAGTATTTCAACTATGTTTTCTGGGCACAGGGATATTGTGGGGAGACTAAAGAGTCCAAGTGTTTGTCATAATATGTTGGAATTTGACAACGAATTATGTAAATATGAGTAAAAACCGTATTATTTACTGCCAGTTAGTTTTATACTGAAACAACAGTTATATAATGGAGGAAGCTTGTATAAAACTATTGAATGACCAAGAAAATGTAATCATGGAGAATCATTCTTGATGAAATAAAATATTCAATCCCTTGCCCCGTTTCTTTGACACACTTTCAAGGTTTTACCACATAAAATCTTGTGTTTTGCTTATGTGATTGTATTCGGTTTCCATTCAGTTTCATTTCATTTCTTTCTTGTTTAATTAACCGCTCAAACCAACAATTGGTATCAGAGCATTGAGTTGAGTTTAGTTGAAGAAAACTAGGAGCCCTCGAAGAGAAAGACGCTGTATTTTTTTTTTGAAGCGAGCAATCCTAGAAAAGCCATAAACCATTTTTTGATTAACCGTCGGGGCTTGGAATAGTGAGCCCATGCCCACGCAGAGATCTGCCGCCTGAGAAAGTCGATTAAAAACATATTTGAGCCCGCGGAGCCGTTGGAGGAACGTTGTCCAGAGCAGCTGTGTTTGCAAGGAGGAGCAAGGAATGTTGTCCCTCCCACCATTATTAACGTTGGATGCTCTCGAGGGATTCAACCCACCAGCGTTGTAGGAGAAAGAAGTACGCACCTGTTACACTAAAAAATGTCACCATGGCTATTTACAGTCAGTATGGCTCAATCAACAGTCATACTACCCTTTTGAGCAAGTCTTAGGCCTCTGCTATTCATGTCAAAATCCAAGAAAGAGAGAAAGTCCTTGTAAAATATGTTTATCTCTGGGTACGCAGGTTCTCTCAAGCCTTGCCTGCGGGTACGCACCTTTTGTTCACAAGGTCTGCGTCCAAGGATGCTCTGTATCTTAAGGGGCAGGTGCATCCCTCTGAAAAGGTTAAAATGCGCAAGTTTCATCTTCAAAAACTTACTTGTGGTCACTTCTAGAGCTTTCTAGAAGGTTCTTGGATGAATATTGAGCGCCTCCAGATGGTTCATGCACTCCTATCAAAGAGGAACTTATCCCATCAATAAGGGAGTGATCCCATCCAAAGAGGGGACTATCCCATTGATGGTGGACCTGATTAACTTCCTCTTGAGCACTATAAAAAGAGGCATTGAGCCAGAAGGAAGAAGGTTGAAAGCTATAGATTTCTAAGGGTAAATGCTGCAGGAATTAGGACTCCCATTTAGAAGTTTGTGAGGAGAGATTGTCACCCTTACTTGTTCTACTTGGAAGTGGGTGAGCTTTGTCAAAGTAGAGGAAGACTCTTGTGGACCCTGGAAGGAGCTTGCACAACACCAAGGCTCAGGTTGTAATGGTTCCTTTTGATTACCTTTAATGCAAATTGGTCCATTCTTCTCAATAGCTTGTTGTTAATGGGTTATTTCATGTACTCCTTGGTCTATATGTTGAATATGCTTTGTTTTATGTTATAATTAGGTGCTATTTAATTGTTTGAACTGTTGGTGATTGCAGGTTTTGGAGAACGGGAGGAGCTCATCCGGATCAACAAAGCTTGGACTTCTACAATAGCATTTGGACAGAGGTAAGAACGAAACACCTTGATTTCTCATATCATAATGTATGTTTAGAGAAGGATAGCTCCAGTTTGTTTTTTTTGTCATTAGAATGTCTTAGACTTCTAGGAAGGTCAGCTGTGTCCGCACCCTTGACTGATTCCGTGTGACAAATTGGCGACTCCACTGGGGATCGAACCCAGAATCTCTGAAAAAGTAGTCTAGATCATCTTAGGTGCATCTTTATAGTGGTTGGAGTCGAGTCTATACACCATTGGTTTCACTTCCATCACCTTGTGACTTTAAAGAACAACCTTAAAAGTAACGCTTAAAGTAAAATTGAACTAGTAACTTTTATTTTCTAGGGCTCTAAAGCACCAACATAGCTTAGGCTAGTGTCTTGGAATAGGTGAGTACTTAACTCTCCAAGGCAGTAAAACAAACAAGTAGTCGATCTTGTGATAGAATCAAATCCAATTGTTACATTTACACTCTGGGAAAGATCCTCTTAAAGGAGAAGCACGAGCTCGTGTCCGAACCAGTGAGGGGATCATTCCCCCCTCGTTGGGAACGACGCCAGGCAGTACGTATTACAAACGGTAAACCTCGGATTAACCATTGTCGAGGAGCCAGGGGTCACTTATCGGTAAACCTTGGATTACTGTCAAGGAGCCGGTAAGGGGATTGAGCTTGCTACTCTGCCCTTGCGTGCTGTCGGAGTTTAGACTGTTCCCCCAGGTGTACTTGTGGCCGTTGGTAACCTTAGTGACCATAATCTCTAGGATTCTACCCAAGGTGACGGTGGAGGGAAGGTCCCACTGTACCTGGAGCAGACGTCGGCTATACTCACTTGGATTTTCTGGGGGGTTCACTTCACTTCGAGACGGTTAAAGTGGAGGAACTTGGTCCAGTCTATTCATTAAGCATGTTGTCGGCGTAACTGTTCCACCCGCCATTTCTGTACTGAATCCTGCGAGGTTGGACCTAATCACCAACTAGCGCTTTTGGTCCGGAAGATACTGTTTGTGTTTGGTTTGACGCTCTAGATTCTTTAGGCGTGTGATTCAATTTATTTGGTTCTTTAGAGGCTTTAGGTGGTTTGATTTGAAATTTTATTTTGTTTTCGTGTGTAGTAGTTAAAAGTTTTCGCTGTGGCGGAATTACCGAGACAGTCCCGTAGAATTCGGGGCAAGTCTCCTGAGATTGTTACCGGAATAGATTTGTTAAGAAAACTCCGTAAATCATGGGGTGAATCTCCTGAAGACATTCCGGGTCAGTACGAAGGGTTAAAGGTCCTTGTAACTCCTCCTAGTGACAGTAGAGTAGGTTCACCTGAAGCAGGAGAATCTTCCTTGGTAGTCCATCCAGGTTACCAAAGTTTAGAAACAGGTTACAATCCTGAAACTGTTACAGTTTCCGAGCTTGCTAGTAGTTTTTCATCTGCCAGTGAAATAGGCGAAGAACCTGAAATATCCGAACCTGTTACTCGGACTCCTAGTGTTCCTGATTCACCGAGAATAGAAAGAATTATCACCAAAAATCTTCCTGTTGGTTTAATTGCAATAGAAGAACTTGTTCCAGAGGAAGAAATAGGCGTCTCTGATCCTGAAGATCAAATTACCCTTGATCTAAGGGAGCGTGAATCCATCTTTTACAGTCCTCCTAGAAGTACTACTTGGTACCTCTCATTAACCAATTATTTAGACAACTTTGGTTTTTCCACACCTCGAACTCCTTTTCCACCTAGAGAAATTCATACTCCTGTAAATATGTCTGGTCAGTCATCTGTGTTTACACAAAGTCCTGAATCTTTTTTACATGGCGGCCCTTCTGTTCCTACTGGGTATCAATCTCTTTCTGGTACCTTTGCGGGAGCATCTCCTCAACCCATTGATCATGGGTTATTAGTTGGAAACAGTGGTAATGTACCATTGAGTGTAGGAGACATTTACATGATGTCAGGTTCAGTTCCCATTACCCAACCTCAAGGTGGCCAATTACCGCCTGGGGGGCAACCTTCGTTAATGCCTAGGGGGCAACCTCAAGGTACTTCATTCGTGTCTGGGGTGCAACCTCAAGGTCAGCACGCTCCTATGGGGCAATACATACCTCAAGGTCAACCCCAGCCTCAATATGTACCCCAAAGTCAACTTCAGTATCAATATCAACCTCAAAGATGGCAACCTCAAGGATGGCAACCCCAAGGGTATCAACCCCAAGGGTATCAACCTCAAGGATTCCAACCTCAAGGTCAAGGTCAACCCCAGTACCCGTATTTACCTCAAGGTTATCAACCTCCGGGTCAATACTCTGGTCAAAGTTATCAACCACCTCAAGGGCAATCATATGGGACTGCACCTTACAATTATCAACCCTATCCTCAATCCGGCTATGGATCTCAGTATCCTCAACCTGTTATGGGTCAATACCCTGGAATGTTAGTGTGGGATCCGTCACAGGGTCAACAGATGTTGCAACCAAGTATACAGTCGGTACCTCAAGCAGGACAACCTGTAGTTCCTGGTCCACCCCAGCAACCGCAACCTGTCCAGTCAAGTGTTCAGACCCCTGTAACTTCGGTAGTTACTCAGCCGCCAGTTGCAGCTGGTACTCCATCTCAAACGGCTGCAGCAACTACCGCCACATCTACCATACTTACTTCTGGAGTATCGGCAGCTCTGGTTTCTACTGTCCCTGTAACCACTCCTCAGACATCTGTACCGTTGTCTGGATCTACGATTCAAACTACAGTCCAGATGCCTGTAGGCCAACCTGGTATAAGTACGGTTGTTACTACTCAACCTCAATTTGTTCAACCTCCGTAACAGGGACAGTATCAACCTGGGCAGGCTGCCCAACAACCAGTTTACCAGTATCAACCGTATCCTGGGTACACTTATCAACAACCTCAGCAACCCCAGTACGGTCCGGTTAATCCTGGTTTTCCAGAAGGATATAATATCCCAAATGCGACTCCTGTTCTTAGTTATCCTGGATATCCTCCTCCTGGGGCCGGTATTGTGACCCAGAGTTTTAGAGATCCTAACCGGCAGTTACCGTTTATCGCAACTTTGGATTTACCAGACTTGACGCGCCTAACGAACGATCCAATTCAATATCTTCCGTTCTGGCCGTCAATGCCAAATAAGTTGCCCAACGATATACCCAAGTTCGAAGGTAAGTCTGGAGAGGATCCGTCCAATCACGTGATGACTTACCACCTCTGGTATGCTTCAAATTCCATCTCGGATGATTCGATCCGTTTACTTCTTTTTCAGCGTACGCTCATTGTTCTCGCGGCCAAGTGGTACATTGAGTTACCACGGGCCTCTTTTTACAATTTTAGCCAGTTAGCTACTTCGTTCTTAACTCATTTTCAGTTACCAGTCAGATACGATAACGGTACAGAGTTATTAACTTCACTAAAACAATCGACCTCCACGTATATTTCAGATCACATCCATGAGTGGAGACGTCGAAGAAGACTAGTGAAAGTTTTTATCCCGGACCAAATCTTAGCTGAATGGTTTGTTAAATCACTATTACCAAGAATTACTGAAGATGTAGCTAAGGCCGGAGTAGTTATTGAGGAGCAAGTCATTGCTCAGGCACAATACCTTGACTTAGTTTACACGCAGTCGGGTACATTACAGAGAAGATTCCGGATCTTCCAAAGTCGAACCAAATCGCTGCTGCTCCTTCGGGATCTCATGCCGCTGATGGTATGATTGGTATTGTGACTACAAAGAGAAAGAAGAAGTCTTCCAAGGCTTCAACTACTCCTATTATCACTTTGCCCGATTCCCCGACAGGAGAGTCTTCTCCTGAACTTACCGCCGATATTCACGCTGTAGAGTCATCTACGGCCAAATCAAAAAATGGTGGGAAGAAGAAAGGAAAGAAGAAGGCTAAAGCAGACAAGGCTCCAAAGGAGAAAACTGAAAAGTCGGAAACCAATGACGAAAAGCGCAAACCTCGATATCCTTGTCTCATTTGTGAAGAGGACCATTTTACGAGAGACTGCCCTCATCGGGCCGAGGTAGTGAAAATAGTCAAAGGTTCTCCCACTCCTGCTGTGTTAAAAAATCCATTTCCGGAGCAGGAAAATAAGATGATATGTTCTTCCTCGAATGCCAGTGAAGAACCCATTTTGATGATGTCTCATGTGAGGATTATGACTTGATCGCAAGATTATGGTAATAAGAATCCTGTTGATGGCAAAGAAGCAAAATCTTCTCACTCTAACCCATCAACCTCAGCTCCTAGTTCCGATCCACTACAGATCGAGAAACCTAACCCAGACTTAGTAATTAAACCGCCCGCCAAGGGTGTACTTCGAAGGTCTGCTTTCAATCCACATGCGAGAGCGGCCCAGAATTACAACATTGTTGAGGACTTAGCTGTTTCACCCTCAGCAATGTCAACGTTAGAAGTGCTGCAATCATGTCCAGCACAACGGAAATTGCTTTTGTCGGCTATAGGAGCTGTTGACGTTCAGGATCCGAATCTAATGATCTTCGATTTAGAAAATAGTACACCACGACTCCCCATCAAATGGCTTTCCAAATTCCAGTGATAGTCAAAAACAGGCCTATTCATCGCACTATGATTGATGAGGGAGCTTCTACGTGTATTATGTCCATTCAATGTTGGAGATCCCTTGGTTCTCCTTCGTTGAACCAATCCCCCACCATCCTTAAGGCCTTTGATGGCCGTGGGTTCCGTCCGTTTGGTATTCTACAAGAATTGCCTATAGGGGTAGAAGGTAAAACCGTTAGTCTGGATGTGGAAGTGGTTGATGCCCCTCTAGACTACAACCTTCTTTTGGGTCGAAGTTGGTCATATGCTATGACAACGGTCGTTTCATCAGTCTTCAGAGTAATTAAATTCCCACACAACGGTAAGATCGTGACAATTGATCGGCTGACATACTTTTCATCCGACCCAGCCTCTTCAGAGAGTATCCAGCATGTCGGTAAGACGACAATCCCTTATAAGGACGTTGGTGTAGGTTTAGTTAAGGATTCCGGTTTACTGGGAACTTTTCCTCTCCCTCCACGCAGCATAGAACCTTCGTTTGCAACAATTCATATGATCACGTCAGAAAACATTATTTATGATGATCCTTGGTATGTTCCATCTGACTCTGAGTTAGACTCGTTCGGTGATGTTATGTCGTTGAGTCCGTATGAAATTGCTTATGAAGCTCTTATGTCTTTTACCTACTTTCATTCAACCGAAGTCGACCAAATGAATGTGGTCAGTGAAGAATCACTTTTCACCTCAAACTTAGAACGGATAGCGTTTCCCGAAGTCGTGTCATCTGACGAACAACTTCACGAAATCCTAAGTGTAGACGATCTACCATGGGAGGATCTCCATCACAGATCTTCGTTTTTACCTAAGGATGATGCATTTGAAAATTATTTTTCATCTATCTTTACCGCTGAATATGTCAAAGACGCTCAGGATCCAACGAAACATTCTGATTCAGAGCTGAATTTAGGGAATATTTCTCGTACTATTCCCATTGATATTTCAGTGAAACCCGGAATTGAGGAGAACATTCATATAGGTGCCTCATGTACAGAAGAAGAAATCCAAACTTACAAGGCCCTATTCCAAGAATTCCGCGATGTGTTTGCATGGTCTTACGAGGAAATGCCGGGAATCGATCCTGCCATTGTTGTTCATGAAATCAAAACCTACCCGGATGCTAAACCCATTCGGCAACGGTTGCGCCAGATTCACCCTCGAAAAGCGGCTGCGATTAAAGCAGAAGTCGAAAAGCTGTTGAAAGCAGGTTTCATTTATCCGATCTCGTTAACGGTTGGGTATCGAATATTGTTCCCGTTAATAAGAAACAAGGAACAATAAGAATCTGTATCGACTACAGGGATATCAATCGAGCTTGTCCAAAAGACAACTATCCTACGCCTTATATCGATCAAATTATTGATGATTTTGCCGGAAGTGAAATGTTTTCCTTCATGGATGGTTTTTCAGGCTATAATCAAATCAATATTCTACCTGCCGACCAACCAAAAACGGCATTCATTTGTCCATGGGGGACATTTGCTTATTGCAAATTACCTTTTGGGCTTAAGAATGCCGGAGCCACTTTTCAACGGGCAATGTCTTACGCATTTCACGACATCAAGCACATTGTGCAACCGTATCTCGATGATTTTCCTGCTCATTCTTTACGACGAGCTGATCACCTTGACCACCTACGAGCAATCTTTATGAGGTGTAGGCATTATCGAATTCGGTTGAATCCCCACAAGTGTGTTTTATGTATAGAAACAGGTCGATTGCTGGGATTTGTTGTTTCAAAAGCCGGCATTCGCGTCGATCCCTCGAAAGTCGAAGCAATCATCAAATTGCCTCCTCCTTCGAGTTTGCGCCAACTCCAAAGTTTGCAAGGGAAAGCGAACTTTTTACGTCGATTCATCCCAAACTACGTCGAGGTCACTAAAGGTTTTACACGGTTGTTGAAACAGAACGTTCAATTCTTTTCGGACGAGATTGCCCAACAATCTTTTGATGCACTTAAACACGCGTTGACCCATGCACCGTTATTGCATCCTCCCAACTACAACCAGGACTACTTCTTATACCTCGCAGCTTCACATTCCACCATTGGGATGTGTTAGGACTCCAATATGTACCATTTTGTTATATATTTTGACATCATTTTACTTTTTGAACCATGAACCTCAATGTCTTTTTCATCCACTTTATCCCAAGGTATATGGAAACCTCTTCTTTATTATATGGTTAATCTGTCTTACATTTAATTCCATAATACTCTTATATTTTATCAATTATTGAAGTGCATTGTTGCTAACATAAGTTAAAGATCGCAGATAAAGTTATATGCCTTGATGAGAACAAACGGCCGTAGCTGAAACAGCTGCCTGAGTTGCTGAAACAGCCGACTACGTTGCTGAAACAGCTGGTCCCGTTGCTGAAACAGCTGGTCCCGTTGCTGAAACAGCTGGTCCCGATGCTGAAACAGATAACTCAGCTGCTGAAACAGCCGACAAAGCACGCAAATTCCGTTGGGCGTAATTTGCGATTTTGAAGAACTTTTTGTGGATAATAGCTGCAGACTGGAGATACGGTTACCAGAATTATTTTAAAGATAGCATGACTGTTGTCTCGCTGTAACAGTATCTCTTTGTTTTAAGAAAAACAGAATAGTCTTGTTTTGAACAGAATCGAGATATCCGCTCTTGTGTAAAATTGTAAATGATGTCTCCTCTTTAAAAAGAGGAGACATCATCATTAGAGGGGATCGAATGGTAATTCAGAGAACTTGATTGTGAGAGACAGGAGCTAGCCTCCCTTTTTTGTAATGTATCAGTTTTCTTGACAGATGAATAAAGACTTGATTTGAGCGTTCCAGTTTAATTCTTTCTCTCGGGGAATCTTATGAGAAGGAAAGGGCCCGCCTTCCTCACAAGATCCACCCCTTTTGTTTCTGTAGTTATTTATTTCTTTATGTAATTGCATTGTCTTTAATTCTGTTGCTGAAACACTAGTTACATGGTTTGCGATACTCTGTTTCTTAACGCTACATGTATTGAATGCACGAGTGGATGATGTTGAGAGCATGTGCTGAAGATCCCTGCATAGAGGGATAGGGTCTTGCTCCCATTGATTGCTTTCTTTTACTTGCAGTGTGGTTAGAAACAAGAGGACAAGTGCTGAAGGTTCCTGTTCTTGGGAATAGGGTCTTGACCTCTTGAGGTTACTTCTTTTACAGTGTGGTTAGTGCCAGGCAGCAGGTGCTGAAGCTCCCACTAGGGAATAGGGTCTTGTTCCTGCTATAGTTGAACGATTTCTTTTCTTATACATTTATTTCCCTTTGCTGTAACAGAGAAATTGTGTCTGCTATAAGTTAATTGACTTCAGCTTTAATTAATTAGACTGCGAATTGGTAGATTGCTGAATTTAACAGTTGTGTGTGACTTTCTCTTACTACAACATTGAACTACTTTTGAAATTGAGCATATCCAGCGCGCTATTACCTTTGGAATAAAAAGACCTTCTCGGGTTGACAATTTATGTAGAGCTCGAATTGTGAAAACAATTAGAGCGGCCAACAGGATGGTTTTAGTTCAAGAAGATGAATTCGGAGCTGAACATGTGATATATTATCTTAGTCAAACCTTAAATCCCACTGAGTTAAAATATTCACATGTGGAGAAATTGGCCCTGGCAGCCGTTCAAGATGTCCAGCGTTTTCGTCACTACATTCTTCTCCGTAAAACTACAGTCATTTTGGATTGCAACCCTATGATTTACATTTTGACAAGACAATTGCTAGGGGGCAAGTACTCTAAATGGATAGTTATCCTGCAAGAGTTCGACTTGGAGTTCGAGAAGTCCAAGTCTAAGAAATCTTTAGTTTTTGCGGAATTGATGTGTGATTTCCCGCGTACTGACACAGAGACTGTGGCAGAAGAGTCCATTGCGGACGAATCTTTGTTTCTTATCAGTACTTTATATCTGTGGTTCGGGGATATAATCATCTATCTCCAAACCCAAACCTTTTGGCCTGAAGCTTCCAAAGAGGAAGAGCGGAAAATTAGGTTTCAATCCCAGCAATATAAAATTATTGGAGATACACTTTATCGCCGGGGGGCAGACTTAGTTTTTCGACGTTGTCTAACTCACGAAGAGGCTGAGAGAGTTTTGAATGATTGTCACTCTGGAGCATGTGGCGGTCATATGTCTGGGTATGCCACAGCTCAGAAGGTGTTGCGCGCTGGTTACTTCTGGCCATCTATGTTTAAAGATTGTATCATTGCAGTCCGGAAGTGCCACAACTGCCAAGTGTTTGATCGAAAGATGCGCGCACCACCTGCTCCTCTCCACCCTATAATTGCCATTGGTCCATTCGCCAAATGGGGTATCGAATTTATTACTTGTAACCCTCACTCGGCCAGGGGGCATGCGTATATCATCCTCGCGGTTGATTATTTCACTAAATGGGCCGAGGCGATGCCTACATTCGACGCAAGCGGCAAAACAGCTGCAGTTTTCATATTCAATCATATAATAACTAGGTTTGGTGTCCCACAAGCAATTATTACTGACCATGGAAGCCATTTTCGAAACACCATGATGACTGAACTTACAAGCCAGCTTGGTTTGCGCCATGACAGCTCTACTCCTTATTATCCGCAAGCCAACGGTTTGGTTGAGTCTATCAACAAAGTTCTGGTTATCATGATCCGACGAACCATTGGTATTCATCGGTCGAATTGGCATAACATGTTATTTTCGGCACTATGGGCATACCGAACCTCAGTGAAAAACTCAACAGGGTTCACTCCTTTCCAGCTAGTTTATGGCTTAGAAGCAGTGTTACCCATTGAATGTGAAATCCCATCACTTCAAATGGCTGTCGAATTACTTCCAGCTACTTCTGAAGAGGAGAAACGTTTATTGTACTTAGCTAAATTAGATGAGACTCGACGTGACGCTACATTGGCAATAGAGACTCACGCGAAGCGAATGAAAGCTCAGTATGATAGAAATGTGACCCCTCTAAATTTTTCAGAGGGAGACCTAGCGCTTTTATACGATCAAGCTAACGATAAGCTAGGTGCTGGAAAATTCGTTCCTATGTGGCATGGACCCTATACTGTAAAGCGAAAGCTAGAAAAAGGGGCTTATGAGCTAGTAGATTTTGATGGGGACTCTTTGGATAAGCCCAGAAATGGGCTTTACCTAAAGAGGTATTATGCTTAAATGGTGGGTATGGAGATTTTTTAGTTAGGTTAGGTTTTCTTTCTAGCTAGTTTGATTGTTAGTTAGTCAGTGTGCTTAGTTTAGTGAGTGTGTTTCGTCGTTATTATGGCTTATCTTGGTTTTGCTCTTGATATTGTAGATGTCGACGCCCCTCCAAACATACATTGGATTCGCTGATGGTGCTTGTCGTAATACACGGAATATCTCTTCCGTAGCTTGGGTTATCTATTCACCCTCTGACGAGTTAGTTTCTATGCATGGGGTAAGCCTCGGTCAAACAACGAATAACATTGCAGAATACAGTGCAGTGGTTGAATTATTATCCGAATCTATTTCATTTGGAATTCGACGTTTGATAGTGAGGTTAGATTCTGAACTTGTTGTATTACAGCTTAATAGAGTTTATACCATTAGAAATCCTGTGTTATTAAGGTTGTTTTTGAGAGTGCGTCTCTTGGAACGTGAATTTGATTACATTGAATATCAGCATATTCCAAGGTCCTTGAATACATTAGCAGATGCAATTGCTTCTCGAGTGTTGGACAGACATTTACGATAATCATGCAAGTAAATTTAAAAAACATTTCATCATACATGTTAAACAAGATAAGCCGGTAATAATGATATATATATAGATAGGAGTGTGTCAAAAAATATACATCGTCTTCGATCATAGGTTGAAAAACACCTTATGATCGGCAAAATGATAAGTACAAAAAGTCAAAATGTCACATGTGTCCACAAGTGACTAGCTAATCACTGGTGGTGCTCCCTGTACGACACCACTGCACGAGCTACCTTGCGCAAAAATCTCCTCAACGGTCCAGGGACCGCGACTACGTAGCGCTGCAGTCTGATAGGAATATCATCCATAGATGTCTCTGGTATATCTGCCGTCAAACGTTGTAGATCATGCTCCAACTCAGTCAGTACCTCCGCAGCCGCCGTGTCCTGTGGGGCCGGTAGCGGTGCAACTGGATGTCGCCTCTCGAAAAGCCGGAGGTTGGCTGGACGCTGTGGACCAACATCTGCATTTTGAAAATTTTACTGTCAGTTTGAGACGATATATATAAAAAACAAAAAAAATACATAATTTGAAAACTCGTGAAAAATAGAGTACCTCTGTCATCCCATTGTTGTCCCTGTGGAAGAACCATGTCCGGATCACCTCGAAAATCTATTCCGGCATACGGAAAATCCTGGATCGCAAACACCTGGTCCTCTAACCAGTGAAAATAACTGTCAGTGAATCGAACAACTGCCGCACCCTCATCCGGATGCCGGGCCATCACAGCAACCCATCGTATCAGCTTTGGCTCCTGAGGACCCGAAATATCAACAGTGAGATGCTGAGGGATCAGCATTGGTACCCTCTCTAAGGCAAAGCTCACGACTATAGGCCCATATCCAAAGGTATTTAGTCTGCCGGTCTTTGCCTTGGTCAGTTAGACTTTCAAGTTAGCCAAAAGTGCATCACACCAATTGAAAATGGTGCCTTGGAGACAATCAATTGCCATCCGAAATTGAGACCCAGTAGCAATATGTAAAGTGGCTGAGCCACAAATTCTGGTCACAGTGAAAGCCAAGACCATGAGTTCACGTTGAGAGACATATTTGATCTCTATGCCTTTCTTGTGCTCTCGATCAGGTACGCACCAATCTGCTCGGAGACTATCAAGGGATTGGCCACCCGGCCTAGTCCCAGCCAGATTGAGTTGCTCACCTCTGTTCGGCAAGCCAGTAAGAAAGTAAATGTCAGCAGACTCTATCTCGAGTTTTTGCCCGCCGACATAAAAGCATTGTTCCTGAACGTTCCATCTCTCAACCAACCACTCCAAGAACCTTACCTGAGCTCTCATACCGGGAATGGACTAGTATTTGTATAAACCACATCCTCTTAGGGCATCAAGGGAGGGTTGATGATTGATTGCAGCTTCATCAACCTCCTCATGCTCTCTTTCTCTCCAATCCAGCATGATAAGTGACCTACACATGATTACACAGGCATTAAAATTAGTTTTGAGAAATTTCATTGGGTGGTTTGGGAGTTTGGGGTTTTAAAACCCGCGTTTTGCGGGGGACGCACCCCACGTTTGGCACACAGTGCGCCGGGACGCAGGTGGCCTGAAGGCAACCTGCGTCCCCCGACCTTTTCCCTATGTAGGAAAAAGTCGGGGGACGCAGGTCAGCCTTTAGGAAAGCTGCGTCCCCCGCAAGGCGGTTTCCAAAACCCAAAACCCCCTAAAAATAAAAAATAAAACTTAAAACAAAATTCTAAACGGATGAAATTGACAAGGAGGATGTTGTGAAATACCTGGAAGAGACGGCGTTCGATTCTAACGGTCGGTTTTTCCGCAGCAACCACAGGAAGTTTCTTGTCAAAAGCTCCTTTTTCAACCTCAACAGTCAAACGGTAAAAATGACATGGTAAAAAGTCTTTTTATAGGTTTTTTGGATGAATTTGTTCATTTTTCACCATGAAAAGATGTTTTTCGATGAATTTTTGCCTATCTTAAACATGTATGAGTAATGTGTCGCTTTTGTGCAGGACAAAGGGACTTAGAGGGAAAATTGTAATTTTTCACAAACAAAATATCAGAGTCATCTTTTAAGCCCTTTTCTGACTCCTAAAACATGAAAAGATTGTCGAGCGTTTCTTTTACACTAGTTAAAACGGAATTAAAAGACGGTCCCCTTATAGCTCTTTTCTGACCGTAAAATCAGGAAAAGATTGCCGTGTTTTTGTCGTTTCAAACTCGATACAGAAATAAAACGACGTGTCCTTGATCGCTTTTTACTTTTCAGGTCATTGACACTAACTATGAAAGTACTCCTTGGTCGCAAGATCAAGCGGTTCCCCCAGGTATTATTTTATACTTTTTCGGGCTTGAGGGACACAAATTTACGAAAAAGTTCAACTTGGAGTTTCCTTAAGTTTTTCAGACTCTCTAAAATTGAAAAACGCCGAGTTTCTCCTATGCTGGGCTCGTTAAACATTTCACAGTAAAGGACCTGTTCAATTACAAACAGGAACGAACCACTCCTTCCTAGGGTTCGAATCAAAACTAGGTTGGACTCGTCCGAAGGATGAGCTTATAATCAAGCATATGTTATCCTCCTCAAGCTTGTTAAAAATAAAGAGGTACTTGCCAGAAATGGTGGGGGAAAAGAGAGAAGAATGAGCCTATTTGTTACCATTTGTCTCAAAAGAAACTTTATTACCACTCTTGGACACGACACTTTTCATTCACCTGGGTTGGGAAATATTTTACCTCACAGTCAATCAAACCACTTTTGAAAGTCTTTAACCGGGTTCTGGGGATTAACTTTGATTTATTTAGCACCAAACCATCTGTCGTGTCGTTATGTGTTCAAGAGGCCTGCAAACAAAACTTTCATCTGCAAAATACTTGTCATCCATTTGACCATCCCTGAGTCAGTCCTTAAAGAAATATTTCTTCAACTTGAACAATGATTTCGTGTTGTGGGCTTGCCTGCAATGAGTCTCTTTCTGTCGACATCAACACATTATCTAGAGAGATGACTTAGAAATTGTCAGTGCCTTGAAGTCTGCATGCATCAATGGCAGGTTTCTCGCCTTTGACGTCAGTTTACATCATTGACTTTCGATCGAAGGATTCCGTGAAATGTTCGACACCAACTCATTCATTCACATCTCATGGATTGTACTGGGTACTTTGAGAACCATTGACATTACTAGTGGTCTCTCTCACGCTTGTTAACAGTTCACATCATCGACTGGTAATCAAGTGGTTTCTACCATGTTCAACATCGACTCATTTATTCGCATGGCTAGAATCGTACCAATTCAAGAAGTAGGAATGAAGACCCTAGATCAAATCTTTACCATCCAGGCTGCGAGGAGTTTTATATTCATTATCTAAGTAGGCTAATCATAAACAGATGGCTGCGCCCATACTGTGTCTATAGAAGTCTATGATTATGATGTACTACAAAATCATTTCTGTATCAGAGTAGTTTAGTCTGTTAGTTAAAGTTTTTATCTGAGTATGGGAATGCCTACCTCAGTGATGATATAATCTTATCCATGTATTTTGTGTTGAAAATTGCAGGTTCCAACCAGGTTCTCCACGAGATAATCCTCGAAATGATAAAGCGCTTCACCCTTCCTAGATAATACAAAACCCTAATCTATTCCAGGCTTCGCACTTTAGGGGGCAATCTGTTACACTAAAAAATGTCACCATGGCTATTTACAGTCAGTATGGCTCAATCAACAGTCATACTACCCTTTTGAGCAAGTCTTAGGCCTCTGCTATTCATGTCAAAATCCAAGAAAGAGAGAAAGTCCTTGTAAAATATGTTTATCTATGGGTACGCAGGTTCTCTCAAGCCTTGCCTGCAGGTACACACCTTTTGTTCACAAGGTCTGCGTCCAAGGACGCTCTGTATCTTAAGGGGCAGGTGCGTCCCTCTGAAAAGGTTAAAATGCGCGAGTTTCATCTTCAAAAACTTACTTGTGGTCACTTCTAGAGCTTTCTAGAAGGTTCTTGGATGAATATTGAGCGCCTCCAGATGGTTCATGCACTCCTATCAAAGAGGAACTTATCCCATCAATAAGGGAGTGATCCCATCCAAAGAGGGGACTATCCCATTGATGGTGGACCTGATTAACTTCCTCTTGAGCACTATAAAAAGAGGCATTGAGCCAGAAGGAAGAAGGTTGAAAGCTATAGATTTCTAAGGGTAAATGCTGCAGGAATTAGGACTCCCATTTAGAAGTTTGTGAGGAGAGATTGTCACCCTTACTTGTTCTACTTGGAAGTGGGTGAGCTTTGTCAAAGTAGAGGAAGAGCCTTGTGGACCCTGGAAGGAGCTTGCACAACACCAAGGCTTAGGTTGTAATGGTTCCTTTTGATTACCTTTAATGCAAATTGGTCCATTCTTCTCAATAGCTTGTTGTTAATGGGTTATTTCATGTACTCCTTGGTCTATATGTTGAATATGCTTTGTTTTATGTTATAATCAGGTGTTATTTAATTGTTTGAACTGTTGGTGATTGTAGGTTTTGGAGAACGGGAGGAGCTCATCCGGATCAACAAAGCTTGGACTTCTACAATAGCGTTTGGACAGAGGTAAGAACGAAACACCTTGATTTCTCATATCATAATGTATCTTTAGAGAAGGATAGCTCCAGTTTTTTTTGTTTGTCATTAGAATGTCTTAGACTTCTAGGAAGGTCAGCTGTGTCCGCACCCTTGAATGATTCTGTGTGACAGCACCATTCTTTTTGGAATTCAGAAAGAGGAAGCTCGTGTTGGAGCCCGCTGGTGGTCGAGCCAGACCTCGCTGGTGGTTGAGCCATCGTTGGAGAAACTGAAACTACTGGCATGTCTCGCTGATGGTCATGCTGTCGGACAAAGAAAAACACATGCCATTGTTGAAGCCGATGGCCTGTTCAGAGCCCAAAATTACGTTAAAGCCTGTTGGCTTATCCAGAGTCACAGAGCATTCATAGTTGGTGCTGGTTGGTGGGATGCACAATGCCACAAAGAAGTCTAGTGTGTAAATACTACGTAAAGAGGGTTTCTGAAAGAAAAAACCAGCGTTTTTTCTCACTGTGGAGACCAGGCATTTTTTTTTCCCAACAAAATTTGTTGAATAAATTCATTGAATTGAAGAAAAAAAAAATTTCAAGACACTGAAGTAGGGTTTGTTAAAGGGTTTCTTTAAATTGAAGAACAAAGTTTTTTCCAAGAAAACTGAAATTAAATAAAAGAGATTTTTTAGAAAACTGTTATAGGTTTTTTTCAATAAATTGAAGAAGAAAAAAAGGGAACATTTTTTTTCTTGAAAGGAACAGAATTCTGAAATTTTCTTTTGTAACAAAAATTGGAGTAGAGAATATTAGAAACCCTAGTTGGAAAATGAAAACCCTAGGAGGAAAGAAATGGCCAAAATGATGAATACAAAGTTCGAGGTGGAGAAATTCACCAGCAAGAATAAATTTTCTCTATGGAAACTGAAAGTTAGGGATTCGCTGGTGTAGCAAGGGTTACACAAAGCATTAGACGGGAACAAGAAGAAACTTGTTGGCATGTCAGATTTGGACGATGAGGACTTGGATGCCCGAGCTCTCAGTACCATCAAGTTATGCCTAGCGGATGAAATTCATTTCAATATAGTTGAAAAAACTTTAGCAGCAGGTTTGTGGGGAAAACTTGAAACTTTATTTATGACCAAATCGTTAACCAACAGAGTTTATCTAAAAGGAAAATTGTATAGTATTCGAATGAAGGAGGGTACAAAAATTGCAGAACATCTAAGTGTTTTTAATACACTTATTTTCCAATTGTCGGATACGGAAGTTAAAGTTCAGGAAGAAGATAAAGCTATCACCTTGTTGTGTTCCCTGCCCGAGTCATGGGACCACTTCGTTACCTCTATCAGTTTGAGCACAACTGAATCCTTGGAATTTGATTCAGTTGTGGGAGCTCTGTTAGCTAAAGAAGTAAGGAAGAAATCCAATATTGAGACCTCTACATTAGAAGCCATGGTAGGCAGAGGACGGTCAAAAGAAAGAGGGGAGAAAACAAGGGGCTCTTCCGGTTCTAAATCAAACGGTAAAAAGTGTAAATCCAAATGCTCGTACTGCAATAAAATTAGACACCTCAAGAATAATTGTTGGAAACAGAAAGAGACTGAAAATCCAAAGGAAGCAAATCAAGTTGATTCAGGTATGATAGATGAATTTTTATTTGTTGAAGAATTATGTATGATAGATGAAACTTTACCTGTATGTAATGTCTCTCATAATTTTGAAGATTTGCTGTTAGACACTGGTGATTCTCATCACATGAGTCCACACAGAAATTGGTTTACTTCATATGAAGCTGTAAATGGTAGTTCTGTGTTTATGGGTAATAATGTATCATGTCAGACTGTTGGGATGGGAATATCAGAATTAAAATGTATGATAACACAGTTAGAACATTAACTAGTGTTAGACATGTATCTAAATTGAAGAAAAATTTGATTTCTTTGGGAGTGTTGGATTCGGATGATTATAAGTTTATAGGTCAAAATGGAGTATTGAAAGTCTCAAAAGGCGCAATAGTTGTTATGAAAGCAAAAAAGGTCGGAAATCTTTATAGACTCAAAGGAAGTACTCAGGTCAATGAAGCAGTGATTGTGTCAGAGAAAGAAAAAGAAGGTACTCGCCTATGGCATTAGCGATTGGGTCACATGAGCGAGAAAGGTCTTCAGGGACTGATGAACCATAAATTACTTCCTTATTTGAAATCCTTGAAGTTGGATTTCTGTAAACATTGTGTGTATGCAAAACAATGTAAGCAGAGGTTTAAAACTGAAAGTCATAATAGTAAAGAAATTTTGGACTATATTCATTCTGATCTGTGGGGACCATCTCCTGTTGTATCATATGGAGGTGCTTTATATTTCTTAACGTTTATTGATGATTTCTCCTGAAAAGTTTGAGTCTTTATGTTAAAAAAGAATGCTGATGTATTCAATGTCATTAAACAATTTAAAGCAATGGTAGAAAAAAGAACAAGCAAATCAATTAAATGTTTAAGAACTGACAATGGTGGTGAATTTACTTCTCTAGAATTTGAACAACACTGTAACGATGAAGGAATTGTTTGACATAAAACTGTTGTTTATACTCCTCAATGAAATGGTGTTGCTGAACGTATGATTCAGACTCTTATGGAAAGAGCCAAAAGCATGATCATCAATGCTACCCTGCAAAAGGAGTTGTGGGAAAAAGCAATATCCACTGCTTGTTATTTAGCTAAGAGATCACCTTCAGTAGCAATTAATTGTAAAATTCCTAAAGAAGTTTGGTAAGTCAATCTTGTGATTCTTCACATTTAGGGATATTTGGTTGTGATGCTTATGCTCTTATGCCTAAAAATAATTAGATCCAAAATCGAAATGTTATGTCTTTGTTGGGTATGACTATGCGGTGAAAGGATACAGGTTGTGGGATCCTACTTCACGGAAGATAGTCATTAGTAGAGATGTAACATTTGATGAAACTTCTCTTTTAAGATCAAATGTTGAAAGAATTGAACAGGAACAGGTATTGCCAAATCAACAAATTCAGTTAGAGACTAGAACTTTTTTCGAAAGTCGAAAGGAAGGAGAGACTTCTAAAGGAAAAGGTGATGAAGATACAAACGAAATTGTTGAAGTTTCTGAACCAGTTCAGCAACCAGTCACTCTAAGAAGGTTTAGAAGGGAAAGAAAAACTCCTAAAAGGTATGAAGATTTTGCTTCGTCTTTTGCTTTGATTACTGAAGATGGGGAACCTTCTTGTTTTCAGGAAGCAGTAGATGATACGGATAGCGAAAAATGGAAACCGATATGGAAGAAGAGATGGATTCCTTAGCCAAGAATAATACCTAGGATCTTGTAAAACTTCCGAAAGGGAGAAGTGTTGTTGGATGCAAATGGGTCTTCAAATTGAAATGGAAAGTTGATGGAAGTATCAAAAGGTATAAGGCGAGGCTAGTAGCAAAAGGGTATTCTCAGGTTGAAGGTATTGACTTTCATGAGATTTTTTCACCAGTTGTAAAACTTGTTTCTATTCATACTGTGTTGGCACTAACTACATTACTTAACCTTGAGTTAGAACAGTTAGATGTTAAAACAACTTTTCTACATGGAGATTTGGATGAAGAGATATATATGGAACAGCTAGAAGGTTTTGTACAAGATCACAGCAGAAGATTAGTTTGCAAGCTCACGAAATCATTATATGGCCTGAGGCAGTCTCTCAGGCAATGGTACAAGAAGTTTGATTCCTTCATGGTGAGCCAGAACTTTATTAGAAGTGTTACACAGTAATTTGTCACCATTGGTCACCGTCCCTGTTACCCCTTTCCCGTACTTTGGAGGACTCATTCCGGGACCTGTGAGCAGTGACATAACTTAAAAACACTTGCATTATGTTCCCCTCAGTATGGACTTCATATGCCCTGAAGACACCTCCTGTAAAATATCCCTGAAAAGTGCCCTTTTTCCATTAGCACGGGTCCACAATGTACTACCCGCACCAATGAAGGAGATCCTCAAAAGAAGGCGCGCCCATTGGCGCTCTGTCTTAGAGTAACACCCGTGCCAACCAAGTTTGGAAAATATTTTTAACAAACGCGCGCCCGGATGTTTTTTCCCTTCAAGTCATGAAGTCTTTTGAGGATAAAGTTGATCTTCTAGATGTCGAGACTCATCATTTATCCCTTACATCTATCCACAACGGATTTTTGGAGATAATGCCAATCCATAATGAGTGTCTTGATGCATTGTATCTCTTCCCCTTCTCCATCTATAAAACTCTGTCCTCATGCATTTGACAAGCTAGTTTTTGAGTAGTGGTGATAGTGCTAGCAGTGATAACGCTTGTCTTGAGTGATAGTAAGAGTCTTGGAGCATAGGGAGGTTATGCTGCCGGAAGTCTGAGCTGTGTATCAATAAGCAAAGAGAGAGAAAGGTCTATTGCAAGGCATATGTAGCTGCTCGCCCAACTAGAGGAGAGATTCAATGTCAGAACATTGGTTGTATTTTTCTCTGTTGATTATTCATTAATAAACGACTATCATTATGGTTCCGATCTTATTTTTCATCATGATAATGTTTGATCTATATCTTTTCTGACCGATATATAGTTGTATTTAGTGGATTTTATGCTGGTATTCGCTTCATTCTTTGCATGTGCAGGTGTCCATTCGTGGAGATCGTGAGGATCGTGACCTGCCGGGGCAAGGGAACAGGAGTATCAACTCGTCTACGACACTAGCGTTGGACTCCAGGTTGGTTTTCATAATCCACTTTCAATTTGCAACTAGGAACTTGCATGGTAGCGTTGATTGATTGTTGCTAGACCCATTTTGGGCTAGTGGGATCGCCTCTGTCCGCAGAGGGGATTTACCTCTCCAACAATTTGGCGACTCCACTGGGGAAGCTATTTGTTGTTTGATTCATAAACCTTGGACGGAGCCTGAAGTACGGCCAGGCAGCCTTCGAAACGCTATTGCTTTGCATTAGCGAAGTAGATCAATGCCACTTCAGTCAATCTCCGGTTTGGTTTACGAACCGAACAACTTGGAGTTTGTCTTGCATTTTGGTTTTCTCTTGCTTGCTTGTGTAAATGAGCTTTCTGGGTTAGTTTTAAAGTTGTTTCTTGCTGTTTGATCTGTCTGAATACTGTCGACCGGACCCTGGACTGCTTGATTTATTTTTTAAACCAACAAACTTTATTAGCGCGTTTTTCTTCCTGACAGTCGCGCCAGTTGGCACAGGTTGCACAAAAGCAACTCGCGCTAATTCCTTAATAGCGCGAGTTACAGGCTGACAGTCGCGCCAGTCCTGTGAACTTTGCCAGTTTGTTTGTTGGAAGCTTTTTAAACTCAGATTTCTGTATTTTTACATCCTTTTTAGCTACTGGAGTGTGTCAGAACTCTGTTTGACTGGTTTGTTACCTTTATCCTTCGGTTGTTTTCCTTTTTCCATCGATCTTATATCCCAGCCCTAGAGCATCTAGTGGCTTGGTACTTCGAGCCTTCCGTGGGAGTTTTGGTTCTTTGATTGTCCAGTCAACTCTTTGGTTGTTTTCTGCACTTGTCTAGTGGTTGGCAAAACCTTTTACTGTATGCTTCGAGCAATCCACTTGTTGATCGTTTGGATTTCACTTGACTTCGGTTTGGGCTTAGATCACATAGTTCATTGAGATCTTTGTGAGGTTTTTGACAGATTGTCTTGGTGTTTCAGACTTGGTTCTACTTGCATTGAGTGAAGTTGTCTGTTTACTTTTGTGATCATCTCTTGAAGTTTGTTTAAGTGCATTATGCCATTTTAAAAAGGAAAAAACAAATGATCTTTTTTGCATTACATTATTTAGCATTTTTCATTGTTATTGGCAATTAATCACTTTTTAAGAAAAGAAAAAAAAAGTTTCATTTATTGCTATTAGTTGCATTAGGATCTTTGTTGATTGCTTGGTGATCATTTTGTTTCTGTAGATAGCATTCATTGAACGAAATGATATATTTTGGCATATAGTTTGCATTTAGGAAATTCTGAGAGATCACATATGGTAGGACCTAAAAACTGAAACCTAATTGAAGATAAACTATAAAATGAGCTGAATGAATCTAACAACGCATTGGAACTTAACGCAAACATTCTAGAGGTCTAGGCTAGAGACGTGTTCTGGCGTCGTTAAACCTAGCCACTATTGTTTCACATTACGGTTGGGTGATTCCTCCTTTTGTGACTCGGTAGTGGTCTAGCACGGATTTGTGCTCCCACATACCGTCGCGTATATGTGGAGACCCCACTAGGTTATCATCCTTTATCCATAGGAAGTCATGTCTACCGCCTTGCGAGCCGTAACGCACCGAACACAGCATTCGGGAAGATTGACTGCAGTACGGAAAGTCCTTGGTTCTCATACGATTGCCAAGGTGTATAAGCAGTTTTACGGATTGCCTGGTAAACCCTTTGCCTAGAGTCTCCAGAGTAGTCACTTTTGATCCTTTTCGGACTCCTTAAAAGAAAAGGTGCCAGTGAGCGTCTTGTCACTTCGTGCTCATTAAACATTCGAAGGAGACTAGAGTCATCTTTTCGTCCTTTTCTCGACTCTTAAAACATGAAAAGGTCAAGTTTAGTTCCTGTGTCTTAAAAATTTATTCGACCACGTTAACATTACCTGGTTAGATTTTGTTTGCGTTAGTCTGAGTAGGGTCTTGTCTCGTTAGATTCCCTAGGATTTTGTGAAGTCCCATCCTGGCGGAATTACCAATCTCGTCTTCCGAGATACCGGTTGTGAGTGAAACTCTTTCTATTGTTCCGAGTATACAATCGCTCAATTCTCGTGCTCCAGGCGATGAAACTTACGAGTTTCATTGGAACCCTGTTTGGGAACCTTCTGAGGACGGTATCCCTATTTGGGAATACACTTCTCCTCATGTTCCAGCCCCACCATTTTCTTCCGACATGGAGGACATATCCCCTACTTCGACTGACGAATCCGTTGCGACGAGCGGTGAAATTCCCACCGCAACGGAATCTACACTTGTTAGTAGCACTCCTACTACTGGGAGACTACCTCCGGGCTATAAAGCAATAAGCAATGTTATGTCTTCTCCCTTCACGAGTTCTATTTGGTCACAACTCACTTTTTCCACCACGGAGCCTTTTACTCCACAAAGTCGCAGTACATCTGTTACCTCAGTCACAACCGCTCCAACGGTATGTGTGGCTTCTTCGACTCCTATTTTTAGTCGACCTTCGGCTTCTTTATTCGGAGTCTTTGATCCGACATCAAACGTCCCACCTGAGGGTCCATACGATCAGTATGTACCACATCTTGGTGGGCCTTGGTCGTCTCAACCGACTGTTGAGATTTTAGTTCCGCTGTCAATTGATTGGGGTCCCACCTCTTATCATGGTGGCCAAGCATCGTCTGCGCAATCCCAAAGACCACCTCATCAAGATCTACAAGGACAAACCTTCCAGGGAAACCCTTTCGCCTCTGGTGGTCCGTTTTTCACCTCTTATGCTCAACCTACTGGTAACTCAGCTCAATCTTCTATTCAACAAGCCCAACCTGGTATCCAGCAAGGTTTTCCTACTGGACAAATTGGTCAATCATTTGTTAACCCAAACCAACCCAATGTCCAGTATGGTCCAATATCTGGACAAGCTGCTCAACCACTTGGTCAGCCCACCGTCCAGTATAATCAACCTTCTGGGAAAGTCGGTCAGCCTCAAACCAAATTAGGCCAACCAACTGCCCAGCCCACTCAGCCATCTGGTCCGTTAGTACAACCTTCAGCTGTGCAACAACAACTCCACTCCCAGCAGGTACAACCTTCTGGGCAGGTAGGCCAACCTCAGTATCAGCAAGGTCATCCTTCTCGCTAGATAGCCCAACCTACAGGACATCCTTATGGCGCTGCTCAATCCAGTTTTTTGCCCCAAGCTGGACCCCAAACGCCATCCGGTCTTCAAATGCAAGCTGGAGTTCAATCCCAACTAGTCTATCAAACTCGGCCTGTTTCTCAAACTCAGTTTGGAGTCCAGCCACCGTATGGTTACAAACAACCTCAAGGGAAACCTTTATTTGCCCCATATCAAAATTATCAACAACTGCAGGCGAATCCTATCCAAAATTATCCGCAACGATATGGCGCTCCTGCAGGACCGTTTGGTAATCCATGGAATGCTAGGGGGCAGAACCCAAATCCCTATGGACAAAACCCTATGGGACCAAATCCGTCCGGACCAAGCCCATGGGGGCAACCGCCAGTTGGTTGGAACCCTGGTGCTCCATCCTACCAGCAGCCCCAGATGTCCTTCAATCCTCATTTACCTTTCTTAGAGACTTTAGAATTACCGGATGTGTCCAAACTGACCAATGATCCTATTCTCCATAATCCATATTGGCCTCCGGTTCCAACGAAAATTCCCGGTGATTGTCCAAAATTCGATGGTAAAGCTAATGAAGATTCACAAGCTCATGTCATGACTTATCACCTGTGGTGTTCATCCAATTCATGGCTTGATGATTCAATTCGGCTTCGCCTTTTTCAAAGGACTCTCACTAGCTCTGCAGTTAAGTGGTATATTGAGCTCAATCGCGGATCCTTTCAGGATTTCAACTCGTTGGCTATGGCATTCCTCACTCATTTTCAGTTGCCCATTCGATATGAAACGGGTACACACCTCCTCACATCCTTAAGACAGACAACAGCTACACATATCTCTGTTCACATCCATGAATGGAGACGGCGTAGACGTATGATCAAATTTTGGATTCCCGACCAACTTCTTACCGATTGGTTTACGACTTCGTTCGTTCCTCCAATAGCTTGGGACATTGCCATGGGGGCGTGTGTCACTGAAGAGCAAGCTATCGCGCGCGCTTAGTACCTTGACTTGGTTTATTTTCAGTCAAGTACATTGTATGATTATCTGCTTGACGTCCCGAGACCAGGAACATCCAAAGCCTCGCCAACACCAACTGTTGACGGTATTATTGGTTCTGTTAATTCGTCCTCAAAGAAAAACTCCACGAACCTTGGGAAGCAAAAATCAAATCCTTCGAATAAACACACTTCTCAGGTGACACCCACTTCGAATATTGCTTCTGAGGTCAATGTTGTCCAGTCCACCACGGCAGACAAAGCCTCGAAAGCAAAGAAGAAAGGGAAAGCGAAGAATAAGCCAGATCAACCTAAACAGGACTCCCCTAAACCTCCACCCGAGGAAGGTGCCAAGCGTAAACCCAAGTATCCTTGTCTTATTTGTGATGAAGATCACTATACCAAAGACTGCCCTCGGCGATCTGAAATTAGTCGTTTGCTGAAAGGCGCTCCCGGAATTCCTGCGGTGCTTAAAGAACCCTTTCCCTCACAGCAAACTCAAATGGTGGCTGACCCCTCTCAACCACCCTCTTCCTTCGGTTCTCAAGTGTTTATGGCTGGGACGATACCTGTCAATATCAGTACTCGAACAAAAGATTATACGTCATTTGTCGGGAAAGAGCCTGAGGTCCCCCCCAGTGCTCCTCCGTTCAGTTCAGGCCCGCTCCACATCGAGAGACCTAGTACTGAGACGCCTATTTGACCCCCTCCAAAAGGAGTACTCCGGAAATCTTCTTACAACCCAAATTCCCGTGCTGCACAACACTACAATATCGTTGAGGACTTAGCTCAGACTCCATCGGCTATGTTCGCTTTAGAAGTTCTCCATTGCTGCCCTTCTCAGAGGAAGTCCTTGCTATCTGCCATCGGTGGCATAGACCCGGCTGACTCGGATTTAATTACTTTTGACTTGGAACGCCATACGCAGAGACTGCCTCCCCAAATCTCATTCCTCATATAGGTTATTATTGATTCCAAAACGATTCATCGTACAGTCATTGATGAAGGTGCTTCAACTTGCATCATGTCTGTTGTCTGTTGGAAAGCTATTGGATCTCCGACGCTGAGCCAGTCTCCTACAACCTTGGAAGCTTTTGATGGAAGAGCATCCCGTCCTTATGGTATACTCCAATGTTTGCCCATCTCTTTGGAAGGGAAGACGGTCGAAATGGAAGTTGAAGTTGTTGATGCTACTCTTACCTACAACCTCCTTCTTGGACGTAGCTGGATATACGCGATGCAAGCTGTAGCTTCATCTTTCTTTCGTATCATTCATTTCCCTCATCAAGGGAAGATCGTTACTGTAGACCAGCTGTCATTCTTCGCTTATTCTTCTGAAGGCAACATCCCTTTTGTGGAGCATACCTCCAAATCATCTGAGAGTCTGGGTCACGGGATTTTCAAAGATCCCGCCCTGATGGGTGTTTTTCCGCTCCCACCTCCTAATGTCGCTTCCGTCAATATGATTACTACTTGTTCTAATCTGTGGATCCTCCCTCCCATCGACCAAGTAGATTCTTGGGACGACCAGATTTCGTTGAGTCCCGCCGAGCTCAACTATATCGAAATCATTGCTACATCGGCTCCTTCTTCTGAACTTGCTCCTTCGAGCAAGGTTCTCCGCTCGTTCGCTCCATCCTTAGGGCTTGTAGATGAGACTTCTTCGGACCCTTTAAAAGAAACATTTCCTTCCGACGAAGCCATTATTGAGACTATGTCTCTCGAGGAACCTCCTTGGCATGATTCTCACCATCGTTCCTCGTTTTTACCTGCCCATCAGGATATGCTTACTTGTGTTGAGCGGTTTGCTCCTTGTCTCCCATTTCCAATCCTTCAAACACCTATCCAAGTTTATCAAGTGTCCTCTGAAGGAAATATGGCGAACATTACGCAAACCCAGCCCATCGACATCTCTGTGAAACCAGGGATTGTCGAACATCTTCACATTGGAGTCACTTGTACTCTGGAGGAGATTCAACTTTATTCCAATCTTTTTCGCGAATTTCGTGACGTCTTTGCATGGTTCTATGAAGAAATTCCCGGCATTGATCCTAGCATAGTGGTGCATGAGATAATCACGTACCCAGGTGCTAAGCCTGTTCGTCAACGTTTACGCCCTGTACACCCCAGAAAGGCTGCAGCGATTAAGGCCGAAGTAGAGAAGCTTCTTAAAGCCGGTTTTATTTATCCTATCCCGCTCACAGATTGGGTTTCTAATATCGTACCTGTGACTAAAAAACAGGGTACAATCCATGTTTGTGTCGATTATCGTGATATTAATCGGGCCTGTCCTAAAGATAATTTCCCCACACCATTCATTGATCAAATTATTGACGAGTGTGCGGGAAGTGAAATGTACTCTTTTATGGATGGTTTTTCTGGATATAACCAGATCAATATTGCTCCTGCTGATCAACACAAGACCGCCTTCATCTGTCCATGGGGCACTTTTGCCTATAAGAAGCTCCCTTTCGGTCTCAAAAATGCCGGTGCTACCTTCCAACGTGCAATGTCCTATGCTTTTCATGACATTCGACACATTGTACAGCCATACCTGGATGATCTTCCAGCTCATTCAGCTAAGCGTCAGGACCACCCTACTCACCTTCGCGAGATCTTTCTTCGCTGTCGACACTACCGAATTAGACTTAATCCTCACAAGTGTGTCTTCTGCGTTGAATCTGGCCGACTTCTCGGGTTTGTCGTCTCCCGAGAGGGCATCCGTTTGGATCCCCTTAAAGTCGAGGCTATAGTGAATCTTCCTCCCCCTGCTTCTTTACACCAATTGCAAAGCTTGCAGGGTAAAGAAAATTTTCTACGACGTTTCATTCCAAACTATGCCGAGGTGGCTAAAGGTTTCACACGATTACTAAAGCGAGATGTCCCTTTTCATTGGGATACCATTGCTCAGGAATCTTTTGAGCGTCTCAAGGGTCTCCTTGTTTCAGCTCCATTGCTCCGTCCTCCGAACTATCATCGTGACTACACCCTGTATTTTGCTGCCGCCGACACCACTATCGGCATGGTTCTCGTTCAAACTGACGATGATGACACTGAGCATGTTATATATTATCTCGCCGCAATCTTTTAGATACGGAAACTCGATATGCTTATGTTGAGAAGTTGGCTTTGGCCGTCGTTTGTGCTGTCCAACGCTTCCGTCATTATATTCTGTTGCGCACTACTACCGTGATTTCTGATTGCAACCCCATGACCTATATTTTGTCACGCCAGTTGCTGGGGGGCAAGTACTCAAAGTGGATGGCCAAGTTGAAGCTATCAATAAGATTTTGGTTACAATGCTTCAGCGTACCGTTGGCATGCATAAGTCTAACTGGCATTTGATGTTGTTCCCTGCCTTGTGGGCCTACCGAACCTCCGTGAAGGATGCCACTGGTTTCACTCCATTTCAACTGGTTTATGGACTAGAGGCTACCCTTCCAATCGAGTGTGAAATCCCTTCATTAAAATTGGCTGTTGAGCTACTTCCCAACACTACTCCATTAGAAGAACGCCTTCTTTACCTAGAACGGCTAGATGAGACCCGTCGCCTAGCCTCTTTGGCCATCGAAACACAGAAGAAACGAGTCAAGACTCATTTTGATCAGACTTTTCATCCACGTTCTTTTGTTGAGGGAGATTTAGTCCTGTTATATGATCAGGCAAATGATAAGCTGGGAGCAGGAAAGCTCGAGCCTATGTGGCTAGGCCCTTACATTGTTAAGAAAGTTTTGCAAAAAGGAGCCTACGAGCTAATTGATTATGAAGGGAACCCTCTCGGAAAGCCTCGAAACAGGCTGTACTTGAAAAAGTACTATGCATGATGCTTGTACACTTTATTTTGTACATACATGTACTTTAGCAGGTGTGTTGTGTGTATGTGTGTCAGTTTTAAAGGCGTAACTGCCACTTATTGTGTCTTTCGCTTCTTGTGCAGATGTCTGTTGCACCTTATGTTGGTTTCGCTGATGGTGCCTGCCGCAGTACTCGCAACTTGTCCTCTGCGGCGTGGGTGATCTATGATCCTCATGGCGAGCTGATAGATTTTCAAGTTGTGTGTTTGGGTCGTACCACTAACAATGTCGCTGAATATTGTGCTGTAATCGAGCTACTTGTTGAAGCAATTAATCTCGGCATTCGTGCATTGGTAGTGAACCTGGACTCTCAACTTGTCGTCCACCAGCTCAATGGGAAATATTCCGTCAGAGACCATCACATTCTAAGGTTGTATTTACGTGTGAGATTGTTAGAAAGGAATTTTGATTTTATCACGTATCAGCATATTCCACGAAAATTAAACACATTATCTGATGCATTGGCTAATCATGTATTAGATAGACATTTGCGTAATTTGTAAACAAAACATTATACAAGAAATCCCATGAAAGCACAATAATAAACCATAGGCATATGTATATATATATACGTGTGTGTCATAATGTTTGCACCCTGCGCGTTACATAATCCAAAAAATAATACATGTTCATCCTGATAGATCCTGGGACCCTCAAAAATATGCATGAAAAAAGCCTAGAAGTCTAGTTGTGGTGGTGCTCATGATAGCACGTCACCGCACGCACCAATCGTCTCAACAAATGATGGATACGATATGGTACTCCTACTGTATGCCTCTGGTACTCAAAGGGCACGTCCGCTAGCCTAGCATAGCCCGGAATCCCTTGGGTAAGACCCTCGAGATTCTGCACCAGCAGCTCCTCCCCCCGGGTACCCCTTGCCTGCTGAGGATCGGCTGCAGGTTGATCTCTACGAGCTATAGGAGACACGCTGGCTGGTCGCTCTGGGCCTAAATCTGCATGTACATATGATTGTTATCAGAACATGTATTTACAAAAAAAAAAATGAAAATACATAAAACATCAAAAATGAAGAAATCATACCCAGCTCCTCTTCCCATTCCTCTTCCTCTGGCAGAGGGAGGTCTGGGTCGCCCATGAAGTTAGTTCCCGCGTATGGCCAATCCTCCACTACGATCAGCTGACGACGGAGCCAGATGAAGAACTCGGGCCGCCAAGACATCTGCTGGCCCCCTCCTCCTCTGGGCATCAATGCTGCCCAGCGTGCCATCCTAGGCTCCCGTGGCAATGGATCAGCCACTACAACTCCCTGCATCTGAAAGAGGGGTAATCATTCCAAGAAGAACGACACCACTATCGAGCCATACCCGAACTGTTTCACTTCTCCCCGCTTACACTTGGTAAGCTGCCTTTTGATGTTTGTGGTCACCGTTGTAGCCCAGTCAAAGATGGTGGGGCTAAGGCACTCTGTCGCTAATAACAGATGATTCTTGCTTGCCTCATGGGGCGCCTGTACCCCAGCTGCACGCGTGATGGTGAACAATATCACCTTCAGAGCCAAATCCTGGATGGTGGCAATATCCACCTTAGCACTGTTTCTCCCAAACTGTGCCTCTGGACACACTCGGTCCTTCACCTCACCCATCTTCTCTCCGGAAGGCCTGCTTCCGGTCAAAATAGGGCTCGCCCCTCTCCGTGATAGCCCAGTGATGAAATACACGTCAGAGACATCCAGCTCTAAGGTTTGGTCCCGTAGACGAAATACTTGGTCATCCACATCCCAAGCATCTACTATGAACTGCAATAACTCAGGTTGAGCTCGCAGATAAGGCGTGAGGAAGAACTTCTTGAGTCCACAATCCCTCAGAGCGTTCATGCATCCCTCATCCTCGATGGCCAAGGCATCTACAACATCATGTTCACGTTCTTTCCATTCCACCACCATTTTTGCTTGTTTCCTACACCCACAAGGATGAATAAACCATTATTAGAACACTGGCAAGCTTACAAACCGAGCAAATTTAAAAAATAATGGTGAAATTTAGGGTAAAAATTAGTCCGCGCGGTTGGCGCGACTGTTTCTAAAACAGTCGCGCCAATGGCGCGACACCTTTGGGTAAATAACCCCATTGGCGCGGATTCGTGCCGGATACCCGCGCCAATGGGGCGCGGCCCTAAATTTCAAATTCCTCCTTGTAGAGGCTCAATCAGCAAACAAAATGCATAAAAAAAGGAATGGAAATAAAGCCAAAGGAAGCGCCTCTTACCTGGAACTGACGAAATCTTGAATGGCTGCACGGATCGGCTACAATCACCAACTGAAGTTTTCTCCCAAACAGACTACCACTACTATTCAAGAGGTAAAAAGTTAAAAGTGATTCTATTTTTACATTTTCACCATATTTATAGACTTTTTGAATCATTTTTAGGTTTAAAAAGTTATTTTTTGAATATTTTAATATATTTGTGGTTGAAAATGGGTTTTACGATTGCTTCTTGTACAGTGACAGGTTTTTATGCAACTTCGAGGGTGAAATGAGTTATATTTTATACTTTTTCGGACTCTGTAAATACACGAAAAAGTCACTATGGAGTTATCTTTCAGCTCTTTTCTGACTCGCTAAACATGAAAAGATCGCCGAGTTATCCCTCTTGACTCGTTAAACGTAAATAAGAGGCGATCGTTTTAAGTTCTTTTTGTTGACCGTTAAAACATAAAAAGATTACCGGGTTTTTTGTTGTTTCAAACTCGTTAATGGTTACGAAACGACGTGGTTTTGATCACTTTTTCAGGTCGAAATCACTACTTATGAAAAGTACTCCTCGATCGTAATGATCGGGCGGTTCTTTCGAGCATTGTTTTATACTTTTTCGGACTCGAGAGACACAACTTTACGAAAAAGGACACCTCGGAGTTTCCTTTTCTGCTGTCTTTTCAAACTCTCTAAACATGAAAAGATGCCGAGTTCTTCCTTTGTCAGACTCGTTAAAACCTGATGAAATTGGATTCTGTCGAAATGACGCACCACAAGCATATGCTATCCCCATCAAGTTTGTTAAAAATAATTGGGGTACTCGCCAGAAATGGCGAGGGGGAAAAAAATGGAACCATAATTATTGTCGTGTCGGCAGTATGTCGCTCTTGAACATGGCACTTGTCTGCTTTTGTGTCTGGGTGGGGATATCTCATCTCATTTTTCACTTGCCTCCGTGGATTTTGGGTAATCCTATTTGACCTTTCATCTGCTCATTGCCTCGTCACCATGACCGCTGATCCATTGATGTCAAATACTGCCAATTCCACTGTCGTGTTGCCGATATGTTCAAGAGAAGTTGACCTCTACAGAAAAACAACCTCCCTCTGATAGCTCACATAATCCTGATTCACAACATTATCTCTCTCTCTCGTGTCGATGATGTGGGAAACATTATGGCCCACCTTCGATCAAGGTCACTTCCTGTCGACTTCAGCTCATTATCCAGGAAGCTGATCTAGAGACTCCCTTCAGGTGCCTTGGAGCCTGCATGCCTCAATGGCAGGTTCTTCGTGTTCGACGTGAGGTTTTCATCATTGGCCTCCGATTGAATTATTCTACGGGTGTTCGACGCCGGATCACTAATTCGCACACCGTAGATTGTACCTATAGTACCTTGAGGGCCATTGTCATTATTGGTGGTACCTCTCGCGTCTGTTAACAGTTTTCATTATTAACTGGTAATCTGACGATGTTCATGCATGTTCGACTTCAGCTCATATATTCGCATGCTTGAACTTGTACTTTTGTTCGGGTCGAGATGGAGCGCAAGACCCTGGATTTTGTCTGTTGTAATCCAGGCGTGATTCTTGTTACATGACTCATTCACTGGATGGTTGCGACCATACCTGAGTCTATTCATTGATCCTAACCAAATGGCTGCACCCATACTATGGATCTAGATTATTATGTACTCTATTATGGATGGCTGCGACCATACCACATACATCATGTACTTGAGCTATCAGTTGTATCTCTCGATGCATATTCTCCGCGGCAGCTACATGTGTTCTTATAAAGCATTTCACCCCTCTCTCTCTCTCTGGCCTCATGCTTTAGGGGGCATCTGTTACACAGTAATTTGTCACCATTGGTCACCGTCCCTGTTACCCCTTTCCCGTACTTTGGAGGACTCATTCCGGGACCTGTGAGAAGTGACATAACTTAAAAACACTTGCATTATGTTCCCCTCAGTATGGACTTCATATGCCCTGAAGACACCTCCTGTAAAATATCCCTGAAAAGTTCCCCTTTTCCATTAGCACACAATGTACTACCTGCGCCAATGAAGGAGATCCTCAAAAGAAGGCGCGCCCATTGGCGCTCTGTCTTAGAGTAACACCCGCGCCAACCAAGTTTGGAAAATATTTTTAACAAATGCACGCCCGGATGTTTTTTCCCTTCAAGTCATGAAGTCTTTTGAGGATAAAGTTGATCTTCTAGATGTCGAGACTCATCATTTATCCCTTACATCTATCCACAGCGGCTTTTTGGAGATAATGCCAATCCATAATGAGTGTCTTGATGCATTGTATCTCTTCCCCTTCTCCATCTATAAAAGTATGTCCTCATGCATTTGACAAGCTAGTTTTTGAGTAGTGGTGATAGTGCTAGCATTGATAACGCTTGTCTTGAGTGATAGTAAGAGTCTTGGAGCATAGGGAGGTTATGCTGCCGGAAGTCTGAGCTGTGTATCAATAAGCAAAGAGAGAGAAAGGTCTATTGCAAGGCATATGTAGCTGCTCGCCCAGCCAGAGGAGAGATTCAATGTCAAAACATTGGTTGTATTTTTCTCTGTTGATTATTCATTAATAAACGACTATCATTATGGTTCCGATCTTATTGTTCATCATGATAATGTTTGATCTATATCTTTTCTGACCGATATATATTTGTATTTAGTGGATTTTATGCTGGTATTCGCTTCGTTCTTTGCATGTGTAGGTGTCCATTCGCGGAGATCGTGAGGATCGTGACCTGCCGGGGCAAGGGAACGGGAGTATCAACTCGTCTACGACACTAGCGTTGGACTCCAGGTTGGTTTTCATAATCTACTTTCAATTTGCAACTAGGAACTTGCATGGTAGCGTTGATTGATTGTTGCTAGACCCATTTTGGGCTAGTGGGATCGCCTCTGTCCGCAGAGGGGATTTACCTCTCCAACAAGAAGTGAGTATAATCATTGTGTATACTTCAAGAGTTTCAGTGGCATATTCATTATCTTAGTTTGTATGTTGGCGATATGCTTATTGCAAGAAAAAGCATGGAAGAGATCAACAGGTTAAAGGCTTAGCTCTCTAGGACATTTGATATAAAGGATTTTGGAGCAGCAAAACATATCTTGGGCATGGAGATACATAGAGACAGGAAAAATGGTAAACTTTGGTTATCACAGCAGAAATATGTGGAAAGAGTACTTGAAAAGTTCGGTATGAACAGTGTGAAATCTGTTAATGTTCCATTAGCTTCCCATTTTAAGCTTTCTTCGGTTTTGAGTCCTAGAACTAATGAAGAAAAGCAGTATATGTCTCGTGTCCCATATGCAAATGTTGTAGGCAACTTAATGTATGCGATGGTATCTACAAAACCTAACATTTCACATGCAGTTGCCGTTGTCAGTAGGTTCATGGCAAATCCAGGTGAAGAACATTGGCAAGGAGTGAAATGGGTGTTTCAGTATTTAAGAGGCACAAGTGATCATTGCATCATCTTTAATGGTAGTGAAGGATCCGTGTGCGGATATGTAGACGCTGATTATGCAGGTGATTTGGACAAAAGGAGATCTACTACAAGTTATTTCTTTACTCTTGCAGGTGGAGCAATTAGTTGGATGTCAAAGCTTCAAGAAACAATTGTGTTGTCCACTACCGAAGAAGAATATATAGCTGCTTCAGATGCCAGTAAAGAAGCAATCTGGTTAAAGGGTCTACTTGATGATATTGGAAAGACACAGGAAAGAGTGAATGTACTCTGTGAAAGTTAGAGTGCTATTCACTTGGTTACAAATCCAGCGTATCACAGCAAGACCAAGCACATTGATGTAAGGTATCATTTTCTGAGACATGTGATCGATGGCGGAAAAGTAGCTCTCAATAAGGTCCATACACGGGAGAATTGTGCAGACATATTCACGAAGCCAGTCATAGTAGAAAAGCTGCGATAGTGTTTAGCTTTTCTTGGCTTGCAGAAGAGATGATGAATGGGCATGGGCAAGGGATTAGGAAAATTGTTGTCAAGGTGGAGTTTGTTGAAATTTGACAACGAATTATGTAAATATGAGTAAAAACTGTATTAATTACTACCAGTTAGTTTTATACCAAAACAACAGTTATGTAATAGAGGAGACTCGTATAAAACTAGTGAATGCCCGAGAAAATGTAATCATGGATAATCATTCTTGATCAAATAAAGAATCCAATCCCTTTCCCCATGTATGTTTCCTTGACACACTGTCAAGGTTTTACCACGTAAAATCTTGTGTTTTACTTGTGTGATTGTATTCGGTTTCCATTCAGTTTCATTTCATTTCTTTCTTGTTTAATTAACTGCTCAAACCAACACAATAGATACAAGATTAGCCTTAGTGAAACACTGGAAGTTCATGCTTCTCATGTCATGACATGTCTCCCAATTGTTAAATACAATACCCCTAATGAACAGTGCATCACTGGTGTCTGATCTATGGACATAAACAGAAATCTGATTCACCTGTGTATATTCTCAGCACTTTTGCTCCATATTGACAAATGAATATTTCTGAAATGGATTATTCATAGTGTTCATAACTGAAAGAGTTCGTGCTGATAAACAAACAGACCAGAATGTTCTTTGAACCCTATATCCATCTAAAATCCATATGTATCATGTTGTATATCATATCTTATGTTAAAAATCACAAGAGTTACTCTCATGACATAGCAGAGATAATGGGCCTATTTAAAGCCAATGTCACAGTAATATTTTAAAACATACCTAAGTCTAAATCTTGAACTAATTATAATAATTGTGCTACCAATTTCACCCTACAGTGAGAAACAGAGCACAAGAGGAATTAGAGGTTAACTCTGACCTATTACCTAACAGCTAGAAACAGAGCACAAGAGGAATTAGAGGTTAACTCTGACCTATTACCTAACAGCTAGAAACAGAGCACAAGAGGAATTAGAGATTAACTCTGACCTATTTCCTTACAGCTAGAGACAGAGCACAAGAAGAATTCGAGTTAAGGTTAACTCTGACCTATTGAAGGAATCAGAGTGGCCTAGTGAATGCGAGGATTGAAGACCTAGAATTGATCAGACTGTCTATAAATCTAAAGCAAGATATGAAGAGCCATGAGAGACGATTTATTAAAATCCTACAGCAAATTATTTCCAGCAGTCATTACAGGTTACAGAATTCTTGCAAGGATAGAAACTTATCATAGAAGTAGAGAGTTCGAGATAGCTGTCAAGGGTTGAAAAAAGCCCTCATTTGGCATCATATCCTCTGGGTTTGTGGTCAATGAAGAATGAATGGGTGCTAAACCAACCACCATCCATGCATTAAAAGTGCTCAGCATGTATAAGGCATAATTGTTTACATTGATAAAAGAAGGCCCTCATTTGGCATCATATACTCTGGGTTTGTGATCAATGAAGAATGAATGTGTGCTCAACCAACCACCATCCATGCATTAAAAGTGGTCAGCATGTATAAGGCATAATTGTTTACATTGATAAAATTATTCAAAAATAAAGTAGATCCATCCATATATATATATATATACCCGAAACTACATTGTTGAAACTTGAAACACTTTCATTAGATATTTTTATCACCTAAACCTTCATTGTTTGTGATAGAGTCCTAAAGCTCAAGCAAATCTTTCATGTAACTAAGAGGGAGGCCACTATCACCTCACCTTCTTTCTTTTACGCTTTAACCCACTTCTCCTCGACTCAAAGGAGGCTTCCCTGGGATAGGATTGCTGAGATTTTAGGCAATTAGAGGAAACATGACTTGAAGAGTAAATTCCAACAAAAGAGTTTTCAAAGAATTAAGAAAATAAAATGGATGGAAGAATCAGAGGCTAATGTCTTTCTATTGGGCAGTGAGGTCAAATCAAGGCTCATATGGGAGGCTATCCCAATGACGGGAAGAGGAGAATATCGCTGAGACACTCAACCTACTTTCACACTTTGTCGTCTCAAATTGCAGAAATAATGCTAAGGATATTACTAAACCAGATATCATTCAGTACTTATGGAGATTATATTTTTTTGGAATGAAATATAAATGCATTCAACCAAATCTTGAGAAACAACGCAACATATCCAACATTCCGAAGATAACATGACAGAAAATGAAGAGCTCTTACTAAGTTGTTACTCCATAAACATCTGTCAAAATACCTTAACAAACAGAGAAAAAACAATAAAGATCTAAAAGATTCCTCACCCACTCTAAGGGATTTGTCCACAAATCCAACAATAAAAAATGAGAAAGAGAGGTAGGCCTTCTGGAGACTCATAAGTCCATCTCTTCTTACATTAAAATATGACTATTTTCCTAAATCAATTAATTTCTCTAATAACAAATGAGAAAATAATCTTGAATCTTCCACACAATTATTTTCTCCAAAATAATAATAAACATAACTCGTTCAGAAATAATAATAAAAATGACTCCTTCAGGAAAAAAAAAATAGTAAATAGTTTTCCAATCCACTTTTTACTCCCATAAATATTAATATTTTCTAAATCCTTCGTAGATATTAATATTTTCTAGATCCTAGCTCTGCTTCGGGACATAATGATATAATAATGAAATAGCTAGAAAAACTTCATAAAGATGGTTATTCCATTTTTAGGCTTCTCTTTGAATGTTGGGCACTTCCTAACAAATTCCTTCATAAGTGGATTTCATATGTGCCAAAAGTAGGGAAGAAGGTCTGTGTACCTAGTTATAACCGGTCTGTGCTAGTTATAACCACCTCGTGAAACTTGAAAGACAAGATTGCTTTGAGTCTCGACATAGGTGCAAGAAAGGGTTAATGGTGGATACAGCCAATATTCGGAAGTGAGAATTCAACTCATCATTAGCATATGCTCATTAGCTTATTGGATAGTCCTTAATATTTACAAATACTATAAACCTGCACCAGATATAGACATCTTTATTCAAAACTGCATAGGTTGGGAGTTGCTCAACTCGTCTAAATAATTTCTAAATGGGTTTATACTGTGACAAATGCTAACTCGATGCTTGCGATATCCATTGAAAGCTGCTCTTTATGTAATTGAGTTTTGCTGCCAGGAAAAGGACAGAGGACACCTCAATTTTGCCTTCCAACCAGTTCATGGTCTTGCTGTCATATATATAGCCAGAATTAGATTGTTTTCATGCCACATAAGGACAGATTTATTTACAAATGAAGCACAGCTCAGAAGTATGCATGGAAAAAAATTGTAAGTATCCTCTATATGGAGAAATACTACGAAGAAGTTTGCTTTGTTGCTGCTTCTACAGTTTCCCTCACTTCTAGCTTTAGTCATATTAAAAACTTTACTCAGTTCTTGATAGATCCTGAACAAGGCGCACAAGGTTATATATGCGCTCTTCCAATAACAAAATATAGGTTAGCCCTAATGTATGCTGAGATAGGTTGGCCTTCCCTTTATGATTAGATCAACAAATACGAATCTCCAGAATTTCTTTTGTTATGGTGTATCCTGAGCGCGGGATTACAAGACTTTCATGCGTAGGATGAAATTTGCTCTTATAAAGACTGAATCCATTGCTAGTTTGCTGCTCTTACACATTTGATGCCATACCCATTTGTTCATGTTAAATGTACTTTCCTCATTGCGCCTCAACAAATGGCAAACAAATTCATGTGCCCAGCACCTCAATAAGCACAGACCAGGTTTATTTCGAGCCCTGCAGTAGCTCCAAGTTTCTTCTCCAAGATCTGGGATGTTACAACCACTTCTTATTGATAGCAACCGATTTCTGATGCAAGCATGTGTGCTGCTGCCTTAGAAACCCTGACTCTACATCTGGAGATTCAAGACATGACCGACAAATCCTCTAGACCCTCTAGAAAGGCTCTCTCAACATATCACTCACATCACTCTTGCTGGAATAGGAAAATAGGAAAATATTTCCAAACTCAGCAGATAATTTGCGTAGTACCCTAGACTGGACATCAAAGTTTCCTTCAAACTTTCCAACAGTAGTGACAATCATGCTAAAATCACAGATCGAACTATGTTTTCTTGGGTCCAGGGATATTGTGTGGAGATTACTGAGTCCAAGTGTTTGTCACAGTAGACACACGATTAGCCTTAGTGTTTATGGGTTTTTATTTGCAAATCAATTCCAAATACCAAAACTCCAGACACCAGAAATTCATACTTCTGGAGTGACCATATCTCCCAATTTTCAAATGCAACGCTCCTGATGAACATCACTGGGATCCAATCTATTGATATAAACAGAAATCTGATTCACCTATGTATATTCTCAGCACTTTTGTTCCATATTAACAAATGAATATTTCTGAAATGGATTATTCATAGTGTTCGTCCCTGAAAGACTTCGTGCTGATAAACAAACAGAACCCCAAATCCATCTAAAATCCATATCTATCAGGTCGCAAATCATATATTGTGTTGAAAAGCAGAAGAGTTACCTTCATGGCATATCAGAGATAACAGGCCTATTTAAAACCGATGTCATAATAATATTTTAAAACATAATTCAAGTCCAAACCTTGAACTAATTATAATAATTGTGCTACAGATTGCACCCTACAGCTACCTCCTATGGAAATTAGGTGTCTAACCTAATTCTTAACTGTTTTGGGAATAAGGTAGAACCGTGTCTGGTACAGATTATTCTTCTGATACAACTGTGGCTTCATAGTGCTGTGTAAAGGAGGAACATCTAAAAAATAGTCTAAGCTTCATTTTTGTCAACATGTTCATGTTTCATGAATACTTGTGGAAACAAAATCGCTGACCTGTTTTTTAATCCTTTAAAACATATACAAAACCTTTGGTCTATCTATATGCCCGGAACATTTGCATTTTACTATAAATGTAGAAGAATGTTGAACAATAAGATTGATACACATAAAGTTTTTCAAAAATAAGGATGGGGATTTTATAGTTGAAACATTTACAAGACACCATTTATGGCATATTTCACTTTATTGTTCATGCTCATGCACCCAACAAGTTACAATAGACCTGCCACATAAAGGAGAGGGGAATAGAACTACAAATAAGCTGCATATAGAAGGAAAGAAGAATAAGCCTTGAACTAGATGGAACTAATGACAAAGGACTCAAATTACTTTATGGTTCAGTGAAATAACTGACAATGGATCAAATTACTTCATGGTTCAATAATTCAATCACTACTCCTTTCCAATAAACTAGAAGAACTTTGGCCTTCACCAATGTTGTTATAAGTAGTACTTGTACTGCCTAGTAAATGTGATATTTCTGATTGAAATTTTGGAATCCCTTTAGCTCCCAAAAAAGTCTCTTTGATGCTTTGCAATGTACTAACAATGTCCATCATAGTAGGTCGTGCTTCAGGAGATTCTTTTGTGCAGAGCAAACCCATGCTTATGAGTTGACCAAGGCAATTCAGCTCCTTATCTTCTATAGTGCCCATACCTGTCCTCCTCAATAGACTCCCATCGGCTTTTACTCGGTTTAGAAAATCACTACCCTCTTGTTTCAACAAGTTCATTCCTTCCACAAAGATGTTGTCTGTGGGCTTATTTCTAGTCAAAATCTCCAACAACACTATTCTGCAGCTATAAACATCACCTTTTGTTGTGGGACGTCCACCCAATCCATATTCTACATTGAAACATTCTCATCGTAAGTTTTATAATATACAAATTTAAATAAAAACAAGACATTGCCAACATTGCTTAGTATGATATCTAGTTCATATAATATCTGACATTTTTTTGATATGCTATTTAGTTCACATAATACCTGGAGGAATGTAGCCTATTGACCCTTTGACTGCCTGCGTTGAAGTGATCTCTGAATCCTTCAAATTTGCAAAACGTATACTAGCAATGCCAAAATCTGTTAAATATGTTGTCATATATTCATCAAGAAGCACATTGCTAGGTTTCAAATCACAATGGAGCACTTGCACAAAACAATGGTGATGGAGATATGCCATGCTTTGTGCGATATCTATTGCTATATTCAACCTTTGAAACAAGCTCAAATTACTTTCTTCATGGCCATTAAGATATAAACACTTCTCCAAGCTTCCATTTTGCATTAAAGGAAATATCAAAGCTTTCATTTGGAGGTCTGAATAACATGTTATGATTCTAATCAAATTCCGGTGCCTAACTTTACCCAAAACTTTGCATTCCTTGTCAAAACCCTTGTCGGCCTCCTCTTTTTCCAAATTGAGAAGCTTGATAGCAACAATTGTGCCATCATTTAGAACCCCTTTGTACACTTTTCCAAAACTACCAACTCCTAACAAGTTGGCATCATTAAATTCATTTGTTGCACTCATGATCTCTCCATATGAAATTCTTCAATGCCCCATAGTGAAGGATGTCTCGACCTGTGTATGAGTATGTTTCTTGCGATTTTGAATCCCCAAGATTCCCAAAAGCAAGCACAATACAACAATCACTGCAACAACAACCATAGGTATGATAACTCTTTTTGTATGCCAAACAATTTGATGTTTGTGAGCATAGCATGGTGGCAGACTTACCCAAGGTCCACACAGATCAGGATTTCCCATGAATGCCATGGCACCAAGCTTTTTGAAAATTCCTCCTTTAGGGACTTCTCCTGACAATTTGTTGAAAGAAAAATTACAATGGCAGAGCATTTTGAGCTTTTGCAATGACGAGGGTATTCCACCTGATAAATTATTGTAGGATAAATCCATGTCATCAAGACTTTGAAGTTCATTGAGTGTAATTGGAATCGGACCTTCAAGGGCATTGCGGGAAAGATTGAGGTACTCTAGTTCATTGCAGCTTTGGAGTGTACTTGGAATGTTGCCAGTTAATTGATTTGCAAAAATATCTATAGCTTGAAGCATAGTCATCTTGTTTAATCCTAAAGGCACAGGTCCATGTAATAAATTGTTTGAAAGGTTGAGATAAAAAGCTAAATTTTCAAGGGCTGCAAATTCTGGAGGTATTTTCCCAGTGAGCTTGTTGTATGATAGGTCTAGACTTAGTAAATTCACACATTTCCCTAGATCCACAGGTATATTACCTGATAATTGATTATATGAAAGATATAGATATCTTAGTTGTTGGAGGTTGGCAATAGAATCTGGGATTCTTCCATTAAAATTATTTTGAAATAGATTTAAATACCCTAAGCTTTTGAGTTGCCCAATATTGGAAGGGATGTTTCCTTGTAAATAATTGGACGAGATATCTAAAAATTGCAAGTTTTGAAGGGTATTAAGTGTTAAAGGGATAGGCCCTGTAAAATTGTTCGAGTCTAAAATAAGCTCTAATAAACTAGTTAAGTTTCCAACCTGTGGAGGTATTTCTCCTGTTAATTCATTTTCTTCCAAGTTTAAGTACGATAATTTTGTAGGTAGATGGCCTATAGAAAAGGGCAAACGTCCCTTAAAACCATTACGAAATAAATAAATCCTTAGTAAGTTAGAACAATTACTAAGAGAAGTAAGAATGGGCAAGCTAGCCGTGTTGCCACTAACCAGGTTATTACCGCCTAAGTTAAGCCATTTGAGCTGCGTCAGCTTACCGAACTCCATGGGCACTACTCCGCTGAGCTGGTTATATGGTAAGCTGACAAGTTGGAGCTTCGTACAATTGAAAAGGGAAGCAGGAATGATGCCACTCAAGTTATTATCTGCCATATAGAGTTTCGTCAACTGGGTGTTCTTGTTCTTGCCAAACAAGTCGGTGTGTAAGATTTTTGAGATACATAGATCTAGATCTGCAAAATAATAAACAAGCTTGCAAGAGAAGGAAGGAAGCGAGCAAGAATTGAGAAAAGAATGAAATTTGATTCTACAATCTTAGTTTTAGAATAAATACATAAAAGGAACTAAGTTAAGCTTAGTTGTACATGCAATAACTAAAGCTAACTAAAACTAAGTGTGCTTTATCTTATGTTAATGTGTACATGTGCCACATGCAAGCAATAAGTTAACTGGAGCTAATCTAGGTGCATGTACACCAACACAGCTAGTCTAAGTGCATGTACACCAACAACAACTAGTCTAAGTGCATGTGTTATAGACATTTTTGTGCCTTACAGCATGAAGCATGAAATGTCAATAATCTAAGGGATCCAAAGTCCCTAAAACATGTTGTTCATACCCCTAGAGGAACAAGGTCATCAAACCACAACACTAAATATCAGTTCTCCACCTGAAAGCACTCAAAAACAAGCTAATTCTGGATCATGTCAACTGCTCCACTGAGCATTTGCGCTGAATGTCAACTGCTCCACTCTGTACCTGCGCTGAATGTCAACTGCAAAGAAGGCTACCTGCGCTGGGCGAGTTTGGGCAAGTGGCACAGTCATTCCTCAAGGTGTCAATGCCCAGGAAGCTTCCAAAATGACACTTGGATTAGGGAATTCGCCTTGTGATGAGTAAGAGGATCTAGATCTCCAAGTGGAAGCAAGAACCTCCAAGTGGACTCAAGAACTGAAGAATAACTGAAGTGGGAGAGGACACTAGTCAGCTTCATGCCAGCCTCAAGCTGACTCATCCTTTCTCCAAAACTCCTATATATAGAGCTCTCTCATGAGGTCTAAGGGGGCTGGAATCTTGTGAATGTAAGGAAGTGTTGTTGGTTTGAGTATAGAACTATTGGGTGATTTTCTTGAAGGAGGTGAAGAGGAGATTTCTTTCTGCTGGGAGGTGATGCTGGATTGGGCCTTTTATGGTTGTATCACTTCCTGAACTTTACTTCTTCCATTAACAAAGCATTTGAGGTTCTTCTATATGCATGTGTCTCAATGGCGTATTGATACTTGTATATTTGATTTATTCTAATCCTTGAATCAATTATGAATGTATGCTTCTTGTAGTTTTCCTTTCTTGTTATTTTACAGGATCTTGGTGTAGCTGGGCCAGTGAAAGAGCAAGGAGCTGGGAGCAAGCAGCAAATAGAGGAGATTGGATCAATCATTAGCGGAAGACATTGGTTAGTGGATCTCTTTCTCCCTTCTCTTACATCTCATAAAGAAGTAATCTCGAATAGCTTTGCTTTGATTGTTGCTGAGGTACTATCACCCTTAGAGTGGGATAGGGTCATTCCGTATTGGATACTTTTCCCAACAACAAATTGGCGACTCCACTGGGGATGAGACCGGTGAATGAAACAACCCAACCCGATGTGATACGGAGGACAAAGTGTCATGTTCATGAGCGACTTGCTACCATTAAAGCTTTGAGGTTCTCCCAATTTTTCCCCAGTCATTTCTGACCAATACCTCTTTATTTTTGTCAAGCTTGAGGAGGTTAACATATGCTTGTTCTATAACCTGCCCTTCGGGCAAGCCCATCGCTATGTTTTAACAAGCCTAGCGATAGGGAAACTCGTTCTCGTCTAAAGACAATTTTGTCGCTATTTAATCATTTTAACGAGTCTAACGACAAGGAAAACTCGGTCCTTTTCATTTTTAGAGAGTCTGAAAAGGTACAGAAAGTCAACTCCAAAATTCCTTTTTCGTCATCTAATCCCTTAAGTCCGAAAAAGTATAAAACAATACAGAAGGGATGAGTTTTCGATAATTTTAACGAGCCGAATAAAACAAGCGCTCGACCTTTTTGTGCAATAATCCCTCAGGTCCAAAAAGATTAAAATCTAGAGGAGGGATAGCTCTTCCGGTCATTTTAACGAGCTGGAAGGCCAAAACTCGGCAAACTTTTCATATTTTACGAGTCAGGAAAAAAGAGCTCAAAGAAGACTCGTCTTTTGAGGAACGAGTGATAAACAGGGATAGCAGCAGATTCCAGGTACAGGTTGGAATTTTCCAATCACGGCAGTGTCACAAGGATGGCTAGGTGAAATCACTCTTCGCAGTTGTTCCTCAAAATGGGTAAACAATCATATGGAGGTGAACGATCGGCCAAATGAAAGTGGAGGTCGCAGGTGCAAAACACGACCAAGGCTTTTTATGGCTAATAAATTTACGATCACAATGGTTATTTACCGGGATAGGTTCATTTTTTTATTTAACAAGCTTGAATGCACCAAAAACACTGCTCAATCTTATGTTTATTTTTTAACGAGCATGAACTATGTGCTAAAACTGCTTGGATCTCGCTTTTCTATTTTTTAACGAGCATAAATTCTGCAGTAAAACTACTCGATTAGTTTGCATGCCCCCAGCATAATAATGCAAATCGAGGTGCATGCCCCCCAAGCTTCATTGCATTCAACTTGGTGGTTGGAATGAAGGGTTACCTTCGAGATCTTCGAAAGACTCGACCTGGAAAGGGAGTCGTTTCATTTTTTTTTTTAATGAGGTTGACACAGTAAGAGAACTATCCTCATGACTCTTTGTTTCATTTTTTAACGAGGTTGACACGAGATAAGAACTGTCCTCAGTGCCCACTGTATTTACAGTATTTCAATTAGGGCGATGATCCATGCTGACAAAATGTTTAGGAATCTTCCGAATCCATTAGATATAGAAGATTTCATTTTGTAGGTTTCCACTGTGGCCACTTCCGCCAGATTACTTGGAGGCGGTAGGGCGAAAGTACCCATTAAGGCAGGGTCTTTTAGGAGACCTACTCCAATATTTTGAAGCGAATGGTTGTTTCCATGGATCATTGGAATGCCTCCCGTAACTTGTGAACTGTCAGGAAAGAAAGTTTGTTGGTCGACGACTGTAATTCCTCCTTGAAAAGGAAATGCAATCTTCTTGAAGTAGGTCGACACAACTACGGCCATGGCATATATCCAGGGCCTTCCTAGTAGGATGTTGTAATCGAGGTTTCCATCAATTACTTCAACATCAATTCCTACTTTTTTGCCCCCCAGTTCAACTTGCAAGTTACTTAAAATCCCGTATGGATTGTATGATCGTCCATCAAAATCTTTTAACATCATTGACGATTTCGACAAGGGTGGTGAGCCTAAATATTTCCAGCAACTCATCGACATGAGACATGTAGATGCCCCCTCATCAATAATTGTTCGATGAACAGTTTTGTTGATGGCTTTCACTTGAATAAGGAAAGCTAGTTGAGCTGGTAACTGAGGGTCATATCCTTTATGATCAAAGGCCACAAGATTGGAATCCATTGGGCCAATCCCACCTATTGCTGATAATAAAGCTTGCTCTTGGGAGGGGCAATTTTGCGGTACCTCAAGTGTCGACATAGTGGACGACGATTGAGCCAGGTCCTCTATTATATTATAATTATGTGCTATTTTGGCACGAGGATTAAATTTCGATTTGTGTACTACTCCCTTTGGCGACTTTATCATTGGTTCAGGAATGTTGGGTGGCACAACTTTGGTTAAAGTTGTCGTCGAACTACTAGGTTGTTCATTGGCCTTGTTATTCGACAGCCGTGGATTCCCGTAATCTTTATTCCTTGTCAAAGAATCATTTTGTTGCTTTGAGGTAGACAACATAAGCACTTGGGATCGGGAAGCATTTTGATTAGCAACCAGATTTTGACCTGGGTTGGGAAACGGATCAGTCAATACTGCTGGGGTTTTTGAACTCTTAAAGAGTTTCTTAACTTCAGCTATATATGGACAATCTTTCATCCAATGATCCTCATCGCATATATGACACCCTGCCGGGGGTTTCGTTTTTCTCCCTTTCTTTTTTTTCTTGCCCTCTGGTTGCTTCAGTCGTTTTCCCTTGTCGATCGACATGGCATTTACTTCTGAGGAAAGAAGTTCTTCATTTGCATTTTGACTAGAAATTTTGTGTTTTCTAATCACGCCATCACCGGCGTGAGAGTCATTGTTTGATTTAGGAGGAGGAGGAATTGAGAATTCCGGTCTAGGGGCGTCAGGTATTTTGTCATAGAGCATGCCGGACTGAGTATAGACCAAGTCCAGATATTGTGCACGAGCGATAACCTGCTCTTCCGTTACGACTCCCCCCTTTGCCACATCTTCCGTGATGGCAGGAAGTAATGACTTGATAAACCATTCAGCTAATAGCTGATCGGGAACGTACGTTTTTACCATCCTACGACGACGTCGCCACTCATGTATATGATCAGATATGTGGGTGGCGGTCGTTTGTTTGAAGTTGGTAAGGAGTTCTGTTCCTGTTTCATACCTTATCGGTAATTGAAAATGGGTTAAAAAGGTTGTGGCTAAGGTACTGAAGTTGTCGAACGAAGCTCTAGGCAATTCAATGTACCATTTTGCCGCTGGACCCGTTAACGTCCTCGGAAAGAGGCGAAGTCTTATCGAATCATCATTCAGGGTGTTTGATGAACACCATAGATGGAATGTCATCACATGATTCGACGGATCTTCACCCGGATTTCAATTAAATTTAGGAATGTCGGATGGAAGTTTATGCGGAATCGTCGGCCACCAAGGGGCATAAGCAATCGGATCATTCGTCAGCCGGTTTAGATCTCGTAATTCTAGAGTTGTTACAAAGGGCAATTGTTGGTTCAGGTTAGGCGAAGCATATCCAGGATAAGATGGTATCGCTTGAGCAATGGGTCTTTGCAGACCAGCATAATGCTGACAACTTTGACAAGGTTGATGGGCATAACCATTATAGCATCGTTGCCCATTACTTACAAAGACTTGTTGCTCAGGTCCTTGATATGATTGCTGGAATGGCGGTTGTTGAGATTGAACCAACTCTGGTTGTTGGACCATTTGCTGTTGACCAATACTAGATGATTGACCAGGATGAGGAGTCACAGTACTTGTTTGAACCTGAGTCGCTCCAGATAAGGAGGCACTACCCAGATAAGATTGTGATTGAGTCGTTGAGACTCTTTCGAAGATCTCGAAGATAAACCTTCATTCCAACCACCAAGTTGAATGCAATGAAGCTTGGGGGGCATGCACCTCAATTTGCATTATTATGCTGGGGGCATGCAAACTAATCGAGCAGTTTTACCGTGGAATTTATGCTCGTTAAAAAATAGAAAAGCGAGATCCGAGCAGTTTTAGCACATAGTTCATGCTCGTTAAAAATAAACATAAGATTGAGCAGTGTTTTTGGTGCATTCATGCTCGTTAAATAAAAAAATGAACCTATCCCGGTAAATAACCATTGTGATCGTAAATTTATTAGCCATAAAAAGCCTTGGTCGTGTTTTGCACCTGCCACCTCCACTTTCATTTGGCCGATCGTTCACCTCCATATGATTGTTTACCCATTTTGAGGAACAACTGCAAAGAGTGATTTCACCTAGCCATCCTTGTGACACTGCCGTGATTGGAAAATTCCAACCTGTACCTGGAATCTGCTGCTATCCTTGTTTATCACTCGTTCCTCAAAAGACAAGTCTTCTTTGAGCTCTTTTCTCCTGACTCCTAAAATATGAAAAGTTTTCCGAGTTTTGGCCTTCCAGCTCGTTAAAATGACCAGAAGAGCTATCCCTCCTCTAGATTTTAATCTTTTTGGACCTGAGGGATTATTGCACAAAAAGGTCGAGCGCTTGTTTTATTCGGCTCGTTAAAATTATCGAAAACTCATCCCTTCTGTATTGTTTTATACTTTTTCGGACTTAAGGGATTAGATGACGAAAAAGGAATTTTGGAGTTGACTTTCTGTACCTTTTCAGACTCTCTAAAAATGAAAAGGACCGAGTTTTCCTTGTCGTTAGACTCGTTAAAATGATTAAATAGCGACAAACTTGTCTTTAGACGAGAACGAGTTTCCCTATCACTAGGCTCGTTAAAACATAGCGATGGGCTTGCCCCAAGGGCAGGTTATAGAACAAGCATATGTTATCCTCCTCAAGCTTGACAAAAATAAAGAGGTACTGGTCAGAAATGACTGGGGAAAAATTGGGAGAACCTCAAAGCTTTAATGGTAGCAAGTTGCTCTTGAACATGACACTTTGTCCTCCGTATCACATCGGGTTGGGTTGTTTCATTCACTGGTCTCATCACCATGGTCTTCGCCAAACCATCCACATTTGGGGTAATGCTACCGATCCATCACATCAGTGTTGTTATATGTTCAAGAGATGTTGTTCAGAAAGAGTCAACCGTGTCCCATCCACTGCCATACATTATCCTTCATCCATCCATGATCGCCACCCTGAATCATATTTCACAGATTGTTTTCATCTCCACTAAAATCATTAGCTCCGTTCCGTGTCACTGATGTGGGATTCATTAAGGCCCTCCTTTGACGGATCGCTTCTTTTCGACTTCAGCTCATTATCCAAGAAGTTTATCTAGGGACAACCCCTCCAGTATTTTGAAGCTTGCATGCCTCAATGGCAAGTTTCTCACTTTCGGCGACAGGTATACATCCATGACCTTCGACCAGAAGATTTTGCGTGGTGTTCGACGCCAAGTCCTTTATTCACACCACGTGAATTGTACTGCAGTACCTTGAGGGTCATTGTCATTATTGGTGATTCCTCTCGCGCTTGTTAACGGTTTACATCATTGACCGGTAATCAAGCGATGTCTTTCCATGTTCGACTTCAGCGCAATTCTCACATGGATCGACTTGTACTTAGAGTGAAGATCGAACGAGTTTGAAGACCCCGGATCTAGTTTCATCCATCCGGGCTGCGATATATATTCAGGAAAAATAAAGACATTTGACATGTACATCATTGCAGCAGATGATCATCCTACTCAAAGGATGATAATTTCAGCAGAGAATTATCATTCTACCATCAGACAATCGTCTGTTCTACGTACCAAAATGAATTTATAAAGCTGAGCATGGGAATGCCCGCCTCAGCTAGATCATGAAAGCAGAATGAATCATAATGTATTGTATTGTATTTTATTACAGGTCACCTCTCAGCGATTGAATGAACTTCGGATCCTCCTGATAAAGAATTTCACCCGATAAACGACCTCATACTTTAGGGGGCAACTGTTATAGACATTTTTGTGCCTTACAGCATGAAGCATGAAATGTCAATAATCTAAGGGATCCAAAGTCCCTAAAACATGTTGTTCCTACCCCTAGAGGAACAAGGTCAGCAAACCACAACACTAAATATCAGTTCTCCACCTGAAAGCACTAAAAAACAAGCTAATTATGGATCATGTCAACTGCTCCACTGAGCATCTGCGCTGAATGTCAACTGCTCCACTCTGTACCTGCATTGAATGTCAACTGCAAAGAAGGCTACTTGCCCTGGGCGAGTTTGGGCAAGTGGCACAGTCATTCCTCAAGGTGTCAATGCCCAGGAAGCTTCCAAAATGACACTTGGATCAGGGAATTCGCCTTGTGATGAGTAAGAGGATCTAGATCTCCAAGTGGAAGCAAGAACCTCCAAGTGGACTCAAGAACTGAAGAATAACTGAAGTGGGAGAGGACACTAGTCAGCTTCATGCCAGCCTCAAGCTGACTCATCCTTTCTCCAAAACTCCTATATATAGAGCTCTCTCATGAGGTCTAAGGGGGCTGGAATCTTGTGAATGTAAGGAAGTGTTGTTGGTTTGAGTATAGAACTATTGGGTGATTTGCTTGAAGGAGGTGAAGAGGAGATTTCTTTCTGCTGGGAGGTGATGCTGGATTGGGCCTTTTATGGTTGTATCACTTCCTGAACTTTACTTCTTCCATTAACAAAGCATTTGAGGTTCTTCTATATGCATGTGTCTCAATGGCGTATTGATACTTGTATATTTGATTTATTCTAATCCTTGAATCAATTATGAATGTATGCTTCTTGTAGTTTCTCTTTCTTGTTATTTTACAGGATCTTGGTGTAGCTGGGCCAGTGAAAGAGCAAGGAGCTGGGAGCGAGCAGCAAAGAGAGGAGATTGGATCAATCATTAGCAGAAGACATCGGTTAGTGGATCTCTTTCTCCCTTCTCTTACATCTCATAAAGAAGTAATCTCGAATAACTTTGCTTTGATTGTTGCTGAGGTACTATCACCCTTAGAGTGGGATAGGGTCATTCCGTATTGGATACTTTTCCCAACAACAGCATGTACACCAACACCCCCCCTTAAGCATAACTTAGGTGAGTGTGATGCAAAATGAATGAGTCCCGGCAACACGGCCATTTTAGGTACCCATATACAATGCATAAAAAGGAGGAAAGAGGGAAAACCCAGTGGGAAGAAAACCCCCCCTCAAAATATAATGCAAAAGTAGAGAAAAGACAACTGCTAGGCAGTCGTGTCCTTCACCCCGAGTGAAAAATCTGAAAAGTCTCTAGGCTGGGATGAGAAGCCGGTCTGGGGCGAAAAACCCTCATGGGGTGCATCGGGAGGACGCGGGTGGGGTAATACTACCTCCAACGCTCGTTCTGGTGGCTCTCGTGAACGCGAAGTAAACCCCTTCGCCAAAGACTTGAAAGCTGACGACGTCTTTGACCAGGTGAATACGGGTATAAACTTCGATGCATACGAAGACATTCCTGTGGAGACAAGCGGAGTCCATGTACCTCCTCCTGTGAATACTTTTGCTGAAATTGATTTAGGAGAGGCCCTAAATCTGAATATCAAGAGGTGTAAGTTTGCAAAGCCGACTCCTGTGCAGAAATATGCAATACCTATTTCGTTAGCTGGCCGAGATTTAATGGCGTGCGCCCAGACCGGGTCCGGTAAGACGGCTGCATTCTGTTTTCCTATTATAGCTGGCATATTGAGGAGCAACCCGCCACCGCGCCCCCGTGCGGGGCGGAAGACGTTTCCTTTGGCTCTTATTCTGTCACCAACAAGAGAATTGTCTTGCCAGATACATGAAGAGGCTCTCCATGCATGCCCCTTCTCGAATTTTTCTTGTGGATGCTTTCCAAGAGCACATCCATTACAAACACCATCTGAAAATTCAATGGTTGGCAATCCTTTGACCATCCCTTGCTTACTAAGCTATTGCATATATCTGAAATTCAAGTGCCCAAATCTCTCCTGCCAAATCCTACTTTCTTCATTTGCATGCGTAAGTAGCAAAATAGAATCTGATTGAGGAACAAAATCAGAAAATGTATACAGACGAGATTGATCATTTACCTTGCCAGATGCAATCTTCAAATTGGTTTGCATGTCATAAATGCTCACGGAATTTGGGGTAAATTCCACTTTCCTTCCGCTGCCTGTGTGTGTCATCTGATACACTGAGAGAAGATTCACAGAAAGCCTTGGAATATGCAAGACATTTTCAAAACTTCCATCTTCGAATTGCACTCTTCCTTGTCCAGTTGCTGCAACTGCAGAATTATCCCCCATGAGAATGGGAGGACCTGAGTATGCATGTAGAGAAGAAAAGGATTCCTTTGAATAAGCCATATGATGTGAAGCTCCTGAATCGATGATCCATTCTTGTGGTGTAGAATGAAGAGCAATCAAAGCATGCCCGTTACCTCTTGGATCTGGTGCTTTTTCTCCAGACTTCTTCTTAGCATTCTCAGGAATGTGGTCTCCAAGATTGTGTTTCTGGAGTGTCTGCGCCATAAAATCTATAGTCTTCTTTATGCATGCAGATTCAGGATGAAAACCACGATGGCAATAATTGCACATTGATTGTCCTTTCGTTCCTTTCCTTTCCTTTGAGCCAGATGATCCATCAGGGGGTTTGGGATGTCCTCCCTTTCTTGGATCAGGATCCTTCTTCCCTTTTCCTTTCTGATGGTCTTTGGAATTTTCCTTTCCTTTTGCATGCACAGTAAGTGCATGCGCTTTGGAATTTTTAAGTGTGCCCATTTTGATGAGCTTATCTTGCTCATGCATCAAAGACTGAATAAAAGAATCCAGTGAGGGCATCTTCCAAGCTGCACCAGTTGCAGATCTGACTGTGTGGAATGTAGAGACGAATACTGCATACTCTGGACCAAGTTTTGATAAAATGGAAAGAATCAACTGATTTTCTTTCTTGGATTTGTCGATCCCGCATCCTTTCAGCTGAACCAACAAGGCTTTATACCTTGTGAAAAAATCTTGAATGTTCTCAAAGTTTCTCGGATCTAATGAGTTTAACTCATTTTCAAGAATGTGACCTTGCATTTCATCCTGTTTTCCAAACAATCCTTCCAAAATTTTCCATACTTCATTTGGAGTTGAACATGATTCAACATGAAATAGCAGTTCCGGAGAAATAGATAAACATAGGATGCCGAAGGCTTCGTCCATGCGATTGAAATATCTTGTTTTCTCCATTGCCGATGTTGGTTCAACTTCTGTTTCCATGGTTATTCGAAATAAGCCTCTACTTCTGAGATGAAGTTGAATCTTTGGCTTCCATTCGAAATAATTATATGGAGTGAGAATTGCCGATTGTGGAAACTCCAATTTAGACTCCATTCTTTGTTGTTTCTTCAATCTTCTGAACCTGCAAATAAAATTGCTTGTGCACTGATTACAAATCCATGTGCTCTGATACCATGTAAGATTTTTGAGATACACAGATCTAGATCTGCAAAACAATAAACAAGCTTGCAAGAGAAGGAAGGAAGCGAGCAAGAATTGAGAAAAGAATGAAATTTGATTCTACAATATTAGTTTTAGAATAAATACATAAAAGCAACTAAGTTAAGCTTAGTTGTACATGCAATAACTAAAGCTAACTAAAGCTAACTAAAGCTAAGTGTGCTTTATCTTATGTTAATGTGTACATGTGCCACATGCAAGCAATAAGTTAACTGGAGCTAATCTAGGTGCATGTACACCAACACAGCTAGTCTAAGTGCATGTACACCAACAACAGCTAGTCTAAGTGCATGTACACCAACACGGTGGGAATGTGGCCAATCAAGTGATTTGAACTTATAGAGAATACTTGAGGATTGGTGCAATTAGACCAGGAAGAAGGGATATGTCCTGTGAGATCGTTCGCATTCATAATCATAGTGTTCACCTGGCTTAGCATACCCAATTCGTAGGGAAGGTTGCCACGAAGGTTGTTTAAACCCAGGTCTATTTCCTCCAGAGAGGATATGTTTCCCAAACACGCCGGGATTGTACCCGTGAGATTGTTAGTGTTCATATAGATTTTCTTTAAACTACGACAGCGACTGAGAGTAGGCGGAATAGAACCTTGGAGCTTATTCCGACCTAAGGAAAGTGTGTTTAAGCGAAGCAAATTTCCCCAATGATAGGGAATATGACCATGAAAACCGTTATTGCTAAGGTCGAGAATCCTGAGAAAGGAGAGATTGCCGAGCAGAGGAGAGATTGTACCTTGTAATCCCATGCTTGAAACATTGAGAGAAACCACTCTCTGTCTGCGCTGATTGCATTTGACACCCGTCCACTCACAGAAGGAAACGTGTGGTTTCCAAGAAGTGGGCAATGATTGCCATGGATCATATGTGATGACAGACATGAATCCAACCAGAGCTTCTTCATTAGAAGCATTGCTAAGATGAGGATGCCCACTAACGGTGGAAAATAGGTGGGGAGTGATAGAGAGAATGAAATAAAAGTAGAGAGGCAATCTCCTAACAAAGAAGCGAAGTGAAGAAACGTGAAGGATCTCCATCCCCTAATGGAAGAGAATGTTTTATGAGGTATAACAATGAGGAAGAATGCATTGACTTACTTAAATAGAACGGAGTTTAATTTAAAACTATAAAAATTAAAACGATACATAAACTTAAAGATGAATACGTATCTCTCAATAAAAAATATGTATTTGATTTAACTACGATAAAAAAATACATATTTGATTCAACTACGATAAAAAAATACGTATATTGATTTAACGACAACGACAATAAATAATGTTAACGAAGTGAATAGTGAAAATGAAGGATTGCATGGTGAAAACTCAATCAACCATTGACGTCATGCTCATGCTTGTGAGCCAAATCGACCATTTTCCTTAACTTATTGTGTTCCTAACAATGAATTTGAAGATGCAATATAGTCTCCTCAAGATGTTATTTTTTACTCCAGTCACCACTCGTGAATATTTCCATTTGTTTTTTCTCATACATTTTCTTTTTTATTTTTTTCTCTTTTTAAAACACATTTTTGTTTAACGTAAATGTAAATTCAGTGAGGTGATACTAAATATTTATCGACCATGCAAATTACACGATTTAGCATGTATTTTTTTGTTGTTGTGTGTGGTATCAAATGTGTCGAGTGGTCTAAATGAGGATGAGGATGCATCACATAGTCGATATGGAGTGATTAGTGATTTTGGTTTATTTAGTACTTGTAAGGGATTTGATCATGGTTGTGGTTGTAGTTGCAGTGTATTTAATGTAAAATTTTATTTTAATTGTGGATATAGATAATTTCAATTCACACACAAAAAAAATGTAAGATATAGATGTTATAAATTTTCATTTAAGACAATTTCTTCATTTTCAGTTATTTTGGTTTATTTAGTACTTCTAGGGGGATCTGGTCATGGTTGCGATGTACTCAATGTAAAACTCTATTTGGTTATGGATACACACTATTTCAATTCACACACAAAAAAATGTAAGATATAGATGTTATAAATTTTCATTTAAGACAATCTCTACATTGTTAAAAATATAGATTGTGTTACATTTGAGTCTTGCCACCACTCTTTTTGACATTTGTAGTATTTTTTTGGGATATCCTCAATATATTTTTGGACCACTAATAGTATTCAAAAAACTCTCAAAAAGTACCTATTAATTTATCTCTTTCTCTTTTATTTTATTTTATTTTTTAAATTATAACGGAAACTTAAGTTTTAGATATAAGGACTCTTATTACTCTTCGGACCACCAAATCCATTTCCATTTAAGGTGATGTTCCTAGTTACCTACCAATCTACCCAATTTCTTCATAAGCATTAATGGAACCATGAAAGAAATAATAATTCTCACCACTCTTTTGAACTAATAATTCAATTCTCATACAAGAAAAATTTGCCTCGTACCTACGAATATACCCCATTACTAACCCATCACTACAAAGTTTGAGTGCAAGGGCATTTAATTAGTTTGAATTTTCAAAATGTATACAAGAAATGTGAAAATATATTAAATATGTTGTCATATGTTTGCACAAAAGGACATTGCTAGGTTTCATAATATAATGGATCACTTGCATGAAATAATAGTGATTGAGATATGCATGCCTTATGCAATATCTATTGTTATATTGTAACCTTTGAAATAAACTCAATCAAAATTCTTCTTCATTGTTAGGATGTAACCACTTTTGTAGACTTTTGTTAGGCATTAATGGAAATATCAAAGATTTTGTGTGGAGGTCTGAATAAGGCATCATCATTTCAATTATATATTGGTTCCTAACTTCACCCAAAACATTGCATTCCCTATCAAAACCGTTGTGAACCCCCTCATTTTCCAAATTGAGAACCTTGATAACAACAATTGTGTCATCATTTAGAACCTCTTTTCACACTTTCCTAAAAAAATCCAACTCTTAATAAGTTGAAGCCACTAAATTCATTTGTTGCAGTAATGATATCTCCATAGGAAATTATTTGATGCCCCATAGTAAAGGATTCCCCAACCTCTATATGAATATGTCTCTTACCATTTTCATTCCTATAAATAAACAAAATATAATAATCATTGCAACAATGACAATATGTACAGGTACTCATAATAATAAGGTTTCCTTAAAAGTGGTAATGGGGTGCATGTTGGCTTGGTTTGGGCTGACCCAGATTCGATCTATATTGCGCACCAACAAAACCCTCAATCACTGGCCCTTTCAGGAACGACCTGCAAGCATATCGCAGTCTCATCCAAAGTGACTATGGGAGGATGCACCAAGTTTTTGCAACCTTGAAGGATGTGGAGATGTGGTATTATTATGTTCTTTTATTCTTAACATTCATAAATCACTTCGCCACATTACATTAATCACTTAAGCATATCATATAAAACCATAAACCATCATTGTGCTGAAATCAAATGCAATTGTAATAACAACAACCCTAAAACAAATAATAACCAAATATGCACGTGAAGACACCAAATTACCGTGGTTCACCCCAATGTGGGGCTACGTCCACAAGAACTGTTTCTTATATAACGAATCTTTGTACAACAAACAGTTCTTGGCATGTGCACTAAGCTGCAGACCCAGGTCTCTGCCACTCAGCTACAGAGCATCGCCTTCAAAGTAAAAATCACAATAGTACAACCATAACACTAATCCGGATCATAAAATATGATTCTCTTCTTGATCCAAGAGGATTTCGTTGATTCAGTTGTATAGGTGTCCAAGTGTTGTTATCAGTGTTCAGTGTCGTTGTCACTTCAGTTCAACTTCGACAATGTTGGTTATGGATCAGGTTGTTTAGGTAATGTTTATGGTTTTCAGGGCGTTCAGTTGAGATGTTTTAGCGCCTGGTTATCAACTTGTGTTCATCGACAGTTCCACCAGGATTGGTCGATGACATGTGTCTTGTCATTCGTCTTCACAGGTTTTGATGTCGACATGGGTGTCGTTGATGGCAAAGGATCGATATGGTTCGGTTGTTGTCGCAACTGTGGTTTGTGTCGACAATATGCATTGGTATGTCATCGTGCGACAAATGTCACTAATGTCGCTTAGTGACGAAATATTGTAAAAGGGTTTTGATGAAATCTATGTATCAAACCCTAAAACTACATCTAAAACCTAATCATAAACCATCAAAACCTAAGTTTTAAACCTATTACCTAAGTCCTAATCCTAACCTACCAAACCTATCGCATGAAAAACTATGTGTTAATACATAAAAAACCCTATGTATAACTCTCAGTCTATATTAAAATGTTAAAACACATAAAAACATTACAAATAAACCAAACATTATCTAAGCCGTGCAGTCAGCCTAAACCGTGTCAGTGAATACATGTGAACAGAGAATGGATTGAACATCGGGTTCAACGCTGCCAATTGACTGTGGAGTTCTCACCACAGCAAAGGTCATGTGATCAGAGCTGGACAGACCGTCCATCAGGTTAACCGCTAAAACTACAACCGCGTCAGGGAAGCTGCCAGATGTAACCACTGGATAGTGGTCACGCGCAGGCAGTTAGCGTAATCATCGCAGAAACTGCCAGGGGAAAATACAGAGGTGGCATCTGGCGGTTAGACTGTTGGCACTCACATGCAACGGTTACAGCCTTCTGCCCGGTTAGCTGACCACCAACAGGGAAGAATTTATAATATGGTTTATTTTGGGTTTTTTGGAACAGTTGGTTGTGAAATTAATTCGGTGACCATGGAACCCTAGCCTAGGTGTCAGGCAACCACAAGACCGAGTTTGTAAACTCATCCTGAGGCAACCAAATTCACCTTGAATCTAGCCAAGGTGGTTTTCATGAACTTGGAGGCCTTTAAAAGGTGGATTTGCTTCTTTGAAGAGATTAGAGTGGTTTTTTTACTTTTGTTTGCAGATTCTGGAGGACATAAGCGATTTTGCTTTCAGTGTTACGGGAGCATCCGGAGTTGGAATTGGGAACTGTAAGCAGTGTTGGAAATCTGGTTCAGAGGGTTATCTGATGACAGTGATTAGAAGTGTCTGTGTGCACATTCAGTCTAGTATTTTCTCTGTGTAATCAACTTCTCCTATTTCAATCCTAATAAAGTGGTCGCCCATCTTGAAAGCGAACGCGGAGACATAGTCCATCATCAATCTCGTTGTCTAGTATTGTTGTGTTTTTACTATTTACACTTCTATTATGCATCTATTTTATGTTTAATAAGTTGTCGTAAAGTGTTCTTCTCAAGCAGTTTTCCTCGATTTCCATGCTTTTAGTTAACATTCAAATCATTAATGGCTAATCAATTCTACATTAGTTTTTATTGAATGATCATTTCAGATCATATAATTTGGTATCAGAGCAAGTTGTGTTTGTAGAATTTTCCATTGAATGTTAACCAGGTTAAAGTCACAATGAGGAGAAGGAATCCTTGAGCAGATCGATCCAGAGATTGGAAAGAGACGAATCAATCATAAATCGACCATGTCAGGACCTAATGCAAGTGAAAACACTGAAACTAAGATGAGTGAAGAATAGTTGCAGTAGGCATTCTTGACTATGCAGCAGATTTTGGGATAATTGTACGAAGACAAGAAGACTAGAGAGGCAGATTCTTCTTCAAAGACATCAAAGAAGGACAAAGGTAAAGGGAAGACTGATAAACCACCTACACCTCAATCATCTCCATCATCATCATCTTCTTATTCTTCCAGTGCAAAATCTAAAACAGAAAAGAAACCTAAGAAAACATCTCTTTTGAAACTTGATGTTAAATTTGAGTTTCCTATTTATGATGGTGAAATGAATCCTGAAAAGCTAGATAACTGGATTAAGTAGTTAGAATTGTATTGTCACATTCAGAACATTTCTAGCGATAAAACTAAAATTCAGTTAGCTACACTTAGAATGGGGGGAACAACTTTAATCTGTTGGGAAAGTAAAACTCAGCTAGATGTAAAGCGTAAAAAAAAAGTCATCTCGTCATGGTCTATGTTTTTAAAAGCTCTTAGGAAACAGTTCTATCCTTTAGGATACATGCAACAATCTATTATTGATTGGCAGCATCTGAGGCAAGGTAAAGGGTAGAGTGCTCAGGAGTTTACTCAGGAATTCATAAAGAAAGCATTAGCGCTTGGTATTTCATTGGATACATGTGAAACTTTTTTAAAATACATCGGCATTTTACATTCATATTTTTAGCATACATTATTGATGTTTAATCCTGATGATTTTGATGAGGTGTGTGTTCAGGCCATACATATTGAATCAAGTGGTAGACCATTCAAGTTTTCATCGCAGTCATCCAAAGAGTTGGAAACCAAAGATTCCAGTGACAGTAAGGGGAAGAACAATTCGAAGAGAAAGAAATTAGCGATCGTTCAGAAGGAAAGACCTACTTGTTCTCATTGCCAGAGAATCAGTCATGATGAATTGAAGTGTTGGAAACTTCATCCAGAACTTAAGCCCAAAAAGTTCCTTAAGGAGAAGGATGAAAAGAAGGCCATTGCAGCAGTCTAGCAGGATCTAGGTTCAGATTCAGGTGATGAAAGGAGGATAACCGCCATGGTTACGACAAGTAAAACTTCTGATACTGGTTCAAGTTCGAAAACTATTGCATCTTCTTCAAACATAAATCCTTCACATGAGGATAAAAGAGTTGAATTATTTAACATAAGGATAACTTCTAAGCATACAAAGATAGATACAATGTTTGACAGTGGATCACAGGTGAATTTAATCTCTGAATATTTAGTTAAAAGTTTGGGTTTGGAAACACGAAACCATCCAAGACCTTACCCATTAGGATGGCTAAATAAATAAACTCAGATAAAAGTCACCAAACAGTGTCGATTAAGATTTTCCATTACAGTTAATTACATTGATGAAGTGGAATTAGATGTGGTTCCAATAGACATATGTGGAGTTGTCTTAGGAAGTCCTTATCTTTATGATCGTGATGCAGTATTTTATAGGAGAGAACATAAATATCACCTTAAGAAAGATGGGGTTGAATTTATTGTTAGGGCACATCAAAGTAAAAATCACTTGAATTCAGTTAATGTTAATCAGATGAAGTGATTAATAAGTTCAAACAAGCAGTTTGTAATCATGTGTGTAAAGGATCAACATAAGAATCAACATGATTCTTGTTTAAGTTATGCAACTCAACTTAAAGATGGTTTGTTTAAAGAGATAGAAACAATTCCAGTTCTATGTAAAACCAAACATCTTATTCATGAGCAGGGATTACAACATGAATTACAGTTTGTGCCTAAAGCTCCTCTTCCTAATGTCATAATGAATCAATTCAGTTTAAGTTTGGAACTTAACAGTTGCAGGGATACAGGTCAGTATTGGGGAAAGTTAGTGTTCAATTTCTCTTATATTGTGTCACCATCTCATGTCTTGAACAGTTTGGAAACCTCTTTTCAAGTGGAGAGGAAACCTATTTGTTTTCATATCAAAGCCTTTTCTAAAGCATTATCAAAGTAACCAATGCAACTAAGGGAAACTTATGCATCAGAGGAAAGTGCTAATCAATGGAAACATCATGTAAAAACATGAAGGAAAAGTGATTCAAATAAATCAACAACGAAATCAATACTTTCATAATCAAACTAAGTTGCAACAAATTTCACCTTACAGTTGGATAGGTTCATTGCAGCAAGTTCACTTAGTAAATAGGAATCAGGAAAGTATAGTTAGTTTGATGTCAAGTATACCTTTGATTGTCTATGTCATTCTGCAAAATAGATTGTTTATACATGTTGATGGTATTAAAAAACATTCAGTAGAGACTGTTTTCAAAGATTATGAATCACTAACTCATGATTCTTCGTGGAAAGAATTCAATTGCCATGTTGATAACAAGTTGTTTTCCCATTGTCGCAAGTTTTTCATACTACAGATGGATGAAACAGTTCACCGACTTGAAAAGTGCCATGGTCAACATCATTAGGGTCATCACTTGCAGGTGATTGATCGAAGGTATTGGTACATCATCAGGTCAAGGTGGAAAGAGAGGGAGTTCTACCCTCATCGACTAATTGTTTAGTCAAACTTTTGTGGTCCAAAAGCTTTCAAGTGGAGAGGAATGATCCAGGAGGATTCTGTTGATTCAGTTGTACAGGTGTCCAAGTGTCGTCATCAGTGTTCAATGTCATCGTCACTTCAGTTCATCTTCGATAGTGTTTGTTATGGATCAGGTTGTTTAAGTAATGTTTATGGTTTTCAGGGCGTTCAGTTGAGATGTTTTAGTGCCTGGCTGTCGACTTGTGTTCAACAATAGTTCCGCTAGGATTAGTAAACGACATGTGTCTTGCCGTTCGTCTTCACAGGTTTTGATGTCGACATGGGTGTCGTTGATGGCAACGGATTTATATGGTTTGGTTGTCATCGCAACTATGGTTTATGTCGACAATATGCATTGGTATGTCATCATGCAACAAACGTCGCTAATGTCGCTTAGTGACGAAAGATTGTAAAAGGGTTTTGATGAAATCTATGTATCAAACCCTAAAACTACATCTAAAACCTAATCATAAACCATCAAAATCTAAGTTCTAAACCTATTACCTAAGTCCTAATCCTAACCTACCAAACCTATCACATACAAAACTATGTGTTAATACATTAAAAACCCTATGTATAACTCTCAGGCTATATTAAAATGTTAAAACACATAAAAACATTACAAATAAACCAAATAGTGTCTAAGCCATGTAGTTAGCCTAAACCGTGTCGATGAATACATGTGAACAGAGAATGGATTGACCGTCAGGTTAAACGCCGCCAGTTGACCGCGGTGTTCTGACCGTAGCAGAGGTCATGTGATCAGAGCTGGATAGACCGTCCGTCAGGTTAACTGCCAGAACTACAACCACGTCGGGGAAGCCGCTAGATGTAACCACTGGATAGTGGTCACATGCAGACAATTAGTGCAACTGTCATCGGAACCGCCGGGGGAAAACACAGAGGTGGAATCTGGTGGTTAGACCGTTGGTGCTCACATGTAGCAGTTACAACCTTCTGCCCGGTTAGCTGACCACCAGCGTGGAAGAATTTATAATATGGTTTATTTTTGGTTTTTTGGAATAGTTGGTTGTGAAATTAATTCAGTGACCATGGAACCCTAGCCTAGGTGTCAAGCAACCACAAGACCGAGTTTGTAAAATCATCCTGAGGCAACCAAATTCACCCCAAGGTGGTTTTCATGGACCTGGAAGCCTTTAAAAGGCAGATTTTCTTCTTTGAAGATATTAGAGTGGTTTTTTATTTTTGTTTGCATATTCTGGAGGACATAGGCGGTTTTGTTTTCCATGTTACGGGAGCATCTGGAGTTGGAATTGGGAACCGTAAGCGGCATTGGAAAGTTGGTTTTGAGGGCTATCAGATGACAGTGATCAGAAGTGCCTGCATGCACATTCAGTCTTGTCTTTTCTCTGTGTAATAAACTTCTCCTGTTTCAATCCTAATAAAGCGGTCACCCATCTTGAAAGCGGACCCGGAGACGTATTCCATCAGGGACGAACTCCATCATCAATCTCGCTGTCTGGTATCGCTGTGTTTTTGTTGTTTTCACTTCTGTTGTGCATCAATTTTATGTTTAATCAGTTGTCGTAAAGTGTTCTTCTCAAGCAGGTTTCCTCGATTTCCATGCTTTTAGTTAACATTCAAATCATTAATGGCTAATCAATTCTACATCAGTTTTTATTGAATGATCATTTCAGATCACTTCTTATTATTTTACCCTATATATATTATTATATCAAAGGTTACATCGTCAAAATAACATGGTCCACCTACCATGGACTCCCTAAAACAAGCAACTATGTGTTGTTGGGAAAAGTATCCAATACGGAATGACCCTATCCCACTCTAAGGGTGATAGTACCTCAGCAACAATCAAAGCAAAGCTATTCAAGATTACTTCTTTATGAGATGTAAGAGAGGGGAGAAAGAGATCCACTAACCGTTGTCCTCCGCTAATGATTGATCCAATCTTCTCTCTTTGCTGCTTGCTCCCAGCTCCTTGCTCTTTCACTGGCCCAGCTACACCAAGATCCTGCAAAATGACAAGAAGGGGAAACTACAAGAAGCATACATTCATAATTGATTCAAGGATTAGAATAAATCAAATATACAAGTATCAATACGCCATTGAGACACATGCATATAGAAGAACCTCAAATGCTTTATTAATGGAAGAAGTAAAGTTCAGGAAGTAATACAACCATAAAAGGCCCAATCCAGCATCACCTCCCAGCAGAAAGAAATCTCCTCTTCACCTCCTTCAAGCAAATCACCCAATAGTTCTATACTCAAACCAACAGCACTTCCTTACATTCACAAGATTCCAGCCTCTTAGACCTCATGAGAGAGCTCTATATATAGGATTTTTGGAGAAAGGATGAGTCAGCTTGAGCTTGGCATGGAGCTGACTAGTGTCCTCTCCCACTTCAGTTATTCTTCAGTTCTTGAGTCCACTTGGAGGTCCTTGCTTCCACTTGGAGATCTAGATCCTCTTACTCATCACAAGGCGAATTCCCTGATCCAAGTGTCATTTTGGAAGCTTCCTGGGCATTGACACCTTGAGGAATGACTGTGCCACTTGGCCAAACTCGCCTAGTGCAGGTAGCCTTCTTTGCAGTTGACATTCAGCGTAGGTACACAGTGGAGCAGTTGACATTCAGCGCAGATGCTCAGCGGAGCAGTTGACATGATCCAGAATTAGCTTGTTTTTGAGTGTTTTCAGGTGGAGAACTGATATTTAGTGTTGTGGTTTGCTGACCTTGTTCCTCTAGGGGTAGGAACAACATGTTTAGGGACTTTAGATCCCTTAGATTATCGAAATTTCATGCTTCATGCTGTAAGGAACAAAAATGTCTATAACAGTTGCCCCCTAAAGTATGAGGTCATTTATCGGGTGAAATGCTTTATCAGGAGGATCCGAAGTTCATTCAATCGCTGAGAGGTGACCTGTAATAAAATACAATACAATACATTATTTTTCATTCTGCTTTCATGATCTAACTGAGGCGGGCATTCCCATGCTCAGCTTTATAAATTCATTTTAGTACATAGAACAGACGATCGTCTGATGGTAGACTGATAATTCTCTGCTGAAATTATCATCCTTTGAGTAGGATGATCATCTGCTGCAATGATGTACATGTCAAATGTCTTTATATTTCCTGAATATATATCGCAGCCCAGATGGATGAAACTAGATCCGGGGTCTTCAAACTCGTTCGATCTTCACTCTAAGTACAAGTCGATCCATGTGAGAATTGCGCTGAAGTCGAACATGGAATGAAATCGCTTGATTACTGGTCGACAATTTAAACCGTTAACAAGCGCGAGAGGAATCACCGATAATGATGATGACCCTCAAGGTACTGTAGTACAATTCACGTGGTGTGAATAAAGGACTTGGCGTCGAACACCACGCAAAATCTTTTGGTCGAAGGTCATTGATGCCTGTCGCCGGAAGTGAGAAACTTGCCATTGAGGCATGCAAGCTTCAAAGTACTGGGGGGTTTGTTCCTAGATCGACTCCTTGGATAATGAGCTGAAGTCGACAAGAAGCGATCCGTCAAAGGAGGGCCTTAATGAATCCCACATCAGTGACACGGAACGAAGCTAATGATTTTAGTGGAGGTGAAAACAATCTGTGAAATATGATTGAGGGTGGCGATCATGGGTGGATGAAGGATAATGTATGGCAGTGGATGGGACACGGTTGACTCTTTCTGAACAACATCTCTTGAACATATAACGACACTGATGTGATGGATCGGTAGCATTACCCCAAATGTGGATGGTTTGGCGAATACCATGGTGATGAGACCGGTGAATGAAACAACCCAACCCGATGTGATACGGAGGACAAAGTGTCATGTTCATGAGCGACTTGCTACCATTAAAGCTTTGAGGTTCTCCCAATTTTTCCCCAGTCATTTCTGACCAGTACCTCTTTATTTTTGTCAAGCTTGAGGAGGATAACATATGCTTGTTCTATAACCTGCCCTTCGGGCAAGCCCATCGCTATGTTTTAACGAGCCTAGCAATAGGGAAACTCGTTCTCGTCTAAAGACAAGTTTGTCGCTATTTAATCATTTTAACGAGTCTAACGACAAGGAAAACTCTGTCCTTTTCATTTTTAGAGAGTCTGAAAAGGTACAGAAAGTCAACTCCAAAATTCCTTTTTCGTCATCTAATCCCTTTAGTTCGAAAAAGTATAAAACAATACAGAAGGGATGAGTTTTCGATAACTTTAACGAGCTGAATAAAACAAGCGCTCGACCTTTTTGTGCAATAATCCCTCAGGTCCAAAAAGATTAAAATCTAGAGGAGGGATAGCTCTTCCAGTCATTTTAACGAGCTGGAAGGCCAAAACTCGGCAAACTTTTCATATTTTACGAGTCAGATGAAAAGAGCTCAAAGAAGACTCGTCTTTTGAGGAACGAGTGATGAACAGGGATAGCAGCAGATTCCAGGTACAGGTTGGCATTTTCCAATCACGGCAGTGTCACAAGGATGGCTAGGTGAAATCACTCTTCGCAGCTGTTCCTCAAAATGGGTAAACAATCATATGGAGGTGAACGATTGGCCAAATGAAATGGAGGTGGCAGGTGCAAACATGACCAAGGCTTTTTATGGCTAATAGATTTACGATCACAATGGTTATTTACCGGGATATGTTCATTTTTTAATGAGCTTGAATGCTCAACCTTATGTTTATTTTTTAACGAGCATGAACTATGTACTAAAACTGCTCGGATCTCGCTTTTCTATTTTTTTAACGAGCATAAATTCCGCGGTAAAACTGCTCGAATTTAAGTTTGCGTGCCCCCAGCATAATAACGCAAATCGAAGTGCATGCATATTGGTCACTATTTAAGCATAGTAACGCTTGAGGTACAGCCCGTTACGGGGCTACGCCAGTGGAATTCCGTCATAATCCATTAACTCGTAGGCTCCTTTTGCTAACACCCTCTTAACAATATAGGGGCCCATCCATAAGGACTTGAATTTTCCTGCTCCCAATTTATCGGACTCTTGGTCATAAAGCAAGACCAAATCACCTTCTGAGAAGACACGGGGTTTGACACTTTTGTCAAACTGAGCCTTGACTCGTTTCTTATGGGCTTCGTTAGCCAAAGCGGCATCACGACGGGTTTCATCCAATTGGATTAATTCCAAGAAATGAGCCTCTTCTTCTGAAGTTCCGGGGAGAAGATCGACTGCGAGTTTAAGCGACGAAATTTCGCACTGGATCGGCAAGACTGCCTCCAGTCCATACACCAGTTGAAAAGGTGTGAACATGGTTGTGTTCTTTACCAATGTTCGGTAAGCCCACAAGGCTGAGTATAGGATTAGGTGCCACCTTCTTTTATGAACCCCGATCATCCTTTGCAACATACGCTTCAGGACCTTGCTGATTGCCTCAACTTGTCCGTTGGCTTGCGGATAATATGGGGTAGAGCTGTCGTGAGATAGCCCTAGCTTAGCAGCTAATTCGACAATCATGTGATTGCGAAAATGCGACCCATGATCTGTAATTATAGCCTGTGGTACGCCGAACCTGACGACTACATGATTGAAAAAGAAAAGGGCAGCTGTTTCACCAGTGTTATCCAATGTAGGCATCGCCTCGGCCCATTTGGTAAAATAGTCAACAACGACTATAATATACCCATGCCCCCCGGTCGAGGTGGGGTTACATTGCATGAAATCGATGCCCCACTTGGCGAAGGGCCCAATAGCAAATATCGGCTGTAGAGGTGTGGGTGGTCGTCTGGTTTTGCTATCAAAAATTTGACAAGCATGGCAACTTCTGACTACTGTTATGCAATCTTTGAACATGGTTGGCCAGAAGTATCCTGCTCGTAATATTCTTTGTGCTGTTGCATATCCAGATTGATGCCCCCCACACGCGCCTGAATGACAATCATTCAGGGATTTTTCAGCCTCCTCATGGGTAAGGCACCTCCTCAGAACTGTATCGATACCACGACGGTAAAGTGTATCACCGACGATCATGTAGTCTTTTGCTTGGTATCGTATACGTTTTTGTTCGGAGCGAGAGGTGTTTGGCCTGAACTTTTGGGTTTGGAGATAAAATATGATATTTCCATACCACTCATCGCTTACAGATATCAGAAACAAACTTTCGTCCACGATTGACTCTTCCGATGTTTCATCGTTGGACAACGATGGGAGATCGCACAATAATTCTGCGAAAACTAGAGCTTTCTTTGATTTGGATTTTACAAATTCCAAATCAAACTCTTGAAGGATCGCTATCCATTTTGAATATTTTCCCCCCAGAAACTGTCGTGACAGTATATACGTCATGGGGTTGCAATCTGACAAGATGGTAGTTTTGTGAAAGAGGACATAATGTCTAAACCTTTGAATCGCTTGAACAGCTGCAAGCGCTAGTTTTTCAACATAAGAATATTTACTTTATGTATCATTTAAGTTTTTACTTAAATAATAGATAGGATGTTCAATTCCATCGACTTCTTGAACTAAAACCATCGCAATGGTCATATCCGCTGCAGCCAGATATAGGTTAAAATCTCTTTGATAGTCTGGGGCGTACATTAATGATGCTTTTACTAGACAATCTTTCAGAGCATCAAAGGAAGCTTGCGCCACCTGGTCACAGACAAAAGGTACATCCTTTTTTAAAAGACGAGTATAACCCTTAGCAAGTTCTGCGTAATTTGGAATGAACCTCCTCAGAAAGTTTTCTTTGCCTTGGAGTTTCTGAATCTGAAGCAAATTTGAAGGTGGAGGCAAATTAATGATTGCCTGAACCTTACAGGGGTCGAGATGAATCCCATCCTTAGAGACTACAAGGCCAAGTAAATGACCAGAACCGACGCAAAACACACATTTGTGTGGATTGAGTCTTATCTTGTAGTGTCGGCAACGTAGAAATATCGCTCTTAAATGCTGCGGATGATCAGTCCGCTTTTGCGAATGAGCCGGAAGATCGTCGAGATAAGGTTGAACAATGTTCTTGATGTCATGAAAAGCATAATTCATTGCCCTCTGAAACGTCGCTCCTGTGTTCTTCAAACCAAAGGGTAATTTTCGATAAGAAAATGTGCCCCACGGACAAATAAATGCAGTCTTTGATTGGTCCTGTGGGCGGATATTTATTTGATTATACCCGGAAAATCCATCCATAAATGAAAAGATTTCACATCCGGTGCATTCATCAATTATCTGGTCGATGAAGGGTGTAGGGTAGTTGTCCTTCGGACAAGCTTGGTTTACATCCCTATAATCGACACACACTCTAATCGTCCCTTGTTTCTTCATAACAGGGACAATATTCGATACCCAATCGGTTAGAGGAACCGGGTAGATGAATCCAGCATGGAGAAGTTTTTCAACTTCTGCCTTAATGGTAGCGGCTTTCTTCGGGTGCACTTGCCGAAGCCGTTGTCTTACTGGTTTGACATTAGGATACATTTTAATTTCATGTTCAACGATACTCGAGTCAATGCCTGGCATTTCATCATATGACCAAGCAAAGACATCTCTGAATTCGCGGAAAAGAGCGCCATATATTTCCAGTTCTGAAGGGGAACAATCTTTGCCGACATAAATATTCTCTACAACATCTGTTTTAGTCGAGATATTTATGGCTATAATCTCTTCAATATTGGATAGGTTTCGCTCGGAATCCACCGTATTTACAGTATTTGTTAGGAATTCAAATACTGAAGGGTGATAAAGATCAATTTGAGTATCTTCTTCATATTCCAGAAGAAGGGAACGATGGTGGTGATCGTTCCATGGTGCCCCCTCAATCATCATTGATTGTAAGATTCCTTCGTTAGTCCCATGTACTTTCGACCAAGGATCTAATGAGGTACCATATTCTCTAGACCTATCTACCCAAACGCTTGACGAGCGTTGATTTGGGCTCGCCTCCCATGCTTGAAACATTGATTGCTACAATATTTCTAAAGGGCTTGGGGGCAAAACCATTACACGATCCATGTCGACCTTCGTGGAAGATATCATGTTGCAGGTTGCTACAAACGGTACATTTCCTGTATAAATAGGAGGTGGTAGCGCGAAAGTTCCCATCAATGTGGGGTCTTTCAATAATCCTACTCCGATATCTTGAATTGAATGGTTGCTCTCATGGATCATGGGAATGCTTCCTGTAACTTGTGAGCCATTAGGGAGGAAATTCTGTTGGTCGACGATCGTAATCCCTCCTTCAAATGGGAATGCGATCTTCCTAAAATAAGTCAACACGACAGCTGTCATGGCATAAATCCATGGTCTACCCAGTAGGATGTTGTAGTCAAGGTTTCCATCGATGACCTCAACATCAATTTCTACTGTTTTTCCTCCTAGTTCAACTTTCAAGTTATTAAGGATACCATAAGGGGTATAAGTCCTTCCGTCGAAAGCTTTTAATGTCGTCGAAGATCGCGACAAGGTTGGAGATCCTAAAGTTTTCCAGCAGCTCATCGACATAATACATGTCGAAGCTCCCTCATCAATAATTGTTCTGTGAACAGTTTTGTTGAGGGCTTTCACTTGAATAAGGAAAGCTAATTGAGCTGGTAACTGAGGATCATATCCTTTGTGATCAAAGGATACAAGATTGGAATCCTTAGGATCAACCCCACCAATTGCTGATAACAAGGCCTGCCTTTGGGATGGACAATTTTGTAATACCTCAAGAGTCGACATAGCGGATGGCGATTGTGCCAAATCTTCCACTATGTTATAATGCTGTGCCGCTCTGGCGCGAGGATTAAATGACGACTTGTGTATTACACCCTTTGGCGGTTTTATTGTTAATTCAGGGATGGTGGGCGTTACCACTTCTGACGAAGTTGTTGTTGAACTACTTGGTTGATCTTTACCTTTTTCGTTCGACAGCTGAGGATTCCCATAATCTTTGTTCCTTGTCGAAATCAAAGCATCATTCTGCTGTTTCGAAACCGACAACATAAGTACTTGCGACGGGGAAGCATTTCCACTATCAACCAGATTTTGAACTGGGTTGGGAAATGGATCAGTTAACATCGCTGAGGTTTGGGAACTTTTAAAGAACCTCTTTAACTCGGCTTTGAATGGGCAATTCTTTGTGCTATGATCCTTATCATCACATATTAGACATGGATAATTTTGTTTCCCTTTCCTAGGAGGGTTCGAAGAATTCTTTCTAGGGGATGACTCACCCTGTTTCTTCTTCCTCCCTTTGTTTTGCTTTTTCTTGCTTCCCGGTTGATTGGTTTCTTTGCCTTTATCTTCTGATACGGCATTTACTTCCGAAGCAAGAATTTCTTCTTTTGCATTTTGATCCAAATTCTTACGAGATTTCTTTGACGAAGCCTTTATTGATTTCGCGTTTGCCGTGCCAATCACGCCATCACCGGCATGAGAGTCACTATTTGATTTAGGAGGGGGAGGAATTGAAAATTCTGGTCTAGGGGCGTCTGGTATTTTGTTGTAGAGCGTGCCGGACTGAGTATAAACTAAGTCCAAATACTGTGCACGAGCAATAACTTGCTCCTCTGTTACGACTCCCCCCATTGCCACATCTTCCGTTATAGCAGGAAGTAACGACTTTATAAACCACTCAGCTAACAGATGATCGGGAACGTATGTTTTCACCATCCTACGACGACGACGGCACTCATGTATATGATCAGATATATGGGTGGCGGTTGTCTGCTTGAAGTTGGTTAATATTTCTGTTCCCGTTTCATACCTTATTGGTAATTGAAAATGGGTTAGGAAAGTCGTGGCTAGGGAACTAAAATTGTCGAAAGAGGCTCTTGGCAATTCAATATACCATTTAGCCGCTGGACCTGTCAATGTCCTCTGAAAAAGGCGAAGCCTTATCGAATCGTCGTTTAGGGTGTTCGACGAACACCACAGATGAAAAGTCATCACGTGATTCGATGGGTCTTCACCTAGATTTCCATTGAATTTAGGAATGTCAGATGGAAGTTTATGAGGAATCGCTGGCCACCAAGGGGCATAAGCAATCGGATTGTTGGTTAACCGGTGTAAATCGGGTAACTCTAAAGTCGCCACGAATGGTAACTGTTGATTCAGGTTAGGCGAAGCGTAACCAGGGTACGATGGAATCGCTTGAGCAGTGGGCCTTTGCATACCCGCATAATGTAATTGATGTTGGTATGACTGATACGGTTGGTGGACTTGACCACTGTAAAGTGGTTGGTTTTGACCGTTTTGGATATACGGCTGTCCACTGTTCGCAAAGATCTGCTGCTCAGAACCTTGGTACACTTGCTGGAATTGCGGTTGTTGGTATTGCACAAGCCATGGTTGTGAAGCCATGTTCTGTTGTGCTATGCTAACCGTTGGACCGAGGTGTGGGGTAATTGTACCCATTTGGACCTGTGTCGCCCCACCAGTTGGCGATTGTGGTTGTGACCCATGGTCAAGCGGCTGTTGCATTACAACCTGAGAAATCTGAGGTTGACATGCAACAGGTATCGCTTGAACTTGTGACACTGTTACAATAGCCGGTGTGGTTGGGATGTTCGTCATAGGTACACACTGTTGCATAGAATATACAACCCTTGGTTGTTGAGGTAGCATAGGTACCCAACTACTTGATGCAATTCCAGTATAACCTGAATACTGTTGAGAACTGCCATATGGATATCCTCCCGGAGGAGGTAGTGAAAGGGCATACTTCCCCCCATACGGTAGCAATCCGGAACTCAGAGAGATTGTTAGTCCTTGAGGACTGGATGGCCCAAAATGACCTCCATGAGGATCAATCTGTCGAGTTTCAACGTAAGAGTTGCCGGATATTATTCCAGATGAACAAACTGGAACAGACCATACTGTTGAAATAGTCCCTTGGTGGACTCCTTCTAGCTGTTGAGAGCTAGTTGGGACAGCTGGTATGCCGGCAAACATTGTCGGAGTGACGGTAGGGACTTCTGCTATCGCTGTGTCATTTGACACAGTCCTAGATGATGACGGTTGTTCAGACATTTTAAGTCTATCCAATAGATTGCCTAGCGATTCTACAAGAACTTCTGCTTGTGGTGGATTAACTTCTGATGAAGGAAATAGAGTGACCCCGACTCCAAAATGGGTTGGAGTACTTGTTGTGGGGAAAAGTATCCGATGCGGATGACACTAACCCTTTCTAAAGGTGACAGTCTTTAGCAACAACTGAATGATAAAGTTTTCATGTTCCACTTTATGAAAGCACAGAGAGAATGGAAAGAGGGTCAACCAACCTGGTGTCTTGCGCTTAGTCGATCCTTGTCCTTCTCTCTTTGTAGCCTGCTCCCAGCTCTTTTGCTCTCCAAGCCGATCCAGCTACACACAGAACCTGCACAACAAAAGAGAGCAAACTACAAGATACAAGCACTCATAATTGAAGCATGGATTAGGTTACATCAAATATACATGTAAACACAAAAGCATCTATGTAAAACAAGTATATAGGAGAACATGCAAACATTATTGATAGAAAGTAACAGGGTTCCAGAGGAAGTTACAACCAATGATGTTGGCTCCAATCCAGCAGCACCTCCTCGGCAGCAAGAAACTCTCTTCTTCACCTCTAGTAAAACAATCACCCAATAATCCTGGCGGTATACCAACAGCACCTCCTTGCTTATACAAAATTCCAGCCTCCCTAGACCTCATAGAAGAGCTCTATATATAGGGTAGAAGAAGAAAGGATGAGTCAGCTTGAGACTGACATGAAGCTGCCTTGTGTCCTCTCCCTCTTCAGTTAATCTTCAGTTCCTGTGTCCACTTGGAGATCCTTGCTTACACATGCTGATCAAGTACCTCTTACTCATCACAGGGCGAATCTCATGAACCAAGTGTCAGTTTGGAAGGTTCCTGGGAAATTGACACCTTGCAGGATGACTGTGCCACTTGGCCAATCTCGCCCAGCGGAGGTAGCCTTCATAGTTTTTGACTTCCAGCGCAGGTACAAAGTGGGACAATTGCATTACAGCGCAGAAGCTCAGTTAAGCAGCTGACATGATCCAAAATAAGCCTGTTTTGAAGTGTTTTTGGGTGGAGAACTGATTGGAAGTGCTGTTGGTTGATGACCTTGTTCTTTTAGGGGTAAGAACAACATGTTTAGGGACTGAGGATCCCTGTAATTATTGACATTCCCTGCTCCTTGACGCGAGGCACAAAAATGTCTATAACAGTTGCCCCCCTAAAATATGAGGCCGTTCATCGGGTGAAATGCTTTAGCTAGAGGGTCCAAAGTTCGTTCCAGTGCTGAGGAGAGTGCCCTGTAATACAATACAATACAATACATTATCTTTCATTCAATTTTCATGGTCTAGCTGAGGCGGGCATTCCCATGCTCAGCTTTTATAAATACATTTTGGTACATACGACAGACGATCGTCTGATGACAGACTGATAATCTTCCGCTGAAATTATCATCCTTGGATAGGATGATCATCTGCTGTAATGATGTACACGGCAAATGTGCTTTATATTCCTGAATATATATCGCAGCCCGGATGGATGAAACTAGATCCGGGGTCTTCAAACTCGTTCGATCTTCACTCTAAGTACAAGTCGATCCACGTGAGAATTGCGCTGAAGTCGAACATGGAAAGACATCGCTTGATTACCGGTCAATAATGAAAACCGTTAACAAGCGCGAGAGGAATCACCAATAATGACGATGACCCTCAAGGTACTGCAGTACAATTCACGTGGCGTGAATAAAGGACTTGGCGTCGAACGCCACGCAAAATCTTCTGGTCGAAGGTCATTGATGTATACCTGTCGCCGGAAGTGAGAAACTTGCCATTGAGGCATGCAAGCTTCAAAGTACTGATGGGGGTGTTCCTAGATCAACTTCTTGGATAATGAGCTGATGTCGACAAGAAGCGATCCGTCAAAGGAGGGCCTTAATGAATCCCACATCAATGACACGGAACGGAGCTAATGATTTAGTGGAGGTGGAAACAAACTGTGACATATGATTCAGGGTGGCGATCATGAAATGGATGAAGGATAATGTATGGCAGTGGATGGGACATGGTTGACACTTTCAGAATGACCCCTCTTGAACATATAACGACACTGATGCGATGGATTGGTAGCATTACCCCAAATGGATGGTGTGGTGAGGACCATGGTGATGAGACCGGTGAATGAAACAACCCAACCCGATGTGGTACGGAGGAAAAGTGTCATGTTCAAGAGTGACTTGCTACCTTTAAATTTTGATGTTCTCCCAATTTTTCCCCAGTCATTTCTGATCAGTACCTCTTTATTTTTGTCAAGCTTGAGGAGGATAACATATGCTTGTTCTATAACCTGCCCTTCGGGCAAGCCCATCGCTAAGATTTAACGAGCCTAGCGATAGGGAAGCTCGTTCTTGTCTAAAGACAAGTTTGTCGCTATTTAATGAATTTAACGAGTCTAACGACAAGGATAACTCGGTCCTTTTCATTTTTAGAGAGTCTGAAAAGGTACAGAAAGTCAACTCCATAATTCCTTTTTCGTCAGCTAATCCCTTAAGTCCGAAAAAGTATAAAACAATACAGAAGGGATGGATGTTCGGTACTTTTAACGAGCCGAACAAGACAAGCGCTCGATCCTTTTGTGCAATAATCCCTCAGGTCCAAAAAGATTAAAATCTAGAGGAGGGATAGCGTTCCGGTCGTTTAACGAGCTGGAAAGCCAAAACTCGGCAAACTTTTCATATTTTACGAGTCAGTGAAAAGAGCTCAAAGAAGACTCGTCTTTTGAGGAACGAGTGATAAACAGGGATAGCAGCAGATTCCAGGTACAGGTTGGAATTTTCCAATCACAGCAGTGTCACAAGGATGGCTAAGTGAAATCACTCTTCGCAGATGTCCCTCAAAATGGGTAAACAAACATAGGGAGATGAACGATTGGCCAAATGAACGGATGGAGGTGAGACTGCAAGAACACGACCAAGGGCTTTAATATGGCTGTCAAAGGTTACATTTACCAAGGTTATTTACCGGTTCATTTTTTCTGGGTGAGCTTGAACTCTAGGGGAAGATTGCTCACAACTTATGTTTATTTTTTAACGAGCATGAACTATGTGCTAAAACTACTCGGATCTTGCATTTATTTTTTAACGAGCATGAACTATGTGCTAAAACTGCTCAATGATTTGCATGCCCCCAGCATCATAATGATGCATGTCTGAGCATGCCCCCAGCATTATAATGACGCATGTCAAAGGAGGGTGCCCCCCAGCTTCATTGCATTCAACTTGGTGATTGGAATGAAGGTTTACCTTTGAATTTTGAAAAGGGGATCTGTTTCATTTTTTAATGAGGTTGACATAGTACAAGAACTATCCTCATTTCTTCATTTTTTAACGAGGTTGACCTGAGATAGGAACTATCCTCGGATCTTCATTTTTTAACGAGGTTGACCTGAGATAGGAACTATCCTCGGAGCCTTAGATCCATTAGAAACAGAAAGTTTCATATTCCATTGTAGCCTTTTCTGCCAGATTACTTTGAGGCGGTAAGGCGAAAGTACCCATTGATGGAGGGTTTTTTAGGAAGATGAATCCGATATTTTGGAGAGAACAATTGTTTCCATGGATCATAGGAATGCTTCCCGTAGTAAATGGTGGCACAACTTCTGTCGAAGTTGTCGTCGAACTGCTTGGTTGATCATTTCCTTTGCTGTTCGATGACTGCGGATCCCCGCAGTTTTTGCACTTTGTCGAAATTAAAGCCTCTTTTTGCTGTTCAGAGGTCGACACCATTAGTACTTGGCACCGGGAAGTATCTCCATTACCAACCAGATTTTGACTTGGATTGGGAAACGGATCAGTCAATACAGCTGGGGTTTGTGAATTCTTTAAGAATTTTTTGAACTCGGCTTTATACGGACAATCTTTTGTCCAATGATCCTCATCACATATCTGACACCCAAAAGGTGGTTTCCCTTTTCCAAAAGAAGTTTTTCGAGGAGATGAATCTCCTTGTTTTTTCTTCTCTTTTTTTTGATTTTTCTTACTTCCTGGTTGGTAGGAGTTTTTGCCTTTATCCGTAGATACAGCATTTACCTCCGAAGCAAGAATCTTTTGATTTGCTTTTTTATTCGAAGTCTTACGGGCTTTCTTATTCGAATCCCTTGTCGACTTAGCGTTTGCAGTTCCAATCACACCATCACCGGCATGAGAGTCACTATTCGATCCGGGAGGAGGAGGGATTGAAAATTCCGGTCTCGGGGCGTCAGGTATCTTATCATAGAGCGTGCCCGACTGAGTATATACTAAGTCCAAATATTGAGCACGAGCAATAACCTGCTCCTCTGTTACGACGCCTCCCTTGGCCACATCTTCTGTTATTGCCGGCAGAAGCGACTTTATAAACCACTCAGCTAATAGCTGATCTGGAACATAGGTTTTTACCATTCTGCGATGACGACGCCACTCATGTATATGATCAGATATATGTGTGGCCGTTGTCTGCTTGAAATTGGTCAAGATCTCAGTTCCAGTTTCGTACCTTATAGGTAACTGAAAGTGTGTTAAGAAAGTCGTGGCTAGGGAGCTAAAATTGTCGAAAGAGGCTCTAGGTAATTCAATATACCATTTGGCCGCCGGACCAGTCAATGTCCTCTGGAAAAGGCGAAGCCTTATTGAATCATCATTCAAGGTATTCGACGAACACCACAGATGGAATGTCATCACATGATTCGACGGGTCTTCGCCCGGATTTCCATTGAATTTAGGAATGTCCGAAGGAAGTTTGTGAGGAATCGCTGGCCACCAATGGGCATAGGCGATTGGATCGTTCGTCAATCGATGTAAATCTGGTAATTCTAAGGTCGCCACGAATGGAAACTACTGATTTAGGTTTGGCGAGGCGTATCCAGGATATGATGGAATCGCTTGAGCAGTAGGTCTTTGCACACCAGCATAATGCAACTGATGTTGATATGACTGATATGGTTGGTGGGTTTGGCCACTGTAATGTGGTTGGTTTAACCCATTCTGAATATAGGGTTGCCCACTATTTGCAAAGATCTGTTGCTCAGACCCCTGGTACACCTGCTGAAACTGAGGTTGTTGGTATTGCACCATCCATGGTTGTGAAGCCATGTTTTGCTGTGCGACACTAACCGACAGACCAAGATGCGGGGGTATGATTCCCGTTTGTGTCTGTCTCGTTCCGGCAGTTGGCGATCGTGGTTGTGTTGCATGGTCAATGGGCTGTTGCATTACAACTTGGGGTTGGCATACAACAGGCATCGATTGAACTTGCGACACGGTTACAATTGCTGGCGTCGTCGGGATATTAGACATAGGTACACATTGTTGCATGGAATATACAACTCTTGGTTGTTGGGGTATTATAGGTACCCAACCACTCGTCGTTACTTCAGTCAAACCTGAATGTGGTTGAAAACAGCCGTATGGGTACCCCCCCGGAAGGGGAAGTGAAAGGGCATATTGCCCCCCATACGGTAACAATCCGGAGCTCAAGGGTATAGCTTGCCTTTGAGGACTGGATGGTCCAAACTGATTCCCTAAGGGATCAATTTGTCTAGTTTCAACATAAGAATTACCGGGTATTATACCGGTAGAACAAACTGGAACAGACCAAGTTGTCATAATAGTCCCTGGGTGGACTCCTTCTAGTTGATGAGAACTAGTTGGGACGGATGGTATGCCGACAAACATCGTTGGAGTGGCAGCAGGAGCTTCTGCTATCGTTGTGTCATTTGGCACAGTCCTAGATGTCGACGGTTGTTCAGACATTTTAAGTCTATCCAATAAACTTCCTAACGATTCTTCAGGAACTTCCTGTGGCGATAGACAAACTTCTGATGCAGAAGGAAAAAGAGGGGTACCAACTCCAAAATGAATTGGAGTATTTGCTTGCTGGTCCTCTACGATTTCCTCTATTGCAATCAGACCAGGAGGAAGAGGCAGACCGTCAGGTCCGTAAAAGATTTCTGGTGCCGAAGAAGGGGTTGCTTCGACAACGACAGTTGTTTGAACAACAAGACTCTGTGGACTGGTTTCAGATGGAACTGGTCCAGTTAAGCAAGTACTTGTTTTCAGACTAGGATCAATACAATTGTCCTTCTGTTGCCGTTGAACTTCTTCAATAGAGACAGGGATTCCAGAAATATCGGGAGTGACCAGAATCTCAGATGTTGTTGGAACTTCTGTTCTAACTTTAAGAGGAGATTTTGATCTGGTCCAGCGAGATCGCTTTGCTCGTACTACTTTCGGTTCCGGAGACAAAGATGGTCGACCCGCAAGTCTCCCTGAACGACGGGGTTTTAATTGACTTTCCTCCACGGTTGCGGATTACTTGATCAACTAAAATACAAAATGGCGAATTATGTTTCCGTATTGAATGAATTTTATTAGACGCTTTTAGACACAACTTTGCTTTTTCATGTTTTAAGAGTCGAGAAAAAGCTAAAGATGACTCTAGTCGCCTTCGATGTATTAATGAGCCCAAAGTGACAAATGCTCGGTTGGACCTTTTCAGTTATAGAGTTTGAAAAGGGCCAAAAGAAACTGCTCTGGAGATCTAGGCAGAGGGTGTGCCAAACCTTTCGCGAAACCACAAAATACGTTTTACGGTACGGGTGGTCGATCTTCGTGAATGCTGTGTTCACTGCATCGCGATCAATAGGGCGGTCGACATGGCTTCCTAAGGATAAAGGATAATTGCCTATAGGGGTCTCCCAATATACGCGACGGTACGCGGGAGCTCAAATCCGTATTAGTGCTATCGTCCCTCAGGAGGAATCACCCACCTTCGTAGAGATCGACAGTCACTACGTTTAACGACGCCGGAACACGTCTCTACCTAGACCTCTATTGTGAGCGTTATGTTACAATGCGTTGTTAGATTCATTCAATGTATTTTAAGTTGATCTTGTTTATCAGTTTGTCTTTCAGGATCACCACGAGATGTATTGGTACAAATTCCTAAATGCAGCTAAAATGATAAGCAAGCTTTCACTATCTTTTTAACTTTGAAAATCCTAGCTACTGAAGGGAGAGAAAAACAATATCTTTCCACACAGAGCACAAAGCACAAACTAATGCACTTTCTCCTAGATCAGACACCCAAACTTATCAAAAATGCAAATGCAAGATGCATGTATTTCTTTTCTTTTCCTTTAATGTCGATGCTAACAAAAGGAAATTTGTTGTGTAACTTTCGAATTCAATTTGAAGCGTAAACAAACAAGTATTGTCTAAATGAAAAGACGCTTTACAGGTACTTGTTTTACACTAAAAATATATGAATTCAAACCATAAAGTGAAAACAAACCAACTCAAACAGCCATGAACAGTAATAACACTAACTCATAAGATCGCAAAGATACTTTTACAGCTCAGGATCTAAGAGGCCACAGCTACTAGGTTCGCTTTTCACAATGGGAAATTGTAACTGAAACAAGAAATACTGAAAGAACGTTTACAATTTCATCACACAACTGAGGCGGAATAATGTCAAGGAGAAGTGGTCTACAGCAAGTACAATAACCAGCAAGCAATCAGCCAAAAACAAGTGCAAACAGGGCCAAGACACAAAGGAAGAGCTGAGCTAGACTAAGGCTAACTGGACCAGCGCAGGCACTGGTCTGTCAGTTTCACTCTCAGCGCAGTTCCCGAAGGGAGCACCTGCGCTGTAATGCAGACTGCCTGTGGACAGCCTGCACTGACTTACGAGAGTTACGTCTGCTAAGAATTCCGGGTCATAAAAAGCTCAAAAATGTACTGCTTTTGCTGAAATAAAATGCTATGGGTTAAGTACAGGCTAAGGGATGATGAAGAGGATAAAGATCTATCACAAAGAGTAAAGATTCATCTGTAGATTAGCTCTTTAAATCTTGAATTTGCTCAGCAAAGGAGCAAGAGTAGCAAAACCCTCTACTTCGCTTTTGATATAGTCAAAAGCTTTTCGATTCAGTACTCTTTTCTTCAAGAAATGAATAGCAAAATACTACAAACAACAACAAGATACTAGGTTCCCCAGCGGAGTCGCCAGTTTGTTGTGGGGAAAAGTATCCGATGCGGATGACACTAACCCTTTCTAAAGGTGACAGTCTTTAGCAACAACTGAATGATAAAGTTTTCATGTTCCACTTTATGAAAGCACAGAGAGAATGGAAAGAGGGTCAACCAACCTGGTGTCTTGCGCTTAGTCGATCCTTGTCCTTCTCTCTTTGTAGCCTGCTCCCAGCTCTTTTGCTCTCCAAGCCGATCCAGCTACACACAGAACCTGCACAACAAAAGAGAGCAAACTACAAGATACAAGCACTCATAATTGAAGCATGGATTAGGTTACATCAAATATACATGTAAACACAAAAGCATCTATGTAAAACAAGTATATAGGAGAACATGCAAACTTTATTGATAGAAAGTAACAGGGTTCCAGAGGAAGTTACAACCAATGATGTTGGCTCCAATCCAGCAGCACCTCCTCGGCAGCAAGAAACTCTCTTCTTCACCTCTAGTAAAACAATCACCCAATAATCCTGGCGGTATACCAACAGCACCTCCTTGCTTATACAAAATTCCAGCCTCCCTAGACCTCATAGAAGAGCTCTATATATAGGGTAGAAGAAGAAAGGATGAGTCAGCTTGAGACTGACATGAAGCTGCCTTGTGTCCTCTCCCTCTTCAGTTAATCTTCAGTTCCTGTGTCCACTTGGAGATCCTTGCTTACACATGGTGATCAAGTACCTCTTACTCATCACAGGGCGAATCTCATGAACCAAGTGTCAGTTTGGAAGGTTCCTGGGCAATTGACACCTTGCAGGATGATTGTGCCACTTGGCCAATCTCGCCCAGCGCAGGTAGCCTTCATAGTTTTTGACTTCCAGCGTAGGTACAGAGTGGGACAGTTGCATTATAGCGCAGAAGCTCAGTTAAGCAGCTGACATGATCCAAAATAAGCCTGTTTTGAAGTGTTTTCAGCTGGAGAACTGATTGGAAGTGCTGTTGGTTGATGACCTTGTTCTTTTAGGGGTAAGAACAACATGCTTAGGGACTGAGGATCCCTGTAATTATCGACATTCCCTGCTCCTTGACGCGAGGCACAAAAATGTCTATAACAGTACTTGCTTGCAGATCCTCTGCAATTTCCTCTATCGCAATCAAACCCGGTGGAAGAGGAAGACCGTCAGGTCCGTAATAATTTCTGGTGCCGAAGAAGTGGTTGTTTCGACAGCGACAGTGGTTTGAGGAACAAAACTCTCTGGACCGGTTACAGATGGAACTGGTTCAGGTATACAAGTATTTGCCCCCAGACTAGGATCAGTATTACTGTCCTTCTGTGGCTGTTGAACTTCTTCTATAGAGGCAGGGTTTCCAGAAATGTTAGGAGTAACCGGAACCTCAGATGCAGTTGGAACACTAGTTCTAACTTTCAAAGGAGATTTTGAACCGGTTAAACGAGTTCACTTTGTCCGTACTGTTTTCGATTCCGGAGACAAAGATGGTTGACTCGTAAGCCTCCGCGAACGACAGGGTTTCAATTGACTTTCTTCCATGATTGCGGATTACTCGATCAACCAAAATATTAAAAGGGGAAAATTTGTGTTTCCAAATTGAATGAATTTTATTAGACGTTTTTAGACACAACTTGCTTTTTCACTTTTTAAGAGTCAAGAAAAAGCTAAAGATGACTCTAGTCTCCTTCGATGTTTTAACGAGCCCGAAGTGAAAAATGCTCAGATGGACTTTTTCAGTTATAGAGTTTGAAAAAGGCCAAAAGAAACTACTCTGGAGATCTAGGCAGAGGGTGTGCCAAACCTTTCGCAAAACCACAGAATACGTTTTACGGTACGGGTGGTCGATCTTCGTGAATGTTGTGTTCACTGCATTGCGATCAGTAGGGTGGCCGACACGACTTCCTAAGGATAAAAGATATATGCCTATAGGGGTCTCCCAATATATACACGACGGTACGTGGGAGCACAAGTCCGTATTAGTGCCACCGACTCTCAGGAGGAATCACCCACCTTCGTCGAGATCGACAGTCACTACGTTTAACGACGCCGGAACACGTCTCTAGCTTAGACCTCTATGTGTTTGTGTTATGTTTCAAAGCGTTGTTAGGTTCATTCAGTATATTTTAAGTTGATCTTTTTAAAGTTTTCCTTTCAAGGTTCACCACGAGATGTTTGATACAAATTCCTAAATGCAGTCTAAGATGAGAAGCAAGCTTTTTCAATCTTTTCGACTTATGAAAATCTTAACTACTGAGGGAAAAGAAAGACATCATCTTTTCACACAGATCAAAGAGCACTCACTAATGTACTTTTTCCTAAATCAACAAGCAAACTTATCAAATGCAAAATGCAAAATGCAGGTATTTCTTTTCTCTTTCTTAATGTTGATGTAATACAAAAAGAAAGTTGTTGTATATCTTTGAATTCAATTTCAAGTGAAAGCAAACAAGCTTGTCCAAAATCAAAAGACACCTCAAGATTTACTTGTTTAGACACTAGAAATATATAAATTCAAACCATATGATGAAAGCAAAAATCTCAATCAGCTATGAACAGCAAACAAACTAACTCTTAAGATCAAAACGACACTTTATCACAGGTCTAGATCTAAGAGGCCACAGCAAGACTGGTTCACTTTCGTTATGGGAAACTGAAAATGATATAAGAAATACACAAAGAACAAATACAGTTTCTTTATACAACCGAGGCGGAATAGTGGCAAGGAAAGTTGGTTTCAGACAGGTACATTGACTGGTAACAGGCTGCAAAACAAAGGTGAAAACAGGGCAATAAACAGGAGGGAACCCCAGTAGCACTAGGCAAAACTGGTTCAGCGCAGGTAGTACACTGGCAGTTTGACCTTCAGCGTAGGTAGCCCCTTCGGGAACTGCGCTGAAATGTAGATTGCCTTCACAGTGCCTGCACTGAAGAGATAAACTTGCGTTTTTCTCAGTTTCCGGGTCACAGATTGCTAAACAATTCACAGTTTTTGGCCAAATCAGAAGCTATCAGTCAAGTACACACTAGGGGATGAAAAGGAGGATGAAAAGCTATCACTAAGAGCTTTTTAGAGTCCTTGTGGATCAGCTCTTCAAATCATAAAAATGCCCAGAAACTGAGCTAGAGTAGCTGCCCTCTACTTTTCATTTGAAAGATCCAAATGCAGTTCGATTCGGTACTCCCTGTGTTTATGAAATGAATAGCAGAAAACACAAACAACCAACAAGATACGATCCCCAGCGGAGTCGCCAATTTGTTGTTGGGAAAAGTATCCAATACGGAATGACCCTATCCCACTCTAAGGGTGATAGTACCTCAGCAACAATCAAAGCAAAGCTATTCGAGATTACTTCTTTATGAGATGTAAGAGAGGGGAGAAAGAGATCCACTAACCGTTGTCTTCCGCTAATGATTGATCCAATATTCTCTCTTTGCTGCTTGCTCCCAACTCCTTGCTCTTTCACTGGCCCGGCTACACCAAGATCCTGCAAAATGACAAGAAGGGGAAACTACAAGAAGCATACATTCATAATTGATTCAAGGATTAGAATAAATCAAATATACAAGTATCAATACGCCATTGAGACACATGCATATAAAAGAACCTCAAATGCTTTATTAATGGAAGAAGTAAAGTTCAGGAAGTAATACAACCATAAAAGGCCCAATCCAGCATCACCTCCCAGCAGAAAGAAATATCCTCTTCACCTCCTTAAAGCAAATCACCCAATAGTTCTATACTCAAACCAACAGCACTTCCTTACATTCACAAGATTCCAGCCTCTTAGACCTCATGAGAGAGCTCTATATATAGGATTTTTGGAGAAAGGATGAGTCAGCTTGAGCTTGGCATGGAGCTGACTAGTGTCCTCTCCCACTTCAGTTATTCTTCAGTTCTTGAGTCCACTTGGAGGTCCTTGCTTCCACTTGGAGATCTAGATCCTCTTACTCATCACAAGGCGAATTCCCTGATCCAAGTGTCATTTTGGAAGCTTCCTGGGCATTGACACCTTGAGGAATGACTGTGCCACTTGGCCAAACTCGTCCAGCGTAGGTAGCCTTCTTTGCAGTTTACATTCAGCGCAGGTACACAGTGGAGCAGTTGACATTCAGCGCAGATGCTCAGTGGAGCAGTTGACATGATCCAGAATTAGCTTGTTTTTTAGTGTTTTCAGGTGGAGAACTGATATTTAGTGTTGTGGTTTGCTGACCTTTTTCCTCTAGGGGTAGGAACAACATGTTTAGGGACTTTGGATCCCTTATATTATCGACATTTCATGCTTCATGCTGTAAGGCACAAAAATGTCTATAGCACTATGGTCCCAAAACCATTTATCCCTTACAACATAGCACATTTTTACAAAATGGAGCGCCTTCGACCCACCCTGAAGCCCTTACACCATGCGATATATTTAAAATGATCCACTGCATGGTCCACTCCACATTATGTTGCTCTATTGTGCGCTCCGCTCCACAAAATGAAGTCTTTGCCAAAATCTAGGCCAAGTTGGGTTGCGCCCAACGAGCCCCCAACACTCACATGTGACTCGTCTCGAGTCACTTAGCCAATTTTCCTCTGATCTTCACTGCAATGTTGTTGTATGCACTATTGAACTGCTGCAAAATGTATGCAACTTGCTTCTCTTTGTTGCGCACTTCCTCTATTAGTGCTTCTGTCACAAGTTATATAGCCTTCTGCACTATTGTTGTCTCCCTTTTTCGAAGCACTTGAAGCTTCTCATCCACTGCTTGGGACAGTTGGAGAGCCTCATCCTTCCATGGCTGAGTTCTCTCTATCAAAACCTGCTCTTCCTTCCTTAGCTCCTCTATCTTATTTTGGAGGGAATTTCCCTCATTAATCTTTGCGATCTTCTGCAATATTGGTAAAGTATTCACAGTTGCCTGAATCTCTTCCAGCTGTTATTGCTTCCGTTGAATGTCTTCTTGAAGTTTATGCACATTTGTATCTTCCTACAACGACATCCAAATCTTTAATCTTTCATCAAAAATCTTCCCACAATTTACCACTGTTGTGGAGATGCTGACCATTGTAGCCTTCAGGTCGGTCTCCCTCTGCTCTCGCACTTCCTGTGGTGTGGTTGGTTGTAGCTTCATTTACAGCTCACTGATATTCATCTCATATGAAAATTGTACTTCAACAATTTTATCCTTATATTCTTTCACTGCAAGGCTGAGCTTCGTGACCTTGTCCTCCACTGGTTCCTCTTCTCGGACATCAAGGTCTAGAACCTCTTGGCATGTTGCTTCAACCACTTCCTTCAGCTTTTTTTGTTGTGTATTTCCTGATCCCTCTCCTGGATCGCTTGGTCGAGCTTCTGGTGCAGCGAAGCTCGCTCTCTTTCTACCTGAATGTTCAACTATGAGGTGTGTTATTCGTGCAACTTCAACTCATCTATTATCTCGAGATGAAACTTATGTAATTTCTGTAATGGTACTACTGTGATGTTCATGTTGACATACCTCCATTATTTAGCCAGTTGCTGGACCTTTGTGGAGTCAAACTACAGGGCTCCGGTAGGTATTGGTGCTATCCGTGTTGCAAGTGTACGCTCAACTAGCCTTTCCTCTCCAATTTTCTCCGCTACCAACATTTTAAGTTTTGTGATGTGCTCCTCGACACCTATTAGAAGTGTGTTGTAGTGATCCTCTAACTTATTCCATTATTTTGTTGTCACTTCCTGAATTTTATCCCCAATCTGATCCAAGTCCCCCTCAATGAGGACCATTGGTGTTATGTCCTTTGTCTTATCTCCCTTCTGTTTCTTTTTGGTTGTAGTGGAAGCTTCAGTGCTTTCCTTCCTCTTTTCTATGACAGGTGGTTTTGTCTATGTTTTTTCAGACTCTTTGTTATTCTCATCACCTTTAGAAGGATCCTGGTGACCCTCGTCGTGTTGCTCCTTGTGCTCTGATTCGAGATCCTCCTTATCCTTCCCACTTGCTCCCCTGTGCTGCACTGTATCCTCCTCTGTCAGACTATCCTCTGCTTGTTTCTCGAACGCAATCATCCGCTCCACGAGCCACCATTGTATCTGGGCTAAGAGATCATCTTCTATCACTAAATATGGCAGGGTATGCCATGTCTTCTTTGCGTCCTTGCGAGCCTGTATATAAACCTTGTAGAAATGAGCCTTAAAATTCACAATAGAGCAATATTGCTCGTATAAGCTCGGTGAAAGGCGAGGGTGTTGGTTCACCAACATGTGTAAGTCCATATGATATAACACAAAAAAACATCCTTTTCTCCTATGCTCGTGACGATTTAGTGGTATACCACAACGAGGCATACCGCACAACTTCACGAACATCCAAGGCTATCAAAGGGAACTGCAAATCCTCCGGCTCTCTCCATGCCAGCATTGCAATTGTCAAAATTAGCTATGTGTAATGAAATGTAGTACCTTTGTCCTGGACCTCGCGACAGTCGTCTAGAAACTTCTGGCATATATATGTGGCCCAGTTGTACTGAACCCTATTAGTGCACTGCGCAGCTAATGAAACCACTGATGCAGGGACTTCATTATCCCGACACTTCTTCATGATCTTCCTAGCCAGTGTATGGGTTGCGAAGTGAAATCCCTAGTCACTGATTGAATTTATATCATAACCTCACTTCCCTTTTGTTAGTCCAAATTTCTTCTTCATGTTCTCGACTATTTCTCTGTCCCGATCTTTCCCAACAAATTCTTCTGTGGGGTTCTACCCTTGATACGACAATCTTGTGATTCTCCATATGAGCATTTGGTCTATAGGGATCCTCTTCCCCATCCACAACCATCCATCCTGCACCAACACGAGCAGTTGTCTCACATAGGCTATGCTCCCTGGACTTCGATGAAGTGCGGCACATTTAACATGTTCAATAATCCTGATTGCTCCAATCCAGTTGCCCACTATTGTAGTTCTAACCTCGTCACACCACTCTCAGGGTAGTGCACCTGTTTCAAGTATCTGTCTAGTGCGAACTACAGGTATTTCTTCCTATCATTGAAATCATAGTCTGCGAACTTCAGCTGCGGAATTTTCCCAAGGATTTCTCCAACAAATGGCACTGACTTTGGCAATAGGGGTGTGAAGGTGCCATACTTCGCATCCTTCAACTCTTTCACTAGTTTTGCATCCGATTTCCTTGGTGGAATATATGGTGGTAGAGGCGATGGAAATGTTGCGCGATTTGTTTCCATGTGCACTTTCTCTGCTTCTTCTTCGTTATCTCTTACTTGTTCGGGCTCAACAGGTTTCTTGTCTTATTTCTTCTTCGTTCTTTCTTCCTTGGTCGGTTTCTTTCGCCAAGATATTTGATGTGTGCGTGATGACACTGCTATGAGAATCTCAGATGATTATGTGGACGTATCAGCTACTGCTTCCATGACTTTGGCTAAGCCCTTCTCGTTGAATATATGAATAAATTCTTCAGTCATCAGGATGTTCATGCGAAAATTTCTGCAACTTCTTCATAATAGCAATACTCGAATTCTCAATCCAGAAAAGTGCCAAATCTTGGCAAGACACGACTTTTTACAACAATTATAAATTTCTAACCTCATCATTAGCTCAGATTGTGTTCATATTGTGCTCATTAATTTCATATCTATCCCTAGATCTTGTCAATCTGTCCTCATAAATGCAACTTCCCGTGTGTTTTAACATTAACTTTCCCTTTTAACAGTCATATTTTTTCGGCAAACTTCAACACATCCCATATTGTAGCAAACAACCCTTTTTACATCTAGGCTCCTACAAATGTTGACATAATTCAGATTGTAGCGAAATAAATTCCTCTGTCGAAGCTCTTTCTGCAACATAGTTTATAGTCCAGTGCCCACTTTCAATTACAGGTGGCACTAAGACTTTTCTCCTTTCTTCTTCAGAGCGGAGCTTTAGAGACAAGGTTGTCCTTGTATAGCTTCAACCTATTGCCATTTACTCTTCCTTGAACCAATTCTCCATTTAGTTTTACTAATTGAACTGCACCTCCATCAATGATATGCTTGATAATGTATGGGACCAACCGATGCATCTTGAATTTTCTTGGAAAATTTACAAACTTACTGTCATAAAGGAAAACAAAGTCACCTACCTGGATCTTCTTCTGCTTAATATGTCTATCATGCTAGACCTTTGCTCTTTATTTTTTTACTTGTTGATGGAATCCTGCTATAAATCTATCTTCCTCCAAAGCAAGAAACTATTCCATTCTTTCCACCATTATATCAGGATCTGCCATACCTGTAAAAGATGCAATCCTCAAGCTAGACATGATGTACTCCATGGGAATCACAACTTCTTGCCCATAAAATAATCTGAAGGGTGTCTGAACTATCAACTGTTTACATGTGGTCATATAAGCCCATAATATTGTTGGAATTCTAAGATCCCAACCATCTCTATTCACATTGCATACCTTAGTAAGTGCATTTTCCAAAATCTTATTAAATGCTTCTACTGTTCCATTGACCTGAGGATGATAAGCGGTACTCTTCTGATGATAAACTTGGAACTCCTCAGTCAATGCTTTAATAGTCTTATTTAGGAAGTGTGAACCTTGGTCACTCATCAAAATCTTTGAACATCCAAACATCCAAATATAGACAATATGCACTCAAAAGTAAACTTCACAGCAGTCTCTGCACTGTAGTCCCTTACTGGTTGTGCTTCGGCCCATCTCGTCGAGTAATCAGTCGTTGTAATTATGTACCTCGTACCCATACTTTTTATAGGTGGGTTGATGGGTCCAACAAAATCAATGGCCCACTTGTCAAAGGTCTGCAATGTAACTTGTGGTACCAATGGAATCTCATCTATTTTGGAAGGCTTCCTTATTCTTTGACACACATCACATACTTGGCAGTACTCCTTCACATATTTATGTAGTGTAGCCACCACAATCCTGCTTTCAAAATCTTTTGCGCAATAGCTTTTCCTGCATAGTGTCCACCCGTTGCGCCTCCATGAGCCCATTCTAGAATCATCTGTCTTTCATGTTTAGGAACGTATCTACGTAGTATCTAATCTTGTTCTATCTTATGTAAATGTCCTGATATTAATGAAAAGTCAGTTGCCTTAACAACTAATTATTTATTTTTTTGCGTAGTATAATATGAAGGATCCATTCCTGTGGTCAAAAACTAAATGATATTTGTGAAATGGTCATCTACAACTCTGATTGTAAATCTGTGCATCAGGGAGATTATCATGTATGCTGGTTGGTTCTTCCCCTATTTCTACTCTTGACAGATGTTCAGATCCTACAGTCAGTCTCCCTAGTTTTAACAATGATCCCAAAGTCATATTCTTGGAATAACAGTAACCATATGCAAATATTTCCTCCTAAGACAAGATTATTAACCAAATACTTTAGTGTAGAATGATCTGTAAACATTTTAAAGTGTGACCCCAACAAATAGTGTCTAAACTTCTGCAAAGCGTATACCATGGTCAATGCTTCCCTTTCTGTAGTGGTGTAACTCTTTTCTTCTTTAGATAATTTTATACTTGCAAAATCTATAGAATGATCAATCTCTCCTGCACTAGGTTGTGCCAGTACCACTCCCAAAGCTATACAAGAAGCATCCACATGGACATGGAATTCCTTATTCCAATCAGGGAACACTAGTATAGGTGCAACTACCATTTTTTCTTTCAATATGTCAAGGATCTTCTGACATTCTTCATTCCACTGAAAAGTTACATCCTTCTTCAAAAATTTCTCCATTGGCATAATGATCTGAGCATACCCCTTGATGAACTTCATGTAATACCCAATATGTCCCAACGTAGTGCAAAGCTGTCTTACTATCTTAGGTAGAGGAAAGTTCACAATGATAGAAATATTAGAAGGGTCCACCATTAGTCCTTTCTTATAGACAATATGTCCCAACAATATGCTGAAAGGTACACAAAATATACACTTCTTTAGGTTCAAAGAGATCTGATATTGTCTACCTGTGTTGAGCATAAGTCTTAAACTTCCAACATGTTTTCTCAACAATCCAAATATTGTCCAATCATCAGAATATACTTCTAAAAACTTGTGGATGTATTCCTTATAAGATGCAACCACCACCCTAGAAAATATAACAGAGGAATTTTTTAATCCAAAAGGCATTACTGTGTATTGATATGAGCCCCATTCTATAGCAAATGTGGTCTTGTATCGATCTTCAGGTGTAATCTGAATTTGACGATAACCTGAGAATCCATCTGTAAATGAGTAAGCTTCATGGCCTCCTACATTGTCTAGCACTTCAGCTGTGAAAGGGGTAGGGAAGGGATCATGTAAACATGCATAATTCAACTTTCTCAGATCAACATAGAACTTAATTTCTCCTTGAGTCTTATTCTCTTGCACCGCCATAGGACTCACCCATTTTGATTCTTCTATTGGGTCAATAATTCCTATTGTTGTCATCTTATCAAGCTCTACTTTCACTTTCTCGTTATAATTCAAATTCAACCTGTAAGGTCGTTGTTTGACTGGCTTCACATCAGGCTTAACGAGAATCTTCATGACTCCTAGATCTCCTATTATACCCTTCATTTATGAAAACTTGGTGGGAAACAATTCTTGATATTCATGAAGTAACTTTGTAACTTTATTGACCGTCTCTTCATCACAGTAGTCTCCTATTGTTGTAAACTTGGGTTCCTTCTCTAATCCTATGTTCACCTTCTTGGTCTTCAGTGGCTTCGTTATATTTGGTATTTTTGGCTCAGCTCCAGTTACTTCGCGGTATTCTTTTGATTCTTATATGTCAATGTTGTGAGGATCTCCTTCTTCATCTGCAGTAAGGTTACAACACTAATGCATTTTCTATCTACGCAACCCAATCAGGTTTTTGCCATGTCAGTGGGGTTACATTCTCAAAGATCCTCTTTTTTACTATTTGAAAGGCCAAATCTATGTATGGGCAATCATCCTCAAAGTTGAATGTTAATATGAAGCCATCAACCATGTCTTCCCAGTAACTATACCATGTCTAAGCTCTGTTTCTAGGTACCAGTGCTTAGGGATTGTCTCTAATGTATGAATGAATCCATGTACCCATTCTTGTTGTGGACTCTCCTTCCATGTTGTAGTGCATAGTTGAATAAGATTCTTAGGAATAGTTTCACCATCATATTTTATCTCCATCTATGTATTTATTTGTCCAAACATTATCCACATCAGTCTTTGACATTCCTCTGAACCTCCTATATTCTTCTTGTGTGCATTCCACCATCTCACAGGGGTAGCTTTCAAGGCTATATCCAAGGTTGAAAACCTTCGATTTTTTAGAACTTGTTCTTCATAATCATTAAGAAAATTATTTACATCACCTAATACATCGTAAGAAGGCAGGTTACATACCTCAGATATCATACAACGAACTAATTTGGTAATTATTGCACATCGCCTTATGGATACTTCATGCAACCTATTATGCCAGTTTTCCAATTCTTCTTCTGAGTCTGAGGTACAAGAACTATCACGTTCCCAACTCAACTTTCTCTCTGCAGTAGGGTTAACACAATCATATTCCTTGTTTTCATTTTATAGATGTTGTCTATGTTAACTGTGCAGTATAGTTCTTCAACTGGTATTGTATATCTTACTCCTTCTGATGGAACCAAGGGCACAATTACTCTCATATTGTTTCCTTCAAATATCATATGTCTCTTCTTCAGATTAATTATGGCCAAATTTTCAAATGCCCAGTCAATTCCAAGTAATGTAAGATAAGGGTTACTGTTATCGATGATCTCTATTACTTAAAAATCAACAGTAGTGAGAACTCCTTCAATATCCATTGTGACACCTGGTAATCTTCCCAGATGGAAGATCTTTTGTTGATTTTCCATCCTTAACTGAATATGTGACCACTGTAGCTTCGACTTACACATTAATTCCCATGTTTGCTTCATCTAGACATTAGCATTAGATCCCAGATCCAGAATAATTTAATCCATCTCATATACTCCTATCTGTGCACTAAGCCTCATTTCTACTTTGGTTCTATTTTTTCAATGCAAATTATTGACTGCGCACATCTCACTTTGCAACATTTCTTTGGATGCACAGGAATGTTGGGTTGTGTTATATTCTTTCCATGACTAGCCCACGTAGTTAACCGGGGGGTTAGATGGGGGGCAGAGCCCCCCCTTCGTTGCACCAATTGTGCAGTGGGGGGGTCATAAGGGGGTTTGACGGGGGAGGGTATCCCACCTCTATGGGGTCCGGGGCAGCGCCCCAAGATTTTTTTTTTTGGACCCTATATTAGGTTGGGCGGACCTACCTATGGTTTTGTGCATGGTTTTCACACATGGTTTTGGACATGAAGGTTTTTGGTCCAGTGTTTTGGACGTGATGGCTTTCGATCCATGGTATTGGATGCTTCGGCATGTATAAATATGTATTCTAACATTGAAAGGAAAATAATGAAAAATCAATCTGGTGGTGGATCCAGGGGAAAATCTCTGTGTATATGTGTTTTATGTGTTATTCTCTCGTATTATTTATTTTCTGTGTTTTAGAATTTGTATGCAGGTAATTTCTGTATGGGGTTAAAACCTACATTTGGTATCAGAGCTGTTTTGGCTTCAAGGGGATGCTTTTTTTGCTGAGGGGTTTCGCTCGAGCCTGTGGTAGACCCTGTTCAGTGGAAAATATGCGGGATCGATTCTGGTGGTGAAAGAAGATGGCGAGCAGTGGAAAGATAGAGATCAAGAAATTTAATGGTCAGAGTTTTGAGTTGTGGAAACTCAAAATGGAGGATCTGTTGGTGGATAAAGATCAGTGGATCGCGGTATATTCAAGTACTAAAACAATGGGAGTGTCTGATGAAGAATGGAAGAATTTGGATCAGAAGGCAAAGAGCACAATATGATTGTGTGTCTCATATTCAGTATTTTTGAATGTATCAGGGGAAGCTATGGCAAAGGATTTGTGGGACAAGTTAGGGACTTTGTACCAATCTAAGTCTCTAGTGAATAAACTGTTCCTACGAAAAACGTTGTATAACCTGGGGATGAAAGATGGAGACTCGGTGACAAAGCATCTGAATGCATTTAATACTGTGGTAACTTAGTTATTATCTGTTGATATTAAAATTTCAGATGAAAATAAGTGCATTAGTTTGTTGTGTTCTCTACCAGATTCATGGGATAGTCTGGTTATTGCAATAGATAGCAATGTAACTACCTTGCAGTTTGATGAAATAGTCTCATCCTTGCTGACGGAGGAGATGAGACGGAAAAATATGGAGAGCCAAAATGGTGATGCCTTCTCTGTATGAGGACGGTCCTAGAACAAAAGCAAAAATAATTCATCGAGTGGGAGAACTAAATCTAAAGGGAGATCTAAATCTCTAGGAAAACCTATAAAGGTGGTGTGCTGGAAATGCGGAAAGGAAGAGCACTACAAAAGGGACTGTAAATCTAAAGCTCCTGACAAAGGAAATGGATCTGATGATGTTCCTTCTACAGAGGCGAAAACCACCTCAGATGAAGTTGGGGATGTGTACTTGGCTTCTTCAAGTACACATGTAGATCATGAGGCATGGTTGATTGACTTAGGTGCATCCTTTCAGTTCAATCCCCATGTTGTGGAGGTAAATCCCCTCTGCGGACAAAGGCGATCCCTACTAGTCCAAATAGGGTCTAGCAACAATCAAACAACGCTAACATGCAGGTTCCTAATTGCAAATGAAAGACCAATGATGAAGGCTTACCTGGATTCCAACGCTAGTACTTGTAGAAGAGTTGATGCTCCCATTCCTTTGCCCCGACTGGTCACAATCCTCACGATCCTCGTGCACGGACACCTGCACATGCAAAGAATGATACAAACACAAGCATAAAATCCAATAGATGCCACTATATATCAGTCAGAAAGGATATAACTCAAACACCATTATAAAGACCATAAGAGTGGAACCATAATGATAGTCGTCTATTATTGATAAACAAAGAAGAATACAACCATAGTTCTGACGTCAAATCCTTCTCAAGAGGGTCCAGCCAGCAAGTTCCTCAAGCATTCATCGTTGAAGGTAGATCTCCCAAAACAAAACTCTCTCTCACACAAGTTTACACAAGATCAAAACACTTCACAACCTTCCTTAAGCTCTCTAGCAATCGCACACTTGTCACACCAGCTACCTATCCATCTCACACACTATCAGCAACACTCCAAACACTATGAATTCCAAACTAGCAGCTCATGGCAATGGTGGAGGCTTAAATAGGAGAAGGAGTCTCCATGAATGGTGGGAGGATGAGCTTATCTCCAAGGAAGGTGGCTCAAATGACGAAACAGACATGCCAGAGAAGGGAGGGTGACATATACAAGGCCAACAACCAGGTCTGGAGTCATCTGGAAGGCTGGCTGTTAGAACAAACTTGCCCAGACTGGATCATCGCGGGTGCATAACTGCACTGGAGCACTGACATCGCTACTGAATAACGAAGAAAGTCATGTCAGTGCGATCAAATATGAGAAATAGTCGCACTGTCTCATAAAATTCGGCCATCGCGGGAATCACGTGTACTTCCACGCTGGCAGTGCGTTCGGTCTATTTCGGAGGGCTCATCAGCGCGTTTATTTTTACAACAGTCGCGATGATAGAAAAACTTTGGCAAAGTGGGTCATTTGGCAACATCAGAGGGCATGAGCATGAATGATTTGGACTCATGACACAGTAGGACGACTGGTAGGAAGACAGTGAAAAATTATTGTGTAACAGATGCCCCGTAAAGCATGAAGCCCGAGAGAGTGGGAGGGGTGAAATGCTTTATGAAACTGACTGAACTGGAACACCACTGGGAAGAACCTGCACGCAAGTACAACTGACATCTCTGATAATCAATTACATGTAGTCTAGGCATGGGCACAGCCATCCAAAAGACATACAAAAGAGGTCTGTGGTATGGACGCAGCCACCCAGCTAATGAGACCGTGATGATAATAAAGGTATGGTCGCAGCCATCCATGAAGACTCAGGTATGGGCGCAGCCATCCATCAATGAGTCATGTAATGATCATAATAATCCACAAAATTGCAACCTGGATCTCAATAGACAAAATCCAGGGTCTTGCGCTCCATCTCGACCCGAAAAAAGTACAAGTCCAAGCATGCGAATATAGGAGTTGAGGTCGAACATGCAAGAACATTGTCTGATTACCAGTCAATGATGAAAACTGTTAACAGACACGAGAGGTACCACCAATAATGATAATGGTCCTCAAGGTACTATAGGTACAATCTACGGCGTGCGAATCAGTGAGCTGGCGTCGAACACCCGCAGAATCATTCGATCGGAGGTCAATGATGAAAACCTCGCGTCGAACACAAAGAACCTGCCATTGAGGCATGCAAGCTGCAAGGAACCTGAAGGGAGTCTCTAGGTCAACTTCCTGGATAATGAGCTGAAGTCGACAGGAAGTGACCTTGATCGAAGGTGGGACATAATGTTTCCCACATCATCGACACGAGACAAAGAAGGATAAGATATTTTGCATGAGGTATCAGAGGGAGGTTGAGTATTCTTGCAGAGGTCAACTTCTCTTGAACATATTTGCGACACGACAGTGGACTTGGCAGTATTTGACATCAAATGATCAAGGGTCATGGCGACAAGGCAATGAGTATATGGGAGGTCAAACAGGATAACCCAAACCCACGAAGGCAAGCGTAAAAACAAGATGAGATGTTCCCACCCAGACACGAATGCAGACAAGTGCCATGTTCAAGAGCGACATATTGTCGACACGACAATGATTGTGGTTCCATTTTCCCCTCCATTGCTAGTGAGTACCCCGGTTATTTTTTGATGACAAGCTTGACGGGGATAGCATATGCTTAAAAGGTGTCATTTCGACAGAATCTGATGTTATTAAGTTTTAACGAGTCTGACAAAGGAAGAACTCGGTGTCTTTTCCTGTTTAGAGAGTCTGAAAAGACTGTAGAAAAGTGAACTCTAGGGGGGTCCTTTTTCGTAAATTTGTGTCTCTCGAGCCCAAAAAAGTATAAAACAATGCCCAAAAGAACCGCCCGACTAGGATGATCGAGGAGTACTTTTCGTAAGTAGTGGCTTTGACCCGAAAAAGTAGAAAAGCGGTCAAAAGCACATCATTTTGTAACCAATAATGAGTTCGAAACGACAAAAACCTGACGATCTTTTTAAGTTTAAACGGTCGAAAAAAGAGCTTAAAGGTGACCGCCTCTCGCTTCTTTTAATGAGTTGAGAGGGATAAATCGGCAATCTTTTCATATTTAGACAGTCAGAAAAGAGCTAAAAGTAGACCTCCATTTTTATTCTCTTTAACGAGTCAAAGAGGAAAAATACTCGGCAATATTTTCATCTTTTACGAGTCAGAAAATAGCTTAAAGGAGACTCCTCCTAGAGGAACGAGTGGTATAAAAGGTAGCAACTGGTTCCGGCAATGGTGGAACTGCTCAAAACATGTAATGGTCAAGAGGCTGGCTAACAAAACCACTCATAACTGCGGTCCCTTAGGAAAGTTAAAACAACCAAGTGAAAGCATATGATTGGCCAAAGAGATGGTGGCGATGGAATGAAAACAACCAAGGCTCATCTAACATAATTTAGCAGATAAAGATAGCAATCACAAGATGTAAAATGGGTATGGGTTCATTTTTACACAAGCTTGAACCATGGAGAACTCTTCTTGGATTCGGTTTCATGTTTACACAAGCTTGAAACGAAAAAATATGCTTGTTATAAGTTCGCATGCCCCCAACATAATGATGCAAAACGAGGTACATGCCCCCCCAAGCTTCATTGCATTCAACAAAGTGGATGGAATGAAGGTTCACTCTCGAGATCTATGAAAGACTCGACTTGTATTTTACAAGATCTTAATCAAAAGACTTGATTTGGAAAGGGAGTTGTTTCATATTTTAATGAGGTTGACACAGTAAAAGAACTATCCTCATTGTTACACAGTAATTTATCACTGCCTTCCTGTCAGTCACCCTGCTGTGCCCAGAACTCACAAATCACAAAGTGTTTGATCCCTGAACTGGCTTAAACCCCCTTTTTCCAAAGTTTCCTTCATCAGCGCGTCTGTTTCCAAAATAAACGCGATGATAGGCGCTTCCCAGTGTATTCTGTGCGCTGTCATCGCGGAAGAACATCACTTTTCCGCGATGGCCTACAGCGCGACTTTCTCGTGTTCTTCCGTGCTGACATGACCGCTTCAGTTATTGATATGCGCTGCCAGCGCGACAGTTTCCCTATAATCCGCGCTGATCCAGTTTAGGCGAATTTGTTCAAACAGCCAGCCTTCCAGATCACTCCAGGCCTGGTTGTTAGCTTTGTGAATGTCGCCTCCCTTCTATGGCATGTCTGTTCGACTCTTTGCAACAGCTCCCCTTGAAGATAAGCTCATCCTTCCACCTTTTTAGGAGACTCCTTCTCCTATATAAACTCTCACCATTACCATGAGCAGCTAGATGGAACTAATCAGACTTAGCTGTGAATAGCTTGGATTGTACAGAGCTTGTAGTGCTCAGATTGCTACTATAGGTTTGGTGTGCTAGGTGTGGAAGTGATTGATTGCTTGGGGAAGGTTGTTTGTGACATTTGTGTGAGAGAGAGAGAGTTTTTTGTCTTGGGAGAACCATCCTCAAAAGTGAATGCTTGAGATACATGCTCACTGATCCCTCTGGAGAAGGTTATCGACGTCAGAACATTTGGTTGTACTCTTCTCTTTTCTGATTAATAATAGATGACTTCTATTATTGTTCCATTCTCGTTTGTCTATGTAATGGGTAAATGTGAATTATGTCTTTTCTGACTGACATATGGTTACTTTACTAGATTTCACGCTTGCGTTTGCTCTCTCTTCGTGTGTGCAGGTGTTCGTTCGCGGGGATCGCGAAGGACTGTGACCAGCCGAAGCGAAGGAACGAAGGCAACATCTCTTCGACAAACGACAGCGCAGGAATCCAAGTAGGTGCTCTTTACTTCTTGTTTAATTGTAACTAGGAACATGCGTGGCAGCATTGTGTGATTGTTGCTAGACCCCTATTGGGCTAGTAGGGATCGCCTCTATCCGTAGAGGGGATTTACCTCTCCAACAATTTGGCGACTCCGCTGGGGATCTGCCTTATTGTCTCTTGAGTCCGCTTTTGTGTTTGGTTTTGATTGACCTCTTTCCGAGTTTTTTGGATTGTCTTTGTGGCTTCTGAACTTCCTGGGTGTTTCTGGGAAGCCTTTTTATTGTTGAAAAGCCCCTGCCTGTGGTTTTGGAAGTTTTTATTTTGGCTTTCCTTGTTTTTTGTCCTCAGCGCGTTTTATTTTGGAACAGTCGCGCTGACAGCGCGACCCCGTTCTTTGGTTTTCTCTTCATCGCGCCTGTACGTCTAACAGCCGCGCTGACCTCGTTTTCAAGGGCAGCGCGCTTTATTCGTGTCCTTCCGCGCTGACATCGCGCCCCCTCTTCTTTGTGATTTTTGTCATCGCGTCTGTGTGCCTTATATCCGCGCTGACCTCGTTTGTTCTAGGGCAGCGCGCTTTTTCCCTGTCTTTCCGCGCTGACAGCGCAAAGTTGCTGAAGGCCTCTCCCTGTCAGCGCCAAGTTACTGAAGGCTACCCGCGCTGAGGCAAAAAAACTCATTTTTGACCAAATTAGCTTCCTGAGCCTCTTGCTGTGACTTTCCCTTCTTCTCTTCACTTGTCCAGTGACTTGTTTTTCACTGTCTGAACTTTGAACTGTCTGAATACGGAGCTTAGCTTCAAAGGGTTTCGTTTTTTCTCGGTTTAAGTTTGCAAACGCCTTCCCGTCTCTTGCTTTCACTGCTTGGTCTGTGCGGTCATCGTCACTTTTGCAATTGCTAAAATGTGTTGAGTCTCTAATCGACTGGCCCTAACTTTGGTCCATCGGATGTTTGCCTTTCTCTCTTGATTTCGCACTCTGAACCCTAGGACATCTAGTGGCCGTGTGTGTGTCAAGCCTACCGTTAGGATCTCTGTTTACTTGATTGACCAGCTCATTCTAGGCTTGTTTTCGCATTGGTTTAGTGATTGTTAGAGTGCTTTGTATTGTGTCTCCAAGTGGTCTAGTTCGCTTCCTCCTTGCTTGCAGGGCTTAGATCACGTGGCTCGTGCATTGCTTTGTCTTTTTAGTTTCGAAAACTTTGGTTGAATGTTTTGGGAACTTTGTGTGCTCTCATTGAGTAGTTTACTTGGTGTTCAGGTTCCTCCAAATTCCTTTAGATGCTTTATGTCGTTGAAAAGAAATCAAATCGGTAGCTTGTTTTAAAATTTCGAAAAGGAAAAGAACATTTCGTTGGCTTACATTTTCAAAAGGAAAAGTTTCCTTTCCTTGCCTTAGTTGCATTTAGCTACTTGTTTGTTTTTTTCGTTTGAAATCCTTTGCTCTCTCGTAGCTAGAAATTCATCGAACGAAACGGAATTCTTTTGCATATAGATTGCATCTAAGTAATTGTGAGCGAACACACGATAGAGCTTGAAATCGAAACTTAATCTCAAGATCAACTATAAAATGAACCAAATGAATCTAAAAACGCATTGGAACTAAACGCAAATATTTAGAGGTCTAAGTTAGAGACGTGTTCCGGCGTCTTAAAACATAGTCACTGTTGTTTCACATTAGGTTGGGTGATTCCTCCTTCTGTGACTCGATAGTGGTCTAATACGGACTGCGCTCCCACGTACCGTCGAGTATATAGGGAGACCCCACTAGGCTTTTATCCTTTATCCATAGGAAGCCGAGTCGGCCGCCCTACGATTCGCAATGCAGTGAACACAGCATTCACGAAGATTGACCACCCGTACCCTAAAAAATATTCTGTGGTTTTGCGAAGAGTTTGGCACACCCTCTACCTAGAGTTCCAGAGCAGTCACTTTTGATCCTTTTTGGAATCCCTAAACGAAAAGGTGCCTGTGAGCGTCTTGTCACTTCATGCTCATTAAACATTCGAAGGAGACTGGAGTCATCGTTTGTCCTTTTCTCGACTCCTGAAATATGAAAAGGTCAAGTTTGGTTCTTGCGTCTTAAAATTAATTTGGCCTCGATAACATTACCCTTTCTAGGTCTTGTGTGCGATAGTTTTGAGTAGAGTTTTATCGGCAGTTTCCTTTAGGAGTTCTAAGGGGTCTGGTCATCCTGGCTGACCCATCAACCCCTGGTCTAAGTGATCAAGGTTCTCCATCCTCTGTTGCCCCCGAGGTACCAGTTGTAAGCGGTACTCTTCCCATTGTTCCGAGTGTCCAGCCTATCAACGTACGTGCCCCAGGCAATCCAGATTACCTAGAGGATTGGAATCCCGTCTGGGAGGAGGATTGGGATACCCCCCAGACCCCTCGTACCCCCTTGAATATGTCATCTCCCATGGAGGGGGCAGCTTCCAGCACGGGTGAGACACCCGCAGTCACGGACATCGAGACACCCGCGGTCACAGACATTGAGACCCCGATCCCGTCTTCCTCTCCCCTCCCTCCACGATATCAATCGCTGAGGGATAGGTATGATGCTAGAACAACTTCTACCACTATATGGGATCCTAGTCTCGCTGCCTCTATCGGCCCTTTTGTTTCGCAGCCTCTTTTTCCACCCCTCACGTCAGAACTCAACCCGACCGTCACCTCAGTTCCCACTCAACCTACTGTTTGTATAGCACGTTCAACCCCGGCCATCAGTGCTGTACCAGTTTCCTCGTCTGAAGTTCCCCAAACTGGTTCTTTTGTTGGAGGAATTCCAGGATCAGGACCGTATGATGCTTATGGGGAACCCATAACGGACCCGGATTACGACGGTCCCGTCTTCTACTATGATGAAAATGGTGAGTTCCTCGAAGAAATCTCGAGTCTCCCTCATCGTCCTTTCGAAGAAAACGAGGAATCCTTGAATGTCTGGTATAATGAGACTACTAAGTACTTTGGAAATCGAGATCCTCCTCGGCAGCCCATAGGACCATCCAATCAAGGCCCGCCATTTCACGTGCAAAACCCCCAGGGGCAACCACTGTATGGCCCGCCTGACCCAGGCCCATCTGGGCACCCACAAGGTCAACCTTACCAGGAACAACCGATGGGTGTTGGAGGTCCGCCATATCCATATCAAAATCAACCTATTGGGCAACCAGAGCAACCGTCTTTTCAACAAGACCAACTTGATTTCCAGCAAGGGTACCCCTCTGGACCAACTGGCTCAGTTTACAATCCTCCGAATCAACCAGCCGTCCAGCAAGGGTATCCCCTTGGGCAGGGTGGGCAACCCTATGTTCAACAGGGCCGACCTGCCCCTCAGATCACGAATCCTTCTGGGCAAGGGGGGCAACCTGCTTTCCAGCAAGGCCAACCCTCTGCTCAGCCCATATACCAAGGAGGGCAGCCTGCCGTACAGCAAGCCCAACCCTCTTCCCAACCCGGTTACGGTGGGGGACGAACGGGCCAACCATCTATACAGCCAAATCAACCCGGAGTCTACCCTCATCGTCAACTTGGACAAACTGGTCAACCACGACGTCAACCAGCTGTCCAACCAATTCGACCACCCGTTCCACGAAGACAACCCTTGGCGGCACATGGACAACCTGGCGCCCAGCAAGGATATCTTGCTAGCCAACCAGGTCCACCTCGAATCCGACCAAGTCAACCTTCGGGACGTATGGCCCAACGTCAACCGGTTCAAGGACACTACTCTGGGCCTCAGACTCAAACAGGTTATCAACCTTCGTACCAAACGCAGCCTGCTTACCAAGCTCCGTATGGGACCCAGCAGTCGCATGGCTACCAGCAACCCCAGGGGCAAAACCAATACACTCCATATCAAAATTATCAGCAACCACAGGTCAATCCCTATCAAAATTATCAATATGGTCAACCTGGTGGACAAACTGCTAATTCCTGGGGAGCTGGGGGGCAGACACAGGGACAGCCATCCCCTCATGGACAAACCACCTATGCGCCAGGTCCCTTCGGACCAGGTCCATCAGGACAAAATTCCTACGCGCCAGGTCCCTTCGGGCCGGGCCCGTCCGGGCAAAGTTCATGGGGGCAACAACAATCTGGATGGAACCCTAATACTGCCTCAAACCCTCAGCCACATATGTCCTTCAACCCGCAGCTACCATTTTTGGCTACGTTGGAACTGCCCGATGTGTCCAAGTTAACCAACGATCCTATCTTGCATAACTCATATTGGCCACCGGTTCCAACCAAGATACCAGGAGACTGTCCAAAGTTCGACGGCAAATCCGGAGAAGATCCTCAGGCCCACGTAATGACTTATCACCTTTGGTGCTCATCCAACTCTTGGCTTGATGATTCCATCCGTCTTCGCCTCTTCCAGAGGACTCTCACTGGCTCAGCCGCAAAATGGTACATTGAACTTAATCGCGGAATGTTTTCAGACTTTAACTCGTTGGCTATGGCCTTTCTGACTCACTTTCAGTTACCCATTCGGTACGAGACTGGGACCAATTTGCTCACGTCTCTGAAACAGGATACAGCAACGCACTTCTCCGATCATATACATGAATGGAGAAGGCGCCGTCGTTTGATTAAATTTTGGATTCCCGATCAACTCCTGACCGACTGGTTTACCACGTCCTTTGTTCCTAAAATTGCCAAAGATATTGCAATGGGCGCATGTGTAACTGAAGAGCAAGCAATCGCGCGAGCTCAATACCTTGACTTAGTATATTCTCAGTCAGGTACTTTGTATGACTATTTGCCAGATGGCCCGAGGCCCGGACAAACCAAAGCTCCACCAAAACCCTCTGTTGATGGAGTTATTGGCTCCGTGAATTCATCAAGTAAGAAATCAACCACGAACTCTGGGAAGCAAAAGCAAAACTCCTCTAACGAGAATGCCTCTCAGAGCCCATCCATTCCTGGGAACACCTCTGAGGTAAATGCCGTCCAGTCCACCACGGCAGACAAATCCTCAAAAGGCAAAAAGAAAGGAAAGGCCAAAGAGAAATCCGGCCAACCTAAGCAGAACCCTCCTAAACCTCCCTCCGAGGAAGGAGCCAAACGGAAGCCTAAGTATCCTTGTCTCATTTGTGAGGAGGATCACTACACCAAGGATTTCCCTAGGCGGTCCGAGGTTAGTCGGCTTTTGAAAGGTGCTTCAGGGTCCCCTGCCGTGCTCAAAGAGCCTTTCCCATCCCAGCAGACGCATCAGGTGGCAGACCCTTCACAGTCCTCTTCCTTCGGTTCTCAAGTGTTCATGGCTGGAACCATTCCCGTCCATGTCACGACTCGAATAAAAGATTATCCATCTTCAGCCGGGAAGGAGCCGGAAGTCCCCTCCAGCGCTCCCACGTCCAGTTCTGGCCCTCTTCACATTGAACGACCCAACACCGAGACGATCCCCCGACCCCCTCCCAAAGGTGTACTCAGGAAGTCATCTTATAACCCCAATGCTCGTGCCGCTCAGCATTATAGCATTGTCGAGGACTTAGCTCAGGCTCCGTCTGCTATGTCCGCGTTAGAAGTCCTCCAGAGCTGCCCCTCCCAGAGGAAGTCCCTACTATCAGCGATTGGTGGCATCGACCCGGCAGATTCGGATCTAATTTCTTTTGACCTCGAAGGTTTCACGCAGAGATTGCCTCATCAGGTGGCTTTCCTTATACAAGTCCTCATCAAAGGCAAGACGATTCACCGTACTGTCATTGATGAAGGAGCCTCAACCTGCATTATGTCGCTTGCTTGTTGGAAGGCTATTGGTTCGCCTGCTCTGAGCCAGTCTCCCACCACCCTAGAGGCTTTCGATGGAAGAGAATCTCGTCCACATGGTATCCTCCCGCGTTTACCTATCTCTTTAGAAGGGAAAACAGTAGAAGTCGAGGTTGAAGTTGTCGACGCTAATCTCACTTACAACCTCCTCCTAGGACGAAGCTGGACTTATGCCATGCAAGCCGTGGCTTCCTCTTTATTCCGTGTCGTTCGTTTTCCCCATCAAGGGAAAATCGTCACTGTGGACCAGCTGTCCTTTTTTGCTTCCTCTTCTGAAGGGAATGTCCCATTCGTGGAGCATACCTCCAAATCGCTAGTGAGTGTGGGTGCCGGATTGTTTAAAGATCCCTCCTTAATGGGAGTCTTTCCCCTCCCACCTCCAAATCTCGCCTCTGTAAACATGATCACAACGCATTCTGATCCATGGGTTCTCCCTCCCGTGAATCAGGAAGACTCCTGGGGCGAGATGATGCCGTTGAGTCCCGCCGAACTCAACTACATCGAGATAGTTGCTGCATCGGCTTCAACCCCCGAACCTGCTCATCCAAGCAGTGTTCCCGACTCACCTGCCACTTTCCCCTGGTTGGGAGAAAAAGCCACTTCGGATCCTCTGAAGGAATCATTCCCTTCCGACGAGGCTATCATCGAGACTATGTCTCCCGAAGAGCTCCCTTGGTCAGATCACCACCATCGCTCTTCGTTTCTCCCTCCCTATTCGGAAATGGCCACGTGTCTCGATAAGTTTGCTTCATGTCTCCCATCTATCCCTCTCCAAACGCCTATTCAGTTATATCAAGTGTCTTCGGAGGGTAACATGGGTAACATTACGCAGACTTTGGCTATCGACATCTCTGTCAAAACAGGGGTTGTCGAGAATATTCATATTGGAGTCACATGTACTCCCGAGGAAATTCAACTTTATAAAGACCTATTTCGTGAATTTCGTGATGTTTTCGCATGGTCTTACGAAGAAATGCCCGGCATTGACCCAAGTATCGTGGAGCACGAAATCCCTACCTATCCCGGCGCTAAACCTGTTCGCCAGCGTTTACGCCCAGTGCACCCTCGAAAGGCCGCAGCCATCAAGGCCGAAGTTGAAAAACTTTTTAGAGCTGGTTTCATTTACGCCATTCCCCTCACGGACTGGGTATCAAACATAGTACCTGTCAACAAAAAGCAGGGCACTATTAGGGTTTGTGTTGACTATCGCGATATCAATCGCGCCTGTCCAAAAGATAATTTTCCTACGCCTTTTATTGATCAGCTTATCGACGATTGCGCAGGAAGCGAAATCTATTCGTTCATGGACGGCTTTTCTGGTTACAACCAGATCAACATAGCCCCCGCAGACCAGCACAAAACTGCTTTCATTTGTCCTTGGGGCACCTTCGCTTACAAGAAGCTACCTTTCGGTCTTAAAAATGCCGGCGCCACTTTCCAGCGTGCGATGTCGTATGCTTTTCATGATATTCGACACATCGTACAGCCTTACCTGGATGACCTACCTGCTCATTCAGCTAAACGACAAGACCATCCATCTCATTTACGCGAAATCTTTCTTCGCTGTCGACACTACCGTATTCGACTCAATCCGCATAAGTGTGTCTTCTGCGTCGAATCTGGCCGACTTCTCGGGTTTATCGTCTCCCGGGAGGGCATCCGTCTGGATCCCCTTAAAGTCGAGGCCATCTTGAATCTTCCTCCCCCTGCCACTCTACAGCAGTTACAAAGCTTGCAGGGAAAAGCTAATTTCCTTAGACGATTCATCCCAAATTATGCCGAGGTGGCCAAGGGTTTCACACGATTACTAAAGCGAGACACGCCCTTTCGATGGGACGCTATCGCTCAACAATCTTTCGAGCGTCTTAAAGACCTTCTGGTCTCAGCTCCGCTCCTAAGACCTCCGAATTATCACCGTGACTATACCCTTTATCTGGCCGCTGCCGATACCACCATCGGCATGGTTTTGGTGCAAGACGACGACGACGGCACTGAGCACGTTGTATACTATCTTAGTCGCAACCTTCTGGATACGGAAACTCGCTATGCATATGTCGAGAAGTTGGCACTGGCCGCTGTATGCGCCGTCCAACGTTTCCGTCATTACATCCTATTGCGCACAACGACCGTGATCTCTGACTGCAACCCCATGACCTATATTTTGTCACGTCAGTTGCTGGGGGGCAAATACTCGAAGTGGATCGTCATCCTCCAAGAGTTCGACTTGGAATTCACTGCCGCCAAGTCCAAGAAATCACTGGTCTTTGCTGAACTGCTCTGTTCCTTGCCATCTCCGTCTGCACCATCTCATTCAGAGGAGCAGATTCCGGATGAAACATTATTCCTCATCAACACTCTCGACCCATGGTACGGGGACATCATTGTATACTTACAAATGTCTTCGTTTCGTCCCAACACATCGAAGGATGCTCGGCGACGGATTCATCACCAAGCTCAACCGTATCGCATTTTGGGCGACACCCTGTACCGCCTCGGCGTCGATTCTATTCTTCGCCGATGCTTAACCCTCGAGGAAGCTGAGAGAGTCTTAAATGACTGCCACTCCGGCGCTTGTGGCGGTCATATGTCCGGATACGCTACCGCTCAAAAGATCCTCCGCGCTGGTTATTTCTGGCCTTCTATATTCAAGGACTGTATCCTTGCTGTACGCGCATGTCATGAGTGCCAGGTTTACCACCGGAAGATGCGTGCACCTGTCGCGCCACTGCACCCTGTCGTAACCGTAGGTCCATTTGCCAAATGGGGCATTGATTTTACGTCCTGTAACCCTCGTTCGGCCGGGGGGCATGGGTACATTATCGTTGCCGTGGATTATTTCACCAAGTGGGCCGAAGCGATGCCTACATTAAACGAGGACGGTCACACAGCGGCGCAGTTTTTGTTCAATCACATCATCACTCGCTTCGGAGTCCCTCAGGCTATTGTTACAGATCACGGAAAGCATTTCCGAAATCATATGATGGCAGAATTAACGACCCAGCTAGGCTTGCGTCAAGATAGTTCATCACCGTACTATCCTCAATCTAACGGTCAAGTCGAAGCCGTGAACAAAATTTTGATCACCATGCTTCAACGCACCGTCAACACACACAAGTCAAACTGGCATCTGATGCTTTTCCCGGCCTTGTGGGCCTACCGGACTTCTGTGAAGGATGCCACTGGTTTCACCCCGTTTCAACTGGTCTATGGACTAGAGGCTACCCTTCCTGTCGAATGTGAGATTCCTTCATTAAAATTGGCTGTCGAGTTGCTTCCCAACACCACTCCGGTGGAGGAGCGGCTTCTTTACCTAGAACGGTTAGACGAGACCCGTCGTTTGGCTTCTCTGGCTATCGAAGCACAGAAAAAGAGAGTTAAAGCTCACTTTGATCAGCATACTCATCCTCGTTCCTTTGTTGAGGGAGACTTAGTACTGCTCTACGATCAAGCTAAGGATAAGCTGGGGGCAGGAAAACTCGAATCCATGTGGTTAGGTCCCTATATCGTGAAGCGTGTTTTACAAAAGGGCGCATATGAGCTGATTGACTATGAGGGAAATCCTATTGACAAGCCCCGTAACGGGCTGTATCTGAAGAAATATTATGCATAGCTGCTCACATTCACTTTGTACATACGTGTGTTTTTGAGTTTTTAGTGCGTAAGTTTCTTTTGCTATTGGTGTGAAGGCGTGTTTTGCCCCTTATTGTGCTTTGTCTTTCCTGCGCAGATGTCTCGTACCCCTTATGTTGGTTTCGCTGATGGTGCCTGCCGTAGCACTTGTAATTTGTCTTCGGCAGCGTGGGTGATCTACGATCCTCACGGAGAGTTGCTAGACCTTCAGGGTGTCTGCCTAGGTCGTACCACTAACAACGTTGCCGAGTACAGCGCTGTAATCGAATTACTGGCCGAAGCAGTTGAGCTCGGCATCCGAGAGCTAGTGGTGAACCTGGACTCCCAGCTGGTTACCCATCAACTCAACGGGCGATATTCCGTCAGAGACCAGCGCATATTAAGGTTGTACCTACGTGCAAGATTGTTAGAACGGAATTTTGATTACATTACTTATCAGCACATTCCAAGACGATTAAATACGTTGACTGATGCATTGGCAAATCATGTATTAGATAGACATTTGCGTAACAGATAAACATCATACAGGAAAGCATAAGATAGCATAGTAAAACCATAAGCATATGTAAATAAATCATTTCAAGCATAGTTTGCATGTGTGTGCTTTTAAGCTTGCATCAAAAATATAAAATCCATGAGTCGAGTGTCGTGCAAATTCATACATAAGATCACAAATTGTATTGAATAAACGCATAACATAAAGAACACATCATCATATGTAACAGCGGCTCATCCAAAAATCGGTATGTATATATATATATATATCATGTGGCGCACTGAGGCGCTCAAAAATAGAAGTGCATGTCCCAAAATCTCAATACATCTGAGTCATATGTCTCAAAACAGCAGTGGAAATAAAACCTAGGCGACTAGTCAGCTGGATGGTGCTCTCTGTAGTACACAGCTGCTCGTGCCACCCGCCTCAGAAGGCGGTGCACCCTGGGTTCCACCCCCACTGTGTGGATCTGATGCGCCACAGGGACCTCCTCGACCCCCTGGTAGTCCGGCACCCCCTCCAACAAACCCTCAAGGTTGCTAGCCACGGTCTCTGATGTGTTAGCCCCTGGAGGGGCCAAGGCCAAGGCTCCGGCTCCCGGGCCCTCTCTCCGTGCCGTGGCAGCCAGTCCAATCAGTCTAGTGGGTCCCACATCTACATAACAAGACATTTATTAGGACATGTACATAAAAATCAAAAAACAATACAAAACTCAAAAGACAAAAAGTGTCATACCTGCATCGTCCCACTGCTCACCCGGAGGCAGCACCAAGTCAGGATCATTGCGGAAATCCATCCCCGCATATGGCCAATCCTGTACGAAGATCTCCTGCTGGTCCAGCCAGTCTCTGAAGAATGCTCCCCAGCTATGAGGACGGCCGCCACCCCCACGTGGCATGATCCGAGCCCATCGTGAAGCCCTCGTCTCTCGAGGAGTCCTGGGGGCATCCACACCCATCGACTGCAGCCGCATGGCTGGCACTCGCTCCAGAATGAGCGGGACCAGGATCGACCCATAGCCGAACTGCTTCGACTCTCCACGACGGCAGTTGCTCAATTGCCTCTTCATATTGTTGCACACTGCTGTGCACCAATCGAACACTGTAGGTTCGAGGCATTCGAGAGCTAATAGTAGGTGGGCCTTCGAGGCCTCATGGTTCGCCATGCTGCCCGCTGCCCGGGTCACCATGAACAGGATGGTGCGCAGCACAATGTCTCTCACCGAGGGCGCGCCCATGCAAATAAAAAATGCCCAATTGAGCCAATTCAACCGTTAAAAACCTACTGAAATGAACCAGAATGCAGGGCAAAGGAACGAGAACCTACCTGGAAGAAGCAGATCTGAAAATGGTCTTCATACGGGCTGGAAATCACTCCGTCAACCTTTTGGCTCCTCCACGTCCTTCACGTTCCAGAATAGTAAAATGGTGAAAATGACTTATTACCCCCCCTATTTATAGTAAAAACTCCTAAATTGTCATATTTTTTGGGTTTTTACCATTTTTAACCATAATTCTAGCCCTGATTTTGTTAATGGCTTATTTTAATATGTTTTTATACATGTTGAATGGATTTATGCGGGTAGTGCCCTTGTGCAGGTGCAAGTATAGCAGCTTGGTTATGACGGTCCGCCATTCATGAGATCCCCGAAGTGTCGTCTCTAAGCTCTTTTCCGACGTTAAAATAAGAGAAGATAGCCGAGCTTCCTTTCAGCTCGTTAAAAGGAATGAAAGGCGGTCGTTTTAAGCTCTTTTCCGACCGTTGAACCAAAGAGATTGCCGGGCGTTTGTCGTTTCGCGCTCGATATCGGCTCTAAAACGACGTGTTTTCGACCGCTTTTTTACTTTTTCGGGTCGAAGGCACTACTTACGAAAAGTACTCCTCGGTCGTAATGGCCGGGCGGTTCTTTCGAGCATAGTTTTATACTTTTTCGGGCTCGAGAGACACAACTGTACGAAAAAGGACCCCCCTTGGAGTCTCCTTTTCCGCTTTCTTTTCAGACTCTCGAAACAAGAAAAGAAGCCGAGTTTCTCCTTTGTCAGGCTCGTTAAACACTTAATGACATCGGATATTGTCAACATGACGCACATCAAGCATATGTTACCCCCGTCAAGCTTGTCATCCAAAAATAATCGGGGTACCTGCCTGCAAAGGTGGGGAAAATGGAACTATGATTACAGTCGTCTTGGCAGTACGTCGCTCTTGAACATGGCACTCCGCTGTTTCGTGTCTGGGTGGGGTCATCTCATCTCGTTTTCACTAGCCTCCATGGGTTTGGGATATCCTATTTTGACCTCTCATCTGTTCCTGGCCGTCGTCATTTTCATCCGCTGCTCATTTGATGTCAAGTACTGCCAAACCCGTTACAGTGCCGTTATGTGTTCAAGAGAAGTTGTCCTCTGCCGCTATGCAACCGTGTTCACAACCTCATCACAAAACTATTGTGCCTCTGTCTCGTGTCGATGATGTGGGAATCATCATGGCCCACCTTCAATCAAGGTCCTTTCTCGTCGACTCCAACTCATTATCTGGGAAAGTGACTCAGAGACTCCTTTCAGGTGCCTTGGAGCCTGCATGCCTCAATGGCAGGTTCTTCGTGTTCGACGCAAGGTTTACGTCATTGGCCTTCGATCGAATGATTCCGTGAGTGTTCGACACCAACTCATTGATTCACACATCACGGATTGTACCTATAGTACCTTGAGGGCCATTGTCATTATTGGTGGTACCTCTCGCGTCTGTTAACAGTTTTCATCATTGACTGGTAATCAGACGATGTTCATGCATGTTCGACTTCAACCCATGTATTCACATGCTTGGACTTGTACTCTGTTCGGGTCGAGATGGAGCGCAAGACCCTGGGTCCTTGCTCATTATGGTCCAGGCTGCGATTTTTGTGGATAATCACTACATGACTCATTGATGGATGGCTGCGCCCATACCTGAGTCTTCATGGATGGCTGCGACCATACCTTATCAGTTTTTGGTCTCTTTGATTGGGTGGCTGCGTCCATACCATAGACCATTTTCGCATGTCTTTTGGATGGCTGCGCCCATGCCTAGACTGCATGTACTTGATTGTCAAAAGATTCTCGGTACTTCTCAGTGGCGTTCCAGTTCGGCGTGTGTCGTAAAGCATTTCACCCCTCCCACTCTCTCGCTCTTCATGCTTTAGGGGGCATCTGTTACACAGTAATTTATCACTGCCTTCCTGTCAGTCACCCTGCTGTGCCCAGAACTCACAAATCACAAAGTGTTTGATCCCTGAACTGGCTTAAACCCCCTTTTTCCAAAGTTTCCTTCATCAGCGCGTCTGTTTCCAAAATAAACGCGATGACAGGCGCTTCCCAGTGTATTCTGTGCGCTGTCATCGCGGAAGAACATCACTTTTCCGCGATGGTCTACAGCACGACTTTCTCGTGTTCTTCCGCGCTGACATGACCGCTTCAATTATTGATATGCGCTGCCAGCGCGGCAGTTTCCCTATAATCCGTGCTGATCCAGTTTAGGCGAATTTGTTCAAACAACTAGCCTTCCAGATCACTCCAGGCCTGGTTGTTAGCTTTGTGAATGTCGCCTCCCTTCTATGGCATGTCTGTTCGACTCTTTGCAACAGCTCCCCTTGAAGATAAGCTCATCCTTCCACCTTTTTAGGAGACTCCTTCTCCTATATAAACTCTCACCATTACCATGAGCAGCTAGTTGGAACTAATCAGACTTAGTTGTGAATAGCTTGGATTGTACAGAGCTTGTAGTGCTCAGATTGCTGCTATAGGTTTGGTGTGCTAGGTGTGGAAGTGATTGATTGCTTGGGGAAGGTTGTTTGTGACATTTGTGTGAGAGAGAGAGAGAGTTTTTTGTCTTGGGAGAACCATCCTCAAAAGTGAATGCTTGAGATACATGCTGACTGATCCCTCTGGAGAAGGTTATCGACGTCAGAACATTTGGTTGTACTCTTCTCTTTTCTGATTAATAATAGATGACTGCTATTATTGTTCCATTCTCGTTTGTCTATGTAATGGGTAAATGTGAATTATGTCTTTTCTGACTGACATATGGTTACTTTACTAGATTTCACGCTTGCGTTTGCTCTCTCTTCGTGTGTGCAGGTGTTCGTTCGCGGGGATCGCGAAGGACTGTGACCAGCCAAAGCGAAGGAACGAAGGCAACATCTCTTCGACAAACGACAGCGCAGGAATCCAAGTAGGCGCTCTTTACTTCTTGTTTAATTGTAACTAGGAACATGCGTGGCAGCATTGTGTGATTGTTGCTAGACCCCTATTGGGCTAGTAGGGATCGCCTCTATCCGTAGAGGGGATTTACCTCTCCAACACTCATAACCCTTGTTTCATTTTTTAACGAGGTCGACATAAGATCAAAACTATCCTCGTAACCCTTCTTTCATTTTTTAACGAGCTTGACACAAGATTAGGAACTATGCTCGAACACCTTGTTTAGTTTTTTAACGAGGTCGTCAGAAGATCAAAACTATCCTTGGCCAGATCCAGTTTCATTTTTTAAGGAGCTTGACACAAGAAAGGAACTATGCTCCGAACGAACTTCATCATAATGAACAGGAAGTCATTTCTTCCAAGGGTGTCACTCCCGGTGGAAGGACAACATATTGGAAGTCAGGGCCCAATGCCCCCAAGACATCATGCACGACGGCATCATCATGGGATACAGGCACGGGGTAGGTAGCCACGTAGTTGACCTGCGGTGGGGCAGACACAACCGGTGGGTAAAAACTAGGAGGGGGTGGCAGCTGCGCACGAGGCACCGGGGGACTAAAGAATGATAATTGATCTATAGTCACGATTCTTCCATTGTGTGGAAAGCAAACCACATGGAAAAGCGAAGAGACAAGGCCCCCCATGGCATAAACATAGTCACGACCAAGGAGAAGACTGAAATCTAAAGCACCTTGGACAACTAGCACGTCCATATAGATGGTTTTGCCTCCCAAAGTAATAGGAAATTTCGGGAGGACCCCTAGAGGTTGACTGGTTACCCCGTCAAATGCTAACAAATTCTGTGCGACCGGCCCAAGCTGTGGGGAACCTAAAGCTTGCCAAGTAGTGGACGACATAAGATTGACAGAAGCACCTTCATCCAAAACAGTGCCAGGTATTGCCTTAGCACAGGCATGTACTGTAATCTGGAAAGGCACATTAGATGGAAGGCGGAAGGTGGTAAGGTAATTCCAATCGAAGGAAGTGACCAAACTACTTGGTGGGGGAATCGTGTGATTTCCCCCATGCTCTAAAGGAACCGAAGGAGGACTTTCGGGAGTAGCTGGGATAGGAGAGTCATTTCTGGATTCAGGAGAATCTGAGGACATGAGGAGAACATGAGCAACAGAATCATGATGCTCCTCCGGAACAGAGTAATCAACAGGTGGTGAACCCAAGTCAACACTCTCTCCGACCAATGGTTGGTCTGGAGCAGGCTTGGCACAGCCTGGTTCGGGAAGAGGAACCTAGACAAGAGAAGAATCTAAGTCAATCTCTTTGTCAACAGGGAGAGGGTTTGAAGAGAGCCTCTGATAACCAATAGGAATTTGGGGTGAAGAAGCTGTAAGAATTTCCAAAACAATGGAAGCTTTATCCATGAGCGGATGAAGGTTAAGGGGATGATTGCCCTCACATAGTCTACAGGGGATTCGAATCTTCCCTTTCTTCTGAATGTTGTCACTTGATAGGGTGGCATCGCCATGAACTTCAGAGGACGATGAGGGACGAGCTAGATCGTGAGACCATACTTCAAGGATCCTGGGAATGCCAGGACAATCACGAAGAAGGTGGTCATCCTTGCACAATCTACAAGGAAATTTGACCTTCCACCGAGAAGCAGAAGGTGGCTCGACTTGAGTTGGATTTGGAGCAGTCACTGCACTTTTAGCCTCTCGCTGATGAGACTTCTTCTTCTTCTTCGTCTTATTCTTCTTCTTCTTAGCCACCTAGTTACTTGAATCCAGGCTTTCACCAGGCGAAGTAGAAGATGAGGACGTAGAAACAGGTGAAGAAGGGGAGAGGTCCACCTTAGAATCAACATGATGTTGTTCGGGTGGAGGAACTGATTAACCAGCAGTTGAGACGGTAGAGACCAGAGAGGTTGAGAATAAGCAAACAGGCAACCCAACAGTTAACCCAGGAAGGGACAACGTTGCCATGTAAGGAGCACCAATATTTCCTAAAGGAGGGAAATGACCAGGATTCCCATCAGAGGGGATGCCTAGGTTGGTAAACTCCGGAAAAGTTGCCATCAGAAATGAGAAAGAACCCTACTCAAACTAATGCAAACAAGATCTAACCGGGTAAATGTGAACGTGGTCAAATAAATTTTAAGATGCAAGGACATAACTTGACCTTTTCATTTTTTAAGAGTCGAGAAAAGGACAAAAAGATGACTCTAGTCGCCTTCGAATGTTTAATGAGCCTGAAGTGACAAGTGCTCAGATGAGCCTTTTCTTTGAGGGAGTCTGAAAAGGATCAAAAGTGACTACTCTGGAGAGCTAGGAAAAATGTTTACCAGACAATCTGTAAAACTGCATATACACCTTGGCAGTCATATGAAAACCAAGGAATTTCCGTACAGCAGTCAATCTTCCCAAATGCTGTGTTCGGTGCATTACGGCTTGTAAGGCGGCAGACACGGCTTCCTATGGATAAAGGATGATAACCTAGTGGGGTCTCCCCATATACTTGACGGTATGTGGGAGCTCAAATCCGTGCTAGACCACTATTGCGTCACGGAAGGAGGAATCACCCAACCTTAAGTGAAACAAAAGTGACTAGGTTTAACGACGCCGAAGCACGTCTCTAGCCTAGACCTCTAAACAGTGAGCGTTATGTTCCAATGCGTTTTTAGGTTCATTCAGTTCATTTTAAAGTTGATCTTGTATTAGGTTTCAGTTTTCAGGCCTTACCGTATGTAATGTCTCAAAGCCTAGGATGCAGCTAAAATGAATGAAGTATCCTTTTCTTCAATGAACACCTACCTATGGGAGGGTAGAAATATCATTCCCAAACCAAGACAAGCGAATGCAAACACTAAGAAACACAATGCATCAATACACTAATCTCACGATGCATCGATACTACTAATGAAAGATTTAAATTTTGCTTTTCAATTTCTCAAACATGAAAATTCATAATGTAAATGCACTTTCACTTTCATATGCTAAATGAATGCAATTTTTTTTTTTTGTGAATTCAAAGAGACAAACAAGCAAGTGTGAACTGATCGATCCAAACAATTGTGATCTATGCTTGGTAGTGAAGAAATCGAATCAACATAAAAAATTGGTTCAATAATCGACACTAAAAATCAACCAGCAACAAGCAGTGAAAAAGCCTCAAGCAAATCAATAAGAGGGTTGTGGATGAACCTTGAATAGACAAGTAACCCAAGCAAATGATTTCTCGATGAAACTTCTAAAGGGCTAGGTCACATGGTCTAAAAAACACAAGACTCACTCGAATGAAATCAAAGAGAGAGTGCCCCTAACCAAAAGCAATCAAAACAAGCTAATGAGAGACAAGAAACAACAGGGGCTAAGAAAGATTGATGAATTCAGGAGATAAAGTTATAAAAACAACTTTTCGGGAATCAGCATAAGTTACACACTGAGAACCTGAGATGATCACAAATTTTACACAGAAAACCCGAGATGATCGTGGAAAAACACCTATTTTCCGCGATGATGCGATTTCAGGAGTTGTCGCGGGAATTAAGCTAGCAACCTAAGATCATCACGGGTAAAAAGCTACCAAGTGGCGATGACATCGCGACTGTACATGTCTTTTCCACGATGGTCCAATTTCCAGGATCGTCATGACTGTTAGGCATAATTATTCTATGCACAGGATATTACAAAAGGGTGAGCGCGATGACAGCGTGACTGTTAAAATTAAATCTGTGATGGAGCTCAAAAACAGTGACAGGCAAATCAAAACTCCCAAATCAAAACAACCAATATTTCAATCAAACAAGGGCATTTCCCAGATCAACCCAGGAAATGCAAAAGACTGATAATTAGTCCCCAAAACTTCAAAAGAGACCAAAAACAAGCCCAAGGAAAGAATGAACAAAAAGGGACAAAAGCCAGCTCCAAGCTGTTCAGTTCGTAAACCAAACCAGAGATTGACTGAAGTGACGTTGATCTACTTCGCTAATGCAGAGCAATAGCGTTTCGAAGGCTACCTGGCTGTGCTTCAGGCTCCGTCTAAAGTTTACAAATCAAACAACAAGGTAAATTCTCCCCAGTGGAGTCACCAAATTGTTGTGGAGGTAAATCCCCTCTGCGGACAGAGGCGATCCCTACTAGTCCAAATAGGGTCTAGCAACAATCAAACAACGCTAACACGCAGGTTCCTAATTGAAAATGAAAGACCAATGATGAAGGCCTACCTGGATTCCAACGCTAGTACTTGTAGAAGAGTTGATGCTCCCATTCCTTTGTCCTGGTTGGTCACAATCCTCACGATCCTCGTGCACGGACACCTGCACATGCAAAGAACGATAAAAACACAAGCATAAAATCCAATAGATGCAACTATATATCAGTCAGAAAGGATATAACTCAAACACCATCATAAAGACCATAAGAGTGGAACCATAATGATAATCATCTATTATTGATAAACAAAGAAGAATACAACCATAGTTCTGACGTCAAATCCTTATCAAGAGGGTCCAGCCAGCAAGTTCCTCAAGCATTCACCCTTGAAGGTAGATCTCCCAAAACAAAATTCTCTCTCACACAAGTTTACACAAGATCAAAACACTTCACAACCTTTCTTAAGCTCTCTATCAATCCCACACTTGTCACACCAGCTACCTATCAAGCTCACACACTATCAGCAACACTCCAAACACTATGAATTCCAAACTAGAAGCTCATGGCAATGGTGGAGGCTTAAATAGGAGAAGGAGTCTCCATGAATGGTGGGAGGATGAGCTTATCTCCAAGGAAGGTGGCTCAAATGACGAAACAGACATGCCAGAGAAGGGAGGGCGACATATACAAGGCCAACAACCAGGTCTGGAGTCATCTGGAAGGCCGGTTGTTAGAAAAAACTCGCCCAGACTGGATCATCGCGGGTGCATAACTGCACTGGAGCATTGACATTGCTACTGAATAACGAAGAAAGTCATGTCAGCGTGATCAAATATCAGAAACAGTTACGCTGTCTCATAAAATTCAGCCATCGCGGGAATCACGTGTACTTCCGCGTTGGCAGCGCGTTCGGTCTGTTTTGGAGCGCTCATCAGCGCGTTTATTTTTACAATAGTCACGATGATAGAAAAACTTTGGCAAATTGGGTCATTTGGCAACATCAGAGGGCATGAGCATGAATAATTTGGACTCATGACACAGTAGGAAGACTGGTAGGAAGACAGTGACAAATTACTGTGTAACACCCCATAGAGAGTGGTTATGCGATTATGAGAAATACGATGGTGGTGATGTCTTCTTAGGGGATGATAGGAAGGCTAGAATCATTGGTTGCGGAAAAGTAAAGTTGAAGTTGCAAGGTAGAGGGTTAAAACACTTCTGGGTGTTCTGCATATTCCTGCATTGGCCAAAAATCTGATTTCTGTAAGCAAGCTGGATGATGCAGGCGTAAAAACAGTGTTCGAGAAGGATACCTACAAGATGGTTCGGGGAGCATTGGTATTGATGTGGGGAGTTCGGATTGGAACCCTGTACAAGTTGCAAGGTAGCACTGTTGTTGATGGGTGCAACAATTTTGTGGTTCCTGAAAGTGGAGTGGAAAATCTAGTGGTCTTTGGAGAGAAGACCATGTTGTGGCATCAAAGGCTTGGACATATTGGAGAGAAGGGCCTTTGAATACTTCATGGTAAAGGTATGGTAGAAGGTATGAGTAATAGCTCTCTGGATTTTGATTTCTGTGAAAATTTTGTATATGGGAAGCAGAATCGGGTGAGTTTCCCCTCTGGTGGTAAGAGGGCGAAACATATATTAGAGCTTGTGCACAGTGATGTGTTTGGACCTGTGAAGGTTCCATCATTAGGTAAGTCTGTGTACTATGTATCATTTATAGATGACTTCTCAAGGAATACATGGATATATTTCCTTAAGAAGAAATTTGAAGTCTTTGATAGGTTTAAAGAATTTAAGGCTCTGGTAGAAAACTAGACAGAGAAGAAGATAAAGGTGTTGAGGACAGATAACGGTGGAGAGTTTTACAGTAAGAAATTTGAAGAATTCTGTAAGAAGTGTGGTATAGCTTGGAAGAAGACTATTCCATACACACCTTAGAAAAATGGAGTTGTAAAAAGAATGAATAAGACGTTGATGGAAAGGGAAAGAAGCATGCTCAGTGGTGCTAGGTTAGGACAAGAATTCTGGGTAGAGGCGGTGGAGACAGCATGTTACCTGGTCAACAAATCACCTTCATCAACATTGGAGGATAAGACTCCATAAGAGGTATGGATTGGTAAGAAACCCTCTCTATCACATCTGAGGGTATTTGGATGTGATGCATATGTACATGTTCCAAAGGAGAAGAGAACCAAGTTGGATAGTAAATCTGAAAAGTGCATCTTTGTTGGGTATAAGGATGGTTTAAAGGGTTATAAGATTTGGAACCCAGTAACAAGGAAGGTTGTGTACAATCGAGATGTGGTGTTCAGAGAGGCGAAAGATGTTATTAAACATGAAGTCCAACCAAAGGAAACTGAGAAGATAGAGTTTGAGCTTAAGGAGGAAGAACCAGACTCTACAACAGAGGAGGAATCAAAAGATGAAGAGCCACAAACTCAGGATGTGAGAAGATCAGTTCGAGAAAGAAGGCAGCCTGAAAGGTATAGTCGATCTGCTTTCTGTTCAAATTTTTCTTTATCTATTACTGATGATGATCCCATAATTGTGAAGGAAGAAATAGATTCAGAGGATGAAAAACTCTGGAAAGAGGCCATGGTTGATGAAATGGCATCTTTGCACAAAAATGAGGCTTGGGATCTGGTGGAGTTGCCAGCTGGAAGGAAACCCATTGGAAAAAAATGGGTTTTCAAGAAGAAGACAAATGCAGAAGGAAAGGTGGAGGAATACAAAGCTCAGTTGGTAGCAAAAGGTTATTCCCAGGTGTCGGGAATTGATTTCGGTGATATTTTTTCTCTTGTTGCCAAGGTAGCTTCTATTAGATTACTTTTATATGTTGCTACTGCTTTTGATTTTGAGGTAGAACAGATGGATGTGAAGACAACATTTCTTCACGGGGATCTAGAAGAGGAGATCTACATGAAGAAACCTGAAGGCTTTGCGATGAAGGGTAAGAAAGAACTGGTATGCAAGTTAAAGAAGTCTTTGTATGGGTTAAAACAGTCACCAAGGATGTGATATTAGAAATTTGATACATTTATACGGGGACTTGGCTTCACCAGAAGCAAAGCAGATCACTATGTGTATTTTAAATTAATTGGTGACCGTGTTATTTATCTAGTCTTGTGTGTGGATGATATGTTGCTGGTTGGAAATGACAAAGAAATTATCCAAGATTTGAAGACCCAATTGTCATCCAAATTCGACATGAAAGATATTGGTGCTGCAAACTATATTTTGGGCATGGAAATTAAAAGAGATCGGGCAAAGAGGAAGCTCTGGTTAAACCAGAGGAAGTATGTCGAGACAATATTGCAGAGGTTTAATATGCAGGATAGTAAACCGGTGAAGGTTCCTATTCCTGTAGGTGTAAAGTTATCTACTGAACAGTGTCCCAAGACACAAGAAGAGGAAGAAGACATGTCTCATGTTCCATATGCAAGTGCAGTCGGTAGCCTGATGTATGCGATGGTCTGTATTAGACTAGACACTGCACATGCAGTTGGAGTATTGAGCATGTTTATCTCAAAACCAGGGAAGGAGCACTGGACAACAATGAAGAGGGTTTTCAGGGATTTGCGTGGCACTAGTGATTATGGCTTGTGCTACCAAGGAAGACCAGGATTGGACAGAGTGTTGGATATTCGTGGCTTTGTTGATGCAAACTGGGCTGGATATTTGGATCAGAGAAGATCTACAAGTGGGTATGTGTTTAACCTATTTGGAGGTACAATAAGTTGGATGAGTAATAAACAATTTGTAGTGGCACTATCAACTATAGAGGCAGAATACATGGAAGCCACTCATGCAAGCAAGGAAGCAATTTGGTTGCAGAGATTGTGTTCAAGTATGGGGTTAGTACAGGGAGCTATAAGGATAGACCGTGACAACCAAAGTGCAATTTTCTTGGCAAAGAACCCTGCTTATCATTCAAATACAAAACACATTGATGTTCAGTATCACTTTGTGCGGGATGTGATAGAAGACAAAAAGGTGTTGTTGGTAAAGGTGGACATTTTGAAGAATACTGCAGTTGCATTGACAAAATCTGTGAGCTTTGAGAAGTTCTCTTGGTGTAGAGAAACAATGGGTGTTGCAGGGATGGATAAATGACTAAGGTCTCCTGTGGCCCCCTATGGAAAGAAAACAACAAGTGGGGGAATGTTGGGTTGTGTTATATTATTTCCATGACTAGCCTACGTAGTTAACTGGGGGGTTAGAGGGGGACAGATAGCCCCCATCTATGGGGTCCAGGGCAGTGCCCCAGGAATTTTTTTTTTGGACCCTATATTAGGTTGGGCAGAACTACCTATGGTTTTGTGCATGGTTTTCACACATGGTTTTGGACGCGATGATTTTCGGTCCATGGTTTTGGATGCGATGGTTTTCGTTCCACAGTATTGGATGCTTCGGCATGTATAAATATGTATTTTAACATTGAAAGGAAAATAATGAAAAATCAATCTGGTAGTCTCGATTTTGGGATCCAGGGGAAAATATCTGTGTATATGTGTTTTATGTGTTATTCTCATGCATTGTTTACTTTCTGTGTTTTAGAATTTGTATGCAGGTAATTTTTGTATGGGGTTAAAACCTACAAGGAATCTGTCAACTCCTTAAGCCCTTCTACAACCTTTTGATATCTTAAAAATTTCATACAAGTATGCAGAAAAGACCTTAAAATACTTACTTGATTTGTTGAATCCTTGTCTTGTGTCGTAGGTCGATCCTGCATTGAAGCTCGGTTCTGTTTCAAAGTTGATGAAACATCACAATTACTTTTCTAATCGGGCTTTGGTTGTGCACTAGATGTCAAAGCTCCAACATCCATAAAACTTCGCTTTGCTTCCATAAATACTTCTTTTTCTTTCTGAATATCAAAAACAAGAAATTTCTTAGCAGTCTTTCTGACCCATGCACTTTCAGATTCTTTCTTTTCATCCGATTTATCACTACTGGTCGCAGCTCCACTTCTAGTGACAATACTAATTCGAGGTTCGTCAGTCCTCCTTTCAGCAATCATCATTTGAATATTTTGTGTCGATTGTTGATTCCTTTTTTCTTTCATCTTCTCCATAAGTACAAGACATTCTTCAATTACATGGTCAAAGGATTTACAGTACTTACATGTCGTTGTGGGATTCTGGAAGTCTCTCACAAAATGACCTGCCTAGCCATAGTTATAGCAAATGATATGTCCATGTCCTTGACTAGCTCCACCACCTCAGCCTTTTCCTTGGTAACCTCATCGATCACTGTGCTGTCCATTTTCATCATGTCCATGCTCTTCTACTTTCATTTTATAAGTGTCAACATCCCACTCCATCATTACTTTGTAAGCCCAACAATTATTCTCATCGTGTCCTACTAATTTAAAGAATTTGTAGTAGAGATTCCTCAAAGTCTGTACATATTTATGTAACAAGTAACAGTCTTCTAAATGATGTTCACCTCTAGGCTTACATATTTCTCACCACAGGCTGGATCCTGCATTCAAATGATTTGGTGCCCCACTAGCCATGTAATTCTTGAAGATAGGGAACTATTCTTTAGAATGGCCCTCTGATCTACACTTTGTACACCATACTTCTTCTCTAAATTATTTTATTTTCTTGATGTCTTGTATCTATAGGGTTAGGTTTGCTAGCTGACTCTGAATTTATTGCATGCCTGCATTGGTGTCTCCTATAGGCGAAGCTTCCAATTTCATCGCAATCTGTAGAGCTTCGGCTTGAATTTCTATCTTTTGTTGCGTCAATGGAAATCTGATATGTGGTAGCAGCGCAGCTATAAACCATTCTTGATGTTGTTTCAGAGCTATGTCGAAGCTTACTTGATCCAATAACACCTTAAATATTTGATCAAACTCCCAAACAGACTCAATAGTTTTTTTTTTTTTTTTCTCAACTCGGTGATGCACTGCAAATCAGACTTTGATTTCTTAAACTCTCTTATCATCATTGTTTTAATATATGTAAACATTATGTTCTAATTATTTGAATATTTCATATACCATTTTAATTCTCTATCTCGGAACATCGTAAAGAGCTACACTTTCTTTACATTCTCATCATTGATCTGCTTTGTTGTCCATACTACTTCACATAAAAACCAAAATTGTTCTGAATCCTCCAATCTAGTTCCTTTGAAAACATGTATCTTAATATCATCAGCCATACTTCTTCTTGGAGGGGGAGGGGGAGGGGGAGGGGGCGAGCAAAAAATGTAGAAATTCCCACTGTAGATCAACAGGTTATGCAATATACTAAAACACAGTACAAGATCTACTTCTACAACACTTTACAGAAGCTTAGTCGAATTGAGCAAGATCAAGAAGAACACATATAACTGAGAATGAGAAATTAATCACACATAACACAAAAGAAATAACCCGGAGAAAGCCTCAGCCTAAAACCCCAATCCCTGTATTATCATACAAGTGGAAATCTTGTTCAAATTACAAAAGGAATTAGCTCTCAAGCTATCCTGCTCTCTCTGCAATCCCTCTGCTTCTCATAGACAGTCAAAGACCCCTCTCAAACATTCTTCTCTGCCCTCTAAGCCTCCTACTTCTTTGAGCAATTTTCCTTAGGGTCTAGTGCAGCCACTTGTGTGAATTGGCCTCTTCACACACTCACTAACCTCTAATCTAACTGTGCAATCTTGAAGGAGATAAATCCTCATCATGGATGAGCTCCCTTTATAGGAAAAATATTCATCCAACTGATAGTACACTGTCCCTTCTCTGATCTCAACTGGGTCTCTATCTGAACTGACATGCATGAGTTATTCATTAGAGAATCTTCAGTTATCCGAAGTGCAACAGTTATATGAAAGCATGCATTAACTCACTGAACTTACTTAATTTAAACAAACTGTTTAAATCAATTATAACTGGACTTGAATCAGTTAACTGAGCCAACTAATTACTACTCAAATTAGAACTCATCCTTATCTATTTAACTGATGGATAAATTCCTCAATTAATGGATAAACTATTGCATGTCCTCACATAGACTTCATGTTTGATTTTTTACAACTAATTAACTCATGGAGAGTTAATTAATTTATTTTCAAACAGTTGTTAAGTTAAAATTCGAATTTTACTTCCTATTTCTAGTCCAGTGACTGACTAAAATAGGAATCCATCGTAAACTGCTAAAAATAGCAATTCTATTTTTAGCACTTCCATTTTTCATTCCCTGTTGCCCAATCCAGCACTGGTACCCAAACTACTATTTTTAGCAGTGCTAATTTTAGAACTTCTATTTTTAGCATTTCTTGTTGCCATTTTCAACACTCCCTCTCAACAAGAAAGGCTTCAACTCAAACCTGATCTTGTACCTTTGGAATGTTCTGCATGCAACACTCCTACCAAGTGTGGTTTCTCTAGCAACTCTTGGATCAAAAAAACTCACCACTGACCTCTCTGTTGGGCTAGAAACATACTCTGATGCTGAAGCTCTACCTGTTGCTGACAAGTGCTCCCTCTATGACCTCTGAGCTACTGCAACACTCCATGCATCTCGCACCGTTGCACACCTCTCTGTGCCATCCTGCACTGGTGCAACACTCCTGTGCCTCTCGCATTGTTACAACTTGCTAGCTCTACACAGTCTTGGGACTCCTGCACTGTAGCTCTCTCTGCTGCTCCATCCGCATCTTTCTCTACCCACTCAGCCAGTCCTACTACTCCTCATCGGGGCTCCCATAGCAAGGTCTAATAAAATAGGTTGGGTACCTCAAGGATCCTGCCTCTCCTCCTTGGGACGATCACTCCACATCACCCCACCTCCTACCTGGAGGTATGGCTGCATGTGATCCCTCTTCCCACCTGGCTCGAAGTTCCCCCCTACTGGAGGTCTCTGCATGAGTAGATGTCTCTACTCAATATCCTCTCATCTTCTCTAGCTCTGGCTGCTCCAGAACCTCCTGAAGCTGCTTCACCAATCGTGGCTTCTCCACAATCATCTAAGACTTCTTCTGGTGCTGCATGTTGAGAGGTAATGTACTCTCCCTCTCAACCACCAATTCTCTATCAGTTGCCTTGCTCCTCAAGTCTTTGCATGCATCTTGAACCTCAAGAGCATATAGGTTCTTGACCCATGAACCGATCTGCTTCACTTGTCTAGTGATGATGTTTCTAAGGAAAACCTTTCCCTTACTGAAGACTACATCATAGCCTCTGTCTTCCAGCATCGCAATCGACACCAAGTTTCTCTTCAATCCTGGTATATACTTGACATCGGTCAAGGTAAGGCGAGCTCCATGCTCCCTCTGAAAAATAACCATGCCTACACCTGAGACACTACACTTTTCATCATTATCCATCGCTATGAGTATCTAGAGATCTTTCTCCTCCAAAGTATTGAACAAACTCTTGTTGCCGGTCATGTGGAAAGAAGCTCCACTGTCAAGAAACCAACCACTTCCCACCATGGATGAAACCATGCATGTGAACAGTGTGAAATCCAACTCGAACTGTGAGGCCAGTGCCTCACCTTCTGATCCTTCCACGCATCCCTTCTTAGATTTCCTCAGTGGAAAATTTGTAGCAAAATGGCCCATCTCATGACAATGAAAGCATCACACTTTTGATTTTTCAAACTTCTTCCCACCATGGGAAGAACTTGATTCATAATGAGAAACCTTTTTCTTCCCCTTCCTTGCCTTACTCACTAAGGCACAACTTTATTCATCCTCCATGGATGAAGAACCATCACTGGTGATTCTTCTTATCTCCTCCTACATTAGATCTGACCAAAGTCGTTCCTAGTCTGGCAGTTTCTCTCTTCCATTAACTGAGTCCTGGTAGCTATGCCAGCTTTTAGGAAGATCAAGGAGTGCAAGACTCGCCATATCATCATCAGTTGTCGCAATCCCTACACTTCTAAGCTCATCCCTGCATGTGGTGAGCTTGTTCAGATACGTAGAGATCGTGTTGCCCTTTTCACACTTGATCTTCCGAAGCTTGTCTTTCAGTGCCAACTTCCTTTGATCACTGCTATTCTGATATAGATCTTTCAATGTTTTCCACATTGAAAACAATGTCTCCTTCCCATGGAGACTCGAGACTATGTGATCTCAAACTCCCTCCAGAAGGATTCTCCTTTCTCTAGCCACACATTTCTTCCATTCAGCCAATTCAACAGCACTAGTCGGCTTGAGGACTTATTGATCAATGAAGTCCTTTAGGACGTTATCCTCTAGTACTTCTTCCATGCGATCCTTCCAGGCTATATAATTCGAACTGCCATCAAGGGCATATTCGAGTCTTAAACTATTGAACACCATAGGTGAAATAGAGATGTGATAAGAACTCGATTTCTATATTCAGGAATCACAAACTTCAAACTTCTCCCTTCTTGTATATTGTTCTTCCTTGATCGCCTGTGCTCCAATACCATGTAGAAATTCCCACTATAGATCAACAGATTATGCAATATACTAAAACACAATACAAGATTTAATTCTAAAACACTTTGCGGAAGCTTAATCGAATTAAGCAAGATCAAGAAGAACACATATAACTGAGAATGAGAAATCAATCACACATAACACAGAAGAAATAACCTAGGGAAAGCCTTAGCCTAAAACCCCAATCTCTGTATTATCATACAAGTGGAAATATTGTTTAGATTACAAAAAGAATCAGCTCTCAAGCTATCCTGCTCTCTCTGCAATCCCTCTGCTGCTCATAGACAGTCAAAGGCCTCTCTCAAACCTTCCCTCTGCCCTCAAGCCTCGTATTTCTTTGCGCAATTTTCCTAGGGGTCCAGTGCAGCCACTTGTGTGAATTGGCCTCTTCACACACTCACTAACCTCTGATCTAACTGCGCAATCCTGAAGGAGATAAATCCTCATCATGGATGAGCTTCCTTTATAGGAAAAATATTCATCCAACTGATAATACACTGTCCCTTCTCTGATCTCAACTGGGTCTCTATCTGAACTGACATGCATGAGTTATTCATGAGAGAATCTTCAGTTATTTGAAGTGCAACAGTTATATGCAAGCATGCATTAACTAACTGAACTTACTTAATTTAAACAAACTGTTTAAATCAATTATAACTGGACTTGACTCAGTTAACTGAGCCAACTAATTACTACTCAAATTAGAACTCATCCTTATCTCTTTAACTGATGGATAAATTCCTCAATTAATGGATAAACTATTGCATGTCCTCACATAGATGTCATGTTTGATTTTTTACAACTAATTAACTCATGGAGAATTAATTAATTTATTTTCAAACAACTGTTAAGTTCAAATTCGTATTTTATTTCCTATTTCTAGTCTAGGGACCGACTAAAATAGGAATCCATCCTAAACTGCTAAAAATAGCAATTCTATTTTAAGCACTTCCATTTTTCATTCCCTGTTGCCCAATCCAGCACTGGTACCCAAATTTCTATTTTTAGCACTTCTATTTTTAGCATTTATTATTGCCATTTTCAACAAAAAACACCCTAGTTATTACTGGATTCTGGCTTCGGAAAACTCTTAGGTTGGAAGGGTGAATACGATGGAGTTACCTGAGGGTTATCAGGGAGGCTTTCTTCACTTTTAGATTCACTCAAAAGAGGGTATATTCAATCTCTATGAAATTTTTTTGGTCCTGTCCACGAGCTCTCCTTTTGGTATCTACTCTATATATTTTTTCACTTCGCGTTACTTCGAGCTCTTGTTCATATCTTCTTCCAAACATAAGTAAACTAGCAATTTGATTACATCCGTAAAATTCCCTTTTCACACAGAAGCATCTAAATCCAAAGTTTTAGAGATTTCAAATAATTACCTCACAGTCCCTTGAAGAATCATCGTTCCACTTTGTTGTAGGACACAGTCGACTCTACCGCGAACTCAGTGATAAATCCTCCCAAGATGCTATCAATCTAGAAATCAACAGCCCTTGAAATCCTATTGCTAGTGCTCTTGAGTCACTATATCAACTCATGAGTCCACATCGTAGGTTCATCACCTTTAAAATAATCATTTCTTTTGGTCAACCTCGATATCCACTCATACAACTCAATAGAAAAATATGTGAAGAAAATCTTGTATTGATCTATGAAAATATAATTTTTTAACCAAGATTTCGATGTCAGATGAGGGTTTATTTTTTCTTGCTTCACAAATCCTCGCTCTTTTAGTTCTATCCAATCTTGAATCTCTTTCTTCGACGGGTGCCACATCCAGATATCCCTCAAACAGATCAAGGTCCCGACAACAGAATCATTTGTTGGCTTGGTTTGGGCCAACCCGGGTTTAATCTATATTGCGCATCAACAAAACCCTCAATCACTAGCCCTTTTGACAATGACCTACAAGTAGATCATAGTCTCACCCGAAGTGACTATGGGAGGATGCAGAACCAAGTTTTTGCAGCCTTGAAGGATGTGGATATGTGGTATTATTATGTTCTTTTATTCTTAACATTCATAAATCACTTCACCACATTACATTAATCACTTAAGCATATCATATAAAATCATAAACCATCATTGTGCTGAATCAAATGCAATTGTAATAACTGCAACTCTAAAACATATAATAAGAAAATATACACATGAAGACACCAAATTACCATGGTTCAAACCAATGTGGGGATAGTCCACAAAAATTGTTTCTTATATATAGAATCTTTGTACAACAAACAGTTCTTGGCCTGCACACTAAGTCGTAGGTTGTTTGCGCACTCAGCTGCAGAGCCTTGCGTTCTCTACCAAAGTACAAATCACAATAGTACAACCATAACATTGATCCAGATCATAAAATATGATTCTATTCTTATTATTTTACCCTATATATACTATTGCATCAAAGGGCTACATCATCGAAACACCATGGTCCACATACCATGGACTCCCTAAAACAAGCAAGTATGGTCCCAAAACCATTTATCCCTTACAACATAGAACGTTTTTACAAAAAGGAGGGGCTTCGACTCACCCCTAAGCCCTTACACCACACGATATATTCAAAATGTTCCACTGCGCGGTCCACTCTATGTTCTGCTACTTTTTAGGTTCCCATTTTGTCTATTTTTGACTGTATATTTTGCCATTGTATTACCCTCTTCAACCCTTAAGTGAAAGCCTTTGCTAGTGTTTTGACTTAATCACTCCAAAAGGTACAGAATAACTTTCCTCATTACTACATGTTTAATTATTTAACACGTAAGCATGCTATCTTTATAATTATTCCTTGAAGTTGATTAAAGTGTTGATTGATTGCTGAAACTGCCTAACTGGCAGGATCACATTTTGTCGTTGCTGAAATAGCGGAAACAACGCAAACTGTGAAGCTGAAACAGCAAGAACAGCATGAACCTCGATGCTGAAATAGCACGAACAACATGCACACTTTGAGGAACAATTGGGATTTGCGTAACAAATCTGCATCGGAAAAAGAGTCTGATCGATTACTATATTGGTCATAATGATCATGATCCTCATGGCTGTAACAATATTTTTTTATCAAGAACTGACTTTCTTATTTTTGGTACAAAAGGGTTGAATCCGAATGTATGAAAATTTGTTGTAATAGATGTCTCCTCTATAAAGAGGAGACATCTACATTAGAGAGCTATCTAGATTGGACGAAGAGAAGAGGGGAAACATATTGTAACACAGGACTTGTAGTGAAGGGATGAGACTGAATCTCTTTTTGTAATATGGTTTATTGGAAGATGAATACAATTTTGTTCTGAGCATTTTTTTTTAATTCCCGTGTTCTGGGGAATCTTGTGAGAAGGACAGGGCCCACCTTCATCACAAGATTCACCCATCTTCTTTCTGTTGTGTGGTGTGTGTGTGATTTTTATTTATATTACAGTTACTGCTTCTAATGATATTTACTTTTGCTGAAACTCTGTTTTCCTTTTAGATGATTGATGTTGCATACGAGTGCCTCACCGATGATTAGGATTTACAGGGTGTATGTGTGAACTGGACAACAGAGGCAGGTGCTTAAAGTCCTTACTCTGAGGATAGGGTCTTGATCCTTTGTTGCACGACAACCATCACTTCCTTTTGCAGACTTGTTCCCTTTAAGTTACTTGTTCTTACTTCATTTTCTGCAATAGGCTGTAACTACTGTAACTGCTGTAACACAGAGTAGGGATTTCATAGATAGTAGACTCTTTATACTACAGCTTTTAATACCATTAAGGTTGAGTACATACAGTACGTAGTCACCTTTGGAATAATCAGACTTTCCCGGGTTGATAATTAATGTGGCACTCGACTATTTTATTATTAAACAATTAAAGTGACCAACATTTTGGCACCGTTGCCGGTGAAGGCGACTGAAATTTTTAAGGGTATTAACATTTTTCTTTAGAAATGCAGGATGCATGAGAGGGCGCAAGAAGGTTAACCATTCAGGCAGCAAAGGCAAAGGAGGAGGAAGAAAAACTTTTATTGACGATATTATTTCAAAAGCTGAGACATCCCAGAGGTTAAGCTCTCGGAGGCCACAGACCCAACACTCTTCCCAGATAGATTTTCAGACAGAGGAAGTAGTGGGGCCAGAGAGGGTTATAGAACCATCAGAATATACTGAGGAACCGGTGGAAGAAGACGAACGACCAGTAGAAGAACCAATAGAGGAAGTTAAGGTGGAGGAACCAGTGCAGGACATTGAAATTCCAACAGAAAATTCCGAAGACCGGGCAAGCGCATTAGGGAAAAAACCAATGGAGGATAACAATGAAGGACTTTTCGGTGGAGGTCACAGAATAGAGGGAAGGGGAAAAAATTCTCTCTCCACCCTGGAATTCCCCATTGGAGATCTCCCCAGAGGAGCAACTCCTATGAAGAATATCCCAATTTCAGCATTACCCTATTTCCATGGGTTATCCACAGAGGATCCTGATGAATTTCTCTTTGAATTTGATATACCGTGTAGAAGCTATGACTATGTTAATTCTGCTCAGAAATTAAAACTATTTCCAGCCACATTAAAAGGGAACGCATTAAGATGGTTCATGAGCTTGGGAGCTCATGTGATTACAACATGGGACCAGATGAAGGAGAAATTTTTGGCTAAATACCAAGATTATTGTCGAACAAGAGAAAGGAAGGAGGAATCATTCAAGATGACTCAGAAGGAGGATGAAAGTCTGGAAGACTTCGTGGAAAGGCTACAATATAACTTACAGCGATCTGATCATCCTGATATGAGTAAGGATATTCTCAAGTCAATATTTCTAACAGGGGTACGAGATGATTGTTTAGATATGTTGAATATGCTTGGAAAAGGGGATATATCTAAGGAATCCTATGATGAGATTATCAATCTCTGTAAAAGATGTTCGAGAGGATCAGCAAGTAGACCAAAGAGAAAAGACAATACATACTCAAGAGTCGAGAAATCAGCAAGTGGAGGAGCAACACGGGCCAAAATAGGTAACTTACTTGAAGAATTTAAAACTGAAATGTTAAGCTCTTTTGCTTCACAAATTGATACCTTGCAGGTTAAAAAGAAGCAGGCATAAGTAGAAGTTTCTCTAGCTATTTTCTGCTCTAAATGCAGGGGAAGACACCCATTAAGGGAATGCCCCCTGGACATGGTACCAATCTGCACTATCTGTGAAAAGGACCATGAGACTCAACAATGCCCTTCTTTGCCAGGAATAAAAGCAGCACTGCAGCCAACTGAAGAAGAAGTTGTAGCAGTGTATCTCCTCACACAGAGAAGACAATGAAAACCACAAGGACAAGGTACGAATTCTAACATGTAGTTTAATCGTTGGAATAATCGTCCTCCTTTTCAAACAAATTACCCACCCTTCAACCAAATGCAGTACCCACACCTTAATAAAATGAATTTTCCACCCATGCAGCAACCAAGCCCTCCTTTTGTTGATCCTACGATGTGGAATCCCTGGGCTCTACAACAAACCTATTTTAATCAATGGAACCCGAATTGGACATCTCCACAGATTCCATTTCCAAACCAATTACCTCAGTATCAGCAATCTCTCTCCTTACCATCAAATGCTCCACCTAATAATCTGACAATAAGACCTCAGCTGCCTGTACAACCTAACCCCAACCCGAATAATAATAAAGCTCTGTGTAAATCAGCTATGTTGTCCCTCCCTCCATGCCTGTTGCGTATGGCTACTGCAATGTGGGCTGTGGGGCTGGTGCTACGTGGTGGGAGATCTTCTATGTCTGGTTGGTAGGGGAGCTATGTATCTCTACTATGTGGGGCTATTTTTGAATGTAATATTAACTTAAAGCAGTTAATAATCATATATAATGCATGTTCATTCCCTCCATCTAGCCCACTTAGGTAACCACATTACCAAGGCTCCATATGGTGTAATTGATGTTCAAAACCAACTGGTTTCCCCTTTGCAATGTAATGACATTCATTTATGCTCTGGAAGAACAGTTGAACCTATCATTGATGACATCACTTCTGATTCTGATAAAGAAGAAATCAGAAAAGAAAAGTCATCTAATGCTGAAACAGTTGGATCATCCTCTAATAACAATGCTGAAATAGTTGAAACATCCTCTAAAAATACTGCTGAAGCAGCAGAGCCACCATTCCCTGAACGTTTGGCTCTTACCAAAACACTTGAGCCACCTGCATTTAATCTGTTAGGAGAGCTGCAGAATTTATATGTTAAAATTCCACTCTTACAAGAATTAAGAGATGTACCGATTTATGCTAGAACTGTTAGAGATATTTGTATTAAGAAACCTGGGAGAAAAGCTAAAGACCCCCTCACAGTTCATGTGATGGGTGATCTAGCTGCTCTAATTTCAGAAAAAAAATCCCCCTGTGAAATATGGTGACCCCAGTCACCCTACAATCACAGTTCAGGTTGGTAAAACCTTTGTTTCTAGAGTTCTAGTAGATCTGGGTGCTGCAGTAAACATCATGACACTTGAAACAACACAATTACTGCAATTAAATTTTTTTATTAGGGAAACCCCAACCATTCTAGAGCTGGCTGACCGCTCCACAATCAAACCTGAAGGAGTCATTGAAGACCTGATAATTTCAGTCGAATCTTGGAACTACCCAGCTGATTTTTTGGTGTTACAAACCAAAAATAAGTTGGGGGGTCATCCATTGATTTTAGGGAGACCTTGGTTGGCTACAACAGATGCCTTCATTAGCTGTAGGTCAGGTTCAATGACAATTTCTAATGGATGTGAAACCAAACAGCTTACTCTGTACCCTCATGCCACACCTATGATTAACAATGATAACTCTGTGTGGTTAGATTATGAGGATGATGAGACTCAACCCATTTTGACTGTCGGACAAGCCCTAACTTTCAAAGGTTCAACCGAAGATGAATTAATTAGTAGCTTTATTTCTGAACCTTCTTCGGTTAACTCTGAAATACACGATCACTTGACTATAATATTGGAATCTGAATCACAGCGGAATCTTAAAACTGAAGACTTATCTGAGACATCAACTGACACCCCCTCCAAAAGTATAGAAGTCAAAATCGAGCCTGGCAAAACAGTAAATATAAACCCTCACCCAACAGATGCTGAAACACAACAGTTAATGAAGTTACTCCATGAGAATAAACAAGCATTCGCATGGGATTACACAGATATGAAGGGAATTTCTTCTGAATTATGTACTCACCGAATTTATATTAAAGAAGGATCCTACCCAGTCTGCTAACCCCAACGACGAATGAATCCCAATTTAAGGGAAATTGTGAAAGAAGAACTTCAAAAACTATTGAATGCAAGATTTATATATCCTATATATGATAGTGAATGGGTTTCACCATTAGTAATAATACCTAAGAAAAGTGGGAAATGGAGAGTGTGTGAGGATTATAGAGCTTTTAATAAGGCTACTCAGAAAGATCGTTTTCCTTTACCATTTATTGATCAGGTACTAGATAGTTTGGCAGGTAAGAGATTCTTTTCTTTTTTGGATGGATTTAGTGGTTATAATCAGATCAAGATTGCACCCCAAGATCAGGACAAGACCACTTTTACTAGTCCATGGGGGACTTTTGCCTATAAAGTTCTTCCATTTGGACTATGTAATGCCCCAGCAACATTTCAAAGAGCGGTGATAGGAATTTTTTCTGATATGCTTAATGATTCCTTAGAAATATTTATGGATGACTTTACTCATGGTGTGACTTTTGAAGATGCTTTACAAAACCTTGAAAAATTACTTAAACGGTGTATAGAAGCACATCTTGCCTTAAGTACTGAAAAATGTCATATGATGATGAATCAAGGTATTGTTTTGGGACACTTCATTTCATTCTTAGGAATTCAAGTTGATCCAGCTAAGGTACAAGTAATTCAGACTCTGCCTATCCCGAAAACACAAACTAATGTAAGAAGATTTTTAGGACATGTTGGATATTATAGAAGATTTATCAAGGATTTTTCTAAAATAGCTTCTCCTTTGTTTGTGTTACTTATGAAAAATGCTGAATTTAAGTGGGCTGATGGTTGTCAAAAATCATTTAATGAACTTAAACATCAATTGTCTACAGCTCCCATTTTAAGAGGACCTGACTGGGCACTCCCCTTTCATATATCCTCTGATGCTTCAGACACTGCAATTGGAGCTGTCTTGGGTCAAGAAGAAAACAATCTTCCCTATGCTATCTATTTTATTAGTAAAAATATGACCCCTGCTGAAATTAATTATTTAGTCACCGAAAAAGAATTTTTAGCAGTTATTTATGCTATTAATAAGTTTTGACATTATATTACTGGTTACACTACTTTTGTGCATACTGATCACTCGACCATTAAATATTTAATGAACAAATCAGTTAGAAATGCTCGAGTTACCAGATGGTTATTATTATTACAAGAATTTCATATCACAATTGTAGATCGACCAGGTAAAGAAAATGTAGTTGCTGATTTTCTTTCTCGGTTAAAAACTGATGAAAATATTCCAATAGATGATTCTTTTCCTGATGAATATTTATTTGCAGTATCTACTCACTCACCTTGGTATGGAGACATTGCCAATTACTTAGTTGCAGGGAAACTACCATCACACCTATCGCATAGAGAGAAAAGAAAGATTGTTCAACAAAGTGCTAGGTACAGCTGGATAAGTGGGTGTCTCTTTCACACAGGACTCGATCAGGAAATTCGAAGATGCATCAGAGAAGATAGAGTTTATGATATATTGAAGGCTTGCCACAATGGCCCTTGTGGAGGGAATTTTGCAGATAAAAGAACAACACACAAAGTTCTCAGAATGGGTTACTATTGGCCCTCACTTTTCAAGGACGCAAAGAAATATGTTAGGGCCTGTGATAGCTGTCAGAGAACGGGCCAGCCTAATCATAGGGATGAAATGCCACTTAACCCCCAGGTAATACTTGAACTTTTTGAAAGATGGGCACTATATTTTATAGGTCCCATTAATCCTCCATCCAATCAAAGAGTTTATATACTGGTTTTCACAGATTATATGACTAAGTGGGTAGAAGCTAAGGCACTCATCAAAGCTAATGAAGAATTAGTGTTAACTTTTCTATTTGAATAAATCTTTGTTAGGTTTGGTTTGCCTAGAGAACTAGTCACAGATGGAGGACCTCCTTTTAATTCTCATGGCTTCAAAGATACACTCCAGAAATATCACATTAAGCATAAGATGACTACACCTTATCACCCCCAAGCAAATGGGCAAGTGGAAAGTACAAATAAAGTCATAGAAGCCATTTTAACAAAGACAGTCAAGGAGAATAGAAGGGATTGGTTTCAAAGGTTGTCTGAAGCATTATGGGCTTACAGAACTACTTGGAGGAACACTACGGGTTTTTCACCTTATGAATTAGTTTATGGCAAAAATGTTGTTTTTCCTGTGGAATTTGAAATCAAAACCTTAAGGACTGCTTTAGCTGTTAACCTTGATTTGACTAATGCACAGACAGCTAGGTTGCAGTAGCTTTAGGAATTGGATGAAAAGAGGTTGGATGCCATCCATCAAACAACCATGATACAACAACAAAGAACAAGGTGGCATGACAAAACTATTAAGCACAAGTAGTTCCAAAAAGGTAATTGCGCCTTACTGTATGACTCCCGTTTTGAAAAATTTCAAGGGAAATTAAGAACAAGGTGGCTAGGACCTTATGAAGTAGATGTTGTTTTTCCAAATGGAACAGTCAGACTCCTAACGATTGATGATAGCAGAACACCATTATTAGTGAATGGGTATCAACTCCGTTTGTATCAACGGCCTATTTCTAAAGAGGATTTCAAAGCTACTTGCATGACAGACATACATTATACCTTTTTGGTGGAACTTGCTATCCCTCAATGCACTTAATTTCTTGTTTATATATTTATTTTTAGATTAGATTTCTTAACTAATAATCCCTGTCAAGGGTTTCCATGTTACAATTAATTATTTTGTAGATCTTAGCCTTGGATGGTGGCTGAAAAGAAAGATTCCAATATAGGAAGAATTAATCTGTAGATTGGAAAAGCATTATCATTCCAGATCATAATCCATTTCCTGTTATTGATACATCATTTCCCGTTGCTAATACACCATTCCCCGTTGCTGATACACCATTTTCCTGTTACTGATACATCATTCCCCGTTGCTGATACACCATTTCCCGTTGCTGATACACCATTTCCCGTTGCTAATACACCATTTCCCGTTGTTGATACACCATTTCCCGTTGCTGATACACCATTTTACTGCTACTGATACATCATTTCCCGTTGCTGATACACCATTTCCCGTCGCTGATACACCATTTTCCATTGCTGAAACACTACTTTCCAGTGTCGAAACACCAAATCCCACTGCTTAAACACCAATCTTTTCTATTTTTCCTAAATATCCCCATTTTTACTCCCAAGAATGAACTATTATTTCAAAAAGAAATATATCATTATTTATTCAAAGGAATCAACCATTTATCCTGTTAATAATACCCCTTCACTACTGCCTCTCGTGAATAATAAAAACGTCGTGGATAAAAACCCTCACACCTTACAAACCCTTTTGATCATTAACCTATTAAGGACGAGGTAACACTTTTCGGTGCAACAACCAAAGGTAATTGTAAAGGTATGCATGTTATGTGTGAATATTAAATTGTAGTTAATGAGGAGATAGTTGACATGACCGCTAAAAGCATCGTACTGCCAACCATATCATTCAGCCACAGTTGGGGGGGATTATCGAAATATCGTAATCATTATAGGACACGCCTATCACCGCCATCCCTATTCCTCCCGGTTGTGTCTAATCCACCTCACTTATGCCTGACCATGTCATAATTTCATTTTTCAACGTCCTGCTCTGTTTTGACTTCGGCAACTCGGCTCTGCACTTTGTATTCTGCCTAAAACAGTAACCATGGGTGGAGATGCTGTTAGACATGAACTGGGCTTGACAGCATTACTGGAACTTTACCCAGACGCATACCAAATCTTCCTACAGGCAGGATGGGTGGGCTATTTTAGAAGACTTCCGGAATTTGATTTGCAGCAAGTTCTCGAATTTGCATGCAACTTGAGGGAGGGGTATTCTACTGTCCAAGGAGTCAGAATCCCAGTGACAGAAGAAGACATAGCACAAGTTTCTAGGCTTCCAACCAATGGCATTCGCTGGTTCAGCAGGAAGCATCTTATCCTCAATGCGCAGCAAGATTTCCTGTTACCTGGGGAGCAGGTGGAAGCCAAAGGCAGGGGTGTTGAGCTTCGGTCATTGCCACCGCCTTGGCCTAAAGTTGCAGAATTCGTCAAGCACTACTTCACTTGCAATGGCCGCTATCAGGTAGTCTATCAACATGACTTCGTCTTATTAAATCATTTGCGGCATGGTCGTCTAGTAAATATGCCTTATTATCTCCTTGGATGTCTGAAAAATATGTCACATTACACTGTGAACGCTAGGCATCAACTCCTCTATCTCACACACTGATGAGCCCCAAAAATGGATAATTATTTGGGCTCATTCAACCTCCTAATTCGACTTAATCCACCATTCTCATTAGTTTATTGCATGTTTTTTATTATATTTATGCTAATAGAGTGAATTGGGTTAGTCATTATGCCAACAAGTCTAATGGGTGTTTTGTGTAGCCTTTTTGGTCAATTTGGAGACAAAATTGAAGGTCTTAATGAGCACTTGGCAGCCAAATTCGTGGGAGAACAAGGGAGAGGATTTGTAAGAAGGTGTCCCCTTCATTTATGGGCCCTTACCTCGAATTCTCCACCATCAGCTCGGAGTTCAAGGGCCACCAAATCAATTAGCACAAGGGCAGCCAAGCAAGTCAAGTAGGACTGCTGTTAACTACAAGTTTTGGACAGCCGAGTCCCTAAAGTTTAGGAGGACTGTTGGGGTCCTCAATTTGTATAAATAAGAAGGCTTAGGGCCTCATTTTGGTTAGCTGGTGGTTAGTCATTTTGTAGCCAGTATTTAGTCACTTTATAGTCATGTTGTATTCATTTTGTAGTTCGATTTTTAGGCAATAGATTAGATTTGCTTTCAGCTCATTTTCAAAGTCTCATTGTGGATAGTTTTGATGTAACTCTTCTTTTCTTGCTCAATAAAGATGAATCCAGCTTTGCACCAGCTCTAAATCTCTCTTAGGAGGCTATAGCTCTTGGGATTGGGCCCATCTCAAGCACCCAGTACCTCCTTTGTTTACCTTTATGTGTCTTTGCTGCATTCTTAGAATAAAATCTGCCATTTAGATCTAAATCTCGTTTTGTTATTTAGGTTGCTTTTGACGATTAAAGTATATTTTCATATTCAGATTGATTTGATAGGTTAATAACATAAAGGATCCTTGGAAAAAGGGCTCAAGCACCTCTGATCTTACCTCTCCCTCAGTGGGATCGTGAGTTGGGACAAAGGTGACCTTGCTGCCAGACAAAAACACTAGTTTGCTTGTCCATGAAATATTTGGTGTAATGTTTTCATTTGTAGGAGTTAATCATGCGTTCAAGCCTTTTGAAATGTTTCTTTGCATAAGTGCTGTACATGGTTCTCTTTATGAATAAAACCGCTCTTCATTTGTTTCATTGACAGTTAGACTAGATTAGCTAAGATTTCGATTGTGTGCAGGACTTAGTTGATTCGGTTAAGTGTACACCATGCAGGGCATCTCCATCTCCCACTCATTCATCCAAGCTTCGTCTGGGCCAGCTGCTCCATCTCCTAGTTAGGTTCCTCGTCTCACAACTGTCTTTCTGCCCACGTAACCCTACCTTATTGCTCCTCCATTGTCTTAGCCTTCTTTAAGCCAAGCCAGCTCTCCACACCCTCTCACCACTCCAACCATCAGACCTTAGGTCATTTTAGGCCCCTACCCTAGCTCCCTATCCATTTTTGCACCTTACCTCACTCACCCATCCTCCAAAATCCAATTTTAAAACATCCTGTAGAAATTTCTGAACATCCTGTAGAAATTCCTGAAACATCTTGTAGAACCCCTGCAGACTTCATGTAGAAGCTCATAAACGCGGTTTCTTGGCATCCAAACTTTGTGAAACTCTCTGGAAGGGTGTTAGGGACTCCTTAGACCCTCTCTGAACCTTCCCGACCTCTTCCAAGCATTTATCCTCCTTGATCCACCTCTGCACAGTAAAAAGCCAGTTAAAAGCACGTGCATGATAATTCTACTAACTTATTCAAAAATACAAAAAGATGTTGTCTTTAGATAGAGGTAGTCTAGGCACATGTATTTTACCTTCATAGAAGTAATGGCATCTCTGTCAGTAGTTTGCATGCTCTCCTTTGCGTCAGTAGGACTAGCTGGTAGAATTAGGGTTTGCTAGGGTTTGTGTTTCTTTTTGGCTTTCAGTTTCTTTCCGCAAGTAGATTAGCTTCCTTTGAGTTAGCTTCCATCCATCAGTTAAAACGCCTCTTCTAAGAGCTCATAGAAATTGGCTTAAGCCCCTAGCAGACTTGTGCTAGCTGACCAAGTGACAACTGCGGCAAGAGCTAGTACTTGTGCATACAGCACCGTCGCTTCCAAGTTTGTTACGAACTACCGGGTTGATAAAATTAAAGAAGGGAGTTCCAGGAGTTGTAGCATTATTGCTACAATATTGGAGCCCACCATCTTTTTGGCGCCGTTGCTGGGGAAGTGTCAGAGTATTGGTGATTGCTGCTTTTCTTCTATTTTCCACTACAACCTTCTGCTAAGTAGTTTATTTCATTTCCATTATGAAATTTCGTTTATGCAAAAGTAGATTAGCATTTCAATTCCGCAAGCGTAGACTAGCATTTCATTCCTGCAATTTCATTTGAGCAAAATAGATTAGTCCTTTCCTTCTTTCATTTCAATTCCGCATTTTCATTTTAGCAAGATAGTTAGTTGCAGTTCAATCTATTTCAGTTTTGCAGGTAGAAGTAGAAAAAAGCAAAAATCAACCAAAAAGATTTCATTTCGTGCCTTGTAGGAGTAGAGATAAGTTAGAAAAATGATTGCACAACACCCCCACTGCTTCACACAACCAACATTCTCTCTTCTTCGATGGCTGTGATTAAAGAACCCTTAGGTGGACAGCAAGACATATTTGAAGAACCTCAAGGGAAGAAGAAGAAGAAACCATTCCTCTGGAGTAAATGGCTACAAGCAGAAATGTTGGGAGCAACACCTTGTCCAAAGACGAATTTGAAAATCAGATCGAAGATTTCAAGAGTGATATGAGGCAGTTTCTTGCCATGCAACTGGATACCTTGCGGATCCAAAAGAAGCAAGAAGAAGCCAAGAGGGCTTTGGCCATTTTTTATCCTAGGTGCACTAGAAAGCATCCTAGAAACGAATGTCCATTGTACTCCATAGAAGTGTGTTTTGTCTGTGAAGAATACCATCCTACAAATCAGTGCCCTTCCTTACCCAGAATCAAAGCTGCATATCAGAGAGCCAAAGGAGCCACTGAATCACTCTATTATATGAACCAAAGGAGGCCGCATGGACCTAGATCTTATCAGCAGGAACTGCAAGGGACATCCGAGACCTATTATGACCCCTATCAAGCCAATTTCATGCCTTCTTGGGGTCCCCCTGCTCATCCTTCCTGGTTCACACCTCCTCCTTGTTCCTTCATAGATCCATATTATGCCCAACCAGCTGCTCATTCGTTTCACTCTTATGCTCAGCCACAGCCTCAGTGGAATGCACCTCATCAGGGGTGGAGGCCCCAGTACAACACTCCTCCCACTTCTTTTCCTCCACCACCTGCTCAACCGCAACCATCACCTCCTCCTCCACCAAGGCAACCCCAAATGCCTACCCAACCACAACCCCATCCGCATCCATCTCAAATACACACCTCCACTCAACTACCCGGACCACCATTTCCAAAACCATACCATGGAGCAACTCAACCCAATTGCAAAGCTGAGGCAACACATGTCCAAACCACTGCTCTTGAGCTCAATGATCTTCACCATAGCTTAGGAAGAGCATTGCAAAAAAGAGACTATATTGAAAGCATTGAAGGACCACATCAGGCAAAAGAAGATTCAGAAGAGGAAATCAAAGAGACATGGGCTTTACTTGATGAAGAGAAGACATCAGAAGCAGAGATAAAGAAAGATCCCTCATGGTTACCATCAAATATTCCATGTATTCAAGAGAAAGATCAGCAAAAAGAGGAAGATGAGAAAGTCATGTTAGAAGGTGACATGAAACATGATCCAGATCAGCAAAAGAACCAAGGATATTAGAGCTATATTGAGATATGGTTTCAGACGGTCACTAAGTTGCAACAGTACTCTCTTCTTCAGCTATGTTTGATCCCTTCAAAGTCAAATCATTTCGTCTCTGAGACAAATAGCTGTCAAAGCATGCATTTCAAGCCTCCACATCAGTTTATCTCTAATCTCGATGTGCACATGGCTCCATTGGAAGTATTCTTACACTTGAAAATGATTTTGTTTTTCAAGTAGGGTAGGGTAGAAAAAAAAAAAACAAAAACAAAACAAAACAAAAAAAATGAAAATAAGAAGGAAAAATAAAAATCTAAGGTGAAAACCTCCTCAGAGGTGCCTTAGATTGGCTCATTGATTGAAAACCTCCATGAGGCGGTCAATGGGTTAGGAAAAAAGAGAAAAGAGAATAAGATCTCTGGGTGAAAACCTCCCTTGGAGGCGCCCAGGGAAGGCAATTAGGGTGAAAACCTCCATGAGGCGCCCTAGTTGTTTTACAAAAAAAAGAGAAAAAGAAAAGAAAAATAAAGCTAATTTGCATTGAATAATTGCAGGTTGCAGCAAGGACGTTTCAGGTCAGGTGGGTCACTCAAAACAAGGTCAAAGGAATTTTTGTGCCTTCTAAAGGAAGTTCTGTATTTCTACAGGAAACATCCTGTAGAACCTTCAAGCGAGCCAGATTTGATTTTGGAAGGGGATCTAAAGCTTGGGATCTGTTGGTTAGGCCTGCAAGCACCTCTGTGTCCATCCCTCGCCTTTCTCCATCATTTTTTCCACCTCATTTTGCTTCTTTTATGAAAACTGTGTTTTCTACAGGAACTTCCTGTAGAAATTACAAGAAGCTAAAAATGGATTGCAAAAAGGTGGTTTGGAGAACATGATAGCTTCCGCAAGGGTTCAGGAGTCCTCCTGCACTTTTCAAACTCCATGCCTGCATCACAGCCCAAGTTCATTTTTCATACCATGCAACAAAACTGCAAAATGCCTTGAAGCAAAAATACCTAGAACAGAATTTGTTTCTTCCATAACTTGAAAACCATGCATCCATTTGAAAAACCATTTTACGGGGAATTGTACAAGAGTGATGGCAACATGCCTGAGCAGTTTCAGCCAATTCTGGTGCACGGTTTCCAAGAGATCAGCCTCCATAACCATCATCCATTTTTTCATTTTATCCATATCCGTGCATCCGTTTCAAAACCTGTTTCATGGGGATATGCATATGGGTGATAGTAGCCTACCCAAGCAGTTTCAGCCGATTCTGATGCACGGTTTCTGAGAAATTGATCTCTGAAATCTTCAGCCATTTTCCATTTTTCTCGAAATCTGTGCATCCATTGATCGTAATTTTGCTATTGGAGGTGCATAATGATGATAGGAACGTGATCAGAAAGTTGCATATTGATCCGGTTTACCGTTTGGGAGTAATGGCGAAAACAAGTTCCGGTCCTGTGAAAATTCAGCAGCAGCAGCTTGAAGGTGCAGATTTGAACGTGGAAACAAATGCCTGTAGCTTAGATCTGGTCAGAGGACACCTGCACAAGGAAAACAACCAAAAATCATCAACCAAGCCACCATGCAACCACATAAACAAATGCATGCAGCAAATGAAAGATCTCAGCACTTCACAGCAACCACGCACGACTTGCAGGTACGTGACTAAACTCGTTCCTCTGTTTGCATGAATGTAATTCGTAAACAACATGAGCAATGAGATGGTTGGGATTAAAAAAATTGGTGGCCAGCTAACTGGCCACCCTTGTCCAGTTCAAACAGCGCTCGGTGGGTGAAATCGACACGTGTGCTCAGCCATCTCAGGAAGAAAACTTAGAACAGGTAGTGGTGGTTATTTAAAATCCAACGTAATTGATGGGAGTAATTACAGGCAGAGAACTATAGTTCATAATAACACTGCAGTGGGGACCAACAGTCTGCATGGGGCCAACATGCACTTGGCCAGCTCACCCTCCATCAGTGGAAGTCTCCATGAATAGCCAATTGAACTCATATTTGGAATGCTCTCACCACCATTTTTTCCATTTTATCATCATCCCTGCAGCTGCAACAAGCTCCATAGCAGCAAACCAAGATTTCTTGGCCATTTTATTTTAAAAAAAAACCCTCCTTCTTATCAACGTCCTATAGGAAGAAGTTCTCCAGGAAGTACGAAACAACTTTCAAAAGCAGAAAAAATGGATTTTTCTTCGACAAATTTGCAGTCCTTGGTTTCCTTTCTCCTTCGAACCGTGGAGGTTTATTGACAACTATGCTGCTATTATGGGTGTTTATGGGTTTGTTTGCAGGGTGTGCATCGTCACGACTATATAAGATGTTCAAAGGCACATAATAGAGGAGGAACACGCTGAAGATAGCATTCTTTTTTCCAGGCATTGCCTTTTGCATTGTTTTTATTCTCAATGCACTGCTATGGGAAAAAAAATCATCTAGTGCAGTTCCTTTCGGGACTATGTTTGCCTTGGTCCTTCTATGGTTTGGAATTTTTGTGCCATTGGTCTTTGTGGGCAGTTACTTTGGCTACAAGAAACCTGCAATTGAGGATCCAGTGAAGACCAATAAAATCCCCAGGCAGATTCCAGAGCAAGCTTGGTATATGCAGCCCATTTTCTCAATACCAATTGGAGGCATTTTGCCTTTTGGAGCTATATTCATTGAACTGTTCTTCATATTAACTTCAATATGGCTTCATCATTTCTACTATATATTTGGGTTCCTGTTCATTGTCTTTGTGATCCTCATTCTTACCTGTGCAGAGATCACCATTGTCCTGTTCTACTTCCAATTATGCAGTGAAGATTACAACTGGTGGTGGAGATCTTATTTGACTGCAGGCTCCTCAGCATTTTACTTGTTTCTCTATGCCACATTCTATTTCTTCATCAAGCTGGAGATGAAAAAGCTTGTTTCTGGAAATTTATATTTTGGCTACATGACCATCATGTCATACTCATTTTTTTGTTCGGACCGGTACAATAGGTTTCTATGCATGCCTTTGGTTTGTGCGGACAATATACTCATCAGTGAAGATTGACTGAGGCTCTGCATGCAGCGGCCATTTTTCAGAGGGGTTGTTTAATTTTTGGTTTAGGGGAATGTTGCTTGCTCCTTTTCTGTTGTTTTAGAGGTTTTTGGGTAACATTACAGGAGACACCAATGTTAATGTGCTGCTGTGGGAGTTAACGCTGAAGATGTTGCAGGAACACAATGCCGAAAGGGGGCCTCCCAACACAAGCAGAAGGGTCCCTACCAAGTTCCTAGGCATCCTCACATCCATCCCCTCCATGAACACTCACGTTTTTAGGGTTCAGACACAATTTAGTCATGGTTCAACCTTCTACAGGAAGCTACAGGACTTTCTACAGGAAGTTCTGTATTTTTACCTGAAACATCTTGTAGAAGCCTTTGGGCAGGCCAGAATCAATTATGGAGAGGGATTTGAAGCTTGAAGTCTGTTGAGGAGGCATGCAACCACTCTTTTCTTCCATCCTCCACTGGTTTCATCTCCTTTCACCACCATTGCCACCATCTGATTGAATATACTTGCACAATCATACCAAAGCTGAGAATTCTCTAGGAAAAGGAGCAGGCAGTGGGAAGAAGTAGAGAGAAAAGCATGATTTCATGACCGAGAAGAGGACATCACTTCAGAAGCTTAGCATGACAGGGAGACCACCAGGGCCATCAAAGATGAGGAGATAGATTGGTTTCTTAGAGGATGAGCAACACTTTCAGTAGGGGGGTGATGATGAGCCCCAAAAATGGATAATTATTTGGGCTCATTCAACCTCCTAATTCGACTTAATCCACCATTCTCATTAGTTTATTGCATGTTTTTTATTATATTTATGCTAATAGAGTGAATTGGGTTATTCATTATGCCAACAAGTCTAATGGGTGCTTTGTGTAGCCTTTTTGGGCAATTTGGAGACAAAATTGAAGGTCTTAATGAGCACTTGGTAGCCAAATTCGTGGGAGAACAAGGGAGAGGATTTGTAGGAAGGTTTCCCCTTCATTTATGGGCCCTTACCTCGAATTCTCCACCATCAACTCGGAGTTCAAGGGCCACCAAATCAATTAGCACAAGGGAAGCCAAGCAAGTCAAGTAGGACTGCTATTAACTACAAGTTTTGGGCAGCCGAGTCCCTAAAGTTTAGGAGGACTGTTGGGGTCCTCAATTTGTATAAATAAGAAGGCTTAAGGCCTCATTTTGGTTAGTTGATGGTTATTCATTTTGTATCCAGTAGTTAGTCACTTTATAGTCATGTTGTATTCATTTTGTAGTTCGATTTTTAGGCAATAGATTAGCTTTGCTTTCAGCTCATTTTCAAAGTCTCATTGTGGACAGTTTTGATGTAAATCTTCTTTTCTTGCTCAATAAAGATGAATCCAGCTTTGCACCAGCTCTAAATCTCTCTTAGGAGGCTGTAGCTCTTGGGGTTGGGCCCATCTCAAGCACCCAGTACCTCCTTTTTTTACCTTTATGTGTCTTTGCTGCATTCTTAGAATAAAATCTGCCCTTTAGATCTAAATCTCGTTTTCTTATTTAGGTTGCTTTTGATGATTAAAGTAGATTTTCATATTCAGATTGATTTGATAGGTTAATAACATAAAGGATCCTTGGAAAAAGGGCTCAAGCACCTCTGATCTTACCTCTCCCTCAGTGGGATCGTGAGTTGGGACAAAGGTGACCTTGCTGCCCAACAAAAACACTAGTTTGCTTGTCCATGAAATCTTTGGTGTAATGTTTTCATTTGTAGGAGTTAATCATGCGTTCAGGCCTTTTGAAATGTTTCTTTGCTTAATTTCTGTACATGGTTCTCTTTATGAATAAAGCTGTTGTTCATTTGTTTCACTGACAGTTAGACTAGATTAGCTAAGATTTCGATTGTGTGCAGGACTTAGTTGATTCGGTTAAGTGTACACTGTGCAGGGCATCTCCATCTCCCTCTCATTCACCCAAGCTTCGTCCAGGCTAGCTGCTCCATCTCCTAGTTAGGTTCCTCGTCTCACAACTGTCGTTCTACCCACGTAACCCTACCTTATTGCTCCTCCATTGTCTTAGCCTTCTTTAAGCCAAGCCAGCTCTCCACACCCTCTCACCACTCCAACCATCAGTCCTTAGGTCATTTCAGGCCCCTACCCTACCTCCCTATCCATTCATGCACCTTACCTCACTTACACATCCTCCAAAATCCAATTTTAAAACATCCTGTAGAAATTTCTGAACATCCTGTAGAAATTCCTGAAACATCCTGTAGAACCCCTGCAGACTTCCTATAGAAGCTCATAAACGCGGTTTCTTGGCAGCCAAACTTTGTGAAACTCTCTAGAAGGGTGTTAGGGACTCCTTAGACCCTCTCTGAACCTTCCCGACCTCTTCCAAGCATTTATCCTCCTTGATCCACCTCTGCACAGTAAAAAGCCAGTTAAAAGCACGTGCATGATAATTCTAATAACTTATTCAAAAATACAAAAAGATGTTGTCTTTAGATAGAGGTAGTCTAGACACATGTATTTTACCTTCATAGAAGTAATGGAATCTCTGTCAGTAGTTTGCATGCTCTCCTTTGCATCAGTAGGACTAGCTGGTAGAATTAGGGTTTGTGTTTCTTTTTGGCTTTCAGTTTCTTTCCGCAAGTAGATTAGCTTCCTTTGAGTTAGCTTTCATCCATTAGTTAAAAAGCCTCTTCTAAGAGCTCATAGAAGTTGGCTTAAGCCCCTAGCGGAATTGTGCCAGCTGACCAAGTGACAGCTGCGGCAAGAGCTAGTACTTGTGCATACAACACCGTCGCTTCCAAGTTTGTTACGAACTACCGGGTTGATAAAATTAAAGAAGGGAGTTCCAGGAGTTGTAGCATTATTGCTAAAATACTGGAGCCCACCAAACACCATCGTTTGGTCCAACTTCTGATAAATAGAGGCTTTGCCCTGCATAACCCGACTCGCCTCATTAACCCTCCCTAGCAAGCTGAGGAAAATCCTCAGCAAAATGAAGAAAATTCCCAGCAAGAAGCTGAAACTCAGCAACCAGCAGCAGGAACACCCCAATTAAGCACTGAAAATCCGCTGCACTCCTCACCCCATGATGAAGTCGAACTGTCCACTCCCATAGTTCACATCCCTACCGATGATTCAGATGAGGATACCCTCATCACTTTCCTAAAAAGGAAAAGGCAACAGAAAACTGCAACCCCGTCAAAAATAAGAACCAGGGCCTCAGTAAAGGCAGCCACTATTTTTTATGATTCCCTGAGTAAAAATCCTTGCAAGAGGAAAACTACTGCCTCTCCTGGTTCCCTACCTCGGCAACAAACAAGGTTGTTTGCAGCAACCGAGGTCGTTCCTCCTATCATTTTAAATCCCCGTATTCCCCATAGCCCTGAACCTTCACCTCCTTCACCCTCAGATGCCAAAATTCAAAGTGTTCACGACTTTGTAACATCATTTTTCTCAACAGAGGCAGCTGCTCCACAAGAACCAGCTGCCGACAAATTTAAACCAGACATCCAAGCTGATATAGGACATGTGGCTATTACACAAGAACCAGCCACTGACCCAATAGGTGAAACACAAGAACCACCTATTGGGGAGCAAAAGGAAGATGACCTGCATGTGGCTGTTACACAAGAACCAGCCACAGACCCAATAGGTGAAACACAAGAACCACCTATTGGGGAGCAAAAAGAAGACGACCTGCATGTGGCTGTTACACAAAAACCAGCCACTGACCCAATAGGTGCCACACAAGAACCACCTGTTGGGGAGCAAGAAGAAGATGCCCTAGGTGAAATGTTGTGTGTGGAGCATGATTGTTCAGAGGTCTTTGTTTCAGCCGGATGTATACCCCAGGAAGTTTGTACACCCCTCCACGCGGGGGGGTGCGAGGGGGACTTGTCCACCCCGCGGGGGTCCGGGGGGGACCATCCCCCCCGGCTGGGGGGTCCGGGGGCCAGCGGTCCCCCGGAGCCAAAAATAAATGTAAAATTGCCTTGTAAAAGTATAGTAATTTCTAGTCAATCTGGGCCGTTCATTAGGCGGATGATCTGACGGTAGAGCTTATGTTTAGTTTAGGGTTTTTTGCCCTAGAAGGTAACCCCTCTCTTTATATGAGGGCATTGTATTTGAGGCTGGGAGATAGATGTGTATTCGGTGAGCGAGAAACAGAGAGGTGAGACTGTGAGAGAAAACAGAGGATATTACAGCGGTTTTGCTATAGGTTGTATCTCTTCATTTTGTTGGATAATAGAAAGGAAGGACTGGCTGTTCGGGGTGGACGTAGCCCAAACTGGGTGAACCACGTATATCTGTGTCTCTCTTGTTTTGTGCGTTTTCTGTGTTTATATTTTTGCAATATTTTATGTGTTCCATTGCTCCGTAATATATAATTTTCTAACAACTGGTATCAGAGCCGAAGGTCTATTTGGCTGATAAACTCGCAGGAAAGAAGGGTTCCTGGTTCGAGTGGGAGCAATGGCGGAAGATGGTAAGTTTAGGGTCGAGAAATTTAACGGCCAAAACTTCTCGCTGTGGAAGATGCAGATGGAAGATTATCTATATCAGAAAGATCTATACCTACCATTGGGTGGAAAAACACAGATGCCGACGGGTATGAAAGACGAAGAATGGAACCTTCTCGATAGAAAGGCACTCGGAACAATACGGTTGTGCCTTGCTGCGTCAGTCGCCTTCAACATTTCGAAGGAAACCACGACAGAGGGTTTGATGCAGACGTTGTCGAAACTATATGAAAAACCCTCGGCCTCAAACAAGGTATTTCTTATGAAACGATTATTTAATATGAATATGTCGGAAGGTGGATCTGTTGCAAACCATTTAAATGATTTTAATACAGTTACAAGCCAGTTAAGTTCTGTAGGGGTAAACTTTGATGATGAAGTTAGAGCTCTGTTATTCCTGTGCTCATTACCAGAAAGTTGGAATGGTTTGGTAATGGCCATTAGTAACTCTGTTTCTGGATCTAGTACTTTAAAGTTTGATGATGTTGTCGGTGCTATCCTTAGCGAGGAAATGCGACGGAAAAGCTCCGGTGAGACATCGGGAAATGCTTTGAGTGCAGAGTCTAGAGGAAGAAAAATGGAAAGAGGAAAGAGCTCAGGATATCGCAGTAAATCAAGGAAAGGCAGATCCAATTCCAGATCGGGGATAGTGTGCTGGAAATGTGGAAAGAAAGGACACCTAAAGAAAGACTGTAGATCTCGGAAGGGAAAAGAAGGAGATGCACAACAAGAAAACAATCATGAAGCAAATGTGACAGGTGAGGTGTTACAAGATGCTTTGATTCTTTCTTTCGAAAATATTACTGATTCCTGGGTGGTAGATTCAGGGGCCTCATTCCATGCCACACCTGAAAAGAAATACTTTTATGACTATGTTCAAGGAGATTTTGGACAAGTTCGTCTGGGTGATGACAAACCCTGTAAAATTGTTGGAATGGGTAAGGTTCTTGTAAAACAGCAGAATGGAAACCAATGGCTACTAAAGGAGGTAAGGCATGTTCCAGATCTAAAGAAAAATCTGATTTCAACAGGGCAGTTAGGCAGTGAAGGTTGTGTGAGAACATTCACAAATAAAGCTTGGAAGGTCACTAAAGGAGCCCTCGTAATAGCAAAAGGCGAAAAGGTTGGTACATTGTATTTATGCAATGGTATTTCTAACTCTGTTAATGCTTTAACTTCCAAAGGAGCAGATGCAGCATTATGGCATCATAGGCTCGGACACATGAGTGAAAAGGGGATGAAGATTCTTCACTCAAGGAATTTGTTGCCGGGTTTGAAGAATGTTGATTTGGACTTCTGCGAGAACTGCATTTATGGAAAACAGAAGAGAGTCAGATTTCTCAGAGTCGGGAAAGAAAAGAAGAACGAAAAATTAGAGCTTGTGCATACAGACGTATGGGGACCTGCTCAGGTATCATCTCTTGGTGGCTCTCGTTATTATGTTACCTTTATTGATGATGCAACTAGAAAAACTTGGATTTATTGTATTAAGAATAAATCTAATGTATTTGATACTTTCAAGAAATGGAAAGCTTTGGTTGAGATTGAGACAAGAAAGAAATTGAAGTGTCTTAGATCAGATAATGGAGGTGAATATTGCAGCAAAGAGTTTGATAGGTACTGTTCAAAACATGGAATTCGTAGAGAGAAGACAGTTCCAAGAACACCACAAGAAAATGGTGTGTCAGAAAGGATGAACAGAACAATCATGGAGCGTGCAAGGTGCATGAGATTGCATGCAGGATTGCCTTTACAGTTTTGGGCAGATGCTGTAGATACTGTTGTTTATCTAATAAACAGAGGGCCTTCAAGTTCCTTGGATGGTGGTGTTCCGGAGGAAGCATGGACAGGTAAAAAGGTAAACTACTCTTTTTTAAAGCCTTTTGGTTGTGAGGCCTTTGTCCATATTGATAAAGAGAATAGAACAAAGCTTGAGGCAAAGTCAAAGAAATGTACCTTTATTGGATATGGTGTTAATGATTTTGGTTATCGCTTATATGATTATGAAAATCACAAAATCATTAGGAGCAGAGATGTAATATTCAATGAAAAGGTCTTGTATAAGAATCAGTTGCAGGAAAAGAAGAAAGAAAACGAAAACAAGGAATACACAGTTCTTGATGAAATCACTGAAAAAGTAAAGGTGCCTGAAAATAATAATAATCAACAACCACAACAACAGCAACCACCACAGCAACAACAGGCACCCCAAACACCTGAAAGTGGTGTTAGAAGATCTACCAAGACAAGTAGACCCCCTGAACGATATTCTCCTTCATTATATTATTTATTGTTGACTGATTCCGGTGAACCTGAATGTTATGAAGAAGCAATGCAGGTTGAAAGCAGGAAGAAGTGGGAGGTAGCCATGGAAGAAGAGATGGACTCCTTAATGCATAACCAGACTTGGGATTTGGTCAGGTTGCCTGTAGGAAAAACTACATTGAAGAATAAATGGGTTTACAGGCTGAAGGAAGAAGATGGAGGAAAACAGAGGTACAAAGCTAGACTTGTGGTGAAGGGGTTTGCACAGAAGAAAGGTATTGATTTTGATGAAATATTTTCTCCTGTTGTTAAAATGACTTCAATCAGAACTATTTTAAGTCTTGTAGCAGCTGAAGATTTGCATCTTGAGCAGTTAGATGTAAAGACATCCTTTCTCCATGGGGATTTGGAGGAAGAGATATATATGCAGCAGCCACAAGGATATGAGGTGAAAGGGAAGGAGAAACTAGTATCCAGGTTGAAGAAAAGCTTGTATGGCTTAAAACAGGCTCCAAGGCAGTGGTATCTAAAATTTGACAAGTTTATGTCTGAACAAGGTTATACTAGATGTCACTCTGATCATTGTGTTTATCTAAAAAAGCAAAATGATGGCAGCTATATTATATTGTTATTGTATGTAGATGACATGCTTGTTGCAGGATCTAACATGCAGGAAATAAATGTACTCAAAAGAAAATTGGCAAATTCATTTGCAATGAAGGATTTGGGAGCTGCAAAACAAATCCTTGGTATGAGAATAACTAGAGACAGGAAAAATCGCAAATTAACATTGTCTCAGAATGAGTACATACAAAAGGTGTTGAAAAGATTTAATATGCAAAATGCAAAACCGGTTAGTACACCTTTTGCTAGCCATTTCAAACTTAGCAAGGAAATGTGCCCAAAGACCCAAGAAGACATGGATTATATGTCTAAAGTTCCATATGCATCAGTAGTTGGAAGCTTAATGTATGCAATGGTCTGCACAAGGCCTGATATTGCACATGCAGTGGGAGTTGTAAGCAGGTACATGAACAATCCAGGAAAGGAACATTGGATGGCAGTAAAATGGATTCTCAGATATTTGAAAGGTACCACAAATCAAGAATTATGCTTTGGTGGTTCAAACATTTCTCTACAGGGATATGTTGATGTAGATATGGCAGGTGACAGAGATAACAGGAGGAGCACTACATGATATGTATTTACTGTTGGAGGAACAGCTGTCAGTTGGGTTTCAAAAATCCAAAGTGTTGTTGCACTCTCAACAACAGAAGCAGAGTATGTTGCTGCTACAGAGGCTAGTAAAGAAATGATTTGGTTACAAAGGTTTATGGGTGAATTGGGTAAGGAGCATGATAAGGGCATGTTATACAGTGATAGCCAAAGTGCCATTCATCTTGCAAAGAACTCAACATTTCATTCCAGGACTAAACACATACAGCTCAAGTACCATTTCATACGATCAGTGTTGGAAGAAGGAGAGTTGAAGCTGGAAAAGATACACAATAGCCAGAATCCTGCAGATATGCTAACAAAAGTTGTAACCAGGGAGAAACTGGGAATATGCTCAGTTTCAATTGGTCTTCAAGGATGACGAAGAAGATGAGGAACAGCCAGGTCCAAAGAGGAGTCATTGTCCAGCAAATGAAGCAGCAGTGGAGTTTCTACAATCATTCTCCAAGTGGGAGATTGTTGTGTGTGGAGCATGATTGTTCAGAGGTCTTTGTTTCAGCCGGATGTATACCCCAGGAAGTTTGTACACCCCTCCACGCGGGGGACTTGTCCAACCTGCAGGGGTCCGGGGTCCAGCGGTCCCCCGGCGGGGGCTCGGGGGCAGCGCCCCCGAAGCCAAAAATAAATGTAAAATTGCCTTGTAAAAGTATAGTAATTTCTAGTCAATCTGGGCCGTTCATTAGGCGGATGATCTGACGGTAGAGCTTATGTTTAGTTTAGGGTTTTTTGCCCTAGAAGGTAACCCCTCTCTTTATATGAGGGCATTGTATTTGAGGCTAGGAGATAGATGTGTATTCGGTGAGCGAGAAACAGAGAGGTGAGACTGTGAGAGAAAACAGAGGATATTACAGCGGTTTTGCTATAGGTTGTATCTCTTCATTTTGCTGGATAATAGAAAGGAAGGACTGGCTGTTCGGGGTGGACGTAGCCCAAACTGGTTGAATCACGTATATCTGTTTCTCTCTTGTTTTGTGCGTTTTCTGTGTTTATATTTCTGCAATATTTTATGTGTTCCATTGCTCCGTAATATATAATTTTCTAACATGAAACTGATACACAAATAGACCCAATAGGTGAAACACAAGAACCACCTGTTGGGGATGCACATGATGAAGATAATGCTGAACAAAAATTTTCTTTTCCTTTGGAATCTGTAACTGTAGAAGCCCCAGTCACTCTAGCCTCCCTACAAGAAAAAAATGAGTTCTTAAAATCAGAAATTAAGGCCTATCAGAAATAATTACCAATGGCTAGGGAAGCCTATAAAGAAGAACTCAACCTATACATGTTAGCTCAAGTAGCATCTCAAGCTGAAAAGAGTGTAGAAAAAGAGCAATACAGTGAATACATGTGCAGTGAATGTGGGGATATCTAGACTCAGGCAAGATATAAAATAATTACAGTCCCATTGACTGGAGCCAGCCCTGTTATATTAAAAAAGGAACACCCTGCTATTACACAAGAACCAACGAGGTCTTCAAGGATTTCAGAGGAAGAAATGGAACCACCCCGGCCTACCCAAGTTATTGATGAGCAGAAATCTGAAGAAGAAGCAGAACCACTCCGGCCTACCCAAGTTATTGATGAGCAGAAATCTGAAGAAGAAGCAGAACCACTCCGGCCTACCCAAATTATTGATGAGAAAAAATCAGAGGAAGAAATGGAACCACCCCGGCCTACCCAAGTTATTGATGAGCAGGAACCAGAATCAAAATCTTTTACAACTGTGCATATACAAACTGAACCTCCCTGTGTTAGCGATGCTCATGCACAGACTTCTACTTTTCAAGAATTAAGCTATACATGGAGAGCAGAATACGAGCTTTCCCAATGAAAGGCATTTCGAAAACAGAAGTCATTATGGTTTAACTATGCCTATATGAATTGGGAAGCAATGGAACAGTCTCGTGCACAGCACAAAGAAAATAAGCAATTAAAAGCTAGACTGTCCCTTATCCTCGATTTGGTCCAGCGCTTACTGGCTACAAGAAAGCCTTCTTTTAATTACTCTGTATTCTTGAGAGAACGCTTAGCGTTCCTCCAATTGAAAGCAATAAAGGATGGCAGACCACACCAGGTCTCTACACCACAGCAATTCATTGAAACTTTTGCAGAAGCACCAAACAATGATCAGAATTTGTTGTGCGAACTCTATCTTCACAACGAGGCTATGCCTGAAGATAGAAAGATTAATTTACTTCCTATCTATGGTGATATTCAAATAAGAGCTTTTATTTCCTTTTTGGCCAACCAATTCACTTGGCAGAATGCTTTCATGTCTGCACAACACAATGAGGAGAACTGTCTTCTCTGGATTCGTCCGGAACCACAGAATGCAGCCATCTTCCTCATGGAACATCAACAGAATCTACGAGAGACAGGCATGACTGATCACATTAGGAATCTGCAAGCAGCAGTCTTGGAAGACTGCCAGCATTATGTCAAAGCTAAAGGACCTTTGGCCATAAAAGCAAATGAATTTTTTTGGGAACAGTGTCCCAAAAAAATAAGGGAATATCATCCCTACAATCCCCTCAATTTGCAGGCAGCAATCTCAAGGATACCTGCTTATGTAAAATGCATGAGACAATGTGATGAACGGTGGATTGGTTACCGTTTTCATTTCCCTCTCTTATGGCTTCCTGGAGAACAATACAAGGCTCAATTTACATTGACTAAAAAGGAAGAATTGGAAGCATGGAAAAGCATTTAGAATGCCCAAGGGTTCAGAGACATGGCTGACAACACTTTCTACACTTACTGTTTAAGAAATCTACACTGTTCAGCCTAGTATTCTGATTCTGATTTAGATTAGGCATTGCATGCGGACATGCAACATTTTGAGTTGGGGGGGATGTTAGGTTCCCATTTTGTCTATTTTTGACTGTATATTTTGCCATTGTATTACCCTCTTCAACCCTTAAGTGAAAGCCTTTGCTAGTGTTTTGGCTTAATCACTCCAAAAGGTACATAATAACTTTTCTCATTACTACATGTTTAATTATTTAACACGTAAGCATGCTATCTTTATAATTATTCCCTGAAGTTGATTAAAGTGTTGACTGATTTCTGAAACTGCCTAACTAGCAGGATCACATTTTTCCGTTGCTGAAACGGCGGAAACAATGCAAACTGTGAAGCTGAAACAGCAAGAACAACATGAACCTCGATGCTGAAACAGCACGAACAACACGCACACTTTGAAGAACAGTTGGGATTTTCATAACAAATCTGCATCAGCAAAAGAGTCTGACCGATTACTATATTGGTCATAATGACCATGATCCTCATGGTTGTAACAATATTTTCTTATCAAGAACTAACTTTCTTATTTTTGGTACAAAAGGGTTGAATCCGAATGTATGAAAATATGTTGTAATAGATGTCTCCTCTATAAAGAGGAGACATCTACATTAGAGAGCTATCTAGATTGGACGAAGAGAAGAGGGGAAACATATTGTAACACAGGACTTGTAGTGAAGGGATGAGACTGAATCTCTTTTTGTAATATGGTTTATTGGCAGATGAATACAATTCTGTTCTGAGCATTTTATTTTAATTCCCGTGTTCTTGGGAATCTTGTGAGAAGGACAGGGCCCACCTTCATCACAAGATTCACCCATCTTCTTTTTGTTGTGTGGTGTGTGTGTGATTTCTGTTTATATTACAGTTACTACTTCTAATGATATTTACTTTTGCTGAAACTCTGTTTTCCTTTTAGTTGATTGATGTTGCATATGAGTGCCTCATTGGTGATTAGGATTTACAGGGTGTATGTGCGAACTGGACAACAGAGGCAGGTGCTGAAAGTCCTTACTCTGAGGACAGGGTCCTAATCCTTTGTTGCAGGACAACCATCACTTCCTTTTGCAGACTTTTTCCCTTTAAGTTACTTGTTCTTACTTCATTTTCTGCAATAGGCTGTAACTACTGTAACTGCTGTAACACAGAGTAGGGATTTCATAGATAGTAGAATGTTTATATTACAGCTTTTAATACCATTAAGTTTGAGTACATACAGTACGTAGTCACCTTTGGAATAACCAGACTTTCCCGGGTTGATAATTAATGTGGCACTCGACTGTTTTATTATTAAACAATTAAAGTGACCAACACTACTCTACTGCACGCTCCGCTCCATAAAATGTGAAGTCTCTGAAAAAATCTAGGCCAAGTTGGGTTGTGCCCAACAATGCATAGGAATATAGTTACACAAGAATGCATGCATATTCTTAGAAATTTTCATGCATTCTGAATCCTATAGCCCTTTTACTCCCCGAATTACCACACAAGCTAGTGAAGTTGCATTTTTTAGGGCTACACACACTTATTGAAGGCATACATAATTTTAAGAATTCATGCACACTTATAATATCATGTGAATCCTCTTATGTCTATAATATTTGAGGAGGAGGGAGGGATGGAGGGATGGAAAGCGAGATAGAGTTATGGGGAGGTCATTACGAAGGAAGGACTATGGGAGGCAATAGTAGATAGAGAAATAGAGGAAGAAAGAGGTAGGAGGGTGGAGAGAGAGAGAGAATGAGTGTGTAAGAGATGGGGAGATAGGGAAGGGGGTAGAGAGAGTGGGGGAGGAAGAGAGATAGGAAAAGAGGGAAAGAGAGGGGGGATGTTATGAATATGTGAGATATGAGGAGAGTGGGTAAGAGTGGTGGGAGTTAGAGGGGAAAGAGAGGGAGGGTGGGTTAAAGGAAGTGGGAGGCATGGAGGGACAAAGTGATTCAGAAGAAGGGGGGAAGAGAGAGAAGGAGACACAAGTAAAGAGATATATAATGTGGGAGAGAGTATGATAGAGAGGAGGGGGTGGTAGCAAGTGAAGGAGGGAGAGGGAGGAAGGTTTAGAGAGATGGGGAAAAAATGTGGAAGAGATATGGGGTGAGATGGAATGAGAGTGAGGGTGAGAGAGACAGAAAATGAAGGAGGGGGATAGGAAGTAAAGGGGATAGAGGGTATATGCGAGAGAGAGAGAGAGAGAGAGAGAGAGAGAGAGAGAGAGAGAGAGAGAGAGAGAGAGAGAGAGAGAGAGAGAGAGATATTAGGTGAAAGTGGGGGATAGACTATGAGAGTAATGGAGATAGAGAGAGAAGGGGAGGGGGGAGAGAGAGTGGGAGAAAGGTGGGGGTTTGAAGGGAGAGAGAACAAGATAGAATTGGGGTAAAGAGTGACAAAAGGAGAGTGAGATAGGAGAAATAAAAATTCAAAGAGAAAGAATGGGGCACAAAGTGGGGAGAGGGATATATAAAGGAGGGAGAGAGGTGGGAGATATATAGAAATGCGGGAATTGTTTTAAAGGAGGGGGGAATGCATGCAATGAGAGAGAGAGAGAGAGAGAGAATATGGGTGGGGTAAAGTGAGAGAGAGAGAGGAGTGGATGAGGGAGAGGTATGGATAGAGGGGGATGAGATAGAAGAAGTAGTGGTGAATGAGAGAGGGAGGATAGTGGGGAAGGGAGGGAGAGAGCATGGGGAATATGGGCTAAGTAGGATATAGAGAGGAAGGGGAAGAGAGGGGAAGAGAGTGAGAGAGGATGTGTGTGTGTGTGTGTGTGTGTGATAGAGAGAGAGAGAGAGAGAGAGAGAGAGAGAGAGAATAAGGGTTGGGTATAGAGAGAGAGGGGGAGAGAGAGGGATAAAGGAGAGTGGCTGAGATAAAGAAGGGTGGTAAGGTAGAGAGAGGTGAGGATAGTGGGGAAGGGATAGAGAGGGAGAATATGGAAGAGGGGTTGAGTAGGTTTGAGAGAGGTAAGATAGTGAGAGATCATGTGTGTGTGTGTGTGTGTGTGTGTGTGTGAGAGAGAGAGAGAGAGAGAGAGAGAGAGAGAGAGAGAGAGGAGAGAGAGGAAGAGAAATATATGGGAAGACAGTGAGAGAGAATGTGTGTGTGTGTGTGTGTGTGTCAGAGAGAGAGAGAGAGAGAGTGGAGGGAATTGAGGGAGAGAAAGGGATAGGAGGAGTGATAGAGAGAAATAATAGTGGTGAGAGAGATAGGGGGTTGTGGGGAAGAGAGAGAGAGAGAGGCTGAGTGGGAGAGAGAGTGGAAGATAAAGAGAGGGGAAGAGAGTGGAAGAACAAGAGAGGGGAAGAGTGTTGTTTGGTAATTGATTTGATCTTAAATTACTTGCATAAATTATTGACCAGGGCTAGTAATCTGATGAAGTGTAAGTTTATTGTATGTACTAGAAGTTTTTGGTTATTCACAAAAATTCTAAATTAAATTGAGTTATTGAAATATAAATTCTAAATTATTGAAATGCACATGAGTAGAGTAGTTATTCCTAGAAAATAAAATGATCACACTCTTTTACTGAAAACTACTTATGGAAAATCTCACACTCTACTTTGAAAGAAAATCTCACAACTCTGCATATAAGTAAATCAATCCCACACTTGTTGTAAATGAAAATTAATTACACTCTTTGCACCAATTATATACACACTCAATTTCAAAAGGAAAGGATATTATTAATCTTATCACACATCTGTAAAAATAGCATTCACAATTGTTTGAAATTGAAATGAAATAAACCTCTACTTAAATACATCCACACTTGCTTGAATTATAAATCACACATGCTTGAAATGTAACATCTAATTCTGCAAATAAATCCTCTATTCTATAAGGAAAATAAAGTTATGTCTAAGTATACAATCATATTGCTTCTATCACTGCTGCTAACCTTAGTTCATGTGCATCCAAAATCTATAAACAAAAGAAATGATTAGTAAAACAATCCTAATTCAAATATGAAAGAAATTAAAAATGCAACTACTCAATCGAATAGGCAGAAATCTTATGAAATTATATGGAAATTCTATGTACTGAAAAAAAAAAACAAGAATCATTATTGCTTGAGGGGGACCTCCACGAGAAGCAGGTAATCACGCTATCGATCAAACAATCAACCACACATGGAAACGAAAAGGTTCTTTCATAAACTGGATATTAAAAATAGAGTTTAAATCTTCACTGTTGTGTACTTAACAACATTTCATTTCTGCCGAGAGGTTTATTTATAAATCTCATAGCATTAACTGTTCAGAGATCTATGCCTAATCCTTGTCAACATAATACTAATTTTAACTTGAAAAGATAATGTAGCATAATTCGCTCATGATTTGCTATTATCAAAGCAAATCATGAGGTGTATATCTCGTTCTCGCTCACCTATTACCAGTTACAAAGGTTGACCTTATCTTTGCCTGCATCAGTGGCAGTTGCTTCCATCGATCTAGTTCATGAGAATAGGAGGAAATAGTTGAGTGCATCAATTGCCACCTATCCATATATTTTGCTTCCCAACTGACACTTTGGAACCTATCAAACCATAGACTTGGCTGCAGAATCATTGCAATTTGGTAGCTGAAGCAAACATTAGACTAAATAATAAAGAAAATTATAAATTTATGAAATACAAGACAATTATATACCTACCATGTCATAATCCTGCATTTTGATGCCCACTGTGTGATTATGAAGGTCAAAAAGAAATAAAGAGAGTGAAAAAGGGTGTAAAAAAGAAGCAATTGTGAGGCTCAACATTCCCCCACATGGAAGTCATTGCATGTCCTCATGCAAAAATTTCAAAACTGATGAACCTTGCCTATTACTGAACCCCTTCAGAAACTTGAGCTAAAACATCCATATTTGTCTTCTTTGCCTTTTTCTTAGTGACTGCCATCCTTGGTTTCTTCATTAGAATCTTATACTTTAGACTTATGACTTTTCTCTTAAGGGATTTTTTCTTTTCCTTTAGCTTTTTATTCTTATCATACCATAGAGCAAGATGTAAGAGAATGTTTTCATTTTGAGTCCTTTGTATTTCATTCTACACTTTTAACATTTCATGTTCTTATTTTAAGTGTCTGTTTAGTGTCTCCAATTAAAAAATTTCTTGTTTGAGAGTATTTACAATTGGAGGTTCTTGTGGACTATCAGACTGAATTCATTTTTCTTGATTTGAGGATGCAGTGGCATTTTCTGTAGCTTTCTTCTCCAAAGACTCTATATAATCATATATCTCTTGTTGAACTAGGTCAATTTCAGGTGTTCTTCTTACTATATTAGCAATTGGTGATGAAACTGGTGACAAAGTTGGTGATGGAACTATAGGCGATGGAATCTTCAGTTCTTCACCTTCCTCCATATAAAAAAAATCTATAGGTTGTCAAGATGATTCCTTTGTTTATTTGTTGAGTCGTTCACTTCTCCTGACAGTAGACAAGGCTTTGGTAAGAAGAGTTTGCTTTTGAACTTTTTTTTGTTCAGTCTTTGCCTGTTCTATTTCCTTTTATTTCTTTCTAGACATACTTTCTTCCTTATCACTGGTTTTTCTTCTTCTAATACTCTTCTTCTTAAGATTTTCTAATACATTAGCAAGGGGAGTTTCATCTTCTGAGGGTTTCTCTGGTTGTAGAGGTAGGTCATCTTTAGGTTTTAGAGATAACTTTCTTCTACTTATTTTTATTTTTCTACTCGCTTCTTCTTGTTCTATCTCTTTAAAACGATTCCTGACTAGAAAACTTTACTAATCATATCCTATGCTCTCAAGGTGGGCTTCAATTAACATTTTTATCAAACCATGATGATACATAGTATTCTCGATAGACTTTATTTTCCTCTGAGTATTACTGGTCATTTTCTTTAGACTATTGACTAAGAAATAAGACAGATTAATTTCATTACCCTCAATAAAATGCATCATCAAACTTATATGATAGAAAAAACATACAGTTGAACCTACCTTCACAAGTAATGAATTTTTGGATAACCAAGAGTAAATTTCTCCATCTACTTTTAAGAGTTGTACTTGGGATGCATTTCTTAAAAATTGAAGTATTCATACCTGGGTTCTTAAAAAATGTCTTCTATTCATTTCCTTGAATTCCTCTATTTTTGAACCATCTCTCACCAACCCTAGGTAATCCAGTTACTTTTGCCATGAAAGATTCTATCACCACTATTTTAATATCCCCAATTTCTACTTCCACTCCATCAAACACTCGGGCAAAAGACTTGGTCACCTCTTTGTCATAGTCGTCAAATCTTTCTACAAATTCCAACCATTGTGCCTGCTGCAACATCTGTTTGACTTGTGGATATCCTTCCATGAATTTCTTCCCATTCGGTTCTGTCCTCACAATAACCCCCATGTTGGTGAAGTTTTAACCTGCAATTGCTTCCTTTGACAGGGTTATGGAGTGAAAATGGTTTCGAAGGTCTGAGTATGGATGAGAGTGAAATCGTTTAATGGAAATGAGTGAAAAGGCCTTCAGGAAAATGGAATATGAATGAGAGCAGAATTATTAATGACACATGTTTTATGGAGTGAGGTATCTGCGTGATGAATGATGAATGGGATTATGACCAACTTCATTGATAGGACATAGTATTTATAACTCAATTCGAAGTTGGAATAGTAATGATTATTTTGAATGGCGGTAGAAATGTCTATCTTATTTCATAATCTAATATTTTTTACCTTTATTATTTAATATAATATTTACATACCTTTGGACTTATAATTCTAATGCTTTGATTAACCTTTGTATATTGTCCTTGGATGCCTTCAATTACAAGCTTGATCATTCTTTTCTGCCAAAATCTTCAATTATCCCAGTTGATGATCCTTGTCAATATCAATTGTAGAATTTTGTTAAGGCTGCAGATTCTCAACAATTCTGTAGCTACTTATTTTTGGAAACTAAAAAGATGGTTTCAAAGAAAATTAGATTAGAATAGGGTTTAAGAAAATCTAGGGTGCCAAGAATACTTGGTTTTCATCCTAAATTTTCTCTAGAAACATGCCAACAATGTTGGTTTTCATGTTTATACAATTTTATTATATATATATATATATATATATATATATATAGAGAGAGAGAGAGAGAGAGAGAGAGAGAGAGAGAGAGAGAGAGAGAGAGAGAGAGAGAGAGCAAAAAGCTTTTCAAATCAAGTTGAGGAGGAAGGGAAATCCTTCCTAACCATCTTCAAATCAATATTGTCTTGTAGATTTTTAACAAATTCCTCACTTCTTAATGGCTTGTGATAAATGATCAATTGATGACCATTTACAAGGAAGGTCACTCTTTCTTCATCAATGGTTCTGATCCTAACTGCACCATTATCAAATACAATTTCAATCTCATAAGGCCCAAGCCAATGAGTTTGAAATTTTCCTTGAAAATCTTTAAACTTTGAGTCAAAAAGTAATGCCCAATCTCCTGGCTGAAATTTCCTTTCTTTTATGTACTTGTCATGCCACCTAGATCTTTGTTGTTGAACTATGTTGGTTCTTTGAATAGCATCATGTCTTATCTCATCTAGTTCATTCAACTACTTTATTCTTTGTTTTTGTGTTTTAGATAGATCAAGACCTAATTTAACTGATGTATTGAAGGTCTTTACTTGGAAATTAATAGGAAATAAGACTTTCTTCCCATAAACAATTTCATAGGGAGTATGTCCTGTAGTGTTTCTCCATGTGGTACGATATGCCCATAAAGCTTCTGGAAGCTTTTCTGCCCAATCTCTTATATGAAGATGCACAGTCTTGGTAATAATTGCTTAAATTACTTTATTGGTGGATTCCACCTGTACATTTGCTTGTGGATTATATGGAGTGGACTTTAGATGTTTGATTTTGTATTCCTCCATTATCTTCTATACCAACTTGGATGTAAATTGAGTACCTTGATCTGTCACAATTTCCCTGGGAACACCAAAACAAGTAAAAATATCCTAAAAAATAAATGAAACTACATCATTTTTAGTAGCAAAAGAAAGTGATTTAACTTCTACCCACTTTGTAACATAGTCAGTGAAAACAAGAATGTACCATTTTTTGTCTTGATGGTGGATTAATTAGACCAAAAAAAGCCAGAGACCATTTGTCAAAAGGTTCAATGAGTACCTGAGGTTGTAGAGGCATTTCATCTGAAGGAACATGTTTCCCCATTCTTTTAAAACTATCACATCTCTTAACATATTCTTTCGAATCCTTAAAAATGGAAGGCCAATAATATCCTAAGAGAAGGACTTTGTAAGCAGTTATTTTATCAGCGAAGTGTCCTCCACATGGTTCATCATGACAAGATTTTAATATCTTTGGTACTTCATCTTCTCTGGCACATCTCCGAATGATCAAGTCTGGTCTTGGCTTATATAAATTCCCCATCCATCCATGAATGAGATGCACTAATTTGAATTACCTTTCTTTTCTCCCGAGGAGACAAATATAGTGGTAACTTCCTTGTAGCCAAATAATTAGAAATATATGCAAACCAAGGAGATTTAATAGATACTGCAAAAAGATATTCATTAGGAAAATTATCTTCTACAGGTATAATCATTATTATCATTATGAATCCTAGATAGAAAGTTAGCAACTGTATTTTGTTTTTCAGGTCGATCCAAAATAGTAATATTGAATTCTTGTAATAATAATAACCATCTTGTAATTCTGCCATTAGTGATTGGTTTATTCATTAAGTACCTAATTGTAGAATGATCTGTATGTACATTGGTTTCATAACCAATGATGTAATGTTTGAATTTATTAATGGCATGGACAACAACGGAAAATTCATTTTCTATTACATTATAATTTAACTCTGCAGGAGTCAATTTTTTACTAGTATAGTAAATGGCATAAGGAGTTAAATCCTTTTGTCCTAGTACAACCCCTAAATATGTATCTGAAGCACCAATTGAAATGTGAAAAGGTAGTTTCCAATTTGGTCCTCATAGAATGGGTGCTTCAAAAATATTTTCTTTCAATGTTTCAAAATATTTTTAGCAATCATAATTCCAAATAAATTCACAATATTTTGTGAGAAATTTGAAAAGTGGAGAAGAAAGTTTTGTAAAGTTTTCTAAAAATCTTAAACAGTAAGCAGTAAAACCAAGAAAACTTTTGACATCTCTTTGATAAGTTGGAATTGATAATTTAGAAATAACTTCTACTTTAGATGTATCCACTCTAATTCAATTTCCTGAAATATGGTGTCCTAAAACAATCCCCTCATTAAACATCATAAAACATTTTTCATGATTAATGAGAGATTTTCTTCCTTACATCTAATGATAACGTTTTCCAAATTTTTAAGAGCTTCTTCAAAGGAATTTCCATAGACAATAAAATCATCCATATAAAATTCCACACAATCATGGATTAGATCAGAGAAAATTCCTAAAACTACCCTTTGGAATGTTGCAGGTTCATTATATAACCCAAAAGGAAGTACTCGATAGGCATAGGTTCCCCATGGACAGGTAAAAGTGGTTTTATCTTGATCTTCTGGAGCTACTTGGATTTTGTTATATCCACTAAAACCATCTAGAAATGAGAAATATTTCTTTCCTGTCAATGTGTCTAAAACTTTATCTATGAAAGGAAGTGGAAAATTATCTTTTAAAGTGGCTTTATTCAATTCCATAGAGTCAATACATACTCTCAATTTTCCACTCTTTTTAGGAACAAATACCAATGGTGAGAACCACTGACTATCTGATATTGGATAAATGAAATTCAAATTTAACAATTTTTGTAATTCTTCTTTAATAATTTCTCTCAAATTTGGATTCATTCTTCTCTGAGGTTGTTGGATTGGTTTAACATTTTCTTCAATGTAAATATAATGTATACAAGTATTAGGATCAATTCCTTTCATGTCAGTATATTCCCATGCATAAGCAGAGGAATTTTCTTGTAACATTTTTATTAAATATTTCTTTTGAAATTATTCCAGATTATTATTGATATTCAAGGTTTTTTCTGGGAAGATTTCTATTGGAGAATTTCCAAATTTTTCCATAGAATGTAAAGATAATCAACGAGACGATAAATATTCAATATTACATTGTTCTTGAAAAAATTGATTAGATTCACAATATGAGGAAGACTCATTATTTTCCATTAAATTCAAAATTTGAGCTTCTTCATCTATTTGTGAAGTAACAAAGATTGGTCGTATATCAATATCATCATCTATCCATTCCTCACTTTCTACTTCGATTGTTGTTTTTGTAGGAGGATATAATGTGAATTTATTTGTTGAACTTCCATCATCAATAAACATATCACCAGATCTAGAACTTATAAAAGCATCAACTGTAGCTAACCATGGTCTTCCTAGAAGCAATTAATGTCCTCCTAAATTACTCTTGGGTGTTAGAATCATAAAATCAACAAGATACTCCTAAGGAACTAAGGATACAAATATGTCTTCCAATACACCATCGGGTTTAATAATAGATCTGTCTACTAATTGCAACATTGTAGGTGTATATTGAAGATTAGGAAGTTTCAATTGATTCATAGTTTGTTTATTCATGATGTTTATAGTTGCTCCTAAATCAATCAATGTGTTTGGAATTTCAATACCATTGATATGTGTTTTCACAATAAGACTTCCTCGATCAAGATATTTGTGAATTGTTGTTTTTCCCATCATGATATTTGCAGTTTTTCCAACTAATTGAATTCTTTTGATTTCTTTTCTCTTTCTTCCTAGCCTTTTAATACTCAACTCCCCAATTGTATCTAAAAATATTGGTATTTCTTTGATATCTTGTAAGAAAGGAATTTTTATACAACATTCTTCAGTTCATCTATCATATCATAATCAGGCAATAAAATCTATTTTTCTATGCCTTTATCAATTTTTAAGGGAAATGCGGTGTTTGGATAGATACTGAAGGTTGTTCTATGATAGGAGTTGAGTTTATTGGAATATCATCAGAATGTACAGGGGTGGTTTGTTTTTTAGATTTTTCTTCTTGATTAAGAGACTTCTCTTTTTTAGAGAGATTCTCCTTTTCAGATTCCTGAATAACAACTGATGGGGACTTCTTTTCCAATATTCTACTAGATCTAAGTTGAACATTATTTAGATCTAATGGAGTTATCATGTAGGTTTGGAAATTTTTTCCTTCCATATTGTAAACAGGTTGTGAATTTTTATTATTATTTGGATTTGGAAGTGGTTGAGCAGGCAATTAATTTGGTCTTTGAGGAAATGGTAATGAAAGTTGTGGATTTGGATTCTGAGGTTGAGTTGGTTGAACATGTTGAGGAAAATATTGTGGTGGAAAAATAGGGTAGGGTTGTTCATATTGAGGATATTTTCTATAAGGATTTTCCCATCCTTGTGCCCAAGGTTGAGGCTAATATTGCCAAGGCATGGGTGTAGTCCAATTATTTTGTGATGGTTGTGAAAATGATTGAGTATTAAAACCTTGAGTCATATTTGGTTGTGAATTTTGCCATGGTCTCTTAGCAATAAAACATAGGGGATATACTTGATTTGGTATTATTTCCTCTTGATAAACAACTTTAAGACTAGGTATTGAAGGACATTCTTTTGTATCATGATTTTCTGCACATATAACACATGTTTCTACACTTTTTAAGTCAAGAGGGCATTCTCTCAGAGCATGTTTTTTTCTACATTTGGGAAAAAAGATTGATAATGCAACATTTTTAGCATTTTTCTTGTTTTTAACTTTAAGAGTATTTATTTGTTCACTAAGACTTCCCAAAATGTTTTTTTTTAAGTTTTCAAGCAAATTGCCTAATTCAACCCTACTCACTGTTCGAGTTGCAGATTTATTAATCCTAGACATGAGAGGATCTCTTGGATTTATTTTTATTGTTTTTCACTTTAAGAGTATCTATTTGTTCACTAAGACTTCCCAAAATGTTTGTTTTAAAGTTGTCAAGCAAATTTCCTAATTCAACCCTACTTACTATCCCAGTTGCAGATTTATTAATCCTAGACATGAGAGGATCTCTTGGATTTTTCCCAGTTCTTGCCTTACCTCTTGAAATGTGTATGCATAACTCAAAAATTTCTCCAAATGATAACTGAGAAATATCTCCCTTACCCATCAAATTGAGAATATCAATCCACTCATATCTAATGGATTTTAATAAGAGAGCTTTCAAAGTTTCTTCATCTAGTTCATGTATTTTAGCCCTTTTAACATTATAAGCAAATGTTTCAATGAAATCTTCTAGACCTTCATCTTCTTTTTGCATCATTTTAAAGACTCCATCCTTAAGATTATGGGGAATACAATAATCCTTATATTTCTCTAAGAATGTAGTTTTCATTTCTTCCCACGTTCTTATAGAACATACTCTAATCCCATGAACCATTTTAATGATGCATCCTTAGGAGTTGCTAGAAATAGTTTCAACTTTTGAGTGTCAAGAAAGTAACCATAATATCTACACAAAACTTCAAACTCAAAGAGAAATGTTTCAGGATCCTCACTTCTTAATCCATGAAAATTTGGAAGGATGGAGGGTGAGGTGTTTTTCATTGTATTTGTTGTATCTTCATCTAGGATAGGAAATCCAAAGGGTTCTGGATATCCTCTACCTCCTCCTCTCCCTCTTCCTCCACCTATTCCAGCTCTTCCTCCTCCCCTATTTCCTCTTCCTCCTCCAATCCTAGGTTTTTCACCATTAATATTATGTACTTTTCCTTCCCCTTCTCCAATCATTGTAGATTCTTCAGAACTAATGTAGGGTTCCAAAATTGGTTTTTCTAATTCCTCTTCTAGATCTTCTTGTTCTGGTTCTTCTATCAATGGTAAGTTAAAATAAGTTTCTTCCTCCTCTTCTTCACTAGGTATTTCTAGTTCTTGTCCTAGAAGTCTTTCTCTAGTTGAAGATAGGAAAACTAATCCTTATGTTGGGGATGTAGGATCTTCTTCTTCTATTACTGCTTCAGTTGATGAGTTTGGTCAATCTCTAGGTTGGATTTCGGATTTGAGTACCTCGAGAAGTTTATGTTTTCCTCCAAATGATGGAAGATGAGTTTGAGTGGGTGGTGTGGCACTACGAGATCGTGGTGGGGTGAGTGATGATGTTTCAATTAATATTTTACCTCTACCTACAAGTCTACCTCTAGAATCTATTTCCCTATGCGTGTCATTTTTTTAAGTAAAAAGAAAAGACTCCTATATACACTTCCCTGAGAACGATGCCAAAATGTTTAGTAATTTAATTGATCTTAAATTAGTTGCATAAATTATCGACCAAGACTAGTAAGATGGTGAAGTGTAAGTGTACTGTATGTACTAGAAGTCTTTGGTTATTCACACAAATTCTAAATTAAATTAAATTAAATTATTGAAATGGACATGAGAAAAATAGTTATTCCTAGAAAGTGAAATGATCACACTCTTTTACTAAAAACTACTTATGAAAAATCTCACACTTTTCTTTGATAGAATATCTCACAACTCTGTATATAAGTAAATCGATCCCACACTTGTTGTAAATGAAAATTAATTACACTCTTCACACCAATTATATACACACTCAATTTAAAAACGAAATGCTATTGTTAATCTTATCACACATCTGTAAAAATAGCATTCACAATTGTTTGAAATTGAAATGAAATAAACCTCTGCTTAAATACATCCACACTTGACTAAACTATAAATCACACATGCCTGAAATGTAACATCTAATTATGTAAATAAATCCTCTATTTTATAATGAAAATAAATTTATGTCTAAGTATAAAATCATATCGTTGCTATCATTGTTGCTAAGCTTAATTCATGTGCATCCAGAATCTATAAACAAAAGAAATGATTAGTAAAACAATCCTAATTCGAATTTGAAAAAAACTAAAAATGAAACTACTCAATCGAACATGCATGAATCTTATGAAATTATATGGAAATTAAACCTATTGAAAAAAAAACAAGAATCCTTACTGCCCAAGGGGGCCCTCCATGAGAAGTAGGTAATCACGCTATCAATCAAACAATAAACCATGCATGGAAACGAAAAGGTTCTTTCATAAACTGGATATTAAAAATAGAGTTTAAATCTTCACTGTCACGTACTTCTTAACAACATTTCATTTCTATCGAGAGGTTTATTTATAAAGCTCATAGCATTAACTGTTCAGAGCTCTACACCTAATCCTTGTCAACAAAATACTAATTTTAACTTGAAAAGATAATGTAGCATAATTCGCTCATGATTTGCTATTATCAAAGAAAATCATGAGGCATATATCTCATTCTCGCTCGCATGTTGCTGATTATATGGGTTGACTTTATCTTTGATTACATCACGGAGACTTGCTTCCATTGATCTAGTTCATGAGAATAGGAGGAAATCGTTGAGTGTAGCAATTTCCACCTATCCCTATATTTCGCTTCCCAACAAGCACCTTGGAGCCTGTCAAACCATGGGTTTCGCTGCAGAATCATGTGTTAGCTGCAGAATCATTGCAATTCGGTAACTGAAGCAAACATTAAAATAAATAATAAATAACATTATCAAGTTATGAAATAAAAGACAATTATATACCCGCCATGTCATAATCCTACATTTTGATTCCCACTGTGTGATTATGGAAGTCAAAAATAAATAAAGAGAGTGAAAAAAGATGTCAAAAAGAAGCAATTGTGAGGCTCAACCAATGTGAGAAATCACGTGAGAGAGATAAAGAGAGAGACAAAGAGAAATCAAAAGAGAGTGGTGGGAGATAGAAGGGGGAGAGATATTTTGCAAGAGAGATAGGGAGGCTAGGAGATACCATGAGAGAGGGAGGGAGGGATAGAGTGACAGAAGAGAAGAAAGAGAGGCAAGGGGGGAGAGGTGGGGAGGAGAGAGAGGGAGAGAAATAGGATGGGGGAGAGTTAGAGAGAGAGAAGGGGGGAGGGAGGTGTACAGAGAGAAAGAGAGGTGGATAGTGAGAGGGAGAGAGTTAGTAAAGGGGTGAAGGGAGAGGGGGGAATATAGAGAGGGAAATAGGGAACTAAAGTATGGATATTGTAGAAGTAATATAGGGGGAGATAGTAGGGGAGAGAGAGTGAGGGAGCATGTTTAAGAGAGTGATATGTTGAAAATGTAGTAGGAAAATCTTAGTTTGACTTGCCTTGGTCAAACTAGAGAGAAAATTCAAAATTCTACATCAACAGATAGCTTGGATGAGTTAACTGAGGTGATACAACTGTTATCACTCATTTAGCATAGTTAATTCAAGCTAGGAGAATGAAATTCAGTTGTGTGAAGTGATTCCTATATTTTAAGAGCCTAGTTTGAGTTAATTTCAGTTGTAACAATTTAAATCAGCTAAATTGAGCTATGATTACTTAAACTAGTTCCAATTGTTGGAGGAACTAGTGGAGGGTCTAGTAGTGGGGTGTGTATCCTAGTTGTTGGCATTATGATGCATGTGCTGTACTTGATGGAAAACCACTCGTAGAAGAACAACTCACTTATATGAATCTACAGAAGTGAGATCATAGGTGACAGAATACATGAGATGCAGGATAGCTAAAAGGAATCAGTGGAGACATAAGTAGACAAGTTAGCTTTTCCATCAAGTCCAAAGGGGGAGATTGTTAGCATTATGAACAAGTATTGTCCTTGATGGCAACTCACACAGATGACAGATCATAGTGCAGCAGGACAATAGAAAAAAGTTGATGATCAGACTACAAAGAATGTAGAAAATTAAAGGCACACAGGTTCCTGTTCACAAAGATGCGGCCTTAGGCTGGGTCTGCAGGTGCGCCATTCAAAAGGTGCGGACATGTTTGCAGGTGTTCTGAACAAAAAGTGCGAACCTAAAATACACAGAATTTCATGTAGAGAAAAATGCACACGTGGGAAATCGTATGTTTGGTCCATGGTATTTGTCCGACGCTTTTGATCCTATGGTTTTGGTCTGTGGTTTTGCATCTAAAGTATTGATCCCTGGTATTGGGTTCCTAGTATTGGATACCTATAGTTTTGGTCCATGGTTTGAGTAAGGCCTAGACTATAAAAGGGAAGGAGATCATTTGGCCGTGATAGAACTGACATGTGGAATATCTGAAGAAGAACAAGATCTGAAATACTGGTAAACGATTGAGGAGTTATAGCTGAACCTAAATCAAGGAGGATCCCAAGCATTACAAGATGATGAGTCGAGGTTTCTTTGACGCATGATCAGATCTGATAATTTGGGTATGCAGGTCGGCGCAAGATCAGATCTATAACTCTGTTAATTTGGGTATGCAGGAGCGACACAGTTCAAGTGCGGATACCCGCAGGACAGAAGACTATTCAGGTGCAGATACCCGCAGATCAGAAGACTCAGCAGGTGCGGATACCCGTAGATCAGCAGTGTGTGCAGGTGCGGATACCCGCAGATCAACAAAAAGCACAGGTGCGGATACCCGCAGATCAGAAGAAAGAGTAGGCGCGGATACCTGCAGTTTTCTATTGGTGAAGTTGCATACCTTTTATTGAAATATGTTTTGCAGTGTTCTAGGTTTTGAAGTGATGTCTGCTTACTGGTATTGAGTTATGATAACAACATTCTGAGAAGTGATTGATTAAATGATTATTTTTAGCTTCAATATTGATGGATGAATGGATCAAGTTCTTAATGACTTATCTTTATGTGATCTGATGGACTAGATCTGGTTGCTAACACACATATTATCCTTGTATATGTAATGATCTAGAAATTGGGTGATTCAGAAGATTGATTGATTATGTGCTTCAATGATATTTATGGGTCCAGTATGAAAATGTATGAAATGTGGTACCTGGAGGAAGAAAGAGAAGGTCATAGCCTTCTGTAGGTTGGCACCTACGTACTAGTATATCAGCTAGTACAAGAGCTAAGAGAACAAGTAAAGGTTGGAGCATTTCAGTAGGCCTGCACCTATGTACTAGTAAATGGATCGGCTAGTACAAGAGCTAAGGGGGTTGTAGCTCCCTTCCAGGAGAGTCTGGAGAACGAGAGAAGGTTGAAGCCTTCTGCAGGTAGAAGCCTGTGTACTGGTATAAGACTGCACCAATACAAAATATTGTAAAAGGAAGTTCTTATTAAAAGAAGATAGAGACGACTTGCAGCAGGTGGTTTTCACCCACATTGGGTTTCCACCTTATATCATGGTGTTCATGTGTGCTTCTTGTGTGTGATGATCTGTTCTATTTTACTACTTCTGTTTACTATTCATATGCTTAATAATGTTCTAATGCAATCATTAAGGATCAACTAACTAAATCATAAGTCTACTGGATATCCACTGGTTGCATTAATCATAGTTTTGGAAGTAGCGTATATGAATCTGAATATGGAAATGAAAAAGTTATATTGGTTTGATAATACTGATTCACCCCCCCCCCTCAGTATTATTTCCAACAATTGGTATCAGAGAAGGTCCTTTGGTTGAAGCTTGATTGCTTGAAGGAGATCCGTAGAACAATGGGAAAGAAGCTCAAGAAGAAAGCACCTAAGAAGAAGAAGACATCTCAGAAAGATTATGATAGTGGGAGAATTGATTGGGGAATATGCGGAAGAAGCACTTCAGATTCAAAATCATTTCAAAATGAAGATGAACAAGACCTATCAAGTATGAATTTGTTATCCTCTGGTGATACAGTTATCTATCCATTTGAAGATGATGAAAGCGGTAACGAAACAACTAAATTTGCTCTTATGGGTGAGCAAGAAAGGTATCAAATAGAGGTAGAATTTAAAAGGCTTACAGGCACAATTAGAGATCAACAAGATCTATTGAACAAAAGGGAAAGTGCCTTCAAAGAAGAAGCTACCAAACTAAAAGATCAACTAGAGGAAGGAAACAAGGTAAGGAAGGTATTCAAGGACAAGGTAGTTCAATGTCAAAAGTTTCAGGATGAAGTGACATCATTAAGAAATGAAGTCAATGAAAAGAGCACAACAATCAAGAAACTTAGAGATAGATCCAGTTATTATGAAAAGCTTGAAGATACGATCCTCTCGCTAAAGGAAGATATTGAAAAACAAGAAAACAAAGTTCTTCAACTAAGACATCAGTTGGAAGAAGGAATAAATGTTGAAGAAAACATGAAGAAGCAGTATCTTGAAAAGGAAGAGCATCATCAGGTTGAGGTAAATATTCCTAAAGATAAATTAGAAGAAAAATATAAGCTCTTACGATTTCAAGATAGTACTAAGATCTTGGATGATATTCTTAGTAGTCAAACGTCTCCTGCTATAAAAACTAGTCTTGGTTTTCATGAATCTATTGAAGGTGAATCTAGTTCAGAAAATAAGACAAGGAACTCTAATGCAAAATATGAAATGCTCAACAAGGAAATGAGAGGTCAACCCCATCAACAGCCAAGGAAAGAAATTCTTCAAGGAAAATCTTTTACTCCTCCAATGAATAAGGTTGAATGTTATGTATGTCAATGTTGTAGCCAGATGCAGAAGAAGAGTGGTTCAAGACCATCATGTAGAAAGATCATCACATTACAGGTACTTTAATGGTTATTGCTTTTCTTGCAATATGTTTGGTCACAAAGCTGCTGATTGCTACAGGAGGAATATGAAACATGTAAGATGTTATGCATGTAACAAGCTTGGACATATAGCAAAGGAATGCAGGAGCAAAGTACGGGCATCACACCAAAAGGAGAAAACATCATCACACTTGAAGATATGGAAGAAGAAGGAAGTACAGTCAGGAAGATGTGGCACAGCACCATATACAGTCATAACAGACTCAGGGGGAGCTGAAAGTGTAAAACTTCAGTGTCCTAAATCTCATATGCAAGTTTCATAAAGGGAAGTCGCGTATATACACGAGTTGGTTACTGCTCAGTCGCGTATATGTTAGTTTGAGGAAAAGCAGTGGGATAGACTCAAGAAAAGGGGTCTGATATGATTCAGTCCATTATTTGCTCTGTTGCAATCTGTTGATGTTGTGTGGGAATGTCTTGACACTTGAATGATTTGATCTTAACTTGTTGATGCCTTGATACTTCTTGCTGATATATGCATGATCAGATCTGACAGTAAACAAGATGGCACAGGTTTAGGGGGAGCATACACTTTCAATAATGCATTGTTGGCATTATGGTTGGTAGTCCTTGGTAATGATGATTACATGGCTAAATGATATATCTTGCTATGATATGGTTATGAGTTGTCCATGACAAAATCTCATATGATTCTTAGGGCTACATAGTTGATGTTCAGATCAGATTTGTGGTTGATTCTTTGATGATGCATATATGGTGTTTACATTATGATCTTCATAAGGAAAAGGAGAAGTACGAAGTTTGAATACACATCCTCATTACTTGATGATGAGTCACTTATATGTTGTTGTCATCATATCATACAGTTATGATGCAGGATTCCTATAGTTCTTGGTGCTCATGTGGGAGAGGATTGTTGCTGTTGATGATATCAAGAAGTCATGACAAATGATCTTGAGCTCAAGATACATAGTGCTGGATACATGGATGATTACTCAAAGATTGCATTGTTGGAGTCATGATGATATAATGATAGGTTGATACTTACATATGTTGATTGATGCAGATATTCCCAAGTGATGATACTTGGATCATGCAGATCTTGATGTTGATATGATGGCTGTGGTATTTCTCACATATGATATAATGTGAATGATTCTGGATGAAGTTGATGATGACATATCTTATCACAGGTTGATGCCATCTACTCTAATGGACATATACAGGTTGTTGGTCTGGATGTTGTTGACAGATGCTTATAGAGAAAATCATGCACTATGTATGATAGTTGCTGAGGACTATCATGGTCTTATTTAGATGTTTGGTCTCTGTTATAAATGGCATGTATATCATTCGATGTAAAGGTCATATCAAGTCTCATGATGTAATAGTGTGTCTCTATCTATTAAAGTCATTTGATGAAATCTCTTCTAGTCATATGATAGGAAGGTCATGTAACGGCCTATGTTGGTTTCCCCACTATGCCTGGGATGGATGATGTGTTATCATGTGTAAACCTTGTTATATCCCCACATGGTTGGGAGATGGATGTATGTATGAGTCTTTGGTGATAGGAAGGTCATGTATGATGTATAGAGTCATGTTCTTCTTGTAGAACACCTTTTTGCAGACCTTGCTTACAATTAGGGGGAGCATGAATAACACCCTTCAGCAGAGCAGAGATTTCAACAGAGCAGAGATTTCAGCTTGTACTCAGAGGGAGCATGGACAGATTGGTACACCTTGCCATATAAAAAGGGGGAGCTCATTCAGAGGTTTCAGCAGGTACTCAGGGGGAGTATGGACAGTGGAATGTTTATCAGGGAAAGAGAATATCTTGGTCTGCCCTTTGCCCTTGATGTCAAAGGGGGACAATGATTTGGTGTTGTTGCCATCAAGTCCAAAGGGGGAGATTGTTGGCATTATGATGCATGTGTTGTACTTGATGGCAACCCACTCGTAGAAGAACAACTCACTTATATGAATCTATAGAAGTGTGATCAGATGTGACAGAATACATGAGATGCAGGATAGCTAAAAGGAATCAGTTCAGACATAAGTAGACAAGTTAGCTTTGCCATCAAGTCCAAAGGGGGAGATTGTTGGCATTATGAACAAGTATTGTCCTTTATGGCAACTCACACAGATGACAGATCATAGTGCAACAGGACAGTAGCAAAAAGTTGATGATCGGACTACAAAGAATGTAGAAAATGAAAGGCTCATAGGTTCCTATTCACAAATATGCGGCCTTAGGCTGGGTCTGCAGGTGCGTCATTCAAAAGGTGCGGACATGTTCGCAGGTGTTCTGAACAAAAGGTGCGAACCTAAAATACACAGACTTTCATGCAAAGAAAAATGCGCACGTGGGAAATCCTATGTTTGGTCCATGGTATTTGTCCGATGCTTTTGATCCTATGGTTTTGGTCTGTGTTTTTTCATCTAAAGTATTGATCCCTGGTATTGGGTTCCTAGTATTGGATACCTATATTTTTGGTCCATGGTTTGACTAAGGCCTAGACTATAAAAGGGAAGGAGATCATTTGGCCGTGATAGAACTGACATTTAGAATATCTGAAGAAGAACAAGATCTGAAATACTGGTAAAAAATTGAGGAGTTATGGCTGAACCTAAATCAAGGAGGATCCCAAGCATTACAAGATGATGAGTCGAGGTTTCTTTGACGCATGATCAGATCTGATAATTTGGGTATGCAGGTCGGCGCAAGATCAGATCTATAACTATGTTAATTTGGGTACGCAGGAGCGACATAGTTCAAGTGCGGATACCCGCAGGACAGAAGACTATTCAGGTGTGGATACTCGCATATCATAAGACTTAGCAGGTGCGGATACCCGCAGATCAGCAGTGTGTGCAGGTGCGGATACCTGCAGATCAGCAGAAAGCACAGGTGCGGATACCCGCAGATCAGAAGAAAGAGCAGGCGCGGATACCCGCAATTTTCTATTGGTGAAGTTGCGTACCTTTTATTGAAATATGTTTTGCAGTGTTCTGGGTTTTGAAGTGATGTCTGCTTACTGGTATTGAGTTCTGATAACAACATTTTGAGAAGTGATTGATTGAATGATTATGTTTAGCTTCAGTATTGATGGATGAATGGATCAAGTTCTTAATGACTTATCTTTATGTGATCTGATGGACTAGATCTGGTTGCTAACACACATATTATCCTTGTATATGTAATGATCTAGAAATTGGGTGATTCAGAAGATTGATTGATTGTGTGCTTCAATGATATTGATGGGTCCAGTATGAAAATTGGATGAAACGTGGCCTTTCAGATTATGATGTTGTGTTCCATGAGTATCCAGTATGAAAATGTATGAAATGTGGTACCTGGAGGAAGAAAGAGAAGGTCATAGCCTTCTGTAGGTTGGCACCTATGTACTAGTATATTAGCTAGTACAAGAGCTAAGAGAACAAGTAAAGGTTGGAGCATTTCAGTAGGCCTGCACCTACGTACTAGTAAATGGATCTGCTAGTACAAGAGCTAAGGGGGTTGTAGCTCCCTTCCAAGAGAGTCTGGAGAAAGAGAGAAGGTTGAAGCCTTCTGCAGGTAGAAGCTTGTGTACTCGTATAAGACTGCACCAGTACAAAATATTTTAAAAGTAAGTTCTTATTAAAAGAAGATAGAGATGACTTGCAGCAGGTGGTTTTCACCCACATTGGTTTCCACCTTATATCATGGTGTTCATGTGTGCTTCTTTTGTGTGATGATATGTTCTATTTTACTACTTTTGTTTACTATTCATATGCTTAATAATGTTCTAATGCAATCATTAAGGATCAACTAACTAAATCATAAGTCTACTGGATATTCACTGGTTGCATTAATCATAGTTGTGGAAGTAGCGTATATGAATCTAAATATGGAAATGAAAAAGTTATATTGATTTGATAATACTGATTCACCCCCCCCCCCCTCTTAGTATTATTTCCAACACTAGTCACAACTCAATGATCAAATAGTTAACTGATTAATCAACCTAAATTAACTCATGCATGTAGAGAATACGAGTTACCCAGTTGAGATTGCAGTTCAAGGGAAATGTACTATCAGTTGTAAACTATTCCAAGTTGTACAGGTGGTGCATGCAGTCAAAGGATCAACGTAGATGAACTGTGCAATCTAGATTGAGGAATTCCTAATTAATAGGGGCCTAATTCCTTAAGAAATGACACAAGGAAATAAGAGCTTGGCAGGCTGAGAAATTGGTTAAGTATTGACCAGAGTTAGTTAGTGAAGTAAAAAGGATAGAAGATACACTTGCAAGTTGTGCTCTATCTTGAGAAAGCATATTGTATTCATCTAGATTCCTTAATTAATGAAATCCAGATAGGAAGGGGTATTGAGAAGTTTGTTTTCCCTAGACAATTCTCTGTGTTTATGTATTGAATAGTGTCACATGTTTATGTTTTCCTTTCTCAATCATGAATTGATTTCCACCAATGAGTATAGTAGATTCAAGTTTTATGTTTAGTAAATTACATGAGCAATGTTGAATCTACATAGGAATTTCTACATGGTATTAGAGCATGATTCACAACAGAGAAGAGAATTTGAAGTTGTCTTTGCAGGAGAATTGAATTTGCAGGATCAATTCTTCTAAGCTAACAGAATGGTGTTCTATGGTCTAAGGATTGAGTATTGCCATGGTGGTAGCTCAGACTTTGTTTCTTGGAATGACCACATGGAGGCGGTACTAGAGGACAATGGGTTGAAGGAATTCATATATATTGGCATTCCAAAACTAGGATCATCAGACCTCAAAGATCTAGAAGAATGGAGAAAGTGTGTATCAAAAGCGAGGAGAATCATATTGGTAGGTGTGAAGGATTACATAGTATCAAATATTCATGGGAAAGAAACCATGTATGCAATGTGGCAAGTACTAATAGGGTTATTCTAGAATATTAGTGATCACAGGAAGCTGTCACTAAACTACAAGCTTCAGAATATCAAGATGCAGAAGACTGAATCTATTCAACAATACCTGTGCTGATTCACACAATGTCATGATGAAATTGGAGGAGTTTGGATTACTGTTGTTGAGGATGATCTCATGAGCCTAGCCCTTTTAGGGCTTCCCAAGAGCTGGAAAAAATACTAGGATTCGGTAAATGGGAGGGAGAAGCTACCAAATTGGGAACACTTATGGTTTGATTTGGTATAGGAGGCGATATTCAGAATACCAAATACGAGACCTCATCCAAAGAAGAGGAAGAGGAATTTTCATTAGTCAACAAAGGAATGAAGACCAAGGGAAATAAGTCCCAAGGTGAGGCTAATTCCAGCCAAGAGGGAAAGAAGAAATACTTGTCCAAAATCAAGTGTTTCAACTATCATGAATTCGAGCACTATGCCACGAAGTGTCCACACAAGAAGGAGAGAAAGAAGGAGCCTATAGTAGCAACAACAGGTGAAGATTTGGCTTCACAGTTCGAGCTTGATTTCACCCTTATCACATGCATGGTGAGCACAGTGATGGGTAGTGGGTGGTACTTGGATAGTGGTGCCTCATTCCACATGATGGGGAATAGAGAGTTTTTCAGTGACTTGGAGGAGAAATATCTCCAGAGGAACATTGAGTTTGGATAGGACATAAGGTACAATGCCACTAGGATCAGTGCAATAACCTCTCAGAGGGACTTAGGATCCCCTCTTAGTCTCAAGGATGTGATGTTTGTTCTGGGTCTAAAGAAGAATCTAGTCTCTGTTGCAGTTTTGGAAGACCATGGTTACGATGTGATCTTCAACCAAAGGAAAGTATTACTAAGAAACATAACCACAGAAAAAGTGAAGAAGATTAGTGCTCGAGTTAAGAGCCTATATGAACTTTAGGTAGAAGATGCATGTAAATATTTGAGGAGCAAGGAAAGGGTTTGAGACTTGGTGGTTGAGAGGGAGCACAATTTACTTCTCAAAATGAAGCCTCAAAAAGGTGTGGAGCAACCACAAATGGAGAAGAGGACCGAAGGAAGAGTGGAGACATCCACTAAAGCAGAGATCTCCAGTCGAGGGAGAGTTTGAGCTAAGTGGGTAGAATGAGCACATGTAGCCATGCCTCTAGGTGTGAGGTTGGGCAATGTGAAGCCTTATTCCAAGAGTTTCAAAAATTTGGGCAGATTCCATTGAGGTGCTTTTTATATCATGGATCATTACCCTTGCTATAGGGGCCCACAATATTCAGTAGTATTAGGATCAATGTCAGTCAGATACTGATGAGTGCATAGGAGTGTTGACAACAGAGCATAAGGTTCAGTAGCAGAGTTAGCAACAACATGGTTTTTCCAGTAGAGAGTTATAGATTGATTCGATGATTATTTTTTTTACTTTTGATGTATGCTTCTTAGTTTCAGATGTTGCAGTAGAAGAAAAAACCAAGATAAGTGTTGCATGCAGTACATTCCATAGGTGTTGGATCAGGGTAGATGTGAATCCATTTCTTGTTGAGAGGGAGTGTTGAAAATGTGGCAAGAAAATCTCAGTTTGACTTGCCTTGGTCAAACTAGAGAGAAAATTCGAAATTCCACATCAACATAAAACTTGGATGAGTTAGCTGAGGTGATATGAATATTATCACTCAGTTAGCTTAGTTAATTCGAGTTAAGGGTATGCAATTCAGTTGTGTGTAATGATTCCTATATTTTAGGAGCCTAGGTTGAGTTAATTTCAGTTGTAACAATTTAAATAAGTTAAATTGAGTTATGGTTAGTTAAACTAGTTCCAACTATTGGAGGAACTAGTGGAGGGTCTAGTAGTGGGGCGCGTAGTTAGTCACAACTCAGTGATCAACCAGTTGACTGATCAATCAACCTAAATTAACTCATGCATGAAGATAATATGAGTTACCCAGTTTAGATTGGAGTTCAAGGGCAGTGTACTATCAATTGTAAACTATTCCAAGTTGTACAGGTGGTGCATGCAGTCAGAGGATCAACCTAGATGAACCGCACAATCTAGATTGAAGAATTCCTAATTAATAGGGGCCTAATTCCTCAAGGAAAAACGTAAGAAAATAGGAGCTTGGAAGGCTGAGAAATTGGTCAAGTATTAACCAAAGTCAGCCAGTGAAGAAAAAATGATAGAAGATACACTTGTAGGATGTTCTCAAGCTTGAGCAAACATATTATATTCATCCAGATTCCTTGATTAATGTAATACATATAGGAAGGTGTTTTGAGAAGTTTCCTTCCCCGAGATAATTCTTTGTGTTTATGTATTGAATCATGTCACATGTTTATGATTTCCTTTCTTGACCATGAATTTCTTTCAACAAATGAGTAGAGTAGATTCAATTTTTATGTTTTAGTAAATTATATGAGCAATTTTGAATCTACATAGGAATTTCTACATGATAGGAGGGGGGAGAGAGAGATGGGAGATAAAGTAGGAGAAAATGATAGAGGGAGAGAGAGAAGGATAAACTAGTAAAAGGAAGGGTTGAATCACCATATTTCTTCCCATGAACATTTCAAGGTCATTGAGACTCATAACTAGTGCTCAAAATATTGGAATGATTCACCTATCCCTATGTGGAAGACAATCATGCCCTTAAGATGTCAAGTGTGGTGGTTTTACTTGTTAGTCCAAGAGCCTTGATACGTAGAAGCAACCTCTATGGCCTAAGGCCTAAGTTTCCTTCCTGTGCCATGTTAATTACCCAAGTACCCATATTTAATGCTCAAATCCTCTAATTTCATTGATATCCCTAATTGGACATGAGGGGTATTGGGTGGAAAAAAATATTCATAGAAACACACAAAAATGATTTTAAAAGTGTATACATGTTCTTTAAAGTCTACACATACTTTTAGGAATGCATGTGTGCTTTTTATAGCATATGCATGCTTTTAAAAATGCAAGCATTATTGTAAGAACATGTTCATGTTCTTTTAGATTCAATTTTTTTAGAGAGAAGTGACAAATCTATCATATGTATTTGTTGAGTTGGTCACCTTGGATATAGGTTTGAAATGAAAATCTTGGTGGTTTGGGCTACAAATATATGAAACATTCCATTTTTTAGAATTCCTCATATATCTCTATTTTTGAAGTTATTTTTCTATAGGCTATACAAATCCATTGTCCATGAAACTTCACAGATATATAATTGATTGTGGAGATTCCAAATATATAATTATTAAAATAATAGTTTCTACTATTTTTAATATTATTTATGTCTAGACATATATAAAAATATTTAAATAATTCCCTCTTTTATTTCTACTATAACGTTTTTCTCCTTTTCCATTTGAAAAAATAATTATATGGTGCACTAGTAAAGACTAAGACCTACAATAGAATAGAAAGCGAGTTTTCTAATTTTATGACCCTTTTATGTAGCACTAACAAAAGGCCTTGAAATTTCAAGGATATAATGATGTCTTTAGCGATTAAAAGAAAAGAAACGCAAATTAAAGTTATAAATTTTCAAAAAATAGATGTATGCATAAGAACAATGTGTTTTCTACAATTCTACAATTTTTCATAGCAATTCCGTCATTTGGGTTCTCATAATTAACATTAATGGAAACTTACACATTATATTTTTCATGAAAAATAAATAATTTCATTAGGAAATCTCAATTTTCACATAGTTATACATAATTTTTATTAATACAAATTATATATTCGAAAAGAAAATTCATTTTCCTACATTTCGTCTTTTTACACTGTTAACACTCAGGTTGTTCCCTTTGACTCCTAAGGGAATACGGCCAAGGTAACCACTAACCAATCTTTTGGCCACAGGTTCTAGCCTACCTGTAACCAGAGAGGGCTCTCTCTTTCTGCTTTAACTTTGTTTTGATGGTGTTTTAGGCTAGCTATGATGCACAAGGTTTTGTTTTGAATTTGCTGGATGATGATTTCAGTCAGAACAGGTATATTTTTACAGGGTGATCTAGGCCATTGGGCATGGAGTCCGTGAAGTTTAATTGCTTGGTATGTCTTTCTTGAAACAACAGTGACGCTATAGAGCCAGATAAGTGTCTATGGAACAAATTTTTAAATCTGTAATTGGATGGGATGGAATCAGGACGTGAAAGGGAACTAAGGATCTTTCAATAAGCTGATATGGGGAACAGTGGGAACATTACTTAGGAGCATTGAAGAATTCCTGAATAACATTCATATTTATAGAACCAATACAAACATGAGAAATTAATAATTCATGTCCATGATTAATTCTGAAGAAAATATATTCAACAACAGAGATTGAGCACAGGGTGTAATCAAACATTTCCTATACTATTCTTTTTCTCTATTGTTAGACTAGTGAAACATGCATATGATTTAAGCAGACATAAGAAGACAAAACATAGTTTAGGATAACTTATTGTTCCATTAGACAGCACAGGAATTCTGTAACAGCACGCAGAGCATCATTGAGACATCAAACATTCAGGAGATAATGAACTTTTCTAGCCTTTTGCATTAGATCATCTGAAAATATACAATATATTGTCTCAGAGAGAAAATCACCAACCCCAACTACGTTGCAAGGGGAGGTATATATACAAGATTTAGATACAAAAATATCTAGCCGATGAATTAATGGCTCATAAATACTGTGCCAACTCCTGAAGAATTACAGCTGAGAGAGTAAATGCTGTAATAACTGCTTAGTGTATTAGCTGTCCAAAATTGTCAGAGAATTTTGACTTTGTGACTCATTGAGTCGGCTGGAGCCGTATTGCCCAAAGTTGCGTGTTTCCTTTGCTTTAGTTTTCTTTCGTAGTGTCATGCTGAGTCACCCTTTTTGGCCGCTTTGCATGCTGTCCTGATTCTATTTTTGACTTTGGTTGAGCTGAAGCTGACTAGGACAGACCATACTGAGATTATTGAGGCAAAATTTGCAGCATTGCCTGCCACCAATCTTCCTTGGGCAGTTGGTGTCTTCGTATCTTTATCAAGGTTTCATCTGCCTCTGTATACCTATAAAAATTTGGTGGGACCTCAAATAGGTGATTAATCTCATGCTCAATGTAGAATACATTTTCAAGCTTGTCATAGAGGCTCTGCCCTGATGGAGGTCCTGTTTCTTCAGAAGTACTGGCGGATGCTGTGATCTGATTTTCAATAAAATTTGTCATCCTAGTGGCATATTGCTCACGGGTGAGCAGTCTTCCTGTGCCAGTCAATAGGCTGGGCAATCCTTTGTTTTGCAATGCTCCCATTTTAAGCTTGTATTCATCCACCTCAGCCTGCATTTCATGACATTTTCTCTCCACAGTTTGTACAAAATTTCTGAGGGTCAGCACCTTTTTAACTGTGAGGACAGCATCTGTTCTGTTGATGATGTTTAGGGCTGCCAGCTCCTCCTTGGTCTGATTGTTGAGAAAATGTATCATCCTGTTGGCCTGCTCAGGCCTATTCCCTAGTGCTGTTCTGGCTTTTTGGCTTTCAATTTGTGCTTGGCCTATTAATTCCATCTGTTCGTGCACTGTTTTGATTGACTTCCACTGTTTGGTAAGGGAGTGGTCAATCCGGGCCCACAAAATCCTTTTTATTTCTGCCAGAGTATTTTCTAGTTTTAGTTCCTTCTCTAAGGCCTTTATTTTGTCCTTTAGGGCCTTAATCTCTCTGGTCTGCTCTGCTACTATTATCTTGGATTTGTCATACTTGGCTTCCAGATCTACCAATTTCTCCTTGGCTTGTTTGATCTCTGTTGCCTGAAGCTCCAGCTCTTTGATAACTTTTGTCAATTCATTCATATTTAAGCTAGACTCAGGAGTTGTTGTTGTTGCTACCGCATCTGTTGTTTCTGTAGTCATTGCAGGGGTTGTTGCTGCCTCTGTAGTTGTGGCAGTGGTTGGGGCAGTCCGAGGAGGTTGGGAGGTTGATTCTCCCTGTTTGTCTTGGAGTGCTCTTTTTAGCTCCTTTTCCAGATCAATCACTCTTTGATTCAGCTGCATTATTAGGTCCAATTGATCCTCAGCTTCCTTTTCTTTCTGTAATTCTGTTGTTTGAGGGTGCTCAGTAGGAAGCAATTTTATTCTCTTCTTCAATGCAGCAATATCATCCTCTTTCTTTTTCATAAGGGCCCTGACACTGTTACACTAAAATTTGTCACCATGACTATTTGCAGTCAATATGGCTCCATCAATAGTCATACTGTCCTCCTTGGCAAGTCTTATACCTCTGCTCCTCATGTCAAACTCCAAGAAAGAGAGAAAGTCCTTAAAAATCAATATAACTCTAGTTACGCAGTTTCTCTTATCCTTACCTGCGTGTACGCACCTCAAGTTCATAACACCTGCGTACTTGTACGCTCTGTCTGTAAAGGGGTGGGTGCATACTCCTGTAAAGGTCAAAAGGCGCAAGTTTTACTCCAAAAACGTTACTTGTGGTCGATTCTAGAGCATTCTAGAAGATGGTTTGACGTGGATTGAGCGCCTCCAGATGGTTCATGCATCCCAATGAAAGAGGAACTTATCCCATGAAGAGGGGAGCTATCCCATTGAAAGAGGGGCTTATCCCATTCATGGTGGACCTGATTAACTTCCTCCAAAGCACTATAAATACAGGCATTGGGCCAGAGGGAGAGGAGGTTGAAAGCTGAACATTCCTAAGGGTAGATGCTGCTGAAATTAGGACTCCCTTATAGAGCTTGAGAGGAGAGATTCCAATCCTTTCTTAGCTTCATTTGGAAGTGGGTGAGCTGATCAAAGTAAAGGAGAACTCTTGCTGGACCCTGGGAGGGACCTGCACAACACCAAGGCACTGGTTGTAATGGTTTCTTTTCTTTCCAATTAATACAATTAAGTTCATTTTTCTCAACAAGTTGTTATATATAATTTGTTTCATAAACTCCTTGGTCTTTATGATGAATATGTTTTATTATATGAGTTATTCAGGTGCTATGTAATCGTTTGCTTGTTAGTGAATGCAGGCTTCAAGGAGAACGAGGAGCTCATCTGGATCGAAGAGCCTTGGCTGCTACAAACAACGTTGGACTAAAGGTATGCTTTAAACACCTGGTTGCTTGTCTTTTAAATGCATATTTAGGGAAAGATAGTGCTTGATTGTCTTGTTTGTCACTAGAAAGCCTTAGCTTCTAGGGAGGTCGGTTTTGTCCGCAAAATTGACTCTTTCTGCATGACAAAATGGCGACTCCGCTGGGGAATCCATGGATTTGATTGATTTCTCTTTTGATTGATACTTTGATTTGAGAAACTCTATTTTCTTTCTAATTTTTGACTGATTGACTGTGAATTTGGGTGGAATAGCTTAGGGTTGAGTTAGTTTTTATTTTTCTTGGTTTTGAGAAAAGTACGCACCCTCTGTGTTAAGCACAGTGCGTACCTATACACACTTCTGCTTTGTGCACAGAGCGTACACGCACCTGTGTAAACAGGCTGCCTACGTACCCTGTCAAAAGTTTAGAAAATTTCAATTTTTTGCTTTTTTTCCTTTTAGATCTTGTTTCTAGTTTGTTTATTGCTGCCCTGAGCCATTGTTTACCTCTCAAAAGTTTTCATCTAAGCTTGTTTCATTAGCATCAAGGGTTTTAGTGAAGTTCATAGAAGTTCTAGCCCTAGGGTTGATTTTTTGCATTGGTCTTGTAGTGACTTTGGCTTTAGAAGTTGTAAAAACCTTGGATATCCCTAGTCTTTTTAGTCTTCTTAGGAGTCGAAACTTTCGTAAAATCCACCTTTGTGAGAAACCTACCGTTGTGTTGTCTCTTTGCAGAATTTCGAGAAGGCTTGTTGGTTAAGCCGTGAATTTCATTCTTAAGAAAAAGAACAAAAGATTTTTATTTTTGTTTTTGACCGGTTTATGATTCTGCATGAGCTAGTCCTTGGTTGTATTGTAACTGAGTAAAACAACCTGGAATTATATTTTGTAGGCTTTTACCTCATTAGATTTGCTTTTAGGTAAATTTCTCTTAGATTTTCATAGATCTTAAAATTGATTTGTGTTAAAGTAGTTTTACATGCTTTGGAAAAATACAAAAATCTCTTTTGGAAAGTTTGTTTTAAGTAGCGTTTGAAGTCTTTGAAAGGAGAAAGGAAGTTTTCATGAAATAATTAGTGGTCATGTGTTGTGTGCTTTGGAAAAGATAAAGAGATGGTTTCTTTGATTGTCTGTTAAGAAAGTTGTCGTTATAAATTTTGCATTCTCCAACTCTCTTAGCTAGGGAATTCATTGAAAAGGAAAGATAGTTTAAATCATCTTAGGTGCATCTTTTTAGTGGATTTGAGTCGAGTCTACACACCATCAGTTTCATCTCCACTACCTTTTGTCCTAAAGAAAAGCCATAAAATTAAGGCTTAAAGTAAAATCAACTTAGTAACTTTTTATTTTACTAGGGCTCTGAAACACCAATATAGATCAGGCTAGTGTCTTGGAGTAGGAGAGTAATTAACTCTCCAAGACAGCAAAACCAAACAAGTAGCTTATCTTGTGGTAGGATAAATCCAACTATTACATTTATGCTCTGGGAAAGCTCCTCTTAAAGGAGAAGCACGAGATCGTGTCCGAACCAGTGAGGGGATCAATCCTCCCTCGTTGGGAACGACGCCAGATATGCACGTACTACAAACGGTAAACCTCAGATTAACCATTGTCGAGGAGCCTGGGGTCACTTGTCGGTAAACCTTGGATTATTGTCAAGGATCCGGCAAGGGGATTGAGCTTGTTACTCTACCCTTGCGTGCTATCGGATCGTAGACTGTTCCCCCAGGTGTATTTGTTACTGTTGGTGACCTTAGTGACTATTATCTTTAGGGTTCTACCCAAGGTGACGGTGGAGGGAAGATCCCACTGTACCTAGAGCAGACGTCGGCTAGAATCACTTGGATTTTCTAGGGGGTTCACTTCACTCGAGACGGTTAAAGTGGAGGAACTTGGTCCAGTCTATTCATTAAGCAGGTTGCCGGGGTAACTGTTCCACCCGCCATTTTTGTACTGAATTCTGCGAGGTTGGACTTCATCACCAACTAGTGTTTTCGGTCTGGAAAGTTACTGTTTGTGTGTGGTTTGATGCCCTAGATTCTTTAGGTGTGCGATTCAAATTTGTTTGGTTCTTTAGAGACTTTAGGTGGTTTTCTTTGAGATTTTACTTTGTTTGCATGTGCAATAGTTAAAAGTTTTTAGCTGTGGCTGAATTACCGAGACAGTCCCGTAGACTTCGGGGCTAGTCTCCTGAGATTGTTACCGTGGCTGATTTATTGAGGAAGTCCCGTAGACTTCGGGGCCAACCTCCTGAAGAAGTCCCGAGTCATTACGAAGGTTTGAAAGTCCTCGTGACTCCTAGTGGCAGTAAAGTAGGTTCACCTAAAGAAGGAGAGTCTTCGTTGGTATTTCATCCTGATTACCAAGCTCTAGTAACAGGCTATAATCCTGAGTCTATTTCAGTTTCCGAACTTGCTGGTAGCTTTTCATCTGCCAGTGATATAGGCGAAGAACCTGAGATATCTGAACCTGTTACTCCAACATCGGGGTTAGTCTCTCCAACTTCTAGTGCTCCTGATTCACCTAGGGTAGAAAGAGTCATCACCGAAAATCTTCCTTCTGGTTTGATAGCTATTGAAGAACTTGCTCCGGAAGAAGAAATAGGCATCCCTATCCCTGAAGATCAACCTACTATTGATCTAAGGGAGCGTGAATCCATTTTTTACAGTCCACCTAGAAGTACTACTTGGTATCTTTCTTTAACTAACTATTTGGACAACTCAGGTTCAAGTTTTTCACCACCTCGTACTCCTTATCCACCTAGAGGTATTTATACTCCCGTAAATATGTCTGGTCAGTCGTCCATGTTTACTCAATCGCCTGAATCATTTTTGTACGGCGGTCCTTCTGTTCCCTCTGGGTATCAGTCACTTTCTGGTACTTTTGCGGGCGCATCTCCTCAACCCATTGAACATGGGTTATTAACTGGAAACAATGGTAATAAACCGTTGAGCGTAGGAGACATTTACATGATGTCAGGTTCTACTCCCAATTCTCAACCTCAAGGTGGCCAGTTACCGCCTGGGGGGCAGCCTCAATTAATGCCTGGGGGGCAACCTCAAGGTACACAAATTGCGTCTGGGGGGCAACCTCAAAGACAGTATGTACCCATGGTACAATACATTCCTCAAGGTCAACCCCAGCCTCAATATGTACCTCGGGGTCAACCTCAGTATCAATTTATACCTCAAGGTCAACCCCAGTATCAGTACATGCCTCAAGGGTATCTACCCCAAGGTCAGTACTCGAACCAAGGTTTCCAACCACCCCAAGGTCAATCTTATGTTCAAGGTATGGGAAATGTACCTTTCAATTATCAATCCTACCCTCAATCCGGTTACGGATCTCAATATCCTCAACCTGTTATGGGTCAATACCTCGGAATGAACATAGTGTGGGATCCATCGCAAGTTCAACAGGTGTTGCAGCCAAACGTACAGTTGTCATCTCAAATTGGACAAACCTTAGTTTCTGGTTCACCCCAGCAACTAGTCCAGTCTAATATTCAAACTTCTGTACCTTTGGTAGTTTCTCAGTCTGGGCCTATTTCACCTCGTACTCCATCTCAAACGACTGTTGCAACTACAACGACATCTGTTCAATCTACCCCACTTACTTCTGGAGTATCGACAGCTCCGGTTTCTACTGTCTCTGTATCTACTCCTCAGACATCTTTACCACCGTCTGGATCCACGATTCAAACTACGGTTCAAATACCTGTAGGACAACCTGGTTTAAGTACGGTTGTCACAAGTCAACCACAATTCACCTATCAACCGTACCAGGGACAGTACCAATTCGGTCCTGCTGTCCAGCAGCCAGTTTACCAGTATCAACCGTATCCTGGGTACACTTATCAACAATCACAACAACCCCAGTACGGTTTGGTTAATCCTGGTTTTCCAGGAGGATACAATATCCCGAAAGCGATTCCTATTCCAAGTTATCCTAGATATCCTCCTCCCGGGGCTGGTATAGTGACCCAGAGTTTTAGGGATCCTAATTGGCAGTTACCGTTTATCGCAACTTTGGACATACCAGACTTGTCGCGCCTAACGAACGATCCAATCAATTATCTTCCATTTTGGCCGCTAATGCCGAATAAGTTGCCCAGTGACATTCCCAAGTTCGAAGGTAAGTCTGGAGAGGACCCGTCGAATCATGTGATGACTTACCACCTCTGGTGTGCCTCCAATTCCATCTCGGATGATTCGATCCGCTTACGTCTTTTCCAGCGTACTCTCATTGGTCTTGCGGCCAAGTGGTACATTGAGTTACCACGAGACTCTTTTTATAATTTTAGCCAGTTAGCTACCTCGTTTTTAACTCATTTTCAGTTGCCGGTATGATATGATAATGGCACGGAGTTACTAACTTCATTAAAACAATCGACGTCCACATATATTTCCGATCATATTCATGAATGGAGACGTCGAAGGCGATTAGTGAAAGTTTTTATCCCAGACGAGATCTTAGCTGAATGGTTTGTTAAATCATTGTTACCGAAGATTACTGAAGACATAGCTAAGGCCGGAGTAGTTACTGAGGAGCAAGTGATTGCTCAAGCGCAGTACCTTGACTTAGTTTATACTCAGTCAGGTACGTTACACGAAAATATCCGAGATCTTCCTAAGTCAAATCAAATCCCTGCTGCTCCTTCGGGATCTCATGCCGCTGATGGTATGATTGGTACGATGAACACTAAAAGTAAGAAGAAATCCTCCAAGAATTCTTCTCCTATCATAACCTTGCCTGATTCCCCGACAGGAGATTCTTCTGCTGAAATTTCCGCCGATATTCACGTTGTAGAGTCATCTACGGCCAAATCAAAATCCGGTGGAAAGAAGAAAGGCAAGAAGAAGAATAAAGCAGACAAAACTCCAAAGGAGAAAACTGAAAAGGCGGAATCCAATGATGAAAAGCGCAAACCTCATTATCCATGTCTTATTTGTGAAGAAGATCACTTTACAAGAGACTGCCCTCATCAAGCAGAGGTTGCGAAGATCGTCAAGGGTTCCCAAACTCCTGCTGTTTTGAAAGATCCATTTCCAAAGCAGGATAGTAAGATGATAGGTTCTTCCTTGAGTGCCAATGAAGAACCCATATTGATGATGTCTCATGTAAGGATTGCGACTCGATCGCAAGATTATGGTAGTAAAAGTCCTGTTGATGGCAAAGAAGCAGAATCTTCTCATTCTAATCCATCAACCTCAGCTCCCGGTTCCGATCCACTACAGATCGAGAAGCCTAACCCGGACTTAGTAATCAAACCGCCTGCTAAGGGTATACTTCGAAATTCTGCTTTCAATCCACATGCGAGAGCGGCCCAGAATTATAACATCGTTGAGGACTTAGCTGTTTCACCCTCAACGATGTCGGCTTTCGAGGTGCTGCAATCATGCCCAGCACAGCGAAAATTACTTTTGTCAGCTATAGGAGCTGTTGATGTTCAGGACCCAAACCTAATAATCTTTGATCTAGAAAATAGTATACCGCGTTTACCTCATCAAATGGCTTTCCAAATCCCAGTGATAGTCAAAAACAGGCCTATTCATCAGACTGTAATTGATGAGGGAGCTTCCACGTGTATTATGTCGATACAGTGTTGGAGATCGCTTGGTTCTCCTTCACTAAATCAATCCCCGACAATTCTTAAGGCCTTTGATGGCCATGGGTTCCATCATTTTGGCATTCTACAGGATTTTCCTATAGGGGTTGAAGGAAAAACCGTTAGTCTAGATGTGGAGGTGGTTGATTCCCCTCTAGACTACAACCTTCTCTTGGGTCGAATTTGGTCTTACGCTATGACGGTGGTCGTTTCATCGGTCTTACGAGTAATAAAGTTCCCACATAATGGAAAGATCGTGACAATAGACCAGCTGGCTTATTTTTCATCCGACCCATCCTCTTCAGAGAGTATTCAACATGTCGGTAAAACGACTATCCCATATAAGGATGTTGGCGTAGGATTAGTTAAAGATGTCGGTTTACTGGGAAATTTTCCTTTTCCTCCGATCAACGCATTGTCTTCATTTGCATCCATTCATATGATTACATCAGACACCTTTGTTTATGATGATCCTTGGATCGTTCCTTCTGAATCTGAGATAGACTCCTTTGGTGATGCTATGCCTTTGAGTCCATATGAAATTTTCCTATGAAGCCGTGCAGTCTTTTACCGACCCGCGTTCAACCAAAATCGACCAAATGAATGTGGTCCATGAGGAATCACTTTTCACGTCAACCTCGGAGTTAATAGCGTTTCCCGAAGTTGTTTCATCTGACGAGAAACTTCGTGAAGTCCTGTGTGTAGACGATTTACCATGGGAAGATCTCCATCACAGGTCTTCGTTTTTACCTGAGGATGATCATTTTGAAAATGATTTCTCATCAATCTTTACAGCTGAATAAGTCAAAGAAGCTCAGAATCCAATGAAACATCCTAATTCAGAGCTGAATTTGGGAAACATCTCTCGAACTATTCCCATTGACATTTCAGTTAAGCCTGGAATTGTTGAGAACATTCATATAGGTGCCTCGTGTACAGATGATGAAATTCAAACCTACAAGGCCCTATTTCAAGAATTCCGCGACGTGTTTGCCTGGTCCTATGAGGAAATGCCAGGAATTGATCCCGCGATTGTTGTCCATGAGATCAAGACTTACCCGGACGCTAAACCCATCCGGCAACGTTTGCGTCAGATTCACCCACGAAAAGCGGCTGCAATTAAAGCAGAAGTTGAGAAACTGTTGAAAGCAGGTTTCATTTATCCGATCCCGTTAACAGATTGGGTATCGAATATTGTTCTGGTTAACAAAAAGCAGGGAACAATAAGAATATGCATCGACTATAGGGATATTAATCAAGCTTGTCCAAAAGACAACTACCCAACACCCTATATCGATCAAATCATTGATGATTGTGCCGACAGTGAAATGTTTTCCTTTATGGACGGTTTTTCCGGTTACAATCAAATCAATATTCTACCTGCCGATCAACCAAAAACGGCTTTCATTTGTCCATGGGGGACATTTTCTTATTGCAAATTACCTTTTGGACTCAAGAATGCCGAAGCAACTTTTCAAAGGGCAATGTCTTATGCATTTCATGACATCAAACACATTGTGCAACCGTATCTCAATGATTTTCCTGCTCTTTCCTTACATCGAGCTGATCACCTTGTCCATTTACGAGCAATCTTTATGAGGTGTAGGCATTATCGTATTCGGTTGAACCCACACAAATGTGTCTTCTGTATAGAAGCGGGACGATTGCTAGGTTTTGTAGTTTCGAAAGCCGGCATTCGCGTTGATCCCTCGAAGGTAGAAGCTATCATCAAATTTCCTCCTCCTTCGCGTCTTCGCCAACTCCAAAGTTTGCAGGGGAAAGCAAACTTTCTACGACGATTCATTCCTAACTACGCCGAGGTCACTAAGGGTTTTACCTGGTTGTTGAAACAGAACGCTCAATTCTCTTGGGATGAGATAGCCCAGAAATCTTTTGATGCACTCAAGCACGCGTTGACCCATGCACCGTTGTTGCATCCTCCCAACTACAACCAGGACTACTTCTTATACCTCGCAGCTTCGCATTCCACTATTGGAATGGTTTTAGTTTAGGAAGATGAATTCGGAACGGAACATGTGATATATTACCTTAGTCGGACGTTAAACCCAACTGAGCTAAAATATTCACATGTGGAGAAATTGGCATTAGTAGCCGTTCAATCTGTCCAACGTTTTCGTCACTACATTTTACTCCGTAAAACTACAGTAATTTCGGATTGTAACCCTATGATCTACATTTTGACTAAACAATTGATAGGGGGCAAGTACTCTAAATGGATTGTTATCCTGCAGGAGTTTGATTTGGAATTTGAGAAATCCAAGTCTAAGAAATCTTTAGTTTGTGCAGAGTTAATGTGTGACTTCCTGCGTGCTGACACGGAAACTATAGTAGAGGAGCCCATTACGGACGAATCTTTGTTTCTAATCAGCACTTTAGATCCGTGGTATGGGGATATAATCGTCTATCTCCAGACCCAATCCTTTCGGCCCAAAGTTTCAAAGTTGGAACGTCGGAAAATTTGATTCCAGTCCCAACGGTACAAAATTATTGGAGATACTCTTTATCGCCGTGGGGCAGACTTGGTTTTTCGACGTTGCTTAACTCACGAAGAGGCTGAAAGGGTTCTGAATGACTGTCACTCTGGAGCGTGTGGCGGTCATATGTCTGGGTATGCCACAACCCAAAAGATATTGCGCGCTGGCTACTTCTGGCCGTCCTTGTTTAAAGATTGTATTACTGCGGTCCGAAAATGCCACAACTGTCAGGTGTTTGATCGAAAGATGCGCGCTCCACCTGCTTCTCTCCACCCTATAAGTGTTGTTGGTCCTTTTGCCAAATGGGGTATCGATTTTATTACTTGTAACCCTCACTCGGCCGGGGGGCATGCGTATATCATCCTTGCGGTTGATTATTTTACTAAGTGGGCCGAGGCGATGCCTACATTCGAGGCAGACGGCAAGACAGCTGCAATTTTCGTGTTCAATCACATAATTGCTAGGTTTGTTGTCCCACAAGTGATAATCACTGACCATGGGCGCCATTTTCGAAACGTTATGATGACAGAACTTACAGGCCAGCTTGGTTTGCGCCAGGATAGTTCAACTCCTTATTATCCACAAGCCAACGGTCTGGTTGAGTCCATCAACAAATTTCTAGTTATCATGATCCGAAGAATCATTGGTATTCATCGGTCGAATTGGCACAACATGTTATTTTCAGCGCTTTGGGCATACCGAACCTCAGTGAAAACATCAACAGGGTTCACTCCTTTCCAACTAGTTTACGATTTGGAAGCTATGTTACCCATTGAATGCGAAATCCCGTCAATGCAAATGGCCATCGAGTTACTTCCAGCTACTTCCGAAGAGGAAAAGCGTTTATTATACTTAGCTCAATTAGATGAGACTCGACGTGATGCTGCATTGGCGATCGAGACTCACGCAAAACGTATGAAAGCTCAGTATGATCGAAATGTGACCCCTCGAAATTTTTCGGAAGGAGACCTAGTGTTATTATATGATCAAGCTAATGATAAATTAGGTGCTGGAAAATTCGTTCCTATGTGGCATGGGCCCTATATTGTCAAGCGAAAGCTAGCAAGAGGGGCCTATGAGCTGGTAGACTTTGACGGGGACTCTTTGGGTAAACCCAGAAATGGACTTTACCTAAAGAGGTATTATGCTTAAAAGATGGGTATGGAGATTTTAGTTAGGTTAGGTTTTTCTTTCTAGCTGGTGTGTTGGTTAGTTTAGACAGTGTGCTTAGCTTAGAAAGTGTGTTTTTCATCGTTATTCTGGCTTATCTTGGTTTTACTCTTGATATTGCAGATGTCGATGCCTCTCCAAACATACATTGGATTTGTTGATGGTGCTTGTCGTAGTACACAGAATATCTCTTCTGCAGCTTGGGTTATCTATTCACCCTCTGACGAGTTAGTTTCTATGCATGGGGTGAGCCTCGGTCAAACAACAAACAACATTGCAGAATACAGTGCAGTGATTGAGTTATTGTCTGAATCTATTTCATTTGGGATTCAGCGTTTGATAGTGAGGTTAGATTCTGAACTCGTTGTATTACAGCTTAATAGAGTGTATGCCATTAGAAATCCAATGTTATTAAGGTTATTTTTGAGAGTGCATCTCTTGGAACGTGAGTTTGATTACATTGAATATCAACATATTCCAAGGTCTTTAAATACATTGGCAGATGCAATTGCTTCTCGAATGTTAAATAGACATTTGCAATAATCATACATGTAAATTTAAAACCATTTCATAACATGATTTACAAGATAGGCCGGTAATAATGATATATATAGATAGGAGTGTGACAAAAAATACATCGTCTTCGATCATAGGTTGAAAAACACCTTATGATCAGCAAAAATGATAAGTACAAAAAACCAAAATGTCACATGTGTCTACAAAAACGACCATCCAATCACTGGTGATGATCTCTATACGACACCACTGCACGGGCCACCCTACACAAGAACCTCCTAAAAGGTCCTGGGACCTCGACTAAAAAGCGTTGAAGCCTGATAGGAATATCATCTATGGTAGTCTCTGGTATGTCTGCTGTAAGACGCTCTAGGTCATGCTCCAACTCAGCTAAAGTCTCTGTAGCCTCGTCCTGTGGGGCCGGTGCCGCTGCAACTGGTAGTCTCCTCTCGAAAGGCCGGAGATTGGCTGGTCGACGTGGGCCTACATCTGCATTTTTGAAAATTATTACTGTCAGTTTTGAGACGATATAAAAAAAAAAATAGATAGTTTAAAAACTTGTGGAAAATGAAGTTACCTGTGTCATCCCATTGTTCTCCTGGTGGAAGAATCATGTCCGGATCTCCACGAAAATCAACGCCGGCATAAGGAAAATCCTGTATAGAAAATACCTAGTCCTCTAACCAGTGAAAGTACTCCGCAGTAAATCGAACAACCTCCGTTCCCTCATCAGGATGACGGGCCATAACCGCAACCCATCGCATCAATTTGGGCTCTCGAGGAAGCCCAACACCAACAGTGAGCTGTTGTGGGATCAGCATCGGAACCCTCTCTAAACCAAAACTCACAACTAAAACCCCATAACCAAAGGTCTTTAGCTGTCCGTTTTTGGCTTTAGTCAGTTGGCCTTTTACATTGGCCAACACAGCATCACACCAGTTAAAAATTGTACCTCGATAGCAATCAATCGCCATCCGCATCTGGGACCCAGTGGCAATGTGCAAAGCGGAAGCCCCGCAAAGTCTGGTAACTGTAAAGGCAATCACCATAAGTTCAGGTCGGGATATAGTTTTGATCTCTATCCCCTTCTCCTGGTTCTAAGTGTTACACCACTCTAGTCGGAGACTAGCGATGGACTGGCCACCCGGCCTAGTCCCGAACAGAGTCAAGTGTTCGCCTCTCTTGGGCAAACCAGTGAGAAAGTAAATATCTGAGGGCTCTATCTCGAGCTGGTGCCCTCCGATATAAAAACATTGGTCCTGAACATTCCACCTTTCTACCAGCCACTCTAGAAATCTCACTTGGGCCCTCATGCCAGGTATGGCCCAGTATTTATAAAGGCCGCATGCCTTCAAAGCATCAATTGACGGTTGATGATTAGTGGCGGCCAAATCAAAATCTTCGTGCTCTCTCTCGCACCAATCAAGCATGGTGGGCAATCTACACACCAAAAAACATCTGTTAGATTCAATGAAATCAAAAAAATTTGGTCCATTTTGAAGAAATTGGGGTTTGAAAACTCGTTTTGCGGGGTACGCACCCCGCCTTTAGGGACAGGGCGTGGGTACGCAGGTTCCCTTAAGGCAAGGTGCGTACGCCCGACATTTTCCCAACTGAGAAAATGTCGGGGTATGCAGGTCACCAGTGGAGCACCTGCGTACCCCGAAAAGCGGATCTTGAAACCCCAAAGCCTCCAAAAAATGAAACTAGGGCCTAAAAATGAATTCCAAACGGATGAAAATGAAGAGAAGAATGTTGTGGAATACCTGAAAGAGACGGCATTCGGTTTCGACAGTCGGATTCTCCGCAATGTCCACGGGAAATTTCTTGCCAAAAGCCCTTTTTCTCTCCTCAACAGTAAAATGGTAAAAATGAATTGGTAAAAGCCCTTTTTATAGGTTTTTTGGGTAAATAAATGGTAAATTTGTTTATTTTTCACCATGAAAAGGTATTTTTCAAAGTATTTTAATCTATCGTCAACAAGTATGAGTAATGTGTTGGTTTTTGTGCAGGATAAAGGATTTTAAGGGAAAATTGTCATTTTTTACAAACAAAAATATCAGAGTCATCTTTAAGCCCTTTTCTGACTCCTAAAACATGAAAAGATTGCCGAGCGTTTCTTTTACACTCGTTAAAATGGAATTAAAAGACGGTCCTCTTATAGCCCTTTTCTGACTGTAAAAACATGAAAAGATTGACGGATTTTTGTCGTTTCAAATTCGATATTGGAAATAAAACGACGTGTCCTTGATCGCTTTTTACTTTTCAGGTCAAAGACACTAATCATGAAAGTACTCCTTGGTCGTAAAGATCAAGCGGTTCTCTCAAGTATTATTTTATACTTTTTCGGGCTTGGGAGACACAAACTTACGAAAAAGGTCGACCCTGGAGTCTTCTTAAGTTTTTTCAGACTCTCTAAAATTGAAAAACGCCGAGTTTCTCCTATACTGGACTCGTTAAAATTTCACAGTAAAGGACTTGTTCGATTACAAACAGGAACGCCCCACTCCTTCTTAGGGTTCGAATCTAAACTAAGTTGGAATCATCCGAAGGATGCGCTTATAATCAAGCAAATGTTATCCTCCTCAAGCTTGTCAAAAATAAAGAGGTACTTGCCAGAAATGGTGGGGGAAAAGAGAGAAAAATGAGCCTAGTTGTTATCCTTTGTCTCAGAAAAACCTTATCACCACTCTTGAACACGACACTTTTCATTCACCTGGGTTGGGAAATCCTTTGCCTCACAGTTAATCAAACCACTTTGGAAGTCTTCAGCCGGGTTCCGGGTATTAACTTTGGGTCAATTGTCACCAAGCCATCTGTTGTGTCGTTATGTGTTCAAGAGGTCACTGCAAATAAAACATTCATCTGCAAAATACCTATCATCCATCTTGACTATCCCTGAGTCAGTCCTTACACCTACATTTCTTCAAACTTGATTTATGATTTCGTGTTGTGGGCTTGCCTGCGACGGATCGCTTTCTATCGACATCAGCACATTATCTAGAAAGATGATCTCGAAATCATCAGTACCTTGAAATCCGCATGCATCAATGGCAAATTTCTCGCCTTCGACGACAGTTTACATCATTGACTTTCGATCGAAGGATTCCGTGACATGTTCGACATCAACACATTCATTCACATCTCATGGATTGTACTGGGTACTTTGAGAACCATTGACATCACTAGTGGTCTCTCTCACACTTGTTAACAGTTTACATCATTGACTGGTAATCAAGTGGTTTCTACCATGTTCGACATCAACTCATTTATTCGCATGGATAGAATCGTACTATTTCGGGAAGTAGAAATGAAGACCCTGGATCTATTTTCCGCCATCCAGGCTGCGAGGAGTTTTGTATTCATTATATAGTAGGCTAATTATAAACAGATGGCTGCGTCCATACTATGTCAACATGAGTCTATGATTATGTTGTACTGCGAAATCATTCCTGTATCAGAGTAGTAGTTAGTTTGTTAGTTAAAGTTTTTGATCTGAGTATGGGAATGCCTACCTCAGCGATGATATGATCTCATACATTTATTTTGTGTTGAATATTTGCAGGTTCAGACTGGGCTCTCCACAAGATAATCCTTGAAATGATAAAGTACTTCACCCTTCCTAGATGATATGAAACCCTAATCTACTACAGGCTTCGCACTTTAGGGGGCAATCTGTTACACTAAAATTTGTCACCATGACTATTTGCAGTCAGTATGGCTCCATCAATAGTCATACTATCCTCCTTGGCAAGTCTTATACCTCTGCTCCTCATGTCAAACTCCAAGAAAGAGAGAAAGTCCTTAAAAATCAATATAACTCTAGTTACGCAATTTCTCTTATCCTTACCTGCGTGTACGCACCTCAAGTTCATAACATCTGCGTACTTGTACGCTCTGTCTGTAAAGGGGCGGGTGTGTACTCCTGTAAAGGTCAAAAGGCGCAAGTTTTACTATAAAAAAGTTACTTGTGGTCAATTCTAGAGCATTCTAGAAGATGGTTTGACGTGGATTGAGCGCCTCCAGATGGTTCATGCATCCCAATGAAAGAGGAACTTATCCCATGAAGAGGGGAGCTATCCCATTGAAAGAGGGGCTTATCCCATTCATGGTGGACCTAATTAACTTCCTCCAAAGCACTATAAATATAGGCATTGGGCCATAGGGAGAGGAGGTTGAAAGCTGAACATTCCTAAGGGTAGATGCTGCTGAAATTAGGACTCCCTTATAGAGCTTGAGAGGAGAGATTCCAATCCTTTCTTAGCTTCATTTGGAAGTGGGTGAACTGATCAAAGTAAAGGAGAACTCTTGCTGGACCCTGGGAGGGACCTGCACAACACCAAGGCATTGGTTGTAATGGTTTCTTTTGTTTCCAATTAATACAATTAAGTTCATTTTTCTCAACAAGTTGTTATATATAATTTGTTTCATAAACGCCTTGGTATTTATGATGAATATGTTTTATTATATGAGTTATTCAGGTGTTATGTAATCGTTTGCTTGTTAGTGAATGCAGGCTTCAAGGAGAAGGAGGAGATCATCTGGATCGAAGAGGCTTGGATGCTACAAACAACGTTGGACTAAAGGTATGCTTTAAACACCTGGTTGCTTGTCTTTTAAATGCATATTTAGGGAAAGATAGTGCTTGATTGTCTTGTTTGTCACTAGAAAGCCTTAGCTTCTAGGGAGGTCGGTTTTGTCCGCAAAATTGACTCTTTCCACATGACAGACACCCTTAGGATCCTTAGGATCATGTCCTAATTCCACAATGATGTCCTCCAGTGTTTTGATCCTGTTGTCGTTGGCCGTGGAGGACATTCTCTCCAAGTCTAGCTGAGTGTTGGTGTTCTTCAGAGATTCTTTAATTCATGGGCCATTGTGTCCCTGTATACCAGTGTGGCATAGACCATTTCCCCTGTTTGCTTATGCAGCTCTATCTGATCCATGGGGTGAATGTCTTTTGCCATGACTTCTAGCTTTGTCTTGACAAAATCTGCAGCTGAGTGAGGCTGCGGTATCTTGGGTTTAAAATGGCTGAGGATTATCTTTTCCTCTTGGATATCATATACTGACATTAGCCTCTCTTGTTTAGTCAGTGTTTCTTTGAGAAATTTTTTGCATACCTGCACTCTTAACAGCTCATTTTGTGCCTTAATTTCTTTGAAGGAGGCCTTGGTGCTGGATGGCTTCTTGCTTTGCTGAGTGGACGAGGACACCTCCATGCCAAGCTGTACTCCTTGCTCTTGTTGAAAAGAGCTTGTGGCTGTCTGCTGGCTGTCTTCTCTTTCTTTCCTTGGGCTCTCAAGGATCTCCTCGCTGATTTCTTCTATGACCGGAGAATCAACCCTTTGTCTTTTGGCTTCGAGTTGCTGAGTGGATCCACTAGCAGGTGTGGACTCCTCTCGGTCCCGTTTCTTGCCCCTTTCCTCATGTGCAGGGGTCTATAAGGCAGGCACTGTTGGTTCCTCTGTTTGTGGTGGAGGGGTTTGCTCTTGCTGCTGCCCAATTGAGGAGGCAGATTTTTCTGTCACTACTTCTTTTTCTGCACCCATTATCCCCATGTCTTTATCTGTACCTGATGCTGATGTAGATGGCCCCTGGGTGACTGGTTTGGTTGCAGCAGTGGATGTACCTTCTCCAATTGGATGCGGCTGCTTGAAAGTTACCTGCTGCACAGAATCTAAGTCAAGAGATTTTTCTAAATCCTTGACATTCCTTTCCATTGTTTCTTCTTGAGTTAGTTCCTCAATTAAAGCGCCTTGCAACCATTCTTCTTGGTTGGCATACTTCTCAATTTGTGGATATTTACAGTGCTTATACCCTAGCAGCCTATATTTGACTCTTCTAGCACTGATGAAGCCTTCAGGGTCATAAGGGACCCACCAGAAGCCTCTCTTTAGTTTGTATTTATCTCTGAGAATTTGATCAGCCTCTTGCCAACCCTCTTTCTTATTCATGATAAAGGGGCCCATATGGTCTTTGAACTTGAGATGGGCTTTCTTCTTGGCACTATGAAAGTGGGTGAGGTCAGAGTTAATGAGTTGCCTATAGTATTCCAAGGCGAACATTCTCATTGGTACATATCTTGGTAGCCTATATGGACAGAGCTCACATCCATAGATTCTGATGACTGTATGGTTTTGGTATAGGTACCAATCACCTATTTTATAGTTCTTGGACAGCTGCAAAGTCTTTTGGATCTCAAATGACAATCTGTGAGGAGGGGATCTCATCAATAGGCAAGAGACCGGGTACACAAATTGGTCAATAAATTCACAGTAAGAATATGGTGAATCTTGGACTTGGTGGAAAACTGATGACCAAAAGATGACAGACCTCCTCTCTCCCCTAGAATCTAGTTTCTTGATAGGGCATTGAAAAACCTCAGACTGATAATACATGAACAAGTGGTAGATATATGATGAATATTTGAACACACCCTCCCTATCCACTTTCAGAAGCTGGTCATGTATTTTGTTGGCTATAAACTTGGCAAATTTATATTTGTAAGCAGGAGGCTGGCCTGGGCTATAAGCAGCTAATAATACCAGCACTGTCTCATCAATGTGCTCACTGGTTTTGTAGCCCAACACATATGAGATCATGTCAACTAAGAGCTTGCCCAAATCAGTGAAATGGACATAAAAGAAAGGAGGTGGCCCTGTAGGCTGGCGGTCTGCCCTCATGAATGTCTTGGTGACCTTCTCAATGTCAGCAGTGGAAAGTTTGGCACCTGCATCCAGTAAGTAGTTCATGGAGAAGGGAAACAATAGCTGAGTTTTCTTAAAGTTGACGATTTGGTTGATGGAGTCAGGATTGATGTGGAAGAGAATGCTCCCAGATGGAGACTTGATAGTTCTCTGAGTTGGATCATAATTCTCAGCACATAAGCGGATGATTTCTGGAAAAATATTAACAGATGGAAGGAAATAGTAAGGCAGATTGGACTCCCATATCCCATACGTGTCATTGTTACTCAAATAGCTGTCTCTCAATTGGCGAAAGGTCTGTAAATGGTTCCTGTTAGCCACAAGGTCTTGGATGAGGTAATATCTATCAGCAAGAGGCATGGCCTCAAGCTCCTTGTTTGGTGGATTCATAGGAGAAACACTGAGAGTTGATGGTGTAGCCATTGTATAACTTTCAGGCGTTATCTTTATAATGCAGCTTCTGAGTGTAACAGGCTAAAGATGACAGCTTATGTGGATTGAAGAGGAGTGGCAGAATGACTGTAGCTGAACTCAAAATCTTCAATGTTTTATGGCTGTATTGAAAGGACAATTTACAGAGTTTGATTTGAGCTTCAGTTTCTCTTGGTGAACTCTTAGATTTTGTAGACAGTGAGGGCAATTGCAGATGAGAAGTAGGATTGCAGCTTAGAATAGTGAGAGCTTGAACCAAAACTCGGCAAAAGGGAACAGTGCCAGGCAGGCGTGAGAGTTTAGTGTGCGTTTAAGCTCAATCGACTATGTAAAAGTGAAACTTGAACAGAGGGTGCTTAAGATCTTTTTAGGCTAATCATTAACAGGCCAACATCATTAATTTAGGAGTTCCTTAGGCAATTCAGTGGCAAATTTGCAGAGAATGGGAAGAATCACGGCAAATGGGTTGGATTTGGCGAAATACCTGGATAAACTAGCGCCGAGGGCTGCCGAATTGACTGGAAGACAGAGAATGTTGTTGAATTTGCAGGTGGCGGCATCCGAATCGTCTAAATTCGAAATCTGGAGGCAATTTGGCGTAAATGGACAGAACAGCGCACTCGAACTTTTGAATGAAAATGACCCAAAACGGTCCATTTCCGCGTTTTTAACGATAAATTTGGCGCATATGGCTTTTTGGCGCTTTCCCGCGATGACGTCATCAGCGGGCCCCGGGTACGGACGGTGACGTGGATGCTGACTGGGATGACAGCGTGGCGGGACACGGTGGAGGCATGCGGAGGTGGCAAGACAGCGTGGAGGGCGACGTGGCGCAGTGGCGGGGGCCTCGGGCGTGACATCATAGTGACGAGGGGCTGACGTAACGGGGGTGGCGGTTAGCGGGAGGTGGTTTCCGGTTTCCCCGCACCGCCTTTGGGGAAAGGTGGTTTCGGGGGGGAGGGCTCCGAACAACCCCAGCTGCCGACACGTGGCCCGTGTACGGGAGCAAAACCGCCCACTCCCCGGATGCTAAATATCGACATATCCACCGCCCAGATTACCCGCCCACCGTTGGATCAGGCGCGGCGGGAGATCGACGGTTGGCGGGTGCTCCGACGCGGCGTGCAAGTTTGTGGCGGGACCCGCCCGATATTTAATTAATATTGAATGGCGCGGGCTCAAAAACTTTAGCTTTGGTGGGTTTTATGGGGTTCAAATGGATAAGGGTTAATGCGACGGGGTTTCATAAAAAATACTTAAACATTGGGTTTTGACTTTAAGGGGTTTCCATTTTGCAAGGGTTTTTTAGGTGAATGGGGGTTTAGTTATAGGTTATTAATCTTAACCAGGGGTTAGATTAATTCCAGGGTAAGGGTTGACTATAGTCCCAGATGGGCTAAGGTCTCCCATGACATGTTATTTAGCTATAATGCTAAAAAGGGGGAATATTTACATATTTTTTGGGTTTTTGCAAAAAATGCTATAATAGTAGGGGGAGGGGGGCACTTAGGGAGCTATATAGTAAGTTTAGAAATTAATATGGATTTGGGATGTGAAAGAGGAACAGAGAGCTAAGTTTAAGGAGTAAACTTAGATTTAGAAGCAGATGAGAGTGAGAAATGAATTTAGACAAGAAATGTGGCTTCTTTTTGGAGAAAAAGGTCACAACTTGACATGAATTTCACAAATGAGAAATGCAAGGAGGACTGTTTAGGCAGATCCTACAGTCCTCTAGGGGATGTTAGTAAGAAAGCTTCTGAAGGTAATGAGGGAAGTTAGACATGCTTGATGGTTTGCCACATAGATCATTGTTCTTGCCTTTCTCCTATTGGTGAGACCAGATATGATTTTCCATATATCATGTGTTTAGGTCTTGTTTTCTGCAACCTCCAACTGCCTACCCTACCTAATAGGCCTAACATTTTTTCTTCTTTTGGATGGGTGCACTTAGCCTTGTAAACCCTGATAATCCTCTTTTCTTTTTGCTGCCCTCCTATCTAAGTCTACCCTTATGTCTTCCAAGGGCCCAGATTAAGCAGTTGGGCTCCTTCCTTTCTCTATTCAACTAGTCATATGCCAAGCTCGAACTGTTTGAGTAGGTATTCTCTCTCTAGTCTAGAAAAGGCAATTTAAAACATGGTATGGCCCAACTTGAACTGTTGGACCATCCATCAAGATAGCAGTGGCATTTTGGCTTAGCCACTTTCATGGTCTTTCTTTGGGGTTCATTTCAATTATTTTTTCTAACCAGTTCATTTTCTTGCCTTTTGATTATTCTTTTAAGGCATACCCTCTTTACATTTTTTAACTGTCTGTTTCTTTCACAAAAATGGAACCTTTGTATCATGGAAGATGAACATTTTTGGCACTTCCACTGTCAATCATGAAAAATGAAAACCTATTGGTATAGGAGGCTAACAGTGGCTCCACTTGGGGATGGCTTTTCCAGATGAAAAGCCAAGAACAGCAGGTCAGATTGCCTTATTTCTCCATTCTTGCTGCAGTCTGCATGTTTCTTTTGTTGGAGACCATTGCTCTGAATCCTAGATACTTGTATGAAGTATCCACTGAGCTGATTTGCTGTGAAATTACAGCTCTGTTTTTTACCTGTTTCTCTGAGTTTTCCTCATCACCTTGATAGTTCCCAAGTGTTTTCTCTTGCTTTCCAATGATAGGACCAAAACATATATCAAAAATGGTGCAGTATCTTGATCTTTCTCACAATCTGCTCCACTTGGTGCTTTATTTAACTGTTGTAAATGAAAATACTGAAAATACACATATTTATGTACAACATATGACTGTGCAGTGTTTCATCAAAGGACATCAAAATAATGCTTGAGCATCCTCCCATTGACTAGGCCTTCCTCAGTGTTTGAGCCATCCAAGCTATTTAGAAAATAGGTGTTATTACCTTGTACAACATAAATTACATAAGGCCACTTCCACAAGAAGTCAAATTTACCATGTTTTCCTTTGTCCTCCCTCTTGGAATCCCATCTCAGCACTTTGTTTCCTATAAAGAAGTCTTCAGCTTTGGTTCTTTTGTCAAATACTCTTTTGAGCTTTTCTTGCAGTACTTGGGTTCTTTGATAGACTTCCTCTCTAGTTTGCTGTAGGTGAATTGTCTGATTGATCCTTCTTTGAATGTCATTGGGCTCAGCTTGTATTTCTTGCAGCAAATTGATTACAGGAATACCTAAAGATGAAGGAAACCTTGCTTCCATTCCAAAAACTAGTTCATATGGACTTGTGCCGATGGATCTCTTGGTGGTCAGTCTGTCTGCCCACAGTGCATTCACCAACTTCTTATGCCAATTGTTTTTATTTTCCTCCAAAACTTTCTTGATGATGTTGATGAGGCTTTTATTGGAAGACTCAGCTAGGCTGTTACCTTGAGGATAGTAAGCAGTGGAATGACCTAAGGTCATATGGTATTTGTGGCAAAAGTTGATCATTTTTTTGGACTTGAAAGCAGCGGCATTGTCTGTGATAATTTTGTCTGGATAGCCAAACCTGGACAAGATGTTGGTTTCTAGAAATTGTATAATAATGGAGTCATTGGCCTGCCTACAAGGGACAACTTCTATCCATTTGGTGAAATAGTCTATAGCAGTCAGAATCCACCTATGTTGGCCAGAGGATGGAGGGTGAATTTCACCAATAAAGTCTAAACCCCATTGCTGGAATGGTCTCTCAGTTGAAACAGGTTTGAGTGGTAAAGGCAGTAGCTTTCTCTTGCCTTCAAAAATTTGGCATTTGTGACAAGACATTACAAATTTTCTCACATCAGTAAACAAGGAAGGCCAATAAAATCCAGCCCTTAGGATTTTATCAGCTGTGGACTTCCAATATAAGTGTCCTCCACAGTCACCTGCATGAAATTCTTTGAGGACATTATCAGTTTCATTCAATGTTAGGCAATTAAGTAAGATTCCTTCGTGATTTCTCCAAAACAAAACATTGTCTATGATACAAAACTTTGATGCTTTCATTTTCAAGAACCTTTTCTTGGTTCTGGACAACCCTGGAGGAGCTTGCAGGTTTAACAATACAAAACATATATCAGCATACCAGGGAGATTGCATAAAGGCTTGGTTGATCTGTGGAGTCGCCATCTCCTGTTCGTTGTCCATTTCATCAATGTCAAGGGCTTGAAAATTAGTTTCAGTCATCAGATTGACTAGACCTTGTCCTTTTATTAGTTTGGTAGGCTTGATTTCGATGTCATATTCTAAGATATTGGCAATCCATTTGCCCCTTTTTCCTTCAATTCCTTCTTGGGTTAGAATGTCCTTGACCACTGCATTAGGGACATAGGCAATTATATGAGAGTACATGATATAGATTCTAAAGTCTTTGATGGCTTTTACCAATGCATAGGCTTTCTTTTCCATGATCTTATATTTCAAGGGAGCATCTCTAAGGGCCCTACTGAAAAATGCAATAGGTTTTTCACATGCTTGGTCATCTTTTTGTAACAGAACAACAGTAATTGTATGCTCAGATGCAAAAGAAAAAATGATGAAATCTCTATCAAACCTAGGGCTTGTTAGGACTGGTGTGTTTGTCAATGCTCTTTTGATATCCTCAAAGGCCTGCTTAGCTTCTACGGTCCATTTGACCTTGGAATCCTTCTTCAACATATTGTTCAACAGTTATGAGCTCGGCCAAATTAGGGATGAATCTTCTCAAGAAATTAATCTTACCTAAAAAACCTTGCAGTTCTTTGATACTTCTTGGATGGGGAACCTGAAGGATAGCTTGAATTCTGTCCGGATCAATCCTAATACCATCTCTTGAGATTATGTGCCCTAAGAGTTTACCTTCCTCCAGGCCGAATAATGATTTCTTTGGATTCAAAGATATGCCATATTTTCTGCAAATTAAGAAAATTTGCCTTAAATGTTCTAAGTGTTCTTGATCTGATTTTGAAAAGGTGGTTAGATCATCTAGATAGACAACTAGGAAATCATGGAGTTCTTTGGCAAAGGCAATATCCATTGCTCTTTGGAATGTGGCCCCTGCATTTTTAAGCCCAAAAGGCATTTTTACATATTTGAAAGTTCCCCAAGGTGTTGTAAATGCAGTTTTGTATTGATCATCTGGGTGTACTAAAATCTGATTGAATCCAGAGAATCCATCTAATAATGAGATCCTAGAGGCTCCCACTACCCTTTGTAGGATATGATCCATTTTTGGTAAGGGGTAATGGTCTTTGAGAGAGACTTTATTCAAATTCCTTAGGTCAACACATAGTCTAATCTCTCCCGTCTTCTTCCTAGTGGGCACTAGGTTTGAAATCCACTCTGAGAACCTGATTGGAGCAATGATTCCTGCTTCATACATACGTTTAACTTCTTTTTCGATGAGGGGAAGGAGGACCGGATTCACTCTCCTAAGCTTTTGTTTAAAAGGTTTTTGGTTTTCTTTCAAAGGTATTGTGTGTTGGATGACTGTGGTATCATAGGACTTGAGGTCCTCGTAACTCCAAGCGAAAATATCTTGGAATTCTTTGAACAGTTCAATGTATTTCAACTTCTGATCAGCTGGTAGTGCCTTGGATAATTTTATCATTTTGGGATTGTCTGTGGTTCCAATGTTACATTTTTCAATTTCAGCATTTATAGGTTGCATTTTTGGTTTTCTTGAGATATCATTTGAATCAAACAAGTCCTCTAAAGGGGTTAAACCTGTGGGCAGAAAATTGTCCTTTAGATCAATTACTTCGGCTTCTGTTTCAGCTGTTTCATCAAAATCTGTTTGCTTCAGCTCCTGTACATTTTCGTTGTTAAAGGTGGTAGGCTGCAAAACTAGATTTTCTTTTTCAGCTGATATATTATGTGTAATTGTGTATGCCTGTGGTTGATCATCTCTAGTGCTAGTATCAATGTTTTTGCCGAAAAATTCTTCCTTTAAAGTGAGGAAGTTATTTATCTGTGTGTCACTCTCAAAGACTTTCCAATTCTTGATGTTATCTGGGACTGCAGGTCTATGTTTGATTTCAGCAGTAAAGGTGTGATTGGGTTTGAACGGTAGCTTGCAGGTGCTGGCAAAGGTTGCCAGGCTATGAGCATGTAGATTGAGCTCTCTAGAAATTTTAGTTAACTGGGATTCTGAGAAGGTATCAAGTACTTGGATAGCTGCTCCTTTATAAGCTCTTAACCTTAGATCATTTGTGATAAAGTTTCCTTTTATCTGTTGTATGATCAGATCTGAATCTCCTAAGATTGAAACTTTGGTTGCACCTAAATTTTTTATGAGTTTGAGACCTAACAGAAGGGCTTCATACTCAGCCATATTATTTGTGCATCGAAAATTTAGCCGATATGCATGACCTTCAGCTCTGTCATTCTGCATATTGTGGATCCAGACTCCTGCTCCAGCTCCTAACTTGTTTACAGAGCCATCAAATTCTAAGTACCATAAGGTTTCATGATCAAGATTTGGATTGAGATCTTTAGAAAGTTGGATCATGGGCAGATTGGTTTCTTGCAAGTTACTTGATACATCATGCTCCTTTTTTATATCAATTATACCCAAAGTCCTTTGGTCTTGGGAGGCCGATTGTTCATTTAATTCCTCTGCCTCTGCTGCCATTAATAGTTCAGAATAAGCCTTGCTGCAGATGTCAGCATTGTAGAGAATAAATGAATCCATGTCAGAGTGTATTGAATAGATTGGGAAGTTTTGGGGCTTCTCTTGACTGCTTACCACATATTTCATTAATATTTCATGGTATAATCTCTTTGGCTGTCCAAAGACTGAAATGGTAGCATAGGACATGTCTAATTGCAAAGATCCTTGGAGTTTGGCCCCCCAGGATCTGGACAAGAGCATACCATACTTAGGAGGTATGTCAGCTACCACTACATCCATCAAAATTGTTTTGGTTGGATATTGGATCAGGGAGACACATAAATCTTTAATCAAGCCTAAGCACCTGACTTGGCTTGAATCGAATGAGAATAGATCTTTGTAAGGTCTTGTGATGTCTAAGTCGAGTTTTTCCATTACAAATTTGGGCATTAAGTTGTGTGAGGCCCCGGAATCAAACATTGCATTGTGTAGAACCTTATCATGAATTTTTAAACTGACATAGAAGGGTGGAACCCCTCCATTTGTTGTTTTTCCGTTAACCTCAGGACCAAACAGTAACTCAGGTTGATCATCTAGGATATTCACAGCATCTTTATTGTCTGATATTTGGAGTGACCTATTTAATCTGATGTCTGTACAGTTGATGTTTGACTAATTCAGAAAGAGGGACCGATATCTTTAGCTTACTTATTTCTGTTTCCAAGTTAAAGGGCTTTTCCATTTGAACTTTGGCATTAAGTGCAGCAGATTTTTCCTTTTCAGCTGGGTTTTCAGTAGTCCTTTCTTCATGGTTGGTATGATTTTGAGTGAAATTGGTACCATATTTATTTTCAGGGGTGGTATCTGACCTTGCCTTTGAAGGATGGGGTGGGGCTGGCTGGTTTTCAGAGGGCTGTTGTTCTGAGATATCCTCCACAGTGACTTTTGTGGTATGTGGGTTTGAGTTGCCAGCGGATTCTGGAAGAACAGTCTTGTCATTGGTCTTTTTTGGCTGCCTACTGTCCCTTGGTTTAAGAGGTTCAGGTACATCTATAGTTCTACTCCTTAGTTTATACTGTTTATGTACCTCATAGACTGCTGCATCATAACCTTCTCTAAAATCAAATGATTCTCCTGACTTAGTGTGAAATTGATTGTCATTACAAACCTCTTGATCTTCTTGTGTTAAAAAGACCTGATGTTCACTGTCTAAACCCATTAGGTTGATGTGAGGCTCCTCAGTTGGTTCGCTAGATGTTGAGGCATCAGCATAATTTTCTTGGAAAGGAGGCCTAATGTGCTGGTCAAGATCAGTCCTTCCAACATTTGGATTTTGATTCTTTCTAAAATTTGGATTTCTAGCAGTGCTTGTTTGACCTTCCCATGATGATTTTCTTTCTATGGTTTCTACCCCGTCCCCAAGTCTGTCCATACCTTTGATGATTGCATCTAGCTTTTGCTCAAATGTTGAGGGTTCTTCCTTAAAAGTGGTTCTTCTTTCAGCTCTTGCCCGGTTTCTTTTGGCAATCAGATTTGCCTCTACACTTACAGCTATGTTTTGCATGTCTGCCAGGGTCGCGGGGGCTCTTTCCCTTAGTTGATATGCCATATCAGCATCAAACCCATCCAGAAATTTGATTAAGGCTAAATCAGGTGGAGGCCTAAGATTTTGAGGAATGGCATCATAAACAGTGTTGAATCTGGTACAATAATCTAGGACAGTTTCTTGTGGGCCTCTCCTTATGGTGTCATACTCCGATAAAATGTGTAGAGGATCCTTTTTCTTTTCCCATCTGTTCAGGAAGGATTGATAAAGAGTGCCCGAATTAGCTATGGAATTTGGAGCAAGTGCTCTGAACCAAGTTCTTACTTCACCTGTTAAACTTTGGACAAAAATTTTCATTCTCACATCATCATCGTCTATTTCATAGTTTTCAAAGTAATCTTGCATTTTCTTGGTATGCTGTAAGGCAGTGTATGTATTGGTTCCATCAAAATAAGTGATCTTACTTTGGTAGTCCTGAGGCATAGCCCCAGGATTAGCAGGTAGCTGCAGGGGGGCATAACGATTAGCCATATTTGCAGGGATCAATGGGACAACAGGTAGAAGGGGAACAACTGGAACAACAGGGACAACAATAGCAGTTTGTGTATTGGGTGGAAGTGTGAATAGTATGTTTTGGGAAGTGGATGAGGAAGAGGGGGAAGACTGGGTTATGTGAGGATGAACCGATGGTTTAGCAGGGGTTGGGATATAACTTTGCTGAATTGCCTCAGGGCTGGAATCAACAAATTCTTCTGGTTCCTTTTGGTTCCTAAGAGTCTTGGGAATCAAATTAGGATTATCGAAAACAGGTGGAGGATTTGGGTCAGGATTTGACCTGGTATGCCTAGTTCTCTTTTTAGGAGCTAGCTTCTGAACTTGTTTTTGGTATTTTTATGAATATTTTCAAAATTGTTAAGGAACTGCTCAAATTTTGGAACCGCTATCTAAAGCAGACAGCAGTTGAAAAATTCGTTCATTCCCCAGTGGAGTCGCCAATTATGTTAACACTCAGGTTGTTCCCTTTGACTCCTAAGGGAATACGGCCGAGGTAACCACTAACCAATCTTTTGGCCACAGGTCCTAGCCTACCTGTAACTAGAGAGGGCTCTCTCTTTCTGCTTTAACTTTGTTTTGATGGTGTTTTAGGCTAGCTATGATGCACAAGGTTTTGTTTTGAATTTGTTGGATGATGATTTCAGTCAGAACAGGTATATTTTTACAGGGTGATCTAGGCCATTGGGAATGGAGTCCGTGAAGTTTAATTGCTTGGTATGTCTGTCTTGAAACAACAATGATGCTATAGAGCCAGATAAGTGTCTATGGAACAATTCTTTAAATCTGTAATTGGATGGGATGAAATCAGGGCGTGAAAGGCAACTAAGGATCTTTCAGTAAGCTGATATGGGGAACAGTGGGAACATTACTTAGGAGCATTGAAGAATTCCTGAATAACATTCATATTTATAGAACCAATACAAACATGAGAAATTAAGAATTCATGTCCATGATTAATTCTGAAGAAAATATATTCAACAACAGAGATTGAGCACAAGGTGTAATCAAACATTTCCTATACTATTCTTTTTCTCTATTGTTAGACTAGTGAAACATGCATATGATTTAAGCAGACATAAGAAGACAAAACATAGTTTAGGATAACTTATTGTTCCATTAGACAACACAGGAATTCTGTAACAGCACGCAGAGCATCATTGAGACATCAAACATTCAGGAGATAATGAACTTTTCCAGCCTTTTGCATTAGATCATCTGAAAATATACAATATATTGTCTCAGAGAGAAAATCACCAACCCCAACTACGTTGCAAGGGGAGGTATATATACAAGATTTAGATACAAAAATATCTAGCCGATGAATTAATGGCTCATAAATACTGTGCCAACTCCTGAGGAATTACAACTGAGAGAGTAAATGTTGTAATAACTGCTTAGTGTATTAGTTGTCCAAAATTGTCAGAGAATTTTGACTTTGTGACTCATTGAGTCGGCTGGAGCCGCATTGCCCAAATTTGCGTGTTTCCTTTGCTTTAGTTTGCTGTCGTAGTGTCATGCTGAGTCACCCTTTTTGGCCGCCTTACATGCTGTCCTGATTCTATTTTTGACTTTAGTTGAGCTGAAGCTGACTAGGACAGACCATACCGAGATTACTGAGGCAAAATTTGCAGCATTGCCTGCCACCAATCTTCCTTGGGCAGTTGGTGTCTTCATATCTTTATCAAGGTTTCATCTGCCTCTGTATACCTGTAAAAATTTGGTGGGACCTCAAACAGGTGATTAATCTCATGCTCAATGTAGAATAGATTTTCAAGCTTGTCATAGAGGCTCTGCCCTGATGGAGGTCCTGATTCTTCAGAAGTACTGGCGGATGCCGTGATCTGATTTTCAATAAAATTTGTCATCTTAGTGGCATATTGCTCACGGGTGAGTAGTCTTCCTGTGCTGGTCAATAGGCTAAGAAATCCTTTGTTTTGCAATGCTCCCATTTTAAGCTTGTATTCATCCACCTCAGCCTGCATTTCATGACATTTTCTCTCCACAGTTTGTACAAAATTTCTGAGGGTCAGCAACTTTTTAACTGTGAGGACAACATCTGTTCTGTTGATGATGTTTAGGGCTGCCAGCTCCTCCTTAGTCTGATTGTTGAGAAAATGTATCATCCTGTTGGCCTGCTCAGGCCTATTCCCTAGTGCTGTTCCGGCTTTCTGGCTTTCAATTTGTGGTTGGCCTATTAATTCCATCTATTCGTGCACTGTTTTGATTGACTTCCCCTGTCTGGTAAGGGAGTGGTCAATCCGGGCCCACAAAATCCTTTTTATTTCTGCCAGAGTATTTTCTAGTTTTAGTTCCTTCTCTAAGGCCTTTATTTTGTCCTTTAGGGCCTTAATCTCTCTAGTCTGCTCTGCTACTGTTATCTTGGATTTTTCATACGTGGCTTCCAGCTCTGCCAATTTCTCCTTGGCTTGTTTGATCTCTGTCGCCTAAAGCTCCAGCTCTTTGATAACTTTTGTTAATTCATTCATGTTTAAGCTGGACTCAGGAGTTGTTGTTGTTTCTGCCGCATCTGTTGTTGTTGTAGTCATTGCAAGGGTTGTTGCTGCCTCTGTAGTTGTGGCAGTGGTTGGGGCAGTCTGAGGAGGTTGGGAGGTCGATTCTCCCTGTTTGTCTTGGAGTGCCATTTCTAGCTCCTTTTCCAGATCAATCACTCTTTGATTCAGTTGCATTATTAGGTCCAATTGATCCTCAACTTCCTTTTCTTTATGTAATTATGTTGTTTGAGGGTGCTCAGTAGGAAGCAATTTTAGTCTCTTCTTCAATGCAGCAATATCATCCTCTTTCTTTTTCATAAGGGCCCTGACACCCTTAGGATCCTTAGGATCATGTCCTAAGTCCACAATGATGTCATCCAGTGTTTTGATCCTGTTGTCCCTGGCCGTGGAGGACATTCTCTCCAATTCTAGCTGAGTGTTGGTGTTCTTCAGAGATTCTTTTAATTCATGGGCCATTGTGGCCCTGTCTACCAGTGTGGCATAGACCATTTCCCCTGTTTGCTTATGCAGCTCTATTTGATCCATGGGGTGAATGTCTTTTGCCATGACTTCTAGCTTTGTCTTGACAAAATCTGCAGCTGAGTGAGGCTGCGGTATCTTGGTTTTAAAATGGATGAGGATTATCTTTTCCTCTTGGATATCATATACTGACATTAGCCTCTCTTGTTTAGTCGGTGTTGCTTTGAGAAATTGTTTGCATACCTGCACTCTTAACAGCTCATTTTGTGCCTTAATTTCTTTGAAGGAGGCCTTGGTGCTGGATGGCTTCTTTCTCTGCTGATTGGAGGAGGACACCTCCATGCCAAGCTGTACTCCTTGCTCTTGTTGAAAAGAGCTTGTGGCTGTCTGCTGGCTGTCTTCTCTTTCTTTCCTTGGGCTCTCAAGGATCTCCTCGCTGATTTCTTTTATGAACGGAGAATCAACCCTTTATCTTTTGGCTTCGAGTTGCTGAGTGGATCCACTAGCAAGTGTGGACTCCTCTCGGTCCCATTTCTTTCCCCTTTCCTCATGTGCAGGGGTCTGTAAGGCAGGCACTGTTGGTGCCTTTGTTTGTGGTGGAGGGGTTTGCTCTTGCTGCTGCCCAATTGAGGAGGCAGGTTTTTCTATCACTACTTCTTTTTCTGCACCCATTATCCCCTTGTCTTTATCTATACCTGATGCTGATGTAGATGGCTGCTGGGTGACATGTGCGGTTGCAGCAGTGGAGGTACCTTCTCCAATTGGATGCGGCCGCTTGAAAGTTACCTACTGCACAGAATCTAAGTCAAGAGTTTTTTCTAAATCCTTGACATTTCTTTCCATTGTTTCTTCTTGAGTTAGTTCCTCAATTAATGTGCCTTGCAACCATTCATCTTGGTTGGCATACTTCTCAATTTGTGGATATTTACAGTGCTCATACCCTAGCAGCCTATATTTGAGTCTTCTAGCACTGATGAAGCCTTCGCGGTCATAAGGGACCCACTAGAAGCTTCTCTTTAGTTTGTATTTATCTCTGAGAATTTGATTAGCCTCTTGCCAACCCTCTTTCTTATTCATGATAAAGGGGCCCATATGGTCTTTGAAATTGAGATGGGCTTTCTTCTTGGCACTATGAAAGTGGGTGAGGTCAGATTTAATGAGTTTCCTATAGTATTCCAAGGCGAACATTCTCATTGGTACATATCTTGGTAGCCTATATGGACAGAGCTCACAACCATAGATTCTGATGACTGTATGGTTTTGGTATAGGTACCAATCACCTATTTTATAGTTCTTGGACAGCTGCAAAGTCTTCTGGATCTCAAATGACAGTCTAGGAGGAGGGGATCTCATCAATAGGCAAGAGACCGGGTACACAAATTGGTCAATAAATTCATAGTAAGAATATGGTGAATCTTGGACTTGGTGGAAAACTAATGACCAGAAGATGACAGACCTCCTCTCTCCCCTAGAATCCAGTTTCTTGATAGGGCATTGAAAAACCTAATACTGATAATACATGAACAAGTGGTAGATATATGATGAATATTTGAACACACCCTCCCTATCCACTTTCAGAAGCTGGTCATGTATTTTGTTGGCTATAAACTTGGCAAAGTTATATTTGTAAGCAGGAGGCTGGCCTGGGCTGTAAGCAACTAATAATACCAGCACTGTCTCATCAATGTGCTCACTGGTTTTGTAGCCCAACACATAGGAAATCATGTCAACTAAGAGCTTGCCCACATCAGTGAAATGAACATACAAGAAAGGAGGTGGCCCTATAGGCTGGCGGTCTGCCCTCATGAATGTCTTGGTGACCTTCTCAATGTCAGTAGTGGAAAGTTTGGCACCTGCATCCAGTAAGTAGTTCATGGAGAAGGGAAACAACAGCTAAGTTTTCTTAAAGTTGAGCATTTGGTTGATGGAGTCAGGATTGATGTGGAAGAGTATGCTCCCAGATGGAGACTTGACAGTTCTCTGAGTTGGATCATAATTCTCAGCACATAAGCGGATGATTTCTGGAAAAATATTAACAGATGGAAGGAAATAGTAAGGCAGATTGGACTCCCATATCCCATACGTGTCATTGTTGCTCAAATAGTTGTCTCTCAATTGGCGAAAGGTCTGTAAATGGTTCCTGTCAGCCACAAGGTCTTGGATGAGGTAATCTCTGTCAGCAAGAGGCATGGCCTCAAGCTCCTTGTTTGGTGGATTCATAGGAGCAACACTGAGAGCTGATGGTGTAGCCATTGTATAACTTTCAGGCGTTATCTTTATAATGCAGCTTCTGAGTGTAACAGAATAAAGATGACAGCTTATGTGGATTTGAAGAGGAGTGGCAGAATGACTGTAGCTAAACTCAAAATCTTCAATGTTTTATGTCTGTATTGAAAGGACAATTTACAGAGTTTGATTTGAGCTTCAGTTTCTCTTGGTGAACTCTTAGACTTTGTAGACAGTGAGGGCAATTGCAGATGAGAAGCAGGATTGCAGCTTAGAATAGTGAGAGCTTGAACCAAAACTCGGCAAAAGGGAATAGTGTCGGGCAGGCGTGAGAGTTTAGCGTGCGTTTAAGCTCAATCGACTGTGTAACAGTGAAACTTGAACAGAGGGTGCTTAAGATCTTTTTAGGCTAATCATTAACAGGCCAACATCATTAATTTAGGAGTTCCTTAGGCAATTCAGTGGCAAATTTGCAGAGAATGGGAAAAATCACGGCAAATGGGTTGGATTTGGCGAAATACCTGGATAAACTAGCGTCGAGGGTACAGAATTGACTGGAAGACGGAGAATGCTATTGAATTTCAAGGATAATTTTAGGGGCGAATGTTCGCCCTTTGAGGAAATTAAGGGGTTTTAAATTTTTAGTGGGCGACTATTTTGTATCACAGTACATTTTTACAAATCACCTCAAATAGCCCACCTTATTTTAAGGGAGAGGGTAAAAAAGGTAAATTTAGCCCTTGAAATTAGGACTTACAACCTTCCATTCGCCCATTTTCAAGAATAGGTTTTATTTAAGTGAATCCATTCGCCCATTTTCAATAATAGGTTTTATTTAAGTGAATCTTATGGGCCAAATACCATATTTATAAAAGAAGTATGGTAAATTAATAAAAATATAAATAAATGAGAGGTATGGTAAATAAATAAAACATTTTTTATATTTACTCCATAAGTCACCTTATATACATGTAAGGGTGTAAACAAATAAAAATATAAGTAAAGTGGAGGTATGGTAAATAAATAAAACGTCTTTTTATACTTACTCAAAAGGTATGGTAAATAAATAAAAATATAAATAAACTAGACGTATCGTAAATAAATAAAACCTCTTTTTATATTTAGTCCATAAACCTCGTTCTATTTAGAAGGCTCAAGAAAGAGGTTTTATTTAAGTAAATCCTATGGGCCAAATACCATATTTGTAAAAGAGGTACGGTAAATTAATAAAAATAAATAAAACCTCTTTTTATATTTAGTCCATAAACCTCGTTCTATTTAGAAGGCTCAAGAAAGAGGTTTTATTTAAGTAAATCCTATGGGCCAAATACCATATTTGTAAAAGAGGTATGGTAAATTAATAAAAATATAAATAAATGAGAGGTATGGTAAACAAATAAAACATTTTTTCATATTTACTCCATAAGTCACCTTATATTTACGAACACTCAAAAAATGGGTTATATTTAGGTGAAACCTATGGCCAAAATACTATGGGACAAATACCATGGACTAGATTGTTATTAATGTCATGCAAAAAACCATTATTAACCCTAATATCAGAATTAATAAAAATAAAAATGGCACATCGTATTGACCCATGGTATTCACCAAAATGGCACATGGTATTGACCCATGGTATTCACCGGGAATGTAGCCTATTTAAATGGGGGAATTAAACCAGCATGTAGCCTATGCTAAGATTCACTAGGACTTTACAAAGTTTTATTATTTAGTGAAAGACTCGCCAAGATCTTACAAGATTTTATACTTGAGTAAAATATTCTCCATGCCTGGTGAGAGATTCGCCAAAAAATTATATATACATATTATATTATTGATAAAATCGCCTTTCATTTTTCCTATATACCATGGAGATTCGCCCATTTATTATATTTATAAATTTAGGGGGGGTTCTTAAAATTTTCCCTGTTGAATTTGCAGGTGGCGGCGTCCGAATCGTCTAAACTCGAAATATGGAGGCAATTTGGCGTAAATGGATAGAACAGCGCACTCGAACTTTTGAATGAAAATGACCCAAAATGGTCCATTTCCACGCTTTTAACGATAAATTTGGCGCATATGGCTTTTTTGCGCTTTCCCGCGATGACGTCATCAGCGGGCCCCGGGTACGGATGGTGACGTGGATGCTGACTGGGATGACAGCGTGGCAGGACACGGTGGAGGCATGCGGAGGTGGAAAGATAGCGTGGAGGGCGACGTGGCGCAGTGGCGGGGGCCTCGGGTGTGACGTCATAGTGACGAGGGGCTGACGTAACGGGGGTGGCGGTTAGCGGGAGGTGGTTTCCGGTTTCCCCGCACCGTCTTTAGGGAAAGGTGGTTTCACGGGGGAGGGCTCCAAACAACCCCAGCTGCCAGCACGTGGCTTGTGTACAGGAGAAAAACCGCCCGCTCCCCGGATGCTAAATATCGACATATCCACCGCCCAGATTACCCGCCCACCGTTGGATCAGGCGTGGTGGGAGATTGACTGTTGGCAGGTGCTCCGACGCGGCGTGCAAGTTTGTGGTGGGACCCACCCGATATTTAATTAATATTGAATGGTGCGGGCTCAAAAACTTTAGCTTTGGTGGGTTTTATGGGGTTCAAATGGATAAGGGTTAATGCGACGGGGTTTAATAAAAAATACTTAAACATTGGGTTTTGACTTTAAGGGTTTCCATTTTGCAAGGGTTTTTTAGGTGAATGGGGGTTTAGTTATAGGTTATTAATCTTAACCAGGGGTTAGATTAATTCCAGGGTAAGGGTTGACTAGAGTCCCAGATGGGCTAAGGTCTCCCATGACATGTTATTTAGCTATAATGCTAAAAAGGGGGAATATTTACATATTTTTTGGGTTTTTGCAAAAAATGCTATAATAGTAGGGGAGGGGGGCACTTAGGGAGCTATATAGTAAGTTTAGAAATTAATATGGATTTGGGATATGAAAGAGGAACAGAGAGCTAAGTTTAAGGAGTAAACTTAGATTTAGAAGCAGATGAGAGTGAGAAATGAATTTAGACAAGAAATGTGGCTTCTTTTTGGAGAAAAAGATCACAACTTGACATGAATTTGACAAATGAGAAATGCAAGGAGGACTGTTTAGGCAGATCCTACAGTCCTCTAGGGGATGTTAGTAAGAAAGCTTCTGAAGGGAATGAGGGAAGTTAGACATGCTTGATGGTTTGCCACATAGATCATTTTTCTTGCCTTTCTCCTATTGGTGAGACCATATATGATTTTCCATATATCATGTGTTTATGTCTTGTTTTCTGCAACCTCCAACTGCTTACCCTGCTTAACAGGCCTAACATTTTTTCTTCTTTTGGATGGGTGCACTTAGCCTTGCAAACCCTGATAATCCTCTTTTCTTTTTGCTGCCCTCCTATCTAAGTCTACCCTTATGTCTTCCAAGGGCCCAGATTAAGCAGTTGGGCTCCTTCCTTTCTCTATTCAACTACTCATCTGCCAAGCTTGAACTGTTTGAGCAGGTATTCTCTCTCTAGTCTAGAACAGGCAATTTAAAACATGGTATGCCCCAGCTTGAACTGTTGGACCATCCATCAAGATAGCAGTGGCATTTTGGCTTAGCCACTTTCATGGTCTTTCTTTGGGGTTCATTTCAATTATTTTTTCTAACCAGTTCATTTTCTTGCCTTTTGATTATTCTTTTAAGGCATACCCTCTTTACATTTTTTAACTGTTTGTTTCTTTCACAAAAATGGAACCTTTGTATCATGGAAGATGAACATTTTTGGCACTTCCACTGTCAATCATGAAAAATGAAAACGTATTGGCATAGGAGGCTAACATACACCATACTGAAGTTCATTCTGCACGTACCTTAAATCATCCATCCAAGTTAATAGATTGTTGTTTTCTAGGCTTGTATTGCACTCTTTTTAGTATGCAAACACTTTTAAGGATATCATGGTGATAGATTTACACAAGGTGCAGAGAGGCTAGCATTTCCCACCAATGCTATGGAACCAATATTTTGCAAGCCTCTCCTTTAGGGAATTTTCTTGAGAACTTGTTGAAAGATAAATTGCAATGGTGGGGAATATTGAGATCTTCAAATGACAAGGATATTCCAACTAAAAATTTATTGTAGGATAAATCTATGACCTCAAGACTTTGAAGTTCATTAAGCGTAACTATATTCGAACATTCAAGTTTGTTATGGAAATATTAAGGTATTCTAGTTCTTTGTAGATCTAGGGTACACTTGGAATGCAGACAATTACTTTATTTTCAAAAACATCTATAACTTGAATAGATAAATTGTTTGAAAGGTTGGATGGAAAAACAAAAAATTTAAGAACTATAACCTTGCATTGGAAATAAATATGCCCTGCGAGGTTGTCGCTTAATGTGTTTGGATGTATGAAGTTCACGTGTTTCCCTAGATTTGCAGCCATATTACTTGATAATTGACTATGGTAAAGAATCATATATATTAGCTATAGAGGGTGTCAATAAAATCAAGGGTGTTTCCATAAAAAGTATTTTCAAATAGATCCAAAAAATCTAAGCTTTTGAGTTCCTTAATATTGGAAGATATGTTTCATTGTAAATAATTAAATTCATATCTCACTTTTTCAATTCTTTTGGAATATTAAGGGAAAAAGGGATAGCCCCTATAAAATTATTGAGGTTAAAAAAACAGTCTTGTTTAAACTAGTTAAGTTTATAACGTAAATTTCCATCAACTAGATGTCCTTTCTAAAAAACTTGGGGGAAATGTGACCAGTGAATTGGTCAAATGTTATATCCAGTGATAGAATATTGGTGTATTTAAACAAGAGGGATGCAATTTTCATATGAGATGGTTAATAGATAGAATTATATAGTTCTCCTAATTTAGCATGCCCAATTTAGAGGGAACACTCCTATGAAGGTTGTTGCTACCCATATTATGTAGTCCAAAAATGATGTATTATCCAAATAAGCCATAATTGTACATGTTTGATATTGTTAGTGTCCATAGAGAATATCTATATACTATGACACACACCAAAAGTATGTGACATAGAACCTTGGAGTTCCCTTTTTTACCCTCGGGGAAAATCACAATTTTCTATTAGAGAAAGAAAAATACGTGTAGTAGATGCCTATGCGGCATATGCATAAGTTGGGTTGTAGCCATAAAAAAATAGTTATGTACATAAATACTTATATAGGGTGGATTGTAAACAGTTCTGTATTAAGTTATACAAATAAGGCTATATCATGTACTGTTAGGAAAAGACAAAAATATACTACAAAATTAGGGCCTGTTGGCCCTCAGATAGTTTTGGTCTATGTACGGTTGATGATAGTACTAGAAGTGTTCATCACCCCATTGTTCTTTTATGAGCCAAATTACCCTAGACTAGACCGTGGCCTCCTTGGAAAGTTGGTCGCATCCTGATTACATTCCCTGAAAATATGTTCACAAGAAATATATTCAAATTTGGATTTAAATAGCAAGACTTCGTCCAAAATATTTATGAGTGAATGCATATGACACGTAGATGCATTGTTGAACCAGTTAATAATGATTTTTGAATCCCCAAAGATTTGTAGATGTTTGCATTCATGAGCAAGTGCAAAATGGAGAAGGTGACGAAGTGTAATTTGTTCGGTGACATTATTAGTGCCAATTCCCAAACCCATTTGAATGCGATAAATATGGTTTTCAGTTTGGTGTAACAGAATACCCCACCCGCATCCATGTTCCTGTGCAACTCCATCAAAAACATCCCATGACATATTGTGATTTATGACTTTAGTGGTCATTGTCCGGATAGTGGATGTATTGTCATAATTTGGAATTTCATGGTAAGCATTTAAGATGCAAGTAATAGATATAGGCTAGCATATTGCTCTATCCCTGAAGATATATCCATTCTGATTTAGCTATATGGTCCAGCTCATAATCAGTGGTAAACAATGATGTTTTTGGTTTGATGTCCTCGACATCCAGTGATTCCATGCTTCCATGATGGTGTTTCCAATCTATTGATCAGTAATGGAGAGGGATGTGAGCACTTGTGACCATAAGTCAACTACGGTAGGACAGTAAAGAAAAATATGGTTGTTTGATTCTTCAGCCTGTTTGCACAAAACACACCAAGAAGGGCCGTGAAATGACCTATGCATTAGATTGGTCCATGTAGGCATTTTTTTCTTTAATATGTTCCACATTAGTAACTTGGTACGAGGAGGGGCTTTGAGCTTCCATAAATATCGCCACCAATCTATGAGTACATGTGGGGTGAATGAGGCTTGGATGACAGATATCCTTCTTTGGGAGTATATTTTCCATGCCTAACATGTGCCCAAATGAGTTCATCAGCCCCCTCCTTCATGCACACGTGTGATTCTAACAGAGATTTTGTGTAATCATCCCATGGTCGGTGCCATTGTTTTGGGATACCTAATAAACTGCCGATTTCCATGCTTGAGTGAAAATGGTAGTATTCTCCATATCAGCAATGGTTGTGAGCCTGAGAATGTCATTGTGCTTGAGGAATTGTATGAGGTCAGGTGGGACTCAGCACATATTACCACAACATTTCCACGGGTCTATGCCAATCCACACCGATTGACCATCACTTATGCACCAGACTAGTCCATTCCTAATGGTGGGTAGAGCATGAAGTACAACTCTCCATATTGAAGAAATACCCAATTTGTGCCAGGTTGGGAGCCGAATACAATCCATGATCTGTAATGGCCAAATGTATTTGTAATGCACCACCTCTATCCATAGACTATGAGATGTAAGGATTAGCCAACCCATCTTAGTAGCTAGATCATGGAAAAAAGCTGGTAGGTATTTTAATCCCCATCTGCCCCACTATTTTGGTAGTGCGATTTGGGCCCATCTCACCCAAGAAAAAGGTCTCCCTTCCTTGTTTCTGTTCCAAATGAATCTGTAGCATAATTTTTGTATCCAAACGAGGATTCTTTTTGGGATCCAAGCTAATGACATCTAATACACTCGCATTGCCTCCAGTATCGATTTGATGAGGACAAGTCTCCCTGCTCTTGATAGAAACCTATGGTTACAGTTGAGGAGTCTCTTTTCGATCCTGGCCACTAGCCATATCCAATCTGAAATTTTGTAACCATGAGGTTTAATCTAGAAGCCAAGATATTTAAGACCAGCCTTGCAATATTTGAAAGGGAAATTTCTCAGAGGCTATCTGCATTTCTTGTAGTGAGCAAGCTGAGAAAGTGATAGTGGATTTCATCCTATTGGACTCCATACCTGTAGCAGCTGAAAAAAGCAACATAATATCATGGAAAACAGAGGAGTCTTGGATAATACCATTCAGAAAAATAAGCACATCATCCACAAAAAGGAGGTGGGTGATAGTACAATGTTCAGTGATCTTCAAACGAAGTATACTCCCCTCCCTTCTGGCCTGATGAATGAGTTTGTTGAGTCCCTCCATAACTAGGAGAAAAAGGAGAGAGGATAAAGGGAAACCTTGCCTGAGCCCATGCTCTGCATGAAATAAATAGGAAGTAAAGCCATTAATGAGAACACTGAATGAAGCTATTATGATACAACTCATGATCCAGGTGATGAAGGGTAAGGGGAAGCCCAAATGAGTAAGAAATTATAATGTATAGCCAGCTGACCCGATCAAAAGCCTTGGATAGGTCAATTTTGAGAATGGCCCTGGTTGAAGGGAAAGTACCCCTAGGGTCCTTTGGGCTAAGACCCTACCAGACTGAAAATTGCTTATTCAAAGAAACACACACACAGCCATTATCTTTACTTTAAGAAAATTCTAATGTTAAGGGTACGTACCTAAGGTCCTACGTTCGAGAAGGCCTTTAGGGTCCAAACCCTTCTTGGAGTTCCCTTCTTCTTCCTTTGACCTGTAAAACAAACAAATCAAAGAACACAATAGTACATGGACAAATACTTATATATAAACCATCTTCATGCTATAAAGTTAGTTATAAAAATCTTTAAGTAACCACTTCCATAAGAATTCAAAACAAGAATCTCATAAGCATAAAGAAAGATTGTTTCGGGAACCAAGACGAGTTTCTTTATATATAAAGGCAAGTAAAGTACATATAACGGAAAGATATCACCTGAAACACCTTCAACAGGCTCCAAGAAAAGCTTCCTCCCAGATTCGTTCCAGCCTCAAGCCTCCAACAAGAGCTCCTTCCAAGTCTTACTCAATGATGACATAAAGGATGAATGATCACCAATACACATGGAAACAAGGGTTTCCTATGCAAAATGGGGAAGTGCAGAAAGCACCAAGGACTTCAGACCTGGTCTAAGGGGAAAATCTCAGCATAATAATCTTGCTCTCTTTTCTCTCTCCTTAGGCCTTCCCTTTGATGTCTTTTTATACCATCTCCAAAGTAGTTTTTTAGTTAGGAGTTGGTTGGGAACAGTTGGGCCACAGGCACTAACAGGTGATCAGCAGGTAAAACCCGCGATCTCCGCCCGAAAATAAGGAATTATTTATTTTTTTAAGTGTTTTAATACATACACGCGGGTTGGGTATACACAGACCCGCGTGTACATGCGTTTAACTCAGGGCAATGTCGCGTATAGGGAATAAAACACTGTTTTTTAAATTTTAGGACCAGGTCTGGAAGGAGGGGTTGCCCTAGGCCATGAGTGCAGCATCACAAACCATAAGAGTGAGATTTGGAGCTATAACAGATGCCCCCTAATGTATGAGGTCAGAAGGGGAACATGATGGCCGAAATATATTATGTAAGTACATGGAAAGGAACTCTGTCGAAAAACCGAGGACTGCACCAGAATTCAGCCTGCCAAGCCACCAAAAGGAGATCAGAAAGAAACACTGTCTGAGGTGGGCATACCCATGCTCAGGAAAAGTAAAGCATGTCCACATATCAAGTAAAAGCGGATCCACTAAGTATACAAGTATAAATGACTGGAAGATACATAATGGATCATCTGATCATAATGAGTAAGTACATGTCTAAATATCACATATAAGACTGTCAATGATGCTGAAAGATGCAACGGATCACTGATATCAAAGACTGATCCCAAAAGGTACCAACTGAACATGATGGAATAGGATGGTACTACACTGCAAACTCAGGTGCCAGCATATAGAATGTCGCCATGACTGACTGCAACATATAAGGTGGAGTGGTATCAACTAGCAGCAACAGGAGCAATTGTCAAGTGAACCAATGAATGCTGATACAACCTGAGGTCTTCACCGACCGCCGTGGTACATTTCTACACCATGGGAATAAATGATCTGAAGTCGACCATGTGAGAAATCGTTTGATTACCGGTCATTGATGTATACCGTTAACAAACGCGAGACTACTCACCGATAATGATAATGAGCGTCAAGGTACCTAGTACAATCTAACAAGTGTGAAGAGATGAGCTGAAGTCGAACACCTGTAAGAATCTATCGTTCAGGAGACAATGATGGTTTCCCACTATCGATAGCGAAGGATCTGCCACTAATGACTGCAAACCCCAAGGTACTGCCAAGTGGACTCTAGATCTTTGCCCCATAGCAATGAGTCGGAGTCGATAGGGAAAGATCCGCTAGAAGGAAGGCATTAAGGCATCCTCCATCAATCTAGCGCGAGTGTAACCCGTAAGCCAATAATGTCGAAGGAATTGGATGAAAAAGATGTAGTAACCAAACCGAAGTACGTTTCCGGCGTACACAAGATGTGGCTAGCGCACGACAGAAACCCTCTGAACCAACCAATAATGAAAGCTGACACAGAGGCGAGGTATCCACCAATAGGGTCAAATGGAAACCAAGGTACTGCACGAATCCCAATGTGTGATAATGTATGCTGATGTCGAATACAAGGGAAACCACTAAGTCAAAGACCCATGATACGGATCGATGCTGAGCACAACGTGACCTATCAATAATGAAAATAGGGCCAGGGTGCGGCTCTAGGCCTATCCTCAGAGCAAGGTGTCGTCATCGATAAGGACAAGACCCGCCAGCAAGAAGTCAATGGGGACCTTCTCAAACCGGCATGAGTAAAGGACCAATATAACTGATGTGATGATAGACATGACACTGACAACCAGGGATGGCCGACTGAAAAATGAGTCAAGAGACACCGCAGAAAGGCCAACTCAGGCTAACTTCCCTTGAACAAAAGCACGACTCAATGTGACTATGTGGCAGCATATGATGAATCTGTATAAGTTCGTCATGCAGGAGGCACGAACGAACCCTCCATATGATTGGAAGAGATAACCAATCGGGGGAGAACTGACTCGATAACAAGGTTATGGCGTACCTAAGTCAAACTAAATCCCACCCATGCGGAGGAGACTTTGTTTTGAGTGCTTTGTTCAAGGGCGACACGACTGACTCTAGCTGCCAACAATAAATGGAAATAATGTCCCTGTTCCCGCTCTTTTTTGGAATATTTAATTTTTTTGTCTTTTTCTGATAAGCCGGAAAAAGAATAAAAGAATGCTATGGTACAGTGGAAAGAATGAGTGTCGGTGAAACAGATGATCTAGTTCCTGGGAAAGGAACGTTCCTATGCTCAATGCAGGGAGGTGAAAACTGGTCAGTGACACTCAGAGGTATGTTCCTTCCACGGATCTGGGTATGTCAAGCTACAAAAGTCAAAGGTATGCAAGGTTGATTTTGCAGATGTCATGGTCAAAAGTTGGCTTAAACACGAGTCCAAGTGAAGCTGGCTCTAGGCCAAAAGGTGCAAATTGTCAACATGCAATGCAGAAGTACAACTCGACACACATAGGAGCCTCTAGGGTATAAGGCCAGAACGAAGCGAAGAAACAAAGAGGAATGAGTCTTCAACGCATAAGTCATGGTGGGACTACAGAGGACTCCTGAGCCTACTCAAAACGAAGCAGCATGGGCAACAAATGTCAGTGAGGTGCTAACTAGGATGCCCATGTAAAGGATGGCTCTACCATCATGTCATGATTTAAAGAATCGGCGAGTGAAAATGGCTAACGAACCATAACACGATGGGATCGACCCTATGGCAGATGTATCGGTCAAATGGAGGCTAGTATGCATAATGCAATGGAAAAATGGTGTCCCTAACCTATATGCCAGTGAGAACACGATACCTGCCATGACAGGTCAGCAGTCATGGAACCATCTCGAACTGTCGAAAAAATGTCCAAAATGTCCTGAAAAACAACCCAATCTCGACATTCCAAGCTCCCAAGTTAAAAGTGACATGAGACCAAACAAAATAAAATTTTGAAAAAATTTTGCATTTTCAAAACTTATAAAAAGAAATTTTGGACTTACCATTTTCACCGTTTGACTTGGAGAGCAAAAATTGTGGAGCAAAAGGAGCAAACTTCCCTGCGACTTTTTCAACCGTTCAAACTTGCCGAAAACTTCCAGGTAAGCACTAAACTTGTCTTGCAATCAATTGTGATAGTTTTTAGGAAGTTTAATTAATGTTTTACCGTTGGATTTTTGCAAAAAATTCATTTGCGGCGTACACGCAGGTTGGCTATATAGAACTCACGTATACGACGGCCCTACACGCGACTGTATACAAAGGAACCCGCGTGTGCGCAGCAAACTAATTTTATACACAAAACTAACGGATGAAAATGATTTTTTCTTCCAGGATGACTCTCACATGGCGTGAAAGAGAGCACTCAGCCGTGGATAATGAAGTCATGGGCAATGATGAAGCATTAAATGCTTTACGGGGATGCGGATTGCTTAAATTCTATAAATTGCCAAATATGAAAGAAAACACGCGTATGCTCGAGAGGCTCATTGATTATTGGGATGTCGATGAGGAAGCATTCATCATTGATCAGATGCCACTCAGGGTAGAAGTGGAAGATATATATATTTTATCACGGGCCTTTCCCGAAGGGGAGAGGTAGTACATTCCCGGGGCAGGACAAGGAATAGCCTCAGTGTAGATGACTATGTAGAGATTTACTGCCCGGGTCACCGAAAGGTCGGGAGCCAGATCTCTATCCCAGCTGTGGCGAGTTTGTCACTCAAGATAATTTTGTTCACCATAGGTCGGGTGAATGGATCATCCTCACTGCATCAGGCATCATGAGTAAACATGAGCGTGGCAGTGGACTGTCTCACCACTGTGTCTGACTGGTGTACTCCTCTACTGGCCAACATGAAGGAACAACTCACTTCTATCCGGAGGGGACAAACCAAGAACTTTGGGTTCGGAACCATCTTGTGCACTTTCTTCTTCGAGAAGGTTCCCGCACTCCGTCCCAGGGTAGCAGTTTCCATCAGTAGTCCATGTGATCCACGCATGGGCCGGTGGGTTGACTTGATGAAATGTCTGGGGGGTGGGGAAGTCCCAAGGAATGCATTCGACGATGATTTCTTTACCTGGTGGGAGCAGTAGATCATCGTCGTGGATGATTACCCCTATGCTGGGCTGGATTTCCGAGGAGATCCTGATCTAGTGTTACCACCGGATGCAGCATGGGGCGATATTGGTAAGATTTTTTATTTTTATGATTTTTTTTGGATTTTTCAAATATAATGATGAATTTTGAAAAATATTTTTTGATGAGATTCAAATGACTAATATGATGATCATGTTCCAGACATTGGGCCTGTATGACCAGATGGATTCCTGCGGCATGGACGGCGTGGCCGAGGAGCCGAAGAGGCGGCTGCCAAAAATGAACGGACCCTAAACAACGTCCAGCGACACTTGGCGAGACTGAGCCGCCAGGTATCGATGGCCGTGATAGAGGATCTTCCTCCAGATATGCAGCGTCATGTGGTTGGGATTCCATGTGACTGGGTTCGCATCTTTCGGCGCGTGGCCAATGCTATAGTGACATATTTAGATGCTCATCCTGAGCCGAGGCGTTAGATATGCCTGACATGATTATGGGCATTTGAGTCCCAATTTTGTATATTTTTGGACACACATATGTACACTCGAGATGCTTTATGATATATATATATATATATATATATATATATATATATATATATATATATATATATATATATATATATATATATATATATATATATATATATATATACAGTTTGACTTTTTGATGCATGATTTTATGATGATGAATGATTGATATGCCAGTCTAATGCTTGATTAGCGATAGAATAAGCTAACCAATTTTGAGATCTTGGAATGTGCAAATAATTAATGTAAATAAATGATCTTTGCAATAGCCTCACTCTTAAATATTGGCGATATAATAATGGATCTCTAACCCGATAAATGTTATTTAATTGAGACACTATCAATTGAGAATCAAGATATACTACCAACGAGTCGATCCCATGAGAGATTGCTTCGGATAATAAATTGATAACAGTTGTATACTCGGCCATATTGTTTGAAGCAGGACCGATACACACGCCTCTCGATACCATCAATTGACCAGTTGAATAATAAAGTACCCAAGCTACGGAAGCAAGATTCCGAGTGTGCCGACTAGCACCATCGGCGAACCCAAAATAAACCAAATCATCCATCAACACCTGCCAAAGCAGACCAAAAAGTGCTGATATCAAAAAATGCTCGATAATATATGTACAAATATACATAAAATACAAAGAAGTCATTGCCTGGTAAAACTAAGCAAAATACTTCTTTAGGTAGAGCCCATTTCGGGGCTCCGCCAGCTTGTTTCCTTCGAAATCAATTAACTCATACGATCCTTTTTCTAACACTCGTTTAATAATGAAAGGACCGTACCACATAGGCTTGAATTTGCCTGCCCCCAAGGCGTCCTTATCCTAGTCATAGACCAAGACAAGGTCACCTTCAGAAAAGACTCGAGGACGGACAGACTTATCGTACTGTGTTTTGACCCTTTTCTTATGGGCCTCGTTCATCGTGGTGGCATCTCGACGCTGCTCATCGAGATGTTCCAAGTGAACTAGGCGCTCCTCGAGACTCGAAGTCTCAAGAAGAAGCTCAACAGCCAACTTCAGAGATGGGATTTCACATTCGACCGGAAAGATAGATTCCATCCCGTAAACCAACTGAAAAGGAATAAACCAGTAGCCGTTTTGACGGAGGTTCGATATGCCCAAAGAGCCGAATACAACATAATGTGCCAATTGGACCGATTTTTATCGATTGTCCATTGGAGTATCGTCTTAAGAGTTTTATTGACCGCCTCGACCTATCCATTGGCCTGAGGATAGTAAGGGGACGAATGCTCCTGACGCAATCCTAATTTAAGAGCCAATTCGGACACTAGCTGATTTTGGAAATGACTGCCATGGTCAGTGACAATCTCTCTTGGGATACCGAATCTTGAGATAACCTGATTGAAAAGAAACAAAGCTGCCGTGTCACTGTCGTTCTTATAAGTAGGCATAGCCTTGGCCCACTTCGTGAAGTAGTCTACATCCATGATAATGTACTTGTGATTCGCCGCTGAAGGTGGATTACAAGTCGTAAAATCAACACCCCACTTAGTGAAGGGACCGACAGTGACAACGGGAAAAAGGGGAGTTGGATGCGCGCGCATCTTGCGAGTAAAAATTTGACACGGGTGACAGCGTTTGACCGCTTCCACACAGTCCTTAAAGAGTGAAGGCCAAAAATAGCCGGCACGTAAGATGCACTGGGCTGTAGCAAGCCCTGATAGATGACCACCACAAGCTCCACTGTGGAAATCATTAAGCACAGACTCTGCTTCCTCTAAGGTTAAAAAACGTCGAAGAATTGAATCAACCCCTCGACGGTATAATGTTTCACCATAGTTTTTAGCCAGGTGACGTAATTTGCGACGTTCATCCCTGGAGAAAGTAGAGGGAAACTTCGAAGTCTGGAGATAAACAATGATATCTCCATACCAAGGGTCTTGTGAAGAGATGAGGAATATATGTTCGTCGGGTAAACTTTCCTCATAAAAAATATCCTCTCCACAAGGAAGCTCAGAAATTAGCTCCGCGAAGACCATAGATTTCTTAGACTTGGCGGAAAAGAACTCGAGATCGAATTCTTGTAAAATGACTATCCATCTATTATATTTGCCCCCAATCACTCACCTACTGAGGACAAATTGAAATGGATTGACCGCCACTAAGACAAAATTTTTGCGTAGCAAAATATAATGACGGAGCCTCTGGACAGCATGGACAGCTGCCAAGGCCAACTTCTCAACCGGAGAATAGCGGAGTTCAGGGCCTATTAAGCCTCGGCTCAAATAATAAATCACGTGCTCGACAAGAGCATCGTCCTCCTGAACTAGAACCATACCAATGGTAGATTCTGCTGCAGTGAGATATAAAAGGAAGTCTCTACCATAATCCAGTGGACTCAAAAGCGGGGCAGAGACTAATGCATTTTTCAAAGCATCAAACGACAGCTGCGCAAAGTCGTCCCATACAAATGGAACTCCTTTCTGTAGCAAATGCATGAACCCTTTAGTGATCTCGGCATAGTTTGATATAAACCTTCTGAAGAAATTAGCCTTCCCTTGAAGACTTTGAAGTTGACGAATTGAAGATGGGGGAGGCAACTGAATTATTGCCTCAACCTTGAAGGGATCAACCCGAATCCCTTCATTGGAAACAATAAACCCTAACAGCCAACCGGATGTAACCGCGAAAACGCACTTGTTGGGATTCAACCGGATCTTGTAAAAACGACATCGCTCAAAGACTAATCGAAGATGACTAGGATGGTCAGTTCTCTTTCGAGAACGAGCAGCGAGATCATCCAAGTATGCCTCGATGACATGTTTTATGTCATGGAAAGCATATGACATGGCCCGCTGAAAAGTAGCTCCAGCATTTTTAAGACCAAAAGGCATCTTTCGATATGCAAAGGTACCCCAGGGACATATGAAGGCTGTCTTATGTTGGTCTTCAGGACAGATAGAGATTTGATTATAACCCGAAAAACCGTCCATGAAGGAAAAAATTTCATTACCCGCACACTCGTCGATAATCTGATCAATGAATGGCGTGGGGTAATTGTCTTTCGGACAAGCCTTGTTTAAGTCCCTAAAATCGATGCATACTCGGATTGTTCCTTGCTTTTTGTCCACAGGGACTGGATTAGAAACCCAATCCGTAAGAGGAACAGGGTATATAAAACCCTCCCTTAGCAGCTTTTCAACCTCAGCTTTGATAGCCGCTGCTTTCCTAGGGTTAACCGACCGAAGCCTTTGACGAATCGGTTTTGCATTTTCATACGTCTTGATCTCATGTTGGACTATAGAAGGATCAATGCCGGGCATTTCCTCATAAGACCAAGCAAATACATCATGATATTCCTTGAATAGGTCGGTATAAATTTGAATTTCTTCAGGGGAACACTCAATTCCGATGAAGATATTCTCGATGATGTTAGGGTCCCTAGAGATGTTGATGGGTATCGTTTTTGAAATTACCGACATATCACCTTCGGCGCGAATGTGTGCTGGAGCCAAAGGGTTCGACACCATATCAACATCACTAGTACAAAGCTCGGAAAACCTAGATTCCACTTCCTACAAAGGAGGAAGAAGGTACAAACGATGGTGTAAGTCTTCCCAAGGTTGATCTATACCCATCATTGCTTCAAGGATTTCTTCTTCAGAAGGTAAAATTGAATCCAAGCAATCCAAGGTAGAGATAGAATCTAGGCTCCAGGTTGGGGCCACATGACCATCCAACTCTTCTTCAGAAAAAGGAGTGCAATGGTTATCTGCAGAGTCTACGATAGACTGATATCTAAGCTCAGCTGCAGATATATGAAACTCCATTCCATTAACTTGTCCTTCAACTAATGTGGTCGTAGGTGAAGGCAAGGTCCAAGGGTCGGAAAAATAATGAGTTCGGAAGAAATATTCTCGAGGAGACTCCTTGGATGATGAAATAGCATTGATTCTTGCAAAAGGAGAGGGAAGATCAAACGTACCCATCAATGAGGAATACATCCCTACTCCTAAATTCTGAGTCGGCGGGCGAGCATTATCCACCAAAGGAACAGGAGAGTCAGAGGTTGCCTGAGGATCGATTGGGGAATAGTCCAATTGATCAACCTTAACGATTTTCCCCTCATGAGGAAAGCAAATGACACGAAACAGAGTCGACACGACGGCTTCCATCTCGTACAACCAGTTCCTTCCTAATAGGAGATTATAGTCTAGGCTAGCATCTACAACTTCAACTTCGATATTAACGAACTTCCCTCCAACACATATAGGAAAGGCCAGGATAATCCCATGCGGCTTGTGAGAATGACCATCAAATGCAGTTAAGACGGTCGGTGAAGGAACAGCTAAAGGTGAACCAATAGCCTTCCAACATGACATCGACATGACACATGTGGAAGCTCCTTCATCTATAACGGTGCGAAAAATATTGATTTTCCGGTATGTAGACTTTATCTGAAAAGCCATATGATGAGGGAGTCTCTTTTTGACATTTGACATGTCAAAAGAGAGCACTAAAGAGTTGGCTGGATCGACTGCTCCAATGGCGGAGAGTAAAGCTCTTCTTTGAGACGGACACGACTGGAGAACCTCCAAAGCGGACATAGCACATGGGCTTTGAGCCAGATCCTCCACAATGGAGTAATTTTGGGCGGCCCTAGCATTAGGGTTAATCGTCGCGCATTTGGCGGAACCTTTCGGTATCCTAGGTATAGTCTCAACAGGGGGCCGCTTAATATGAAGGTCATTACCTCCGGGAACAGTTTTATCCTTAGATGTTTCGGCTTCACCATAATCACGTGACCGAGTAGTCACATGGACATTTGAACCCATCATAAAAACATTTGATGCTTTTTCCCCTTCCTGGTTGCCCCCTGAGGAGGTCCCAGGATTCGAACTCGCGCCAGCAAGAAGTTGCTGCCCTTGGGGAAGCGGTTTAGTTAACACAACTTGCGAACTAGAAGTCCCTTGCTGTCCTAACAAGCGCTGAGCGTCTTCAATTCTAGGGCAAAGATGAGTTAGATGGTCTCCACTGCATAACTTGCAAGGAAACTTAACTTTCTTTCTCGGCTCACCTTTACCACCACCAGCGTTATTGCCAGATTTATTTGCATCGGCCTTCCTATCCGAGTTCTTCTTCTTACCACATCCTTTCTTTTTCCCATTGGAATTTTGATTTCCTTTGGGGTTATCAGATTGGACGGCGTTAATTGAAGAAGTTTGGGAAGTGGGAGGATTAGACAATGTGACTTGGTTGTTAGAAGCAGTTTGTAATGACAACTGTTGCAATTGATTCAACAAGTTCACTATAGTCGAGTCTACTGACCCAATGATACCATCCACGTGCGGACCTGGCTTTGGCTTAGCTAAATCAACCTTAGATCCAGGAGCATGGCAAGTACTTTTGGAGGATCCTAGACTGAGAGTAAATCAGTTCTAACTGCTGGGCCCTGAAAATGGCTTGCTCCTCAGAATAGACCCCAGACATGGAGACATCCTTGGAGATCTCGGGTTGCAAAGACTTCAAAAACCACTCTAGACGGTACTCCGGAGGGATTTCGGCTTTAATGAGCCTCTTTCTCCGTCTCCATTCCTGAATGTGATCAGAAATGTGGGTTGCCTTATCCTGACGAAAGGTGGCCAGAAGTTCAGTTCCGGCATCATAGCGGACAGGCAACTAGAAGTGATTTAAGAAGATATTGGCTAAGTCAACGAACGATGTAAAGCTGCCCCCTGGCAACTCTATATACCATTTAGCTGCATTACCAGTCAAGGTGCGTTGAAAGAGTCTCAACCTAATCGAATCCTCGATGAGGGAGTTGGATGAGCACCACAAATGGAATGTGGTTACATGGTCGCCCGGATCTTCGCCACTCTTCCCTTCGAATTTCGATATATCCGAAGGGAGTTTAGTTGGGACCGGAGGCCAGGCCGGATTGTATCTGATAGGGTCATTCGTTAGCTTAGTGAGATCTGGCAAGTTTAACATTGCCAGAAACAGAAGCCTAGGAGGACCTAGGGGATTCCACCCAGACTGGGTAGAACTCCCAAAGTTCTGAAAAGATTGTCCTGGGATTTGGGAGGCACCAGGCTGCCCGAAGTGACCAGTAGAACCGGCTGAACCAAAAGGCAAGCCTTGTGGTCCAGCAAAATTCAGAGTTTGACCAACTCCTGCCGTATAACATCCATAGCCCGCAAAGTTTCCTCCTAAAGAATGGTAAGGAGTTGATAACCCCTAATATGGGTTCCAAGCCGAAGCAAGGGGAGGAATACTTTGAAACATGCTAACCGTGGAGTACGGCCTACTTCCTTGTTGGTCGATAAATGGATTCGCAGTTCCTGCGCTACTAACCCCAGGGTTATTCCAACCTTGGAAAGGATTGCTGCTTTGTCCTACTGAAGAAAAAGGCATGGATCCTACCGTCGGGTTGGAATGTGTTAGAAAATTATATATTACGGAGCAATGGAACACATAAAATATTGCAGAAATATAAACACAGAAAACGCACAAAACAAGAGAGACACAGATATACGTGGTTAACCCAGTTTGGGCTACGTCCACCCCGAACAGCCAATCCTTCCTTTCTATTATCCAGCAAAATGAAGAGACACAACCTACAGAAAATCCGCTGTAATATCCTCTGTTTTCTCTCACAGTCTCACCTCTCTGTTTCTCGCTCACAGAATACACATCTATCACACAGCCTCAAATACAATACCCTCATACAAAGAGAGGGGTTGCCTTCTAGGGCAAAAAACCCTAAACTAAACATAAGTTCTACCGTCAAATCATCCGCCTAATGAACGGCCCAGATTGACTAGAAATTACTATACTTTTACAAGGCAATTTTACAGCTGTTTTTAGCTTCAGGGGCGGCGCCCCCGAAACCCCCCCGCCAGGGGGGGGCTCCCAAAGGTCGCAGCCGCCCCCCCCTGGACCCCCCCTGCAGCGAATATTTTACGGGCGGCGTTGCCGCCCCCATTTCGAACTGGGGTCCTATGTGGCGATACCTTTGAATATAGAAGATAATCAGGCTCCACACCCAACAATCTCCCACTTGGAGACTGATTGTAGCAACTCCACCGCTGCTCCATTTGCTGGACAATGACTCCTCTTTGGACCTGGATGTTTCTCATCTTCATCGGCATCCTTGAATACCAACTGAAACTGAGCATATTCTCAGTTTCTCCCTGGTTACAACTTTTGTTAGCATATCTGCAGGATTCTGGCTAGTGTGTATCTTTTCCAGCTTCAACTCTCCATCTTCCAACACTGATCATATGAAATGATACTTGAGTTGTATGTGTTTAGTCCTGGAATGAAACACTGAGTTCTTTGCAAGATGAATGGCACTTTGGCTATCACTGTATAACGTGCCCATATCATGCTCCTTACCCAATTCACCCATAAACCTTTGTAACCAAATCATTTCTTTACTAGCCTCTGTAGCAGCAACATACTCTGCTTCTGTTGTTGAAAGTGCAACAACACTTTGGATTTTTGAAACCCAACTGACAGTTGTTCCTCCAACAGTAAATACATATCCTGTAGTGCTCCTCCTGTTATCTCTGTCACCTGCCATATCTGCATCAACATATCCTTGTAGGGAGATGTTTGAACCACCAAAGCATAATGCTTGATTTGTGGTACCTTTCAAATATCTGAGAATCCATTTCACTGCCATCCAATGTTCCTTTCCTGGATTGTTCATGTACCTGCTTACAACTCCCACTGCATGTGCAATATCAGGCCTTGTGCAGACCATTGCATACATTAAGCTTCCAACTGCTGATGCATATGGAACTTTAGACATATAATCCATGTCTTCTTGGGTCTTTGGGCACATTTCCTTGCTAAGTTTGAAATGGCTAGAAAAAGGTGTACTAACTGGTTTTGCATTGTGCATGTTAAATCTTTTCAACACCTTTTGTATGTACTCATTCTGAGACAATGTTAATTTACGATTTTTCCTGTCTCTAGTTATTCTCATACCAAGGATTTGTTTCGCAGCTCCCAAATCCTTCATTGCAAATGAATTTGCCAATTTTCTTTTGAGCACATTTATTTCCTGCATGTTAGATCCTGCAACAAGCATGTCATCTACATACAGTAACAATATAATATAGCTTCCATCATTTTGTTTTTTCAAATAAACACAATGATCAAAGTGACATCTAGTATAACCTTGTTCAGACATAAACTTGTCAAATTTTAGATACCACTGCCTTGGAGCCTGTTTTAAGCCATACAAGCTCTTCTTCAACCTACACACTAGTTTCTCCTTCCCTTTCACCTCATATCCTTGTGGCTGCTGCATATATATCTCTTCCTCCAAATCCCCATGGAGAAAGGTTGTCTTTACATCTAACTGCTCAAGATGCAAATCTTCAGCTGCTACAAGACTTAAAATAGTTCTGATTGAAGTCATTTTAACAACAGGAGAAAATATTTCATCAAAATCAATACCTTTCTTCTGTGCAAACCCCTTCACCACAAGTCTAGCTTTATACCTCTGTTTTCCTCCATCTTCTTCCTTCAGCCTGTAAACCCATTTATTCTTCAATGTAGTTTTTCCTACAGGCAACCTAACTAAATCCCAAGTCTGGTTATGAATTAAGGAGTCCATCTCTTCTTCCATGTCTACCTCCCACTTCTTCTTGCTTTCAACCTGCATTGCTTCTTCATAACATTCGAGTTCACCGGAATCAGTGAACAATAAATAATATAATGAAGGAGAGTATCGTTCAGGGGGTCTACCTATCTTGGTAGATCTTCTAACACCACTTTCAGGTGTTTGGGGTGCCTGTTTCTGTTGTGGTGGTTGTTGTTGTTGTGGTTGTTGATTATTATTATTTTCAGGCACCTTTAATTTTTCAGTGATTTCATCAAGAACTGCGTATTCCTTGTTTTCCTTTTCCTGTTTCTTTTCCTGCAACTGATTCTTGTACAAGATCTTTTCATTGAATATTACATCTCTGCTCCTAATGATTTTGTGATTTTCTTAATCATATAAGCGATAACCAAAATCATTAACACCATATCCAATAAAGGTACATTTCTTTGACTTTGCCTCAAGCTTTGTTCTATTTTCTTTATCAATATGGACAAAGGCCTCACAACCAAAAGGCTTTAAAATAGAGTAGTTTACCTTTTTACCTGTCCATGCTTCCTCTGGAACACCACCATCCAAGGAACTTGAAGGCCCTTTGTTTATTAGATAAACAACAGTATCTACAGCATCTACCCAAAACTGTAAAGGCAATCCTGCATGCAATCTCATGCACCTTGCACGCTCCATGATTGTTCTGTTCATCCTTTCTGACACACCATTTTCTTGTGGTGTTCTTGGAACTGTCTTCTCTCTGCGAATTCCATGCTCTGAACAGTACCTATCAAACTCTTTGCTGCAATATTCACCTCCATTGTCTGATCTAAGACACTTCAATTTCTTTCCTGTCTCAATCTCAACCAAAGCTTTCCATTTCTTGAAAGTATCAAATACATCAGATTTATTCTTAATACAATAAATCCAAGTTTTTCTAGTTGCATCATCAATAAAAGTAACATAATAATGAGAGCCACCGAGAGATGATACCTGAGCAGGTCCCCATACATCTGTATGCACAAGCTCTAATTTTTCGTTCTTCTTTTCTTTCCCAACTCTGAGAAATCTGACTCTCTTCTGTTTTCCATAAATGCAGTTCTCACAGAAGTCCAAATCAACATTCTTCAAACCCGGCAACAAATTCCTTGAGTGAAGAATCTTCATCCCCTTTTCACTCATGTGTCCGAGCCTATGATGCCATAATGCTGCATCTGCTCCTCTGGAAGTTAAAGCATTAACAAAGTTAGAAATACCATTGCATAAATACAATGTACCAACCTTTTTGCCTTTTTCTATTACCGGGGCTCCTTTAGTGACCTTCCAAGCTTTATCTGTGAAAGTTGTCACACAACCTTCACTGCCTAACTGCCCTGTTGAAATCAAATTTTTCTTTAGATCTGGAACATGCCTTACCTCCTTTAATAGCCATTGGTTTCCATTCTGCTGTTTTACAAGAACCTTACCCATTCCAACAATTTTACAGGGTTTATCATCACCTAGATGAACTTGTCCAAAATCTCCTTGAACATAGTCATGAAAGTATTTCTTATCAGGTGTGGCATGGAATGAAGCCCCTGAATCTACCACCCAAGAATCAATAATATTTTCGAAAGAAAGAATCAAAGCATCTTGTAACACCTCACCTGTCACATTTGCTTCATGATTGTTTTCTTGCTGTGCATCTCCTTCTTTTCCCTTCCAAGATCTACAGTCTTTCTTTAGGTGTCCTTTCTTTCCACATTTCCAGCACACTATCCCCGATCTGGACTTGGATCTGCCTTTCCTTGATTTACTGCGATATCCTGAGCTCTTTCCTCTTTCCATTTTTCTTCCTCTAGACTCGGCACTCAAAGCATTTCCCGATGTCTCAGCGGAGCTTTTCCGTCGCATTTCCTCGCTAAGGATAGCACCGACAACATCATCAAACTTTAAAGTAATAGGTCCAGAAACGGAGTTACTAATGGCCATTACCAAACCATTCCAACTTTCTGGTAATGAGCACAAGAATAAAAGAGCTCTAACTTCATCATCAAAGTTTACCCCTACAGAACTTAACTGACTTGTAACTGTATTAAAATCATTTAAATGGTTTGCAACAGATCCACCTTCCCACATATTCATATTAAATAACCGTTTCATAAGAAATACCTTGTTTGAGGCCGAAGGTTTTTCATATAGTTTCGACAATGTCTGCATCAAACCCTCTGTCGTGGTTTCCTTGGAAATGTTGAAGGCGACTGACGCAGCAAGGCATAACCGTATTGTTCCGAGTGCCTTTCTATCGAGAAGGTTCCATTCTTCGTCTTTCATACCCGTCGGCATCTTTGCTTTTCCGCCCAATGGTAGGTATAGATCTTTCTGATACAGATAATCTTCCATTTGCATCTTCCACAGCGAGAAGTTTTGGCCATTAAATTTCTCGACCCTAAACTTACCATCTTCCGCCATTGCTCCCACTCGAACCAGGAACCCTTCTTTCCTGCGAGTTTATCAGCCAAATAGACCTTCGGCTCTGATACCAGTTGTTAGAAAATTATATATTACGGAGCAATGGAACACATAAAATATTGCAGAAATATAAACACAGAAAACACACAAAACAAGAGAGACACAGATATACGTGGTTCACCCAGTTTGGGCTACGTCCACCCTGAACAGCCAGTCCTTCCTTTCTATTATCCAGCAAAATGAAGAGACACAACCTACAGCAAATCCGTTGTAATATCCTCTGTTTTCTCTCATAGTCTCACCTCTCTGTTTCTCGCTCACATAATACACATCTATCACACAGCCTCAAATACAATACCCTCATACAAAGAGAGGGGTTGCCTTCTAGGGCAAAAAACCCTAAACTAAACATAAGTTCTACCGTCAGATCATCCGCCTAATGAACGGCCCAGATTGACTAGAAATTACTATACTTTTACAAGGCAATTTTACAGCTGTTTTTAGCTTCGGGGGCAGCGCCCCCGAAACCCCCCGCCAGGGGGGGGCTCCCAAAGGTCGCAGCCGCCCCCCCTGGACCCCCCCTGCAGCGAATATTTTACGGGCGGCGTTGCCGCCCCCATTTCGAACTGGGGTCCTATGTGGCGATATCTTTGAATATAGAAGATAATCAGGCTCCACACCCAACAGAATGTGGTATATGACCACTTCCGAAAGGAAAACCCTAGAATGAAGCCGATCCGCCCATCATGGACGTAGCGGCACTAAACGGAACCGATGGAATACCTTGTGATTGGGTGCCAAAAAGGAAGGAACCAGTACTAAAAACATTGGTTTGGGCATTTCCACTCGTGGATGGAATGGAGGTAGAACCTATTAAAGATGTGCTAGCAAAAGATCTGAACAAGGAAGCAGAGGGGATGGAAATGGTTCCTCCCCCTTGCACTGATGTTGGGGTTTGCATAGTCACAGCACTCGTAGAAGCCATGCTTCCAGTAGTGATCATGAATGGTAAGCGCGTAGCGTAACCTAGACTCGATGGTCTATGTGACGGATTCCCAACGTATTGCAATACGTCTGGATAACTAGATGGTAGAGGAGAATTTGGAACCATTAATGATTCTGTAATTTCTTCTACCTCTACGTTATTCTCCGCTTGAAAGCAAACTCGAGAAAGGACTGGAGTATCCCTCTCTTTCTCATAAATGCTAGGCCTTGCTTGGCCGCTAATATCCCCGAGAGGAGGATCAATCCCCGATGCGTCAACCGGCGTGGGACGGACCCCACCAGTAGTATTGCCTCTGCTCCTTCTAGGAGAAGGCTCTAAACTAGGTGGCAAGAGACCACGAAGTCTTTGAGACCATCTTGGAGACCGGTCAAACACTTTGAATTTTTTGTTATGATCTAACTAAAGACTCAAAAAATTAAAAGCTAGGTCAACTAGGAGCACAGAGCACACACTATAAAGTCCCTAAAGATACAGCCAGTCAAACAGCTTCCACATATTTCCGCTCCGTGTGATTAGGACCAGACACCAAAATACGAGAAAGTGAATCAAAAGGGCCTTCCAAAGATAGTCTGGGATGATGAGGGCCCAGTCCTATCAGCGAAGGTATCAGAGGAAGTTACGCTGACCTCCTAACAACAGCCTGCGCCGGTGCAAGCCCCCGAGCTTCGCAAGGGTGCCCTCCAGTAGTAATGTCGAGAGTGATGCAACGTCGACCTCAGGTGCCACGAGATTCCCCTCCGCAGCCACCTATGCAGATCCCTAGGAGAGGCAACTATGGGTACCAACTCGTCGCAGAAGCCAGGCGGAACAGTCGTGAGGTAAGTTTGGACAAGTAGGAGAGGGGGTATCTCTCTTCCCTGTCTTCACAGACCCTCGTGCTTAACTCCCAGATCCGGAGCTTTCCTGGTCTCCCTAACGCTATTGGATTTTCTCTCGTTATTCAGACTCTTACGTTTGACGTTTTATGTGGCCTTGGAGAGTTAACTCTCCACTCGCCTAATCCAAGGCCCTAAAATCCTAAACTTGTTGGTTTAACTGACTAAAACAAAAAAGTTCTAGTGGATTTTAATTTAGCGCTTGATTTTATTAGGCTATTCTTTAAGTCAAAAGGTAATGGTGATGAAACTTGTGGTGTTTTTATGGACGCAAAAGAAATTAATAAAACTTAGCTACATGCACATGCACTTTTTGTTTTCGATGAAGAGCAATTTCTATGAGGTTCAGAGGTACTTCTAATATAAACAAATTTTCCTTTTCTTTTCAGACTCCACACTCACAAAAACTAACAAAACTATATATGCCTAAAAGGAGATGCAAATCTATGCTAATGCAAGAACTATATGTGAATGCAAGATTTAAAGACTACTCTAAAAACAAAGAAGGAAAGTTGTTGCTTTACCAAATTTTGTCTTGCCACTAAAATGCTTAGATAGAAGATGATGTGTTACCAATCATTTCGTCCAAACAATAAAAACAAGTTTTAAGATAAAAAAAAAGCACTTTCACTTCGCAAAAAAGGAAATCAAATGAAAAACAAGTTTAAGAAAGTGAAACTCAAAACTTTCAAAAGATCTTCTTTCAATCAAACCAAAAAGTCTTTTTCAAATGAAAGCTCTCAAAAATACTGACACCAATGATTGATAAATAGGCAACCAAACACTTTCGTGAATTGACACCTTTCAAATGATGAAAACCCAACAAAAATAAATGTGTTTGAAATTGCTCTTGGCAATCAAAAGCAGCAATGAAAGTTCAAAAGATCAAAAGACAAGTTTCAAGAAAATGATAACACACAATTTTCCCGATACAAAGGAGAAAATGGTCACAAAAATGATTTCGTTAAGCAAACAAAAGTGTCATCAAAACAAAATGAACACAAACATTGAATCCAATCTTCCTACTCTACCGAAATAGAGTAGTCAAGATTCTTAAACAGAAATCTTGTGTGTCAAAAATCAATGACGCTTGCAATCAACGAAAACAAGACTAATACTCCTTATAACTAGAGAGAGTTCAGAACAAGATGCCCCCTGTTAAACAAGAGACTGTTACTGGAAAATGACTGCTTGAAACTGACCCAAACCACCAGACAAACATTCAGCAAAAAGAAAATTTATAAATCTTGAAAATTATATGGTATACGCGCCTACAGTGATGTGCAGAATGTGTGTACACGCGACTGTAACTAAGGAAACCTGCGTATACGCGGGTTCACTTAGTGCAACTTGCGTATATACGCTTCTGTAATCCAGAAAAAGAGCGTATCTGAAGTCTTTCAAGAAAAATAAAAAACACAGACTGAAAAAACTGGAAAAGCTTAGAGTTCAAGAACAGATCAGACAGTCAGAGCCAACAAACAGAGGGGCTGAGCCTTGATTGGCTTGAAGACTACCCAAACTAGGAACAACAAGAGTGTTGTCCCCAGCGGAGTCGCCAATTCTGGTTGAAGGGAAAGTACCCCTAGGGTCCTTTGGGCTAAGACCCTACCAGACTGAAAATTGCTTATTCAAAGAAACACACACACAGCCATTATATTTACTTTAAGCAAATTCTAATGTTAAGGGTACGTACCTAAGGTCCTACGTTCGAGAAGGTCTTTAGGGTCCAAACCCTTCTTGGAGTTCCCTTCTTCTTCCTTTGACCTGTAAAACAAACAAATCAAAGAACACAACAATACATGGACAAATACTTATATATAAACCATCTTCATGCTATAAAGTTAGTTATAAAAATCTTTAAGTAACCACTTGCATAAGAATTCAAAACAAGAATCTCATAAGCATAAAGAAAGATTGTTTTGGGAACCAAGACGTGTTTCTTTACATATAAAGGCAAGTAAAGTACATATAACGGAAAGATATCACCTGAAACACCTTCAGCAGGCTCCAAGAAAAGCTTCCTCCCGGATTCGTTCTAGCCTCAAGCCTCCAACAAGAGCTCCATCCAAGTCTTACTCAATGATGACATAAAGGATGAATGATCACCAATACACATGGAAACAAGGGTTTCCTATGCAAAATGGGGGAAGTGCAGAAAGCACCAAGGACTTTATACCTGGTCTAAGGTAAAAATCTCAGCATAATAATCTTGCTCTCTTTTCTCTCTCCCTTAGGCCTTCCCTTTGATGTCTTTTTATACCATCTCCAAAGTAGTTTTTTAGTTAGGAGTTGGTTGGGAACAGTTGGGCCACGGGCACTAACAGGTGATCAGCAGGTAAAACCCACGATCTCCGCCTGAAAATAAGGAATTATTTATTTTTTTAAGTGTTTTAATACATACACGCGGGTTGGGTATACACAGACCCGCGTGTACACGCGTTTAACTCAGGGAAATGTCGCGTATAGGGAATAAAACACTGTTTTTTAAATTTTAGGACCAGGTCTGGAAGGAGGGGTTGCCCTAGGCCATGAGTGCAGCATCACAAACCATAAGAGTGAGATTTGGAGCTATAACAGGCCCCTTTGAGCTTCTTCAACTTGATGGAGTGGAGGGCCTCTTGGGCAGTTCCTACAACTTCATGTATTTGTCGATTATGAAGGAAAGAAAATTGGTCGGGCAGAATATGGTTAGATAGAATGGGCTTTAGATGATTGGTGATAATATTGGCAATAATTTTGTAGAGGTAGTTACAGAGAGAGATGGGTCGAAAGTCATTAAATGAGTTGGGAGACCACTTTAGGGATAAGGGCTATAAAAGTGGAGTTGATAGCCTCGTACATATGTCCAGTAAGTCTACGTTCCTCCACAACATTAAGAAGATCATGTCCAATGGTATCAAAGAAATAAATATAGAATTCAATTTTCCACCCATCCGAGCCAGGGCTCTTATCTTTTTTGAACCATATGATAGTTCTCTCCATTTCTCCCATGGTAACAGGTTTGATAAGGTCATCAGAGTCTTCTTGGTCAACATAACGAGGGAATAGCCCAACTATCCAAACAATTTCAGCTATGGTTGCACCAGGGGGTGCCTTGAACAATTTTTGGAAGTGAGAATTGCCTAGATGGGCCAACTAGTGAAAGGAGGATGCAAACTGTCCATCTTCAGTGGGAATTTTAGAAATAGTATTGTTGGCCCTTCTCCCCTTGGAAAAATTATGAAAGAAATTGGTATTATCATTGGCAGCCTTTAACAATATAGCACAGCTCATAAGTCTCCATGTTTCCTCATGCTCTTTAAGAATCTTGGATCTTTGTGACTCTAAGTGAGTGAGATGAGATTTTGCATCATCCGATATGAATCCTTTACCTTACTCATATAGTAGATCCGTTATCTTTTCTTCTATGGTCATAAGGGAAACATCATCCTGATCTCTTTTTTCCTTGGCCCATTTAATAGTAAGACTCTTGATATCGAGTAAATTTTGACAGAAGCCTTGAGCTATGGATCTCCCCCTCGATGGAGGATGAGTGTGCCAGTAATCTATGACCAATCTGGTGTAATAAAGGTTCAACAACCATGAGGAGTTGAATTTAAAGGGAGCCCTTGGCATTGGAAAGGGCCTAGATAGTTAAAGGTAGATAGGAGAATGGTCAGAGATTCCACCCACTCCCACCCACTAATGATAATTTGACAAAACCCGAATCAAATGTTCCTTGATGAGAAATTGATCCAATCCCCTAGCTAAGGTAACATCTATGATTCTTCTATTGTTCCAATTTGGCTGCATCTTATGCATGGGGATATCGATCAATTAATGTTTCTCCATGAGGTGTGACATGGAATCCGAAAGTGGATATATCTAGGCATTGTAGCCCCAATATTCCCCATAACCAATAAGTAATTCCAATCCCCTACTAAAATGAGATTGTTCGAATTTACAATGGATAAATTGAGAAAATGAGACCAGAATTCAGCTCGGTTGAGACAGGGAGCATAAATATTTAAGATTCTGATCTCCATCCCTAATTCAAAGGAATAGATTTCCATTCCAATAAACCCAGCTCCACCCCAGGTGGTGATAATCTTAATAGTACGCGGATTGATGCCTAAGGAAATGCCTCCAGATCTTCCAATGGCACCATGTGCGTGGAATGTCCAACCCAGCATTAGACTTTGTAGTATAGGAATGATCTAGTCAGCATTGGCGAGGGTTTCTTCTAGATATATTATGTTGGTGGGATCGAAATCCAATAATATTCTAAGGGAAGATTTTTTAGCAAGGCTCGCCATACCCCTACAATTAAAATATAGTCATTTCATGATAGTAACTGGTTTAGGGTGTTCGATGCTCTAAGAACCCTGTCGAGTGTGGATTCCCTGCACAATGCCACATCCATCCTAGCCTGGATGATAGCCTTGGAGATGTTTGAGTTTCTACCTCCAGAGGATCTTGGAGTAGAAATCAACCCTATCCCAGATAGATCCAGTGGATGTGAAACCCTAGACCGGAGGTTGTATGAGTGGGAATGACCAGAGGAGGTAGGAATCTCTGGGTAGAGATTGGTATCCGGCTCATGTATGGAGGGTGGAGTGGTGGAAATAGTTAGAGTGTAGGTTTAGTGGGCATGAAAGAGGGGACGATGAAATGCCAGGGATGGATGCAAATGCAACTTGATGGTACAAATTAGAAACAAAAGAAATAAAAGGAGATGCATAGTAAAGAGGTGAAGATGTACCTGATGATCGAGCAGCCGTGACAGCATCCCGAGATCTCGTCATAGTTGGAGAGGGAGGCCTGTGAGTAGTCAATACCAGGATCTGTACATCTCCTCATTTTGTGTGACTCAGCCCCAGAGATCGAGAAGTCGGTTCATCAGTAGATGATGGCTCACCTGGAGTCACTGCAATAGAAAATTTGGTGGGGGAGACAACATGATTTACTAGAGGGAATTATTTGTAAAAGTGACCCACCTTATGACACCTCTGGCATCGGAAAGGCATGCCTTCATAGTCCAGGAGCTGGATGCGAGTGAATCTTCGCTAGTGCAGTGTAATATGTTCCTCCAATCCCTCTTTGATGTCCAAATAAACCAGTATGCGTGCCATGGATTTGTTTTCGATTGATTCATAAGACTTGTTAAAATCAAGATAGGTTCCAACTGCATTCCCAATGCGCATAAAAACATCCTCATACCAAAAATGAAGGGGGAGACCTGGTAGCTTGAACCATATTGATCCAACACCCAGTTGTTCATGCTCAGGGTCGAATAAAGGGCTCCAACACTTAAGAAGAACATGAGCCATCTTAATATGCCAATAACACGATAGGACCCATGTGGTTTGATCCTCTCTCGGAAAACTCATAGCGAACCATCCCCAAGCCAAAGTAGTAACAATCAGAAGTTCTGTGAGGATATGCCCCCAAATTTCCATGACCCATTGGCGTAATCTAGCAGCAGAGTAAGCATGTCCTCAAACCCTACCTACCAATACCTTATTGGCGGTGTCCACCACCTCCCCCATATGCACTCCAACACCAAAATTGAGTTCCAATTTCTTGCGAGAGGCTTTAATGCACTTTTATTTCTTATCTTTGCTGGTTCATGGAGAAGCAGGGTGTTCTTGAAGAAGATCCTGTGTGCCCGGTGCATGCCGCTGAGATAGAGGGGTGCCAGAACAAGGGTTTACAGCGGGAGTGTCAAAACACCCAGATGGAGATGAAGAGAGACCAGGAGTAGCCAAGGAATGTGGTGGGGGAGGTAAGTTAGCTGCATGCAGAGGGGAAGCGAAAACGGAGGCCTGTTTGGCCGTATTAGGGTTAATGGAGGGTGGAGTCAGACGGGAGGATTCCAACGACATAGAGTCAAAAGTAGGGGATGGTGGGATGCAGGAAACGAGATAATGTAGGGTAGCCAGAGAAAGGGGAGGGAAATCGAGACCCGGCGACCTGATGGAGTAGTTGGCAAACAGAGTGAGGTGAGTGGAAGGACCCGGGTCAAAATGGTTGTGAGACAAACCCTATAGTAATGTAGATTCCATGCCCAAAGGTTTGTTAGTCGTCGACTCCAGCGCAGACTTAGGGCTCGTCTAGATGGATTCGTCAGGGTTTGGATCGTCCGAGTAGTCAACCATCTCAACATCCATTGTCGACATACTGCAGAAAATAATAGCGACATCAAGAGATGGTAGGGATGCCTAGTGACAACGCAAATGGGAGAGGTTATTTTGTCGAATGTAGCGGTGAAACCGATGATGCGAAGGGCGTGGGAAGCTATGGTGTCTGTAGTAGCTGAGGAGTGAAAACCCTAACCCTTCTTAGTCAAGGTTCTTGTGCTGCGTGTCCACTCCATCCATTACCTCCCCCTAGAGTTCCTTTAAAGTTAAGGCAAGCGTACTTAGCTAAAGAAAATTTCCCAGTTGATAGGGAATGTGACTATGATTTTTTTTATTTATTTCTAAGACCAAGTATCTTAAGAAAAGAGAGTTTTGGGAGAAAAAAATGATATTGTACATTTTAAAATATTAATAAAGGATAGGTTGGGGATAACGAGAGATATTGTACATTTTACTTGCATCCTTAAAACATTTTGAGAAACCCCTCTCTATCTGTAATGACTACATATAACACATGTCCACTTGTAAAATGAAATATTTTTTTCCCAAGAAGTGTGTAATGATTGGTATGTATCATATGTGCTTGCAAACATGAATCCAAGTAGAGCCTCAAGATTGTAAACATCACCAAGATGAGAATCCCCACTATTGAATAATTGAATGGTATAAAATACAAGAGGAATGATAGAGAGAATGAAATAAAAGAACTAAGGAATTCTCATAATAAAGAAGAGAAGTGAGGGAATGTGAGATATCTCCATCATCCTCATCCAATATGATGGTTTCTAAAGTATAACGAATAAAAAAGAATGGACTAGTTGGAATTTCCTCATTTACTTATATATCATAGATTTTGTAGAGTATGCTGGTAGTTGTTGGCAACAATTTTGATTGATGTCAAGTCTAATCATTGGCTCCAAGTGATGCAAATTCCAGAAGGAGCTTTTTGAGTTGTCATGCATGATTCTTATGTTGTTATTGATGTATTGGTTGTTTTTTTAAGCTATTGATTACTAGGTTGTTTTCTAAGTAGCCTATCTTTGAAGGCTTTTTTGTTGGCCCAAATGTCACACTAAGAGCAGGGGGGGGGGTGATGTGAAGACAATTTTAATATTTCACAATTTTAATTAATCATACATTCATTTAGTAGTGATCATAAAAATTATCTCATCAATTATTACAATACATCATCACATAAGAAACATAACTAGAAACAACACAAGAAGACATCACATCACAAGGAGACATAAATTTTTAGGTGGAAACCCAAATGGGAGAAAATCACCAACTCCTCTTTTGCTTTGTCTTCAATTATTTACATTAGTTTGTAGGCCCTAACCCGCAAGAGGCAACTACCGCAAAATATGCAAGATGCCACTTGTGGATGCTACAACTTGATTGAGGTACCAACCTTGAAGATGCAAGTAGGTTCTCACTATGGGCTACAACCTTATTAAGGCTCCAACCCACTCTAGGCTCCAACTTAATTGAGACTCCAACCTCAATAATGAGCAGGCTCCGAACTGATCTAGGCTGTAACCTCCTTCAACTTCTTTGTGGACCTTTATTTCATCTCATTTTCAAACTAGATATAATAACATTAAATATCACTGAATTGTAATAAATATCATAATATACAATTTGTGATCACTGCAACTAGTATCATCATCTCAACCTACAAAAATGTCTCGACCACAATAAATGTCACTCCTCCTTGCAAACACTATCACTGCAATCAAAGATCATTATTGTTGGATGTGATACTACTCCTCAGATTATGCTTGGATCAATTCTTCAATATGGTCATCCAAACCCTTACCTTGAACTTGTTTACTTCATATCTCCAAAATATCTGTCACATGCTAATGGATGGACGTAAGATATTTTGGCCTTCAAATGAGAGTCAAAAGATCATGAAAACCAAGTCTCTCTTTCACTTCACGATTTATCTAATCATTATCTTATATGATCGCTCTTGAGTTCTCCGTGCCTTTACTATGATCATCGGGTTGTCTAAACAATTACTCTTGTGATTTCAATATGAATAACGACTGTGTAGAGCTCTCTACCTATACAATCAAATATTTTTTTGGATTTATGTTTATGCAATAAAACATGCTTCTTGGTCTATATAGACACAATGCCAAACTCTTGGTATAATCATGGTATGAAGCACTCGGGCTCTTGTTGTAGTAGCTACAACACCCTCTAAAATTTTGGCCTACACTCAAATTTTGGAGCCTACTGTGGATCCTGTGATCGGTTGTTCCTTAGTCACTTATTGGTAAGATTATTATTTCAAGCTCCCTTCTTTGATCTAAAGAGTCATTCACGCTTTTATCTTTACATAGCAAGTGTCATCTTCAATCCTGGGAGTTATCACTTGAAATACAAAGGGAAGTTTTGGTTTTCCTCAAGAGGATTTCTTCATGAAAATGAGTTGTTCTCATCATATAGACACGTTTTGCACTCATTTCCAAAGTTTCATGCACTATTACACAAGTATCGTCATTATTCTCACAAAGTCTATCGTCGAAGACACACTTGTCGTAAGCTGCCACAAAGGTTGTTGCATTAAGTGAAGTATGTTTTTATATGTTTTGGATGATCTATGGTGTATCACTAAGTGTCCAAGTGTGTGGTCACTGTCAAGTTCTATCATTGTTCACATTGGTTCCATTGATCCCACACTTGGCCAAATTCCAGAGGATTCCTAACAACCTAGCCTCATCCAACCTTCCTAAACTACGAACTTTTCATCTGAAACCCTCAATATTTTCCCTTGCCTAGTAGAATTGCATAATGCACAAAAATCCCAGTCTCCCTTGGCATCCAAAATTGCGTAGCTTCTTCTCTCAGTGCCTTTCCCTCAGTGGGAGCTCACTACCTTCAGAAACTATGCAGAAAGCCCAACATCCCTTGGCATCCAAAAATGCAAAAAGGCTACCTCTAGTGACCCTCCCTCAACATATTTATCCTCCAGGCCCCTCTCTTTCCCAATTCCCCTTGCCTTTGAAAACTACATAGATTTGTCTCCAAGGCCTCATCCTGCCGCAACCACTTCCTTCTTGAACTGCACAATTCTATCCCTTAGTAGGAACTATGCAATTATTTCCCTTAGTGGGAACTATGCAGTCTTATCCCTTAGTCCAACCTAGTCACTGAACCTTCTCCCCTAACCTTACACCAGTTCCAGCTCAGTCAATGGATTATCATGTAACATATTAGACTAGGGGTTTATCAGACTGATGTCATCTTGTCATGAGTAGATTACAGATACATGAATTCTACCAGGCTATGGAAAGATGATGAAGAAGGAGATGAAGAAGGAGGACATGCTAGATGACACTAAGGAGCCAAGGAGAAAAGATAACTATCAGATAAGAAGACCAAGGAACCCAAGGTGTGATAGAAGCTCGAGACTCCATGACGACTCCATCTGATTCACAACCCTTTGGAGGGTAGGTATGAAAATTAAAGCACATATTTCTTGAAGTTGAAATACACCTCTTAGCATAGGATGAATGAAAACTTATCATTGTCATATCATTATGTCTTCAATGATATGTATGGTTGCAAACAATCAAAGTCATTCCATGTGTTTCCTCTAAGTATTTTTATCCCTTTTGTTTGTTGGATCAACTGTCATCTTTTGGCATGTTTGACTGTTATGTCATGTTTTCTAATATTTTCTGGTGGTTTCGAAGGTCGACCCCTATGTATATGAGTTGTATTAACCATGTAAACATCATCGCACTCATGCATAAATTCTTGAGCACTATCACACACGTGTCATCATGGTTGTTCAAAAGTATATCTCAAGTGTTGCACTTGTCACTTCTTGTTATGAGACAATCACACATAAGGAAATGATTTCTTGTTGTGTTGGTGGTTTATGTTGTCATTTCATCAAAGTATGCTAAGTGTGTGATCACAAGTTCAAGTTCATCACAAGTCTATCTTCCTCCCGCACTTAGCCATTTTTCCAAAAATCTTCTTGATTAGGCAACTCAACTGCCCTGAACCCTGACTGAACTGTGCACTTCCCAGTCTCAGCCCTCAGCGTCCTGACCTAGTTACCCAGAACTACGCAGTCCATAGTCACTTTCCTCTAGGGCAATTTCACTGAGCAATTCATGAACTCAACAGACTTCCTTGACCCCAAAATTGTGCAGCAGTTCCTCCCAGTCTGACTTGAACTGTGCACTATGCACTCTCACTCCTCAAGGTTTTTCCCTTGCCAGTTGGAAACCTGCAATGTGTTAGCCCCCTAATTTTCTCTATTTTGACCATTTTTCCCTTCCTAAATTATAACCATTTACCTTTGTTTTACCTATCTTATACACCCTCATCTTGCACTAGTCCAAGAACGATGACATATTTCACATGAACTTTATATTTCATATTTTTAACTTAACCGAGCATTAATTAATTATTTATTACATGGTTTCTTGCTTATAATCACTTTTGTAACTTATCGATATATCCAATGTTTGTTTGGTAGTCAAGTGCTTATCATGATCGCTGATCCTAGTGCAAGATCAGATCTCGCACCAGTGCCAGCATAGCGAATCTTTGCAGAAGATCCAAACCTCCTTGATCACTGCCTCATTTTGCGCAGCTTTGGCCATGACAACAAGATAGATCTGAAGGCTTCAGCCATGACAACAAGGTCGATCAAAGGTAGCTGAGATCGGATTTATGAAGAATGAACAGCTGGAGATTGGCTATGGCCAGTTTTGATTGAACTGCCTAATTTTGAAGGCCGAGAAGCTAAATTCTGCATATCGGTTATGTAATTGGTTAAATGATCTTTTTGGCCTTCGGCCAAAGATCTATATAACGAAGAATGTAGATAGGACGAGATAGTTTTTTTGATAAGAATTTGTATAGAACAGAGATATAACCAGGGAGGCAGTAACAGGCTTGTATTTTTGTTATTGCCCAAATCTGGGCTGGACTGTGTATTCACGCATGTATTTTCCTCTATGAATTAATAAGAAGGGAGCTCCACCTTATGTTTCATAAATCATGTTTCTGTGTTTGAAAGCTGATGAATTGATAAAATACTAAGCATCATTTCTATTTGAAAGGGAAACGTGCTAGTTGGTTAGGGCCCAGCCAACCCAGTACGTTTACCCTATTTTGCGTTTCTTGTAATTTATGTTTTCAAGTGTGATTTAATTTACAACACATGTATTCTTGTTGAGTGAAAGCGGATCTGCAGCGTGAACTAGCTACAATTCATTTTTTTGCATCTGACTCTGGATTGGTTTTCTTGCCTGGTCCAAGCAGGAGAAATAAACCTGCACCAGTGCATGTTGGTGTGCTATTCATTTTCTGTAGTTTTGTTTGATTTGGTTTTCCCCCGCCTGGTCCAAGTAGGAAAAATAAACCTGCACCAGTGCACGTTGGTGTGCTATTCATTTTCTGCAGTTTTTTTTGCTTGGTTTTCCCTGCTTGGTCCAAGCAGGAGAAATGAACCTGCACCAGTGCACGTTGGTGTGATGCAAAAAGCCTTTTTAGTTTACTTCTAGCAGTTTTCTTGCTTTCATTAATACTTCATGACAGGATAAATTATATGGGTTGTTTCTTTATTTCTGCACTTTTAGATCAGAAACATTCATTTTTATGTGTGCAATTGGATTTCACAGTATAATAACACTTGCAAGTAACTAAGCACTTATTTCAAGAATTAAATGCCAAGTGCAAGAAGCTATGATCTGGTGCAAGAACAAGTTTCTTGCCATGGGATCTTAGTGCTCTGAACCTAAAAAAGTTCAAGCCCTTGCAGGAAGCAAAATTATTTTAGTACAGACACCATTTATACCCTCTGCATAAAATCTCTATTCCTGCACTAGTGCAAGCAGACTATGATAGTGCAGGACATTTTAGTGCAAGAAGGAAATCTTAACATAAGTAGGTTTGAAGGGCCCATCTAATGAGGCTGCTAAAGTGTCTCTGCTAAAGAAAACACACACTCAGTAGTTAATCCATAGTTAGCTAGAGTGATTGCCCCTTTATTTCTAAATCTCTTTTGCAAATGCATTCTTCCTTGTTCCAGTCTTAGATTATTTTGATGGTTCAAGTTTCCTTTTTCTTTCTTTAGTTTGATTTTGCAATCTTTCCTTTAAAGAAAGTAGGTATTGACATTAGAAATATTCATACCATCTCTGGCATTGCCTGTGCTTCGTCTCTAAGTTTACGAATTCCCTAGGTTGACAACTTAAGTGTTGAGGAGTTTGCTTAAGTGTAATTCCTGCACCCAACATTTTGGCGCCATTTTTGGGGAGGTGATTCAATTTGGTAAGAATTTTCTGATTATACAATAGAGGTAATTTTTCCTTTATTTTTTCTCAGGAAAAACTTCTTTGAAGGAATTTTACTGGTGTTGATTGATTTCTGACAACATTCTTTATTAGAAGTTGTTTGTTATTTTTTTCTTTTTTTGAAATGAATGCCTAGAAAAGGTAGGGGTTCAAAGCCCACTAAGGGCCGAAAGAATTCTGAAAATAATTCTCATATTAGGTCTCCTTCTGTGAGCAGGAAGCCCAATCCAATTCAAACCCATCACGCAGGAATAGTCCACCTGGATTCTGGTGACAACAGCTCAGGTGTGGTTCAATCTGTTGGAAGCAAAAGGGAAACTATGGCAGACCATGAAGATCATGTGGAAAGGACTGGTGAAAACTAGGTAGGTGGGGAACAATCCACTTTTTTGTTTCCAATTGTGGACCCCGATACTATGGCACAAATGAAGAATATTCCACCATCAGCTCTCCCTCATTTCCATGGTAAAGTTCATGAAGATCCTGACTCTTTTTTATTCAAGTTTGATATTTTGTGTAGAATTTATGATTATTCAACTGATGCTCAGAAGCTAAGATTATTTCCTGTTACTCTCAAGGACTCAGCTTTACGCTGGTTTATGGGGTTAGGAGGAAACACTATAGCCTCTTGGATCAGATGAAGAGAGTGTTTTTATCTAAATGTCAAGAATATTGCAAAACTCGAGACATGCAAGATGAAATTTTTACAGTCATACAAGATGATGATGAAACTCTTGAAGATTACCTAGAAAGATTTTTGCATATTTTACAAAGGTCAAAACTTAAGCTTGATTCCAGCACTATTAGAACCTTGTTATTAAGAGGACTTACTGATAATGCTAGAAATAATTTAAATCTGTTAGGACAAGGTGATATTTCTCAGCAAACTTTCGAACAAATTTGTGAATTATGTAGGAAACTTTCAAGAAATCAATATAGATCTGGTAGAGGAACTCGAAATAGAAGTAGAAAAACTGAATCTACTGATGCTATGATTATTGGACTAGAAAATAAAATGGAAAGCATAAAAATTGATATAATGATTACTGTTACCAAACAGTTGGACTCTTTAAAGTTTCAGCGAAAACTCATGAAGGAACAAGAGTCATTAAGTATTTTCTATCCTAAATGTAGAGACAAGCATCCTCCTAAAGATTGTCCTCTTAATTTGAAAGAAACTAATAAGTGTGCTATTTGTGCAGAGGACCATATCATAGAAAAATGTCCCTCTATACCAGGACTTAAATTTGTATTTATAGGGGGACAACCTGAAGCTGAATACTTGTATGCTATGGGAGCAAAAAGAAACTGGCCTTAGGTAGGTGTAGGTATGGCTCCTGAATTTTCTCCACACTATTTTGGTTATAATTCACATGCATATTCTTATCCTAACACTAATCACAGTGGCAATATGGAAATCAATATTAGCATGGGAAATCTTCTCAACCATGGAAACAAGGTTGGAGAGGGCCAACTCATTCTCCATATTCCTACCGTCCACCCATGTAGTCACATCCATCTACGCATACACCTTATCCAATGCCTCAACCTCCGAGTCAGTCTACTCCACCGTTACCTTTACCTCCACCTTTTCGACCTCCTAAGTTGCATGCTCAACCTATGCCCAATCATAACAATAATAAAGAAGTGCAAATGATCTATGTAACAAACCCACCTTTATTCGAGTACCAGTCTATTCCAGTTGGGGTTCATGATATTCAATTAAGATCAGGAAGGACTGTAACATCAAAAAATCAGAAGCAACCTAGAGTGATTGTTGAAGAGAAAGAAGAAGAGGAAACTCTTAATCATTCTCTGAAAGCTGTCACTAAGCATCCCTTACCCTCTAAATCCTTTCCATCTTCTTCCAACCAGCCTCCCTTCCCAGAGAGGCTAGTAATGGAAATAAGTGAGCCTATTTCTGAGACTAGCTTGGCATAGGAGCTTCTGAATCTTTTCATTAAGATACCTCAGCTCCAAGCCATCAAAGAGATCCCTATCAGTACCAAGATCATTAAGGAACTTTGTCTCAAGAAACCCGAGAGGAAGAGATTGGAACCCTCCACCATTCAATTTGTTAGTAGGGCAGCAAAGTTGATGACGGGATGTGTGTCTATGGAAAAATTTTCTGATCGTGGAAACCCTGTTGTCTCAGTTCAGATTGGCAATGTCCTTGTCTCTAATGTTCTTATAGACCTTAGAGCAGCCATTAATGTCATGACTAAGCAAAACGTGGATCAAATTCAGTTATATCATCTTCGCCCTACTCCCACTATGCTTGAATTAGCAGATAGATCTAAAATTAAGCCAGAAGGGGTATTGGACGATGTGATCATCTCATTAGATTCTTGGGAATATCCTGCTGATTGCATTGTGCTTCAGCCAAAGAATCCAGTAGGAGGACATCCCTTGATCTTGGGTTGACCATGGCTTGCCACAACTGATGCATATATTGGATGCCACTCCAGTGATATGTATATTTTCTTGCTTTCATTTATACTTCATGACAGGATAAATTATATGGATTGTTTCTTTATTTCTGCACTTTAAAATCAAAAACATTCATTTTTACGTGTGCAATTGGATTTCACAATATAATAACACTTGCAGTAACTAAGCACTTATTTCAAGAATTAAATGCCAAGTGAAAGAAGCTTTGATCTGGTGCAAGAACTAGTTTCTTGCCACGGGATCTGAGTGCTCTGAACCTAAAAAAGTTCAAGCCCTTGCAGGAAGAAAAACGCTTTTAGTACATACACCATTTATACCCTCTACATAAAATCTCTGTTCCTGCACTAGTGCAAGCAGACTGCGATAGTGCAGGACAGTTTAGTGCAAGAAGGAAATCTTTACATAAGCAGGTTTGAAGGGCCCATCTGATGAGACTGCTAAAGTGTCTCTGCTAAAGAAAACACACACTCAGTAGTTAATCAATAGTTAGGTAGAGTGATTTCCCCTTTATTTCTAAATATCTTTTGCAAATGCATTCTTCCTTGTTCCAGTGTTAGATTATTTTGATGGTTCAAGTTGCCTTTTTCTTTCTTTAGTTTGATTATGCAATATTTCCTTTAAAGAAAGTAGGGATTTACATTAGAAATATTCATACCATCTCTGGCATTGCCTGTGCTTCGTCTCTAAGTTTACGAATCCCCCGGGTTCAAAATTTAAGTGTTGAGGAGTTTGCTTAAGTGTAATTCCTACACCCAACACAATGTGCAGAGAACTCGACCCACCTTGGCCTCCAGAACTGCACAAAGGTGTCTCTCAGTGTCCTCCCTGAGCTAGAGCTCATTTTCCTAAAAGACTACGCAGATTGGTCCTCCGGGCCTCTCTGCTGACCAATCCTCCTTGCCTCTAGAAAATACGTAGATTTGTTCATAGGGTCTCATCCTGCATCAACCACTGTTTTCCTGAACTGCACAATCCTAAGTCCTAGTGGCCACTACGCAATTTTTCTCCCTAGTGGGGATTGTGCTAAAAATAATTCTCAGTCAAGCATGAGTTAAGCTCTGCATAGTCTCAATGATGAATCCCTCTCCTTGTCACCTGGAATTGTGCAATGCGTAGTTACTAGGCCCTCTCTCCCAGCCTGTCACTTGTCATGAGATCAGTTCATGGATAGTAATGCATCATCTTAGACTAGGGAGTTTTCAGATTGATGTCATCTCATCATGAGTGAATTGCAGGAACAAGTACATTATCAAGTCATGGTGAGATGATGAAGAAGGAGAAGAAGGAGGGAAGCATGCCTAGAGACTCACTTATAGCTGAATGAGCAAGTTAAAACTGTCTAGATCAAGCAAAGGGGCACAATTTTTCAACCACCTCCCAAGACCAAAAATCATTTAGTGCCCCGCATCATCAAGCTATGCAGAGGAGAAGAGAAATCATATCTAAGAACACATCTATCACTTAGCAACAATAGTGACTTGACATTACCACACCATCAAGTTAGTCCATGTCAGCAGCGACGTGTCAAGTCATTTCACGAGTTGTCATATGCCACATCACCATTATGGGCCATGTATATTGTAAACCAAATGTATTGTGAAGTGAAAGTCCAATGGACACACATGAATATGAAGAGTCATGTTAGTTGAAAAGTGATAGGAAGTTGAATAGTCATGAGGGTAGTCAAAGAGTCACAAGGGGTAAGCATCACCCCTTGGTTATATATACACCCTCATTGTATGAGAAAAATAATTTCCACATTCCCTCATCCCGCAAAGCATTAGAGATACCACTTAGTTCTTTGAGGAGCAAGGAGTGGCTCCAATGTCCAACTACTGGGGCTAGTGATGTATAATGGAAATATGTGTCTTGTAACTTTTTTTTAACTACAGAAGCCTTTTTAGGTGAGCATGTTGTCATGCATGACTTATGAATGTTTGTAAGACTACTTTTTGAACATTTGTATTTCATGTTTGCTTTCTTATGTACCAAGATAGTTGAACTATTTCAGTTATTTTAGTTCTTATCTTGTTATGAATGTGTTGTAATGGTTGTCACTACTATCTCATCCTTGTGGACTATTTCATGGGATATTAGACAGGCCTTTCCTTGCTTATCGGTTATAACGACCGTCACATCCATCGTGGACTATTCCGCTGCATGTTAGATGAGCCTCCCCTTGTTCATTACTTGTAACAATTGTCATGTCCACTGTGGAATATTTCGTTGGATGCTAGACAGGTCCATCTAGTTCACATGTGTCTCTTCTTGGGTGGTACTATTACCTCTCACTTAGAGGCTCACTTTTCTCCCCCCTTTTGCCGTAAGATAACCTAGACACACGTTGTGTTGCACACTCACCAGGCACACCCACCTTGCATTTCAAAGATACCATTGTGTTGTAGCAGCTACAACCACCCTTCAAAATTTTTCCTTAGCCTGTTTTGGAGCCTCCCTACCAACCTTACACAACACTTTATCTTGCTTCATTAAGTACTCCAGCTTCAGTGTTTTCCTCGCACAAAGGAAGGCTGTTGATCACTGTTGATCCATTCCCCTCACAAGCTTCTTACACAGACTTGGTCTAGTTGCAGGCTGAGTAGATTCCCCTTGAAAATTGTGCATTTCTAGAGGGAAACCAGCCTTCCCTCTAGGAATTGTGTAATCCTCTCTGACAGCATGCTGGGCTCTAGGATTGCGCAATCCTGCCAGCCAACCCTCCCAGCAGGATTTGTGCAAATTTTCCTAGCAGCAAGCTGTTCAACCTAGGATTTGTGCAAATCTAGGCAAAAATTAGCTTCTCTACCCGGAAATTATGTAAACCTCCCAGGCAGTTAGCCCAACTCCTAGCCAGGAATGCACATTTTTCCCAAGCAGTTGAGCACTGACATGCATGGACAATTTGATTGACTAGTTCCACCCGGGACCAAGGAAACTTGACTTGCATGCATGCATGACTTGATCTTCTCGGAATATCAAGAGACAACATGCAAAAGGCATCCCATGATTCAGGGAGCTATTTTTAGTAGTCGGGGGTTACATGCAAAGTTGTTTTAGAAGTTTCCCTCCAAGTGTCACTTTTTCCTAGATTTGTGGCATGTGTGTCATGAGACCAAAATTATTTATTCGACGCATCAGAGCTCATTCATTCACATCGATCTTGGAGCTCTAACATCCCAAAACACATGCAGGAATCTTCGACACATCTGGATCAACTATCCATGGGTAACTGGCCTCAACTTGTCTTTTTCAACATTTCTATCACTTATGAGATAATTTTCGGCGTAAATTACAAGATATTTCATTTGTCGACGCGTTTCGAACCAACCTGTTATCTCAAAATCAAGCCCTGGAAGGCTGCGAACCAGGAAGACATCAAGTAACTATTTCAAACCTACTTTAGGCTGAGGCTTAGCCTCCTCAACCTGAGAGGGCTCTCTCTAGATGGGTTAATGATTTTGATTTAAAGTAAGATGGCTAACTCTTGTAGAATAACTATGACAAATATGACTGCTGGAAATACATTAAACAAGCATCCATTGGGCCTATGGAGTCAACAACACCTTGATAAACAATGATCTTGACTTTACATAGAAGTCAGGGCACTTAGCATTTGAATATTCAGAACACAACTCATATGGAACCACAATTTATAAATGCACACAGGAAATCAGAGCACAATCAGTGAATTCTGAGTGATTGTACATCTATACAACTGTAAAAATTAAGGAAAGGACAAGATCATACATTCTGAACATAGAAATCCTTCATGAATCCTAAGAAGTAAAACCAAATTATATTACTGAAAGTGAGTTTCTACACAAGCCAAATACAAGCTTTGTTCATCAAATTTCCAACCCTTTGTACATCAGCTCTTCTGCTATATATAGAGCTCTTTACACAACTTAGATTCCTCTTCTAGGATGAGGAAAATTCGAATTCTACCTGACCTGACACCTAATGACACTCAAAACTAACTATTAAATGCAAATGACACCTAACTAGCAGTCCTAGAGACCTAATACAACTAGGAGTGTAACTCCTTATCATGATTCAACAACCTTATCTAAGCATTTAAAGAATTATTTGACAACTTGCAACCTCAAGAAGTCGAATTTGATGAAGCCTCCCACGTGATCATCTGACTGCTGAAGACAAACCCTAGAAATTAGGGAACATGTTTCCTTGTTTTTAGGTTTAGGATCCCTGAAAATGGCACGTGGGACAGAGCCTTTATATCTTCATCCATGACACATTTTATGAAACTGAAGGAGGTTTTTGTAGCCCATGTTGTCTAGAATAAACACCTCTCCTGGTTGTTTAAAACATTCCTCCAGCTGTTCAAAATCTGTCCTTGAAAAACACGTGTCAAACAGGTAACTGTCCCTTGCTCTGTTCTGGCTGAAACATAGGTCTTGGGACAGAGGTCATAAATTCTTGTACAAAATGTATTTGGAAAACCTGAAGGGGGTTTTTGTGAACCAATCCGTGCTTAACAAAAACCTCTCTTGGTTTTTTGAAACACTTTTCCTACCGCCGAGAATGCGTATTTGAAAACCAGGTGTAAAATAGAGAAATAAGCTTGTAGAAAACAGCACCTACAGCAGTTTCGTAGTGCAAGTTTGGTCCTTCATTTATCCCAGATCATAATGTATTTGAGGAAACTGAAGGAGGTTTTTCTAGTTCAGTCTGTTAGGAATAAAAACCTCTTTCAATTTCCCAAAATAGACTTTCAATTGCTTTAGAGACCTCCTGGAAGTTGACTAGTAAAACCAAGGAAACAAAACTCCTTTTTAGAGTTTCATTCTTTTGACCATCATCCAGCATAACAGTCAGAGAAACCTTGTTCTTGTCTAAGTGTTGCACCACTGCAAACGCTTGCTGCTCTGATGATAACAGTAGGCCATCACTAATAATAGCCGGTTCACTTTCTTTCTCAAGTAAATAAAGCTCCCTACAAGTATTTCCAATTTTTATTAGTAATATAGGTGAAAGAACTTTTTAATGCAAAAGCACCTTCAAATTTTAATGGAAGGAGTTCTGCCTTAGATGAAAAATCTTCAAAAACAGCCACACTTGATTTCTCAATAAACTTATTGCATAAATGCTTTCTCTATCAGGAGATAAAACAATCCTTTCAACGCTGTCTTCAGTTTGCTCACTCCCAATAGAAAAGTCTATTCGCCAAAGTAGTTCTCCATCAACGCCTGACACGACATTTCTCCAACCTCTACCATAAACAAGAATAGAATTCTCCTTGTCATCTATAACCTGGCTGTAATAACTTCTGAGTTCATTGTGAGCTGCAACAAGCTTTGTAATAAACTGTAACATGTACTTCTCCTTTGATTATACAAACATATCAGAATGCCACGTCTTTGTGTGCTGTCAACCTTTGTCCATGTGTGAAGACAAAAGCTCCTCCAAGCTGCCTGACATATTTTGGACTGTAGTAAATGTGTTCACTTTATGACAAAAGTTTAAAGTTTCATTCGAATACATGTTTCCTCCACCTGTATTAACTTTGCTGAAGATTGATAATTTGTAATTAATCTTTTGCAGAGATTACCCTTTGAAAATATTTCCCTTTGTCTCTCAAAATTGGCCCATCGAATGATAATATGTAGCTACAACAGTTTCGTAGCACGCTACGAAACTGCTGTGCATGAGGCATCACCTACAGCAGTTTCGTAGCGCGCTACGAAACTGCTGTGTAATTTCAAAAACACAGCTTACATGCCAAATTTGACTGTCTTGAGCTTTTTTATCTTGAAATGTCGTTCTCATCTGCCTTGAAACTTGCTTGCCTTGCTTGAGCCTTCAAAGAACCTTTATGTATGCTGACCTTGAGTTTGCCAAGTGCTTCTTATGCATGAAAAGAGCATGACAATAACCAAGACCAAATCTTTCTTACCTTACCCTTTTCCTTTGAGATTTGTTTAGTGATAACAGTGGCTCCACTTGGGATAGTGTGCTCCTGTAGCACACTAAGAACTCGCAGGTCCAGTGCTTTATCCTTTTATGACAAACTAAAATTTGCTTGACAATTGTTCCCTTTAAGCTTCTTGGGCCTTCACCTCGGGCTTAAGCTTGATGACCACTGTAGGAGAAAGAAATCTATATTTACTGAAAAAAATACTCAGTCAACCTTGACCTTATTTGCATTTTCCTACCTACCTACCCTAACAATTCAAATTTCTTTCAGCTCAATCAATGTGAAATTTCCAATGTAGCCAATCATTTGTCTTATCTGATATTTGAGTTTTTTGACTGCATCGGAGTTCAGAGCCACAATGATATTGTGATGACCGGTGCCACTGAAATTGCCTCTGATATTCATAGAAAAACTGAAACACTGGAAAGTAAAACTCTTCCATATATTTGGCTATAGGATCCCAGAATACATGATCAGCTTGATGATTCTTGTAACTTTCTGGTTGTGCAAACTGATCTTCAACAACAGTGTACAGTTCCTCAATCGTGAAAGAGAAAGGAAGCAACACTCTCTCCTTGTGTTCTGCCATGGAAAGCTTCTGAAAATAATGATCATGATTATGAAGTCTATATGCCTGAATTTGACCTTGTAAACCTTCAATGTCTTTCTCAATGTCTTTAGCAACTTCATCCAAAAATTTCATCTTATCCTCTGCCTTACACTCAAATGATTTTAGATACGAGGAAAAGGACAAAGAAAAATTTTCATTTGTTTTTCCATTACTATGATCATTATTCCATTGTTTGAAACCTTGAATTGAAGGAGAGTTTGCCACCACATCTGATCTATCTATCCATTCCTCCAAAAACATAAGCCAAAAGTCTTCAAATGACTTAGTGGATTTGGTAGGAAAGTTTTCAATCCACTGTTTACATTTCCCTTGTAATGAATCATAGAACAACATAATGCAAACATCCTCATGTTTAACTCTAAGAAGCTCTGTAAAATCACAAAAATCTGATATATGCTTCAAAGTTAAACTCAAATCTTGTCCATTGAATTTTGGACCATTCCTTAGAAAATATGCATCCTTGGGAAAATGATTTGGGAAACCATGAATTCCTGAAAAATTTATGCATGCATACCTTGAAATAAGAATGGTAGCATCTGGGTCCTTCATAACTCCAGTGGAATCACCATGAATGTATGAATTTTGAATTCTTCAACAATGGAGTCGCCAAGGTAGATTTGCAGCCTCAAAAAACCTTCTGAGCTCCTGCTACCTTCAGAAGTTCAGCTTCATGATTTCGGGAATGAATAGACTTCAGGCTCCCGGTAGACGCACCAAAATCTTATCTCAAAATCAAGCCCTAGAAGGCTGCAAACCAGGAAGACTTCAACTATTTCAAACCTACTTTAGGCTGAGGCTTAGCCTCCTCAACCTGAGAGGGCTCTCTCTAGATGGGTTAATGATTTTGATTCAAAGTAAGATGGCTAACTCTTGTAGAATAACTATGACAAATATGACTGCTGGAAATACATTAAACAAGCATCCATTGGGCCTATGGAGTCAACAACACCTTAATAAACAATGATCTTGACTTTACATAGAAGTCAGGGCACTTAGCATTTGAATATTCAGAACACAACTCATATGGAACCACAGTTTATAAATGCACACAGGAAATCAGAGCACAATCAGTGAATTCTGAGTGATTGTACATCTATACAACTGTAAAAATTAAGGAAAGGACAAGATCATACATTCTGAACATAGAAATCCTTCATGAATCCTGAGAAGTAAAACCAAATTATATTACTGAAAGTGAGTTTCTACACAAGCCAAATACAAGCTTTGTTCATCAAATTTCCAACCCTTTGTACATCAACTCTTATGCTATATATAGAGATATTTACACAACTTAGATTCATCTTCTAGGATGAGGAAAATTCGAATTCTACCTGACCTGACACCTAATGACACTCAAAACTAACTATTAAATGCAAATGACACCTAACTATCAGTCCTAGAGACCTAATACAACTAGGAGTGTAACTCCTTATCATGATTCAACAACCTTATCTAAGCATTTAAAGCATTATTTGACAACTTGCAACCTCAAGAAGTCGAATTTTATGAAGCCTCCGACGTGGTCATCTGACTGCTAAAGACAAACCCTAGAAATTAGGGAACATGTTTCCTTGTTTTTAGGTTTAGGATCCCTGAAAATGGCACGTGGGAAAGAGCCTTTATCTCTTCATCCATGACACATTTTATGAAACTGAAGGAGGTTTTTGTAGACCATGTTGTCTAGAACAAAAACCTCTCCTTTTTTTAAAAAAAATTCCTCCAGCTGTTCAGAATCTGTCCTTGAAAAACACGTGTCAAACAGGTAACTGTCCCTTGCTCTGTTCTGGCTGAAAAATAGGTCTTGGGATAGAGGTCATAATTTCTCGTAAAAAATGTATTTAGAAAAACGGAAGGAGGTTTGTGTGAACCTATCGGTGCTTAACAAAAACCTCTCTTGTTTTTTTGAAACACGTTTCCTACCGCCAAGAATGCATCTTTGAAAACCAGGTGTAAAACAGAGAAATAGGCTTGTAGAAAACTGCACCTACAGCAGTTTCGTAGCGCACGTTTGGTTCTTCATTTCTCCCATATCATAATGGATTTGAGGAAACTGAAGGAGGTTTTTCTATTTTAGTCTGTTAGGAATAAAAACCTCTTTCAATTTCCCAAAATAGGCTTTCAGTTTCATTAGAGACCTCCTGGAAGTTGACTAGTAAAACCAAGGAAACAAAACTCCTTTTTAGAGTTTCATTCTTTTGACCATCATCCAGCATAACAGTCAGAGAAACCTTGTTCTTGTATAAGTGTTGCACCACTGAAAACGCTTGCTGCTCTGATGATAACAGTAGGCCATCACTAATAATATCCGGTTCACTTTCTTTCTCAAGTAAATAAAGCTCCCTACAAGTATTTCCAATTTTTATTAGTAATATAGGTGAAGCAACTTTTTAATGCAAAAGCACCTTCAAATTTTAATGGAAGGAGTTCTTCCTCAGATGAAAAATCTTCAAAAACAGCCACACTTGATTTCTCAATAAACTTATTGCATAAATGCTTTCTCTATCAAGAGATAAAACAATCCTTTCAACGTTGTCTTCAGTTTGCTCACTCCCAATAGAAAAGTCTATTCGCCAAAGTAGTTCTCCATCAATGCCTGACACAACATTTCTCCAACCTCTACCATAAACAAGAATAGCATTCTCCTTGTCATCTATAACCTGGCTGTAATAACTTCTGAGTTCATTGTGAGTTGCAACAAGCTTTGTAATAAACTGTAACATGTACTTCTCCTTTGATTATACAAAAATATCAGAATGCCACGTCTTTGTGTGCTGTCAACCTTTGTCCATGTGTGAAGACAAAAGCTCCTCCAAGCTGCCTGACATATTTTGGACTGTAGTAAATGTGTTCACTTTATGACAAAAGTTTAAAATTTCATTCGAATACATGTTTCCTCCACCTGTATTAACTTTGCTGAAGATTGATAATTTGTAATTAATCTTTTGCAGAGATTCCCCTTTGAAAATATTTCCCTTTGTCTCTCAAAATTGGCCCATCGAATGATAATATGAAGCTACAGCAGTTTTGTAGTGCGCTACGAAACTGCTGTGGATGAGGCATCACCTACAGCAGTTTCGTAGCGTGCTACGAAACTGCTGTGTAATTTCAAAAACACAGCTTACATGCCAAATTTGACTGTCTTGAGCTTTTTTATCTTGAAATGTCCTTCTCATCTGCCTTGAAACTTGCTTGCCTTGCTTGAGCCTTCAAAGAACCTTTATGTATGCTGACCCTGAGTTTTCCAAGTGCTTCTTATGCATGAAAAGAGCATGACAATAACCAAGACCAAATCTTTCTTACCTTACCCTTTTCCTTTGAGATTTGTTTAGTGATAACAGAACCAATGTGGTTCATCATCAGGACAAGTTGAAAGAACAGATCATACTTTGCAATTTTTATAGATAGAGCAGAACCTCCAATGGCTATATTCCTTGACCAAGTAACGACTATCTGACAACGGCTAGATTTGACTGGTTCCTAACTAACCAGTCAAATCTAGCTGTTGTCAATATAGCTGTTACCTGGTCAAGGAATATAGCCGTTGGAGGTTCTGCTCTATCTATTTAACATGCAAAGCATGATCTGTTCTTTCAACTTGTCTTGACGATGAACCACACTGGTTGGTTCGAAACACGTTGACAAATGAAATATCTTGTGATTTACGCCGAAAAATATCTCATAAAATTAATATGAATCACAGAAGCCTCAATTCAACAATTTCTATCGCTTTTTGTGTATTCGCTTGTATGAGTGTTGTTTGCTTGATTTCTTTGAACAGATGTTGTAATTTACATGTATTCTAGCTTGTCTTAGCTCTGTTTTAGTTTTCATCGCTATCTCGTTGATATCGCATGCAGGAAATTGTTTTGTATGGACATTCGCCCAACTGGAGAATGTTGAAATGTGGCAACAAGAATATTCCAATTTTAATTTGTCCTTGAATTAAAATTTGAATTTAGTCTCACCAGCTGCTTGGAAAATAATTAATTAATTCATCTTGAGTTAATTAGTTGGAGAAATTCAAGTTAGAAGTCTTTGAGAAGTCATGCAACAGTTATCCCTTAAATTAAGGAGATTATCCCTTGATTAAGGAGATAAGGATGAGTTGTATTTGAGTTGTAATTAGTTAGCTCAGTTAACTCAGTTAGGTCCAGTTAAATTAGTTCCAAACAGTTTGAGGAACTAATTGTGAGTTCAGTTAGTTAATGCATGCATGCATCAAACTAGTGTACTCCAGATAACTGAAGGTTCTCTCATCGATAACTCATCCATGTCAGTTAAGAGAAAGACCCAATTGAGATTAATGACAAGGACAATGTACTATCAGTTGCAAGAATTTTTCCTATAAGGAAAACTCTTGAGATTTGCATAGTTTTATAGTGTGTTGGAGCAGTGTGTGAGATCAGTGTCACATAAGGTTACAACTAGATCACCTAGGGAAAATTGCGCAAGGAAATAGGAGGCTTGGAGGGCAGAGGATAGGCATATGAGTAGTCTATTCTATCTATGAGCAACAGTGAGGGATTGTCTTGAGAGCTAGATAGCTGTGAGAGCTAAAGCTATGTGTAATCCTGATATATTTCCACTTGTATGATAATACAGATAGCGGGGTTTTTAGCTGAGGCTTTCCCTAGAGTATTCTTCTGTGTTTCATGTGTATTGTTTCCTCTTCTCTGTTATATGTGTTCCGTTTGATCTTGCTCAAATCTATTAAGCTTCCGCAAGTTTGATTGTAGAAGTAGATTAAGTATTTTGCTTTAGTTATATTGCATAATCAGGTTAATCTACAATCAGAATTTCTACATGGTATCAGAGAAAAGGTGATCGAAGCTGTGAACAATATACTGAGAAGGGAAATTCGAAGTTTGAAGTTCTTGGTTGCAGGTGCAAAATCGAATTCTTATCATACTTCAAAGTTCACCAATGGCATTCAATGGCTTGAGACTCGAGTATGCTCTGGATGGCAGCTCGAATTACATAGCATGGAAAGATCGCATGGAAGTGGTATTAGAAGACAATGGTTTGAAGGATTTCATTGATCAAGAAATCCCCAAGCTAGTTGTAGCTAATGCACAAGAATTGGCTGAATGGAAGAAGTGTGTGGTGAAGGCGAGATGGATTCTTCTGGAGGGAGTTTGAGACCATATTGTCTCGAGTCTCCATGGGAAGGAGACTCTGTTTTCAATGTGGAAGACATTGAAGGACCTCTATTAGAACAATAGCGACCAAAGGAAACTGGCGCTCAAGGATAAGCTTCGGAAAATCAAGATGGAGAAGGGCGATACTATTTCTACATATCTGAACAAGCTCACCACCTGTAGAGATGAGCTTGGTAGTGTGGGAATAACTACATCCGATGATGATATGGTGAGTCTTGCTCTCCTCGGCCTTCCAAAGAGCTGGCATAGCTACCAGGACTCTGTGAATGGAAGGGAGAAACTACCAGATTGGGAACAACTATGGTCGGATCTGATGCAGGAGGAGATCAGGAGGAGCACAAGAGATGGTTCTTCATCTAAGCATGATGATGAAGAAAATTTGGTCTTAGAAAGTAAGGCAAGGAAAGAGAAATGGAAGGTTTCCCATTCCAAATCGAATTCTTCCCATGGAGGGAAGAATATTGACAAATCTAAAGTGAGATGCTTTAATTGTCATGAGATGGGACATTATGCAACTAATTGCTCATTGAAGAAATCCAAGAAGGGATCCTCGAAAGAATCAGAAGGTGAGGCATTAGCCTCTTAGTTCGAATTGGATTTTACCCTCATCGCATGTATGGTTTCATCGATGGTGGTTTGTGCTTGGTATCTTGACAGTGGAGCCTCATTCCACATGACCAATGATAAAATTTTATTTAGTACCTTAGATGAGAAAGACCTCAAGATGTGCATAGAGATGGGTGACGACAGAAAGTACAATGTTTCAGGAGTGGGCACGGTTTCTTTTCAGAGGGAGAATGGATCTCCTCTCACCTTGATAGATGTGAAGTATGTGCTTGGATTGAAGAAGAACTTGGTATCGGTCATGATGTTCGAGGACAAAGGCTAGGATGTTGTCTTCAGTAAAGGAAAGGCATCCTTGAGACACATAGCCACGTGTTAGACCAAGAGGATTAGGATTCGGGTGAAGAATATCTATAACCTAGAGGTAGATGACTGTGCTACATTGAGTTCAAAAGTAGAATTGGTGCAAAGCCAAGACATTGGCGAGTTATGGCATAGGTGGTTGGGCCACTTGCATCATGGGGCCTTGAAGATAATGCAACAGATCTCTACTGGACTTCCCAAAGGTAAACTTGAGCAAGTGGACACATGCAAAGGTTGTACCTTGGGAAAGTACGCCAAGTCTTCCTTTCATGATCGAGATAGTCAAGCTGAAGAAATCTTAAAGCAAGTTCATACTGATTTGTGTGGACCATTCTCGATAGCATCCACCAAGAAGCAAAGGTGTTATGTGATTTTCATTGATGATTTTTCTCGTAAATGCTGGATTTATACCATGCAGAAGAAGGACCAAACCTTCTCAAAGTTTTGTGAGTTCAAAGCTTTGGTTGAGAAAGAATATGGGAAGAAGATCAAGGCTTTGAGAAGCGAAAATGGTGGAGAGTATGTCTCTCAAGAGTTTAAGGACTTCTGTGCAATGGAAGGGATTAAATGGGAGTTGACGACACCTCATAACCCACAACAGAATGGGGTGGCCAAGAGGAAGAACAGAACAATTGTAGGAGTAGCTCGGGCGATGCTGCATGACCAAGGCCTACCACTTCATTTGTGGCATAGGCATGCAACACAATGGTTTATTTGTAGAATAGAAACCCGCATTGCATATGTGGGATGAAGACACCAAAGGAAGCTTTCTCCGGTAAGAGACTAGATGTGGGTCACTTCAGGATCTTTGGCTCATCGGTATATTTCCATGTGACCAAGGATGGCCGAAAGAAGATTGATCCAATAACAAAGTTGGGGATACTTGTGGGTACACTGATACACCTCACAACTATCGAGTGTACTTGCCTACTAGTTGGAGGACAGCGGTTCACAAAGATCTCAAGTTTCATGAGAAGAACCATGCGATTTTCCCTTGAGAGGAAGCTCCAACTACAAGTTATGGAGGAGCTGTTGGTTCCTAAGGAGGAGGAGCCTCAAACTGATGCGGCACAGCCGCATGCAGAGGTTCTAGGAGTGGAGACATCCACTCAAGAAGAGTCTTCCAGAGAGGGATGGAAGCGCACAAGAAAAGCTGACAGATTATTGTCGGATGCGAGAGAGAATGTGGGAGAACCATCTTCTCAGCGTAGACAGAGGAGGTCACCTAAGAGGTACACTGGATACATGGCCCTTGTTGGGGAATGTGTTGAGACCGAGCCATCTTTCTTTGGGGAAGTAGTGGAGCAACTGATTTGGGTTGATGCTATCATGGAGGAGTATGACTCCATATCTCGGAATAGTGTTTGGGATGTAGTCCCAAGACCAGAGAACAAGTCAGTTGTGAGTTCTCGTTGGCTTTACAAGGTAAAGCAAGCTGTTGATGGTAGTGTGGAAAAGCATAAGGCAAGATTTGTTGCCCATGGCTTTCACAGGTCGAGGGGATAGACTATGATGATTATTTTCTCCTGTCGCAAGGTACTCATCTATCAGATTGATATTGGCACTATTAGCATAGATGGGTTGGAAGATCCATCAAATGGATGTGAAGACTGCATTCCTCAATGGCAAGATTGAGGAAGAGGTGTACATTAAGTAGCTGGAAGGTTTTGAGACCTTCGATCATGAGTCACATGTGTGCCGACTCAAGAGAGCTTTGTATGGGTTGAAGCAAGCACCTCGTGCTTGGTACACCAGGATCAACAACTACTTCACCGGGTTAGGCTTCACAAAGAGTGAAGCAGATGTGAACCTATACCACATCATTGTGAAAGGTAAGCCATTGATCATTGTTCTTTATGTTGATGATCTCATATTAAGAGGTGATGATAAGTTGATCATGTCTTGCAAGGAGGACCTTGCAAGAGAGTTCAAGATGAAAGACATGGGTCTCATGCACTACTTCCTTGGCATGGAAGTGTGGCAGAAGGATGGGGAAGTGTTTGTGTCTCAAGGCAAGTATGCTAATGAGATGCTCAGGAGATTCCACATGGAGAAGTGCAAGCCCATGCAGACTCCTCTAGTAGGTAACTGGAGGAAGGAGGATGCTACTTTAGGAGAAGTAGTAGAGGCTACTGTGTATTGGCAACTTGTGGATCCACTGATGTATTTACTGAACACACGACCAGATTTTTGCTATGCGGTGAACCAGCTGATTCAAGCTATGGTTCATCCTAACAAGATGTTTTGGAAGGTAGCTAAGCATGTTTTGAGATACCTCAGAGGCACATCTCAATATGGATTATGGTACAGATAGACAGAGGGAGTGAAGCTACAAGGCTTCACTGATGCAGATTGGGCAGGGAGTCCATCAGATCAGAAGAGCACATCAGGAGGAATTTTCAACCTTGGGTCAGCTACAGTTTCTTGGTATAGTAGGAAATAGAGGTTAGTTGCACTAAGCTCGGTAGAGGATGAATACATGGCTGCAAGTCAGGCAACATGCGAGGCCATTTGGATGCAGAAAATTCTAGTTGGTTTGTTTGATTAGAGAATGGATCCAAGTGTGATCTATTGCGATAACCAGAGTTGTATCAAACTCTCTGAGAATCCAATATTTCATGATAGGTCCAAGCACATCGGCATTCGGTATCATCATCTCAGAGATTGTGTGGCGAGGAGGATCATGTTGTTGCAGTATATTTCGACAGAGGATCAAGATGCTGACATTTTGACTAAGGCATTGTCAAAGTGTAAATTCGAGTTCCATAGAGACAGGATCGGGGTGATAGATAATCCCTTCCTTCTTGAGAGGGAGTGTTGAAATGTGGCAACAAGAATATTCCAATTTTAATTTGTCCTTGAATTAAAATTCAAATTTAGTCTCACCAGCTGCTTGGAAAATAATTAATTAATTCATCTTGAGTTAATTAGTTGGAGAAATTCAAGTTAGAAGTCTTTGTGAAGTCTGTTGTGGGGAAAAATGCCTATGCAGGACGATCCTATCCACCTAAGGTGTGACAGTGCCTTAGCAACAAACAGAGACAGTTATCTAAGTATTTCTTCCTTTATGAATTGAAAGAGAGGAGAGATCAATGGACTTACCGATGTCTTCCGTTTGTCCCTCGATCTAGATCCTCTTCTCTTTGGGTGTTCACAGCTACTTGCCTCCTCGCTTGCCCAGCTTCAAGAGAACAGCTACTTGATACCTGCGAGATCACAAGAGAACAACTACTTGCGACAAGAGAAGAACACGACTCAAAGATAGATATTCATATTCACAAATGATTCAGGATTAGATAAATCAAATACACTAATGCAATCATACATCAAGAAAACATCAGCATATAGGAGAAAACAAGATAGCTTTATTGATGAATAACAAGGGTTTGAGAAGAGATACAACCCAAAGGGCTCCAATCCAGTGCCTCTTCCCAGCAAATGAAATTCCTATCTTCACCCCCTTCAAAGCATTAAGCACCCAATGATTCAAATCTCAAACTAGCAGCAATTCTTTGCATTCACAACATTCCAGCCCCCTAGATCTCATGGAGGAGAGATCCATATATAGATTTTTGGAGAGAGGATGAGTCAGCTTGAGATGTGACTAGTGTCCTCTCCCTCTGTCAGTTCTTGATTCCACTTGGAGGTTCTTGCTTCCACTTGGAGATTTGGAACCTCTTACTCATCACCAGTCGAATTCCCTGAGGCAAGTGTCATTTTGGAAGCTTCCTGGGTTCTGACACCTTGAGGAACGAGCCTGCCACATGTCCAATCCCGCGCAGCGCAGGTAGCTAGTGTTCCAGTTGACATTCAACACAGGTAGCCAGTGTAGCAGTTGACATTCAGCGCAGATGGTCAGTGGAGCACTTGACATGATCCTGATTTGACTTGTTTTTGAGTATTTTTCAGTGGAGAACTTTTGTGAATTGTTGTAGTTTGTTAGCCTTGTTCCTCTAGGGGTAGGAACAACATGTTTAGGGACTTTGGATCCCTTAGATTATGGACATTTCATGCTCAATGCTGCAAGGCACAAAAATGTCTATAACAGTTGCCCCCTAAAGTATGAGGTTGTTTATTGGGCGAAATGCTTTATCAGGGGGATCCGAAGTTCATTCATTGCTGGGAGGAGACCTGTAATACAATACAATACGATACATTATTTTTAATTCTTCTTTCATGATCTAGCTGAGTCAGGTATTTCCCATGCTCAGCTTTATAAATTCATTTTTCTGTACATAGAACAGACAACCGTCTGATGGTAGACTGATGATTTTGATGAAATCATCATCCTTTTCTATAGGATGATTATCTGCTGCAATGTTGTACATGTCAATGTCTTTATTTCCTGAATATATATCGCAGCCCGGATGGATGAAACTAGATCCGGGGTCTTCAATCTCGTCTAATCTTCACTCGATGTACAAGTCGATCCATGTGAGAATTTTTCTGAAGTCGAACATGGAAAGACATCGCTTGATTACCAGTCAATGATGTAAACTGTTAACAAGCGCGAGAGGAATCACCGCTAAGGATGATGACCCTCAAGGTACTGCAGTACAATTCACGTGGTGTGAATAAAGGACTTGGCGTCGAACACCACGCAAAATCTTTCGGTCGAAGGTCATTGATGTATACCTGTTGCCGGAAGTGAGAAACTTGCCATTGAGGCATGCAAGCTTCAAAGTACTGAAGGGGTTGTTCCTAGATCAACTTCTTGGATAATGAGCTGATGTCGACAAGAAGCGACCCATCAAAGGACGGCCTTAATGAATCCAACATCAGTGACACGGAACGGAGCTAATGATTTTGATGAGGTGAAAACGATCTGTGAAATATGATTCAGGGTGGCGGTCGTGAAAGGATGAAGGATAATGTATGGCAGTGGATGGGACCCGATTGACTCTTTCTGAAACGACTTCTCTTGAACATATGGCGAAAATGATGCGATGGATTGGTAGCATTACCCCAATATGTGGATGGTATGGCGAGACCATGGTGATGGGACTGGTGAATGAAACAACCCAACCCGATTGTGGTACGGAGGAAAAGTGTCATGTTCAAGAGCGACTTGCTACCATCAAAGTTTTCTTGTTTCTCCCAATTTTTCCCCAGTCATTTCTGACCAGTACCTCTTTATTTTTGTCAAGCTTGAGGAGGATAACATATGCTTGTTCTATAACCTGCCCTTCGGGCAAGCCCATCGCTATGTTTTAACGAGCCTAGCGATAGGGAAACTCGTTCTCGTCTAAAGACAAGTTTGTCGCTATTTAATGTTTTTAACGAGTCTAACGACAAAGATAACTCGGTCCTTTTCAATTTTAGAGAGTCTAAAAAGGTACATAAAGATAACTCCAAAGTTCCTTTTTCGTCATCTAATCCCTTAAGTCCGAAAAAGTATAAAACAATACAGAAGGGATGAATTTTCGATAGTTTTAACGAGCCGAACTAAACAAGCGCTCGATCTTTTTGTGCAATAATCCCTCAGGTCCAAAAAGATTAAAATCTAGAGGAGGGATAGCTCTTCCGGTCGTTTAACGAGCTGGTAGGCCAAAACTCGGCAATCTTTTCATATTTTACGAGTCAGTTGAAAAGAGCTTAAAGAAGACTCGTCTTTTGAGGAATGAGTGATGAACAGGGCAGCAGCAGATTCCAGGTACAGTTTGGAATATTCCAATCATGGCAGTGTCACAAGGATGGCTTATTGAAATCACTCTTCGCAGCTGTTCCTCAAAATGGGTAAACAATCATATGGAGGCAAACGATCGGCGAAATGAAAAGTGGAGGTGACGGTGCAAACACAACCAAGGCTTTTATGGCTGATAAGGTTACATTTACAATGGTTATTTACCGGGATAGGTTCATTTTTTAACGAGCTTGAATGTGCCAAAACACTGCTCGACCTTATGTTTATTTTTTAACGAGCATGAACTATTTCGCTAAAAACTGCTCGGATCTTTGCGTTTATTTTTTAACGAGCATGAACTGTGTGCTAAAACTGCTCGAATATACTAGTCATAAGATAAGAATGTCTCCTTTAGATTCCATTTTTTACGGAGCTTCATCTCACAAATCTATGCTCCTAATTTGGCAAATTTTGACCTTTTCCCCACATCCTTTCTTTATGCAAGTTAGGAAACGACTAATCCAAAAAACAGATAAATAACCGCTCTTTGCTTGCAATCCAAAAGGTTTGCATGCCCCCAGGTATAGAGTACGATTTCAAGGTTACCCCTACTTCCTTTTCGCCAAAACATTTGTTCCAACGAGAGAGGCTTACCTCTTTCAGGTTACCCAAAGATTGTTCTGTTAATCTTTCAAACTGAACACTTCCTCGGCGATGCCTACCGAAATAGGCAAAGGTGAGTGACCTTGTTTCGTCAAACACATAACTTTGACAAAAGAATCTTATTCTAGAACAACCCCTCTTCCAATCACGGACGTGGTACGGACTAGTCATATTCTCCCGCGGAAACCTACTTTATACCCAAAGTTTTCTCTGCCCAAAGCAGACCAGGATGCATGCCCCTTGGGTTCCAGTTACATCTTTCCGAATCACTCGCACTCATCGGGAAGAAGAACTGGGGGGGTAGACATTTCTTGCGTGAATATACCATTTAGGGTCGGTACATGACTATTTGCGATGCGTGATTCCGGAAATGAAAGTTGGTCTACGAGCTTGACCATTGTTCCTTCGTGTGGAAAACACATTACTCTAAAGAGTGAGGAGACAATGGCTCCTATGCAATATATATAGTCTCGTCCAAGGAGTAGGTTGTAATCCAAGGGTCCTTGGACGACCATGACGTTCATTTGAACTGTCTTCTTCCTCAATGTTATGGCACAATTGGGAAGAATCCCTAAAGGTCGACTGGTTCCTTTATCAAAGCCTGATAGATTCCTCATCTCAGGCAAAGGCGCTGGCGAACCAAGCGCTTTCCAAGCAATAGAGGAAAAGATACTCACAGATGCCCCCTCATCAATGATGGTGCCAACCATAACCATTCTGTATATTTGGACTATAATTCTGAATGGTATGCTTTCTGGCAAGCGGGGTCTGCCTAGTTGGTTCCAGTCAAAGGACACAACCAGGTTGCTTGGTGGTGGGACCGAATAGACGGCTGGATATCACTCTGATGAACTTCCTTCCTGCGATAAAGGAATGGGAGGGTTGCCCCCTTATTCATCTGAGTCTGTGTTGATGAAAAGAATCTGGATGGTGTCATCCTTTTTCTCTTCAGTGATGGAATCATTCGAAGATGAATCTTCTGAAGGCAATACCGGGTCAACTGCCGTTTCAACGTTTTGACTTTCGTCAGGTATGGATTCAGTAAGTTCATTTTCAATGATTGACGCTTCAGCTGACCACTTGAGCGGGACAGCTGGATTCTCAACTAATGAGGGACTTGGCACGAGTTTTTTGTATCCAGGAGGAAGTCGTAACGGTGACACCGGACGATCTTCCAAAACTCTCTTTGCCTCGTCTAAGAAGGGACAACGGTGGATGGCGTGATCGCCTTCACACAGTCTGCAGGGAGATCTTGCTCTCCCTCTCTGTCCTTCACTCTCGCTAGTTGACGGTAGACATTCAACATGGCAGTCAGAGGTTGATGCTACTGGATTGTGCAATCTGGGGGACCAGTCCCTTGGTATCCAGGGAATACAGGGACAATCTCGATGGAAGTGGTCTCCTTTGCATATGACACATGGCGATTTAGGCCCGGTCAGTGTTGTGTGTGGATTTTTTCTAGATGACTCATGTTTTCCCCCAGTCGCTTTTGGCTCCTTCTTCTTCTTCTCTTTCTTCTTCTTCTCCTTCTTCTCCTTAGGAACTTGGTTTTTATCTTTACCAGCTCCTTCAAGGGAAGAGGAAGGAGGAGAGGAAGAGTTGGAAGAGGTAGAAGGCTGGTGGCTAACTTTAGACTCATATAGCTGTCGATTCAACTGTTCAGGAATGGTGGTGTTCTGAACTACATTGGTCGAGAAGAGCCAGACCGACAGGCCAATTGTCAATCCTGGAAGCGACAATGTGGCCATGTGGGGCGCACCAACATCTCCCCAAGAGGAGAAGGGACTAGGATTTCCACCAAGGGGAACTCCTTGGTTGGTGTGCTCCATTTTCTCGACCGAAAGATCAACGCAGGAATAGGAGGTGATTATGTTCCGTTTAAAATAAATTTTATTAACGAAGCTTTAGACACAACTTGCTTTTTCAGTTTTAAAGAGTCGAGAAAAAGCTAAAGATGACTCTAGTCTCCTTCGATGTTTTAACGAGCCTGAAGTGACAAATGCTCGGATGGACTTTTTCCGTTATAGAGTCTGAAAAAGGCCAAAAGGAACTGCTCTGGAGTTCTAGGTAGAGGGTGTGCCAAACTTTTCGCAAAACCGCAGAATACTTTTTAGGGTACAGGCGGTCGATCTTCGTGAATGCTGTGTTCACTGCATTGCGAATCGTAGGGCGGCCAACACGGCTTCCTATGGATAAAGGCTTTATTCCTATAGGGGTCTCCCAATATATACGCGACGGTACATGGGAGCACAATCCGTACTGATACTTATCGCTTCACCGTGGAGGAATCACCCAACGACTCAACGGTAAGATACCAGGTTTTACGATGCCGGAACACGTCTCTAGCCTAGACCTCTATGTTGTGCGTTATGTTACAAAGCGTTGTTAAGTTAATTCAGTTTATTTTAAGGTTGATCTTGTTTAGCAGTTTGCCTTTATGGATCACCACGAGATGTACGATACAACTTCCTAAATGCAGCCTAAAGATGATAAGCAGGCTTTATAATCTTTTCAACAGATGAAAATCCTAACTACAAAGGGAAAAGAAAGACATCATCTTTTCACAATGAGCAATCAGCACACTCTAATGCACTTTTCCTAAATCATACATGCAAACTATCAAAATGCAATATGCACAATGCAGGTGTTTGTTTTCCGCTTTCTTAGTATTGATGCCTACAAAGAAAGCTTTTTGTACAACTTTGAATTTGCTTTTAGATGATCAATACAAACAAGATTACTTTTTCGAAATCAGAGAGGGTAGAAGAGATTACAACACTTTAACGATTCTCGAAATGAATACTTGTTTTGACACTTAAAAGAGACAAACTCAAACCAATAAGCAAAAGTAAATGTATAACCAATCTGCAAACAGCCAATGAACTCTCTCCTAAGATCATAATTAGATCTGAATCAAGGGCTACAGGATGACTATCTTACTCTTGCAAAGGAAAACTTCGAATGACGCCACAAACACATAAAAACATTCAAAGTCTTTTTGTACAAAAGGAGGTGGAATGCAAGCAGAGAAAAGGAGTTTTCAGATCAGTACCTATGCTGGGTAAAGGCTGCAAAAACAGAGATCAAAACAGGGCAACAAAAGGCAGAGAACCCCAGTAGCACTAGGCCAAACTGGTTCAGCGCAACCTCAACACAGTGAGTTTGACATTCAATGCAGATAGCCCCTTCGGGAACTACGTTGAAATGCAAACTGCCTTCACTGGGTCTACGCTGAGAGGAGAAACTCTCGTTTCCCTCAGGTTCTGGGTCACAGATTGCTCAAAAATTCACTGCTTCAGGTCAAATCAAAAACACAAGCAAGGTAATATCAAAGGGATGCTTTGAAAGGGTCCTAAGATCTATCACAAAGGATCATCAAATCATTTGTGAGTCTATCGTTCAGATCATAGACAAAATCCAGTGAAGGATCAAGGCAGCAACTATTTACTTTGCATCCAAGAATGCAGTTCGATTGTTGCTGTTGAGTCTATGAAATAAAAAAATGATAGAGACACAAATAAAATGACTAAACAAATCTCCCCAGTGGAGTCGCCAATTTTTTGTCGGGAAAAATGCCTATGCAGGACGATCCTATCCACCTAAGGTGTGATAGTGCCTTAGCAACAAACAGAGACAGCTATCTAAGTATTTCTTCCTTTATGAATTGAAAGAGAGGAGAGATCAATGGACTTACCGATGTCTTCCATTTGTCCCTCGATCTAGATCCTCTTCTCTTTGGGTGTTCACAGCTACTTGCCTCCTTGCTTGCCCAGCTTCAAGAGAACAGCTACTTGATACCTGCGAGATCACAAGAGAACAACTACTTGCGACAAGAGAATAACACAACTCAAAGATAGATATTCATATTCACAAATGATTCAGGATTAGATAAATCAAATACACTAATGCAATCATACATCAAGAAAACATCAGCATATAGGAGAAAACAAGATAGCTTTATTGATGAATAACAAGGGTTTGAGAAGAGATACAACCCAAAGGGCTCCAATCCAGCGCCTCTTCCCAGCAAATGAAATTCCTATCTTCACCCCCTTCAAAGCATTAAGCACCCAATGATTCAAATCTCAAACTAGCAGCAATTCTTTGCATTCACAACATTCCAGCCCCCTAGATCTCATGGAGGAGAGATCCATATATAGATTTTTGGAGAGAGGATGAGTCAGCTTGAGATGTGACTAGTGTCCTCTCCCTCTGTCAGTTCTTGATTCCACTTGGAGGTTCTTGCTTCCACTTGGAGATTTGGAACCTCTTACTCATCACCAGTCGAATTCCCTGAGGCAAGTGTCATTTTGGAAGCTTCCTGGGTTCTGACACCTTGAGGAACGAGCCTGCCACATGTCCAATCTCGCTCAGCGCAGGTAGCTAGTGTTCCAGTTGACATTTAACGCAGGTAGCTAGTGTAGCAGTTGACATTCAGTGCAGATGGTCAGTGGAGCACTTGACATGATCCTGATTTGACTTGTTTTTGAGTATTTTTCAGTGGAGAACTTTTGTGAATTGCTGTAGTTTGTTAGCCTTGTTCCTCTAGGGGTAGGAACAACATGTTTAGGGACTTTGGATCCCTTAGATTATGGACATTTCATGCTCAATGCCGCAAGGCACAAAAATGTCTATAACAAAGTCATGTAACAGTTATCCTTTAAATTAAGGAGATTATCCCTTGATTAAGGAGATAAGGATGAGTTGTAATTAGTTAGCTCAGTTAACTGAGTTAAGTCCAGTTAAATTAGTTCCAAACAGTTTGAGGAACTAATTGTGAGTTTAGTTAATTAATGCATGCATGCATCAAACTAGTGTACTCCAGATAACTGAAGATTGTCTCATTGATAACTCATGCATGTTAGTTCAGAGAAAGGCCTAGTTGAGATTAATGACAGGGACAATGTACTATTAGTTGTAATAATTTGTCCTATAAGGAACACGCTTGATATTTGCACATTTTTATAGTGTGTTGGAGCAGTGTATGAGATCAGTGTCACACAAGGTTACAGCTGGATCACCAAAGGAAAAATGCGCAAGGAAATAAGAGGCTTGGAGGGCAGAGGATAGGCATATGAGCAGTATATTCTGTCTATGAGCAGTAGTGAGGGATTGTACTGAGAGCTGGATAGCTGTGAGAGCTAAAGCTGTGTGTAATCCTAATATATTTCCACTTGTATGATAATACAGATAGCAAGGTTTTTAGCTGAGGCTTTCCCCAGAGTATTCTTCTGTGTTTCATGTGTATCATTTCCTCTTCTCTGTTATACGTGTTCCTATTGATCTTGCTCAAATCTATTAAGTTTGATTGTAGAAGTAGATTAAGTATTTTGCTTTAATTATATTTCATAATCAGGTTAATCTACAGTCAGAATTTCTATAGAGAATGACCTCACCCACATTCATGTTGATCTATTTGCTAAATCTTCCATTCATGTTTTGCATGCACTATTTATCACTTCTTCTATCACTTAGTGTCTCCATGCATTTCATCAACTTACTTGCTTTCAGTTGCCCGTCAGTGAGTCGGGCCTGTTATCTCTCCAGGGAACTCTCCTAGGTTGTAGCTCGGAGATGCCTGGTAACATATAATCTTCAATATTGTTCTCTAGACTATTGGAATGGATGATGGTTTGGATCAAGCCAGATAACCGCTTCAACTCTGTTTTACTCTAGACATGCATGAACACCCTCAGATTGACAAGGCTTTAGACCACTAATGCTCAATAGTTTTTAGATTCAATGGATAGATGGAGAACACTGACAGTACCAACAGATTCATACATAAACATATATGAATGGCTAGCTACAGGAAGTAAATGAAACTTGCAAATCTAATTTATCAACACAGAGATAAGATGACAGTTATCTGGCATTAGACATAGAAGAAACATGAATAACCTATTCAATTGCAAATCTAATTTATTAATGCAGAGATAAGATGACAGTTATCTGGCATTAGACATAGAAGAAATCAATCCAAGTGCAAGCTTAGAGCAGAAGGGAAATGGACATTGAACATGTAACAACAAAAGAAGCTTGTATTACTGGAATGAAGATGAGAAGTTGCAAGGAACAGAGTATCTACAGTCTCCAGAAGTTGAACCGTTGTTTCTTCCTATTTTAGGCCATTTATAGGCCATTTACAATGCTCTAGGGATTTTTGAGACCTCCAGCTATCCTAACCCATCACCTCTGGCTTTAACTACCTGATTACATATCTTAACAGACAATGAGGACATAGGTCTCCTTTCATAACCAAAACGGTAACCATTTCTGGTACCACACTGCATTGTCAGGTTGCTGGCTTGTGCGGATAATGTATACAACCGTTTCTGGTAGTTGGCAGCCTCATGTTGGTGTCCTTTCCTCTTCTCGGCCCTACATTCCTTTATTTGGCTTAACAGTCCCACTGTCATAAAGGCTGGCAGAGCCAATGGCTCTCCTCCTCGGGCAACTGACAGGGAGTGGCTGATGGGAAGTGGCGAGCAGGGGTGTATGGGCTGTTGGGTGTACCAAATCGGACGAATAGAGTAATGGCAGGGTGACGGAGGACATGTTAGGGTGGTTGTGGACAAGAGTCATTGGATTAGTGGAATCAACGTTGGTGATTGATCACCGGAGGCATGGAGTCGTGGCGAGGGGCAGACCAGATCAGGGCTATTCGATCGCCTATGGGCAGACCGAACGGTTATCGGGTGGAGGAGATACGTGGTGGTTAACAGCCATGGGAAATTTTGGAGGTGGAAGCGGTTTCCATCGAGTGGGGATCAGGTGATAAGCGGGAATTGTCAGAACCCCCCTGATGCCACTCAGGGATTGACATGTAGCGGCGGAGGAGAGAGAGGAAACCGCCCTCATCGGGCAGGTATTCCTCGTATTTTTTTCTTGTTCGATATGTATGATAACCGTCGATCTGGGTGGGGCGGATCACTAGTTGTGGGCGATTGTGCATGTTGCCGCAGGAAAAAGGCTCCCACCGGATTTCAAAAGTTATGCAGCTTTCTTCACAAATTCCGTCGGGTCTAGGTACTATAGCATATGGCTTGACCTATGTATTTGGGCTGTTGATCAGCCAGCTCCAACAACTCAGATACATTCACTATTGCCATCGCTGAAGGCCCTGTTATCGGGAAAACTAGTGTCTATACAGAGCTGCTAGTCCCACTAAGGTTGGTAGCTACCTTAGAAACAAACACACTAAAAACTACTTTCATTTTCCTTTATGAGAAATAGATGAGAGAAGAATAAGGAGACCAAACTCTGTCTTGTGCTTGGTTCCTTGCTCGATTCCTCTCTCTCCTGATAGGTCTTTGCCACTCGCTTCCTTGTCTACCCAGCTTCAAAGAGTACCTGTAGAATCAAAGTGGCATAACACTATCCAAGAACATAGATCTATTATCATAAACAATATAGGATCAAATGTATATTGACCACACAAATGCATAAACCATCAATTATACAAGAATATGGAGGAAAACTTGAATAGATTCATTGGTAATCAAGAAAGAGCAAAGAGGATTACAACCAATTGTTCTGACCCAGCATCACCCTCTCAGCAAGAAAGCCCTTCTTCACCTCATGAAAAGCTTAGATCACCCAACACTATGATATTGCACCAAGAAACCAACAACACTTCCTTCAAAATACAAAATTCTAGCCTCTGGATCTCTAGGATGAGGGATCCATATATAGATGTTTGCAAGGGGAATGAGTCAGATTTTGAGATTTGATTATTGTCCTCTATCTGATAGTTCTTGATTCCACTTGGAGATCGATGATCTCTTACTCATCCCTGGTCGAATGCAGAGAGGCAAGTGTCACAGGAGAAGTTTCTGGAAGATTCCATGCTCCTCCACCTTGCGGATTGACCTTGCCATTTGTCCATTCTCTCCCATCGCACCCCATAGAAGGGAGTTTCAACATGCATCGCACCTACTGTGTGTATTCAGGTGGGATGCAATGCACTTTGACTATGGAGCAGGTGAAATGGTCCAGTTTTGACCAGTTCTGAGTAGTTTTTCATGGAGAACTTCTGGGAGATGCTGTAATCAGTTGACCTTATTCTTTTAGGGGTTAGAAAAACACCTTTAGGGACTCAGGAGTCCTTGGTTTATGGACATTTATGCTTGGGGTTGCAGTGCCAAAAAATGTCTATAACGGTTGCCCCCTAAAGCATGAGGTCGCTAATCTTTTGATGTCGGGTGAAATGCTTTATCATGAGGATCCGAAGTTTTTTTGAGCTGGAAGGCGACCTGTAATAAGATACAATAAAATACATCATCTTCATAATATTTTCATGATCTAGCTGAAGTGGGCATTCCCATGCTCAGCTTTATAAATTCATTTTCATGTACATAGGACAGACAATCGTCTGAGTGTAGACTGATGATTCTGGTAGAGTCATCATCCCTTAGATTGGATGATTATCTATGCAGCAATGATGTACATTTGATGTCTTTATTTTCCTGAATATATATCACAACCCAGATGGATGAAACTAGATCCAGATTCTTCAATCTCACTCGATCTTCACTCAAAGTACAAGTTGATCCACGTGAGAGATGTTCTGGAGTCGAACATGGAAAGACATCGCTTGATTACTAGCGAATGATGTAAGCCGTTAACGGGCGCGAGAGGAATCACCGATAATGATGATGACCGTCAAGGTACTACAGTACAATTCACATGGTGTGAATAAGGGACTTGGCGTCGAACACCACGCAAAATCTTTTAGTCGAAGGCCATTGATGTAAACCTGTCTTCGGAAGTGAGAAACTTGCCATTGAGGCATGCAAGCTTCAAAGTACTGAAAGGGTTGTTCCTAGATCGACTTCTTGGATAATGAGCTGATGTCGACAAGAAGCAATCCGTCATAGGAGGGCCTTAGTGAATCCCACATCAATGACACGGAACTGAGCAAATGATTTTAATGGAGGTGAAAACGATCTGGTGATATAAGGTTCAGGGTGGCGGTCATGAAAGAATGGAGCGAAAATGTATTATAGTGGGCGAGACACAGGTGAATTCTCTGAGTGACTTCTCTTGAACATATCAGCGACACTGACATTATGGATTGGTAGCATTAACCCCAAATGTGGATGTTGTGATGGAACCATGGTGATGTGACTAGTGAATGGAACAACCCAACCCAACTCGGAGGCGGAGTGAAAGTGTCATGTTAAAGAGCGACTTGCTACCAACAAAGTTTCTTCAAGTTTTCTTCCCAATTTTTCCCAGCCATCGCTGACCAGTACCTCTTTATTTTTGTCAAGCTTGAGGAGGATAACATATTCTTATTCTATAATTTTCCCTTCGGGCAAACCCATCACTATGTTTTAACGAGCCTAGCGATAGTGAAACTCGTTCTTGTCTGTTATGGACAAGTTTGTCGCTATTAGGTTTTAACGAGTTTAATGACAAAGATAACTTAGTCCTTTTCAATTTTAGAGAGTCTGAAAAGGGACGTAAAGGAAACTCCAAAAATACTTTTTCGTCATCTAATCACTTAAGTTCGAAAAATTATAAAATAATACAAAAGGGATGAATTTTCGGTAATTTTAATGAGCCGAACAAAACAAGTGCTCGATCTTTTTGTGTAATAATCCCTCATGTCCAAAAATATTAAAATCTAAAGGAGGGATAGCACTTCTGGTCACTTTAACGAGCTGGAGAGGCCAATGGCTTGGCAATCTTTTCATATTTTACGAGTCAGTTGAAAAAATCTTAAAGGAGACTCATTTTTGAGGAACGAGTGATAGACTCGGGTAGCAACTGATTCCAGGTAAGGGCTGGAATTTTCCAATCACAGCAGTGTCACAAGGATGGGTAACAAGATCACTCTTCGCAGTTGTTCCTCAAAAGGGGTAAGCAATCAAGTGGAGGTGATGATGAGAACACGACCAAGGCTTCAAAGGCTGAAGTAGTACATTCACGATGGTTATTTACCAGAAATTGGTTCATTTTTTAATGAGCTTAAACGCCGGGGGAAACACTTGCTCATAGCTTATGTTTATTTTTAACGAGCTTGAATTCCGTGTTAAAACTACTCTATCCAGTCACATAATAAGGATGTCATATAAAACGGCATTTTTTCAAAGCTTTGCCCCGCATCCTTTCTTTATGCAAGTTAGGAAACGACCAATCCTACGAGTTTAAAGGGTTAGAGGACCTATAAATTTAAAAAAAATAAATGGTCTCTCTTCGCTTGCATGCCAAAAGGTTTGAATGCCCCCAGGTATAGCGAAGTAGAGTTTCCAGGTTACCCCTCAATTTGCAGACAAAACACTTGTTTTATCAGGAAAGGCCTACCTTTTTCAGGTTACCCCTCAATTTGCAGACAAAAAATTTGTTCTATCGGGAAAGGCCTACCTTAACAGAAGTATCTTATTCCGGTCTAATCCCATTTTCCAAAATGGACGGGTGTGTTAGCCAGTCATATATCCTCTGTGGAAACCTACCCTATACCCAAGGTTCTCCTGTCGAAACAGGCCAGGGTGCATGCCCCTTGGGTTTCAGTCATGCCCTCCGAATCACTCATGCTCATCAGGAGGACGGACTGGGGATTGATGAGACATTCCTTGTGTGAAAAGACCATTCAGGGTCGGTATATGACTATTTGCTATGTGTGAACCGGGAAATGAAAGCTGGTCTATGATCTTGACCACTCTTCCTTCGTGCGGAAAACACATTACTCTAAAGAGGGAGGAGACGATGGCTCCCATGCAATAAATATAGTCTCGTCCAAGGAGTAGATTATAATCTAGGGGTCTTTGGACTACCATTATGTTCATGTGAACGGTTTTCCTTCTCAATGTTATCGGCACATCGGGAAGGACCCCTAACGGTCGACTGGTTCCTTTGTGAAAGCTTGTTAGATTTCTCATCTCAGGCAAAAGCGATGGCGAACCAAGCGCTTTCCAAGTAGTTGAGGAAAGGATACTCACAGAAGCCCCTTCATCTATGATGGTACCGACCATGACCATTCTATATATTTGAGCAATGATTCGAAATGATACACTAGCCGGTAAATGGGGTCTGCCTAGTAGATTCCAGTCAAAGGAAACAACCAGGTTGCTTGGAGGTGGGACCGAATAGACAGTCGGATATGACTCTAACGAACTTCCTTCCTGTGGTAAAGGAACGGGTGGACTGCCCCCATGTTCATCGGAGCCTGTGCTTACGAAGAGAATTTGAACGGTGTCATTCTTGTTCTCTTTGGTGACTGTATCATCTGAAGATGGAACTTCTGAAGGCAATACCGGGTCAACTGCCGCCTCGACCTTTTGACTTTCATCTGGTATGGATTCAGATGGCTTATCTTCAATGATAGATACTTCGGACGACCACAAGGGCGTGTCAACCAGATTTTCAACTAGTGACGGACTCGGCAAGAGTTTCTTATATCCAGAAGGAAGCCGTAACGGTGAAACAGGACGGTCGTCCAAAACTCTTTTAGCTTCGTCTAAGAAGGGACAACGGTGGACGGCGTGATCGCCTTCACACAATTTACAAGGAAATTTATATTTTCCTTTTTGTCTAGGGGCTTCACTTTCACTAGTTGAAGGTGTATGCTCAACATGATCGTCAGAGGATCGTCAGAGGTTGATGACACCGGATTGTGCAAACGAGGAGACCACTCCCTTAAGATCCGAGGGATGCAAGGACAATATCGATGATAGTGGTCTCCTTTGCAAATGACACATGGTGATTTAGGCCTGGTCAGTGCAGTGTGTGGATTTTCGCTAGACGATGCTTGGTCGCCCCTTTTCACCTTCGGCTCCTTCTTCTTCTTCTCTTTCTTTTTCTTCTCTTTCTTCTTCTTCTCCTTCTTCTTCTCAGTTACTTGATTTTGGGCTTTACCAGCTTCATCAAGCGAAGAGGAAGGAGGAGAGGAAGAATTGGACGAAGTAGAAGGTTGGGGGGTAACTCTAATATCATTTAGTTGCTGACTTGATTGTTCAGGAATCACGGTGTTCTGAATGATAGAAGTTGAGAAGAGCCATACAGGAAAGCCGATTGTCAATCCTGGAAGAGACAATGTGGCCATATGGGGTGCACCAACATCTCCCCAAGAGGAGAAGGGACTAGGATTTCCTCCAAGGGGAACTCCTTGGTTGGTGGACTCAATTTTTCTCAACTTAAGATCAACATAGGAAAGGTGATGATTATTCCGTTTAAAATAAATTTTAGACGCTTTGACACAACTTGTTTTTTCAATTTTTAAGAGTCGAGAAAAAACAAAAGATGAATCTAGTCACCTTCGATTTTTAATGAGCCTGAAGTGACAAGTGCTCAGATGGACCTTTTCCGTTAAGGAGTCTGAAAAGGAACGAAAGGGATTGCTCTGGAAATCTAGACAGAGGGATTACCAAACCAATCGCAAAACTACAGAATACTTTTTGCGGTACGGCAATCAATCTTCCTGAATGTTGTGTTCAGTGCATTGCGATCGATAGGGCGGGAGACACGGATTCCTATGGATAAAGGATTAAGCCTATTGTGGTCTCCCAAAATATACTTGATGGTACGTGGGAGCACAAGTCCGTAATGGCACTTATCGTCTCAAAGTGGAGGAATCACCCAACCAACAGTGAAAACAACAGTTACCAGGCTTTACGACACCGGAATACGTCTCTAGCCTAGACTTCTAAATGTTGTGCGTTAGGTTCCAAATCGTTTTTAGATTCATTAAATTTATTTTATAGTTGATCTTGCTTAAGAAATTTGCCTTTCAGGTTCACCGCGTGATGTAGATGTACAATTCCTAAAATGCAATCTAAGATGATAAACAGTCATTTAATCTTCTTTTTGCAATGAAAATCCTAGCTACTAAGGAAAGAGAGATGGCATTCTTTCAACAAAGAGCAGAGAGCACACACTATATGCACTGTCCTAAATCAAACCAACAAACAGTCTAAATGCAAATGCACATGCATGTATTTGTTTTCAGCCTTCTTAATGTGTGAATGATAAAAAGAAAGCTAAGCGCAAATCTGAATTAGTTTTCAAAGCGAAAATTACTAATTAAGTTTCTTTTCAAAACAAAATGAGGACAATGACGACACTTTGTTATTTTGAATTGAAAACTTGCTTTCGACACTTGAAAAACTACTAATTCAAATCAAATACAAGAGTAACAGTGTAATCAACTATCAAGAACAATCAGATTCTCTTCTATGACTGAAAATGACACTTGCGACACTTTCAAATCAAGAAATGACAGTACAATTACGCTACTTCTTTGTAAAGGAGAACTGAAAATGACTCAAAAATACATAAAAACATTTACAGTTCTTTGCACAATGGAGGTGGAATAACAGCAAGGAAAGGGGTTTCAACAGAGGTGTACTGACTACAGCTAGCAAAACTCTTGAATAGAGCTGAAAAGAGTGAACACAGAAACCAAAATTTAGGAACAAGGTCTTGTCTAATCAGTGCACCTGTAACACAGTGAAACTGAAATGCAATGCACCTACTACACTCGCGAAGTGTGATGCATTTGAAATTCACAGAACAGACAGTGCGCTGGACCAGGGATGAGACTTTGATTGGATTCTGGGTCACAGTTTGCAGTTCAGTTCAGGGATTTAGGCCGAGCAAGTGGTAATCAGTAAATCAATCACAGGGGTAGATCTAAGGAGGTTACTAGAGCCACCATGAGGGCAATTAGAGAGCTTGTAAATTAATCGTTTAATTCATAAACAAAACCCGGAGATAGACTGAAGCAGCGTTGATCTACTTTGAACTTGCAAAGTAAATGCAGATTGAAGGCTAGTTGGCTTGACTTCAGGCTCCGTCTGTAAGTTTATAAAGTAAACAAGTGTAGATGAACAAACAATCTATTCGTTCCCCAGCGGAGTCGCCATTTTGTTATCAGGAAAACTAGTGTCTATACAGAGCTGCTAGTCCCACTAAGGCTGGTAGCTACCTTAGAAACAAACACACTAAAAACTACTTTCGTTTTCCTTTATGAGAAATAGATGAGAGAAGAATAAGGAGACCAACCTCTGTCTTGTGCTTGGTTCCTTGCTCGATTCCTCTCTCTCCTGATAGGTCTTTGCCACTCTCTTCCTTGTCTACCCAGCTTCAAAGAGTACCTGTAGAATCAAAGCAGCATAACACTATCCAAGAACATAGATCTATTATCATAAACAATACAGGATCAGATGTATGTTGACCACACAAATGCATAAACCATCAATTATACAAGAATGTGGAGGAAAACTTGAATAGCTTTATTGATAATCAAGAAAGAGAAAAGAGGATTACAACCAATTGTTCTGACCCAACATCATCCTCTCAGCAAGAAGGCCCTTCTTCACCTCATGAAAAGCTTAGATCACCCAACACTATGATATTGCACCAAGAAACCAACAACACTTCCTTCAAAATACAAAATTCCAGCTTCTGGATATCTGGGATGAGCGATCCATATATAGATGTTTGCAAGGGGAATGAGTCAGCTTTTGAGATTTGATTAGTGTCCCCTCTCTAATAGTTCTTGATTCCACTTGGAGATTGATGATCTCTTACTCATCCCTAGTCGAATGCAGAGAGGCAAGTGTCACAAGAGAAGTTTCTGGAAGATTCCATGCTCCTCCACCTTGCGGATTGACCCTACCATTTGTCCATTCTCACCCATCGCACCCCATAGAAGGGCTTTTCAACATGCATCGCACCTACTGTGTGTATTCAGGTGGGATGCAATGCACTTTGACTATGGAGCAGGTGAAATGGTCTAGTTTTGACTAGTTCTGAGTAGTTTTTCATGGAGAACTTCTAGGAGATGCTGTAATCAGTTGACCTTGTTCTTTTAGGGATTGGAACAACACCTTTAGGGACTTAGGAGTCCTTGGTTTATGGACATTTATGCTTGGGGTTGCAGTGCCCAAAAATGCCTATAACAGGACCTGCCTTAAAACTATAGCACTGATCCTCAGGACTAACATGGCCAACCTTGGCTCGGTCTCTGCCTTCACCAAGGCTACATTGCACAATCTGGGAAGGAAGGCTCACCTTCCTCTCCAGATTTACTTATTCTTGCCCAACATTGGCCTCCTAGACTGTTTTGTGCATTCCTGGAGGATAGTGGCTACTTGGCCCAAGAAATTGTGCAAATCTGTCCCTGGGCGAGCAATCCTTCCGGGCTGGGATTGTGCATTACGCAATCCTAGCAGCCAGCTGCCTAACTAGATTGCGCATTTGGCAAATCCAGCAACCAAACTAGATTACACATTTGTCAGATCCAACCTCCCAGACAGCCCAGACTTCCTTTTGCAGAGTTCTAGTAGCTAGTCACTCAGCCTCCCAGTGAAATTTACGAAATCTTGCTCGTCAGTTTCCCAGGTATGTGCTGTGTCCTTCCCCAGATTTGCTTTGTTTTCAATGACATATTCCTTTCCATGCATGCTGATCGTTTCCAGATATTTCAGGTGTTCATCTTTCTCAATGGCTTCCAAGGGAACGTGATCTTAGGACACTGATGGTATGGAAGCTGGAGCAACAGCTGAATAAGTGTCCTCTCATTTGCCGATCTATGAAGATACGAAGCTGTATCTAGACAAGGACATCAAACTGAAGTGGAAAGAGGTGAATGAAACATTCCCAGGTACATTTGGGGAGTACCTTGAAGACTGTTAGGTGTATGTGAACATTCATAAGTCTGGCTTGTACTGGATTGGATGTAGATACCTCGCGTTCCCATGCGCAGACATGATTCACGGATCGTCTCTCACACTGACCCCAAGACGATGACCTTGAGCAGTGTCAGTGGGACGAAGCTTGTAACCTTATGGGCATGAGATTACGGTGATATGAATTAGATGACCGAGTGCATGACTATCATGATTCCCCCGTTCAGCTTCCCCAATAGCAGAGGCCACTCTAGAGACATTTTGAAGGATTGGGTAAAGAAGCCAACTCGTTTCAGGATGACACCCAATCAGATTGATAAGACAAAGATATTGAGGAAGGCATACCAATACTTGGTCATATTCACATGTCGACTAAGTGGCCAAGCAGGCAATGAGACCTTCCCTCAGAGTTGGGTAGTCATGCTAGACCAACTGGCTATAGAAGGAAGACCATGCAACTGGTTCGACATACTAGCTCATCAGCTGAAGGAGCAAGTCACGAAGGCTCGATAGTCACTCGATGGTATGCATGCAGAGATTTATATGTCTGCTTACATTCTAGATGCAGTCTGTGCTCGACATGAGTTCACGGGCTTGGATTGGGCATTGTTACAGGGAAAAGTGTCTACATAGAACTGCTTATCCCACTAAGGTGTGGTAGCTACCTTAGAAACAAAAAAAGTAAAGCTACTTTCATTTTTCCTTTATGAAATATAGATGAGGGAAGAACAAAGGAGACCAACCTCTGTCTTGCGCTTATCTCCTAGTTCGATTCCTCTCTCTCCTGATAGTCCTTCGCTACTTGCTTCCTTGTACGCCCAGCTTCACAGAGTACCTGTAGGATCAAAGTAGCATAACACTATACAAGAACATGGTTCTATAATCATAAACAATCTAGGATCAGATGTAAATTGACCATACAAATGCATAAAACATAAATGACACAAGAGTATGGAGGAAAACTTGAATATCTTTTATTGATAATAAAGAAAGAGCCAAGGGAGTTACAACCAGTTGTTCTGACCCAGCATCATCCTCTCAGCAAGTAAGCCCTTCTTCAACTCATACAAAGCTTAGATCACCCAACACTAGGATGTTGTCTCAAGAAACCAACAACAATTCCTTACAAGATGCAAAATTCCAGCCCTCAACCCTCGGATCTCTGGGGTGAGAGATCTATATATAGATATTTGTAGAGGTGTGAGTCAGCTCTGGGTTTTTGATTAGTGTCTTCTCTCTGATAGTTCTTGATGCCACTTGGAGATCTCATTGATCTCTTACTCATCCTTGGGCGATTCTGAGAGGCAAGTGTCCCAGGAGAAGTTTTTGGAAGATTCCAAGATCATCCACCTCGCAAACTGTCTCCGCCACTTGTCTTTTCTCATCCATCGCATCCCATAGAAGGGATTTTTGAAATGCAACGCACTTCCCGTGTGTACAAGGTGCGATGCATCGCACCCCAGCCATGGAGCAAGTGAGATGATCTAGTTTTGACCAGTTCTGAGTAGTTTTTCGTGGAGAACTTATGGGAGATGATGTAATCAGCTGACCTTGTTCCTTTAGGGTATGAAACAACACTTTTAGGGACTTAGGAGCCTTTAGTTTATGGACATTTATGCTTGGGGTTGCAGTGCCCAAAAATGTCTATAACAATTGCCCCCTAAAGCATGAGGTCGTTAATCCTTTTTTGATGTCGGGTGAAATGCTTTATCATGATGATCCGAAGTTCTTTCAAGCTGGGAGGAGACCTGTAATAAGATAAAATACAATACATTATCTTCATAATATTTTCATGATCTAGCTAAGGTAGGAATTCTCATGCTCAACTTTATAAATTCATTTTCATGTACATAGGACAAACAATCGTCTGAGTGTAGATTGATGATTCTGGTAGAGCCATCATCCCTTTGATTGGATGATTATCTGTGCAACAATGATTTACATTTGATGTCTTTATTTCCCTGAATATATATCATAGCCTGGATGGATGAAACTAGATCCGGGGTCTTCAATCTCGTTCGATCTTCACTCGAAGTACAAGTCGATCCATGTGAGAGATGTTCTGGAGTCGAACATGGAAAGACATCGCCTGATTACCAGCCAATGATGTAAGATGTTAACAGGCGCGAGAGGAATCACCGATAATGATAATGACCCTCAAGGTACTGCAGTACAATTCATGTGGTGTGAATAAAGGACTTGGCGTCGAACACCACGCAAAATCTTTCGGTTGAAGGCCATTGATGTAAACCTGTCGCCGGAAGTGAGAAACTTGCCATTGAGGCATGCAAGCTTAAAAGCACTAAACGAGGTGTTCCTAGATCGACTTCTTGGATAATGAGCTGATGTCGACAAGAAGCGATTCGTCATAGGAGGGCCTTAATGAATCCCACATCAATGACACGGAACGGAGTAAATGATTTTAATGGAGGTGAAAACGATCTGGTGATATAAGGTTCAGGGTGGCGGTCATGAAAGAATGGAGCGAAAATGTATTATAGTGGGTGAGACACAGGTGAATTCTCTGAGTGACTTCTCTTGAACATATCGGCGACACTGACGTGATGGATTGGTAGCATTAACCCCAAATGTGGATGGTGTGATGGGACCATGGTGATGTGACCAGTGAATGAAACAACCCAACCCGAGTTGGATGTGGAGTGAAAGTGTCATGTTCAAGAGCGACTTGCTACCAACAAAGTTTCTTCAAGTTTTCTTCCCAATTTTTCCCCAGTCATTGCTGACCAATACCTCTTTATTTGTGTCAAGCTTGAGGAGGATAACATATGCTTGTTCTATAATTTTCCCTTCGGGCAAACCCATCGCTATGCTTTAACGAGCCTAGCGATAGTGAAACTCATTCTTGTCTGCTATGGACAAGTTTGTCGCTATTAGGTTTTAACGAGTTTAACGACAAAGATAACTCGGTCCTTTTCAATTTTAGAGAGTGGGAAAAGCGACGTAAAGGAAACTCCAAAATTCCTTTTTCGTCATCTAATCCCTTAAGTCCGAAAAATTATAAAACAATACTGAAGGGATGAATTTTCGATACTTTTAACGAGCCGAACAAAACAAGTGCTCGATCTTTTTGTGTAATAATCCCTCAGGTCCAAAGAGATTAAAATCTAAAGGAGGGATAGCACTTACGGTCCCTTTAACGAGCTGGATAGGCCAATGGCTCGGCAATATTTTCATATTTTACGAGTCAGTTGAAAAGAGCTTAAAGGAGACTCGTCTTTTGAGGAACGAGTGACAAAATTGCGTAGCAGCTGATTCCAGGTAAGGTTTGGAATTTTCCAATCACGGCAGTTTTACAAGGATGGCTAGCGGGATCACTCTTCGCAGCTATTCGTCAAAAGGGGTAAACAATCAAATGGAGGTGAATGATCGGCCAATACAGAGTGGAGGTGATGATGAGAACACGACCAAGGCTTTAAATGCTGAAGTACTACATTCAAGATCGTTATTTACTGGGAAATAGTTCATTTTTTAATGAGCTTAAACGTGGGGAGAAACATTTTCTCATGAATTATGTTTATTTTTTAACGAGCTTGAATTATGTGCTAAAATTGCTCGATGCGGGTTTATTTTTTAACAAGCTTGAACCCTGCAGTAACACTGCTCATGGCGGGTTTATTTTTTAACAAGCTTGAACCCTACAGTAACACTGCTCGTGGCGGGTTTATTTTTAATGAGCTTGAACCCTGCAGTAACACTGCTTGTGATAAGTTTTCATGCCCCCAACATAATAACACAAATCGAGGTGCATGCCCCCCAAGCTTCATTGCATTCAACTCAGTGGTTGGAATGAAGCTTTACCTTTGAGATTGGGAAAGGGGATTTATTTCATTTTTTAATGACGTTGACACAGTAAAAGAACTATCCTCATGACTCCTTGTTTCATTTTTTAACGAGGTCGACACGAGATAAGAACCATCCTCGAAATCCACCGTATTTACAGTATTTGATAGAAAATCAAAAACTGAAGGATGATTAAGGTTGTTGGAATAATATTCGTGGTAATCCAGAAGACGGGAACGATGGTGGTGATTTTCCTATGGTGCCTCTCCTATCATCATTGATTGAATGATTCCTTCGTCTATAGAATGTACATGCGACCAAGGATCTGAAGAGGTGCCATATTCCTTAGACCTATCTATCCAAACACTCGATGAGCGTTGATTTGGGTTTGCCCCCCAGGCCAAGAAAATTTATTGCTACAATATTTCTAAAATGGCGATGATCCATGCTGACAAAATGTTTAGGAATCTTCCGAATCCATTGGACATAGAAGATTTTATATTGCAAGTTTCCGTTAACTTCTAAACTGTTGGGGAGAAATGTTTATTGTTCGACGATTGTAATTCCTCCTTGGAAGGGAGATGCAATATTCATGAAGTAGGTCGACACAACTGCGGCCATGGCATATATCCAGGGCCTTCCCAGTAGGATGTTGTAATCGAGGTTTTCGTCGATTACTTCAACATCAATTTCTACTATTTTGCCCCCCAGTTCAACTTGCAAGTTACTTAAAATCCCATATGGAGTGTATGATCATCCATCAAATGCTTTTAACATCGTTGATGATTGCGACAAGGGTGGTGAGCCTAAATTTTTCCAGCAACTCATCGACATAATACGTGTAGATGCCTCCTCATCAATAATGGTTCGATGAACAGTTTTGTTGAGGGCTTTCACTTGAATAAGGAAAGCTAGTTGAGCTGGTAATTGAGGGTCATATCCTTTGTGATTAAAGGATACAAGATTGGAATCCGTTGGCTCAATCCCACCTATTACTGATAATAGAGTATGCTTTTGGGAGGGGCAATTTTGCGGTACCTCAAGTGTCGACATAACGGATGGCGATTGGGCTAGGTCCTCTACTATATTATAATTCTGTGCTACTTTGGCACGAGGATTAAATGTCAATTTGTGTACTACTCCCTTTGGTGGCTTTATCATTAGCTCAGGAATGATAGGTGGCACAACTTCGGTCGAAGTCGTTGTCGAACTACTAGGTTGATCTTTATCCTTGTTGTTCGATAGCTGTGGATTCCCGTAATCTTTATTCCTTGTCAAAGTATCATTTTTCTGCTTTGAGATAGACAACATAAGCACTTGGGATCGGGAACCATTTTGATTAGCAACCAGTTTGGTTCTTGGGTTTGGAAACGGATCAGTCAATACTGCTGAGGTTTTTGAACTCTTAAAGAGTTTCTTAACTTCAGCTTTATGTGGACAATCTCTCGTCCGATGATCCTCATTGCATATATGACACCCCGCAGGGGGTTTCCTTTGCCTAGAAGGGTTTGCAGAAGGTTTTTCAGGAGATGACTCATCCTGCTTCTTTTTTCTCCCTTTCTTTTTCTTCTTTCCCCCTGGTTGCTTCAGTTGTTTGCCCTTGTCGGTCGACACGACATTTACTTTCGAGGCAAGAAGTTCTTCTTTTGCATTTTGACTGGAAATCTTACGGGCCTTTTTAGATGTAGCCTTTGTCGATTTCGTGTCTGTTGTGCCTATCACGCCATCGCCGGCATGAGAGTCATGGTTTGATTTAGGAGGAAGGGGGACTGAAAATTCCGGTCTGGGAGTGTCAGGTATTTTATCGTAGAGCATGCCAGACTGAGTGTAAATCAAGTCCAAATATTGTGCACTAGCGATAACCTGATCTTCGGTGATGACTCCCCCTTTTGCCACATCTTCCGTGATGGAAGGCAATAATGACTTAATAAACCATTAAGCTAAAATCTGATCAGGAACATACGTTTTTACCTTTCTATGATGACGTCGCCACTCATGTATATGATCAGATATGTGAGTGGCTATTGTTTGTTTGAAATTGGTAAGAAGTTTCATTCCCATTTCGTACCTTATCGGTAACTGAAAATGGGTTAAAACGGTTGTGGATAGGGTACTGAAGTTGTCAAACGAAGCTCTGGCCAATTCAATATACCATTTGGCTGCCGGACCAGTTAATGTCCTCTGAAAAAGGCGAAGCCTAATCGAATCATCATTTAGGGTGTTTGATTAACACCACAGATGAAAGGTCATCACATGATTCGACGGGTCTTCACCCGGATTTCCATTAAATTTAGGAATATCTGATGGAATTTTATGCGAAATCACCGGCCACCAAGGGGCATAAGAAATTGGATCATTCGTCAGTCGGTTTAGATCTGGTAATTCTAGAGTTGCTACAAAGGGCAACTGTTGATTCAGGTTACCCGAAGCATACCCAGGATAAGATGGAATTGCCTGAGCAGTGGGTCTTTGCATACCAGCATAATGTATTTGATGCTGGCAACTTTGATAAGGTTGATGGGCATAACCATTATAATATGGTCGTTGATAACTGCTTTGGAAATGCGGTTGCCCATTACTTACAAAGACTTGTTGCTCAGGTCCATGATATGATTGCTGGAATGGCGGTTGTTGAGATTGAACCAGCCATGGTTGTTGGACCATTTGTTGTTGCCCAATACTAGATGATTGACCAAGATGAGGAGTCATAGTACTTGTTTGAGCCTGAGTCGCTCCAGATAAGGAGGCACTAACCTGAGGTTGTGGTTGAGTTGTCGAGACAAGAGGTTGTTGTATTGCAACCTGAGAAACTTGGGGTTGACATACAACAGGTAGCGCTTGTACTTGTGACGCAGTCGCCATAGCAGGTATAGTGGGAATATTCGACACAGGGTGGACTAGTTGCATTGAATATACAACCCTTGGTTGCTGAGGCAGTATTGGTACCCAACCGTTGGATGTACTTCCAGTTTGACCTGAACTTTGTTGTAAACTCCCATATGGTTGTTCTCTGGGAGGGAACAATGAAAAGGCATACTGCCCTCCATATGGTGGCAATCCAGTACTTAAAGGGTAGATTAGCCTTTGAAGACACATTGGATCAATTTGTTGAGTTTCAACATAAGAAATACCAGATGATAATCCGGATGAAGAAATAGGAACTGACCATGTCGTCGAAACAATCCTTGATTGGACTCTGGCTTGTTGTTGATAACTTGCCGGGACAGATGGTACACCGGCAAACATCGTTGGAGTAGCAGCAAGAGGCTCTGCTGCTGCTGTGTCAGATGACACAGTCCTGGATGTCGACGGTTGTTCAGACATATCTAGTCTATCCAAAAGACTTTCTAGTGATTTCGACTGACTTTCTTCCACGATTGCGAATTACTTGATCAACTCAAAATAAAGGGGGAATATGTTTCCGAATTAGATGAATTTTAGACGCTTTGACACAACTTGTTTTTTCAATTTTTAAGAGTCGAGAAAAAACAAAAGATGACTCTAGTCGCCTTCGATTTTTAATGAGCCTGAAGTGACAAGTGCTCAGATGGACCTTTTCCGTTAAGAAGTCTGAAAAGGAACGAAAGGGACTGCTCTGGAAATCTAGGCAGAGAGATTACCAAACCAATCGCAAAACTGTAGAATAATTTTTACGGTACGGCAGTCAATCTTCTCGAATGCTGTGTTCAGTGCATTGCGATTAATAGGGCGGCAGAAACAGCTTCCTATGGATAAAGGATTAAGCCTATTGTGGTCTCCCAAAATATACTCGACAGTACGTGGGAGCACAAGTCCGTACTGGAACTTATCGTCAAAGTGGAGGAATCACCCAACCATCAGTGAGAACAATAGTTACCAGGCTTTACGACGCTAGAATACGTTTCTAGCCTAGACTTCTAGATGTTGTGCATTAGTTTCCAAAGCGTTGTTAGATTCATTAAATTTATTTTATAGTTGATCCTGCTTAAGAAATTTGCCTTTCAAGTTCACCGTGAGATGTAGATGTACAAATCCTAAAATTCAATCTAAGATGATAAACAGTCTTTTATCTTCTTTGTGCAATGAAAATCCTAGCTACTAAGGAAAGAGAGACATTATTCTTTCACAAAGAGTAAAGAGCACACACTAAATGCATTGTCCTAAATCAAACCAATCAAACAGTCTAAATGCAAATGCACATGCATGTATTTGTTTTCAGCTTTCTTAGTATGTGAATGATAAAAAGAAATCTAATTCACAAATCTGAATTACTTTTCAAGCAACAATTACTAACAAGTTTCTTTTCAAAATAAAAAATGAAGACAATCACAACACTTTACGATTCGGAAATGAATACTTGCTTTCGACACTAGAAAAACTACAAATTCAGACCAAATACAATAGTGACAGGGTAATCAACTATCAAGAGCAACCAAACTCTCTCCTATGACTGAAAACGACACTTGCAACACTTTCAAATCAAGAAACGGCAGTACAATTACGTTACTTTTTGCAAAGGAGAACTGAAAATGACTCAACAAATACACAAAAAAAATTGCAGTTCTTTTGCACAATGGAGGCAGAATATCAGCAAGGAAAGGGGTTTCAAACAGAGATATATGATTACAAACAGCAAAACTCATGAATAGAACTGAAAAGAATGAACACAGAAACCAAAACTGAGGAACAATGCCTAGTCTGATCAGCGCACCTGTAACACAGTGAACTTGAAATGCAGCACACCTACTACACTCGGGAAGTGCGCCGAATTTCAGATTCATAGAACAAAGCCTGCGCTGGGTCAGAGACGAGACTTTGCTTGGGTTCCGGGTCACAGTTTGCAGTTCCGTTCAGGGGTTTTGGCCGAGCAAATGGTAATCAGTAAATCAACAATCAGGGGTAGATCTAAGGAGGTTACTGGAGCTACCACAGGGGCAATTAGAGAGTTTGTAAATCAGTTGTTTAATTCATAAACAAATCCCGGAGATTGACTGAAGTGGCATTTATCTACTTTGCATTTGCATGGAAAATGCAGTTCGAAAGCTACCTGGCTTGACTTCAAGCTCCGTCTGTAAGTTTATAAAATAAACAACAAGGAAGATAAACAAACAACCTAGTCGCTCCCCAGCGGAGTCGCCATTTTGTTACATGGAAAAGTGTCTACACAGAACTGCTTATCCCACTAAGGTGTGGTAGCTACCTTAGAAACAAACAAAGTAAAGCTACTTTCATTTTTCCTTTATGAAATATAGATGAGGGAATAACAAAGGAGACCAACCTCTGTCTTGCGCTTATCTCCTAGTTCAATTCCTCTCTCTCCTAATAGTCCTTCGCTACTTGCTTCCTTGTATGCCCAGCTTCACAGAGTACTTGTAGGATCAAAGTAGCATAACACTATACAAGAACATGGTTCTATAATCATAAACAATCTAGGATCATATGTAAATTGACCATACAAATGCATAAAACATAAATGACACAAGAGTATGGAGGAAAACTTGAATAGCTTTTATTGATAATCAAGAAAGAGCCAAGGGAGTTACAACCAGTTGTTCTGACCCAGCATCATCCTCTCAACAAGTAAGCCCTTCTTCACCTCATACAAAGCTTAGATCACCCAACACTAGGATGTTGTCTCAAGAAACCAACAGCAATTCCTTACAAGATGCAAAATTCCAGCCCTCAACCCTTGGATCTCTGGGATGACAGATCTATATATAGATATTTGTAGAGGTGTGAGTCAGCTCTGGGTTTTTGATTAGTGTCTTCTCTCTGATAGTTCTTGATGCCACTTGGAGATCTCATTGATCTCTTACTCATCCTTGGGCGATTCTGAGAGGCAAGTGTCCTAGGAGAAGTTTCTGGAAGATTCCAAGATCATCCACCTCGCAAACTGTCTCCACCACTTGTCTTTTCTCGTCCATCACACCCCATAGAAGGGATTTTTGAAATTCAATGCACTTCCCGTGTGTACAAGGTGCGATGCATCGCACCCTGGCCATGGAGCAAGTGAGATGATCTAGTTTTGACTAGTTTTGAGTAGTTTTTCATGGAGAACTTCTAGGAGATGATGTAATTAGCTGACCTTGTTCCTTTAGGGTATGAAACAACACTTTTAGGGACTTAGGAGCCCTTAGTTTATGGACATTTATGCTTGGGGTTGCAGTGCCCAAAAATGTCTATAACAGGCATGGTCACCGATGAAGACTATTGTGAACATGTATTTCAAGATGTTGTTAGAATGCAGCTTCAGAGGAGTGATCATACAGTTGTCTGACCATTTTGTCACCCCAGTGTACAGGTTGATATTCAAACAAGATCCACCCTGCATGTCAGAGGAAGCGATGAAGGCATTGCTAAGCATTGCAGATTGGTATGCCTCACCGTCCGGCATGTTCATCCGAGTGTTTAGTGCGAGAAGTCTCCACATGTTCTACCAAAGTTTGAATTGGACATGCTTTCCATGTAGGAAGTAGCGTACCACATCTCGGTAGGATTGACAGTTAGACTACAGCGGAAGAAGAACGCACCTTGGCCCACTCTTCCGTTGCAAATTGGCTTATATTAGATCTGGAGTATCAAGCAAGTAGATGTCGAAGAAGAACAGATGAGGAAGTATCCTTTCGACCTCTGAAGCTTCAACCCGTATGACCCACATTGCATTGTGAAGGATCACTGCGTGAGAGTTCAGTTCAACTGGATCCATGGGGCATGTCATTGGGCTGAGGAGGACTCATGGAGGTACTGCTACAATTCCTCCAGACCCAATGAATAGGTCGGCTTCGCCGTAGAATGGTTAGCAAAGAAGCATGAAGTAGCACCACGAAGAGCACCAACAATAGATACAGCAGCAGACACAGTAGAGCCAAGCATACCTATGCGCGAAAAAGGAAAGAGGAAGATTGTCGACTGCATGGAGGAGGAGCAAAGCTGCAAGTTTCGAGTAGATCCACTTGTAGAACAAACCACTATGTCTATTCAAGTGAGGAGGTAGTAGTGTAATAAGAGAATCGCGTGAAGGTAGAGGGATAATAAGAGAATGGAAGAAGCAAAGAAGGAGTTGCATGAGCTGAGGGAGAAACTCCAGAAAGAACAAGAGCTGCACCAACAGGAGTAGGAAGTGCAGCAGTAACGGATTCAACAAAGGGCACATCACACACAGACAGATGAAGCAGTGCCCATACAAGTAGTTGATTCATTTGAATAGCTAGCATCAGGCGAACAGGGTGAGCCATCACAGGGGAAATACTTTTCTCATGAGATAGAATAGGCACTTGAACAGTTGGACGTAGACATGGAGCAACAAGAGTTGTAATAGGATACTGACCTCATGCCTCACCGCAAAGAGGTCGACTCACCCGCTTCATTGCATCCTAATGATGAGCAAATCTCGAATGACCAAGGAGGCACTAAGATCCTTGGTGGTCAATCGAAAGCAGAGATGCACATCTTCTTTGATGAGTCTCATCACAGATATGTGCAGTCTCAGAGAGTACCGAGTTTGGAGGACCAAATATCCATTTCGCAATTTGAAGAGCAAGTGATCGTGACTGATGTGCACAAGCATCCATCTGCTTTGACCAATGCAACTAGATTGTATGCCAAACCCACTAGCTCGATTGTTCATTTTCTCATAGCTGAGAATTAGCGAATGGAGAAGGAAATATAGGTGGCCAAGCAAGGAGAAGACTTGGTGACAATTTCCACCCCAGCTAAACTGAAGAAGGCAATACTAGATGAAGTATTGTCCTTGGACACAGTTATGCGAGCATTGTACTCCAATTTTGGTACCATGCATCAAGAAATCGTTCATCTCCATGGATGGTAGCAACGATGTGCGAGAAGAGCACACATCTTGAAGAACATACATACTGTTGTTGATAACATGCAAGCATGGACAATGAAGTATAAGGGAGCCCCACTTCACTTGCCAAAGATGATGAAGGCCAATGCGATCGAGATACAAGCAAGTATCCAGAGTTAGATATGGAACTATGAAGACCTACCACAACTCATCACTAGCATACAGGCTTCCCATGCACGAGTATTCAAAATCATGGAGGTTATAGTGCACACTCATGCAATCCCATCACTTGGGATTCTCACCCAGGTGAAGACCAAGAAGCAGGTCTGACAGGAGCTTGACTCATACTTCGATGAGTTGATGCACACCGCTACCAACCCAAACTTGCCTATTAGTGCAGACATCATATGCAAGTATGTTGTTGGTCCAGTCACACTGAAGACAATGATGCGCATGCTCATAGATGAGTTGGACAGAGGAGCTCGAGTAGTGTACCCAGATGCTATGGAGGTAAGGTTCAGGTTTCAGACGGATGCCACCGCAGAACACATGGACACTCTCAAGGACTACCAATCTTGGCATCAATATTTCACTGTTGATCAGCATGAGGATGTTGAGAAGTTGGACTTCTATGGTTGTCTAAGTTTGAATGATGTCTAGTTTGGCTTGACCAAGCCATTGTTCACATGGGTACATGTGCATTGTAATGTTGAGTTATGTCAAGTGAAATTTAAGTGTCAAGAGTGGATGTAACAATCATAGAGTAGGTGAAGAGTCATGAGGGTAGTTGAGTGGTCATAAAGGGGAATGTCAAGGGTTACCCAACCCTTTGCTATAAATAGTCCCTCATAACTCATTGTATAGGCTTTTGGTTATCCAAGCTTCTACTAAGACTATTTTGGAGAAGGCTTTGACAATATTGTAACATGCCTTGGCTTCTCCATTGCATGGAGATAGTACATCTCTTTGGAGGAGTAGGCGGATGTGGCTGTAACATTCCACTGTTGGGGCTAGGTGGTTTACATGGATTTATTTTATGATTGTGACTTTCAATTATTTATATTATACTAGCCAACACATTTTCATGTATATGTTGTTATTGTAGTTGGAGTGCTTCGGTTGCTTTAATGATATGTGTTGTTTAACTTACGTACTTGTGTATAAACTGATTCACATAAAATTATATGAATCTTGTTGTTAATGCATTTCATATGTTGTTAATGTTGTCACCATCCATGTCGAATTCTCTACCGAACATCAGACAAAACTTTCACTTGAACCTTGCTATAACAACCGTCACACTCATCTCAGACTGATCCATGAGTGTTGTACATGTGATCTTACCTTGTATGATGTGACTACCCCATTCGAGTGGATTGCTCCACCGGAAGCTGTGCATGTCCTTTATGTTGTGTGTTCCTAGCCGAATTGGAACTAATCCCTTTCAACCTGGAACTCACCTTCACCTCCTCCCCCCTTAAAAGTGTTGGAACCTCTCATACACCTTCCTTGACTCACTGCATCAGTCACACCGTTGCTACTGATGGAATTATTCTACTTGCCTCTGTGCGACATTGTGGTCAAGGCATTACCTTATGACCCATTGCTAGGACTCCTACACCGAACGGTCTAAGGTCTAATTCGGACGTCTTACTGGGGAGATCCTCCCTTGACATGTTGGCGGGTCCAACACTATCAACACATTGCATCAATCTCTTTTGCTAACAGCTAGAGATAAGGAAAATCTTAAGGATTCAGAAACTGGGCCTTTATACCAGATGAGATTCATACACCAAATAGTGTGAGGTTTGATTGGGACTTCATATCGGGGAGATCCCCTTAGTTGACGGATTTCCAACAACATCAACAAAATGGCGCTAGAAGGAGATCCAGATGATAGGTTGTGCCTATTGACTCTAGTTTTCATCTATTATTTAAATGGCACTTCCTCAAATCATAATCTAGGGATGTTTTTCTAAAGATATTAATTGTACATCCCTGTGGAAGTTATTCATGAGCTGTGCGAATTTAAGTTCGAAGGTGAGGGTGAATCAAATTTTCGTGAACATTTGTTTCAATTTGTCTAACTTTGTTTTTTTCATAGAATATGTTCCAAAGATGTCATGGCTAGATTATTCACCCTCACATTTGAAGGTCATGTTAGTCAATGGTGTCATACATTACCCATTGCTTCTATCCATTCATTCGATCAACTTGCTAAGATGCTTCATAAAGCCTTTGATAAGTATAACCACCAAGATGTTTGTGGAAGAATCAGTCGTTTAAGAATGAAGCCTGATGAATCAGTTGAGGATTTTTCTAATTGGTTCCTTCACCTCTGTTGCAAAATTCTTGAAAAACATTTGAACTGGTATTTCTTGAAACAAGAGTTTGAGCACTTGGTTCATGTCTCCTCATACGGTGAGCCTGAACCTCTTGTTTTCCCTTCTTCCCCAACTCTTGTGAATCATGAGGCACCTCAAATTTTAGAGGAGGAGCTTACTACCCCTTTTGTTCCTTGTCCTCCTCCTTTTCTAGTCCTGATGAGGGTGCCTCCTTGTAGTGATTGTAAAATTGGGAAATCTACAAATCAAATCTCCAATCCATCTTCTCATTCTTCTTCTGCTTCAATGGAGGAAATTCTAGAATGGTTCATGAAGCCTACGATTAAGACTCAATCCTCCATTTCGTAAGAGGATGTCACCATTCACAACTCTAATCTCATGGATGATCCAGATTTATGTTTTCCTCTATCATCTACATATTTTGACTCTTTGTACCATGATCCGATTGATCAATCTGCTTCACCAGCTAGCTCTTCACATTCTCTTGATTCTCAAGCTGCTGGTTGTGATCACGTGCAAAGCACTCCTAGTACCCAAGTAGAGGATTAGCAAGGTGAATATGCTTCCAATTTTTCCTCTCTATTTCAGAATTTTCCATGTCAAAACAATGAGTCTCCATTCTTGAATGATTCTCAATATTCTAATCTCGGTGGAAAATCTAATACAATCAATTCTTTCAATCAAACCCACGCCTTGAGTAGTGATCATTCCAATAATGATAACTCTATTTCCGTATTCCGTGATGAATGCCCAAGCACATCATATGATCTTTCAATTTCTCATGAAGATCTTGATTTAGATCTAGAATCTAGTTTGGAAAAAGAAGATGTTCATATCGAAACTTCCTCTTCACCTCACTATCCCTTGTGTCCTACCATTTTCAACACATCTGCTTGGGACATAGATACTTTGTGCTCATTGGTTTCTTCATCCGATGGGTTATCCCCTCGATTGACATAAGGGGGTGAGGTTGTCCATGATGAAATTGAAAACAATCAAATCACAGAAAACTTTCTTCACCCCTTATCATCTCTTCTCTTGCATGAGGACAACTCTTCAAATCAGATTTCTCAGGAGATCTCACCGATTAATTTATCCTTGAACTTGTGATTAGAAGAGGCTCCCGATTTGAGAAATCTGGTTGTTGAAGTTGAAAAATCCGGTAAAATTTGTGACAAAGATGGTTGTTATCTGATGAGCACTGGCCTTGTTGAAACTAGTAATAAAAGTTATCCTAAAACCATGCATGATCTCGTTCAAGCTTCAAAATGTGATTCTGCAATCCTGGAAAGTTTTGGGATCTACTAGGGAGTTGAGGCACTTCAACTTCTACTGATGGTTATGTCAGGATCTCGCAACTCTGGTAAGCCCCCTTAACTAATTCATATCTTATTTCTCTGACACAATCCATCTCTTTGCATGGTTTCACTCGATGTAAATTTCTGTGTGAAAAATGTTTGTCATTCCAGGTGTGACCTTTCAAATTTTCAAGATTCTACTTCTCACCAAATTCAAGAATCTGTTATAGTTCATTCATCTTCATGCAAATCTCTCACATCAAATTCGGGTTGGGAATGTGCATCTCTCATAAAGTCATGGAATCGTGAAGTTGATCATCTCAAGGACTATCTTTTCCAAAATAATCATGCTTATCGAATTCATCTCTGAATGGTCAACTCCTGGGTCTTCTTGCAAATTTGATGTTGCAAATCTATCCTCCCATCCCACCAGAAATCCTCTTGAATGATAATGAATATGCGAGTTATCACCCGAATCAAGTTCTTCTTCATTCACCATGTCCCAACTTGCCTCATGCATTTGTGGTGCTAACATCCTTTTTAAACTCTTTTGATGAACTTGATTCTTGTACAATTTGTCACTCATTGTAGAAAGGTGGTCTACCATATTTGGTTAGCAAGGAACTTGATTCGATTGTTCAGAGCATACGCAAGATTGTTCAAATTGATTTTTCTTCGTTTATTGCAAACCAGGAATCTAATGTTTCAATTAGCTCATCTGATAATTTCTCTATCTTTGGTGGTTGTCATTCAGCTTATCATTTTCCCATCAACACATCCAATGATAGTTGTTTCACACCCCTTGATCTTCATTGTTCAACATCTCTCTCTTCATACTTTTTTCAAGTAGGTGAGGTGTTTCATCCTTTGCTAATGGTCATGGAAGGTCCTAATTGTCTTAGCATGACCGTTGAGTATGATCATATCTATTTTCCTCACAAGATTCCCATCGCATTCCCATTTCTCTAATAAAAAAATCACCTTTTCCAATATTTCGGGGTTTTCAACGCGACCATCATGAATTTTATGATCCAATCACTGAATGGATGGAACAATCTTACTTGGAAAGCTCTATAGAAAACTTTAAGTTTTGATATTTCCTCACGTTTTCTGAGGAGCTCGGTGTAGATGAAGACACATCCACAAGAGGCTTCTGAGGTTTTTTGAAAATGGTATTCATAAAAAAGGTAAGCATGTGGATTGGATGAAAGTATTGGTTGTGACACACCTTTCTGCCCACATGCAAGACCTTCCTTTTCTTGTGCAATTTATTCAAGTTTTTATCTTTTTCATTGCACAATTCTTTATATCTATTTTAATTGTTCGTATCTCTGTGGATGCAGGTCGGGAAAAATTATGTTGGCTTCACTGGAAATTTCATTACACATGACTCGACCTTTTAGCTGTTAGGTTAGCAGTAGGATTAGTTGCATCCTAGTTTTCCCTTTCTTGCACTCATCCCTTGTAGTCTATCCTTGTTTTCTTATTCTAGTTCTACACCATGTTTTCTTTAGCCATTTTTTTCTCTTGTCTTCTGGTTTTGTTTCCTGGTTCTATGTTTTCTTTCTTTTTGTCTTGTTTTCTTTCTTGTTGAGTTTTTCCCTTTTGTTTTCATTGTGCAAATAAGTGTTGTGCCTGGACCTGTTTGGCTTCTTAGTATGTGTTTGGAAGAACTATAAAGCGTCTCATGACACTTCAGCGTTTGGCTAGCCATCTGTCCGTCTTCTTTGTGTTGGTTACATCTTTTGGCTGATGAAGTTCCCACAGAAAATATGATCTATTTGTGAGGAGAGTTTTGGTCCAACCATGAACCCACGTCTAGTTCGAAAACGTTGTGCCTATACTTGGTTTTTTCTTCTTTAGTGTTATCAAGCTTATCCAACTAGTAGAAATAGAGAAGGGGAAAAATATAAATGAGAAAACCTAAATAAGAGGTCTTGATATGATTCTATAAAGGAAAAAACTCTTATTCTCTCAATAATATGGGATCCCTCTTCCGCCCTAAAACAAATAAGTGCCAGTGCACAATTCTCTTTAAAAAATAAATAAAGGTGAAAAAAGAGAAAGGATTCCTGTGCAGAGAGGTGAAGCAAGCAACTCCACCAGGGTACTTTCCAAGCTCGCTGGCAGCGGAGAAATGTTTGCATTCCTACGTGACTCCTTCGGGGTACTATCCAGACCTTCTGGTAGTGGAGCAACACCAGAAATGAAAAATCATACTCTGAAACTCTTAATCTCACAAACTACATTACCTTTCCGAATTCAAAACATTGAGATTGTGATGAATACTATGTTGTGTTCGATCAAGAAGGTATAGAGGGGACCATGGTGGTTCATGGGGTAAGTGAGAGGGCCAAGGTAATCTACACAATGAATCAATAGTCCCTGCATGGAAGGAGTTAACCAAAACACAGAAGCTGGATTCTACCAATGTGTCGCCAAGTGTTGTAGTGACTGTGACACCCTCTAAAATTTTGGCCTACACTCAAATTTTGGAGCCTACTATGGATCCGGTGATCGGTCATTCCTTAGTCACTTATTGGTAATTTGATGACTTCAAGCTCCCTTCTTTGATCTTAAGAGTTGTTCACACTTTTATCTTTATATAGCAAGTGTCATCTTCGGGCTTGGGAGTTATCACTTGACATACAAATGGAATTTTTGGTTTTCTTCAAGGGGAAATATTTTTGAATATGAGTTTTTCTCATCATACAAACATGTTTCACACTCATTTCCAAAGTTTCATGCACTATTACACAAGTGTCGTCATTATCCTCACAAAGTTTAACGTCTGAGCCACACTTGTTGTAAGCTTGCACAAAGGTTGTTGCCTTAAGCGAAGTATGTTTTCATATGTTCTGGATGATCTATGGTGTATCAATAAGTGACAAAGTGTGTGGTAACAATCAATTTCTATCACTGTTCACATCAGTTCCACTGATCCCATACTTAGTGTTGGGGCCTTCGTTTAATTTTGAAAAGGTTTTGACCAATTTTGGTTGACCAAAGGATGAGAAGGAAGTGGGTGGTAGCAACGGTTAGCTTGCAGAAGAGTCAGCTGGACAGCAAGGCAGGAATAGATAGTTGCGCAAGTGTTACGGCAAGGTGGCAGTGGAAGAAAAAGGCAGCCAAGTGGGAGGGAAGGTGAAAGAGTGCCCGAGCAGGAACTGGCAGTTCAGGTGGCAGAAAGGAATATAAAAGGAGAGGGCCATAAAAGAAGAGAGGTTGGCTGGTGAATGGGATAGTTAGCAAGGTTTTTGGAGCTGGAGGGTAGATATCTGGTTGTGGTAGACAGGTAACAGTACGTAGGAGTCCATGCGAACTGGGCCCTTGAGGTTGAGATCGAACTCATGGATCTAATCCGGGTATTCCTTGTAGTTTCTTGAGGCAAATGCCAAAGATATGTTGTACTGTTTTATTGTTAAGTTAATAGAAAGAAAGAATATTTGCAAATCATGATATGTATGGATCCCCTGGTGTGATGAGTTTCTAAAAATTTAAATGTTCCATCAAATTCATGTATTTAGTAGTTCTTCTACAACTACTGTTATGTTGTTATCTCTGTTTCGCGTGTAATGGATATACTTTTGTTATTGGATGATGCCTCGATTGGTGCTCCCTTGACCCCATGTTGAACCGTTCTTACTTTGGTCATGGCATGCCTCGGATGAGACTCCTTACCCTTTGGGTAAGATGAAAATTCTAGCGTTGTTCTAGACTACATTGGACCATTGTTGGCCCTCTGCGCTCGAACCCAAGGTCTTTTCTCCCTGATTACTCTTTCGTGCCAACAAATGGTTCCGTTTCCAGGACCTGAAGTTACGAGAACTAGTTCGGAAAATGGCATCGAGGATATTCAAGAGAGAGATCAAGGATTGGTGAAATCATAAAGTAGATCAGTTTGTAGCAGAGCAAGCTGCCCATAGAAATCAACCGATCGATAAGATAAGTGAGGGGATTTTACATGCTGATGGTACCAATGATCAATATGATATTTTTTGGTGAAAGTTTCCAGAAGTCCTGTACAATTGGTTAAGAAGGCTGAAGGGGCAGAACCAGTCAGGAGGATTGACGACAGCTCGCCGCAATTGAACTCCGTTGGATATCGCACTGCTCCAACAATTGGACAACGATCTAACTAGAGCAATCGATTTTTGGGTAAAGACTATGGTGGAAGGATATAGAGTTGAATTTACTGTGGAGAGATATCAATATTTCTTAAAGGTAGAAGTTGTATTCGGCTCCTGATTAAGAGGAAGGTTGATGAAGGAAGTACCGACGTGGATTAAGATGTTTATGGTAGAAGAATGATTACTGCCCTCACCCACCCCAGGGATGGCAGTGTAAAACCCCTGTACCAGGGGAAGGACGTAGAGGGGGGAATGCTACTATTTGAGGAATAGAGATGCTACTGGAGGGATGGATGCGGAATAATTGAAGAAAGATAGAGATGTCAAAGCGTAGAGGAGAGCACTGCCAGTGGATAAGTGGGAGACGAGAGTGATTAAGACTCTAGGGAAGAGGAGGACGGACCCCCACAAAGTAGGAGTGGTGATGGGAAAACCCCAAGTCGAGGAGGGAGGAGAGGAAGACACTAGGTAGAGCTAGAGCGGTGTCAGGAGACGTAAGAGTCAGAGGAATGAAGAGGGACCTTCCCTATAGGTTTTGGAAGGTGGATTGCAAGAGTAGAGGCCAAGTGGACATGGAGAGGAAAGAGATGAAGACATGGGTGATGTGATGAGGAGATTATTTAATGAAGGAGAAGCATCCATTAGGAATCAACAACAATACCCCCAAGACACCGGTGGTGTTTCCATCGATCTTCCCCTGGTACCTTATTACTATCCAAAGGAATTTTTTATTAGCTTAGCCAAGGCAGTATGGGTACATAGTGCGCGTGAAAAATAAAAAGCCAATTTTAATATTGGGAGCAACAAAGGAGCCAATAGTATCAGTAACTTAGGATTGCAGGGATCCCAGCAGCCTGGGAATAAAGGGTTTGTGCTATTAGCTTACACCCAAGTTAGTATGGTGAGGTCTTTTACCAGATATCCAGAATTTGCGGGAAAGGGAAATGAGGATGTGGAGCAACACTGGTATCTCTGTGAGGATATTTGGAGAACACGTCAAACTCCAGACAATGTCAAGACAGTGGAATTCCAGACCACGCTGAGGGAGAGGGCTCTGCATTGGTTTATAAAATGGGCGGAGTAGAAGCAGAACCCCATGATAGATGATATCAAGAGAGGATTTGTGCAGGAATTCAAAGTACCACAAACAGACCAACAGGAGCTGTCGAAGCTGTGGGAAATTAAGCAAAAGGAGGGCGAGACAGCCTAGGAGCTCATGCAAAGGTTTAAGGATGCCATCGCAAAGTTGAGTTACACATTGGACCCAAATCACCAGCGGGACTGGTTTATCATGACATTGTTGCGCCTAACTAGAACGCTGCTGACGCAACAGAAAATTGGAACCCTCTAATATGCATTGGAGCAAGCATCCCAAATAGAGTCCATGGCTGGGTATCCTCATGAATACAAGGGAGGGACGATCTTGCAAGACCCATCGATCATGGGTCTCCTGAACCAGATCGCAACGTTAACGGAGAAGCTGAAGGATCTTCAGTCGGTACGACTAGCCAGACCCAATGTATGATGCACCCACTGCATGGTGGAAGGGAATGTTATGATAGAATTCCCCAGGTTGCAAGGGATTAATCATCCAGGGGGTGTAGCGCAATCATCAGGGGCCCCACCAAACACAGGAGTTGCAGCAATAAGAGTGCAAGGAGCTTTCCCGGGAAGGAATAACCAAGACTTTTGAAAAATCTGTAGAGCGTATGGACACCTACCACGGATGTGCTCGATACTGCAGAAATAATCCAACGTCCTCAATAACATCTACTGTGATTTCTGCGCATATACAATGCATCACCCTGATTAGTGCAGACCACTGGATGCTCTAGCAGAATGGCTAGACAGATCTACGTTTAGAATTAATGAGTCAAATCGGGGAGGACAAGGAGGAAACGGGCAAGGACGGAGAACTAGAGGAAGACGACCCGTGAGGTGTTACAACTACAACCAGGAAGGGAATGTCTCTAGGGAATTCCTGCTCTCGAGGAGGCTTTGGTGCTCACAGTGCAGGATTAATACCCATGCCACAGAGGATTTTCCAGAACTCATTACAAAGTAGGAAGAAAGGACCAGGCAGAGGGGAGCTAACCTGGTTAATTCCGAATCACGGATCGATGACAGTTTTCCTGCAACCAATATTAATATAGTCACCCGAGGAGGAAAAGGGATAGGGGAGGATCGTAGCACAATGGACCCACCCTTGATTGTTAAAGCAACATCTCCACAGAAAGTATATCAGCCCGAACGCCAAAAGCAGTATTATCATGAGGCAGCTAAGATATTCGAGGAGATGAATGAGAAGAGAGACAACTAGAAATGGAAGGATCACGTGCTTGAGTGCGACCAGACGATTGAAGAATGATTTAAACTATTCCTGAAGATTGTTGAGGATGAAGGTATGTTAAAGGAGTTGTGGAAAAGTTTGAAGGTTGCGGAAAAGTTTGAAGGTTGCAGTATCTATAGAAGAAGGGGAAGTGGAGCGATCACTCATAGATTTTCCAGAAAAGAACTCCAGAAGAGTGAAAAATAACAAACGGAGAAGTGACAAAGAGTTTCGAATCAATGCGCAGGTCACAGCGTTCCAGATAAGGGACACAATGTTAGACTTAGGGTCGGATGTAAACATTCTACCTAGAAAAACATGGGAGGAAATGGGGAAGCCACAACTGAAATGCTCACCAATTCAACTAAGGATGGAAAATCAATACTATATATCGCCCATTGGGAGGTTGGAGAACATGGAAGTCAATGTAGCGGGGGTGATGATGCACACTGAATTCGAGGTGATTGACATCATGGGGGATAAGGACCCATACCCGACACTCCTTGGGATTGATTAGGCCTATGAAAACTATGTTGTCATCGACCTAAAGAAAGAACTGATGATTTTCGAAGCAGAAGGATTAAGGGTGATCCAACCCTTGGACCCCTATCAAGGACCTAGGTTCACAAAGCCGATAGATGATAGGGATGAACCAGGAATGCTAGATTAGCTTTACACGCTCACAGTGGGGAAGTGGGAAGATTATATAAATCGTATGATAGGAGGCTTAGTCAGCTAGAGAAGTATCCAAAGCTTAGATACCGGCTCGAAAGCTGCATGGGATGCATGGTAGAAAGGTGGGTATGAACTAAATACTAGAAGATGTGTAATGGTAACCCGAGTAAATTGGATAGGAACGAAGATGGGAAAATATCCCCAATATTATGGCCTTGAACGAGTGGATGCCTTCTTGAACATGATAGACCAATAAATAATGGAAGATCAAAAGATCCCCTTTCTTAATATCGCCCTCATGGAAACACCAGCAAGATGGTGGAAGACACACCACAATGCACTAAGAGACTGGACGAGCATCAAGCAAGCCATGAAGGAAAGATTTGCCCAGGAGGAAGATCAGCCATAGGATAAGGAAAAGTTCCAGGGGGATTCAATTCCTGAGAAGCTCATCAAAGATTGCATAACCAATTGGAAGAGCTAGGGAATGTTGAAGGATCAATGGGTACACGCATTTATACATACCCTTGGAACTATCCCGCGAACTTGGTATGTACAAGAGGAGCTCCATCGGCAGACGGCAGATTGGGATGCTTTGGAGGTACAATTTGTTAGCAATTTTTCCTTAAGAGGTAATGAGGCAGACATGACAGAGGCACTCTAGGTGATAAGTGGGTTCTATTCACCCCAGAGCCATTGGTTGAAGGAGGGCCTGAGGAAAATTTTCTACAATATCTGTACGACATGGAGTCGCCAGGATATGCAACCTGTGACAAGGTGGATGCAGAGCCAGAGGAGGATGGGTTGGATGGACTGAGACACATAACCTTTGGGGAAATGAAAGGAGAGAGGGACATCTGGGAAAGCCCCTCAATAGGAGGTGCCCACCTTCTACCAGTGAAACTAAGGAAACAAAATGTTGGGACGGAGGATAAGCCCAAAATAGCATCTGTGGGAGACTATTGGGACGAACAGACCACAAAAGAGATTTTTTACCTACTACAGGAATATCAAGACCTATTCCCAGCCTCAGTAGCAGAGTTGAAGGGGATAAAAGGAAATATAGGGGAAATGAAGATTGTATTGAGACTGGATGCGAGGCCGGTAAAGAACATACCGTACAGATAAAACCCAAGGGTGAAGGAGAAAGTTAAGAAAGAGATCGAAAAAATGTTAGAAGTAGGAATTATATTTCCGATAGATGAAGCTGAGAACAAGAAGGAAGCCTTAACAACGCATGTGTGCATGAACCGTTCCTGATGCCTTTCAATGATGAAGTCATAGACAATGTGACGGGGAACGAAACATATTCATTCATAGATGGATTTTTGGGGTACCACCAAGTTTGAATAGCTGAGGAGGATAAAAGAAAAACAACATTCACTACTAAGTGGGGGTCATATGCATACAATGTGATGCCATTCAGACTAAAGAATGCACCAGTAGTCTTCTCAAGGATTGTCATAGCTACATTTCGAGACTATATTCATAAATTTCTAGAGGTGTACATGGATGACTGGACAGTGTATAGTCTATTAAAACAACACACCAGCTTATTAAGAGTAATGTTTGAAAGGTGCAGACAACTACAAATTTCTTTAAACCTCAAGAAATGTATCTTCGCAGTCCCATTTGGAACACTACTAGGCCATATCATCTGCAAGGATGGAGTATGTGTAGACCCAATGAAGGTTTTGCAAATTGTCCACATGGAACCACTGCGCAACATAAAACAACTAAGATCAACTCTAGGTCACACGAGGTACTACCGGTGATTCATCAGGAACTACGCATCAATCACAGCCCCATTGGAAAAATTGCTGAAGAGAATGGAGGAGTTCGTTTGGACTGAGGATTGTCAGACAACTCTGAATAAGTTAAAGGAAAGGCTGGTAAGTGCACCTATGCTTGTATATCCTGATTGGAACAAAATGTTCCATGTGCACATCGACGTGTCGGGTATAGTGGTAGGACCAGTCTTAGCACCACCAGGGGAGAAGAATATGGACCACTCGGTGTACTATGCTAGTGGAAGGCTGTCAATTGCAGAGAGAAACTACACAACAACCGAGGGAGAAGCCCTAGCAATGGTTTATTCTCTCCAAAAGTTCAAGCATTACTTATTGAGTTCACCATTAAAATTCTTTACAGACCATTCCACACTCAAATACTTAGTAAACAAGCTAGTACTAGAAGGGAGAATATGCCGATGGCTGTTGCTGTTCCAGGAATTCACTTTCGAGGTGGTCATAAAACTCGATAGACTGAATGTGGGACCAGACCACCTCTCGCGACTGGAAACAGGGGAGAATGAAGGAGTAGTGGATGATTGATTTCCCGACGCGAACTTATTCAGAATAGAGGCAATCCCAGACCACCTAGAAGACATCACCACATTATTAACAACATATCATTGCCCAGAAGGATATATGGCAACACAGAGATGATAGTCGGTGGTAAGGGCAACAGATTACCAACTGATTGCAGGACACCTCTACAAGATGGGCTTAAATAAAATACTGAGGCGTTGCATCCTCTAGCACGAAAGAAATGATGTGCTATGGGAATTCCCCATGGCACTTGCAGGAGGCCATGTGGGAGGTAAAGACACCACAATAAAGATACTACACGTAGGACTCTGGTGGCCAACTGTTCATAAAGATTCTAAAGAATTTTCTAAGAGCTGCGACATTTGTCAAAGGGTCGGAAAGCCTTCACGAAGAAATGGGCTGCCCCTACACCCTATCCACATAGTGAAAATATTTGATAAATGGGCATTAGATTTCATTAGACCCATTACACCACCAGCCAGTTACTCGCAAGTGAGAAACATAATAATAATAATAGAATACCTCACCCGGTGGGCAGAAGCAACAACCGTCAAAGATTGTACAACGAAAACAACTGCACGGTTTATTTTCGAGAACATAGTCTCAAGGTTTGGATGCCCTAGGAGCCTCACAAGAGACTAGGGAATACACTTTCTGAATGAAACCATTAAGAATCTATTGAGGGCTTTCATGATTAAGCATAACAAGAGTAGGCCAACGACGCAGTGGAAGCATTCAACAAGATCCTGGAGAAAGGGCTAACAAAGGTCATGTCGGCCAACAGGGATGACTGGGATGAAAGAATACCTATAAATCTATGGGCGTACAAGACAAAAGTAAAGAGATTCCAGAAGAAAACTTCGTTTCAGCTATTATGCTGAAGGGAAGATATGGTTCTAGTGGAATTTATTACCAAGCACGTTCATATCTGAAGCCACAGGAATGACGGACAACATAGCCTTGCGAGATAGATTGGGTGAGCTGTTGGAACTTGATGAAACTTGCTTCTTGGACAAGTTTCATCAGTTAGTGGAGCAGAGAAGCCAAAAATCTTGGCTTGATAGGCATATCAGGAAGAAGTCTTTTGAAATAGTGGAACAGGTACCCCTATATGACAGTAAGTTCCAGAAGTTCCCAGGGAAATTGTAGATGCACTGGTTAGGCCCGTTTATAGTCACAGAAATCAATGATTCAGGAGAAATAAGGCTCGCGCAATTGGATGGAGTCCTATTACACGGATGGGTGAATGGCAAATGCATGAAGCCCTTCTGCAACGAATAATTCAAAAAAAAAAAACACTAGGTTCAGTCTAGTCATGTCATAAAAATGAGCAGAAGGACAATAAGGTTGCAGCAACAATTTCAGCAGCCACAACCCATTTGTGGTCCGGGGGGGGGGGGGGGGGGGGGGGAAGAAAATGTAGAGTTAGTAGTCACACATGTAATCCCCATCAGTAAGGTACATGTAGGCATGCACTTTTTCCAGACATTATGATCACACGCTGTACCTGTCCTTTCCGCCGTACAGCTAGTCATTTCCATATTAAGTAAATAAATAATGCAACTGTCAAAGTAGGATCTGCAAAATATTTTCCCATTAAGTACAAAATTACTTAATAAATAACCCCATCACGGCAAAATAAATACTCCATGTAGCCTCCTCTGTACTTTCCTAGTCCACGTCAGGGTTGTCACGTCTAGTTTGGTCGATGGCGGCAAGGTATAGCTAGAACACATGGGAAAGTTGCTGAAGTAATTAGTTGCTAAGATCCAGTCAGTCAGGAAATGTCGTGTCAAGCCCGACTACTTAAATTCACAGGCTAATGAAGGGAATTCCAGAACTTCAATCGCAGATAGCAGAATAATTATAGGGCCGCTTTGAAGAACAGTTGTAAAGACAGAGAATCAAGAAACCTCAGGTGCAGATTGCTTATCACAGGCGAAAGGAGATGGCAAAGGGAATTGTATCCATCCCGTAGGACACATTAGATGAAATAATTGCAGTTTTCGACAACCTATATGGAAAATATGACAAGGTGAATTTGGTCGACAATGATTTTACAGACTGTTTCCAGTTCCCAGCCATGAAAAGAGAAATTTATGCGGAGGATTTCTAGAAGGAGGATGGAACCAAGAACTCCAGGGTCAAAGAGGAGTTTAAAGGGCTACATAGATCGACGTTACTCCATTTGAGGAATTTACCTATGTTCGACACCCAATTCGTTGCAATGCAGTGTACCAAACGTTTGGCGAGTAGGATGCACGAAGGATCATTTTGGTTGGACAATGAGTATCCCATCCATGTGGAGGATATTAGTCGACTAACAGGGCTATCTGTAGGAGGGAACATAGTTAGCTCAACATTCTAGATAGGGGCTAAGAGAGCCAAGAAGCAGTCTGAGGATAATATCTATGCCAGATATGGGACTGAGCGGGGTGGGAGAGGAGCGAAGCTGGATATAATCAACAAGGTCGACATTAGGTTTTCTTGCTACCTCATAGCAGGAAAAATAATGTGTCACTTTACGAAGAACAAATGCACGTTGGACACCATTTCGATGGCGGAACATTGTTTCCAGGGAGAGGTTCAGAAATGGTCCGCAATTGTTCTCAACGAGCTGTTTGAAGATTGTGAAGATGTGTATAGGTGGGTTACCAGTTTCGTGTTTGGGTACATTTTGATGTCGCTGGAAATGTGGAAGTGGAGGTTACCAAAGGAGAGGGAATTGGTGACCATCGTTGAAGGCCAACCAATAGCACTCTGTTACGACCCATGGAGAGCATCGGGAGACCCCAGCATGAAGGAGATAAATGAAATAGGTTTCAAGGATTGTTACGAGCAAATGTTGGCAACCATAAGGTCGACGGAGAGGACACCAAAGACTCTATTGGATGAATTCTCAGAAGAGATCTGGTTCAGGGCCTCACATGTGCACACCTACTTGAGGCCATGGTGTGTCCACCCAAAGACGTTTAAGATGAGGCCATAGAGGTTTGTACTAATGGCAGAAGCGCTGCATAAAGAGGTGTGATCATGGCTGGGAGTGGCCTATGAAATCACAGACGGTAAACACAACTATCTTTTCAGAGCCTTGAAGTAACTGGCGCAAGGGGGAGATGTGGCAGAGAGTAGTAGGAAGCAGCTAGCCGATGATGAAATCCAACCAATGGTGCTTCAGATGGAGGAGAAGATGTTCGAACTCAGACGAACAATTTCCAGTTTCGAATCAGGTGAGAGCAATTATCCTGCCCAATTTTAGGGCTCTACCATGTTTTCTCCTATTATAACAACCCCTATGGCCATGAAACTCCCCACCGGAGTAGCCCAGGCTCCCTCCTAGCCAACAGTCCCCAAGCCAAATAAAAAAAAAGTTGTCCACAGTCTGGCTGCCAAAAAGCCAAAAACTATCACACCAGCCCCGATTGTCGACCTTACTAGCAAGACCAAGCATTCAGTTTCGCAACACCCATAGTTGAGGAGATCCCCTCCATTTCCACTGCCTTACCTCAGTCGCAGGAGTCTTCCCCGCACATAGCCTCCAACCCCGCAACCATATCAGAGACCCTCCCGGCAGGATGATGAAAGACAACTGTGGAAATAGAAGTTCAGTCAGTCGGGCTGACAAAGGGCACCACTCCTACCAATGGAACGCAACCAACATCAATTGCATCACCAATGCTTGGGTCGGAAAGCCTAGATACTATTCTGTAGGAAGCAAGGATCAAACCATACCTGCCACCTTTCCCTATAAAGCTCATAGTAGTCCCAAACCATAGCATCATTCCACCCACTCCGGAATTCACTCTGCAGTCACAACAAGCTCATTTTCCGGCATCCCGCTCTGGCAAATCCATTGCCAACAACTTATCCATCCAACAGTAGTTCCCTTAACCCAATACAATGCAGGCCGACACACTCCAACACTGGTCGTCGGCCTAGTTATTTACATTTATACAACAAGTAGCACAGGGCTGAAAGGATCCATGAGGATTTGGCCAAGGAAAATTAACAACAAGCAAGGCAGTTGCAGAAAGTAACAGAAGAGCGTGATCACCTGCGGAAAGCAAATATAAATTTGCAAGCGCAAGTTGACCAAATCACGCAATGGTTCCAGACATTGTGGCCAACAATCATTGAGGCAAACACAGAGGCACCGACGGACATCACGACGTGCACGCTAGTAAAATGTTGCGATCACATCCACGCAGCATGCTCGAACTTGGTAGCTACCAATAATGACATGAAGAAGAACCTAGAGACGGTGAGGTCTGCTCTGCCAAACCCAGTGGAAATCCACACGAGAACAGTCGAGGGAAAATTGCCGAAGAAAAAGCAAAGAAACAAGCCTTAGAAGATGCCCTCGCTAATGGCTATTCTCTAATGAACAAAGTCCATGACTAGCCAGGAAGCCTGGTGCTGAAGAACCACTCGGTCTATCCAATGAAAGAGAAAATACAGACCCTATTTACCATCACAAAGGACTGTACAGACCATGCCCGACTGCAGTAGATAAACGATCACAATGACGCCATTCAGGCCCAAGTTGATCATATTGAGGAGGAGTCCACAAATACGAAGAAGGTAACAAGAGATTTGCAACCACCGATTTAGATGCAGGTTCTGACCCTAAAGGAGGTGTGTGACTCCAACAGACAACAATGGAGTGACTTGCAAAACCAACGGCCCACATAGCTAACGTCGAAATCGGTTGAGGCATTCGCTCATTGTGTTGATGCAATCCTCACCTGATGGGACACTGCCATTCAAAGATAAAATGATTTCAGGCAACAGACCACGACCACTGTTTTGGAGTTGGAGACCTCTTTTGGAACGGGGGACCCTTAAAGGCAGGGAATTGTGGTGGAGACAAATGCCACTTCGCAAACAATGGCCAAGGAAAAAGAAGCACCAGACCAACCGTCAGTAGAACCAACATAGTTGACAGTACAACCACCACTCGTAGAGCCAATGGAAATACCAGCAGAAATGATCGAGGTCGAAATGAATTGACTTGGGGATGAGTCAAAGGATTGTGGTTGGGGCCTATTGGGGCCTTCATTTAATTTTGAAAAGGGTTTGACCAATTTTGGCTGACCGAAGGATGATAAGGAAGCAGGTGGCAACAATGGTTAGCTTGCAGAGGAGTCAGTTGGAAAACAAGGCGGGAACAGGTAGTTGCGCAAGAGTTGCGGCAAGGGGCAGCGAAAGACAAAGGTAGCCGAGTGGGTGGGAAGGTGAAAGAGAAGCTGAGCAAGAATTGGCAGTTCATGTGATAGAAAGGAATATAAAAGGAGAGGGCCATAAAAGAAGAGAGGTTGGTTGGTGAATGGGATTGTTAGCAAGGTTGTTGGAGCTGGCAGGCAGATATCTGGTTGCGGTAGACGGGTAGCAGTATGCAAGAGTCCATGTGAACTGGGTCCTTGAGGTCGAGATCGAACTCATGGATCTGATCCGGGTATTCCATGTAGTTTCTTGAGGTGAATGCCAAAGATATGTTGTACTTTTTTATTGTTAAGTAAATAGAAAGCAAGTTAGGCTGATTGCAAATCATGATATGTATGGATCCCCCGGTGTGATGAGTTTCTAAAAATTTAAATGTTCCATCAAATGCATGCATTTAGTAGTTCTTGTGTAACTGCTGTTATGATGTTATCTTTGTTTTGCGTGTAATGGATATACTTTTTTTATTGGATGATGCCTCAGTTGGTGCTCCCTTGACCCCATGCTAAACCTTTCCTACTTCCAGCCATGACACACCTCGGGTGAGACTCCTTACCCTTTGGGTAAGATGAAAATGCCGGCGTTGTCCTAGACTACACCGGACCATTGTTGGCCCTCTATGCTTGAACCCAGGGTGTTTTCTCCCTTATGGCTCTTTCGTGCCAATGCTTAGCCAAATTTTGGAGGATTCCTAGCAACCTAGCCTCATTCAACCTTCCTAAACTGCGCACTTTGCATCTGCAACCCTCAAGATTTTCCATTTCTTGTTGGAAATATGCAATGCACATAAATACCAACCTCCCTTGGCTTCTAAAACTACACATATGCTTCTCCTAGTGTCTTTCCCTCAGTGGGAGCTCATTGCCTCCAGAAACTGTGCAGAAATCCTAGCATACCTTAGCATAAAAAATTGCACAGAGGTTACCTCCAGTGACCCTCCCTTAGCTAGAGTTCACTAGCATCCAAAAATGCATATATATTTCCTCCAGGCCCCTCTGTTTCTCTATTCCCCTTGCCTCTAAAAACTGTGAAAATTTTTCCTCCAGGGCCTCATCCTGCAACACCCACTGCCTGCTTGCACTGCGCAATTTTATCCATCAATAGGCACTGCAGAATTATTTCCCTTAGTGGGCACTGTGCAATGTTATCCTTCAGTCCACCCTAGTCATTGAGCTTACTCCCCCCTGGACTTACACTAGTTTCGGCTCAGTCAGTGGATTATCATGCAACTTCTTAGATTATGGGTTTGCCAGACTCATGTCGTCTTGTCATGAGTAGATTACAGATACAGGAATTCTACCAGGTTATGGAAAGATGATGAAGGAGGAAATGAATAAGGAGGAAATTCTTGATGAAACTAAGGAGATGAGGAGAAAATATAACCATCAAATAATAATACCAAGGAACCAAGGGTATGACAGAAGATCGGGACCACATTACGACTCCATTTGATTCACAACCCTTTGGAGGGTAGATATGAAAAATAAGGCACGTCTTTCATGAAGTTAAAATTCACCGCTTAGCATAGGATGAATGACAGATTATCATTGTCATATCATTATGTCTTCAATGACGTGTATGGTTGCAAACAATAAAAGGAATTCCATGTGTTTCCTCTAAGTATTTTGCTCCCTTTCGCTTGTTGGATCAATTGTCATCTTTTGGCATGTTTGACTGTTATTTCATGTTTGTGAGTCTTTTCTGGTGGTTTCGAAGGTTGACCTAAATGTATATGAGTTTTCCTTACCATGTAAACATCCTTCACACTCATGCACAAATTCTTGAACACTGTCGCAAAAGTGTCGATATGGTCATCCTAAAATCTATCTCAAGTGCCACACTTGTTGCTTATTTTTATGAGACAAACACACAGAGGGAAATTATTTCTTGTTTCTCTGGTGCTCTATGTTGTTGTTTTGTCGAAGTATGCTAAGTGTGTGAACACAAGTTCAAGTTCATCACAAGTCTGTCTTCCTCCCGCACTTAGCCATTTTATGAAAATATGCCCAACCAGGGAACTCAGCTGCACCAGACCCCAACTGAACTGCACACTGCGTAGTCTCAACCCTCAATGTTGTGACCTTGCTGCTTAGAACTATAAATTTTGTAGTCATTGTCCTCGAGGGTAGTTGCATTGCGAAATTCCAGAACTTAGCAGCCTTCCTTGACCCTAGAATTGCACATTAGTTCTTTCCAGTCTGACTTGAACTGTGCACTTCGCACTATCAGTCCTCAATATTTTACCCTTTCCTGCTGGAACCCCATAATGCACAGAGAACCCAACCTCCCTTGGCCTCCAAAAATGCGCAAAGGTGTCTCCCAATGTCGTCCCTCAGCTGGAGCTCACTTTCCTAAAAAATTACACATATAGGTCCTCCACGCCTCTCTGCTGACTAGTCCTCCTTGCCTCTTGAAAATGCATAGATTTTTCTCCTAGGGTCTCGTTCCACATCAACCATTGTCTACCTGAACAGTGCAATCCTAAATCCCAGTGGCCATTTTGAAACTTTTTTCCCTAGTGGGGATTACGTGAAAAACATTCCTCAGTCAAGCATCAGTTGCGATCTGCACAATTTCAGTGATTAAGCCCTCTCCCTATCACCTGGAACTGCACAATGCACAGTTACTGGTCCCTCTCTCCCAACGTGTCACTTATCTTGGGCTCATTTCATGGATAGTAATGCATCATCTTAGTCTAGGGAGTTTTCATATTGATTTCGTCTCGTCATGAGTGAATTACAGGAACATGTACACTATCAAGTCATGGCAAGATGTTGAAGAAGGAGAAGAAGGAGGGAAGCATTCCTAAAGACTCACCTGTAGCTGAATGAACGAGTGAACCTGTCAAGATCAAGAAAAGGGGCACAAGTTTGAAACTACCTCCCAAAATCGAATATCATTGAAGGCCTTGTATCATCAAGCTATGCAGAGGAGAAGAGAGAGCATACCCAAGAACACATCTATCACTCAACAAAAATAGTGACTTGACATTACGACGCCATCAAGTCAGTCCATGTCAGCAGTGATGTGTCAAGTCATGTCACGAGTTGTGATATTCCACATCACTATTGTGGGCCATGTATTTTGTAAACCAAATGTATTGTAAAGTGGAAGTCCAATGGACACACATGAATATGAAGAGTCATGTTAGTTGGAAGGTTATAGGAAGTTGAATAGTCATGAGGGTATTCAAAGAGTCACAAGGGGTAAGCATCGCCCCTTGGTTATATGTACCTCCTCATTATATGAGAAAAATAATTTTCACCTTGCCTCATCCTGCAAAGCATTAGAGAGATCAGTTAGTTCTTTGAGGAACAAGGAGTGGCTGCAATGTCCCACTATTGGGCCTAGTGATGTATAATGTAAATATGTGTCTTGGAACTTTTTCTTAATTACAAAAGCCTTTTCAAGCCAACACATTTTCATGCATAAATTATGAATGTTTAGAAGACTATTCTATGAATGTTTGTATTTCATGTTTGTTTTCACAGGTACTAAGATAGTTGAACTATTTAAGTTATTTTAGTGCTTATCTTGTTTGGAATGAGTTGTAATGGTTGTCATTGTTGTCTCATCCTTGTGGACTATTCCACAGGATACTACATAGGAATTTCCTTTCTCATCAATTATAATGATAGCCACATCTGCCGTGGAATATTCTGTTGGATGTGAGACGAACCTTCCCTTGTTTGTTGGTTATAACGATTGGCGCGTCCGCTGTGGACTCTTTGACTAGATGTTAAACGGTCCTTTTGGTTCATGTGTGTCTCTTCCTGGGTGGTACTATTACCTCTCACTTAGAGGCTCAATTTTCTCCCACCTTTTTCATTATGAGAACCTAGACAAAGTTGCGTTGCACACTCACCAGGCACACCCACCTTGCTTTTCAAAGATACCATTACATCACTCTCTTGTGTTGACAGCTAATGCCAAGGAAAATATTTAAGGATTTGGCAACCGGGCCTTTATAGCGGATGAGATTCCTACACCAAACGGTGTGAGTTCTGATTGGGACTTCATATCAGGGAGATCCCCTTGGTTGATGGATTTCCAACACCATCAGCAGCTCTTGATCAGAAAAATTATCAAACTCTCAATCTATATAAACATGGTGTGAAGTACTTAGGTTCTCAATCATACATAGTGTCAAGTTCTCGGTCTATACGATCATGTCGCGAAGCACTCAGGATATTGATTAGACATAATACCAAGCTTTAGGTATATACAATCATGGATTCTCCATCAATTATAATCTATAGATTTTAAATCTATACACCTACAACTCAACCTAGGATTAGTCTTTGGAAAACGATTGAAATTTCCGCACAAACTAGAACACAAAGAACCTTTAAACCAAGAAAAGATAAACGAAAACCAATTGTATAACTTCATAAATACACACTATCGATCGTTATTCATACGTTATTGCCTTAATTTATTGATCCTTTAAGGTTTTAAATGTCTGGTATCTATAGTTGATAACGTGGATTTGTGGCTTGTGAGGACCATCCTAGGGTTGGTAGACTTGTTGTAATAAACATTGTTAAGGTTCATGCCAAACAATGGCTTCATGACCATGCATGATTTCTAATACAACTATAACCATGCCTAGTGTTTCATGTGGTGGTTCCATATCCAAATTTTTTCAAGATTATAAATATGCTTGTGTTTCAAGTGGTCGTTCCATATGCACACCTTTTAATAAAAGTAGAGACTAGGGTTTCACTCCATATTTGGGTCCTTTATTGTTGATGTTTTTATAGAGATCATAAATTTTCATCTGAGGGGTATTTTTCAAAATCAAATTTATAAGAACCAATAGGATTCAAGAGGATGATGTCAACCATTGGGGATGATTCACCTTTTTTGGAGTAAAAAGTTAAAAAGATTAAAAAATAAATAATAAATAAAACTACTTTTTCAACACGTATTTTCAACTTATCTCTCTATGGTTTTACTCAAATTTCGATCAGGAGCATTCTTTGGATGCATAATCTAATTCCTCATCCAAGGAGTACCCATGCTGCATACTTTTGGTGGACCCTACTTCATGAAAAATGACAAATACATGAAAAACATGATTGCAATTATGTTTTTTCAAGCATTTCTAATTTCTTATGTAGTAAGGTCCATCGAAATTATGAAACATGGGCACTAATTGGATGATGAATTAAATTCCACATCTAATGAGTGCTCCCACTTGAAATTTGAGTAAAAACGTTGGGAGATAAGTTGAAATACGAGTTGAAAAAAAACATTTTTCCTTTTTCCCTCTAAAATTTGATGGTGTAATCTAAACTTATTTTATTATTTCCACTATTATTTTATAATATTCCTTAGGAGGCCCATTTTAAACGTCAAAATTTATCTAATGGCCTATCCAATCATATTTTTTGTAGGATCTATAAAACATTATAACTACATAAAAATACAAAAAACTTCAAACACCCTTCAATACTCTTAATGAGATCTTGTGAGAGGTCCACTTGTCATGTTGCTTCATAGGGAGTTGTGTTGGTCATCAAGATGATACTTTTGCTGGAAATACTGAGAGGGGGTGAATTAGTATTTCTATTCCAGTTAGTTAATTTTCACTTCAGAGAGCATTAATTATCATTAGCTTTAGATTAAAAAATAAATTAGCAACACCATTCAATAATGCAAAACATCCAAGATACTACATAAGAGATATTTATATGGAAAATATTATGGAAGAAAAACCATCGAATGCTTCTTAATATAGATATTAAAAAATTACATTAATAATAAGCTCCAACTTCCAATATTTTCAACATCAACTGAAGGAGGCTATGATCTCTTGGTGTATAGGCTCCAACCTGAATGATGCTCCAATACCCTGGTTTACCAAATTCAACTCGAAGGACACTCCAACGTTTTATTTTATAGGTTCCAACTTCAAGGAATCTCCTACTCCTTGATTTACCAACTTCGACTTGAAGGATGCTACAAGACCTTGCATAGGATCTGAGTTTCCCTAGCTCAACCCTATCATCCTAAAGTGTTCTCATGCTCTAACCCGAAGGAAACTCCATTCTCTTGCCTTGCACCACCCTTCCGCTTAGCTTAGCAAGCTACCACTTTCCCTCAAGGCTCAAACCAAAATGGACCATGATCCACAATTTAAAAAAAAAAACCTCGTGTGCTCAAATACATACAAAACAAATTGTAATATAATATATGCTTAATCAAATATATCTATGTGCATCAAACCCTAGTTTCACAAAAAATCTGATTATATCCACCCATCTTCAAACATCCAAGTATATAATCCTGGTTCAAAAAACAAGCACTGAAGATCCATGTCATTAGTCATTTCCCATTTCACCCAATAATAGTGTTACCAATACTATTGTTCTACCTATGATGAAAACATTTTTTTCAAGTGCCTTAACATAATGGATCTACTAAAGTTTCCTAAACTTGTCTAATTATTAGACATTTTCTCATCTTGTATGTTATCACAATAAACTTCATTTTAAAGTTTTTTTTAGAAAATTCTTACAGTTGTAGTGTCAACATTTAAAATTGTAATAAACAGGGAAAATTTCTTGATAGCAAGTATGTCATCATTTTTTGGAAATCCGAGTAAATAAGAAGAGTTTTTTTCAGTCATATTCAAACTAGAATAAGGACTCAAAACCTAAATCAGACCTTCTCCATTGGAAAGTGCTCTGAACAAGCTTTCCAAGGGTATGTGGAAGTCCAAAAATGGACCCTTGGATCAAAATATATGGTATGTTGAAGTTTAAGGGTTTGAAGCCTTTGAAAGGAAGGAGTATCAAAGGCCCAAAGCACATTGGCAATTGCATATTGGAAGTCCAGAGCGTATCGAAGATTTCATATTGGAGGTCTAGGGCACATCAGCGACTAGCAAAGTGGAGAATCAGAACTTCTTAAGATGACAACCTTAAGAAGTTGTGATATGCAAATGTGATGATAGTGTTAAAACTGCTAGGGAATTCCGATAAAGGTTAACAAAGGATTTCATTGCAAAACCAAAGGTGGACAGGCCCTTTTTTCTCTCCTCTAGCGGGACACATGGTAGCATATGATTGGTCCCAATAAGCTACCGTGGTGATACGACAAGACACGTGGTACAAATTTTTGGCATTTTGAGGGGGCCTAAGGGGACAAATCAGGGTGACACATGTCACCACTCAAACCACTGTAACTGTATCATCTGTAGCAAAGATACTATAATTTTTGTCACAAAATTCATATGAATCAATGGTGTTTGGCTATCATATGTTGTCCCAAACTTTTCTCCAACTAGTTCATCGTTCTGATCAATTATACCCCTTTTCAAAACTATTTACATGATGTTTCCAAAATCAACTCCAACTTGCTCATGGACTCTAAAAAAAAACACAAGATATTTTGGCCATCAAATAAGAGTTAGAAGATAATCATAACCCTCTATTTACATTCATTTCTTAGCCCTAATTGTGTAGCTTCTTCCAAATTTATTTTTGGATAAATAATGCCTCCAAAAAATCATAAAAACCATATAATGAATTAACTGTTTTACAAATTCATACTTTCCTACAAAATTCCCACTAGCGGTCTATTAAGCATTGGATATAATGAAAATTATAAAAAATAATCCAACTTGATAATTGTTGGAGGTCAAACCCATGACCTCTGACCTATAAGAGGTGTATATGTGGAAGGGATTATAACAGTTTGAATTATGATGTGTGATGTTGAGGGGGAGGTAGTGGAAATTGTTGAGGAGATGGAACTAGTGGAAACATGATGTAAAGATTGTGTAATGGGAGAGGAAACAAAGAATGATAAGGATGAAAGCTCAATTGATTGTTGGATGTAGGCTTTATGGATAGCTTGGTCTAGCTCTATCACTAGGTCTTCTAATTTTTCAAACTGCTGGAGAGCTTGTTTGTCATAATCCTGGTCTACACATTGGTGTTCAGATATGTATGGTCTTAACACCGACTCATCAATGACAGTTTCAACTATAAAGCTTTCAGATTTAGATCTAAACAAACTGAGTTCAAAGGGTAGATCAAATTGAATATTTTCTATGATAACAAATCTTTCTGGAAAAGAATTGGCTCTAAGTAGAGGACTGTTACTCCCTTGACTTTTGGTCAAGATTTTCTTCCTTATCAATCTCTCAGGTTTGTCTAGGATATTTGGAGGATTCAAATCCAGATGAGCTCTGGTATGAATTCTTTTAGGAGCCATATCTATATAATATTAAACACAATTTTAACTATGCACAAATTTTACAAAAAATTATTTCTGAAATATAAATCTTAAATATTCTTGAAATACAGTTTCTTTGAACCAGGGAAATAAAAATTTCAAACTAAGGTATGTTTTTTCCCCAGTATGGTTGCTAGGATTTTATCACTCCGTAATTTTTTACGTTGTGGAAAAAATCACAGAGGTAACCACTGAACTACTTTGGAAACTGGGAATCTAGCCCTTCCAGTTTCAGAGAGGGATGTCTCTTTATGATTTAGCTTTGCTTGACTGAAGGTAGTAGGCTAGCTATTAAGTTTAGGTTCAGGTTTTTTGTGTTGTTGGGTTGAAACTGGGAAGAAATGCCATTGGGAAAATGGATTCACAGGTTTGAGGTGAACAAATACAGAGTTTACAAACTAAAATTATGATCCAAGAGGATCCAAGAAGATCGAGGAAGATCCGGGAGGATGTTCAGAAAAGTACTAGTGGCATGGTAAAAGGCTCAAAACTCAATGTGGCATACTCTGGATAATCTTAGCATTGGATTGAAGTGCTCATCATCCTAATTCCAATGGTGTGAATGACACTCAAATTCGAGTCTAGATGATAAAGTTAGAGCAAGTCAAAGTTTGAGTATGACTTGTTGAGGTGGCAAGGAGAAGATGACATGGCATAGTCTTAGCGAATGAGGGAGTGCCATGTGGTAGTCACCACTGGGTATCGAAAATTGCATATCAGTGAAAAGAGGAGCGCTTAAGGAAGAATCGGCCCCTGGTGTTACCGGCTGTGATTGTGATATCACATATCGCAGGCCCGACAGAAAGACATATTGGTCTCGGCAGGACTTAGCTACGATGCGATCACATATTGCAATCACATGAAAAGGATGGTGCTTGCGATACGGTTCGGGGGAGAAGGGCCGATTGCAATTTTTCCGTCGACGCCAATTACCATTTCGCGGTGGATGCTGATTGTGATTTCATGGTGGAAATTGATTACGATTGGGGGCCCGGGCCTGAAATACTATACAATATGATTAATGAACCCGACGGGTCCACAGATGTTACAGAGTGCTAACCAGTGTGCCGAGGGTTCACGCTGATTGTGATAGTGTGATGGGAGGCCAAACACGAAACATTATGGCATACGGTGAAAACTCCTATCAAATCTGGGGTTAGTAGGTTCCCTGTGTCTAGGCATTGGACCGTTTGCTGATAAGCTGGAGCACCGATAACCCCAACACCTATACTCATGTGCAGTTGTATGGGTTTCTTTATTGGGCATTGGATTTACCATTACGGAAGGGGTTGTTCTCGTGACTCCTTCAAAACTGCTCCTACTTGCTAACCTTGGGTATTATGCTGGAACCATATTCTAGCGGATTTTTGTTCTATGTTTGCAGAAGGTTGTTCCCCGCACATCATTCAAATACTATGGTTGAAACCAATGACCTAAAATTGTCACTTTAGCCTAAACTTTGTAATTTATTGTAAAACTTCCTGGATATGAAGGATTTGGCCACACCAACATATATCTATATATATATATATATATATATATATATATATATATATATATATATATATATATATATATATATATATATATATATATATATATATATATATATATATGAATGACTATTTGGGTCTGAAGAAAGGGGAAGAGAAGAGAGAGCAGCTCAGTATTGCAGAGCAGAACAGTGGCACCTACTCATGGAAGGTGGCTGGAACCTCATTTTAGAGATCAGAAGGTTCATAGAAGGTTGCAGAAGGTCCAATTATTCGAATGAGGTGTTTAGATAGGCATTTTCAGAATATTTTTCGCTAGGAAGTCAGTGGTGCTATCTGTTTCTAGAGCCGGGCTCTCCATTCACCAACTATCTTCTAGATTGGAGGTATAAGGATGTTTTATGTAGAAATCTGCTTGTATTTCTCTCTTTCCATGCCACTTAATAAAAGAAGGCCTCCCAACTATTGAGAAGGGCTTGGAGATGTAGTCCAAATTGGACAAACTCTGTAATCAAATCTCTGTGTCATGATCTTTTGTGATGATGTCTCTTGTCTTCATTTTTTTCATGTTGATATCTTTATAGTTTTTAAGTGTTGTAACTCATGTTAACTTCGATGCATCCATAAATGGAAAAATCCTAGATCAAGATGGTATCAAAGTGGGGCTTAAGTGATGTGAATTGCATGAGTGTGTTAACCAGAGATAGGCTTCAGAGGATGAGCATCTTAAAAAAGGGAGACATGGAGAGTATTGAGGCTCATGGGGGAGAGATACAATACAATTGTTGTTAGGGTTGTGTGTGAATGATAGAGTTGTACGTAAGTGTGCAACCATGGAGCGTGACAAGGGATTATGTGAGGATTTCCTACGTATGTCCGAAATGGTGGATATGATGTATGAAACATCTAAGAGGTACAAAGAGGAGGAGACTCAAGGATCGGAGAGCGATATATCATCCACCTCTTCCAGTTATTTTCAATCATCACCTTCCTTGAATGCGGAAATTAACTAGAGGCTTCATGAGGAGAATGCTGGATTAAGAAAGTTCCCACGAGAAGCGAATGAGGAGAGACAATGATTGTAGCTTCAACTGCAAACCATAGATGAGGCCCGGGAATAATGGAAGCACAGTGACTAGAATATTCAAGCGGAGCTCGTTGGATTAAGGAGGCTTCTACATAAAGAGGAAGACGAGAAACATAGGCTGCTATTACAGTTGCAAGCTAAGGACGAGGTTGTGGAATAGCTGCAACGTGACTCCCATGAGGTAAAAAGTCACTTTCCACCTTAATTTATGTTTCTTGATGATGAATTTACTGCTTTTGAAAATCATGCCACATGAATTGGCTCCAAAATATTGAAGAGAATGGGGTATGAAGGAAAAGGCTTATGCATTAATGGCTAAGGCATGGTCAATATGATGAAAAGAGAAATAGGGGTATAACCAATTTCTCCTTTCATATCAATATTCGATCCTAAGGCCTGTGGGTTATAGCCCACAAACCCTATCGGAAGTGTATTTGAGGCTTTAAGCCTTTAAAACCATTGACCACATATTTATTCGGATTTTCCTTTGAAAACCGGAACTACAACAGTTTGTTGCAATAGAAAGGGAAACATGGAAACACATGGAAAATCCGCTCCGAACCCTTTGTTCGGACTTCAAAAAAAATTCACTTGGATCTATATATCCGTCGGGTCCGCTCTTCACTCTGAACCTTTCTGTTGCTCTGATCGTCCCGACCTCCAATCACCGATTTATCGCTATCGGCATATTGGCGTTCCACCACATCGGCGCTATCGCAACATCCATTACTGTTAACCCTTTGACCTCCCCAATTGCGATAAGCGATTAGATCTGGACTGTCGATCTTGCTTCTGATCTGACAGTCTATGTTCCATCACATCATCGTGGACGCAATCATTCAAGGCCTGTTTCGATAAGTTCAATGCACCGACCCGGCATGCCTTCTGGACCCGATAACGATATAGGTCCCGTCTATAAAAATTTAGGTTCGAATTTCAAACTCGGACTATGTTTTTTCTGTTTCTTAGTGTAACTGGAATTTAACTTCCCTTCGATGGATTTCTGCACTTAACACGGTTTTTGCCATACTCTGCTATGATACACACAACATTCATTAATATATATCTTTGGATCACCATCTATCCTACAGTGATCGATGGTTGATCAACACACATACAAATGGGATTCAATACACCAATGCATATATACACAATATGGCTGGAAAAAGGCGTTATACACAGATAATGGAATTAACACAACATGCAGCTATTTATTATACACAGTATGAGTACATCCTAAGGCATTTCAGCCTTAGAAATAGTTCTCCTCTAGACTACATCGTGAATACTCTATCCTCACAGTTTTCTGTTTATTTCTCCCTTATTCATTGAACACGCAGGCTCATATATATAGGAAACATTGGATTGGATCACTGGAAGGATCCGATCAATCCTCTCCATGAAACACTCAACAACTCCCTAGATTCTCTCTACAGCTCACTATACACATGAATACATGGCAGATTACATTAACTAAATTCTTTCCGAGACTTTATTAGTTCCATCAATATAGCTCTGTTTAAACAGAATTGTTCCCTATTTTTCTTGATGGTCCACATCTCCTCCTTCTCCGCTTTAGATTCCTCCTTTAATTAAGGTGGGGTTAGATGCCCCTGCATCACAATCCCATTAAAGTAGAAGAATTACCCTATCAAACAGGACTTGGGTATGTCAGGAGGGAAGCTGAGAAATGTGCTATTATAGCCAGTGAACCATCAATGATAGATGATGAGAAGCCCTCATCAGTTCTTTCCAACTCAGTAGCAGAGGTAAAAGATGTTGATTTCCCTTCAGTTTCATCTTCACATAGTATAATTTTTGTTGGAAATGTGGAGATTCCAATCACAGGGACAAACATGAGACTCCTTACCAGGATGAGGTACAAGAAAGAAGAAGGACTTGGTGTTAATAACCAAGGCATAACTCAACCATTGGAGGTTGAGCAAAGACCTCAATATGCAAGGTTGGGGTGCACTGAAGGAGAATGTTCAAAGATGTCAGAAGCTTCCATGACATTGTTGAAATGGTTGAGGAAAGAGGATGATGGGAATACATCACCATCAACCTATGGTAGTATGCATAGCAGAGATAGAGCTAAGGCAAGCTCTTGTTCCCATAATCTTACCAGAGACCGACAGAAAAGGTATAACCAATCTCAGTATTTTAATGTTCATTTTGATTACAATTGCATTGATGGACGTAGATCATTGCATAAAAGAACTTGCAGTTTTTGTGGATTGCATAACCATATGTTTATTGAGTGTTGGAAGAGAATGGAAACACAGAAAAAGACGAGGCATAGAAGACCCTCTAAACAAAAGGAAAATAAGAAGAAGAAGATCAAGTAGATTTGGAAGGTGAAGTCTCATTGTAGTCATTGCGACAGAGCTGGTCATCAGAGAGCCACATGTTGGAGACTCCATCTAGAACAACATCGTAAGGACAAAGCATCCGAGCATGAAACAGATGAAAAGAATGTGTCACAGGGAGATAATCCATTCACTTTGATAAGTGAGACATGGTGCTTCTAGGTGTGGTAGAATGTCATGGCCTTATTTCTAAATCATATGTTTCATTTTAAACTGTGAAAGTGATGATGTGTTTTCCATCACTTGTTGTACCAACAATGATGCTTGGCCTTATTTTATGTTGCATTTTGAACTGTGAAAGTGGTGATGCATTTCCATCACTTGTTGAAGCAAAAATAGTGTTTTTCCTTGTTTGTGTAAATCATGTGTTGTAGTGACGATGTGTTTTCGATCACTTGTTGAAACAAAAAGGATGTTTGGCCTTGTCTTGATAGATGGTGTATTGTTTCCATTTTTATGTAAACTTGACCACAAAGTATGTGTTATAAACTCATGGAAAGTATGGGATGCTTGGCTCATTTTGGTCATAGAGCTAAACATATAGTTTGCAAAATATTGTACTATAGGTTTGGAGGGGATGCAGGTGTTGGCTCATCTCTTATGGATCCGAAGAACAAGGGTGAAGGAGAAGGAAGGATGAAATGTGTGACACTTGCAGTGCAAACCTAGTACATATTAGTTTCAAAATAATTAATGCTTTTGGAGGACCAAAAGCTTCTCTTAGTGGGGAGGATTGATCCAGGAGGATTCATCCAAGAAGATCTTCAAAAAAGTACCAGTGGCATGGTAAAAACTAAAAGTGGCATAGTCTAGATAATATTAACATTGGATCAAAGTGCTCTTCATCCTAATTCCAATGGTGCAAGCGACACTCAAATCCGAGTCTAGATGATAAAGTTTGAACAAGTCAAAGTTTGAGTTTGACTTGTCTAGGTGGCAAGGAGAAGATGACATGGCATAGTCTTAGCGAATGAGGGAGCGCCACATGGCAGTCGCCATTGGGCCCTGCATATCACATATCAGTGAAAAGAGGATAGATTAAGGAAGAATCGGCCCCTGGTGTTCCCAACTGCGATTACGATATTGCATATAATAGGCCAGACAGAAAGACATATCGGCCTCGACAAGACTTAGTTGCAATGCGATCAAATATCAAAATCTCACAAAAAGGATGTTTCTTGCGATATAGTTCGGGGATAAGGGTCGATTATGATTTTGTGGTGGATTTTGATTGTGATTTCGTAGTGGACGCCAATTGCGATTTCGAAGTGGATGCTGATTGTAATTTCGTAATGGATGTCGATTGCGATTTCGCGGTGGATGTTGATTGCGATTGGGGGACTGAACCCGAAATAATATATAGTATGATTAATGAACCCAGTGGGTCCTTGGATGTTACAGAGTGCTAACCAGTGCACCGACGGTTCACGTCGATTGCAATAGTGCGATGGGAGGCCAATGCGAAACATTATGGCATATGGTGAATACTCCTATCGGATCTATGGTTTTCGCAGGTTGTCTGTGTATGGGTGTTATACAGAATTTATACTTACGAATAAGTATATTTTCCCTAAGTGGGTAGTTACACTTAGAAAAAATGAAGTAAAGATGTTTGACCTTTTCCTACAATAAACAGATAAGATAAAAGAACCTACTTGTGATCCTTCGCTTCCGTTAATCTCCTTTGAGTTGCTCCTATCGCTCTCGCTCAAACTAAATTCGCTCAATTGGTACCTACCAACATAAACAGAAGATGACAACAATCAAAGCATATGAACTATTTATTGTAAACAAATGGAATCGACAACATTTGAACATACATTCATGATAGATATAGACAAAAGTATTGGAAAAGGAACAAAGACCTTTATTGATTGATATAAGGATAAGTTACACCCAATGTGGTTCGATCTCGTGTCACTCATCCAACTTAGTCCAAGCCCTCATCACACTAATAGCAAAATCAATCCAGCAGCATAACATTACTTTGAAAATGATTTCAAGTCTCTAAACCAAAAATATTTCTCTATAATATCCAAGCCCCTTGGCTCTATGATGGTAGGCCAATCTATAGATGAATGCAAGTGGTTTTGTCATTAATATGGCATTGAATGGTTTTCCATAATTGGATGATTAGTTTCCATGTTCAAAGGGATGAGAGGATAGAGGATTAGATGATCCAAGTCTATCCTAAGTCGAGCTCATCTTGATAGGATAGGAGCTTGGTTCCTTCTAGAAGGCTCTAGAAAGGAGGAATATACTTAGGATCCAATGAGCATTTCGAGGATTCTCACCCAGTGTAGGCTTGAGTGGGCTTAGGTGCTCTACAACATAGCCTTGAAAGGGGATACTTGCTCTGCAGAGCACTTACCCCTGACCAATGGTACGTTAGTGCCCCAAGGAAGCACTTCAGCAGGGTTTGAAGTTAGGAAACTCTCATGGATGAAAGCACTCAATGAGGTGGCATGTCTAGGGCATGTATCAACTAAATTAGAGTCTGATAGACCCTGTTTACACCGATTTGATTGTCAGGAGTTATGTGCCCAAATAGACCTGTAATAGCTACCCCTTAAAGCATGAAGTCAAAAATGATAATGTTGAGTGATATGCTTTATGATGTGATGAGGAGGATATGAAGAAAACAGTGACCTGCATCAATTACAATACATAATATCATGATATCTTTGAATTTTTCATGAATCGCTGAAGGAAGGCATACCCATGCTCAACATATAAACTTTTCATAACATGTACATAAATCAGATAGTCATCTACAGATATAGATCCAATGTAAGATGACTATCTGTGTAAAGCCATCGTACATATGATTTAGTACTCTCCAAAAATCACAACCTGGGTGGATGAAACTAGATCCGGGGTCCTCTATCTCGTCCAATCGTTTCCTCAAGTACGAGTCTAACCATGTGAAAATGTGATCTGAAGTCAAACATGTGAAGACAACATCTAATTACCAGCCAATGATGTAAGATATTAACAGACGTGAGAGAAATCACCAATAATGATAATGATTCTCAAGGTACTACAGTACATTCTGCATGGTGTGAATAGATATTTTGATGTCGAACACCATACAAAGTATTTTGGTCAAAGGCTTGTGATGTCAAGCTATTGCTGGAAGTGAGAAACTTGCCATTGATGTATGCAAGCCTCAAGGTACTGGAAGGGTGTTTCTAAGTCAACTTCCTGGATAATGTGCTGATGTCGACAAGAAACGACTCGTCGCAGGAGGGCATTGATGTATCCCCCATCAACAAAACGCAACGAGTGTAATGATTTTGAAGACCAAATATGACTGCTGACACAATGTTCAAGAATGGTGGTCATGAAAATGAATGTTTATGAGTATTGCAAAGGATGAAGTTTACTGAGTGACTTCTCCTGAACATGTCAGCGACACTGAATGAATTGGCAGCATTAACCCAAAACCACAGTGATGGATGATGTGATAGACCATAGGTATGATAACCATCAAGTAGATAACCCAACCCAAATAGTCACAGAGATGAAGTGAAAGTGTCATGTTCAAGAGCGACTTGCTACCATAAAGTGATTTATCCCTTTTTCCATTTTCCCCAGTCATTGTTGACCAATACCTCTTTATTTTTTAACAAGTTTGAGGAGGATAACATATGCTTGATGTATAATTCTACCCTTCGGGTGAATCCATCGCTATGTGATGTTTTAACGAGTCTAGCGAAGGTGAAACTTGGTCTTGTCATGATGGACAAGTTTGTCGCTATTTGATGCTTTAACGAATTTAACGACAATGAGAACTCGGTCCTCTTCATATTTGGAGAGTTTGAAAAGGGACAAAAAGAAAAATCCACAAGTTCGTTTTTGTAAATTTGTCTCTCAAGTCCAAAAAAGCATAAAATAATACAAGAGAGAACCTATTGACCATGTTCGATCAACATATTCCTTTTTCGTAAGTAATCTATCTCAGTCCGGAAAAGGGTTAAACCTATACCGAGGAGATTTCGTTTCCAATCCATTTACGAGCTGAAAAGTGCAAGCACCTAACAGTATTTTCATATTTTGAGAGTCTGAAAAGAGCTAAAAGAGGAATCTAGGGGGGTTCCTTTTTTGATGTTTAACAGAGCTCGAAAAAGAGATAAAAGTATGCTCTGTGGTCAAAAGTACATTTTATGATCATGCATGTCAAATTCACTATGTCAGCTGTAAACCTACTCAAAGAACCACAAAACAGATTAAAAGAACTTGTTTCATTAGTAAAAATAGGTAAAAACTATAGTTTATTCATTTAATGAACATGAAATAACCATAAAACAAGAATTTACCAAGTCATTTTACCATTTGACATTTACCATTCAATTTTGTGCTCTGAACCAGTTTTTTACCTCAAACTTCAGCAACTGATTGTGGGAGATTCTGTGGATCATTCTTCGTGTCGTCATGACTAGGTAGGAGATTTACCTCTTCTCTTTCATTTAAGGTCATTCTTTTTCAATTTCATGAATTTTTTTTAGGGTTTTGGGGTCCCTAGGGTAAATATATCACACCCTAGGATCAACGCACCCTTATGCATCAAAAACTGCGCTGCAGAGCAGTCAAATAGAAGGGAAACTACTCTGCATCGCACTGTCTAAAGATCAGGGGTGTGTTGGGTGCAATTTAGAAATTTGATTCATCATTTCTACCCAAAATCTCTTTAGTTTTTTGCATGAAATGGATCCTAACTAAGCCTATGGTGTGATTTCAGACTTTGATCGGATCAGAATGGCTATCACATGGCATGAAAGAGAACATGAAGAATAGGATATGGTTGCCCTAAATGATCCTGGTACTGTTGAGGCCCTCAGAGATTGTGGGTTACTCAAATATTTCATGTTATGTGGGATGAGGCAAGAATTAGAACTATTGCAGTTCTTGGTTCATTCATGGGATCCAGTGGAACAGGTTTTTCACATAGGGGACAAAGTGCTCCCTATATTGATTGATGATATTTACTTTCTCACAGGATTGTTGAGACGTGGTGCCCCCATTTCTCTTTTAGGTTCTACCCGTGGGGGTGAATCAGTGAGGGACTACATTTGACAATTCTACCGGCCAGGTACACAGCCTAGCAAAGATGGAAAGATAAACATCAAGGATGTTCGTGATATGCCCTTGCGAACAATCCTCTTTACTATCACAAAGTTGGCGAGTAGCATGACACTTCATGTCACGAATAGATCATACATGTAGTATGCACTCGAGTGTCTCGAGCCAACTATGTTCAACTGGTGTGAGGCAGTATTCTCTTTGATGAAAGAGCAGCTGACTAAAGTAAAAAGCGGTAAGACGAAAAATTTCAGCTATGGATCGATCTTGATCACTTTTACTTTGGAGAGAATTCCATTGATGCAACCTCAGCATGTGACACTGAGTTTAGCTGGTCCTAGAGATCCACAGATGCAGAGATGGGTAGAGTTGATGGCTAGACATGCTGGTCAGTCATCAATCTCATTTTCTACTGCATTCTTCAGTTGGCTTCGTCGACAACATATTGTCATAGAGGAGAATCCATATGCAGGGATGGATTTTTGTAGAGATCCATATTTGAGATTACCAGTGGGTGCTCAATGGGGTGCTATAGGTAAATTTTTTTGACCATGTATTTTTGATTTTTTGAGTTTTTACATGTTTTTGTGTTTTTTTATGTTTCCAAGACTAAAATAAAAATTTTCTCATGTATACAGATGTTGGCACTGTTCAACCAATGGGTCATCAACAGGAGGCGAGTGAACCAGTAGGGAGAAATGTTGGAAGAGCAGTTCTCCAGGATTTATATATGATTGAGACACTGGTGGAGTTGTAGCATCCTATAGAGGGGTTAACCCTTGGTATACCAGATGTTCCGATTGAGGAGTTACCAATGAGACTACAATGCCATACTATTGGTGTACCTAGCCATTGGATGAGGCTATTACACATGATAGCTCAAGAAGTGACCTATTATCACGAGCATCATTAGATATACTTAGGATGATTTACTGTATGCATTTTGAGGTTTTGAGGTCAGATGACCAACATGTCTTGGACACAAATTTTTTTAAAAACTTTGAACATCTATTATTTTACTTTCAGTGTTTTTGTATGGTTATGTGTAATCCTATTCAATTGTTAATGTGAATTAAAAATTTACTCTTTACATATGTTGTAAATGTTTGTTTAACATGTAATCGCTAAGGAATCAGTCAATGTGTTAAAGTTTCTAGAAATGTGTTGATATTGAATGTAATCAAAATGTCTTTCCAAGAGACAAACTCTAAGGAATATATGATGAATAGTTGGATTTCAGACGATATAAACATTTGTAAGTTGTAGTACGAAAAGTTGTGAGTCTAGCCTAATGATGATTCGGCGAATGCCAAGTAAAATGACATCAGAGAGGAGTTTGATCAATGCGCTATACTCAGCGATATTGTTCATAGAATGACTGATACAAATCCCTTGAAAACTCACTAACTCGCCACTTGGAGCGAATATGGCCCACGCTGTAGAGGATAGGTTCTGCGTACTATGACTAGCACCATCGGCATAACCAACAAATGGTTCCAATATTCCGACATCTGTAACAAATACAAAGTGGATTACTAACCACATAAAAACTCTAAAAGTCACACTATGACACACACATGCAATCAAAGCATATATACAGTGTTTTTACTACGCACAATCAAGCATAGTAACGTTTAAGATACAACCCGTTTCGGGGCTGCAACAATGGAATTCCATCATAATCAAGCAACTTGTAAGCGCCTTTTACCAAAACACGCTTGATAATGTAGGGGCCCATCCATAGCAGTTCAAATTTTCCTGTTCCTAATTTATCGGCTTCTTGATCATAAAACAAGACCAAGTCTCCTTCTGAGAATATGCGAGGCTTGACATTGTGGTCATATTGTGCCTTAATTCGTTTCTTATGTGCTTCGTTGGCCAATGCGGCTTCACAACGTGTTTCATCTAGATGTATGAGTTTTAAGAAACATGCTTCCTCATCAGAAGTGTCAGGTAACAATTCAATTGCGGGTTTTAGTGATGAAATCTCACATTGTATTGGAAAGATTGGCTCAAGGTCATACACCAATTGGGAAGGTGTGAATCCAGTTGCACTTCTTACTGAGGTTTAGTAAGCCCAAAAAGCTGAGTACAAGACCAAATGCCAGTTTCATTTGTGAACTCCTATTATTCGTTGAAGCATTCACTTAAGGACTTTGTTGATGGCTTCAACTTGTCCATTAGCCTGTGGATAATAAAGAGTAGAACTATCATGTGAGATTCCAAACTTGGTAGTTAATTCAGTCATCATGTGATTGCAAAAATTTGAACCATGATTTGTAACTACAGCTTGTGGTACACCAAACCGTGCAACCACATGGTTGAAGAAAAAAAGTACAGCTGTCTCACCACTGTTGTTTAGTGTAGGCATCGCCTCGGCCCATTTTGTAAAATAGTCGATGGTGACAATAATATATCCATGCCCCATGGCCGAGTGAGGGTTGCATGACATGAAATCAATGCCCCATTTTGCAAATGGTCCAACATCGATGACAAGATGAAGTGGTGTAGGTGGTAATTGAGTTTTACAGTAAAAAATCTGGCATGCATGACAACTTTTGACAGTAGTAATGTAATCGTTAAATATGGTAGGCCAGAAGTAACCAACACAAAGAATTTTCTATGTGGTAGCATAACCAGATAAATGTCCACCACAAGCACTAGAATGGAAATCATTTAGAACTTTCTCGGCTTCCTCATGTGTGAGGCACCTACAAAAAATTGTATCAATACCACAACGGTAAAGGGTGTCGCTAATGATCAGATAATCTTTGGCTTGATATTGAATACGTCACTGTTGCAAGCGAGAGGTATCGGACCAGAAAGTTTGGGTTTGGAGATAGATCAATATATCTCCATACCAAGGGTTAGATGATGAGATCAGAAATAGAGACTCATCCGGAATTGATGGTTCCGTTGTTGAGTCGATGGCGGTAGAGGGAAGGTCGCAAAGAAGCTCGACAAAAACTAGAGATTTCTTTGACTTGGATTTGATGAATTCCAAATCAAATTCCTGCAAAATGATGATCCATTTTGAATATTTCCCCACTACAATTGACGTGACAAGATGTATGTCATAGGGTTGCAATATGAAATGAAAGTGGTATTTTAGAGCAAGATATAATGGTGAAATCTCTGTACAGCTTGAACGGAAGCCAAAGCTAGATTCTCCACGTAAGAATACTTAACTTTCGTATCATTGAGATTACGACTCAAATAATAGATTAGATGTTCAATCCCATCTTCTTCTTGGACTAAAACCATAGCAATGGTTGTATCTGCAGCAGCAAGATACAGGAAATAGTCGTTCTGATAATTAGGGGAATACATTAATGATGCTTGTATCAGGGTATCTTTGAGAGAATCAAAGGAAGCTTGTGTAACTTGGTCCCAATGGAAAGGAATTCCCTTTTTCAAAAGACAAGGAAATCCTTTAGCTGTTTCAGCATAGTTGGGAATGAATATCCTTAGAAAGTTAGCCTTCCCTTGGAGTCTCTGTAACTGAAGTAAATTGGAAGGTGGAGGCAGATCAAGAATTGCCTTAACCTTCAAGGGGTTGAGTTGAATTCCTTCTTTGGACACTACGAAACCAAGAAAACGACCAGAACCAACACAAAACACACATTTATGTGGATTGAGTCGAATTTTGTAGTGTCGGCACCGTAAAAAGATGGCTCTCAAATGTTGCGGGTGATCAACCCGTTTCCATGAATGAGTAGGTAAGTCATATAGATAGGGTTGAACAATGTGTTTGATGTCATGGAAGGCATAATTCATTGCCCTCTGAAAAGTTGCCCCAGCATTCTTCAAACCAAAAGGGAGTTTCCTATATGCGAATGTGCCCCAGGGACAAATAAAGGTAGTTTTAGATTGGTCTTCTGGGCAGATATTGATCTGATTATAGCTGGAAAAGCCATCCATAAATGAAAATATTTCACATCCGGCACATTCATCAATTATCTGGTCGATAAAGGGAGTGGGATAGTTGTCTTTTGGACAAGCATGATTAACATCCCTATAATCAATACACACTCATATTGTTCCTTGTTTCTTCATGACAGGAACACTATTGGAAATCCAATAAGTAAGAGGAATGGGGTATATGAAACCAGCATGCAAAAGTTTTTCAACTTTTGCTTTTATTGTAGTAGCCTTCTTCAGATCAATAGGACGAAGGCGCTGTCGTACCAGCGTGACATCAGGATAAATTTTAATCTCATGTTCAACTATACTAGAATCAGTACCTGGCATTTCCTCATATGACCAAGTAAATATATCATGGAATTCACGAAAAAGAGCATGGTAAGTTTCAAGTTCCGATGGAGAAAACTATTTGCAAACATGGATGTTTTCTACAATTCTAGGTTTGGTCGAAATATTGATAGAAATGGTTTCTTTGATATTCGATAAGTTTCGTTTGAAATTGACTATGTCTATAAATAAAAAAATTGAAAGGAAATCAATGATTGAAGGGCGATTTAGTTCATTTGGAATATCTTCTATGTGATCTGGATGATGGGATCGATGATGATAATCTACCCATGGTTCTTCTTTTGTCATCATTGATTGGATGATTCCTTCATCAGTAGAAAATGTACATGAAAAAGGATCAGAGGAAGTACCATATTCTAACGAACAATCAACCCATACAATCGGTGATGATGGATTTGGATTTGCTGTGCAAGCCAAAAAGATTGATTGCTATGCGAGCTCAATTGGGCTTAGTGGCATGGTTTCATTATGCATATCAACTTTAGAATTATTGGAAATATTCCATGAGTCAGATGAAGTGGAAGATATCATGTTACAGGTCTCAACTTTTGCAACTTCTATCGTTTGTGATGGTGACGGTAGTGAAAAGGTGCTCATGAGGGAATAATATTTTAAGAGACCTACTCCAATGTTTTGAAGAGATAGCGGAGGTCCGTGAACTAACAGAACGCTTCCATTTTCCTGTGAACTAGAGGCAAAGAAGGCGAGTTGATCAATTACTGTGATTCTGCCTTTATGAGGGAAAGCGATCATACGAAAGTATGTCGAAACCACAACAACCATAGCATAAACCCACGGTCTTCCTAGTAAAATATTGTAGTCAAGGGGTCCATCAACGACCTCAACTTCAACAGTTACAGTTTTTCCCCCTAGTTCTATCTGCAGGTTACTTAAAATTCCACAAGGTGTATAAGTGTGACTGTCAAAAGCTTTTAATGTCATAGGTGATCGTGACAAAGGCAGTGAGCCAAGTGTTTTCTAGAAATTCATTGACATGATACAAGTAGATGCACCTTTGTCAACAATGGTTCGGTGAATGAGGTGATTCAAAGCATTTACTTGGATCAAGAATGCTAACTGTGCTGGTAATTGTGGCGTATAACCCGCATGGTTAAAAACTACAATATTGGAATCCGTTGGATCAATTCCACCAAGTTCTGACAATAAATAATGCTTTAGGGAGGGACAATTTTGAAGCACCTCAAGCGTCGACATAGTAGAAGGTCACTAAGCCAAATCTTATAGTATGTTATAATTTTGCGCTGCTCAAGCTCGAGGGTTGAATGTAGATTTATGAACAAATCCCTTAGGTGGTTTTATTGTTAACTCTGGTGTAATGGGTGGTGGAATGGAGTCAGACAATGTCAAAGTCGAAGTATTGGGTTGATCTATAGCCTGGTTATTTGATGACGATGGTGGATTACCATAATATTTACTTCATGTAGTCACCAAAACATAATTCTTAGTCTTAGTGGCAGATAACAGAAGCACTTGTGAAGTGGAAGTATGATCTGTAGCAACCAAATGAATCTCTGGGTTTGGAAAAGGGTCTGTCAACACAACGGATGTACTAGAAGTCTTAAGAAGTTTTGAGACTTCAGAGAGGTGAAGAAAGTCTCGTGTAAAGTGCTCCTCATTACAAATTAAACATGGGTAACGAGGTTTCCTAGCCGGAGAAGAGGAATCAGATGATTTCTCTTTAGGGTGAGAATTTTGTTTCTTTTTGGTTTTCCCCTTTTTCTTGCTTCCAGGTTGCTTTTTCATTTTTACCTTTGTTAGATGGCACAACATTTGTTTCAAAAGCAAGTGTATTATCAGGTGTATTAGAGGTTTGATTTGAAATAGCAAGTGTTTGACTAGATGATTTACTTGCTATTTGAGTGCTTGAAGAACCTATCACACCATCACTGGCATGAGAGTCCTTACTAGATTGAGGTGGTGGAACAGTAAAAGCTGGTCTAGGTGCATTTGGAATCTTAGAGTGTGCCATCCTGGGTGTAAATCACGTCTAAGTATTTGGCACGAGCAATTACTTGCTCTTCAATAACAACTCCTCCTCTAGCCACATCTTCAGTGATAGATGGAAACAAGGATTTAATAAACCACTCAGCTAAAAGATGATCAAGAACAAAAGTTTTGACCATTCAATGACGACGACGACACTCATGAATATGATCAGAAATGTGAGTAGCAGTGGCCTGTTTAAAGTTGGTCAACAGTTCCATTCTAGTTTCATATCTGATGGGTAACTGGAAATGGGTTAAAAATGTAGTGGCTAAGGCTGTGAAGTTGTCAAATGAAGCTCGTGGTAATTCAATATACCACTTTATAGTTGGACTAGTGAACGTTCCCTGGAAACGATGTAGTCTTACTAAATCATCATTTAGGGAGTTGGATGAACACCATAAATGAAAAGTCATAACGTGATTGGACGGATATTATCCAGGGTTTCCATTGAACTTAGGAATATCAAAAGGAAATTTGTGTGGAATCACCAACCACCAAGCTGAATAAAGAATGGGATCATTGGTAAGTCGATTTAAATCCAGTAATTCAATTGTTGCGACAAAAAGAAACTATCGGTTTAGGTTGGGTTGAGCGTAACCAGGGTAAGATGGAATTTCCTGGGCAATAGGCCTTTGCATACCAGCATAAGGAATCTGCTGCTGGTAACCTTGATAGGGGTAGGTTTGTTGAGCATATCCAGTATAAGGTTGTTGTTGGGAACTAGGATAAATTTGTTGTTGACCAAACCCAACATAGGCTTGTTGACTAGAACCAAGGTAAGCTTGCTGTTGACCAAACCCAGCATAGGCTTGTTAACCAAGTCCACAATAATTTTAGTATTGTTGGAATTGTTGTTGTTGGTGTTGTGGTTGCCATGGTTGTTACCCACCAGTATAAGTTGACCAGGTTGTGGTTAAATTGGACCAGTATAAGTTTGAGTCATCCCAGTTAATGGTAAACTAGCCTGAGATTGTTGGATTCTAGACACAAACAGTTGTTGTAAAATGGCCTGAGAAGATTGAGTCTGTAGACTCGAAACTTCAGGGTAAGAGGTTGAAGTACCAGCTTGAAAAGGTTGAGATACAATCAACTGAGCTTGTGACTGTGGTAAAGTCGTAACGATATGCATAGTAGGTATGGATGAAACAGGTTGTATTGGTTGTGATGAATACACAAGCCTTGGTTGAACATGCATTGTAGGCTACCATTGACAAACAATCATTCCATAATACGTTAGACCTAAAGATGACCATATACTGCCATATGGTGGCCCCCCAGAGTATGGAGAATAAGTAGATTGGGCATATTGTTCTCCAAATGGAGTTAATCCAGTGTTAAGTGGATACATTGGATGGTAACCAGATGGACCGACTTGATATTGACTTGATGGATCAAACTATTCAGTATCCGTAAGTGAAGAACCAAGTAAAATTCCTGTGGAGACATGGGTGAAGACCATGGACTAGACGAAACATCGAAGTGAGTTCCAGATAATGATTGGTAACCCAGTGGGACTGATAGACCACCATACAAATGTGACTCAAGTGTTGCGGTAAACATCGAAGAAGTAGCGACAGTAGATGTTGTCGCAACTATAACAGATGATATAGTCTGGGATGTTGTTTCAACCATAGTCAAATGACCCAATAAATGTCCTAATGAATCTATGGGAGTTTGAAAGTAAACAGGATCAAGAGGAGCAGTATAAGTTAACTCAGGAAAAGAACAATAAAGATAAAGCCCTGGTCCAAAATGAGTTGGAGTTCTAGGTGAAGCTTCTTCTTCAAATTCCTCTTCAATAGCAATCAAACCGGGTGGAAGGATTTCACCGTCAGGTTCATAATAAATTTTTGGTGTTTGACTCTGCGGTAAAGGAGAAGTCTCAACAGTTATAGATTTCTGAGGATAAACTGGTCTATCGTCTTCCGGTACGAGAACAACTTCTCGTTGTTCAACTTTGGGATCCAAGTGTTCTAGTAAAAGAACAACGGGTTCAGGATGAATTTCTTGAACAACTTCTGGTTGAGGATCAACTTCTTGTTGGACAACTTCAGTTACTGTTTCACTAAGTTCACTTTAGTGTCCTTAGGTAATTGTAAAGGTTCCACTTCAGTAGCAGATAAACCAGTAATAGTAGGAGTAACTAGAATCACAGTACATACAGGTATAGGCAACTCTGGTAAATCTGTTAGGGTCCCACCCTAACCCCCTTATTTATGTCTTGGGATCACGTCATAGTCAAGAGTCAATAAAGCCCATATTAATATTTGTAAGTGGTTAACCCGCAATTAATGACGGGACCACAGTTAGTTGCAAATGGGCGGAAGTATTAGATAGATGGTAAATGGACGGTAGTATTAGATAGATGGTATTAATAAAACCCACGATATTGGCCCGTGGTATTGCATGTATGAGTCATATATAAAGGATAGAGACTCCCTGCGAGGAGCATCGTGTCTTGTTTTGTAATCGAGCTCTGCTCTATTGGAGGTTGCCCCCTCGAAGAGGCTTGTGAACATTTCTGTCTGAATAATAAAATCATTGCTATTATGTGCTCTGGGTATATTTTCTTCGCATATTTTGTGTTCTCGGTATCTTTTCTTCACAATTTCTATGTCTGGGTATTACTTTGCAGGTTAAGAGCATAACAAGTGGTATCAGAGCACTTTCCAGGGCTCGGTGGGATCTCCAAATTTTAGAAAAAAAAAAATTGCCTAGAGACGTGTTCCGGCGTCTTTAAACCACGGGATCTATCGTTAAGCGCATAAACCTGCGGATTTGGGGAGGCATGCACGCAGGAAATACAAGAGGTGGTCACGTCTGTTGGACTCCCTTGTAACCCCTATGGGTACCCCTTCGAGTAGTAGCGCATTAGACAGAACCGCGCACGGACTGTCTTCCACGTACCCTCTGGGTATATAGGAAGCCCCCTAGCTCCCTTGAAACCTCGCCATAGATAAACCTTCGGCCGTCTTGTGGCTACAGTACACCGAGAACAGCACTCGGAGAGATTACTCGCCCGTACGATAGGGTAGTCGGGTTGTACGGCTAAGGGTACGATCGATCCTCCTTAGTTAGAGCCCTGAAACATTGGGCCGAGAACTACTGTCAGACCCTTATGTATATTACGATCTGTAGCACCTGACACTCCTCAAGACCATAGTTCCCTTTCTATCGGGGGATCACACATCACCTATTCCAGATCAGCAAGTGCAGCAGCAGCAAACATCAGTCCCGCAGCTCCATCAGATCAGCAGCAGCAGTTGTTCCACCATTCAGATCTCTCAGATCCACCAGATCGGAGTAGTTGTGAAGGGTTCCTGTCCCTGGATATAATTTTCGCAGGACTTTTGGCAGCATTGACATTCTGAGGATTTGGTGACTGCAGTATTGATCAAGAAGGAGTAAAACTCCGTTAGGAGTTTTCCAAAAAAAAAAAAAAAAGTCTGAGATCTTCCGGGGCGCTTATTGGTGACCTAGCCCATCAGAATCAGGACGACGAGCTGAGCAAGGTGGTACCATTCAATTTCTTAGTAAAATTTTTTTAGGCGGTCCCAATTTTTGTCCTCAGGTTGGTGTATGGTAGAAACTCGCGCCCAAGCAATGGCCATTGGAAGGATCGAAAAAATTGAAGACCATGTGCACTCCCTCCAATCGGAGGTGAAGCTTATCGAACTTGAGCTTAAAGGAATAAGTAACCAGATACATGATGCACTCCCAAAGGGTAAGGAGCCAGCCCACGAGGAGGCGTATAATGGCCATGAATACCATGAGGGTGAGTCTAGCCACTCTCATCACGTCTGGCACACCCATCCACCACCTAGTCAGCGACCTCCCAAGTTGGATATGCATAAATTTGACGGTTCTCACACGTCCGCATGGCTAGCACAAATGGAGCAGTATTTCCAATTGAATCATATCATAGATGAGGGGACTAAGCTTATGGTGGGCACCATGTACTTGGACAATGAACGATGGCAATGGAAGGAATGGCATCAGCGTTGCAATGGACAGTTTCGGGATTGGGCCCAATTTGCCAAAACTCTTCGCAGTCGCTTTGAACAGGAAGACTCTTTCTTGGGGCGTCTCACTAAGCTCCGACAGACGGGTACAGTGGAGGAATATATTACTGCTTTTGAAGCCTTAGCCTTTCGCACTAGGGGTCTCACAGATGAGTTGTACATGGAATGCTTTATCAGCGGTCTTAAAGAAGCCATCAAAGCTCAGGTTCTACTCCACCACCCTCCCACATGGACAGAGGCTTGCAAGGTAGCTCGTAAGGTGGAACGTGCATTAACAGCCCAATCTAGCTGCCCCAACTTCCCCGCTAAAGTTCGTCCCTCACAAGCTCCCAATACAACTCAGACACTTAAGATTCAAAAGGTGTCACCTGCGGAAATGGCCGAAAGAAGGAAGCAAGGACTATGTTACTACTGTGATGAAAAATATTCCCCGGGTCATAAATGCAAAGAGCACAAGTTTTTTCAAATAGATGCCACTGACTACAGCTCCACCGAGGAAGATCCACCACTTGAGGAACCGGAGGATATCGAAGAAGATAACCAAAAGGAAATTCTATCTGATGAACCAATTATTTTGCTAAATGCATTGGCAGGAATTTCTTCCCCTCAAACTCTCAAAATCAGGGGTTTTCTTAAACATCGCCCAGTAGTAGTCTTGATTGATAGTGGAAGTACCCATAATTTCATCCATCAAAAGATCGTTGAAGCCGCACATTGTTTCGTCCGGGCAGTTTCTAACTTCCAAGTCCAGATTGCAGATGGGGGCACAATGAAATGTGAAGGTCGCTGTGAAAATGTCAAAATTCAAATGGGGGATTATCAATTGAAAACCCACATGTTTGCAATACACATGGGGGGTTGCGACATTTTCCTAGGCGCGGAATGGCTCCGCACTCTTGGGCCAATCACAATGGATTTCCAGGAGTTATATATGAGTTTTAAGCAGAACAACTCCACACATACCCTCCGTGGACTACAGGCGGGAGGCCCCTCTATCATCAGCTCGCATAGGATGGAAAAATTGTTAAAAAAGGGCCATCATGGAGTGGTAGCTGAATTTAATGCCATCCAGGTAGTAGACACCATGTCTCCACCAATTCATCCTGAGATGCCACAGATTTTAAATAAACATCAGACGGTCTTTGACAAGCCTCATGAGCTGCCACCCTCGCGAGGGGAACATGATCATAGCATCACATTGGTTCGAGGGGCCCAACCCCCAAATGTGCGGCCATACAGATATCCGTTCACCCAAAAGAATGAAATAGAAAAAATCATCAAGGAATTGTTGGAAGCAGGTGTCATTCGTCCTAGCATTAGTCCTTATTCATCCCCAGTGGTCATAGTCCTCAAGAAAGATGGGGAGTGGCGGATGTGTCCCGACTTCAGGGCCCTCAATAAGTTAACAGTCAAAGATAAATTTCCCATCCCAGTGGTTGATGATTTGCTGGACGAACTCAATGGGGCTCAATTCTTCACTAAGTTGGATCTTCGCTCAGGCTATCACCAAATTCGCATGAAGGAAGTCGACATTCCCAAGACAGCTTTCAGAACTCATGAAGGCCATTATGAGTTCCTCGTCATGCCATTTGGTCTCTGTAATGCCCCCTCTACTTTTCAGAGCCTTATGAATCACCTCCTCAAACCATATCTCAGAAAATTTGTCCTTGTCTTCTTCGATGACATCCTCATCTATAGTGGCACTTGGGTGGCACATCTTCAGCATGTAGATCTACTCTTGCAACTGCTCCGAACGCATAAATTATTTGTCAAGATGTCTAAGTGTTCGTTTGGCATGGAAGAAGTTGAGTATTTGGGCCACATTGTGGGGCGTGAAGGTGTCAAGGTGGACCCCAAAAAGATCCAGGCAATGCAAGAATGGCCTCAACCTAAGACCTTGAAAAGCTTGAGAGGATTTTTGGGTCTCTGTTATGAAACCAGCTCAAGAAAAGATAGATCAACGCCTTATAATTCAGCCTCTTCGAGGGGGAAACCTCCTTTACATTACATAAATGAACAATTCTTGGATGATACAAATGACAAAACCTCCTTTCTATATATAGGAGTCTAAGGAGTCACAATATAATCCAGTCGACCTAACAATAATAATATAAAGCCACAAAAATAACAATAGAGGGATTCTATGGGGCACAGAAATAACAATATGGGGGTAATAGGGGCACAACAATATAAATAGGGGGTATAACTACAATAGTAATGGGGTAATCACTAGTATTATAGGGACCCAACATGCCCCTCTCCTTCAAAAAAGTGTTGTCCTCAACGCTTGAGCAGTTCTAGATACTTCTGCATAAAATTCTCATCCTCCCATGTGGAATCTTCAACGGATAAGTTCTTCCACTTGATAAGATACTCTGAAATTGATCGATTTCGTAGCTGTCGAGTTCTTGTTTCTGTGATTGCTTCCAGTTCCAATATAATTTTTCCTTCCTCGTCAAGTTCTGGCAATATTGTTTGAATTGGGAGCTTGTCACCTATAACCTTCTTTAAACATGAAACATGGAAAACTGGGTGCAATCGAGAAGCTGCAGGAAGCTCCAATTTGTATGCCATAGTACCAATCTTTTCCAACACCTTGTACGGACCATAATACTTTGGTGATAATTTATTATCCTTCTTAGCTTGCTTTAGGGACATTTGCTTATATGGTTGTAGCCGTAGGAATACCCAATCACCTACATCAAAACTTCTTTCACTGCGATGTTGATCTGCCTGTTGTTTCATTCTATTTTGTGCCAACACGAGGTTATCCTTTAAGAGTTGGAGGACTTTTTGTTGATGTTCGATGTGATATTCCACTGCCTGAACCTTAGAATTTTCTCTTAAATATGATGTGATGGATGGTGGTTGATACCCATAAAATGCCATAAATGGGGTCATTTTTGTTGCTGTATGGAAGGAAGTGTTATACCACCATTCAGCTAGAGGCAACCATTTGACCCATTGTGTCTGTTTATCAGATACAAAGCAACGAAGATATCCTTCCAAACATTTGTTTACTATCTCAGTTTGCCCATCAGATTGAGGATGATAAGATGAGCTATGAGCTAACTGAGTACCAAGACAAGAAAATAATTATGTCCAAAAATTTCCAGTGAAAATGGGATCTCTGTCACTTACAATAATCTTTGGGTTTCCATGTAGCTTTTGAACTGTTTCCATAAATGCAGTAGAAACTGTACTGGCTTTAAATGGATGTGATAATGCACAAAAGTGTGCATACTTGGTAAGTCTGTCAACTACCACCATGATGACACTCTTTCCCTCAGACTTGGGTAAACCTGTGATAAAATCCATTGAAACCTCCTCCCAACGTTGGCTTGGAATGGATAAAGGTTGTAATAGACCTGGTGTCTTAATTGTTTCAACTTTATTTTGCTGGCAAACCAAACATTCCGCCACAAACTTTTGAATATCTGATTTAAGGCCATCCCAAAAAACTTCCTTCTTAACCCTATGGTAAGTTTTTAAAAATCCTGAGTGCCCTCCTAAGGGAGAAGTGTGCAATTCCATAAGAATCTTTTGTTTTAGCTGGGAATTCTTACAGAGGTATAAGCGATCTTTGTACCATAACGAATCATTTTGCCAGCTAAATGTATCAGAAGTACTGGAATCTTGTTGTAGCTTTTGAATAAGTGCCCACACTTCTTCGTCGTTCTTCCATTCCTCCCTTGCTTCGTTTATCCAATCTGGTTGGATAATAGAAATGGCACACAACAATGCTTCCACATCCTCATCCTTTCTTGAGAGTGCATCTGCCACCACATTTTGCTTCCCTTTTTTGTAGATGATTTCAAAGTCATAACCCAACATCTTTGTGACCCACTTTTGTTGCTCTTCAGAGGATAATCTTTGTTTAAAAAGTATTTAAGGCTATCATGATCCGTTTTTACCTTGAAGTGTCTTCCCATTAGGTAGGGTCGCCATTTCTTAAGTGCATGGAGTATTGCCAACATTTCCTTCTCATAAATAGCTTTGTTTAAAAACTTTCCCTTGATTGGACGACTTTCAAAAGCAATGGGTCTTTCATCTTGCATTAGAACAGCACCAATTCCATTTCCTGAAGCATCACATTCCACAATAAAGGTTTTTGTGAAGTCCGGCGTAGCTAAGACCGGTGCTTGGCACATTGCCTCTTTAAGATGTTCAAAGGCCTTTGTTGCTTCCGAAGTCCATGAAAATGAATCTTTCTTCAATAATGTTGTTAGAGGTGCTGCTATTCTCCCATAATTCTTAACAAACTTGCGATAATACCCTGTCAACCCAAGAAATCCTCGCAGATGCTTTATGGATGTGGGGATTTTCCATTCCTTAATGGCTTTAATTTTGCTAGGGTCTACCTTAACTCCTTCATGAGATACAATATGACCCAAATATTCCACCTCCTGGACTCCAAAGAAACATTTGGATCTTTTTGCATATAATTGTTTCTCCTCCAATAGTTGTAACACCCTGTCAACATGTTCAACATGATCCTTCCAAGACTTGCTGTAGATTAGTATATCATCAAAAAATACTAACAAAAATTTTCTAAGGAATGGTTTGAAAATTGAATTCATCAAACCTTGAAATGTTGAAGGTGCATTGGTAAGGCCAAAAGGCATGACCAAAAATTCATAATGACCCTCATGAGTTCTAAATGCTGTTTTTGGAATGTCTTCAATCTTCATTCTAATTTGATGATATCCCGAACGAAGATCCAACTTGGTGAAGTAAATTGATCCATGCAATTCATCCAGTAATTCATCAATAACAGGAATGGGGAACTTATCTTTAATAGTGAGCTTGTTGAGCTCCCTATAATCTGGACACATGCGCCATGATCCATCCTTCTTGTGCACCAATACTACTGGAGCTGAGAAAGAACTTTGACTCGGTTGAATTATACCAGCCTCTAGCATTTCTGCAACCATACGTTCAATTTCACTTTTTTGGACATAGGGATATCTGTACGGCCTGATGTTTGGAGGAACACTTCCTGGAATCAGATGAATAGCATGATCATGATCACGCATAGGTGGGAGACCTTTGGGAGTCTCAAATACCTTGGAATGATTGTCCAGGACTTTTTGGAGATCTGGAGAAATAGATGATTCCAATGTGGAAACATCTAGCGAACATAATTGTGCAATTACACCTCTTTTCTCCTTTTTTAGAAGCTTTGTCATGCCATTAGAGCTGATTATCTTTCCTGGTTTCCCTGCAATACCCCTTAATTCAACTTCCTTTCCTTCCACAGAAAATTTCATGAAAAGTTCTTGAAAATTAAAAGCTATTGTACCCAAGGATTGTAGCCATTGGACTCCTAGTACAACATCAGCACCTCCCATTGGAATGGAAAGCATTGGGCTAGTCAATACATATTCTCCCATGGATAGCTTGATATTATGGCACTTTCCAGAGCAATTTATTGTTCCTCCATTTGCAATCATCACTTGACACTCTGGTGCTGGATATAGGAAGCAATTCAATTCTTTTGCTACCCTACAATGAATAAAATTGTGGGTGCTTCCTGAATCAATCAACACTATTACCTTTTTCTTCTTGATTTGTCCTTCTATCTTGATGGTTTGAGGAGTGGTAATTCCTGCCAATGCATTACAAGATATGGTCGGATTTATTTGTTCTTCATCTAGGCTTTGTTCCTGGAATATATCCTCTTCTTTTGACCTTTCTTGCTCCTTTTCTTCTTCCTCTTCACAATCTATGTAGAATAATTTCTTCTCAGCACACTTATGACCTTTTGTGTATTTGCTATCACAATTGTAACAAAGCCCTTTTGCTCTTTTTTCTTCCAATTGTTGTGGTGTCAACCTTGTAGGTTGTGGAAGACTATGGGCAACAACACTTCCGTCTTTATAGTTGTGAATGGTATGCTTCCTAGTTGCCATAATTTTGCTTTCCATTTTTCTTGCTAACCTGAATGCCTTCTCTAATGAATCAGGTTCCCAAAGGCGCACATCATGTTGGATATTATCCTTTAAAGACCCTATGAACACATCAATCCTATGCTCCTCTGGAATATCTTTTACCCTTATGTTCAATTTTTGGAACTCCTCAATGTGCTCCATTATTGAACCCTTTTGTTTGAGACTTATCAATTGGCTAAAAAAAGTGTTGCTTTTTGTATCCTCATAATGTGCTATCAATTCTTCCGTAAAAATTGCCCAAGTGATAAATTGTTTACGAGAACAAAGCCATTGATACCATACAAACTGATTTGGTTCCAAATATAAAGTTGCCATACGTACCTTTTGTGTGTTTTTCACATTATTGAGATCGAAGAATTGCTCCATCTGTAATATCCATGTGGCGGGATCCTTGCCATCAAACTTCCTCATATCGATTTTTGGAATATGGTGAGTCTTTGATCCAACATTAGAGTCTATGGAATCATGATTAACATTTCTTTTGTTCTCATCATGAGTTTCCTTTACACCTTTTCACCATTAGTGACCATTTCTTGTAGCAACTTATTCATATTTATCTTCAATTCGTCCATGTATGTCTTCAAATCTATCTTCAATCATCCATCTTAGCTTCCACACCTTTCTTTAAACCATCCATCTTAGCTTCTACATCTTTCTTTAGACCATCCATCTTATATTCTGTTCCTTTTTGTGCAAGGACAGTTGTTTCACTTGTCTTGTAATTTTGATATATCATGTTGCATTTCTTCCTCTTCTTCATGAGTCATGCTAGAGCTTTCAGGTTCCTTACTAGGTGTTTGCATTTTCTTTCCTCGGGGCATCAGTTACCGATAATAATGCTTTACTATGCCCTTTGAATTCCTTCAAACCAAGCTTATGCAAAAATAAAAAATAAAAACTACACACCTTTTTTTTACTTTGTAGAAGCCTGATATTGAATCTGATGTATCTCTGTAATTTCGGATCATCCAATTCTGAAATTGCTACCTGTAGTAGCCTTCTGTGTCCTCTTTCCAATGCCACAAGTCTGAGCCAAATTGGATTCTCCAAGGAAGAGTTATGTGAAATCTCCCACAGTGACTTGCTTTTAGACTGGTTCCGTAGAGCGAATTTGTACGACGTGCCACGAGTCACTGTTTCAACTTTTGAATCTGAAACACACATACAAGAAACTACAGTCCGTCCTCTTTCTGTACCTTTTTACGAAATTTAAATCTGATCCTCAGAGAGAGAGTTATGACGATTTTCCCCAGGTCACCTGTTTTGAATGTAATTCAGGAGTCTGCAAAAAGGCCAAATTCCTCAGATCATATCGCCGAAAATATCGCGAGAAAAGCTCTGAAATTCGGACCCAAGGTTCAACGCCAATTCTTCTCAAATGGGTTTTTTTTTTACTTCTGAAACATCACAAAAAAGAAGTTATAGCGGAAATGCCACGATGACCTGTTTGGAGGAGCGAAACCCTAGAATCCAAAGCTCTGATACCAAATGTTATGAAACCAGCTTAAGAAAAGATAGATCAACGCCTTATAATTCAGCCTCTTCGAGGGGGCAACCTTCTTTACATTACATAAATGAACAATTCTTGGATGATACAAATGAAAAAACCTCCTTTCTATATATAGGAGTCTAAGGAGTCACAATATAATCCAGCCGACCTAACAATAATAATATAAAGCCACAAAAATAACAATAGAGGGATTCTATGGGGCACAGAAATAACAATATGGGGGTAATAGGGGCACAACAAATATAAATAAGGGGGTATAACTACAATAGTAATGGGGTAATCACTAGTATTATAGGGACCCAACAGTCTCACAGGCTTTATCGTAAATTTATCCGAAACTATGGCCGCATAAGCGAAGACCCTAACCAACTCCTAAAGAAAAATTCCTTCTTCTTGAACGAAGAAGCACAACAGCATTTACCGCTCTGCAAAACTGCCATGGTTCCACTCCTTTCTTAGCACTACCGACTTCACCAAATTCATTTATCATTGAATGTGATGCTTCAGGAACAGGTATTGAAGCAGTCTTAATGCAGGAGGGGCGACCATTGGCCTTCACCAGCCACAACTAAGTGGAAGAATCTGGGCCAATCTACCTACGAGAAGGAAATGATGGCATCTTACATGCAGTCGAGACCTGGCGACCTTACTTGTTGGGGCGACGTTTCCAAATCCGCACAGATCATCACAGTCTTAAATATTTTTTGGAGCAACGCCTATCTTCCCACAACAAAATAAATGGTTAGCCAAAATGCTGGGATATGATTATGAGATCATTTACAAGAAAGGGAAAGACAACAAGGTAGCAGATGCATTGTCGCGCCAATTTGAGGAGGAAAGTACTCTGCTCGCAATTTCCCTCCCCATTCCCGACTGGATTGAAGAGGCTCGCAGGAATGGTTTTCACATCCCGGGCTCTCCAACTCATTCTCAATTGCGGGTAGACCCTAATTCCAGCAAGGGCTACTCGTGGCAGAATGATATTCTTCGCTACAAGGACAGAGTCGTAATATCGCCAACATCCACCCTCAAAAGTCGCATTTTGGCAGAATTGCACTCATCTCCCATTGCAGGACATTCGGGCTTTCAGAAGACGTATGCTTGCACCAGAAGATCATTTTTTTGGGCCGGCATGAAACAGGACATCCTTACTTTCGTAGCAGAATGTGACGTCTGTCAACGCCACAAAGGGGAAACCGTCAACACACCAGGCACATTACAACCATTGCCCATTCCGGCGTCAATTTGGACAGAGGTCTCCATGGATTTCATTACAGGTCTTCCAAAGTCTGGGAACAAGTCAGTCATCATGGTGGTTGTGGACCGACTGTCGAAGTATGCTCATTTCTGCGCCCTACCCCAACCATTTACACCAACCTTGGTTGCTCAAACTTTCATGGATCAGATCTTCAAATTGCATGGCATGCCCACTTCTATTGTGTCCGACCGTGACCCAATCTTCACCAGTAATTTTTGGCAGGAGCTCTTCAGAATACAAGGCACTCAACTCAAACTCAGTACTTCATATCATCTGCAAACAGATGGTCAAACCGAAGCCGTCAACAAATGTCTAGAAACCTACCTTAGGTGTTTCACTTCAGAAAAGCAACACCTTTGGGTACAGTGGTTACCTCTGGCGGAGTGGTGGTATAACACCAACTATCATGCCACCACCAAAATGACTCCCTATGAAGCAGTCTATGGACAACTTCCGCCCTCCCCTACTTCTTATCTCACGGGGTGCTCCAAAGTACAAGCCATGGATCAACTCCTACAACACCGCGCAACCATGCTTGCCCATCTGCGCGAGAATCTTCATCAAGCTCAGAACCGTATGAAGCAACAGGCTGACCAACATCGCTCAGAGCACCAATTTCAAGAAGGGGATCAGGTCTTTTTTAGGCTGCAACCATATAAGCAAACATCACTCAAAGACAAGGGTTGTCAAAAGCTCTCCCCAAAATTCTACAGACCATACCAAGTACTTCAACGCATTGGAGAAGTGGCTTACAAGTTGGCTTTGCCACCTACAGCAAAAATCCACCCAGTTTTCCATGTATCGTGCCTCAAGAAAGTGATTGGGAACAATTGCTGAGTTCAAACCAGTCTACCTGAATTGGATGAAGAAGGGTCAATTTTGCTTCAACCTGAACAGGTTCTAGACACACGAGACAAGCACCTGCGCGGCCGCATGATTAAGGAGGTCCTTGTCAAATGGAAATACACCTCTCCGGAAGATGCAACTTGGGAACCAGCCACTATTCTTCAGCAATTTCTGCAACTTCAGCCTTGAGGACAAGGCTAGTCTTAAGGGGGAGGGCATGTTAGGGTCCCACCCTAACCCCCTTATTTATGTCTTGGGATCACGTCATATTCAAGAGTCAATAAAGCCCATATTAATATTTGTAAGTGGTTAACCCGCAATTAATGACGGGACCACAGTTAGTTGCAAATGGGCGGAAGTATTAGATAGATGGTAAATGGGCGGTAGTATTAGATAGATGGTATTAATAAAACCCACGATATTGGCCCGTGGTATTGCATGTATGAGTCATATATAAAGAATAGAGACTCCCTGCGAGGAGCATCGTGTCTTGTTTTGTAATCGAGCTCTGCTCTATTGGAGGTTGCCCCCTCGAAGAGGCCTGTGAACATTTCTCTCTGAATAATAAAATCATTGCTATTATGTGCTCTGGGTATATTTTCTTCGCATATTTTGTGTTCTCGGTATCTTTTCTTCGCAATTTCTATGTCTGGGTATTACTTTGCAGGTTAAGAGCATAACAAAATCAAATGAAGAATTAGAAGTTTGTGATGTACTGGACTCAATTAAATGAGACTTCTTTTGCGGACTAGGTGTAGCTTCAGGTGGTAAAGGCGGTTTACTTGCTGTCCTATGCGAACGATGGGGTAAAGTTTGATTTTATTCCACGATTGTTGATTGATTTTATTATAAAAAGAAATAAACAAAAAGAGGGTAATCTAGGCAAAAGAATTACCAAGAAACTGTGAACTGTAATATACTGCCTCGGAGGAGCCAAGGACTTAACATACGTGCAGGTAATCTCCCTGAATGATATTTTCGGTGTATTACAGTATACAAGGTGGTCGACTCAGTTATGTATGGATGGATAGCAATCTAATGTGGTCCTCCAAATATACCCAAAAGTACGTGGAGGCCCAATCAGTGTTAGCGCTGTCTAATGCGAAACCTCACAGTGAGAGCATTCCCTTATACTTTTCATACTGTAACACGCCCGATATACGTGAAAGTACGTGGATGAGCTATGCTATACTTATGTACGTGGAACGAGGTATCGCACTCAGAATGTATCATAGACCATTAGCGAAAACTGCTATGTTTAACGACTCTGAAACACATCTCTAGCCTAGACCTCTAAATGTTATGCGTTAAGTTACAATTATCCATTAGGTTAATTGAGATAAATTTTAGTTGATCTTGTTTAAAATTTTTCCTTTCAGGTTCACCGCGTGATGTTTCTGAAACTCCTAGAATGCAACTAAGATGGGAAACATTCTTTTCATGTGATTTAAACAATGAAACCCGTAACTAAAAGGGATAGAGCAATCAAAATCTTTAAACAAAGAGCATAGAGCACATTGAAACTTTCCCTATACCATTCCTACAAGCACACACACAATTCTAAATGCAGTATGCATGTTTTTCTTTTCATTCCTTTAATGGTTAGATGAACATAAAGAAACTAAATGCACAAACAATCAATCAATGCTTTTCACAAGAAACGAAGACTTTACAACAATTTCTTTTTCATAAAAGTAAAAGCTAATCAATGTAAGCTAACTTTGGGATTGATTCGACAATGATAAAGAAAACATAAAGAAACATTGAACAAAAAAGGGAAAACTAAGCATGGAAAAGAAATTCTAATTTGGACTTAAGGGACAAAGAAACATTAACCATTCAGCAAACTAGATGTGAAACAGTTTGGAAAAAATCAAGAAAAAAGATGGGTTTTTGGCTTGACAGGGACCAGTGCAGCCTTGAGTGGGAGATAGTGTGTTGCAGAGCACTGTCTCTAGGCTAAGGCTAATCTGCAACGCACTATGTCAAGAAAAATAGTGCGTTGATGCCAGAGAGAACTATCAACACATAAATAAGCACACATTTTGACCACAAAAGCTTCAAAATGACTGAATATAGGTAAGTGAACTCAAGAAAAGTCTACTGGTGCTGCTAAGACAAGGGATAACTACTAGGAATGATCGTCGTTCCCTAGTGGAGTGGCCAATTTGTTATACGGAATTTATACCTACAGATAAGTATATTTTCCCTAAGTCGGTAGTTACACTTAGAACAACTGAAGTAAAGATGTTTAACCTTTTCCTACAATAAACAGATAAGATAAAAGAACCTACTTGTGATCGTTCGCTTCCTTTGATCTCCTTTGAGTTGCTCCCATCGCTCCCGCTCAAACTGAGTTCGATCAATTGGTACCTTCCAACATAAATATAATACGACAACAATCAAATCATATGATCTATTTATTATAAACAAATGGAATTGACAACATTTGAACATACGTTCATCATAGATATAGACAAAAGTATTGGAAAAGGAACAAACAACTTTATTGATTGATAGAGGGAGAAGTTACACCCAATGTGGTTCTATCTCGTGTCACTCATCCAGCTTAGTCCAAGCCCTCATCACACCAATAGAAACATTAATCCACCAACATAACATTACCTTGACAATGATTTCAAGTCTCTAAAACAACAATATTTCTCTATAATATCCAAGCCCCTTGGCTCTATGATGGGAGGCAAATTTCTAGATGAATGCAAGTGGTTTTGACATTAATATGGCATTGAATGGTTTTCCATAATTGGATGATTAGTTTCCATGTTCAAAGGGATGAGAGGATAGAGGATTAGATGATCCAAGGCTAATCCTAAGTTGAGCTCATCTTGATAGGATAGGAGCTGGGTTCCTTCTAGAAGGCTATAGAAAGGAGGAATATACTCAGGATCCAATGAACATTTCGAGGATTCTCGCCCGACATAGGTTTGAGTGGGCTTAGGTGCTTTGTAACGTAGCCTTGAATGGGACTACCTTCTCTGTAGAGCACTTACGCCTGACTAGGGGTGCACTGGAGACCCAAGGAAGCACTTCAGCAGGGTTTGAAGTCAATAAACTCTCATGGATGAAAGCACTCAATGAGGTGGCATGTCTAGGGCATGTAGCAACTGAATTAGAGTTTGATAGACCCTATTCACATTGATTTGATTGTCAGGAGTAATGTGCCGAAATAGACTTGTAACAATGGGCATTGGACGTCCGTGATAATCTGGAGCACCGATAACCCCGCCGCTGATACTTATGTGCAGTTGTATGGGTTGCTTTATTGGGAAGTGGGTTTACCATTACAGAAGGGGTTGTTCTTGTGACTCCTTCAGACCTGCTCCTACCTGCTAACCTTGGGTATTATGTTGGAACCATATTCTAGTGGATTTTCATTTCTATGCTTGAAGACGGTTGTTCCCCGCACACCACTCAAAGACTATGATTGAAACCAACGACCTAAAATTGTCAATTCAGCCTAAAGTTTGTTATTTGTTGTAAAACTGCCCGATTATGAAGGATTTGGCCACACCAGCATATATATATATATATATATATATATATATATATATATATATATAATATATATATACATAATATATATATATATATATATATATATATATATATATACATATATATATATATATATTATATATATATATACATATATATATATATATTTATATATATATATATACATATATATATATATATATATATATATATATAGATATATACATATATATATATATATATATATATATATATATATATATATATATATATATATATATATATATATATATATATATATATATGACTATTTAGGTCTGAATAAAGGGGGAGAGAAGAGAGAGAAGCGTAATATTGTAGAGCAGAATAGTGGCACCTGCTCCTGGTAGGTAGTTGGGACCTCATTTCAGATATCAGAAGGTTCCAAGAAGGTTGTAGAAGGCCCAATTATCTAAATGAGGTGTTCAGATAGGCATTTTCAAACTATTTTTCGCCAAGAAGTCAATGGCGCTGTCTGTTTCTAGATTTGGGATTTCATTTTTCCATCTATCTTTTAGATTGGAGGTATAAGGATGTTTTATGTATAAATCTTCTTGAATTTCTCTCTTTTCATGCCACTTAATAAAAGAAGGCCTCCCCACTATTGAGCAGGGCCCAGAGATGTATTCAAAATTGGACGAACTCCATAATCAAATCTCTGTGTCATGATCTTTTGTGATGATGTCTCTTGTCTTCATTTTTTTCATGTTGATATCTTTATGGTTTTTAAGCACTTTAACTCATGCTAACTCTGATGCATCCATAAGCAGAAAAATCCTAGATCAACTTACAGGGTAAGTTAGGAAAATTCACTGGATCCTTTAAGATCTATGGTGTGAAGGAGATGAAAATATTTAGAGATCCAATTAAGAAACTGAGCAGTTAAGAATTCTGATTTTAATCTTCAATGGAAAAAATAAAAAATATTCTTAAGCCAGAGACAAGTGTACATTCAAACAAATTTTGTTCTTTATCTTCTTAGAATAATTCAGATTTTAGAATCACATATGAGAATAAAAAGAAAACACATTGACAAAGAGAGATGCACTTCACCAATCAAAATGACACAAGAATCTTGTAATGATTGCACTGTATTACTGAAAGTTTGATAAATGGTGGCTCTGTGAGCTGCTTTACAATACAAGTCCTTTTCTTCAAACAAGTCCCAACCCTTCATACTTAAAATTATGAAGTATTTATAGAAAATATTACAAAATATCCCAATTCTAAACATCAACATAGGATCCTAATAATATCTAAAAACTGATTGCAAAAGTAGTAAAAAAATTTAGGAATTTTTGAACTGCTGGAATTGCTGGCCCTATTGTTGAGGATGGATGTTGATGACTGAGACTCCAAATTTGCTGCGATGTTTGCCTTGTTGTCAAAGATAAAAATTACTCAAGTAATTCACACAAATTGTCCCATCTGTCTTCACTGGGGATAGAAAATTTAACTAGTTTTCTATAGGCCTCATCCATATCTATGTACTTCTGGAATGTTGGTTTGATGATGAACAAATGTCTGAGCTCATGACTGATGAACAAGTCAAAATATAAGGCCTCCAAGAATGATTTCCATGTTATGTGCCCCTTTGTACCTACAAATATTGACTTGTCTTGGGAAATAGTACATAGTTTCTCTTGGTACTTTGTCAAGCTCATGCGTTTATCTTCCCTACCAATCAGTCTTGGTAGACCTTTCCTGTTCAAAACCTGCATCTTCTTATGAAATCTCTATATGCTGGTTTCTAGACTTTGACATTTATTGTCAAGTTGTAGCATAAGGCTCCTTTTAGTGTGCATCCTCCTCACTTCTATAATAGTATATGTCCCATATTGAATTCCCAACTGCTCTAATTCTTCTCTATTTTTTGAATTGAAGAATTTGATAAGTGTTGTTGCTTCTCCAGGTTTCCGTCCTAAGTCTATTTTGATTTTCCTTATTACTTCTTTGGAATTTTGTATTAATTCTTGTTGCTCAAAAATAATCTATATGGAAGGTTGTTAGGTCCCTATACTACTAGTGTAACCCCTTATTGTTATTAGTACAACCCCCTTATTATATTGTTGTGCCCATGTAGTCACCATATTGTTATTATTGTGCCCCATAGAAGCCCACTATTGTTATTATTGTGCCCTTACATTATTATTGTTATGTCGGCTTTGATTATATTATGACCCCTTAGACTCCTATATATAGAAAGGAGGTCTTGTCATTTGTATATCCAAGAATTGTTCATTTGTGTAATGTAAAGGAGGTTTCCCCCTTGAAGAGGCTGAATTCTAAGGCGTTCATCTATATTTTCTATCTTTTTGTGAGTAACATTTAGTATTAAAGATTTGGATTCTAGGGGTTCGCTGGTCCAAATAGGTCATCGCGGTATTTTCGCTATAATTTTTTTTTTTTTGCTGCGACGTTTAAGACGCTAAAACAAAATTCCAATTGAGGTGAAATCTTGCTAAACCTCAGGTCCAAATTGTAGATCGTGTCTCATTATATTGTTGGAGATATGATCTGATTAAGTTAGGGTTTTTTTTAAGCTCCAGAATTTCATCTAAAACAGGTCATAGTGGAATTTTTTCTATAGAGTTTTTGCTACGAAGTTTCAGAAGCTAAACAAAAAAAACTATTTGAGAAGAAATTGGTCTGAACCTCGAGTCCTAATTTTAGATCTTGTCTTTCTATATTTTCAGATATATGATCTGAGGAAGTTAGGGTTTTTGCAAACTCCGGAATTACATCCTAAATAGATGACCTTTGGAAAATCGTCGTAACTTTCTCTCTGAGCATCAGATTGAAATTTCGTAAGAAGTTAAGAAAAGAGGATGGACTGTATTTTGTTTGGGTATAAGTTTTAGAACCTAAGGTTGAAACAGTGACACGTGGAATGTCATTGAAGTTCACTCTACTGAACTATTCTATAATTAGGTCATCGTTGGAGATTGAAAATAAATATGTCTTCGGGAATCCAATTGCGATCAAACTTGTGGAGTTAGAAAGAAGACTCAGAGGGCTATTACAGGCCAAAATTTCATAACTTAAAGATTTGAAATTACAGAGTTATAGTCATTCCAAGATCGAGCTCCTAAAATCAAGAAAAAGCAAGATGAGGAAGTTTGATGGAAAGGATCCGGTAACTTGGATACTACAGATGGAGAAATATTTTGATCTACATGGTGTACCATTGTTACAAAAGGTACGTATTGCATCTTCATATTTAGAACCGGATCAGTTTTTATGGTATAAAGGACTTTGTTCTCGTAAACCACTTGTTACGTGGTCAATTTTCATGGAGGAAAGGATAACACATTATGAGGATAGAAAGAGAAACACCTTCTTTAGCCAACTGATAAATCTCAAACAAAAGTGTTCAATGGCAGAGCACATTGAGGACTTTCAAAAATTGAATACAAGGGCAAATGATATTCTAGAGAAGCAGAGGATTGATGTCTCCATGGGTACTTTAAAGGATAACATTCAACATGAGGTCCGTCTTTGGGTACCTGAATCATTGGAGAAGGCATTCAGGTTGGCAAGAAAAGTGGAAAGCAAAATTATGGAAACAAGGAAGTCTACCCCTCACAACTATAAATATGGAAGTGTTGTTTCTCCTAGCCTTCCACAACCTACAAGGTTGACACCACAACAATTGGAAGAAAAAAGAGCAAAAGGACTTTGTTACAATTGTGATAAAAATACACTAAAGGTCATAAGTGTGCTGAGAAGAAATTATTTTACATAGATTATGAAGAGGAGGAAGAAAAGGATCAAGAAATATAAAAAAAGAGGATATACACTAGGAACCAACCCTAGAGGAAGAAGAAATGAATCCGACCATATCTTGTAAGGCATTGGCAAGAATTACCACTCCTCAAACTCTCAAGATAGAAGGACACATCAAGAAGAAAAAGGTTCAAGAAGTGAAATATCACATCAAGAAAGAAGAAATGAATCTAACCATATCTTGTAATGCATTGGCCTAAATTACCACTCCTCAAACTATCAAGATAGAAGGACATATCAAGAAGAAAAATATTCAAGAAGTGAAAGATCAAATCGAGCATCAAGAAATGAATCTAACCATATTGTGTAATGCATTCAAAGAAATTACCACTCCTCAAACTCTCAAGATAGAAGGACATATCAAGAATAAAAATATTCAAGCAGTGAAAGATCACATAGAGCATCAATGACAAGTTCTCCAACTTTTAAAGGATAACGCCACTTTGGTGCAGAATCGAATGAAATAACAGGCAGATCAACATCACAGTGAAAGAAGTTTTGATGTGGGTGATTGGGTATTTTTACAGCTACATCCCAAGCAACCAATTTATGAGAAGGAAATGTTGGAAATATTACATGCACTTAAGAAATGGCGACCTTACCTGATGGAAATACACTTCAAGGTAAAAATGGATCATGATAGTCTTAAATACTTTTTAGAATAAATATTATCTTTAGAAGAACAAAAAAAATGGGTCACAAATATGTTGGGTTATGAATTTGAAATCATCTACAAAAAAGGGAAGCAAAATTTTGTTGCAGATGCACTCTCAAGAAAGGATGAGGATGTGGAAGCATTTTTTTTTGCTATTTCTATTATCCAACTAGATTGGATACACGAAGCAAGGGATGAATGGAAAAATAATGAAGAAGTGTGGCCACTCATTCAAAAGTTACATAAGATCCCAGTTCAAACAATATTGTCAGAAATTTACGAGGAAGGAAAAATCATATTGGAACTTGGAGCATTCACAGAAACAAGAACCCGACAGCTATGAAATTGATCAATTTCAGAGTATCTTATCAAGTGGAAGAACTTACCCGCTGAATATTCCACATGGGAGGACAAGAATTTTATACATAAGCGTCAAGAACTACTCAAGCGTTGAGGACAACAATTTTTGAAGGAGAGGGGCATGTTAGGTCCCTATACTACTAGTGTAACCCCTTATTGTTATTAATACATCCCCCTTATTATATTGTTGTGCCCATGTAGTCCCCATATTGTTATTATTGTGCCCTTACATTATTATTTTTATGTCAGCTCTGATTATATTATGACCCCTCAGACTCCTATATATAGAAAGGAGGTCTTGTCATTTGTATAATCCAAGAATTGTTCATTTGTGTAATGTAAAGGAGGTTTCCCCCTCGAAGAGGCTGAATTCTAAGGTGTTGATCTATCTTTTCTATCTTTTTATGAGCTGGTTTCATAACAAAGGATATATTTCTGTGATGGCTTCACCGATTTCAGTCCATACATTTTCTCTAGCTTGGGCTAGAGTTTGAGCCATATCTGATTCACTCTACAACTATTCAATTTTTAGATTTAGCTGACGGGTTTTCTGCAACTCCTCCACATAAAATTATGAATTTTTAACTTCTGTTCTGACAGTGTCGTGAGCCGAGATTTTAAATTTTAAATTTCTTGTTCTTGAATGGATAGATCATCCATGGCTTTAACAAGTTCACTTGTAGAATTTGATGTCTGTGCTGGTGTTGAAGTTGATGTAGATGCTCCTGGGATTGTGGTCATTGAAATTGGGACTGCTGTAAGTGGAACTATGGCCAACGGTGATGACTTCTCTTTTTCTTTGAGCAGTTTCTCTAGTTCTAATTCCATGTCCATGATCTGGATTTTCTATTCAATCACTATTCGAAATATATCCTCTTTCTGCTTTTCCATCTCTCCGACTTCCTTGGCCTGTGGATCTTCTGTGGTAGGCAATTTTAGTTGTTTCCTAAATGCTGCTATACCAACATCCTTTCTTTTCACCAGCTCTTCTGCTGCCTTTACATATTTGGGATTATATCCTAGTTTGATCACCAAGTCTTCCAGTGACTTGGTCCTGGTACCCTTGGCTAAGGATGAAATCCTTTCCAACTTTAGTTGTGACTGTGTATTGTTTAATGATACCTGCAATCTAGAAGCGGACATGGCAGCATTAGTTAGTGTAGAACATATCATTTCATTGGTTTGTTTGTGCATATCCATTTGATCTATTGGATGAATTTGTTGTGTATCAAAACTAAACACAAATTATTTATAATCTGTTAGTGTCCTTGGGGCTGGCACTTTAGCTTCAAGGAATGAAATTTTCATTTTTCCCTTTTCTGTATCAAATGCTGAAAGGAGCCTATGCTATGATGTAGCTGTCTACTTCCAAAATTGAGTGTAGGTCATGGCTTTCAACATCTCATTCTTCTTTTTGATTTCCCTGTATTTGGAATAAATATTAGGCTCAACAGTGTCTTGAGCCAAGTCAACTGTTTGTGGTGTTTTTGGAGGATCTTGTGAAATAGAGGAAGATGGAGAGCATCCAAAAATGTCCTCTTGTCTTGTACCCACAAAAATATCTTCTGATGTGGTTGAAACATGTTTACTTGTCATGAATATAGTAGTCTGCTCTTCATCCTCCTACATAAAAACTGGTGGTGGGTTCTTTTTAGGCTTCTTTGTATAGATTAAAAATTGCTTGGCTTCAATCTCTGTCATTGGAGAAGACTCTTCTTCTATGGTCCTTTTATCATGCATTTCTTGAGGTGTAGGAGTCTGAGAGGTTGTTATTGATATGATTTTATCTTCAACATCTTGCAGTGTTTTCTCCTCCCACTGCTCTCAGTTCATGTATTGCTCGATCTCTGGCCGAGGAGTATGTATGTAGGGAGTAGTCTTTTGCTCCACCCTCTGTAGAAAATCTGTGATAGGTTAACCCGATAATGCAATATAAATCAAAGAAGAATACTATAACCTACTTCTACTATCAATTTGTGGAAGCTTAAAGATCGAGTTGAACAATATAACTAGAAGAAGAAGAATCAATGGCACAATACACATGAAAATACTTTGGGGAAAGCCTCAGCTAAAAACCCCACACTATTGTATTATGATACATGGTGGAAATACATAGGAATTATACAAATCCTTAGCTCTCACAGCTAGCCAGATCTCAGTACAATCATCATAGATGCTCACAGGCAATATTGGCTTCTCTCCAACCTTCCTCTCTACCCTCCAAACTCCTATTTCCTTGCCCTGTTCCTTGTGGATGATTTTCCTCTTACCAAGTGGAAAACCAAGCCTTCAAAACTGCGCAATCCTCAAGGATGAATCCTTGACTGCATGCATGAGTTTTCTCCATGTGAAAACACATCAAACTGATAGTATACTATCCTTGAACATTAATCTCAACTAGGTCTTTCTCAGAATAGACATGCATGAGTTTTTGATTAGGGAATCTTCAATTAACTGGAGTAGCACTCGTTTAGTGCATTAACGGATCAACTGACTGTTAACTCACTATTAGTTCCTTAAATAGTTTGCAACTAATTTAACTAGAATTAACTCAGTAAACCAAGTTAACTAATTACAACTCAAATATAACTCAATCTTAGCTCCTTAATTTAAGGGATAACTCTTGCATGACTTCAGAAATACTTCTAACTTGAATTTCTCCAACTAATTAATTTAAAATAAATTAATTAATTATTTCCAAGTAGCTCTTAAGACTATTCGATTTTAATTCACAATTTAATTCAAGGACAATTTAAATTGGAATATTCTTGTTGCCATATTTCAACACTCCCTCTCAACAAGAAAGGGATTATCTACCACCTCGACCCTGTCTCTATGGAACTCAAATTTACACTTTGACAATGCATTTTTCAAAATGTCAGCATCTTGCTCCTCTGTCAAAATATACTGCAGCAACATGATCCTCTTGACCTGTGAAAAGCCACGGGAAACAAATCATTCCTTATGCTTCTCCACACTACCATCAACAACTTGCTTTACCTTGTAAAGCCAATGGGAACTCACAACTGACTTGTTCTCCGGTCTTGGAACCACATCCCAAACACTGTTACGAACTATGGAGTCATACTCCTCCACCATAACATCAACCCAAATCGGCTGCTGCACTGCTTCCTCAAAGGAAGATGGCTCGGTCTTAACACATTCCCCAGCAAGGGCCATGTATCCAGTGTACCTCTTAGGTGACCTCCTCTGTCTGCGCTAAGAATATGGTGCTCCCACATTCTCTCTCGCAGCCTCCAACAATCTATCAGCTTCTCCTGTGCACTTTTGTCCATCTCTGGAAGACTATGCTTGAGTGGATGTCTCCACTGCTGGAACCTCTACATGCGACTGCTCCACATCAGTCTGAGGCTCCTCCTCCTTAGGAACAAACAGTTCCTCCACAGCCTGTAGTTGGAGCTCCCTCTCAAGGGAAACTCGAATGGCCTTCTACTCATCAAACTTGAGATCTCTGTGAACCACTGTCCTCCGACTGGTAGGCAAGTACACCCGATAGTTGTGAGGTGTATCAGTGTACCCCACAAATATCCCCAACTTTGCTGTCGGCTCAAGTTTCTTCCGTGCATCCTTTGTCACATGGCAATATACCGATGAGCCAAAGATCCTAAAGTGACCCAAATATGGTCTCTTACTGAAGAAAGCTTCCTCTGGTGTCTTCATACCAAGTATGTGATGCGGGCTTCTATTCTACAAATAGACTGGTTGGTTGCATGCCTCTACCCACAAGTGAAGTGGTAAGCCTTGGTCATGCAACATTTCCCATGTTGCCCCTACAATAGTTCTATTCTTCCTCTCGGCCACCGCATTATGCTGTGGGTTATGAGGTGCTGACAACTCTCGTTTAACTCCTTCCACTACATAGAAGTCCTTAAACTCTTGAGAGACATATTCTCCACCATTGTCGCTTCTCAAGGCCTTGATATTCTTCTCTGACTCTTTCTCGACCAAAGCTTTGAACTCACAAAACTTTGTGAAAGTTTGGTCCTCCTTCTGTATGAAATAAATCCAGCATTTACGAGAATAGTCATCAATGAAAATCACATAATGCCTTTGCTTCGCTGTGGATGCCATCGAGAATAGTCCACACAAATCAGTATGAACTTGCTCTAAGATAGCCTCTGCTCAACTATCTCGATCATGAAAGGAAGACTTGGTGTACTTTCCCAAGGTACAACCTTTGCATGTGTGAAATTTCTCAAGTTTACCTTTGTGAAGTGTTGTAGATATCTGTTGCATTATCTTCAAAGCCCCATGATGCAAATGGCCCAACCACGTGCCACAAATCACCAATGTCTTGGCTTTACACCAATTATGCTTTCGTACTCAATGATGCATAATCATCTACGTCTAGTTTATAGATATTCTTCACCCGAATCCCTATCCTCTTGGTCTGACCCGTGTCTATGTGTCTTGGGAACACCTTTCCTTTACTGAAGACAAAATTGTAGCCTTTTTCCTCCAACATCGCGACCGATAGCAAGTTCTTCTTCAGTCCAGGCACATATATCACATCTGTCAAGGTGAGAGGAGCTCCATGCTCCCTCTGAAAAGAAACTGTTCCTACTCCTGAAACACTATACCTTCCATCGTCACCCATCTCTATTTGCATCTTGAGGTCTTTCTCCTCCAAGGCACTGAATAAATTTTTATCACCGGTCATGTGGAATGAGGCTCCACTGTCAAGATACCTGACACAACCCATCATCAATGACACCATGCATGCGATGAGGGTAAAGTCCATTTCGAACTGAGAGGCTAATGCCTCACCTTCTGATCCTTCTGAGAATCCCTTCTTGGAATTCTTTGATGGGAAATTAGTCGCATAATGTCCCATCTTATGAAAATTAAAGCATCTTACTTTAGACATGTCACCCTTCTTCCCTCCATGAGAAGAATTCAATTTGAAATGGGAAGCCTTCCCCTTCCCTTTCCTTACCTTAATTTCTAAGGCCAAATTTTCTTCATCAACATTCTTGGATGAAGAACCATCTCGTGTGCCCCTCATGATCTCCTCCTACATAAGATTTGACCACAGTAGTTCCCAATCCGAGAGTTTCTCCCTTCCATTCACAGAGTCCTGGTAGCTATTCCAACTCTTTTGAAGGCCAAGGAGAGTGAGGCTCACCATATCATCATCGGTAGTAGTTATTCCCACAATGCCAAGCTCATCTCTGTAGGTGGTGAGCTTGTTCAATTATGTGGAAATAGTATTGCCCTTCTCCATCTTGATTCTTCGAAGCTTATCCTTGAGCACCAATTTCCTCTGGTCACTACTGTTCTAGTAGAGGTCCTTCAATGTCTTCCACATTGAAAATGGAGTATCCTTCCCATGGATACTCGAGACAATATGGTCTCGAACTCCCTCAAGGATGATCCATCTCGCCTTCTCCACACACTTCTTCCACTCAGCCAGCTCTTGTGCATTAGTTGAAGCTGGCTTTGGGATTTCTTGATCAATGAATTCCTTCAAGCCATTGTCTTCTAATACAGCCTCCATTCTATATTTCCATGCTATGTAATTCAAGCTACCTTCTAAGGAATACTCGAGTCTCAAGCCATTGAACGTCATTGGCCAACCTTGAAGTATGATATGAGTTCGATTTGAACCTGCAACCCCAAACTTCAAACTTCAAATTCTCTTCTTAGTATATTGTTCACAGCTCCGATACCATGTAGAAAATATGTGATAGGTTAACCCAATAATGCAATATAAATAAAAGTATAATACTATAACCTACTTCTACTATCAATTTGTAGAAGCTTAAAGATCAAGCTGAACAATATAACCATAAGAAGAAGAATCAATGGCACAATACACATGAAAATACTTTGGGGAAAGCCTCTGCTAAAAACCCCACACTATTGTATTATCATACATGGTGGAAATACATAGGAATTATACAAAGCCTTAGCTCTCACAGCTAGCCAGCTCTCATTACAATCCTCACAGATGCTCACAGGAAATCTTGGCTTCTCTCCAACCTTCCTCTCTTCCCTCCAAGCTCCTATTTCCTTGCATTGTTCCTTGTGGATGATTTTCCTCTTATGAAGTGGAAAACCAAGCCTTCAAAACTGCTTCATCCTCAAGGATGAATCCTTGACTACATGCATGAGTTTTCTCCATGAGAAACCACATGAAACTGATAGTACACTGTCCTTGAACATTAATATCAACTGGGTATTTCTCAGAATAGACATGCATGAGTTTCTGATGAGGGAATCTTCAGTTAACTGGAGTAGCACTAGTTGAATGCATTAATGCATCAACTGACTGTTAACTGACTATTAGTTCCTCAAACAGTTTGGAATTAATTTAACTAGAATTAACTCAATAAACCGAGTTAACTAATTACAACTCAAATATAACTCAATCTTATCTCCTTAATTTGAGGGATAAATCTTGCATGACTTCAGAAAGAATTATCACTTGAATTTCTCTAACTAATTAATTTAAAGTAAATTATTTTATTATTTCCAAGTAGTTGTTAAGACTAAATTCGATTTTAATTCACAATTTAATTCAAGGAAAAATTAAACTGGAATATTCTTGTTGCCATATTTCAACACCCTCAGCTTTGAAATCATACCAAAAGGGTCATAAGACCAAGTGAAGCTCAATTTGAAATTTAATTGCTTCAATAGAAAAGCCTCTTCTTTACCAGATGTTCTGGTATTACATACAAAAAGGTCCAACCTGTGCTTTGATTTTAAACTGTGCCTTCTTCTTAGCTTCCACAAAGTGTAAGTCATCCATATGTATCATTTTTTTGATGTATTCTAATGAGAACAATCTCATGGGAAATTCCCACCCATAGACTCTGCTTTCGGTATAGTTTTGGTATAAATACCAGTCACCTATCTTCACTTGGTCACTAAGATGCAAATTTTTTTTAATGTCTTCTCCTATCCTAGGCTCCAAATCATTATATAGCAGCGAAATAACTATATATAAAAACTGATCAACATAGTCTGTGAAAGTAAATTCTGTGGAGTTTTTCCTAACCAGAGAGGTCCAATGTATGACTGATTGAGTATTACCCTACTCATCCTATGAAATATAAGACCCTAACACCGCAAACCATTATATCAGATTGGGATAGCAGGTTCCTGAGCACATTCTGGTCAAGCCTCTGGACATTATTGGACACCAAGCTCACCAAATCGACTACCTTCCATCCCCAGACTGATGGCCTGACGGAGGTCGTCAATAGGATGATAGTGCACATACTCTGCATGTACAACTCCAAGCATCCTTGAACCTGGGATGAGAGTCTTCCATATGTGAAGAATAGTTATAATAGAGCTCCCCATAGCTCGATTTATCGTAATCCCTTTCAAGTGGGTCTAGGATTTCAACCATTGTGTCTGATTGATTTTGTCATGCCTCATGTGACTACGCAGACAAAATACACACGTACTGTGTGAGGCTGATAAAGCGACCAGATTTATTGAACGCATCCAACACATCCACCAGTAGGTTCACGACATCCTAGAGAAGTCAAATTCCAAGTACAAGCAATGGCATGATCAACATCGGGTGCCACATAAGTTTCAGGTGGGCGATAAATTCTGTTTGCATTTGCAAAAATAATGCCTTACCAGATCCCATCGGAAGATCAAACCACTCTAATATGGTCCTTACACCATTAACAAGGCTGTAGGAGACAATTATTTTGAGCTCAACATTCCCCCATTCCTTGTCCTGCACCTAGTGTTCAATGTGGCTCACCTTCGACCATACTTCCCACCATTGTTGGACTCATCAGACATTGTAGAACAACTCACACCAACAGAGTTAAACCTAGACTGCATGGAATAGGCCACAACTGAGTGGATTATGGAAACACATGTCAAGAACACTCACTATAAAAATATACAACTATATCGGATCATCAAAGCTGACGAACTCCTGCACCAAGGTAAGTGGCTCACCAGGGACCAGGTTCAACAGAAATTCCCTCACCTCATGGAGGTTCTGCAGACAATGGGGACCATTGCTTCATAAGGGGGGAGGAATGATCCAGGTGGATATTGGTGGCCACCCACCTATCCCACCTAGACCTCTAGACAGTTTCATTTGTTTCGATGTTTATTTCAACATTTACTATTTTTAGTAGTTTTTTCGGGTCCTGAACTTCCAAAGCAGTTTTGACCCCCTAAATGGCATTTTTTGAGGTCTGCTACAAGCCCATAGCGAAAGTTATGGGCTTGTGGAAAATATTGTAGTACTCGGAGAGACCTTTCCAACAAGGTATCATACTTGCCAAACAGAGATAAATGACCAAGTTATGACCCCGAGAAGTTGGCTACCCAACTAACCCCAACGGGGCCCACAGACTCTTGACGTTACATCTCTTGGGGTTAGGGTTTTGGTTGTATTATCTCCATTTGGCACATATGATACCTTGTTGGAAAGGTCTCTACAAGTACAAAAATATTTTCTGTAGGCCCTTGCCTTCAATTACGAGCCTGCAGTGGGCCTTAAAAAACATTGTTTAGGGGGTCAAAACTGCTCTGGAAGTTTAGGACTTGAAAAATGCTAAAAATAGTAAATGCTGAAATAAAGAAGGAAACAAATGAAACTGAATGGAGGTCTAGGTGGGATAGGTGGGTGGCCACCAATATCCCCCTGGATCAAAGATTCAGTGGGACCTAGGGACTGGTTAGCAGAAAGGTTGGGATGGTTCTTAGGAGTCTTATTGCTGATGTTGAAGGTCTATATGGTGTGTTTCCATTGGTTCCACTTCCTTAACGTGACTTAGGAGGTCGAATCATATCATAGTAACATCTTGCCACATGTTTACCTTGATTGGTTGGTTACTTGGGTAGATGTGGGAGGAGGGTGTTACAAAATGGTATCAGAGCATGGTTCACCCCTTGAACTGGATGGGCGGTGTGTTGGTCATATATTCATGTCGGTTGCATGTTGGCTTAGATTGGGCCAACCGAGGTTTGATCTGTACTGCGCACCAAAAAAACCCTTAATCACTGGCCCTTTCAACAACGACCTGCAAGTAGGTCGCAGTCTCACTCAAAGTGACTATGGGAGGATGCAGAACCGGGTTTCTGTAGCCTTGAGGGAAGATGCAATGTGGTAATTTTATGTCCTTTTATCTTTAACATACATAGATTACTTTGACATTAATTTAATCACATAAACATATTATATAAACCCATAATCATTACTACACTGTAATAAAATGCAACTGTAATAAATCTGCTACGCTACAACAGATGATAAGAAAATACACATGAAGACACAAGTTTTATCGTGGTTCATCCCAATGTGGGACTAGATCCACAATAACTATTGCTTAAAATAGTGAACACTGTGGATTATCCGAATTCTATCTCTCAAACACCACTCCACAGAAACCTGCAACGTCGACAAGAAAAAAGATGAACACTGTGGATTATCCGAATTCTATCTCTCAAACACCACTCCACAGAAACCTGCAATCCAAAATAGTGAATCTTATACAAAAAATATTTCTTGACCCACAAACTAAGCTGTAGGTCATTTGCGCACTCAGTTGCAGACTCATGCCTCTACACACTAACCTGTAGAGCCTTTCCTTCACCACAAACTATAGATCACAATAATTCGACCATAAACATAGATATGGACCATAAATATGATTCTTCTTCTTATTATTGATCCCTATATATACTATTACATCGAGGGATATATCATTAAAATACCATGGTCCATATACCATGGACTCCCCTACTACAATCTACTATGGTCTGAAAACCATTGATGTTTTACAAAATTGCATTCTTTTACAAAAAGGAAGGGCTTCGGCCCACCCTGAATCCCATATGCCATGTGGTATATCTACTGCGTAGTTCACTTGGCACTCTGCTGCTCCACTGCGCGGTCCACTTCATGCTCTGCTACATTCTTTACTTCGCACTCCGCTCCACAAAATGCAAAATCTTCACCCAAAAACTAGGCCAAGTTGGGTTGTGCCCAATAGGCCCCCAACGCTCACATGTGACTCATCTCAAGTCACTTAGTTGCTTTACCTATGATTTTTGTTGTGATGTTGTTGTAGGCCTATTTGAACTGCTGTAGGGTCTCTATTATCTGCTTTTCCTCACTGCGCACTTCCTCTAGCAGTGCTTCTCTCACATGTTCTGTAGCCTTTTGTACCAATGTTGTCTCCCTCTATCGAAGCTCTTGAAGCTTCTCATCCATTTCCTGCAATAGTTGGAGGGCCTCATCCTGCCAAGGCCGAGTCCTCTCTGTCAAAATCTGTTCTTCTTTCTTCAGCTCCTCAATTTTCTTCTGGAGGGCCTTCGACTCATTGATCTTCACGAGATTTTGTGAGATTGGTAAGGTCTTCATAGATTCTTGAATCTCCTCTAACTGCTACTTCTTCTGTTGCGTTTCTTCCTGCAGTTTCTACATATTTGGATCTTCCAACAACGAAGTCCAAATTTTCAAACTTTCATCCAAGAGTTTTCCAGAGTCTGCCACTGTTGTGGAGATGCTGGCCATTATAGTCTTTAGGTCAGTCTCCCTTTGATCTCTCACTTCCTGTGGCATAGTCAGCTATAGCTTCATTTGCAACTCACTGATCTGCATTCGTATTTGAATTGCACTGTGGAAATTTTCTCCTTGTACCCTTTCACTGCAAGGCTAAGCTTCGTGACATTTTCTTCTACTGGCTCTTCCTCTTGGACATCAGGGTCTGAAATCTCTTTACATGTGGCTTCGACCACCTACTTGATCTTTTGGTTTTACTTTGCAATTTCATGATTTTCTTGGATCACCTGCTCGAGCTTCTCCCAAAGCACAACTCACCCTTTTTCTACTTGAATATTTAGCTGCGAGGTGTGTTGTTCGTGTAGCTTTAGTTCTTCAATTATCTCCATGTGCAGCTTGTGTATTCTTGGCAATGGTACTGTTGCAATGTTCATATTAACATGCTTCCATTCCTTAGCCCGTTGTTGTAGTTCTGTGGAGTCGAACTATAGGGCTCCTATGGGGATTTGTGCTAACCTCACTGCAAGCATAAGCTCTATTTGCCTTTCTACTCCAACCCTTTCCTCTATTTGCGCTGGTTGTTTGACTATCTATGCCAGTAACCTCAATTCTGGGATCCGCTCTGTGAAACTGGTCAGAAGTGCGCCGTAGTGATCTTCTACTCTTTTTCAACATTTTATTGTCGCTTCCTGTATTGTATCCCTGATTTGATCTAAGTCTCCTTCAGTAAGGACCATGATATCCTTTGTTTTATCTGCCTTCTACTTTTTCTTTTTCTTTGAGGTAGCTTCGCCCTCCGCCTTCCTTTTTTCTGCGGCAGTGGGGTCTGTCTCTATCTTTTTTGATTCAATGTTTTGCTCTTCTAGATGATCCTAGTGACCCTCGTCATGTAGTTGTTCTTCTTCTGATTCATGCCCATCCTGATCCTTGTCATTGTCTTTTCCACTTGCTTTGTTGTGCTGTGTGGTGTCCTCCTCTTCTTCTGTCGCATTGTCTCCTGCTTCTGCCTCCAGCGCAGTCATCCATTCTGCGGGCCATTTCTGTACTAGTACTAATAGATCATCTTCTGTGACTAAGTATGAGAAGGCATGCCATTCCATGTTTGTATCTCTGCATGCCTGTATGTACACTCTATGAAAATATGCCTTAAACTTTGCAACAACTCTATACTTATCTTGTAGGCTCGGCGACAGGCGGGGTGTTGAAATATGGCAACAAGAATATTCCAATTTAATTTTTCCTTCAATTAAATTGTGAATTAAAATCCAATTTAGTCTTAACAACTACTTGGAAATAATTAATTTATTTATTTTGAATTAATTACTTAGAGAAATTCAAGTCAGAAGTCTTTCTGAAGTCATGCAAGATTTATCCCTTAAATTAAGGAGATAAGATTGAGTTATATTTGATTTGTAATTAGTTAACTCAGTTTACTGAGTTAAGTCCAATTAAATTAGATCCAAATTGTTTGAGGAACTAATAGTGAGTTAACAGTCAGTTGATGCATTAACGCACTCAACTAGTGCTACTCCAGTTAATTGAATATTCGCTCATCAGAAACTCATGCATGTCCATTATGAGAAAGACCCAGTTGAGATTAATGTCAAGGAAAATGTACTATCAGTTGCATGTGTTTTCTCATGGAGAAAACTCATGCATGCAATCAAGGATTTAATCCTTGAGGATTGCGTAGTTTTGTAGGAATAGGTTTTCCACTTGGTAACAAGATATCATCCACAAGGAACAATGCAAGGAAATAGGAGCTTGGAGGGCAGAGATGAAGGCTAGAGAGAAGCCAAGATTGCCTATGAGCATTTGTGAGGATTGTACTGAGAGTTGGCTAGCTGTGAGAGATAAGGCTTTGTATAATTCCTATGTATTTCCATCGTGTATGATAATACAATAGTGTGGGGTTTTCAGCTAAGGCTTTCCCCAAAGTATTTTCATGTGTATTGTGTTATTGATTCTTCTTCTTTTGGTTATATTGTTCAGCTCGATCTTTAAGCTTCTGCAAATCGATAGTAGAAGTAGGTTATATTATTCTGCTTTGATTTAAATTGCACTATCGGGTTAACCTACCATCAGATTTTCTACACGGGGGTGTTGGTTCACTACCATATGTAAATCCATATGATACAATACAAACATATTTTTCTCCATTTCTTGCGACGGTTGGGTGGTAAACCATAGTGAGGCATACTGCGCAGATTCACAGACATCTGATGCTACTAAGGGGAACTGTGAATCCTCTGGTTCTCTCCATGCTAACATTGCAATAATCAAAATTAACCATGCATAATGGAATGTGGTACCTTTCTCCTGGACTTCGTTGCAATCATCTAGAAATTCCTTGCACAGGTATTCGACCCAGTTGTATTGAACCCCGTTTGCACACTGCATGGCTAAGGAAACCATCAACATAGGAACTTCATTCGCCTGACATTTTCTCATGATCTTTCCAACCTATGTGCTGTAAAGTGAACTTCCTGGTCACTGATTGAATTTATGTCGTAGACACTTTTCCTTTTTCTAGCCCAAATTTCTTCTTCATACTGTCCTGTATGCCACAGTCCTGATCTTTTCCAATGAAATCCTTTGCGGGGTTCTACCCTTGGTATGGTAGTCTCGTGATCCTCTAAATAAACATTGGGTCTATAGGGATATTATTTCCCATCCATAAGCATCCATTATGTACCAGCACAAGCAACTGATGCACACACACCGTGTTCCTTGGACTTCTGCCGAAGTGCAACAAATTTAACATATTTAGTATTCCTGACTGCGCCAACCCATTTTCCCACTAATGTGGTTCTAGCCTTGTTACTCTGCTATCTGGGTAGTGCACCTATTTCAAATACCAGTCTGGTGCGAACCGAGGGTACTTTTTCCTGTCGTTAAAGTCATAATATGCGAACTTCAACTCTAGTATTTTTCCAATTAGTTACCCAGTAAATGGTACTTTTTTTCTAGAAGTAGGGGTGTTAAGGTACTGAACTTTGCATCCTTCAAGTCTTTGATTTGTTTTTCATTTGTTTTCCTTGGTGGAATGTATGGTGGTAGAGGCGAAAATGCTACACTCTCTATTTCCCTCTACTCTGCATTCTCCGCTTCTTCCTCACTATCAATACTCGAATTCTCAATTCAGTAAAGTGTTCGATCTGGGCGGGAGGCATCTTTTTATAACAAGTCTAAAATTTGAACCCCATAATTAGATCAGATTTTGTCCAAATTGCGTTCAGATTGTGTTCATTAATTGCATATCTATCCTTAGATCTTGCTAATTTGTCCCCATAAATACAACTTTCCAAGTATTTTCCACTTTTAACGGTCATATTTTTGTTTTCTGGCGAACTTTGATGCATCCCATAGTGTAGTGAACATCCGTCTTACATCATAGCTCCTATGTACTTCGAGATAATCCAGACTATAGCGAAGTGACTTCCTACATTGAAGTTCTTTCTGCAACGCAGTTTATAGTCTTGTGTCCACTTTCAACTGCAGGTGGCACTAAGACTTTTCCCCTTTTTTCTTTAGAGCGAGGTTGTAGGGATAGGGTTTTCCCTATACATCTTCAACCTGCTGCCATTTTATCTTCCTTGAATCAACTCTCCATTTAACTTTGTTAATTGAACTACGCCTCCATCAGTAATATTCTTAATAATATATGGGCCTAACCAATGCATCCTGAATTTTCCTGGAAATTTTGCAAACTTGCTGTCATAGAGGAGAACAAGGTCTCCTACTTGGAACTTCTTCTACTTAATATGTCTATCATGCCAAGCCTTTTCTCTTGCTTTTTGTACTTGCATATGGAATCCTTCTATAAATTTGTCTTCCTCTAAATCAATCAACTGCGACATTATTTTCTCCATTATGTCAGGGTCTTCCATATTTGTAAAAGATGCAATCCTCAAGCTAGGCACAATGTATTCCATGGGCATCACAAATTCTTTCCCATAAAATAATCTAAAGGGTGTCTGACCTGTCAACTTTTTACATGTGGTCCTGTAAGCCCGTAATACTGACGGAATTCTAAGGTCCTAGTCATCTATGTTCACATTGCATACTTTTGTCAGTGCATTCTCCAAAATATTATTAAATGCTTCTACTGTTTTGTTTGCTTGAGGGTGATAAGGCGTACTCTTTTCATGATAAACTTGGAATTACTTAGTCAATGCTTCAATGGTTTTATTCAGGAAGTGGGAACCTTGGTCACTCATCAAAATCTTTGGACGTCCAAATCTCAATAGTATGTATTCAAAAATAAATGTCGGAACAGTCCCTGCGCTACAATCCTTTACTCGTTGTACTTCGGCCCACCTTCTCAAATAATCAGTTGTAGTAATTATGTACCTTGTACCAGTCCTCTTTCCAGGTGGGTTGATAGGTCCAACAAAATTAATAGCCCATTTATCAAAAGCCTACAATATAACTTGTGGTACCAATGGCATCTCATCTCTTCTTGAAGATTTTCCTTTTCTTTGACATATATCACATGCTCTGCAGTACTCCTTTGCATCTTTGTGTAGTGTAGGCCACCACAATCCTCCTCTGAAAATCTTATGTGTAGTAGCTTTGCCTACATAATGTCCATGAGTTGCGCCTTCATGAGACTCTATTAGAATCATTTGTCTTTCACATTCAGAGACATACATGCGCATTATCTCACTTGGTCCCATCTTATATAACTGTCCTGCTATCAATGAAAAGTCAGTTTCCATAACCACTAATTCTTTCTTCTGTTGCATAATATATTCTAGAGGAGCCATTACTGTGTTCAAAAACTGAATAATATCTACGAAATGGTCATTTGCAATTCTAATTGCAAATAACTACGCATAAGGGAGATTATCTTCTATGTTGGTTGGTTCTTCCCCTGTTTCCAACCTTGACAAATGGTCAGGTCCTGCATTCAGTCTTCCTAGTTTAACAATGATCTCAAAGTCATATTCTTGAAATAATAGTAACCATTTGCAAATATTTCCTCCTAAGACAGGCTTATTAACCAAATATTTCAGTGCAGAATGATCTGTAAACATTTTAAAATGTGATCCCAACAAATAATGTCTAAATTTCTACAAAGCATTTACCATATCCAATCCTTCTCTTTCTGTAGTTGTGTAATTATTTTCTGCCTTGGACAACTTTCTACTTGTAAAGGCTATAGGATGGTCAATTTCTCCTTCACCAGGCTATAGTAGTACCACTCCCAAAGCTATGCAAGAGGCATCCACGTGGACATGGAATTCCTTATTCCAATCAGGGAACACTAATATAGGTTCAACTACCATCTTTTTTTTCAATATGTCAAGCCTCTTTTGACATTCTTCATTCCATCGAAAAGTTAAATCCTTCTTTAACAACTTCTCCATAGGCGCAGTGATATGCGCATACCCTTTGATGAATTTCCTATAATAGCCAGTATGTCCCAATGTAGTGCGAAGCTATCTTACTATATTAGGTGGAGGAAAATTCACAATGATAGCAATCTTAGCAGGGTCCACCATTACTCCTTGCTTACAAACAATATGTCCCAACAATACACCGAAAGGTACACAAAATATGCACTTCTTTAAATTCAAAGAGATATGATATTGTCTGCATGTGTCAAGCATAAGTATTAAAATTCCAATATGTTTGCTTAACAACCCAGATATTGTCCAATCAACAGAGTATACCTCAAACTTGTGGATATATTCTTTAAAAGCTGCAACCACCACTCTAGGAAATATAGCAGGGGTATTCTTTAATCCAAAAGGCATTATTGTATATTGATATGAGCCCCATTCTGTAGCAAAGGTGGTCTTATGTTGATCTTCAGGTGCAATCCTAATCTGATGATAACCTGAAAATCCATCTATAAATGAATAATATTCTTGACCTCCTACATTGTCTAGCACTTCATCTGTGAAAGGGGTAAGGAAGGGATCATGTAAACATGCATCGTTTAACTTTCTAAAATCAACACAAATCCTGATTTCTCCTTGAGTCTTATTTTCTTGCACCACCATAAGACTTACCCATTTTGATTCTTTTACTGGTTCAATAATTCCAGCTGCTATCATCTTATCCAGCTCTATCTTTACTTTCTCCTTATACTTTGGGTTCAATCTGTAAGGTCTTTGCTTGACTGGCTTCACATCAGGCTTAACGAGAATCTTCATAACTCCTAGATCTCCTACTATACCCTTCATTAATTATGAAAACTTTGTGGGAAACAGTTCTTGATATTCATGAAGTAACTCTATAATTTTACTGACTGACTCTTCATCCCATTAATATCCTATTGTTTCAAAATTTGGTTCCTTCTCTGTTCTTATGTTCACCTTCTTGGTCTTCAGTGGCTTCGTTATATCTTGTATCTCTAACTCAGACCCATTTACTTCACAGTATCCTTCTGATTCTACTATGTTGATGTTGCGAGGATCTTCTTCTTCTTCTGTAGTAAGGTTATAGAATTCTAGTGCATTTTCTATCCGCGCAGCCCAATCAGGTTGTTGCCATGTTAGTGGAGTTACATTCTCAAATATTTTCTTCTTAACTGACTGAAGGGCCAAATATATGTATGGAAAATCATCTTCAAAGTTGAATGTTCAGATGAAACCATCAACCATATCTTTTCAACTTATTGTACCATGTCGAAGCTTTGTTTATAAGTACTAGTTCTTAGGGATTGTCTCTAATGTATGAACGAATCCGTGTACCCATTCTTGCTATGGAGTCTCCTTCCATGTTGTAGTGAATAGTTGGATATGCTTCCTAGGGTTAATTTTACCATCAACATCAATCTTTGACATTCTTGCCAACCTTCTATATTCTTCTTGTGTGCACCCCACCATCTAGCAGGAGTAGCTTTCAGGGCTATATCCAAGTCTAACAATATTTGAATTTCTGGGCCCTGTTCCTCATATTCATCAAGAAAAATATTTACATCACCTAAGACATCATAAGAAGGTAGATTACATACCTCAGATGTCATGTAGTGAACTGATTTGGAAATTCTTGCATAATGCCTTGTAGATACTTCATGTATCTTGTTATGCCAATTCTCCAATTCTTCTTCTAAGTCTGATGCATAAGAACTATCATGCTCCCAAGTCAAATTTCCTTCTGTAGTAGGGTTAACAAAATCATGTTCCCGTGTCTTCATTTGATAGATATTATCTATATCAGCTACACAATACTCTTCTTTGACTGGTTCTGTATATCTTACTCCTTTTGATGGATCTAAAGGAACAATTACTCTCATATTGCTTCCTTCAAATATCATCTGCCTCTTCTTCAGATTAATTATGGCCATATTATCATATGTAAGAAGGTTGTTCCTTGCACACCACTCAAAGACTATGATTGAAACCAACAACCTAAAATTGTCACTTCAACATAAAGTTTGTTATTTGTTGTAAAATTACCCAGTTATGAAAGAGTTGGCCACACCAGCATATATTATGACTATTTAGGTCTGAAGAAAGGGGGAGAGCAGAGAGAGAAGAGTAGTATTGCAGAGCAGAATAGTGGCACCTGCTCCTGGCAGGCAGCTGGCACCTCATTTTAGAGATCAAAAGGTGCCAAGAAGGTTGCAAAAGACCCGATTATCTAAATGAGGTGTTCAGATAGGAATTTTAAAACTATTTTTCGCCAAGAAGTCAATGGCGCTGTCTGTTTCTAGATTTAGGATCTCCATTCACCATCTATCTTCTAGATTGGAGGTGTAAGGATGTTTTATGTACAAATCTTCTTGAATTTCTCTCTTTTCATGCCACTTAATAAAAGAAGGCCTCCCCACTATTGAGCAGAGCCCGAAGATTTATTCCAAATTGGAGAAACTCCGTAATCAAATCTCTGTGTCATGATCTTTTGTGATGATGTCTCTTGTCTTCATTTTTTTCATGTTGATATCTTTATGGTTTTTAAGCACTTTAACTCATGTTAACTTTGATGCATCCATAAGCAGAAAAATCCTGGATCAACCTATAGGGAAGGTTAGGAAAGTTCACTAGATTCTTAAAGATCTATGTTGTGAAGGAGATGAAAATATTTAGAGATCCAATTAAGAAACCGAGCAGTTAAGAATTATAATTTTAATCTTAGATGGAAAACATAAAAAATATTCTTAAGCCAGAGATAAGTGTACATTCAAACAAATTTGTTCTTTATCAGATTCTTAGAATAATTCAGATTTCAGAATCACATATGAGAATAAAAAGAAAACACATCGACAAAGAGAGATGCACTTCACCAATCAAAATGACACAAGAATCTCGTAATGATTGCACTGTATTACTGACAGTTTGATCAATGGTGGCTCTGTGAGCTGCTTTAAAATACAAGTCCTTTTCTTCAAATAAGTCCCAACCCTTCATACTTTGAATTATGAAGTATTTATAGAAAATATTACAAATATCTCGATTCTAAACATCAACATAGGATCCTAATAATATCTAAAAACTGATTACAAAAGTAGTAAAAAAATTTAGGAATTTTCGAATTGTTGGAACTGTTAGTCCTATTGTTGAGGATGGATGTTGATGACCGAGACTCCAAATGTTTTGCGATGTTTGCCTTGTTGTCAAATACAAAAATTACTCAAGTAATTCACACAAATTGTCCCATCTGTCTTCACTGGGGATATAAAATTTAACTAGTTTTCTATAGGCCTCATCCATATCTATGTACTTCAGGAATGTTGGTTTGATGATGAACCAATGTCTGAGCTCATGACTGATGAAAAGTCAAAATATAAGGCCTCCAAGAATGATTTCCCTGTTATGTTCCCCTTTGTACCTATAAATATTGACTTGTCTTGGGCAATAGTACATAGTTGAACTCTTAGTACTTGTCAAGCTCATGTGTTTATCTTCCCTACCAATCAGTCCTGGTAGACCTTTCCTGTTCAAAACCTGCATCTTCTTATGAAATCTATGTATGCTGGTTTCTAGACTTTGACATTTATTGTCAAGTTGTAGCATAAGGCTCCTTTTAGTGTGCATCCTCCTCACTTCTAGAATAGTCTCTGTCATATCTTGAATTCCCAGTTGCTCTAATTCTTCTCTGTTTTTTGAATTCAAGAATTTGATAAGTGTTGTTGCTTCTCCAGGTTTCCGTCCTAAGTCTATTTTGATTTTCCTTATTACTTCTTTGAAATTTTGTATTAATTCTTGTTGCTAAAAAATAATCTGTATGGAAGGCTGTTAGGTCCCTATACTACTAGTGTAACTTCTTATTGTTATTAGCACAACCCCCTTATTATATTGTTGTGCCGACGTAGACCCATATTGTTATTTTTGTGCCCCATAGAAGCCCACTATTGTTATTGTTGTGCCCTTACATTATTATTGTTATGTGGGCTTTGATTATATTTTGACCCCTTAGACTCCTATATATAGAAAGGACGTCTTGTCATTTGTATAATCCAAGGATTGTTAATTTGTGTAATGTAAAGGAGGTTGCCCCTTCGAAGAGGCTGAATTATAAGGCGTTGATCTATATTTTCTATCTTTTTGTGAGCTGGTTCCATAACATTTGGTATCAGAGCTTTGGATTCTAGGGTTTTGCTGCTCCAAACAGGTCATCGTGGCATTTTTGCTATAACCTTTTTCTGTGACGTTTAAGACGCTAAAACAAAATTCCATTTGAGATGAAATCTTGCTAAACCTCGGGTCGAAATTGTAGATCTTGTCTCGCTATATTGTCGGAGATATGATTTGAGTAAGTTAGGGTTTTTTCAAGCTCCAGAATTTCATCTAAAATAGGTCATCATGGAATTTTCGCTATAGAGTTTTCACTACGAAGTTTCAGAAGCTAAACAAAAAAACCCATTTGAGAAGAAATTGGTCTGAACCTTGGGTCCTAATTTCAGATCTTGTCTCGCTATATTTTCGAATATATGATCTAAGGAAGTTAGGGTTTTTGCAAACTCCCGAATTACATCCTAAATAGACGACCTTGGGAAAATCATCATAACTTTCTCTCTAAGCATCAGATTGAAATTTCGTCAGAATTTATAAAAAGAGGATGGACTGTATTTTGTTTGGGTATAAGTTTTAGAACATAAGGTTGAAACAGTGACACGTGGAACATCGTACAAGTTCACTCTACTGAACTAGTCTATAATTAGGTCATCGTGGGAGATTGAAAATAAATATGTCTTCAGGAATCCTATTGCGATCAGACTTGCAAAGTTAGAAAGAGGACTCAAAGGGCTATTACAGGCCAAAATTTCAGAACCTAAAGATCCAAAATTACAGAGTTACAGTCGTTCCAATATCGAGCTCCTAAAATCAAGAAAAAGCGAGATGAGGAAGTTTGATGGCAAGGATCCAGTAAATTGGATACTACAGACGGAGAAATATTTTGATCTACATGCTGTACCATTGTTACAGAAGGTACGTATTGCATCTTCATATTTAGAACCAGATCAATTTTTATGGTATAAAGGACTTTGTTCTCGTAAACCACTTGTTACATGGTCAATTTTCATGGAGGAAATGATAACACTTTATGAGGATAGAAAGAGAAACACCTTCTTTAGCCAATTGATAAATCTCAAACAAAAGTGTTCAATGACAGAGCACATTGAGGAATTTCAAAAATTGAATGTAAGGGAAAATGATATTCCAGAGAAGTAGAGGATTGATGTCTCCATGGGGACTTTAAAGGATAACATTCTAACATGAGGTTCATCTTTGAGAACCTGATTCATTGGAGAAGGCATTCAGGGTTGCAAGAAAAGTGGAAAGAAAAATTATGGAAACAAGAAAGTCTACCCCTCACAACTATAAATATGAAAGTGTTGTTTCTCCTAGCCTTCCACAACCTACAAGGTTGACACCACAACGATTGGAAGAAAAAAGAGCAAAAGGACTTTGTTACAATTGCGATAAAAATACACTAAAGGTCATAAGTGTGCTGAGAAGAAATTATTTTACCTAGATTATGAAGAGGAGGAAGAAAAGGATCAAGAAATATTAAAAAAAGAGGATATACACTAGGAACCAACCCTAGAGGAAGAAGAAATGAATCCTACCATATCTTGTAAAGCATTGGCAAGAATGCCTCTTCCCGTGTCTTCATTTGATAGATATTATCTATAACAGCTACGCAATACTCTTCTTTGATTGGTTCTGTATATCTTACTCCTTCTAATGGATCTAAAGGAACAATTACTCTCATATTGCTTCCTCCAAATATCATCTGCCTCTTCTTTAGAAGCTGAGTAGTAGAGAGATTTATTGCATATTTAAAATAGAGTTGTAGATTAAATGTTGTGCAGAGTGATTCGCTGAGATCCAAAGCAGCTACACATTCAAAAGTTTGGAGCTCTGAAGAATTATGTAAGCAATTGCAAAAGATAAAACTAAATTAGAGAGTGGATCATAGTGTGAGTTTCCATAACTGTGAGGAGTATTAATTGAATCATAAAGTTAGAGAAAGAATAGGTTGATGTAGAGCAAGGAAAAGCATATCTTAGATTCGAGAATTGTATGACTGGTATCTTTAATTAAAAGGCTTCAAATCTGAGTGTGAAAATTGGTGAAAGAGGGATCTAGAAGGGTAAGAAAGTAGGTGCTTGCAAATGAGGGGGAGTGGAGTTTCCTTTAGGTTGGTTCCTGTAAAGATCAGGGGGTTGGTGCCTCTAGTAGGTTGAAGCCTACAAATAGTGGGTGTTGGTACTTCCAACAAGTGGGTGCTTGCAAAAATAAGGGGGTTGGAGCCTCTTATAGGTTAGTGCCTACATAATTTGATGTAATATGTAATTGGTACTTACATTTACATCATAATAAAAAAGAATTTGTGGTTTTCACCCATATATCAAGTGATGATGTTCAAGCTTCATGTGATTGGTATATTGTTATCTTCTTGAATGTGCTTAATTGATTATTTAATTGTTAACAATCTTTAAATATTGATTTAGGCACCCTCTTAGTATTTTCCTTCAAATTACCAACAAAGATATATCTTAACTCCTTATTTATAATACACCAAAAAAAATCAAAATTTGAAAAAAAAAATTGTGTAAGTCCATATTAAATGTGAATATTCAAATATTTTATATATAACCCACATATAATACACATTGAAATATTATTTTGTTAATATTAAAAAATATATATTTTTTTCATATTATTAAATATGAAAAAACTATAATAAGAATTTTTTTAATTTCAGTTATTTTATATCTTTTTTATAAATAAAAAATTGATATAAAATTATCAAATGAATTATTAAAATATTAATCATTTTTCAAATATTACTTTACAATTCTATATCAACTAAAAAGAAATTACACATTCTTTTAATTCTTTCATATTACAATATAAGAAAACTTATTTAAAATAATAAAAAATAAATTGATATATAAAACAAAAAATAATTATTTTTAAAATAATAAAAAACAAATTGATATATAAAACAAAAAATAAATTATTATACAACTGGATAAAAAACACAAAAACGCATTTAACTTAATGTATTGTTTAAAGCATGTCTGAATTTTGAAAATCTTTGTTCGTGCGTAAACTCATGCCAGCAATTTACGTACTCATCCAGATCATTTACGTCGCTCTTGGGGAAGGTTTTCGTTTCCCTTGTGTTTTTTCCAAACTAAAAGGAAGTAGAGTCTTCTTCCGATTAAATGAAGACTAAACCCCACACAAATGTTGTGTTCATGTAATCAATCAACCACAGACGTTATGCTCATGGAAGGAATTTCCACACTTCTCCACGATTGAATATTCAGTCGACCACAGCCGTTGCGATCAATATGCAAGGAATTTCCAACTTACCATATCAACAAATATTCAGTCTACCACAGCCGTTGCAATCAATATGCAAGGAATTTCCAACTTACCATATCAACAAATATTCAGTCGACCACAGCCGTTGCCATCAATATGCAAGGAATTTCCAACTTACCATATCAACAAATATTCAGTCGACCACAGCCGTTGCGATCAATATGCAAGGAATTTCCAACTTACCATATCAACAAATATTCAGTCGACCACAGCCGTTGCCATCAATATGCAAGGAATTTCCAACTTACCATATCAACCAATATTCAGTCGACCACAGCCGTTGCCATCAATATGCAAGGAATTTCCAACTTACCATATCAACAAATATTCAGTCGACCACAGCCGTTGCCATCAATATGCAAGGAATTTCCAACTTACCATATCTACCAATCTACCAATACCTACCCATCTACACCATGTACCATTTTTCATAAGAACTATAAAAGCAGTAATAATTCCTAAAATTCTTTTTATCAACAGTCACATTTCTATTCAAGAAGGTGTTGGGAAGTACTTATCCATATAATTCATTTATTTATTGATTTTGTTGATACCGTCAACAAGATAACGATTTCTAATACTCTTTTGGATCAGCAATCTCATTCAATAAGATGTTTCCAAGTATTTAAGTTTCAACCTTTTACCTTATTTATTCATAGATATTGATCTAAAAAGATAAAGATCTCACTTATATGTGGTAATAAAAAGAGTCTTGCTTCAATAATGTAAAAATCATTTTTCCAAGCTAGCATTGCCCATCTATTATTGGATTTAGATCTCCATATTTTATTTCTAAGATATCATTATCCATTCATCAATGAGAAAATTTCATATTCTTTAAAATTAATATTTCTCATCCTTTAAAATTAATGATACAATGTTGCGATTTGACATATTATTCTAGAAAATATTTAGCAATGTGTGAATTTTTTAAAATATTATTTCATTAAAATGATTTAGTACTTTATGAAATTATTATTTCCTTGTTAATTTTTCATTTTAAATTGAGTTAGGATGTAATTTGTAATGCAAACACACACACATATACCTTTTTAGTTTCTCATTCATATATATAACATCCCCTCGAGAGGAAGACAAGATATTCAAATATAGAAAGATCTACTTGACTAGAAAGATGTATCTTTTAATTTACTAGAAAAAAAATGGGTCTTTGTAGCAAAGCATTTTTAATTTCACAAAATAGTCCTAGATATTTTTATGTAAATTTAATTTCTTCTGTGTCATTCATTTTGATTACACATTTTATTGAAACAAGAATGTTTCTATGAATTGTTTTTCTTTCTAAAATTCATATTTATTACACAAAATATATGAAGATATACATTTGTAGCATTAGTAGTAGTGAATAAGAAATTCATTTTTTTAAACCTAGAGAAATATTTTATTTAAAAGAATGAATGGTTTTAATTTTTCTGAATATAATTTTCACACTATAAATTTATATAAACTTAAATTGGTATTCTCTAAAATTTTGTAAAGGGAAATGAAAATCTCAAATTATTATAGTTTTTTATATTTTAAAGGAAAAGATGAATGTCAAATTTCAAGACTTTGTTTGTCTATATGAAATTTTTAGTTAATTTCCTTTTTTGTGTAAGATCCAATTTTTAATTAAGATTATGGATATATGCGAAATATGGGAGAAGAAAAACCTAAAGTTTATTGGTGTTAAGATAGAGGGATTGGAGCCAAGTGTGAGCAAGATAAATTTCTGCCATATGTCTAGATGCTCTTTACTTCCTTAAAGAAAACAAAGCATCAAGTTTGTAGATTCATTTGTGGATGCCACCGTTGGATCCAACTTTACACATTTTAGTTTTGAAGGTATTTTGCAAAGGAAATGATAATTTTAGGTGCTTGGTTGGGTGACCAAATGCTTTGGCTATAAAGAATGGTGAGAAGACGATATTTTGACGAGATATAAGATAGAAGAAGGGTCAACTAATATTGAAATTTGTGCTCAAGGATCTTTTGGGTTGTCCTCCTCAAGATAATTTGTAGAAATTTTGCAAATTCTCTACAAATCTTGCTCTGAGGCCTATGTAGAAAATCTGACTGTAGATTAACCTGATAATGTGATATAACTAAAGAAAAATACTATAATCTACTTCTACTATCAATTTGCGGAAGCTTAAAGATTGAGCAAGATCGAGATGAACACATATAACCAGAAGAAGAATAATCAATGTACATGAAACACAAAAAATATTGAGGAGAAAACCTCAGCTAAAAACCCCACTATCTGTATTATCATACAAGGTGGAAATACATAAGAATTATACAAATCCTTAGCTCTCACAGCTATCCAACTCTCAGTACAATCCTCTTGGATTCTCACAAGCCTTCTCCTCTACCCTCCAAGCTCCTATTTCCTTGCGCAGGTGATCCTCCTATTACCAAGTGGAAAACTCTCAACCAAGTGGAACACTGATCTCTCACATTGATCTCACACCCTGTCAAAAATGTGCAATCCTCAAGGAACCTTCCCTTGACTTCATGCATGAGTTTCCTTTATAGGAGAAAACATGCAACTGATAGTACACTTTCCTTGACATTTAGTTCAACTGGGTCTTTCTGAGAATAGACATGCATGAGTTTCTGATGAGGGAATCTTCAGTTATCTGGAGCACACTGGATGAGTGCATACATGCATCAACTGACTGATAACTCACAATTAGTTCCTCAAACAATTTGGAACTAATCTAACTGGACTTGACTCAGTAAACTGAGGTAACTAATTACAACTCAAATATAAATCAATCTTATCTCCTTAATTAAGGGATAATCTCCTTAATTTAAGGGATAACTCTTGCATGACTTCAGACAGACTTCTGACTTGAATTTCTCCAACTAATTAATCCATAATTAACTAATTAATTATTTCCAAGCAGTTGGTGAGACTAAATTCGATTTTAATTCACAATTTTAATTCAAGGACAAATTCAAATTGGAATATTTTGGATTCTATTTTTATCATTTCTTGTTGCTATTTTCAACACTCCCTCTCAACAAGAAAGGAATTCAACTCGATCCCAATCGTGAACCTTTGGAATGTTATGCATGCAACACTTCTCTCTAGTGTTGTTGCTCCAAAAACTCCAGAAACAAAAAAAAACATCCAACCTGAATCAGTATGATGCATCTTTCGTCAAAGTCTCTAACTACTATTGCCTTTATCAACTGAAAACTTTGCCCTTCGGTTGAATCTGCCTTTCTGCACTGTTGTCAATCCTTCTCTGCGCTCTTCAGTATCTGACTGGTCTAGCCTCTGTCACTTTGATCTCTGACTGCATCAATCCCACTGATTCCTCCTGCTACTATATACTTTGGGGTCCCATAGCAAGTTACGATCCATGAGATAAAACCTCTCAATGGACCCTGCCCAATTTCAACCTTCATGGGACTATCACTTCACATCGCCCCACCTCACACCTAGAGGTAGGGCTGCATGTGATCCCTCTGCCCACTTCTCCAATTGTGGCACCTCCACATTTGTCTGAGACTTTTTCTGGGGTTGCATGTTGAGAGGTAATTTACTCTCCCTCTCAACCACCAAGTCTCTAACATTTTCCTTGCTCCTCAAGGCTTTGCATGCATCTTGAACCTCAAGAGCATACATGTTCTTGACTCGTGAACCGATATATTTCACGTGTCTCATGGTGATGTGTCTAAGGAAAGCCTTTCCTTTACTGAAGACAACATTGTAGCCTTTGTCCTCCAACATCACGACTGATACCAAGTTCTTCTTTAGTCCAGGCACATACTTCACATCTGTCAAGGTGATAGGAGCTCCATTCTCCCTCTCAAAAGAAACCATGCCCACTCTTGAAACACTATACCTTTTGTCATCACCCATCTCTGTGCGCATCTTGAGGTCATTCTCCTCCAACGCACTGAATAAACTTTTATCGCCGGTCATGTGGAATGAGGCTCCACTGTCAAGATACCAACCACAACCCATCATCGATGACACCATGCATGCGATGAAGGTAAAGTCCATTTTGAACTAAGAGGCTAATGCCTCACCTTCTGATCATTCTGAGGATCCCTTCTTGGACTTCTTTGATGGGAAATTAGTCACATAATGTCCCATCTCGTGAAAATTAAAGCATCTCACTTTAGACTTGTCACCCTTCTTCCCTCCATGAGAAGAATTCGATTTGGAATGGGAATCCTTCCCATTCCATTTCCTTGCCTTACTGGCTAAGGCCAGATTTTCTTCATCATCAACCTTGTATGAAGAACCATCTCGAGTGCTCCTCCTAATCTCCTTCGACATCAAATCCAAACACAATCCTTCCCAATCCGGCAGTTTCTCCCTTCCATTCACAGAGTCTTGGTAGCTATTCCAGCTGTTTCGAAGGCCAAGGAGAGCGAGGCTCACCATATCATCATCGGCAAGTAGTTATTCCGACACTTCCAAGCTCATCTCTACAAGTGGTGAGCTTGTTCAGATATGTGGAAATAGTATCACTGTTCTCCATCTTGATTCTTCAAAGCTTATCCTTGAGCGCCAATTTCCTTTGGTCGCTACTGTTCTGGTAGAGGTCCTTTAATGTCTTCCACATTAAATATGGAGTATCCTTCCCATGGAGACTCAAGAAAATATCGCCTTGAACTCCCTTAAGGATGATTTGTCTCACCCTCGCCACACACTTCTTGCACTCAGCCAACCCTTGTGCATTAGTTGAACATGGCTTTTGGATTTCTTGATCAATGAAATCCTTCATGCTGTTGTCTTCTAATACAGCCTCCATGTGATCTTTCCATGCTATGTAATTCGAGCTGCCTTCCAAGGCATACTCGAGTCTCAAGCCATAGAACGTCATTGACCAACCCTGAAGTATGATATGAATTCAATTTGCACCTGCAACCCTGAACTTCAAACTTCAAATTCTCTTCTCCGTATACTATTCACAACTCCGTTAAGATTGGCTCTAATAAACTTGGCTTTGATACCATGTAGAAATTTTGCAAATTCTCTACAAATCTCGCTCTAAGGCCTATGTAGAAAATCTGACTGTAGATTAACCTGATAATGCAATATAACCAAAGAAAAATACTATAATCTACTTCTAAAATCAATTTGCGGAAGCTTAAAGATTGAGCAAGATCGAGCTGAACACATATAACCAGAAGAAGAAGAATCAATGCACATGAAACACAAAAAACACTCAGGGGAAAACCTCGGCTAAAAACCCCACTATCTGTATTATCATACAAGGTGGAAATACATCACAATTATACAAATCCTTAGCTCTCACAACTCTCCAGCTCTTAGTACAATCCTCTTGGATGCTTATAGGAAAACTTGGCTTCTCACAATCCTTCTCCTTTGCCCTTTAAGCTCCTATTTCCTTGCGTTGTTTCTCCTGGGTGAACCTCCTGTTACCAAGTGGAATAATCTAAACCAAGTGGAACAATGATCTCTCACACTGATCTCACACCCTGTCAGAACTGTGCAATCCTCAAGGAACCTTCCCTTGACTGCATGCATGAGTTTCCTTTATAGGAGAAAACATGCAACTGATAGTACATTGTCCTTGACATTTAGTTCAACTGGGTCTTTCTTAGAATAGACATGTATGAGTTTCTGATGAGGGAATATTCAGTTATTTGCAGTACACTGGTTGAGTGCATGCATGAATCAACTGAATGATGACTCACAATTAGTTCCTCAAACAATTTGGAACTAATTTAACTGGACTTAACTCAGTAAACTGAGCTAACTAATTACAACTCAAATATAACTCAATCTTATCTCCTTAATTTTAGGGATAACTCTTGCATGACTTCAGAAATACTTCTAACTTGAATTTATAAAACTAATTAATCCATAATGAATTAATTAATTATTTCCTGGTGAGACTAAATTTGATTTTAATTCACAATTTTAATTCAAGGACAAATTAAAATTGGAATATTTTGGATTCTATTTTTATCATTTCTTGTTGCTATTTTCAACATAATTATCATGTTTTCCTATTAATAATTATTGTAATTCCATCAATTATTGTGAATTCCATAAGATGTCATTAACAATCCCTACCTAGTTTGTTGTCTCAATATTGGTTCTAATTCTTGTGATAATTTTCATTTGGTTTCTCCTTTAGCATTACTTCCATTATAATTATTTCATTTTTTTTAGTTTTAGCTAACTTGTCTGATACCTTATTCAAGCATAGGGTTTTCCATATTCCTACAAATAGTGGTGAAAAGTGCATTCTTTTGTCTCTCTAACAATCCATTCCACCCCCTTGTACTATCTTGGCCTATGGAAGGTGTTCATATTAATTTGACCTAATCTCAAAGGTTTGTTATGAAGAAGGGGTTACAAAAATCCTCTTTTATCCAACATCAACAAAAATCAAAACAAATGGCATCATTGCAATCAATTCGTCGAGAGATTTCTGGTGATATAAATTTTATCTCAAACCATCTCCTTGATTGAAAGTTATTCCCTTTTAATTTTGACCAATTATATAAAGCCACATCAGCATTGAGTTTCCATGTGGCATCCACATGGCTCTTACATAGCTCACGTGGAACCATCATATCAACATAATACATGGTTCATGTCATAACAGTGTTGCCACATGGCATCCATGTGTAGTCCACATGAAATCAGCACATTATCATAATGTGGGTCCATATAATCATGGTATTTCCACATGCCATCCATGTGGGCATTGCTAGATACTCATGGCACTTGCCACATCAACTCAAGAACTGGGCCTTACCAGGGCTTTCCCCTTTGTGTTTTGCAACTTTTTCATGTTTTATCTGACTCACAACATAGCCAGTGTTACAATGTTGTATTAACTATTTTCATCCCTAAACCTCGGATCTATGAATCAATCCCTCGTGCAATGAATTTGGAATAGGAACCAATGAATGATATATGGATCACCACAAATCTGGCCCCTCAAAAAGGTTTGTTCTCTCATCCACATCCAAATACCAGATACACAGATGTTTGACTTCTTCACAAAGGTGTCTGGCCCTAGATACAAATCGCATGTGGAAAGGATATTCAAACCAATGGCATAACTGGACTCACCACATATATGATACCTCATAAATACAATGTAAGACCCACCGGGTGACATGGAAAATTTTAGGGGCTAATGTTCGCCCAGTGGGCTAATTTTCCATGATTTTTCCAAAAAAAAGATTCGCCAATTTCCAATTTTATAAAAGACGATTCGCCCAAATTTTAGAATATAAAATTATTTTACCTTAAAAATCGCCAACATTATAGAGAGACTATATATAAAATAATTATAAATTTGATTAATTTTACAAATATATCAATAAACATTTATAATTTGCATATTAGGGATTAGTGAGATTCGCCAATGTTTTAAACTTCAAGAAAATTTTCCATCCTTAAAATTTTCCTTGCCGGGTGATATCCAACTCATGATAAATTGGGCCCCTTACAAAATTTTGTGCCCTCATCCACTGTTAGGGTCCAACCCTAACCCATTTATTTATGTAATAAATCCAATGGGGTTGATTCATAGTCATATTTAGTTAAAGAGTCAATAAGCCCATATTAATAATTGTAAGTGTATGACTCTCATTTCAGAAAGGGACCACAGTTAGTTGCAAACGGGCCATAATTAATAAATAAAGTGGCTAACCCATGTTATGCAAAGGACCACTAGTTGTTAAGTTGTTGAAGGTCATTTAGCTATAAATAGTCGTAGTTATAAGAGAAATATCATCTAGTCTTATTTTGTAATCGAGCTCTGCTCTGCTGGAGGTTGCCCCCTCAAAGAGGCAAGTGGACATTGCATTCATCTCTGAATAATAAAATACTTCTTGTTTTCTCATTTATTCTAAGTTATTGGTTTTATTTCTTCGCATACTTGGTATTCTGGAATTTCTCGTAGGTCAATAGCATAATAAGTGGTATCAGAGCACTTTCCAGGGCTGATGGTACCTCCATTTTTGCAGAATTTTTTTCTTAGGCTAGAGACATGTTCCGACGTCTTTAAACCATGAGATTTGTTGTTGAGCGCATAAACCAGTGGATTTTGGGAGGCATGCACGAAGGAAATACAAGAGGTAGCCACGCTTGTCTGCCTCCCTTATAACCGATGTGGGTACCCCTTTAAGTAGTAGCGCATTAGACACAACCGCGAACGGACTGCACTTCCACGTACCCTTTGGGTATATCGAAAGCCCCCTAGGATAACCTGAAACCTCGCCTTAGATAAGTTGTTGGCCATCTTCCTGCTACAGTACATTGAGAACAACACTCGGGGATATTACTCGCGCGTATGATAGGGTAGTCGAGTAGTACGGCTAAGGGTATGGTTGATCCTCCTTAGTTAGTGCTCTGAAAGATTGGGTCGAGTACTATTGTTGGACCCTTATGTATATTGCGATCTATAGCACCTGACACTCCTTTGTGACCATAGTTCCCTTTCCTCTCTGAAGATTGCCCATTATCTTGTGTTCCAGATCAGATCCAACAGTTGCGGTTTTACCGCCGCAATACAATTCAGATCTAGCAGTTGGGGTTCTATCACATCCACACCAATTAGATACAACAGTTGGGTTTTTGCCATCGCAATGCACATCATATTCAGTAGTTGGGATTTCGTAGCCAGATCTAACTCTCTTCATAGTGAGGCTTGCTGTTGCTATAGTTCAGGACCAATTTTCACAGGACGCTTACAAGAGACTTAAAACATAATATTCACGACGACGACTTGATCGCAGTGGTATCATTCACTTGTCAAGTTCAATTTTCTGGCGATCCCAAATTTTTTCGAAGTGACGTCAAGTGACAGAGATCTGTGTATGGTAGAAACCAGAGCTCAAGTCATGGCCAATGAGAATATCGAGCATCTTGAAACAAAGTTGGATAATTTCAAGGAACAACTGGACAAAATTTCAACATTCATTGAACACCTCACTAAGAGCACATTGGGGTTGCATCAAGAGGCACATAGTATTGATGAACACCTTGAAGGAGAATCTAGCCATAATATTCACTTCCATGGAAATCACCAACATTCTCACCCTCGACCACCCAAGTTGGACATGTATAAATTTGATGGCTCTAATCTGGCAGTATGGGTAGCACAAACGGAACAATATTTCATTCTGAATGATATCTGCAATGATCCAACTAAACTACGTGTGGGATCCCTTTACTTGGACTGAGAGAGATGGCAATGGTAGAAGTGGCATGTGAAATCTTATCCTAGGAACATAACTTGGCAGGTGCTCTCAAAAGCCCTTTGTGACTGCTTTGACAGAGAATCTATTTTTTTGGGTCGTCTTACTAAGCTCTGACAAACAAACACAATAAAAGACTACATTGCAGCCTTTGAGACATTGGCAATCTGAACAAAAGGTCTAGGAGATGAATTCTACTTGGAGTGTTTCCTCAGTGGTCTCAAAGAAGCCATCCAAGAACATGTTCGAATGCACCACCCACCTACATGGGTAGACACTTTCACAAAGGTTTTTGAAGTGGAACTTACTTTAGCTACCCAGTCTACTCGTCTAAATATCATAGCCAAGGCGTGTCCCACCCAGGCTGAGGGCCCTACCGAAACACTTAAGGTTCAAAAGGTGTCTCCCGCAGAAATGGTGGAACGATGAAAACAAGGATTGTGCTACTATTGTGATGACAAATACTCCCCGGGGCATAAATGCAAGGAACCCAAATTATTTCAAATTGATGTTACTGATCACAACTCATTTGAGGAAGCCCCACCCCTTGGGGGGCTAGAGGATGAAGCTGAGGAAACCCAACATGACAATGATCTCAAGGTTACGCTAGATGAACTATCTATCTGGCTACATGCTTTGGCAGGTATTTATGCACCCCAAACTCTCAAAATCATAGGCTTTTTTAAACATCGCCCCGTAGTGGTATGAATTGATAGTGGAAGCACTCATAATTTTATCCATAAGCGAGTCGCTGAAGTTGTTCATTGTTTTGTAATTTCCAATTCCTTATTGTTTATGGGGGGACAATAAAATTTGAAGGCCACTGCGAAAATATTAAACTTCAAATGGGAAACTACCACCTAAATACCCACATGTTTGCGATTAATATGGGTGGTTGTGACATTGTCTTGGGTGCCAAATGGCTTTGCACACTAGGCCCAATCACAATGGGTTTCCAGGAGTTATATATGAGCTTTAAGCAGAATGACCACATTCATACACTATGTGGACTCTAGGCAGGTGCTCCTACTGTCATCAACTCGCATCGAATGGAAAAGTTGTTGAAAAAAGGCCATCATGGAGTCATCGCCTAGTTTAATGCCATCCAGGCCATCGAATCCACTACTCTTCATATTCATCTTGAGATGCAACAGGACTTAGACCGCCACCAGCAAGTATTTGACAAACCTAAAGAGCTTCCACCCTCTATAGGTGAACATGATCATAGCATTCCTTTTGTCTCGAGCGCCTGGCCGCCTAATGTGTACCCATATCAATATCCTTTCGCCCAACATAATGAAATTGAAAAACTCATCAAGGAACTCCTTAAAGCAGGATTTATTCATCCTAGCATGATTCCTTATTCATCACGAGTGGTCATGGTGCTAAAGAAATATGGAGAATGGCGCATGTGTACAGAATTTCGGACCCTCAACAAGATCACTGTCAAAGACAAATTCCCTATTCCGATTGTTGATGATCTGCTTGATGAACTACATGATGCTCAATTCTTTACCAAGCTAGCTCTTCACTATGGCTATCACCAAGTACGCATGAAAGAAGAAGACATTCCCAAGACTTCTTTCCGAACTTATGAAGGCCATTATGAATTCTTCGTCATTGCATTTGGTCTTTGTAATGCTCCATCTAATTTTAAAAGCCTCATGAATCACCTGTTGAAACGATATCTCCAAAAATTTGTCCTCATTTTCTTTGATGATAGTCTCATCTACAACCTAAACTGGGAAAACCATTTTCAACATGTAGACCTGATCTTGCAACTTCTCTGGAATCACAAATTATTTGTCAAATTGTCCAAGTGCTCTTTTGGCATGGAATAAGTTGAGTATTTGGGACACATTGTGGGTCGTGAAGGTGTCGGGGTTGATCTCAAAAAGATACAGGCAATGCAATATTAGCCCTAACCAAAAACCTTGAAGAGTCTGAGGGGATTCTTGGGTCTCACTGGCTTCTATCGCAAATTTGTCCACAATTATTGTCGCATTACTAGACCCCTCACTAATCTTCTTAAGAAAAATTCATTCCTCTAGACTAATGCAGCACAATAGGAATTTGTGGCTCTCAAACAGGCCATGTGTTCCACTCCTGTATTGGCACTACCAGACTTCACCAAATCTTTTGTGATTTAATGTGATGCTTTAGGTACTGGTATTGGTGTTGTCTTAATGTAGGAAGGTCAACCCTTGGATTTAACCATCCCACAACAGAGTGGGAAACATCTGGATCAATCTACCTATGAGAAAGAAATGATGGCCATCTTACATGCAATAGATACCTAGCAACCATACTTATCGAGGTGACGTTTCCAAATCCATACACACCATCAAAGCCTAAAATATTTTTTGGAGCAACGCCTCTCCTCACCACAGCAAAATGAACGGCTAGCCAAAATGTTGGGATATGATTATGAGATATTTACAAGAAAGGGCGTGACAATGTAGTAGCGGATGCTTTATCGCACCAATTTGAGGATGAAAGCACCCTGCTATCAATATCTCTTCCCATACCATATTGGATTGAAGAAGCCCACAAGGAATGGTTTTCACACCCCTCTCTCTCCCAACTTGTTAATAACTTGAGAATAAATCCTAATTCCTCAGTCGACTACTCTTGGAAGGATGAGATTCTTCGCTACAAGGATCGAGTAGTTATATTGTTGACATCCACCCTCAAAACTTGCATTTTGGTAGAGTTGCACTCATCTCCCATTGTAGGGCATGTAGGCTTTCAGAAGACTTATGATCGCACTCATTGTTCTTTCTTTTGGATGGGCATGAAAAATGACATTCTTACTTTTGTAGCTGAGTGTGATGTTTGTCAATGCCACAAAGGAAAAATCGTCAGGAGTGTGATGTTTGTCCACGCAAGGGGGACTTGTCCCCCCTGCAGGCGTCCAGAGTGGGGGTGGGGGGGAGTAAATCCACCTCGGCTGGGGGGTCCGAGGACCAGCGGTCCCCCGGCAAGGTTTGGGGGGCAGCGCCCCCGAAGCTAAAAATAGATGTAAAATTGCCTTGTAAAAGTCTAGTAATTTCTAGTCAATCTAGGCTGTTCATTAGGCAGATGATCTGACGGTATAAGTTATGTTTGATTTAGGGTTTTTTGCCCTAGAAGGCAACCCCTCACTATATATGAGGGAATTGTATTGGGTCTATGCAAATCTGCATTCTAAGTGAGGAAGAGAGAGGATATTGAGAGCGAAGAGGGTGTTACAACGGATCTGTTGTAGGTTGTATCTCTTTAGTTTGCTGGATAATATAATAAAAGAAGGACTGGTTGTTTCTCTGTGGATGTAGCCCAAACTGGGTGAACCACGTATATCTCTCTCTCTCTTGTTTTATGCGTTTTCTGTGTTTATATTTCTGCAATATTTTATGTGTTCCATTGCTCCATAATATATAATTTTCTAACAACTGGTATCAGAGCTGAAGGTCTATTTGGCTGGTAAACTCATAGGAGAGAAGGGTTCCTAGTTCGAGTGGGAGCAATGGCAGAAGATGGTAGGTTTAGGGTCGAAAAATTCAATGGCCAAAACTACCAGCTGCGGAAGATGCAGATGGAAGATTATCTGTATCAGAGAGATCTGTACCTACCATTGAGCAGAAAGATAAAGAAGTCGATGAGTATGACAGACACACAATGGGATATTCTCGACAGAAAGGCACTTGGAACAATAATACTGTGCCTAGCAGCGTCGGTAGCGTTTAATATTTCAAAGGAAACGACAACACAGGGTTTAATGTTGGCATTAGCCAAACTATATGAAAAACCCTTGGCATCAAATAAGGTATTTCTTATGAAGCGTTTGTTTAATATGAAGTCATAAGGTGGATTTATTGCTGATCATTTAAATGATTGTAATACAGTTACAAGTCAATTAAGTTTTGTAGGGGTAAATTTTGATGATGAAGTTAGGGCTCTGTTATTTCTGGGCTCATTGCTAGAAAGTTGGAATGGTTTAGTTATGGCCATTAGTGACTCTGTCTTTGGATCTAGTACTTTAAAGTTTGATGATGTTGTCGGTGCAATCCTTAGTGAGGAAATGCGACGGAAAAGCTCCGGTGAGACATCAGGTAATGCTTTGACTACAGAGACTAGGGGAAGAAAAATGGAAAGAGGAAAGAGCCCAGGATATCGCAGTAAGTCAAAAAAAGGTAGATCCAAGTCCAGATCAAGGATAGTGTGCTGGAAATGCGGGAAGAAAGGACACCTAAAGAAAGACTGCAAGTATCGGAAGGGAAAAGAAGGAGACGCGCAGCAAGAAGCTAATCATGAAGCGAATGTAACAGGTGATATGTTACAAAATGATTTGATTTTTTCATTAGAAAATATTACTGGTGCCTGGGTGGTAGATTCAGGGGCCTCATTCCATGCCACACCTGATAAGAAACATTTTTATGATTGTGTTCAAGAATATTTTGGACAAGTTCTATTGGGTGATGATAAACCCTATAAAATCGTTGGAATGGGTACAATTTTCATAAAAAAACAAAATGGAAATCAGTGGCTATTGAAGAATGTAAGGCATTCTCCATATCTAAAGAAAAATCTGATTTCAACAGGGCAGTTGGGAGGTGAAGGTTTCATAAGTACTTTCACAGATAAAACTTGGAAGGTCACTAAAGGATCCATAGTAATAGAGAAAGGAGAAAAGGTTAGTACATTGTATTTATGAAATGATATTTCTAATTCTATTAATGCTTTAACCTCTACAGGAGAAGATACGGCATTGTGGCATCATAGGCTCGGGCATATGAGTGAGAAGGGGATGCAGATTCTTCACTCAAGAAATTTGTTGCCAGGTTTGAAGCATGTTGATTTAAAATTCTGTGAGAATTGTGTTTATGGAAAACAGAAGAGAGTCAAATTCCTTAGAGTTGGGAAAGAAAAGAAGAGCAAAAAATTAGAGCTTGTGCATACAGATGTATGGGGACCTGCTCAGGTATCATCTCTTAGTGGCTCTCGTTATTATGTTACTTTTATTGATGATGCAACCAGAAAAACTTGGATTTATTATATTCGAAATAAATCTGATGTATTTGATACTTTCAAGAAATGGAAAGCTTTGGTTGAAAATGAGACAGGGAAAAGGTTGAAGTGTCTCAGATCAGATAATGGAGGTGAATATTGCAGCAAAGAGTTTGATAGGTAATGTTCAGAGAATGGAATTCGCAGAGAGAAGATAGTTCCAGGAACACCACAAGAAAATGGCGTATCAGAAAGGATGAACAGGACAATCATGGAGCGTGCAAGGTGCATGAGATTGCATGCAGGATTGCCTTTACAATTTTGGGCAGATGCTGTAGATACTATTGTTTATCTAATAAACAGATGGCCTTCAAGTTCCTTGGATGGTGGTATTCCAGAGGAGGCATGGATAGGTAAAAAGGTAAACTACTCATTTTTAAAGACTTTTGGTTGTGAAGCCTTTATCCACATTAATAAAGAAAATAGAACAAAGCTTGAGGAAAAATCAAAGAAATGTACCTTTATTGGATATGGTGTTAATGATTTTGGTTATCGCTTATATAATTATGAAAATCACAAAATCATTAGGAGCAGAGATGTAATATTCAATGAAAAGGTCTTGTATAAGGATCTACTACAGGAAAAGAAACGAGAAAAAGAAAACAGAGAATACACAATGCTTGACGATATCACAGGAAAAGTGATGGTGCCTGAAAATCATAATGATCAATAGCGAGAACAACAACCACAACAGCAACAAGCACCTCAAACACCTGAAAGTGGTGTTATAATATCTACTAGGATAAGTAGACCCCCTGAACGATATTCTCCTTCATTATATTATGTATTGTTGACTGATTCTGGTGAACCAGAATGTTATGAAGAAGCAGTGCAGGTAGAAACCAGGAAGAAGTGGGAGCAAGCAATGAAAGAAGAGATGGACTCCTTCGCACATAACCAGACTTGGGACTTAGTCAGGTTGCCTGCAGGTAAAACAACATTGCAGAATAAATGGGTTTACAGGCTGAAGGAAGAAGATGGAGGAAAACAAAGGTACAAAGCTAGACTTGTGGTGAAGGGGTTTGCACAGAAGAAAGGTATTGATTTTGATGAAATATTTTCTCTTGTTGTTAAAATGACTTCAATCAGAACTATTTTAACTCTAGTAGCAGCTGAAGATTTGCATCTTGAGCAGTTAGATGTAAAGACAGCCTTTCTCCATGGGGATTTGGACAAAGAGATATATATGCAGTAGCCACAAGGATATGAGGCAAAATGGAAGGAGAAACTAGTGTGCAGGTTGAAGAAGAGCTTGTATGGCTTAAAACAGGCTCGAAGGTACTAGTGGTATCTAAAATTTGACAGGTTTACGTCTGAACAAGGTTATACTAGATGTCACTCTGATCATTGTGTTTATCTCAAAAGGCAAAATGATGGCGGCTATATTATATTATTATTGTATGTAGATGATATGCTTGTTGCAGGTTCTAACATGCAGGAAATAAACGTGCTCAAAAGGAAATTGGCAAACTCATTTGCAATGAAGGATTTGGGTGCTGCAAAACAAATCCTTGGTATGAGAATAACTAGAGACAGGAAGAATCACAAATTAAGATTGTCTCAAAGTGAGTACATAGAAAAGGTGTTGAAAAGTTTTAATATGTAGAATGCAAAACCAGTTAGTATACCTTTGGCTAGCCATTTCAAATTAAGTAAGGAGGCATGTCCCAAGACTCAGGAAGAAATGGCACATATGTCTAAATTTCCATATGCATCAGCAGTTGGAAGCTTAATGTATGCAATGGTCTACACAAGCCCTAATATTGCACATGCAGTGGGAGTTGTAAGCAGGTACATGAAAAATCCAGGAAAAGAACATTGGATGGCGGTGAAGTGGATTCTCAGGTATTTGAGAGGTACCAAAAATCAAGCATTATGCTTTGGTGGTTCAAACATTGCTCCACAGGGATATGTTGATGTAGATATGGCAGGTGATAGAGATAACAGGAGGAGCACATCAGGGTATGTGTTTACTGTAGGTGGAACAGTTGCCAGTTGGGTTTCAAAAATCCAAAGTGTTGTTGCACTTTCAACAATAGAAGCAGAGTATGTTGCTGCTACAAAGGCTAGTAAAGAAATGATTTGGTTATAAAGGTTTCTGGATGAATTGGGCAAGAAGCAGGAGTTGGGCAGGTTATATAGTGACAGCGAGAGTGCCATACATCTTGCAAAGAACTCTGCATTTCATTCCAAGACTAAACATATACAGCTCAAGTACCATTTCATACGGTTAGCATTTGTTATGAAACCAGCTCAATAAAAGATAGAAAAGATAGATCAACGCCTTAGAATTCAGCCTCTTCGAGGGGGCAACCTCCTTTACATTACATAAATGAACAATTCTTGGATGATACAAATGACAAAACCTCCTTTCTATATATAGGAGTCTAAGGAGTCACAATATAATCCAGCCGACCTAACAATAATAATATAAAGCCACAAAAATAACAATAGAGGGATTCTATGGGGCACAGAAATAACAATATGGGGGTAATAGGGGCACAACAATATAAATAAGGGGTATAACTACAATAGTAATGGGGTAATCACTAGTATTATAGGGACCCAACATGCCCCTCTCCTTCAAAAAAGTGTTGTCCTCAACGCTTGAGCAGTTCTGGATACTTCTGCATAAAATTCTCATCCTCCCATGTGGAATCTTTAGCGGATAAGTTCTTCCACTTGATAAGATACTCTGAAATTGATCGATTTCGTAGCTGTCGAGTTCTTGTTTCTGTGACTGCTTCTGGTTCCAATATAATTTTTCCTTCCTCGTCAAGTTCTGGCAATATTGTTTGAACTGGGAGCTTGTCGCCTATAACCTTCTTTAAACATGAAACATGGAAAACTGGGTGCAATCGAGAAGCTGCAGGAAGCTCCAATTTGTATGCCATAGTACCAATCTTTTCCAACACCTTGTACGGACCATAATACTTTGGTGATAATTTATTATCCTTCTTAGCTTGCTTTAGGGACATTTGCTTATATGGTTGTAGCCGTAGGAATACCCAATCACCTACATCAAAACTTCTTTCACTGCGATGTTGATCTGCCTGTTGTTTCATTCTATTTTGTGCCAACACGAGGTTATCCTTTAAGAGTTGGAGGACTTGTTGTTGATGTTCGATGTGATGTTCCACTGCCTGAACCTTAGAATTTTCTCTTAAATATGATGTGATTGATGGTGTTGGTACCCATAAAGTGCCATAAATGGGGTCATTTTTGTTGCTGTATGGAAGGAAGTGTTATACCACCATTCAGCCAGAGGCAACCATTTGACCCATTGTGTCTGTTTATCAGATACAAAGCAACGAAGATATCCTTCCAAACATTTGTTTACTATCTCAGTTTGCCCATCAGATTGAGGATGATAAGATGAGCTATGAGCTAACTGAGTACCAAGACAAGAAAATAATTCTGTCCAAAAATTTCCAGTGAAAATGGGATCTCTGTCACTTACAATAATCTTTGGGTTTCCATGTAGCTTTTGAACTGTTTCCATAAATGCAGTAGAAACTGTACTGGCTTTAAATGGATGTGATAATGCACAAAAGTGTGCATACTTGGTAAGTCTGTCAACTACCACCATGATGACACTCTTTCCCTCAGACTTGGGTAAACCTGTGATAAAATCCATTGAAACCTCCTCCCAACGTTGGCTTGGAATGGATAAAGGTTGTAATAGACCCGGTGTCTTAATTGTTTCAACTTTATTTTGTTGGCAAACCAAACATTCCGCCACAAACTTTTGAATATCTGATTTAAGGCCATCCCAAAAAAATTCCTTCTTAACCCTGTGGTAAGTTTTTAAAAATCCTGAGTGCCCTCCTAAGGGAGAAGTGTGCAATTCCATAAGAATCTTTTGTTTTAGCTGGGAATTCTTACAGAGGTATAAGCGATCTTTGTACCATAACGAATCATTTTGCCAGCTAAATGTATCAGAAGTACTGGAATCTTGTTGTAGCTTTCGAATAAGTGCCCACACTTCTTCGTCATTCTTCCATTCCTCCTTTGCTTCATTTATCCAATCTGGTTGGATAATAGAAATGGCACACAACAATGCTTCCACATCCTCATCCTTTCTTGAGAGTGCATCTGCCACCACATTTTGCTTCCCTTTTTTGTAGATGATTTCAAAGTCATAACCCAACATCTTTGTGACCCACTTTTGTTGCTCTTCAGAGGATAATCTTTGTTCTAAAAAGTATTTAAGGCTATCATGATCCGTTTTTACCTTGAAGTGTCTTCCCATTAGGTAGGGTCGCCATTTCTTAAGTGCATGGAGTATTGCCAACATTTCCTTCTCATAAATAGCTTTGCTTAAAAACTTTCCCTTGATTGGACGACTTTCAAAAGCAATGGGTCTTTCATCTTGCATTAGAACAGCACCAATTCCATTTCCTGAAGCATCACATTCCACAATAAAGGTTTTTGTGAAGTCCGGTGTAGCTAAGACCGGTGCTTGGCACATTGCCTCTTTAAGATGTTCAAAGGCCTTTGTTGCTTCCGGAGTCCATGAAAATGAATCTTTCTTCAATAATGTTGTTAGAGGTGCTGCTATTCTCCCATAATTCTTAACAAACTTGCGATAATACCCTGTCAACCCAAGAAATCCTCGCAGATGCTTTATGGATGTGGGGATTTTCCATTCCTTAATGGCTTTAATTTTGCTAGGGTCTACCTTAACTCCTTCATGAGATACAATATGACCCAAATATTCCACCTCCTGGACTCCAAAGAAACATTTGGATCTTTTTGCATATAATTGTTTCTCCTCCAATAGTTGTAGCACCTTGTCAACATGTTCAACATGATCCTTCCAAGACTTGCTGTAGATTAGTATATCATCAAAAAATACTAACACAAATTTTCTAAGGAATGGTTTGAAAATTGAATTCATCAAACCTTGAAATGTTGAAGGTGCATTGGTAAGGCCAAAAGGCATGACCAAAAATTCATAATGACCCTCATGAGTTCTAAATGTCGTTTTCGGAATGTCTTCAATCTTCATTCTGATTTGATGATATCCCGAACGAAGATCCAACTTGGTGAAGTAAATTGATCCATGCAATTCATCCAGTAATTCATCAATGACAGGAATGGGGAACTTATCTTTAATAGTGAGCTTGTTGAGCTCCCTATAATCTGGACACATGCGCCATGATCCATCCTTCTTGTGCACCAATACTACTGGAGCTGAGAAAGAACTTTGACTCGGTTGAATTATACCAGCCTCTAGCATTTCTGCAACCATACGTTCAATTTCACTTTTTTGGACATATGGATATCTGTACGGCCTGATGTTTGGAGGAACACTTCCTGGAATCAGATGAATAGCATGATCATGATCACGCATAGGTGGGAGACCTTTGGGAGTCTCAAATACCTTGGAATGATTGTCCAGGACTTTTTGGAGATCTGGAGAAATAGATGATTCCAATGTGGAAACATCTAGCGAACATAATTGTGCAATTACACCTCTTTGCTCCTTTTTTAGAAGCTTTGTCATGCCATTAGAGCTGATTATCTTTCCTGGTTTCCCTGCAATACCCCTTAATTCAACTTCCTTTCCTTCCATAGAAAATTTCATGAAAAGTTCTTGAAAATTAAAAGCTATTGTACCCAAGGATTGTAGCCATTGGACTCCTAGTACAACATCAGCACCTCCCATTGGAATGGAAAGCATTGGGCTAGTCAATACATATTCTCCCATGGATAGCTTGATATTATGGCACTTTCCAGAACAATTTATTGTTCCTCCATTTGCAATCATCACTTGACACTCTGGTGCTGGATATAGGAAGCAATTCAATTCTTTTGCTACCCTACAATGAATAAAATTGTGGGTGCTTCCTGAATCAATCAACACTATTACCTTTTTCTTCTTGATTTGTCCTTCTATCTTGATGGTTTGAGGAGTGGTAATTCCCGCCAATGCATTACAAGATATGGTCGGATTTATTTGTTCTTCATCTAGGCTTTGTTCCTGGAATATATCCTCTTCTTTTGACCTTTCTTGCTCCTTTTCTTCTTCCTCTTCACAATCTATGTAGAATAATTTCTTCTCAGCACACTTATGACCTTTTGTGTATTTGCTATCACAATTGTAACAAAGCCCTTTTGCTCTTTTTTCTTCCAATTGTTGTGGTGTCAACCTTGTAGGTTGTGGAAGACTATGGGCAACAACACTTCCGTCTTTATAGTTGTGAATGGTATGCTTCCTAGTTGCCATAATTTTGCTTTCCATTTTTCTTGCTAACCTGAATGCCTTCTCTAATGAATCAGGTTCCCAAAGGCGCACATCATGTTGGATATTATCCTTTAAAGACCCTATGAACACATCAATCCTATGCTCCTCTGGAATATCTTTTACCCTTATGTTCAATTTTTGGAACTCCTCAATGTGCTCCATTATTGAACCCTTTTGTTTGAGACTTATCAATTGGCTAAAAAAAGTGTTGCTTTTTGTATCCTCATAATGTGCTATCAATTCTTCCGTAAAAATTGCCCAAGTGATAAATTGTTTACGAGAACAAAGCCATTGATACCATACAAACTGATTTGGTTCCAAATATAAAGTTGCCATACGTACCTTTTGTGTGTTTTTCACATTATTGAGATCGAAGAATTGCTCCATCTGTAATATCCATGTGGCGGGATCCTTGCCATCAAACTTCCTCATATCGATTTTTGGAATGTGGTGATTCTTCGATCCAACATTAGCATCTATGGAATCATGATTAACATTTCTTTTGTTCTCATCATGAGTTTCCTTTACTACCTTTTCACCATTAGTAAGTATTTCTTGTAGAAAATTAGTCAAATCTGTCTTCAAATCTGCCATGCCTGTCTTCAAATTTGTGTTCAAATCTATCTTCAAATTTTCCATCTTAGCTTCCATGCCATTCATCTTAGCTTCCACGCCATTTATCTTAGCTTCCACGCCATTTATCTTAGCATCTGTTAACTTTTGTGAGCGTGACATTTGTTGCACTTGTTCTTGTAATTTTGATATATCATGTAGCATTTCTTCCTCTTCTTCATGAGTCATGCTAGAGCTTTCAGGTTCCTTACTAGGTGTTTGCATTTTCTTTCCTCGGGGCATCAGTTACCGATAATAATGCTCTACTATGCCCTTTGAATTCCTTCAAAATAAATTTTCAAACCAAGCTTAAGCAAAAATTTAAAAAAAATCTACACACCTTTTTTCACTTTGTAGGAGCTCGATATTGCCTCTGATGTATCTCTGTACTTTCCAATCATCTAGTTCTGAAATTGTGACCTGTAGTAGCTCTTTGTGTCCTCTTTCCAATGCCACAAGTCTGACCCAAATTGGATTCTCCAAGGAAGAGTTATGCAAAATCTCCCACAGTGACTTGATTATAGACTAGTTCAGTAGAGCTAACTTGTACGACGTGCCGTGAGTCACTGTTTCGACCTTTGGATCTTAAAAACACCCACAAGAAACTACAGTCCGTCCTCTTTCTGTACCTTGTTATGAAACTTCAATCCAATCCCTAGAGAGAAAGTTATGACGATTTTCCCTAGGTCACCTGTTTTGAATGTAATTTAGGAGTCTGCAAAAAGACCAACTTCCTCAGATCATATCTCCGCAAATATCACGCGAAAAGCTCTGAAATTCGGACCCAAGGTTCAGCGCGATTTCTTCTCAAATGGGTTTTTTTTGCGACTTCTGAAATGTCACAGAAAAAAAAGTTATAGCGAAAATTCCACGATGACCTATTTGGAGCAGCGAAACCCTAGAATCCAAAGCTCTGATACCAAATGTTATGAAACCAAATCAAGAAAAGATAGAAAAGATAGATCAACGCCTTAGAATTCAGCCTCTTCGAGGGGGAAACCTCCTTTACATTACATAAATGAACAATTCTTGGATGATACAAATGACAAAACCTCATTTCTATATATAGGAGTCTAAGGAGTCACAATATAATCCAGCCGACCTAACAATAATAATATAAAGCCACAAAAATAACAATAGAGGGATTCTATGGGGCACAGAAATAACAATATGGAGGTAATAAGGGCACAACAATATAAATAAGGGGTATAACTACAATAGTAATGGGGTAATCACTAGTATTATAGGGACCCAACAGCATTGGAAGATGGACAGTTGAAGCTGGAAAAGATACACACTAGCTAGAATCCTATATATATGTTAACAAAAGTTGTAACTAGGGAGAAACTGAGAATCTGCTCAGTTTCAATTGGTCTTCAAGTATGATGAAGAAGATGAGAAATAGCCAAGTTCAAAAGTGGAGTCATTGTCTAGCAAATGAAGCAGTGGTGGAGTTGCTATAATCAGTCTCCAAGTGGGAGATTGTTGGGTGTGGAGCTCGATTATCTTCTGTATTCAAAGGTTTCAGCCGGATGTATACCCCAAGAACACTGTACACCCTTCCATGCGAGGGGGTCTTGGGGGTTAAATTCCCCCGGGCTGAGGGGTCCAGGGGCCAGCGGTCCCTCGGCGGAGGTTCGGGGGCAGCGCCCCTAAAGATTAAAATAGATGTAAAATTGCCTTGTAAAAGTCTAGTAATTTCTAGTCAATCTGGGCCGTTCATTAGGCGGATGATCTGACGGTATAAGTTATGTTTAATTTAGGGTTTTTTGCCCTAGAAGGAAACCCCTTACTATATATGAGGGAATTGTATTGCGTCTGTGCAAATTTGCATTCTAAGTGAGGAAGAGAGAGGATATTGAGAGCGAAGGGGGTGTTACAACGGATCTGTTGTAGGTTGTATCTCTTCAGTTCACTGGATAATATAATAAAAGATGGACTGGCTATTCCTTCGTGGATGTAGCCCAAACTGGGTGAACCACGTATATCTGTCTCTCTCTTTTTTATGCGTTTTCTGTGTTTATATTTCTGCAATATTTTATGTGTTCCATTGCTCCGTAATATATAATTTTCTAACATCAGGGGTAGTAGTAGAGGGCTGATAGGACTTAGTTTCTGCTTAAAAGGGATGGTGTCTTTCTCCAGTGGAATATTATGCTAGATGATGTTTTTGTCATAATTTTTAAGGTCATTTTATTCCCAGGCAAAGACATCAGCAAATTGCTTCATCAGGTTGCAATATTCAGAACTTTGGGCAGCAGACAAGTGGGTGGAAAGGTTTATGTACTTTGGATGGTATGGAGTTCCTATATTGTGTCTATGGACTGTTGACTCATTCTTTTTCTGGGCAGGCTTATAAGGCATGTCATTATGATCAAACAAATTCTCTAGAGGTACTAGCCCTTTGGGTATATAGTTACTAGGCAATTGTATAATGTTGTCTTGACCAATTTTGTTTCTCAGCTGGGACTGATGGCATTCTTCTACAGTTTCATTATCTTGATCAATTTGCATTTCAGAGAATTCATCAATGACTTGTAGAAACCTATTGACTTCATCATCATATTTAAATACTTTCCAATACTTGACATTATTAGGCAAGGACGGTCTATATTTTACTTGGACTTCATAAATCAATATGGGGGGTAGAGGAGGGACAAACGTGCTGGCAGACACAACAAGGGAATCAACGAGGTGATTTTTGGCCCTTGGGATGTATGAAATACTAAAACTATTGAATGAATCCTTGAGCTTCCATACCTCATCTCTATATGCTTTTAGCCTAGGGTTCTTTGCCTGGAATGTCTAATTTACTTGTTGAATAATAAGGTCTGCATCTCCGAACACTTTAAGATGCTTAATGCCCATTTCTTTAGCTACATTCATCCCAAGATCAAAGCCTCATATTCTGCTATATTATTTGTGAATTGAAAAGTCAGCTTGAAAGATAAATGTATGCACTCTTGTGTGGGAGATATCAGAACTACACCTGCTCCTACAACTTCCCTAGAGCAAGCTCCATCAAAAAAAATGTCCCAAATTTGTGGACCTTCTTCCTCTCTGACCTGGCACACTGGTTTCCTGAGCTACATGGAGGCCAACTGGGTTTCTTCTATTTGGAGAATAAAGGCTCTGAAATCGGTGTCAATAGCATAGATTGGATGATTAGTAGGATTCCTTTCATCGCTGATGATATAAGCTAACTGAGCCTCTATATATAATCTCCTGCTCTCACCTCCAAAAACTGGGACAATGGCATAGGATAGGTCGTTTTCTAACGTTCCACCTAATCTTTTGATCCAACCCTGGACAGAAGCATGCCAAACTTTGGGGGCACATCTGCTACCATGATGTCCATCATGATGCTCTTCATGGGTAGCTGAGACAAGGTGATGGCTAGATCTTTGATTAACCCAAAACATTTCACCTTTCTGGAATCAAGAGAGAACAAATCATGATAAGGTCTGGTGATGTCAAGGCCTAACTCATCCATGACAGCTTTGGGCATTAGATTATGGCTAGCACCAGTGTCCAACAGACAATTGTGAAGGATTTTTTCATGAATGGTCAGAGAGACATAGAATGATGGGGAGCTATCATCATAAGGTTCAGTCATTGGGCTAAGCATAAGTGCAGGTTTATCATCTTGCAAATTCACATAGTCATTGGATGCTTGAGTGGCCTTAAGCTTAAGAGCCTCAAGGATGGGCCTCTTAAAGACTTCATTCTTCATCAATTCTACTAGAGGTATAGATGTCCTAAGCTTCTGGATTTCTGATTCAAAACTGAAGGGAAAAGGTGGCTTGTCAGGGCCTCTAAATGATGGGATCAGTTGTTGGTCACTTCTGATTGTTAGCTTGTTGTTCTGCAAGGTCAATAGCTCTTTGGACAGGGGTTTCCTTGGCACCGTTCATCTTTGACCTCATATTGTATCTTCGTTGATCTTCAGTTTGTAGGATAGCCTCACCATCCCACTCTTGGCTGATTTGATCTTTGGACAATGACTTCTCATAGGAAGCTAAGGTAAAAAAGGAGGCATTGCCTTTGTCTTCCATACAATGGATCTCATCATCTTCATCAAACTGCTCCTTTTCCATGACTATATTCTAGAAAGGGGTCTTCACTCTTTGGTCTTCATTGGCATCTTTGCTCCTTTGCATGATCTGCAACTGCTCATTTTCTCTTCTATATGGATTCGGATTTCTCGGAGCAAAAGTATTAGGAATTCTTCCTTTCACAGGGTGCTGCTCCACCTTTAATTTGGAGATTTCAGAGGCTAGTGACTCTATCATCTTAGTCATCTTGTCTATCTTGGGGTCTGAAGATGAAGAAGATTCACCCCTCTGTCTCCTTCGGTCAATATGTCCCTTAAGTTTCTCTGCAACCATGATGTTGGGCTCCACTTCCAAGGATGCATCTTGCATTTCAGCCAAAGAAGCACATCTTCTCTCTCTCAATAGTAGATAGAAGTCAGAATCAAAAGCATTGGCATAGGTGAGCTTAGCAGAGGTCAGGGTGGGTTTCACTTTAGTTAGTATTATTGTACATGCGGTTAAACCTGTTATTGAAATCGAAAAGTGACTCTCCATTTTCCCTTTTCAGGTTCCCAAACTTGGTATGATAATAGAGCAGATCTTTCTTATCCCCCCAATGCTTTAGGAAAAAATCATCTAAGGCCTCAATGTCTGTTATAGATCTAGGGGTCAATTCTCTGAACCATTTTCTTACCTCTCCATCTAGGCTTTGGACAAATACTCTCATCCACACATCATCTTCACTAATGTCTAAATTATCAGCATAGCTATAAAATGACTCAAGATGTTCTTTAGTTGTGACTCATTCAGTCCCAGTGAGCTTAGGCATGTATTTTTGATATTCTCCAGTAGGCATTGCATTCAAAGGAGTGGGCAGTACTAGAGGTCCATACCTAGTAGCTATGTTTCTTTCCATTTTGGTAGGTGCTTGTGGACCTGCCATGGCTGTAGTAGATAGAAGAGTACTGGCCATCTGAATAATAGAAAGCTGAGGGGTGACTGACAGGAGTAAAGGAATATGAGGGATAGGAGGTGAGGTTTCCTTTGGGCTTAAAGTGAGGGGAGAACCTAAAGAATAAGGAGCTTTATGAATCTCTAAAAGTTTTTCTTCACTGCTAGTGTTAGAGGCTATACTCTCAACATGTATTTGTTCTATTACAAGCCTTTCTTTCAAAGATATGGAGTATTTCTTAGGTTTACCTGATTCTGATGCTCCTTTCTGTGATAACTTTCTTCCTTTAATGATCTTTTTAGGGTCAGGTACTGGGTCAGCTGGTGACTTCCGAGGATTTCTCTGAGTATGCCTCACAAATTGAGCCAGAACTATGATGTGGAGTCGCCAAGAGGTTCGCCCTCCAGTAGAGTCGCTAGATAGATGATTACAACCAAAAATGTGTCCAGACTTTTTCTATCATCAAAGCTGGATCTGTGTCGTCTCCCAGGGAATTTGAACTTCAATCTCCTCTCCCCAGAAACGACGCCAATTATGTTAGCACTCCAAGAAACTCTCTTAGGTTGTATATTGGAGATGCTTGGTAACATATAATTTTGAGTGTTGTTACGGAAATTATTGGAAGGGATGATGGTTTAATTCAAGCCAAATAACCACTTCAACTCTGTTTGCACTCTAGACATGCATGAACACCCTTAGTCTACAAGGCTTTAGACCACCACTGTTCAATAGTTGCAGATTAAGTGAATGAATGGAGAATACTAACCACACCAGCAGATGCATACATAACATACGATGGCCAGCTGCAGCCAGTAAAAGAAGCTTGCAGATCTAATCTATCAACGCAGAGACAAGATGACAGTTGTCTGGCATTAGATATAGAAGAAACATGGATGACTTATTCAAATGCAAACCTAATTTTCCAATGCTAAGATAAGATGATAGTTATCAGGCATTAGACATATGGAGAACATGAATGAGCCAAACCAGGGGCAAGTTTAGAACAGAAGGGAAATGGACATTGAACATGTAACAGCAAAAGAAGCTTATATTACTGAAAATGAAGATGAGACGCTGCAAGGAACAGAATATCTATAGTCTCCAGAATTTGAACCATACAACAATCACCAACCCTGATTACATCTTGCCTTCGGCTATTTATAGTTTACTTTTACAATGATCCTTAGCCATTTAGGGCTGGAGATGTCTCAATCGACCACCTACTGGCATTAACTGTCTGATTGCATTCTAGGATGCAATTTCGTTCCATCACAAAAACATTTAATCAATTCTGGTTCTATGTTGTCCTGCTAGGTGGTTGGTTTGAATGTGGCAGTTGAGTTCCATGACTATTTAATTCTGCTGACTGGATCATGTTGTGTCCTTATTCTTTTGGCCATGCTTTTTTGGTTAATTTGGTTCAGCAGTATGACTGTCATGAGGCTAACAGAGTCGGCCACCTTCTTCTTCGAACAACAGATAGGGAGTGGAGTATGAGGTGTATAGGTGGACGGATGTGCCAGATCGGATAGACAGGGAGGTGACAGAGAGGGGGAGGACGATCGGGAGCAGTTGTGAATGAGGGCTATCAGATCAAGGGAATGCACTGTGGAGATCGTGAGTAGGAGTCTTTGAGGCTGTGGCGGGAGCGGAGTATGTTCGGGCCGTTGGATCTCGGGTGAGAAGATCGGACGGCTATCGAGCGGTGAAGATGCACGAATGATAACACCCAGGGGTGGTTTTGTTTGGGTAGTTATGGTTTCTATTGGAAGGGCATCGGGCGATAAATGGTAAATGGTGAAGTCCGCCCGATTCCATTCAGTGGATGACATGTCGCAGTAAAGGAGAGAGAAATACCTCCTTTATCGAGCAGGTTTTCTCCTTGCTAATTGCTCGCGCGACATGATTGAGGACCATTAGATCTGGCGGGGTGATCCAACGGCGGGGAATGATTGGGCAGGTTCCTTTATCGGGTGAGGCATGGGCCATGGGGTCAGTGGGGAAAAGTCAATGGCAAAGGGACAATGTGCAGATGGCGTAAATGGGTGGAAGTGAAAGGTAAGTGGAAGGGTGAGGAAAGTGAGGTGATGGCATGTAAGGGGCCCCATCCGAGACATAACAGCAGGTCATCCTCCACCTTTTGCCTCCAAAATGGCAATGACGCGCTTCAGGGCTAACAGTCCTAATAATACATCACAAACATCGAGAGGAGAAACATCACATAATACCTCATCTGTGAAGAGCTTGATGCTGTAGGGAAGGCGATACTGCTGGCTGACTCAGAGATCTCGTCCTTGGTGAAGCCAACTGATGTTGTACAACTTCGAGTGTGGTATGGTCAGTAGGCCCAACCGCTTCATGGCCTCTGCTAAAATGAGGTTCTTTCGGCTGCCACTATTGACAATGAATTGCAGCGATGAGCCCGTCACCCACATTTATGAGTGGAAAAGACGCTCTCCCTCCTCTCGATCTTCAGGCTCATTCTTCTGGATCTTGGTGGTGGCAACAATGGTGCTTGGCTCCATATCAATAATCTTCTTCCCTTTGTCATTCCTATTGTCGGGTTTTGACTCAGGGTCGGAACATGCACCTGATTCTAAAGCCTTCAACTCGGCCACTAGTGACTGCTTAGCCCGACACTCACTTGTGTTGTGACTGGGGCTCTTATGGATCTCATACCACTTTCCTGTGTCCTTCTTTAACTTCATGGTGATGTTATTTTCTTGCAGCTTCGACGGGTTGTCTTGGGTCACCCCGCCTTGGCTTTGTCCTTTGTTCTTCGGATTTGCAAATCCAAAGTCTTGCTTATTTTGTTTAAACTTCTACTCGATCTTGACAGCATATCGGTACGTTGTGCCAAGCGAGGAGATGTTTAGGAACTTCATCTCACCCTAGATGTACCTGTGTGGTCAGCGACAGTATTTGAGTACCAAATTCTGCTCAGAATCCTTGATACCCAACTTTGTGCGAAGGGTATGAAAAATATTGGTAAACTTTGTACCTTCCCTACTGTAGCGTGTTCCACTTTATGTATTTATCCTCATAGCTTTCGACAGGGTAGTACTGCTCCTTAATGGCATCCTGAAATGAATTCCAAGTGGGTGCAGTTGAAAACAGTGAGGTCGTACCTTCATCCTTCTGCTCACAGTAGGTTTCCCACCAATGCTTGATGTAGGGGGCGACTTTGAGAAGTGCAAAAGTGATCTTTTCCCGGCTGGAAAAATCATGAACAGAAAAATATCCTTCTAGTAGATTTAACCATTTATCTACAACATCTACATCTATCTGACCCTCAAATATGGGAATGTCAAAATTAACTTGTACCTTAGAGGGTGTGATGCTTCCAAAGTAGATGCTGGAAGTAGATGCGTCACCCCTGGGTAACCATTGAAGGATCTGGGCAAAGTTTTCCATCATTGCGTTCCTTTATCGCTTGAGGGCTTCTTCGAGCAAGATTTTGATAAGATCTCCTACCCCCTCATCTTTCTTTTCATCCACCATGTGAGGTCGTCGAGATTTGTGAGGATGGTCTTGCAAAGGTTCGACCAGTTCAAGCCCTAACTCCTTATATCCCGACCTCAATGAGGACATGCAAAGAAAAACAGAGAAAGAGTAGACCGCTTTGATACCACTGATCCGGATTTAAATAGGAACGCAACAAATTACATATATAACCATAAATACAGAGATGTAGCAGAAATAACACTTCATTTCATTAATATCTAATACTGAAGTATGCTTACAAACAGAATGGAAATAAGACTAGCTTGGGCGATGATAGCTTATCTCTGAGAAGAGATGTGGTGGCTACATGTCTCTAAACTGAGTTACAATGAGGCTCAAGGGCCTTTTTATTATTGAACAATAAGAGAAAACCCTAAACAACCAAAACCCTAACCCGAGGAGATGTAACACCAAGAGTTTATGGGTCCCATTGGGGTTAGTTGGGCAGCCAACTTCCTGGGGTCGTAACTTGGTCATATTATCTCTGTTTAACATGTATGATACCTCATTGGAAATATCTCTCTGAGGACTACAACTGCTAACATGATTTTCATAGCAAGCGCCGAAGCAAAAAAAAACATCGTTTAGGGCCTCAAAACGGCTCCGGAAGTTCACGACCCGAAAAGCTGCCAAAAATAAGAAGTTGTGCTACAATTAAGGAAACATATGAACTGAAAGAGACAGTGGCGGGGGTCCAACATCCACCTGGATCATCCCTTGGATCATGAATCGTCCACTTGTAGGAGTCTTTCCTTTCTCTTGACAACTCATGTCATTCTAAGAAGTCTCATCAAGCTAGCTCATTCCTCCAAACGATTCCATAATGTTAAGTCCATGTAGAAGTCATCTTAAACCCAGTAAGTCATCCATCCACCCAGGTTGTTTGCACCTAGGTTTTCTCCTCTACCAAGTCATTTTTATCATGCCAAGGATGTCCATCCATCCACAACTCCATCTACACTCAAATGTGCCCAAGGCACAAAATGAACATATAATGATGGAAGCATTCCCAAGGGAGTATACTCGGTGATTGCATCCCACAATTGCAATCCATGGCAACTTGTGCCCCTAGGGACCCCAATTGCTAGTTACAACCCCCAAGTGCAAAACACTAAACTCCATTGTTTCATATAATTTTTAACACTCCAAATTCTCAAGCTTGTATCCAATTCCACCCAACACCTTGCCGTATTCAACTTGAATCCATCTATAATGCGCTCTATCCATCCAAAGGAGTGCCCAATCCTTACCATTAATATAATTATCTTTATAAATCAACTCAATATCCTCTTACTCATTTCTTTCGGCATCTACAACTTGATATCTTTCTTCTTTTCCCTTAACTAATCTTTCTTTGAATCTTTTTCCTACAAGCCATAAAAATTTTGTTGGGATATGACACTAAATAATTTAAAAGAAGGTAAAACAAACACAATATAAAATATCCAATCAAATACTCTTTTTTTCACAATTTTACTGTTAATTCAATCTTCTAAACAATAAGCAAATGCCAAAACAATAATATATGCATAGTACGCCGTAGAATCCTAACGCGGGAACTTTTTTTCACAATTTTACTATTAATTCAAACTTTTAAACAATAAGCAAATGCCAAAACAATAAAATATGCATAGTACGCTGTGGAATCCTAATGCGGGAACCTTTTCGATGGTTTCACTGTTTACAAGCTTCAACTTACTAGAAGCTACAACCCCAGGTTTTCTAGCACCCACTGGGAGAAAGCAACAACCAACCCCAGGGTTTCTAGCACCCGTTAGGAGAAAGCAACAACCTTGCTCCTAATTTTCAGGGTCCAATTTGAAGGTAGGTACAACTCCCTTAATCTTGCCACCTAGCAAAAGAAATGGTGTGAAAAGGGCAATAAGATTATGATGGTTTTGCATTTGTTTGCATTAGTGTTTATGGTCTTTTTGCTTATGAATGGTGAGGTTGTTGATCTCTTCTACACAACCTAGAGTTTCTTCAACAAACCATTAACGCATTTTAGCTCATGTTGATGACAACACTTCAACAATGTTAATCACTACTTTAATATCAATATCAACATCTCAACAATAACATAAAATTTTAAATCCCTCATATTAACACCCTAGTAATGCAGCTTAACATTTATCATATCATATTAATAAATCCCTCGTATTAACACCCTACCCATGCAGCTAACATGTACCCTCTCTCACAGTCTGTTGTGCACGCAAAACAAATACGTTTTTTATTGGGTTGGTTTACTAATATCTAGAATCTGCTGGACATTTTTCTTTATTCAACTGAGTGGGGTCTTCATAGTGTTGGAACTTGGATAATCCCAGGAATAGTCAACAGTCGTTAACCAGTGATTAGTCACCGTGATTCTGGATTCTGCATCCGTCCAAAAGTCACACACCAATAGTCAAGATGACCCGGGCAAGAGTTTTTGGACGATTCAAAGCCTTTTTGCCGTGTAGTTGGAACAGGGGGTTGATAACGGAGAATGATTAGAATATTCTCCAGATATATACCATTGCGGTGCGCAGTATATACTCCAGATATTTGAAAAAATTAGCATACTAGACGATTTATCTGCTAACGTCCAAAAGTCACAGACCAATAGTCAATAGTCAAGATGACCCTTTTGCCTTGCAGGAGAACGACCAAACACTTCCTTATCGAATCCTATGGAGATTTATGGACGATTGGTAATGGAGAACGATTGGATTATTCCTTTTCGGAATCCTATCGAGTTGCGTGGTCTGTACGTTAGATTTCTGGAAAAAATAGCAGACTCGGCAATTTCGACAATATTTTTCTATGTTTGAATTTCTTCTCACTTTACATTTTCTATTATTCTAAATTCGAAGTTAAAAATGAATCTATGCGTCTATATAAGCAATCACAATGGTTTTCTGAAGCATTGTGATTGTTGTGTTTCACAGATCATTCTGTTAGAGAAGGAAATGATGGAGATCTGTTACCTCCCTTCTCTTTTCTGGTGGTGCCACCTACTCTTCTTTTATTTCATTCTCTTTCTCAATCCTTTTGTGTTTTCCACACCCATCGACCATTTCCCTCGTCTCACCAATGCTTCTGATCAACACGCTCTGCTTGCTTTCAAGTCTGCCATCACATATGATCCCTACCAATCCTTAGCCACTACCTGGAAACCGAATGTTTCGTTCTGCGAGTGGACGGGCATCATATGCAGCAGGCGCAGGCAGAGAGTCGTTTCCCTCAATGTTTCAAGCATGGGATTACAAGGTACAATCTCTCCCCTTCTCGCCAATCTCTCCTTTCTTACAGTACTCGACCTTCACAATAACAATTTGCACGGTCAAATTCCCTATCAATTGGAAACCCTCTTTCGCTTAAAGATGCTTCGCCTCTCTCAGAATCAACTCCAGGGTTCCATTCCACCCACTCTGAGTAAGTGTCGCAGTTTGCGGAACTTGACTCTGAGATATAACAATCTCACAGGAATCATTCCCCCACAACTATGTGTTCTCCCCAACCTACTGACCATGTCCTTGGGAAATAACAATTTGGTGGGAACAATCCCGGACTGCTTGGGAAACATATCCTCTTTGCAAATCATAAATTTGGCTTACAACAACCTTCACGGCAGTGTTCCTTCCGAATTGGGTATGCTAAGCCAGCTCGACAGTCTTTCTTTCTATGGGAACCATCTAACTGGACACATTCCGTTGGGGTTGTGTAGCGAGGTACTCTCTCTAGCTGATAATCAGCTGAGTGGCACCATTCCTTCTTCCCTTTTCAATTGTACAAAGCTTCAAACGATTGCCTTAGCATTAAACCAACTCAGCGGAATAGTGCCCATGGAGTTGGGTAAATTGACACATCTGCAGAAACTTTACTTAGGCGGCAATCACCTGATTAGCGGCAGCACCACGAGATGCCCCATTCTTGATGCTCTTAGTAACTGTTCCAATCTACTATTAGTAGACTTATCCTATAATAATCTCACAGGGAAATTGCCGTTTACGATAGGCCGCCTCCCTACAAAACTCTACTACTTAGACTTGAGTTTCAATGAATTAGCAGGAGGAATACCTCCACAAATTGGAAACTTAACTAGTTTAACATTCTTCAGTTTAGAAAGTAATTCTTTTACAGGGTCAATCCCTTCTTCAGTTAATATGCTTCAGAAGTTGGAGAGGTTATATATGGATTCCAATAATTTACAAGGAAACATCCCTATGGAAATTGGGCAGCTAAAAACCTTAGGGCTCTTAGATCTCTCAAAGAATAATCTCTCTGGAAGAATCCCTGATTTTGTGGCCAACCTCTGGCAGCTAAGATATTTATATCTTAACCATAACCAGTTATCAGGAAATATACCTGCAAATTTAGGGAAATGTGTGAACTTACTCTTGCTAGATCTATCATACAACAAACTCACTGGGCACATACCTCCACAAGTTGCAGGCCTTGCAAATTTAGCCTTCTATTTCAACTTGTCAAACAATTTATTACATGGCCATGTACCTTTAGCACTAGGAAAGTTCAATAAGCTTCAAGCTATAGATATTTCTGCAAATCAATTAACTGGTTACATTCCAAGTGCACTTGGAAGTTGCCAAGAAATAGAATATCTTAATCTTTCTTGCAACACACTTGAAGGTCCAATTCCACTATCCCTCAGTGAACTTCTCAGCCTTCAGGACCTAGATCTCTCGTCCAACAATTTGTCGGGTGGAATACCCATATCGCTAGAGAATCTCACAATGCTCCATCACTTGAATTTTTCTTTTAACAAGTTGTCAGGAGAAGTCCCTAAAGAGGGAGTTTTCAAAAAGATTGCCGCCACTGCATTTATGGGAAATCTTGGTCTATGTGGACCTTGGGTAAATCTACCACAATGCAATGCTCATAAACATGAAAGTGTTCTAAATCTAAAAAGAGTTATCACACTTGTTTTTGTTGTAGCATTTGTTGTATTGTGTTTGTTTCTTGCAATCTTGTGGAGACGAAAATGCAAGAGACATATTCAGAAAGAGAGTGGTCCAACATTAAATGTGGGTCATCGAAGAATCTCCTATGCAGAGCTCGTCATCGCAACAAATGAATTTAGTGATGCCAACTTGTTAGGAGTTGGTAGTTTTGGCAAAGTGTACAAAGGGCTTTTGAATGATGGCACAATGGTGGCTGTCAAGATTCTCAATCTACAAAATGAAGGGGCTCAAAAGAGTTTTGATAGAGAGTGCAAAGTTTTGGGTAAAGTTAGACACCGAAATTTGATTCGGGTCATAACCTGTTATTCAGATCTCCAAATCAAAGCTTTGATATTTCCATTAATGCCAAATGGAAGCCTAGAAAAGTGGTTATATCCCGATGATGGAGAACAAAGTAGTTTGAATCTGATTCAAAGGTTGAATATAGCAATAGACATCGCCCAAGGCATGGCGTATCTCCATCACCATTGTTTTGTGCAAGTGATTCATTGTGATTTGAAACCCAACAATGTGTTGTTGGGTGAAGATATGACTGCATATTTAATAGACTTTGGCATTGCTACTATATGTTTTGCAAGTAATGAAGATGGAGCTCTCACTTCCACAAATGCACTCAAAGGATCTATAGGGTACATTCCTCCAGGTACTATTTAAACTATATACCATCTTAAGCAATGTTATGATTTTCTTATGTTTGCTTAACATTTTGAATTAAAAAATTTAAGATGAGGATCTATGAATGCAGAATATGGAGTGGGAGGACAAGTTACAATAAAAGGCGATGTATATAGCTATGGGATAGTGTTATTGGAAATGCTCACTAGAAAGAAGCCCACACACGACATGTTTGTGGAAGGAATGAACTTGCAAAAATGGGTGGGTAGTAGTTTTCCAAACCGAGTACAAGAAGTAGTCGACACGGGTCTATTGAGGAGGACTAATAGATGCAGTGAAGAAGATAAGGATCTCAATTGTCTCAGTTCACTCATAAATGTGGGCTTACTTTGCACAAATGAATCTCCTCAAGGACGACCTACTATGATGGGCATTCTATGCATGTTGCAAAACATCAAAGACACTTTTTTGAGAACTACTGCCATTCCCGAATTCCAATCAATTTAACACATTTGTTGGGTATTACAAGTACTACTATGAACAACATTTGTGAAGGTCAAAGTTCTTCCACATCTTAGTCTATTGTAACAAAGTGGTAGTTATGTAACTAAACTATGATGTAATTTGAGTCTTATTTCCCTTTCCTTGTTTGTACATAAATATGTGGTTGATTGTATGCAAATGTGAACAATAAAGTTAGATCCATTGTCAATGGTGTTTTGGAAATGTGGAAATGTTTTTATTATTCTAAAATTTCTTATTCTATCTCAAAAAAAAGTTATGTTCAATATCCTTTGCATGTATAACTGAATGCATCACACTCACTTGTATTAAACACATTAAAAGTTATGCATAACTGAATGCATCACACTCACCTTGTATTAAATACATTAAAAGTTTTGTATTTCTTTTAAATGATTAAAACATAGAAATATTTTTTAGTTCTGGAAATTATCGAAGAAAATGTCATAATTTCTAGTTGATGAATATAATTATCGTTGATTTTTTTCTTTTTTTTTAAACAATATAACTAGTGTTGTTTACATCCATACCCATGAAACTAGAATGATTAGAACAAAATGATAAGCACATACATACATTCATACCCTATTGAAGAGGTTGTGTATCTTGCAACATATATTAGTAATAAAGTAAAAAGTTGAGTGTTATTATTAGATTATGAAACATGTGATACTTCTTTGCCCTGAAATATGTGGAGTTAAGCAGCAACAAACTAATTATACAAATTAAACATTTCTTCATTTTCCAACAATCTATTTTGATTCTAGAGATACTATGATTCAGAGCCATGTTAGTTTTGATTAGACAGAGTCCTAAATTCTCATACCCATGATTGGAAAGTCCTAAATTATTAGAGCCATGATGCATTCTTCAAAATTGTATTTGAAATTGGATGTGAACGAAATGGAAGTTCTATTTTTTTTTGTTAAATTGTCATTGAAATTTTCAGTGATTTTTAGGCATGCCGGGGATTGATGGTTTAAGGAATAGCTCAGTGAGCTTCCACATAAGAAGGGGAAAGTAAGTTTAAATATGAGAAGAATCCTACCAAGCTAAATGACGAGAAATTTAGTAGGAACATAAAATCATGGGGTAGAAGTCAATGTTGCAGTTATATCTACAGTTCGCCCAATTTTAAATGCATTGTCCCTGGCAAGATTCTCTTCCTTTTGCAAGATTCAGCCTTCCCTGTGCCTTCAAAATATCCAAGGTTGATAGCATTTTGGACTGATGTTGCCGAAAAGAGGCCAAATTTAATTTAATTTTTTTTCTTTTGAAGCAGACGCTAATTTTGAGGAAGGAGAATGCAACAATGGTGGTTGTGATTCTATTTTCTACATGCAAAGATAGTTGATGGACTACTTCGAGGAGCGAGCAAATGTACTAAAAAAATGGAGGTTGGAAGGAACAAGATATCAATGGCATGATTGGCACTGAAGATATATATTTGGACAGTAGATAAAATTTAGGAAACTTGCCATTGAAAGAAGATTTAATATTTAGGAAACTTGCTTAAAAAAGCAGAGATTTTCGAAATCGATTATCCCACTCAAAAGCCCACCAAGGAAATCTCGCTAGAACTTGCTCAGGTTTAGAAAAGTTGCTGAGCATTATTATTCCCTTCTTACTATGTTCATCCATCTGCCTGTGCATGTGTATAAATTTAATTTCAAGATTTCTTGAAACACATGGCCGAAGTTCATTGAAGAAATACAGAACATGCCTGTGATTTCTTCATTATAAAAAATCTCGGTGAAGCTCGTTGATTTGATTTAGAGATTGAAGAAAAAATAAGCACAAATGATCCCAGGTTCCAATGATTTCAATTATTCGTTTTTTTTGATATTTTGTATTTGACTAAATCAACTCTTATTCGAAGCCCCGTGATGAATCTTTGCAAATCATAGGTAAATGTTATTAGTAGTGTGAATAGTTTGTTGGTGAATAGTTTTTCTTTAATATGTCACCCTTGGGTATTTGGAGAATATAAAAAAATCATTATTTATATTCCACTTTATTTAAACTTCTAAAAGGAAACTCAATTTTCTGCTGTATCGGTGTTTACTTTATTTTACCGGAAAAGTAAGTGTTTAGCATCATTCTTGAAGACTCTTTTATTCCAAACTCCAAAGACGGAAAGATTTCTAGGAATACTTTTTGGTTAATTGTGCGAGGAAGGTATTTTCATGACTAAATTTACCGCAATGGCATATGCAACCCATGGTTTGTCACTAATTTTATGGAAATTTTAAACTACCAATGGTTTGACATTAATTTTATGGAAACTATAATCATTTCAATTTCGAGATTTGATATAGCGATTTTTAATTTATTGGAATTCTGGTATGTTATTTACCATTGTTGGTTAGTTGGTTGTATGGTGTGCAAGTTAATCGGTTGTATTGTGTGCAAGGAAGATTATAAATAGAGAAGAATAAAGAATGATTGAGAATTTTGTAAAGGGCAGAGGACATACATAGACCTCCTAGTCTTTTAAAATATAAATCTTTTTATATAATAATGAAAAGAAAGTGTAAGAAGAGACTTTTATAAAGAACCCATGTTGGTAAAAACAGTAAGTCATAAATTATAAAAATCATGCTAGGATATGACACCAAATGATATATGGAGAATATACAACTAACTTAATATCAAAGATCCAATGAGAATATGTACTTCATTAAGCAATCTTCAACTGTGACATTAGATATGGGTGTTATAATGGCCCCATTCTGAAAACATGTTGAAAACCTCCTACAATGGGCATGATTGCTCGACTCACACCGAAGATTCTTTATATCATTTTCCCTCTCTTCTTAGCTTCTAAACAATGATTTTAGATATATAACACCAATTTATAGACATGTTAACATTTTGTTAAACATTAAAATATTTTTTCATATTTACAACATGCAAGGAAGCAACATGCACTCTTTGTTACATCATCATTTGCAAGCATAACAATTGGACATTTGTACTTTTTGTCTCATATTATTTAGATTATCCTACACATTCTGATTATTCCTCCAATATTGAGTGATGTATTCTTAGCATTGGGACTTGATTATAATTTATGGATAATACACCTACATGAAATAATTATGATCAATCCATAATCATCACTCAATGTTGGAAAACAAGTTTTTGGATGTTAAGGATTGGATTATTTTCCATTCTAATTATAAACTAAATTTACCTATTAGCATAAATATTACAAGAAATAATTTCATTAAAATGTTATCCTCTCAAATTGTTTTTTTATCCAAATTATGTTTCTCTTTATCTTACTATTTTAATAAAATGAGAAGAAATATACGTATTTATATCTATATTTTTTTCATAAAATGTAAACATTTCTTATAAAAATATACACATTTCTTATAAAGCTATATTATTATTATTTATAAAATGAAAATTTTATACACAATTTTTGCAATTGCAATTGTTTTTAAACACATTTAAATATAACATTTAAACTTATAACTCTTTGCATAATTACCATTTCCTTAAAAGATACGATAATAGAGATATTGTATTTAACAAATATTTTTTTGAAGAAATATTAATACATTTTCTATGCCTTTGTTAATCAAAAGACAAATTATAAATTCGTACTAGATCTTTCAAGAAATATTACAAATTCTTGTTAAATTCTACAAACAATATAAATATTATTTGTGTATAAATATAGTTGGAGATTGATAGAAAATTATATTCTACTACTACCATATTATGTTGCCCCTCTTGGTTAATGATATGTGAAAATTCAAGAATTTATAAAATGTGAAAATAAATATGAATATTAATTTTACTACCTTTTAATATGATTGTTTTTTAAAATATTATTATTATTATTATTATTATTATTATTATTATTATTATTAAATATTGGATTTTTATTTAATTTATTATTTTTTTCAAGACAAAAAGAAATTGAATATGTTTCTATTAATAAGAGAGCCATGTTTACATGTACATATTGTTAAAATGTAGCATCAGATATATAGCCACATGGACAACTAATCAGCAGTCAACAACAACCAATACTAGCCAAAACTCTAATATTTGAAATCAGTTGCCTCCAATACCTACCAAAAAATAATCATATACTAATTCATCATATAAGGCCAACAACAATTAGGATGAAAATATAAACTCCCAGAAAAAGATGTGGTAGTAAACAAGGCATTGAGGCCCAAAAATAAAAACAAAAGAGATAGATTTGTCCATGAGCGTGAAGGGAAAAAATTGGTACTAATGTGACGTCCCTGCAAGTAAACAGAAAATTTGATGTGACCCAAATTCATTGAAAGTCCTTTCTTTGAAAACTTCTTAGCAACAACGTTGAATTCACTATGTAGATATGAAAAGGTGATTTTTTTTTCTAAGTAAAGCTATTCTATTAATAAGAAAAAAAATATGATTACAATGAGGCTCGGGCTTCAACAGTACTGAACATCCGTTATCAGAAAAAACCCGACTGCCCCATCGATGGGGAAACCAGTTCATTAAGGCAAAAAGAACCCACACATGGGTTATCAGTTTTAGACCAAAAAATATCAATCATGGCAGAAGATGGCCAGGAAAGTTCAAACAAAACAAAATAATTCAAAAAATAACCAAGCAACAGAATAAAAGACCTCGCTGGCAAAAGGGCGACACCTGGTTGCCAAGTGTCAATTCTATAAGTCATATGGGGCAGGCTCCTCCTCGACACGACATGCGTATTGGTACCAGTCATCCTCCTTCATTAACGCACCAGCCTGAAGTCGATGATCAGTTTGAAGGCCAGCGGAGCTTCTATCAGCAACATGCAGGTGGGACATGTCTCCCATTCGGCTTCCTAGAGTCTGCGTGTCTTCAACTCTACCTTCCACAGCATGTTGACTGCCACCCGTCTCCTTGCCAAGTAGGGTGGTAACACCCTCATCCAGCAGTTGCTTGCCAGGGTCACGGGTGCTTCTGACTCTGTGAACAGCCCACTGTTGCGCTTCATTGCTCTCCAGAGAAGCATCATGAGGTTCATTTTCCTCATAGAAAAAGTGATAGTGGCTGTGATTATGGGCCGATTTAGGGCGCTGCGGAAGCAAAATTGAGTTGAGTGAGGAGCAGGGTGAGGGGGGAGGGGAAAAGAGGTTGTGTGGACAATAGTGTCTCTTTGGCTAGCCCCCTGGAGCAGAGTGTGTCCTTGGCCACTTCGGCTATCAAGGTACCTGCCAGGGAAGGTGCCAGAAGGATTATGGATGTCAGGGGATGGGGAGGGGGAGGCAGAGTCTGTGTTGGGTGTTGCAGGAGGGCGGACGCCACCACCATGGCTACCTCCTCTTCTGCTAGCAATCGGTGATGGATGTGCGCCATGGCAGTGTTCGAAGCAGAGATATTAGTGGAGAAATTGGTTGAATGGATGGGCAGAGGCTGAGAGAGGGAGTTCTGGGCAAAAGTCAAATTGCAGAGCCTTGTTCGGGAGAAATGGTTCCCGTTACCAAGGTCTACACAGCTCAGCAACCAGCATTAGCTTCTAGTAACATTTCGAGAATAGGTTGCGCTGCCTGAGGTGGGAATATGCTATGGAGCAGGGGGGAGAGGCATGAAAATGTTATGTGGAGTCCATTGTTGTGCGAATAATGGATAGATCTTGGCCAGAGTACCCATTTAATGCAATCTGTAGGCCGCCATGAATGTGTTGCAGGCTGGCATGGGAGGGAACGCAGGCGGCCATGTGGCCCGTCCCCTCGCCACTGGTCCATCTAATCATCATAACTAACATGGTTGTCACCCACATCCAGGTGAAAAGGTGACTTGTTGGAAAAGTCCTCTGATCTTGTTTATTTGATGCATCCAATGGACGAAATGTGGAGGGGAAAAAGTAGTCCCATTGTTAATCCAATGTATGGTTATCTGAGGATCGCCAAAGATATGAAAAACATCGAGGTTTAGTCACTTCACACAATATAGTAAACTCCATAATGCAATAACTTCCACTCTGTTAGTTCCATGTTCTCCATTCCAACGAAAATGATACATGAGATCTGCGTTAGTAGCAATGCAGACTCCATAACCGCAACATTGATTATGGGATGCCCCATTGAAATGGTTGATAGGAAAAGATGTGAGTGAGGGTCAAGACTTTATAATATTGTTCATCATGTAACCAATGGTCCACCGGTATTCACAGTACAAAGCATAGATTTTGGAAGAAATATATTGAAACTCCATTTTCTGTTGTATCAATGTTTACTTTATTTTACCAGAAAAGTAAGTGTTTAGCATCATTTTTTAGGACTCTTTTATTCAAACTCCAAAGGCCGAAAGATTTAATTAATTTGACCGATCTTCCTTTATGAAATTTAGCCTTCTGAGAATACTTCTTGGTTAATTTTGTGCGAGGGAGGTATTTTCATGACTAAATTTACCCCAATGGCGTATGCAACCAATGGTTTGTCACTAATTTTATGGAAATTATAAACTATTTAAAGTTCGAGATTTGATATAGTGATTTCTAATTTATTGGAATTTTTGTGTGTTATTTATCATTGCTGGTTAGTTGGTTGTATGGTGTGCAAGCTAGTTGGTTGTATTTTGTGCAAGGAAGATTGTAAATAGAGAAGAATAAAGAATGATTGAGAATTTTGTAAAGGGAAGAGGACATACATAGACCTCCTAGTTTTTTAAAATATAAATCTCTTTATATAATAATGAAAAAAAAGTGCAAGAAGAAACTTTTATAGAGAATCCATGTTGGTAAAGAGAGTAGGTCATAAATTGTTTATTTACAAATCAACAAGCTATAACAATCATGCTAGGATATGACACCAAATGATATATGGAGAATATACAACTAACCTAATATCAAAGATCCAATGAGAATATGTACTTCATTAAGTAATCTTCAACTGTGACATTAGATATGGGTGTTATAATGGCCCCATTCTGAAAACATGTTGAAAACCTCCTACAATGGGCATGAAGGCTCGACTCACACCGAAGATTCTTTGTATCATTTTCCCTCTCTTCTTAGCTTCTAAACAATGATTTTAGATATATAACACCAATTTATAGACATGTTAACATTTTGTTAAACATTAAAAGATTTTTTCATATTTACAACATGCAAGGAAGCAACATGTACTCTTTGTTACATCATCATTTGCAAGCATAACAATTGGACATTTGTACTTTTTGTCTCATATTATTTAGATTTTCCTACACATTCTGATAATTCCTCCAATATTGAGTGATGTATTCTTAGCATTGGGACTTGATTATAATTTATGGATAATACACCTACATTAAATAATTATGATCAATCCATAATCATCACTCAATGTTGGAAAACAAGTTTTTGGATGTTAAGGATTGGATTATTTTCCATTCTAATTATAAACTAAATTTATCTATTAGCATAAATATTATAAGAACTAATTTCATTAAAATGTTATGCTCTGAAATTGTTTTTTTATCCAAATTATTTTTCTCTTTATCTTACTATTTTAATAAAATGAGAAGAAATATAAGTATTTATATCTATGCTTTTTTCATAAAATGTAAACATTTCTTATAAAAATATACACATTTCTTATAAAGCTATATTATTGTTATTTATAAAATGAAAATTTTATACACAATTTTTGCAATTGTTTTTAAACACATTTAAATATAACATTTAAACTTATAACTCTTTGCATAATTATCATTTCCTTAAAAGATACGATAATAGAGACATTGTATTTAACAAATGTGTTTTTGAAGAAATATTAATACATTTTCTATGCCTTTGTTAATCAAAAGACAAGTTATAAATTCTTACTACATCTTTCAAGAAATATTACAAATTCTTGTTAAATTCTACAAACAGTAGAAATATTATTTATGTATAAATATAGTTCGAGATTGATAGAAAATTATATTCTACTACTACCATATTATGTTGCCCCTCTTGGTTAATGATATGTGAAAATTCAAGAATTTATAAAATGTGAAAATATATATGAATATTAATTTTACTACCTTTTAATATGATTGTTTTTTAAAATGTTATTATTATTAAATATTGGATTTTTATTTAATTTATTCTTTTTTTCGAGACAAAAAAAAATAAAAAAAATTAACATGTTTCTATTAATAAGAGAACCATGTTTACAATATTTCTCAAGAACCATCTTAAACGATGGAATAAAGAAACCTTCGGCAACATCTTCGAGGAGAAGAAAAAGCTCTTTCAGGACCTGGATAACCTCCACCAGCAGATCATCACAGAGGGACACACGGAAGAAACGCTGGAGAAGGAACGCCACATTCACAACTTACTAGAGGAAAGAGGGAAGCAGGAAGAAATCTATTGGAAGCAGAAGTCAAGGGTCCGTTGGTTAAAGGAAGGGGAGCGTAACACTAAATTCTTTCATAGAACAACAGTACAACGGAGAATGACCAATAACATCCCCTTCATTCAAAATCAAGCAGGAGACAAGATAGAAACGCACGAAGGGATTGAAGCCGAGCTCCTCAATCACTTCCAAGAAGTGCATCAAGAGCAGGGTGAAGAAAGGCAACAAGCCATAAACAAAATTACCAGCAATATTCCAAAACTCATCACTGAGAAACAAAATGAGCACTTAATGAGACCTATCAGCATAGAGGAGGTGGATGATGCCATGAAACAACTCAAAGAGGGCAAAGCTCCCGGTCCCGATGGCTTCACAACGACATTCTTTCATGCCTTCTGGGATATGCTAAAAGAGGAAGTCTGGCAGATAGTTGAAGAATCCAGAGCTACACGATGGCTTCTTCCCTCTCTCAATGCTACCTTCATAGCCCTCATTCCCAAGGAGGCAGAATCCATTACTCCAGACAAATTCCGCCCCATTGCACTATGCAATGTCATCTACAAAGTAATTTCAAAGGTCATAGCTAATCGGCTCAAACCGCTTTTGCCTGCACTAATTTCTAAGGAGCAATCAGGTTACGTAGAGGGACGACACATAATGGACGGCATCCTGCTCTCTCACGAAATCATCCACTCTCTCAAAAACTCCAAGCAAGCAGGTATGCTTCTCAAGCTAGATCTTTCAAAAGCCTTTGATAAACTTAACTGGCAATATATTCATCATATGTTAAAAGCCTTTGGTTTTTGTCCTTCGTGGATTCGATGGATTCTGAATATGATTAACTCCACCCATTTCTCCATTTTGATCAACGGCTTTCCTTCCCGCTCGTTCAATCCCTCCAGAGGTATCCGGCAAGGAGATCCCCTTTCTCCCTTCCTTTTTGTCCTGATGGCCGAAGGGCTTGGAAGGCACATCAAGCAAGCTCTTAGCCTGAGGAAAATTAAAGGTATCTCTGTGCACAACTCCCCCGCCCTCTCCCATCAGCAATTCGTTGACGACACAATGCTGTTTGGCTATCCCTCAGCTCAAGAAGCCCGTAGACTCAAAGGTCTCCTCCAGGACTTCTCTCTGGCGTCTGGCATGTCCATCAATTGCTCCAAATCGCAAATTTTCTTTTTCCACACCCCCCCGGCTGTCAAGTCTGCTGTCTCCCGCATTTTAGGCTTCTCCTCTGCCTCTCTACCCTCCAAGTACTTAGGAGCCCCCCTCACTGCTTCGGCTATCAAGCACTCTGCTTGGCGCTCCCTTCTGGAAAAAATTGAAAGTCGACTCAATCTCTGGACTCACAGGTCGCTTAATCTAGCCAGTCGAATGGTGCTCATCAAATCGATTTTGCAAGCTATGCCCCTTTACTTGTTTTCTTCCTTGGCTGCACCCAAATGGGTCTTGAAAAGTCTAAGGAACTTGCAGAGAAACTTCTTATGGAGCAGCTCAGCCACCAATCAAAAATGGGCCTTAGTCAGATGGACAAAAGTCTGCATGCCCAAGGACAAAGGAGGAATTGGGCTAAGAGACCCTGAACACAGCAATGCCATCATGAATGCCAAGATCTGGTGGCAGTGGCTCATCAACCCGGAAAAGCCTTGGGGAACGATATGGACAGCGAAGTATGCAGACAACAGACCCCAAGAGGAACTCATAAGATTCACCCCAACTGAAAAAGGCTCTTTGATATGGAATGCTGCAAAGCAACACCATCATATTATACAACAGCATAGCTTTTGGGAGATCAGAAATGGTTGCAGTGCAAGGTTTTGGACGGACGCCTGGAATCAAATGCCAAAACTCACGAACATTCTCCACCCCACAATGACACCAACGAGGCAGGATCAACAACAGGAAAAGGTCCAATCTTACTGGCAACCAGAGCTCGACGAAGGATTCAGAATATGGAAAACCAGCAGCCAAATCCTTAACAGGGAGGAGGATAGGATGTATCAGGAACTGGATGAGGAATTAAGGAAAAGAAGAATAAGAACGAACAATGGAGAGGACATTCTCCGTTGGGGATACCTGCCCAAAGGAACTTACACCACTGCTGAAGCCTACAAAACGCTCTGTAACTTTGCAGATAACCCCGACCCTCTATGGAAAAAAATTTGGGAACTTGGACCATGGCCAAAAATCTCTTACTTCCTCTGGCTGATAGGGCACAAAAAGATTCTTACCTGGGAAAATCTCAGAAAGAGGAACTTCCATGGCCCCTCGATCTGCCACAATTGTCTAAAGGATGAGGAAACCCTCCAGCATCTACTGAATACCTGCCCTTTTGCCAAGCTTCTATGGAACAGGGTCAGCTTCAGATGTCAACGACAAAGCATAATGGAGGACGATATTATTATCTCCCTAAGGCTATGGCCCAAGCAACCTTACAAAAGCTCCCTTCTAAATCACCTATGGCGTATTATCCCTGGGATAGTTCTTTGGAATATTTGGAAGGAACGAAATCAACGTATCTTCAAGAACAAAAGATCGATGCCAGAGGTAATATGGGGCAAAATCCAAGGCAACATTCAAGAAACTCTGGCGCTCCAAAGCTGGACCAAAGAAGACAGACCAACTGAGGACAGTGAGAAGAACATTCTAAGAAACTGGCAGCTGCAATTACCCCAAGAACCCCAAAAAAGCAACCTCCACAATAGCAGCAGCAATAGAAAAGAATGTCGCTGGATCGCTCCGCCTGAAAATTCATACAAGCTGAACTTTGATGGAGCCTCCAAAGGCAACCCAGGGGCTGCGGGGTTTGGAGGCATTATCAGAAACCATGAGGGCTCCCCTATTCAGATCTACCTAGGAAGCATTGGATGGGACACCAACAACTCAGCTGAGTTGGAGGGGCTATGGCAGGGACTTCAAATTGCCTGGAACCTTAATCTCCAACCCTTAATTGTTGAAGGGGACTCTCAAATACTCATAAACATGGTAACCCGTATACATAATGGCTCACAAGCGAGGAAAATTGCACCCAGCTGGAGACTTGAGGCTAGATTAAATGAAATCGCGCACAGAATTGATCATGCAAGGGCTATTTCCTTCAATCACACCCGACGAGAAGGAAACAAGGTTGCAGATCTCCTGGCCAACATAGGGGTTGAAACCAGCACCCCTCTACTCTCAGGCAACACTAACATCATTTCCAACAGGCAGCAGCTCCAGGAGTATGAAAGCTTAATTCAAGAGGAGGCTACTGCCCCGGATGCGGGTGCCACCATGCAAGCCTTGGTAAGGCCACTTGCCACGGCCGACAGGACACGCGACGGACGGAGGGCATTAAGGCTCCTCGCCGCCACCTCCCATCGACCAGCAACGCAGCATTCGAGCCTTAATGAGGGCGCAGGTACCACAGCGGAGGAGGATGGCCGCATTCAATGCGGGGACATTCCGGAAGAATGACGAGGTTGTTAAATTTGTCGACCTGGATGCAGATGAAGCCCATTGCCATGGTGTTCCTGCTCTGCAACCTGAAATTTCTGGAGTTATTGTGGAATTGGGGGAGGCTGGCCGACTGCTGGTCCTCCCTGGTTCATGCCTACAGTCGTTTGTTTGTCATAGTGAGCCGAATTGGGTGGAAGCTTTGTCTGAGGAAGCGGAATTGGGGAAAATGGTTCGTGAACGAATGCCATGTCGCCGGGGTAGAGGCTCAGGAAGAGCTCGAGCTGCTCGAGGGCCTGCAGCTGACCTACACCACCATTGCTGCTGTGTTTATTGTCATCGACGAGCTGGAGCACCTCAGGTGCAGCCGAGTCAATATGTGGAAGCGGGAGGGTCCAGCAATGGAGAACAATCTCTACCTGCATTCGGCTCTGTTATCTTCTCACTGCGCAATCCCAGAGAGAATTTGGGCATCAATGCTCATATTTCAGTGTTGTTCACCAGAATTCCGGACGAAAACGAAGCCGGCTTGCCTCGGCCACCTGCAATGGAGCATCCCTCGGACATTGAACAGAGAGTTCACCCGGAGCGAGAGGGAAACCTGCCTCTGGCTATGGAGGAAGAATGCAGGCTCGTGGATAAAGGTAAAAGGCCTCTGGGGGAGGCCTCAAGCTCACGGGAGGCGGAATTGCGGGAGAAAGAACCTGAGCTGCCGGCCTTCATGGACGGCCTACCAGAAGGACATGGCTGGGCGTGGATTCGGGAAGAGAAACCAGGGGAGGAGGAGCCAGAGGATGATGAGCAAGAGGGCTAAGCCCAGATGGCTCTCCTGCATGCATGCTGGACGTGTGTGGGATCGTGGTCGGTTCTCTCTCCTGTGGGATCGTGGTCGGTTCTCTCTCCTGTGGAAACGTGGTCGGTTCTCTCTCCTAGTTGTCCTAGTTTGTTTTTTTCTGTTATATGTGGAGTCTCGGTCATATGTATCTTCTGCTGTTTCTGGGTCTCGGTCATATGTATCTGCTGCTGGTTTTTGGGTCTTGGTCACATGTATCTGCTGCTGTTTTTGGTTTGGGCCATCTCCACAAGCCCTGGCTCTATGTGACAATCTCTGCCCCTGCGTGGGCTTCACAGAGATTCCTTTTGTCTTTTTGCTAGCGGTTTTAGGGAGTAATCTAGGCACCTTCAGGTGTGCCTCTCAGGAATGTAATGGGTTGGGAAACTATGCTTACAGCTGCCATGGAGTCACATGAGCAGCAAGTCTTATCATATGTAATTTTCAGCTGTAAATATTAATACAAAGTAGTTAATCTTGCTTAGAAAAAAAAAGAGAACCATGTTTACATGTAACATATTGTTAAAATGTAGCATCAGATATATAGCCACATGGACAACTAATCAACCGTCAACAACAACCAATACTAGCCAAAACTCCAATATTTGAAATCAGTTGCCTCCAATACCTAGCAAAAAATAATCATATACTAATTCATTAGAAAAAGATGTGGCAGTAAACAAGGCATTGAGGCCCAAAAATAAAAACAAAAGAGATAGATTTGTCCATGAGCTCGAAGGGAAAAAATTGGTACTAATGTGACGTCCTTGCAAGTAAACAGAAAATTTGATGCAACCTAGATTCATTGAAAGTCATTTCTTTGAAAACTTCTTAGCAACAACGTTGAATTCCCTATGTAGATGTGAAAAGGTGACTTGTTGGAAAAGTCCTCTGATCTTGTTTATTTGATGCATCAAATGGATGAAATGTGGAGGGGAAAAAGTAGTCCCATTGTTAATCCAATGTATGGTTATCTGATAATCGCCAAAGATATGAAAAAAATTGAGGTTCAGTCAGTTCACACAATACAGTAAACCTGATAATGCAATAACTTCCACTCTGTTAGTGCCATGTTCTCCATTCCAACAAAATGATACATGAGATCTGCGGTAGTAGCAATGTAGACTCTGTTGGGACTCCGAAATGTCATATTTTCATCCACCTTTTTCTTCACTATTCCTTACATTTCATCATCCCATTAACCTTTTATCATATCATTTTCATACATACATTTGGATTTCACCTTCTTATTTTCCATTTTATTCATTTTTGTATTACAAGTGAATTTATGATTAAATATTAGAAAATATACATATTTTTATATATATCTCAAGAATATGTGAGTTTTATGATGTGTAGGAAATATGTGAAGAATTAATATCTCCTCCACCATATTAAGGAGATAATTATGCAAGCCTATTCCTAAGGAGAAAATCATGGAGGATTTGGTTGGCATATCTTATCCAAGATATGTGAGAGATTTGTGGAGGATTCAAAGGGATCATATTTTGTAATAATGGGAAAGTAGTTAAAAATGTTTGAGATATTTGTGGGATCATATCTTGTAATAATGGGAAATTAGTTGAGAGTGCTTGAGAGAATATTGGATTTGTAATTATGAGAAGGTTATCTTCCTCATGTGTATAAGAGAGTGCTCTCTCTTCATTTTGAAGAAGGGAATAATGAATAATGAATAATAGGAATTCTTAGTTTTTCATCTTTTATTGTTATGCTTTCATGATTTGTAATTTGATTCTTGTAATATAATTTGAGATAGTTTTATTGTTGTGAGCTCACATATGTTGTTTGTCATTCAATTCTTCACATGTTGTATTGATTTTCCTTTATGCAATTTCCTGCTTTCATAGTTAATGTTTCAATGCCTTCTTAGATTAATTTGATTTCAATAATTTAGATTAAACTAGTTCCACTTCAGTCTTGCATATATAGTGCATGTGTCTCGTAAGTCTATGGACCTCGGATTGACAAATTAAATAGTTGGGCAAATACTACAACAGAATTAAATGAATATAGTTTCACCCAACAGACTCCACAATTGCAGCATTGATTCTGGGATGCCCCATTGAAATGGCTTGTCGGCTGGATAAATCGTTCTTGCAGACAAGACTGATCTCCCTAGTATCAACAGATATCTAGCGACAAGCAGAACAAGCAAATCTACCTTTCTCTAAATATTTGCGATTTATAAATAAAAACCAAGAGGTGTTTTAGACCCTACCTTAAGTCCAACGCTAGTTTGTGGCAACCACGTTTCGACTATCCGAATGAGTTTCCTTTTGAGAACCTGCAAACACAAACAGGAACACATCAAATAACACTTGCATAGCCAATATAATAAACCATATTCATCATGGTGATCAAGGAATCCATGAAATAAACCATAGAAGACAACTTATTGAGAAAAATAAACTTGATTGTATTAACTTTGAAAAATAAGAAGAACTTTACAACCTTGGTGCCTTGATGTTATACAATCTCCTCCCAGGGTCCAAGCAAGAATCTCCTCTACTTTGACAAGCTTCACACTCTTCCCAATAAGATCAAAAGGTATGTAATATCTCCTCTCAAGCTCAATTAGGAAGTCTAAATTCCAACAGCATTTACCCTAAAAAGTATTCAGCTTTCAACCTTCCTAGTAACCAGCCCAATGCCTCATTTATAGTACAGAGGAAGGAAGTTACAGGTCCACTTTCAAAGGGATAGAGTCCTTCTTCAAAGGGATAAGCTCCTCACATCAAGGGGTTGGCTCTTTTAGTTATGGGATGCATGAACCACCTAGGAGCGAACTTGCCACCTCAAGATTCCTTCTAGAAGCGTCCAGAATTAACCCAAAGTGAGTTTTTAAGAATAAACTTGCGCCTTTTTTGACTTTTACAGGGGTCTGCACCCATTACACAGAAATAGAGCAGGCAGGTTTGCAGGGGACATGACCAGGGGATGCGGGACTGCAGGTAATGCTAAGAGAAAGTGCGGAACTAGAGTTTTAGAGATTTCTAAGGACTTTCTCTCATTTTTCAAGGCTTGACATGAAGAGCTAAGGTTTAAGACTTGCATAGGAGGAAAGTATGAGTGGTGATAGACTCACACTTACTGCAGCATGTCATAGTGACAATATTTTGTGTAACAGATTGCCCCCTAAAGTGCGAAGTCTATAATAGATGGGGATTTTATTTGTCATCTACGAAGAGTGAAATACTTTATCATTTCAAGGATCACCTTGTGGAGAGCCTGGTTGGAACTTGTAAAAACACTCAATACAAAATATATATATATATGTGATCATATCATCGTTGAGGTAGGCATTCCCATACTCAGATCAAAACTGACTATAAGGCTAACTAAACTGCTATGATATAGGAATGATCTTGTAATACATCACAAGTATAGACATATGTAGACACAGTATGGGCACAACCATCTGTTTATGGATAATCCACTGTATAATGAATAACAAAATTCCTTGCAGCCTGGATGGTGGAAACTAGATCTAGGGTCTTGATTTCTACTTCTCGAAATAGTACGATTCTATCCATGTGAATGAATGTGTCGAAGTTGAACATGGTAGAAACCACTTGATTACCAGTCAATGATGTAAACTGTTAACAAGTGTGAGAGAAACCATTAGTAATGTCAATGGCTCTCAAAGTACTCAGTACAACCCATGGAATGTGAATAGATGAGTTGATGTCGAACATATCACAGAATCCTTTGATCGAAGGTCAATGATGTAACCTATCGTCGAAGGCGAGAAACCCGCCATTGAGGCATGCAGATTCCAAGGTACTAACGATTTCTAGATCAGCTTTCGAGATAATGAGCTGAAGTCGATAGAAAGCGATCCGTCGTAGACAAGCCCACAACACGAAATCATAGATCAAGTTTGAAGAAATATATTTGCAAGGACTAACTCAGGGATGGTCAAGATGGATGACAGATATTTTGCAGATGAATGGTTTATTTGCATTGACCTCTTGAACACATAACGACACTACAGATGGTTTGGTGACAATTGACCCAAAGCTAATACCCAGAAACCGGCTGAAGACTTTCAATATGGTTTGATTAACTGTTAGGCAAAGGATTTCCCAACCCAGATGAACAAATAGTGTCGTGTTCAAGAGTGGTTGAATGCTTTTCTAGGACACAAAGTATAACAAAGAGGTTCATTTTTCTCTCTTTTCCCCCACCATTTCTGGCAAGTACCTCTTTATTTTTGACAAGCTTGAGGAGGATAACATTTGCTTGGTTATAAGCTCATCCTTCAGATGAGTCCAACTTAGTTTAAAATTTGAACCCTAAGAAGGAGTGGTCCGTTCCTATTTGTAATTGAACAGGTCCTTTACTGTTAAATTTTAACGAGTCCAGTATAGGAGAAACTCGTTGTTCTTCAATTTTAGGGAGTCGGAAGAAAAACTTAAGAAAACTCCATGGTTGTCCTTTTTCATAAATTTGTGTCTCCCAAGCCCAAAAAAGTATAAAACAATAATTGATATAACCACTTGACCATTATGATCAAGGAGTACTTTTCATAATTAGTGTCTCTGGTCCGAAAAAGTAAAAAAGCGATCAATGACACGTCGTTTTATAACCAATATCAAATTTGAAATGACAAAAATGCGGCAATCTTTTCATGTTTATGCGGTCAGAAAAGAGCTGTAAGTGGACCGTCCTTTTAACTCCGTTTTAACGAGCTTAAAAAGAAAAACTCGGCAATCTTTTCATATTTTACGAGTCAGAAAAGAGCTTAAAGAGGACTCTAATGTTTTTGTTGAAAATGATCAATTTTGCCTAAAAAAATCCGATATTCTGCACAAAAACTCAAACATTACTCATACCTATTAAAAATAAATAAAACTGCATCAAAAAGGTTACCTTTTTAAAGTGAAAAATAAACAAATTAAAAATTCATTTATTAAAAAAAACTTATAAAAAGGGCTTTTATAAATTCATTTTTACCGTTTGACTTCAGAGTGAGAAAAGAGAGCTTTTGGGTAAGAAACTTCCTGTGAAGATTGTGGAAAATCCGTCCGTTGGAATCGAGAACTGTCACCTCTAAGTAATCCACATAACTTTAATATTGCATTTCAACAGTTTGAATTTCATTTCTAGGTTTCTATTTTGATTTTTAGGAAAAATTTAGTTTAAAAGACCGCTCGCGGGGGTCCGCAGGTGTAGCATGCGAAACCTGCGGACCCCGACTTTTTCCTACAAAGGAAAGAGCCAGGGGCCCGCACCTGCTATTTAGGCAGAGTGCAGACCTACGCACTGTCTCTAACTAGAGAGTGCGGTCCCCGCGACATAGGTTTTAAAACTTCAAAATTTTCAATTTCCACCCAAAAACTTTTGAATTAAGATGTTCTAATCCACCTTTTCTTTCACTGTAGGATATACACAATGCTCAGTTGGTTGGAACAGGAGCACGAAGACGTGGACCTTGCCGCAATTAATCACCAAACTTCAATAGATGCATTGAACTCATGCGGGCTATTTAAATTCTGGGCTATACCTGGCATGAGGGCCCAAGTAGACTTTTTGCAGTGGCTGGTGGACAGATGGAATATACAAGACCAGTGTTTCATTATTGGTGGCCACCAGCTTGAAATGGAGCCAGAGGATATTTACTTCTTGACTAGTTTGCCCAAGAGAGGTGAACAATTGACTCTATTCGGGACTAGGCTAGGTGGCCAGTCTGTCGATAGTCTCCGGCTAGAGTTTTGTAACGACCAAACTAAGGACAAAGGGATTGATATCAAAACCATCTCCCATCCTGAACTCAAAGTGATTGCATTTACTGTCACCAGACTCTGTGGAAGCGCAGCACTGCATGTAGCCACTGGATCCCAAATGCATATGGCAGTAGACTGTTATCGAGGCACCATCTTCAACTGGTGCGAGGTTGTGTTGGCTAATGTAAAAGGCCAACTGACTAGAGCAAAGAACGGACAACTAAAAAGCTTTGGATATGGTTTCTTAGTTGTGAGCTTTGGTTTAGAGAGGGTCTCGATGTTGGTCCCATAGCATCTTTCTGTTGGAGCTAGACTTCCCTGAGAGCCCAAGCTGATGCGTTAGGTTGCGGTTATGGTACATCATCCTGAGGAGGGTTCAGAGGTTGTTTGATTTCCTCCTGAGTATTTTCATTGGTTGAGAACCAAGTTTTCGTGATTCAGGATTTTCCTTATGCTGGGATGGATTATCGTGGTGACCTAGACATGGCTCTTCCTCCAAGAGAGTAATGGGATGACTTAGGTAAAATAATTTTCAACATTTTATAAGTTTAATTTTTTTTTTTTGTTTTTAAATCATCCAAAACTGATAGTAAAAAGTTTCAAATGCAGATGTGGGTCCACGACGACCAGCCACTCTCCGGCCCTATGAGAGGAGACACCCAACTGCAGCAGTACAAACCCCACGGGACAAATCTACAGAGACCTTGGCCGAATTGTAAAACCATCCAGAGCATTTGATAGTAGACATTCCAGAGACTAGCATAGATGACATTCCTCTTAGGTTGCAGTGCTATGTGATTGGGGTCCCAGGACCTTTCAGGAGGTTCCTTTGTAGGGTGGCCCGAGCAGTGGTTTCTTATTGTGATCATCACCAGTGATGGGATGATCGCTTTTGTAGACCTGATATGACATTTTTGCCGATCATAAGGTGGCTTTCAACCTATGATCGAAGACGATGTATATTTGACACACTTCTATGCTATGCTATATCACTATTACTGGCTATCTTGTAAAACATATTATGGAATGTTTTTAAATTTACTATTTGATTATTGCAAATGTCTACTTAACATTCGAGAAGAAATTGCATCTGGTAATGTATTTAAATATCTTGGAATGTGTTGATATTCAATATAGTCAAATTCACGTTCCAAGAGACGAACTCTCAAAAATAATCTTAATAACAATGGATTTCTAATGGCAGAAGCTCTATTAAGCTGCAATACAACGAGTTCAGAATCTAACCTCACAATCAAACTCCAAATCCCAAATGAAATGGATTCAGATAATAACTCAATCACTGCACTATACTTTGCAATGTTTTTTGTTGTTTGACCGAGGCTTACCCCATGCACATATACTAACTCATCAGAGGGTGAATAGATAACCCAAGCTACGGAAGAAATGTTCCGTGTATTACGACAAGCACCATCAGCGAAATCAATGTATGTTTGAAGAGACGTCAACATCTGTAATATCAAGAGTAAAATCAAGATAAGCATGAATAATGACAAAAACATTTTCTAAACTAAGCACACTTTTCTAATCTAAAACACACCAGCTAGAAAGAAAACTAATCTAACTAAAATCTCCACACCCAGATTTAAGCATAATATCTCTTCAGATAAAGACCATTTCTGGGTTTACCTAAAGAGACACCGTCAAAATCTACCAACTCATAGGCCCCTTTTGCCAGCTTTCGCTTAACAACATAAGGAACATGCCACATGGGTACGAATTTTCCAGCCCCTAGCTTATCGTTTGCTTGATCGTAAAGTAAGACTAGATCTCCTTCTGAAAAATTACGGGGCATAACATTTCGATCGTACTGAGCTTTAATTCATTTGGCATGAGTTTCGATTGCTAGTGCAGCATCACGTCGATTCTTATCTAACTGAGCCAAGTACAACAAACGTTTCTCCTCTTCAGAAGTGGCTGAGAGTAACTCTATGGCTATTTGCAATGACGGGATTTCGCATTCAATGGGTAACACAACTTCCAAACCATAAACCAGTTGGAAAGGAGGGAAACTAGTTGATTTTTTTGCTGAGGTTCGATACGCCCAAAGCGCTGAAAATAACATGTTATGCCAATTCGACCTATGAATTCCAATGATTCGTCGGATCATAATGACTAGAACTTTGTTGATGGCTTCAACCAGACCATTAGCCTATGGGTAATATGGAGTAGAACTATCGTGACCCAGGCCAAGTTGATCTATTAGTTCAGTCATCATGATGTTTCGAAAATGATGCCCATGATCAGTGATAATCGCTTGTGGAACACCGAATCTAGCAATTATATGATTGAAAATGAAAATTGTAGTAGTTTTGCTGTCTGCCAAAAATGTAGGCATCACTTCAGCCCACTTGGTAAAATAATCTACGGCAAGGATGATATACGCATGCCCCCCGGCTAAGTGAGGGTTACATGTAATAAAGACGATACCCCACTTTGCAAAAGGACCAATGGCAATTATACGGTGGAGAGGAGTAGGTGGAGCATGCATATTTCGATAAAAAATTTGACAATTGATGCATTTTCGGACCGCGTAAATACAATATTTAAACAAAGACGGCAAGAAATAGCCAGCGCGCAATATCTTTTGGGCTATGGAATACCTAGACATATGACCGCCACACGCTCCAGAGTGAGAGTCATTTAGAACCTTTTCAGCTTCCTCATGAGTTAAACAACATAAGAAAACAGAGTCCGCCCCATGACGATAGAGTGTATCTCCAATGATTTTATATTGTTGGGATTGGAATCGTATTTTCCGTCGCTGAGATCATGAAATTTCAGGCCGAAAAGATTGGGTTTGGAGATAAGCAATGATATCTCCATACCATGGATCAAGAGTGCTGATAAGAAACAAGGATTTGTCCGCAATGGGCTCTTCCACCACAGTTTCAGTATCGGCATGCGGGAAGTCACACATCAATTCCGCAAAAACTAAAGATTTCTTTGACTTGGATTTTTCAAATTCCAAATCAAATTCCTGCAGGATAACAATCCATTTTGAATACTTACCCCTAGCAATTGTTTGGTCAAAGTATAGATCATAGGGTTACAATCAGAAATTACGGTAGTTTTGCGTAGTAAGATGTACTGACGAAATCTTTGGATAGCTTGAACAGCTGCCAAGGCAAATTTCTCCACATGTGAATATTTTAACTCAGTTGGATTCAAAGTTTGACTAAGATAGTAAATCACATGTTCACTACCGAATTCATCTTCCTGAACTAACACCATCCCGATGGTGGAATGAGAGGCGGCGAGATACAAGAAGTAATCCTGGTTGTAGTTGGGAGGATGCAATAACGGTGCATGGGTCAACGCGTGTTTAAGTGCATCAAAAGATTTGTCAGCTATCTCATCCCAAAAGAATGGAGTATTCTGTTTCAACAACCTAGTAAAACCCTTTGTTATCTCGGCGTAGTTAGGAATGAAACGACGTAAAAAGTTTGCTTTCCCTTGCAAAATTTGGATTTGGCGAAGAGAGGAAGGAGGAGGCAATTTGACAATAGCTTCAACCTTCAAGGGATCAACACGAATGCTGGCTTTCGAAACAACAAATCCTAGTAAACGACCCGTTTCTATACAGAAAACACATTTGTGTGGATTCAACCTAATTCGATAATGCCTACATCTCATAAAGATTGCTCATAAATGAGTGAGATGATCGGCTCTACGTAATGAATGGGCAGGTAAATCATCGAGATAAGGTTGCACAATGTGCTTGATGTCATGAAACGCGTAAGACATAGCTCTTTGAAAAGTTTCTCTGGTGTTCTTTAACCCAAAAGGTAAGTTGAAATAAACAAATGTCCCCCATGGACAAATGAAAGCCGTTTTTGGTTGATCAGCAGGTAGAATGTTGATTTGATTGTAACTGGAAAAACCATCCATAAAGGAGAAAATTTCACTGCCGGCACAATCATCAATGATTTGATCAATATAGGGAGTTGGGTAATTGTCTTTGGGACAGGCTCGATTAATATCCCTATAATCGATACATATTCTTATCGTTCCTTTCTTTTTGTTAACAGGAACAATATTCGATACCCAATTCGTTAAGGGAATTGGATAAATGAAACCTGCTTTAAGTAATTTCTCAACTTCTTCTTTAATAGCAGTAGCTTTTCGCGGGTGGATCTGACGCAAACGTTGCTAGACGGGTTTAGCATCCGGGTAAGTTTTGATTTCATGAAAAACAATTGTTGGATCAATTTCTGACATTTTTTCATATGACCAGGAAAACACATCGTGGAATTCTTGAAATAGGGCCTTATAAGTTTGGAGTTCATTTTCCATACAGGAGGCACCTATATGAATGTTTTCAACAATTCCAGGCTTAACTGAAATGTCAATAGGAACTATTCGAGAAATATTTCCAAAATTTAATTTAGAATCAAGATGTTGCAATGGATTATGCGGTTCTTTAACATAATCAGTAGTAAAAATAGATGAAAAATCATTTTCAAAATGATCAATCTCAGGTAAAAACGAAGATCGATGATGAAGATCTTCCCACAGTAAATCATCAACAGACAAAATTTCATGAATCTGCTCATCGGTATGAACAAGCTCGGAAAAAATTGTTGAATCTGAGTTTGATGTTGAAAGTGATTCTCCATGGACCATTTTCATCAGGTCTATTTCGGTTGAAGAAGGGTCGGAAAACGATTGTACAACCTGATACACAATTTCATAGGGACTCAAAGGCATCGCATCACCAAATGAATCCACCTCCGATTCGTAAGGTACAATCCAAGGATCATCATAAACAATAGTGTCTGATGAAATCATGTGAATGGTTGCAGTAGAAGGCGATATGTTAGGAGGAGGAAAGGAAAACGTTCCTAGTAAACTAGAATCTTTAATCAATCCTACCCCAACATCCTTGTAAGGGATAATTGTTTTACCGACATGTTGTATACTTTCAGAAGAGGCTGGGTCGAATGAAAAGTATGTCAGCTGGTCTATAGTTATGATCTTTCAATTATGAGGGAACTTTATAAGCCAAAAGACCGATGAAACAACAACAGTCATAGCGTAAGACCAACTACGACCCAAGAGAAGGTTATAATCTAGAGGGGCATCAACCACTTCCACATCTAGATTAACAGTTTTACCTTCAACCCCTATAGGTAAATCCTGTAGAATGCCAAAAGGATGGAACCCACGGCCATCGAAAGCCTTTAGAATCGTCGGGGATTGATTGAGTGTAGGAGTACCTAGCGATCTCCAACACTGGATCTACATAGTACACGTTGAAGCTCCCTCATCAATTACAGTCCTAAAGCAAGGTCTGTTTTTGACTAACACTAGAATCTGGAAAGCCATTTGATGAGGTAAGCAAGGTGTACTATTTTCTAAATCAAATATTATAAGGTTCGAGTCCTGAATATCCACAGCTTCGATAGCTAACAATAGCAATTTACGCTGTGCTAGACATGATTGCAGCACCTCCAAAGCCAACATTGCTGAAGGGGAAATAGCTAAGTCTTCAACAATGTTATAGTTCTGAGTAGCTCTCACATGCGGATTGAAAGCTGACTTTCGAAGTATACCTTTAGCAAGCGGTTTGATCACTAAGTCTGGATTAGGTTTCTCGATCTATAGCGGATTGGAACTAGGAGTTGAAGTTGATGGATTTGAATTAGAAGATTCTGCTTCCTTACCACCAACAAGACTTTTACTTCCATAATCTTGCGATCGTGTCGCAATCCTAATATGGGGCATCATCATTATGGGTTCTTCTGAGGCATTTGAGGAAGAACCTATCATCTTACTATCTTGACTAGGAAAAGGATCCTTCATGACAACAGGCGTTTGAGAACCTTTGACGATTTTCGCAACCTCAGCGCGATGAGGGTAGTCTCTTGTAAAATGTTCTTCGTCAGAAATGAGACAAGGGTAACGAGGTTTACGTTTCTTGTCAGTAGATTCCATTTTATCTGATTTCTCTTTCGAATTTTTCTTATTTTTCTTCTTCCCCTTCTTCTTACCGCCAGATTTTGATTTGGCCGTAGATGATTCTACGACATGAATATCGACAGGAATTTCAACGGAAGAGTCTCCTGTCGGGGAATCTGGTAAAGTTATGATAGGAGAAGAATTCTTTGAAGATTTGTTCTTACTTTTGGTGTTAACTGCACCAATCATACCGTTAGCGGCATGAGACACTGAAGGAGCTGCAGTTTTTTGATTTTGTTTCGGAAGGTCAGGGATTTTCTCGTGTAAAGTACCCGACTGCATATAAACAAGGTCAAGGTATTGAGCTTGAGTAATTACTTGCTCTTCAGTAACAACTCCTGCCTTAGCTACATCCTTAGTGATCTTAGGTAATAATGATTTAACAAACCATTCTGCTAAAATTTGATCCAGAATATAAACTTTCACTAAACGTTGGCGACATCGCCATTCATGAATGTGATCTGAAATATAAGTGGACGTTGACTGTTTTAATGAAGTTAATAATTCCGTGCCATTGTCATATCTGACAGGCAATTGAAAATGAGTTAAGAATGAAGTAGCTAGCAGACTAAAACTATAAAAAGAGGCTCGTGGTAACTCAATGTACCACTTGGCCGCAAGACCAATCAGAGTGCGTTGAAAAAGACGTAAACGAATTGAATCATCTACGATGGAGTTAGATGCACACTAGAGGTGATAAGTTATCACATGGTTTGATGGATCCTCTCCTGGTTTACCTTCAAACTTAGGGATATCACTGGGCAACTTATTCGGCATTAGTGGCCAAAACGGAAGATAGCTAATTGGATAATTCATAAGGCGCGACAAATCAGGCAAGTCCAAAGTTGCAATGAACGGTAACTGATGATTAGGGTCATGAAAACCCTGGGTCATAAGACCAGCCCCAGGAAGAGGATATCCTGGATAACTTGGAATTGGAATTGCATTTGGAATATTATATCCTCTCGGAAAACTATGATTAACCAGACCGTACTAGGGTTGTTGAGGTTGCCGATAAGTATATCCAGGGTACGGCTGATACTGATAGACTGGGTTCTGCACAGCAAGACCAAATTGGTACTGTCCCTGGTACGGTTGATAAGTAAATTGAGGTTGACTTGTGACAACCGTACTTGGACTAGGTTGTTCTGCAGGCATCTGAACCGTAGTCTGAATTGTAGGTCCAGACTGAGGTAAAGATGCTTGAGGAGTTGATGCAGGAATAGTAGAAATAGGTGTTGCTGATACTCCAAAAGTAGGTGGGGTGGATTGAACAAATGCTGCAGTAGTTGCAGTAGCAGTTTGAGGCAGAGTACGAGGTGTACTAGGTCAAGGCTGAGAAACTACACCAGGTGCAAAAGTTTGAACAGTAGACTGGACAGGTTGTTGGGTTGAACCAGACACCAAAGGTTGTCCAGATTGAGACGACAACTGCAAATTAGGTTGCAAAATCTGTTGAGATTGAGATGGATCCCACACCATGTTCATTCCGGGGTATTGACCCATAGTAGGTTGAACATATTGAGAACCTTAACCGGGTTGAGCGTAGGACTGATAATTCAAATGTATATTTCCAGCTCCTTGTACAAATGTTTAACCAGAAGGTGGTTGGAAACCTTGGGTTGGGTACTGACCTTGAGGTTGATAACCTTGAGGCACGTACTAAAACTGGGGTTGACCCTGAGGTATATATTGATACTGGGGTTGACCTTGAGGTATATATTGAGTCTGGGGTTGACCTTGAGGAATGTACTGTCCCGAAGGAATGTATTGTCCTTGAGGTTGCCCCCCAGGCGGTAATTGAGTACCTTGAGGTTGGCCCCCAGGCAGTAACTAACTACCTTGAGGTTGCGGATTTGGAATGGTACCTGACATCATAAGAATGTCTTCTACACTCAATGGTTTAGTTCTATTATTACCAGGTGATAAACCATGTTCAATGGGTTGAGTAGATGCTCTTAAAAAAGTACCAGTGAGTGACTGATACCCAGAAGGAACAGAAGGATCGCCATACAAAAATGTTTCTGGTGATTGGGAAAACATGGATGACTATCTCGACATATTCAAAGGAGGATAATAACCTCTAGGTGTTGGATGATAAGGAACTCGAGGTGGTGAAAAACTAAGACCTGGATTTTCTAAAAAATTGGTCAATGAAAGATACCAAGCGTCCCTCCTAGGTGGACTGTAAAATATTGATTCACGCTCCCTAAGTTCTAAAGTTTGTTGATTTTCAGGGATAGATATACCTTCTTCCGGACTAACCAGTTCTTCAATAGCAATAAGTCCAGAAGGAAGATTTTGGGTAATGATTCTTCCTACCCTAGGTGAACTAGGACCACTGGAAGATGGAGAAGCAAATCCTGATGGTGGAGTAGCAGCAGGTTCAGTTTCAGGCTCAGAAATTTCAGGTTCTTCAGCTAATTCACTAGTAGAAGAAAAACTACCAGTAACTTCGGAAAATGAAATTGGTTCAAAAATATACTCCATTTCTTGAACTTGATAATCAGGATGAACAACTAAAGAAGATTCTCCTTCTTCCGGTGCCCCAACTCTACTGTAACTAGGAGTTACAAGAGCTCATAGCCCTTCAAGCTGGCTTGGTGAATACTCAGGAGGTTGCCCCCGAAGTCTACGGGATTGTCTTGGTAATTCAACCACGATTAAAAAATTTTAATTACTTCACACGCAAACAAAGAAAAATCTCAATAAAACCACCTAAAGTCTCTAAAGAACCAAACAATTTAAATCACACACCTAAAAATCTAGGAGTTCAAACCACACAAACAGTAACTTTCCGTACTAAAAACACTAGTTGGTGATGAAATCTAACGTCACATAATTCAATACAGAAATGGCGGTTGGAACAGTTACCCCGACAACCTGCTTAATAAAACAGACTGGCACAAGTTTCTCCACTAAACTGTCTCGAGTGAAGAGAACCCCCCAAACAGTCCAAGTGAGTCTAGTCGATGTCTGCTCCAGGTACAGTGGGATCTTCCCTCCACCGTCACCTTAGGAAAGAATCCTATAGATTATGGTCACTATGGTTACCAACGGAAACAAATATACCTGGGGGAACAGTCTGTGATCCGATACACACGCAAGGGCAGAGTAGCAAAGCTCAATCCCCTTGAAGGCTCTTTGACATAATCCAAGGTTTACCAACAAGTGACCCCAGGCTCCTCGACAATGGTCAATCTGAGGTTTACCGTTTTTAATACGTGTATATCTTCTATCGTTCCCAATGAGGAAGGATTGATTACCCCATTGGTTCAGATATGATCTCTTGCTTGACTCCTTTAAGAGGAGCTTCCCAGAGCATAGATGTAACAATTGGAATTTATCTCCTACCGCAAGATATAGCTACTTGTTTGTTTTAACTATCTTGGAGAGTTAATTACTCCCTACTCCAAGATACTAGCCTAAGCTATGTTGGTAATAAAGAGCCCTAGAAATAAAAAGATTGCTAGATGAATTTTACTTTAAGCATTATTTTTATGGTTGTTTCTTAAGTCAAAAGGTATGGAGATGAAACTTTATGGTGTGAAGACTCGAATCCAAAACACTAAAAATGCACCTAATATGATAAACAATCCTTTTTTCTTCAATGAATTCCTAGCTAAAGAAAGAGTTGAGAATGCAATACTCGAAAAACAAATCTTTCCTTAACATATAAATGAAAAGAAAAACTTTTTGTCTTTTCCAAGAAACTCAAAAACAAGACTACTAATTATGCTCACGAAAAAATCCTTTTGCTTTTTCCATACTCAAAAACTACAGAAAACAAATTTGTTCAAAATAGATTCTAAAATTTCTAGAAAATACTCAAAACTATGAAAAACTATTCTTGAGATCTACAACTTCTAAAAACCTAATTGAAGCAAAAGCTTAAAAAATTTGTTTTTGAGGATGTTTTACTTAGTTATCAGCAAACTAAGGACTAATTCGTTCAGAATAACAAATTAATCAAAAAACAACCAGCTTATGTTTTCTTTTTAAAAATGAAATTCAAAACTTTCAAAACAAGTTCTTTCAAAGCTTTGCAAAGAGAAAAATGAGATCTATTCCTCACCAAAGGTAGATTTCACAAATCAATCAAACTCAACAAGAAGACCAAAAAGACCAGGGGAATCTGAGGTTTCTTAGGCTTCTAATCTCTGAGTTACTACAAGGACCAAGCAAAAATCAAACCAGGCACGCAAAACTTCTAGAAATTCACCTAAAACCAAAATGCCAATGGAATTCACTCAAAGAAGTTTCTGACAAGACACATGCAGATTTGGGCGGAGGCTAAAAAATGTAAACAAATCCTAAGTTTAATTGGATGAAAAGATTTTAAGTTTTTCAAAAATTTGACAGGGTCCGCAGGCTCCCGGTATAACCAGGTGTAGTACCGCTCTGTGTAGTAAAGCAACAGTGTGGGGATGTCCGCACTATGTTACAAACAGAATGTGCGGTTCTCTTTCAAAAGCGTCAAAAACAAAAACCAATTCAGAATCTAAAAAAGCTACCCAATCCCACACACATCAAACAAAAACCAAAAATAGATAAAAAGTTTATCTAGTCAAAGTAAAAGTAAAGGCAAAAAACCAAAATTCAATTCCCTAGTGGCATCGCCAATTTGTCGACCGGATAAACCGTTCTTGCAGATAAGACCGATCTCCCTAGTATCAACAAATATCTAGCGACAAGCAGAACAAGCAAATCTACCTTTCTCTAAATATTTTTCTATTTATAAATAAAAACCAAGAGGTGTTTTAGACCCTACCTTAAGTCCAACGCTAGTTTGTGGCAGCCACGCTTCGGCCGTCCGAATGAGTTTCGTTTTGAGAACCTGCAAACACAAACAAGCACACATCAAATAACACTTGCATAGCCAATATAATAAACCATATTCATCATGGTGATCAAGGAATCCATGAAATAAACCATAGAAGACAGCTTATTGAGAAAAATAAACTTGATTGTATTAACTTTGAAAAATAAGAAGAACTTTACAACCTTGGTGCCTTGATGTTGTACAAGCTCCTCCCAGGGTCCAAGCAAGAATCTCCTCTACTTTGACAAGCTTCACACTCTTCCCAATAAGATCAAAAGGTATGTAATCTCTCCTCCCAAGCTCAATTAGGAAGTCTAAATTCCAACAGCGTTTACCCTAAAAAATATTCAGCTTTCAACCTTCCTAGTAACCAGCCCAATGCCTCATTTTATAGTACAGAGGAAGGAAGTTATAGGTCCACCTTCAAAGGGATAGAGTCCTTCTTCAAAGGGATAAGCTCCTCACATCAAGGGGTTAGCTCCTTTAGTTATGGGATGCATGAACCACCTAGGAGTGAACTTGCCACCTCAAGATTCCTTCTAGAAGCATCCAGAATTAACCCAAAGTGAGTTTTTAAGAATAAACTTGCGCCTTTTTGACTTTTACAGGGGTCCGCACCCATTACACAGAAACAGAGCGGGCAGGTCCGCAGGGGACATGACCAGGGGATGCGGGACCGCAGGTAATGCTAAGAGAAAGTGTGGAACCAGAGTTTTAGATATTTTTAAGGACTTTCTCTCATTTTTCAGGGCTTGACATGAAGAGCTGAGGTTTAAGACTTGCATAGGAGGAAAGTATGAGTGGTGATAGACTCACACTTACTATAGAATGTCACAGTGACAATATTTTATGTAACATGGCTGTTAGGAAAAGATGTGTGTGAGGGTCAAGACTTTATAATATTGTTCATCATGTAATGAGTGGTCTGCTCGTATTCATGGTACAAAGCATAGATTTTGGAAGAAATATATTGAATGCTATATCTACGATCATCAAAGATGGGTGTATTACCCACTTTCTAGATTCCCCAACAAATAAGAAAAGGTAGTATGTTTCCAACCTATGTCGAGACTATCCAGTGTTTGAAGCCCTCCTCAATTGTAGGCAAGTCCCAATTAATATTAATCCTGATATTCTAGGAAACATAAATCCATGTCCCCATAGCATAAGGACACTTGAGGAATAAATGTAGAGCATTCTCATCAGAGCATTGACATAAAAAACATATTCTAGGGCCATATAAGCTGCATCTTCCCAAGTTATCCCAAGTTATTATTTTATTCCTACAAACAAGCCAACCAAAAAGAAAGTTTTTGGGCATATGCCATGTCCAAACCCTGTCAAACCAACAAATTCCTTATCGACCTCTGAGAGTGTCTGAGATATAATTCTCTATATTGTTGACTAAGTTATTCCCATGCCTTGTGCCCACCTACTAGCAAAGGCTATCTTTACCTTGATTTAATGAAATGCCAAAAAATGTGCAATTGTTGTATATATATATTCCATCAGTCCGAGTTTTCAGATCGCAATCCTAGATCCTCCACAGTCATCCAAATGGCATATAAGTGTAAGGGATCTAATCCCTTTAGGATATGAGTAATGTAAAATATTCCCTTCGCATGTAAAAATTCAGTGGTCTGTATAAGCAACTTATCTGAGTCCATCATATCATAAGTCGAGTCTATGTCTATCATGATATCTGAACCTGATCTAGTATACCCCTTGATATTCTCAATAGTCCACCGCATGCTCAACATAATACTTTTCCAAATGTATGATCCATTCTTTATGGCAATAACACCCTATCTCAGTCAATCCGTAGTCCTCCTATTCTTTAAATATTTACCCATAATAATCTTGTTCGAGATACCAGACCCAGAAAATACCTTCCAGAAATTGTTCGACAACAAAGCCCATTTAAAAAATTCAGTTCACTTAATACCCCACCCACCCACGGATGTCCTTATGTAAATATTATCCAAACTAATCAAGAGAATATTCCTACTTTCCAATGGACCAAACCATATAGAATTAGTTATAATTGAAACAATATGTTTTATAACGCCTTAGGAATTTTGTACATGTGCATCTAGTACACCAAGATAGTTTGTAAAGCAGATTGGACAAGGACCAATATTCCACCGATAGACAACCATATGTAAGTCCACATACGTAATATAGCTTTGAATTTGTCTATGATCCATTGCCAGTCTGCCAGGAGGTATCTGTTAGGTTTCATCCTGAAACCCAAATAATTGAAACCTACTTCAAAAGGGAGTGTCTTAACTCCAAAAATCTCAGAAATCATCATAACCCGTTCCAGCTCATCGGAAGCATATATAAGCTCTGATTTGGAAGAGTTCATTTTTAAACCATAGACATCCCCAAAAGACATGATAATATGTTGTAGATGTGTCTTTTGTTCAATAGAAACCTATCCAAAACATAAAACATCATCCATAAACATTAAATGTGTAATAGATACCTGTCTCGTGATTTTAATTCCTTGAAATCTAGACCACATTCTTTTTCCACTAGAATCTGCCTGCTAAGGCGGTCAATGACTAGTAAGAACAACAACAGAGATAATGAGCACCCCTTCCTAAGGCCTCTGTATGCACGAAACAAAACAGATGGGACACCATTTATAATAACTACATATGACATAGATTGAATGCAAGCCATAATCCATTCAACTACCTTCACAAAGATTCCAATATTATGTAAGATCAACCTCAAGAAGGTCCAATTCCCACTGTCATATGCTCGATGGAGATCTAGCTTTAAAAGTATTGCATCCTTGCAACAAGTTTTGATAGTGTGTAAATTTTCCTGTGTAATAGCAACCGCTTCTTGTATGTGTCTATTGTTGATAAATCCAAATTGTTTAAGGGATATATGATTTGATAGACACCCCTTCAACTTGTTAACAATAATTTTTGAGATCAACTTATACATAATGCTGCAAGGTGAAATGGGTTTGAAATCCCTAAATGTCTTAGGCTTCGAAGCCTTGGGAATTAACGCAATAAAATTCACGTTAACATCACTAGAAGCTCTCTTGTGTATCTTGGATTCCTCCACCATCCGCAATAGGACAAGACCCATAATCTCTTTAAAGTGAATGAAAATCTCGATTGTCCAACCATCTGGGCCAGGACACTTATCTTTTGAGAAATATTTAAGAATCTTAAACATTTCCTCCATAGTGAGAGCATGGGGGCTTCACTCAATGAACCTCTAGCCTATCACGTGCGTTCATGGCATATTAAACAATACCCTTAATTTGACTACATATTGGAAAATACCCCTAAAAATCACATTATTTAACCCCCTACCTATACGAAGCCAATACAACTTCACAATTTAAAAAACCCCTACTTCCACTAGATATTGTAGGTATCCAATTTTTCATTAACAATTTTGATATCCCTTTATATTTTTTCTTTAACTTTGAGTTCCATTTTTTATACTTGCCAATGTAAAAACCCTTTGCCCTTTATATATATTGCCCAATATATTATGCCATTGTTTTCTTATTTATCCCCCAATATGAACCCACGTGGTATGGTATTTCTCCCCTAGTGAAGTCCCTATGAGTGAGAGGGGGCTCCAACCAACCTTTCTTCCTACTCGTAGAAAATTTGTGAATAATGTTCTATGAATGATAGTTGATTCTCTATTTCAGAAAAATCATTGGTTTTATAAAAATTCTCGAAAAATTGCACCACCAATTTATGAATCTCTTCACTCTTCTATGCTTTACCACTCATCCCATCCTCAATCTCCCATGTTCTATTGTGTTGTCTCATGTTTGTAGCAAACTTATGGAAAAATGTAGTATTCTTATCTTGAACTTATGGGAGTTAAAAATTTGATGGGAACAATCTCAAACTACTTGGCAAACATATCCTCTTTGCAGTACTTAGATTTGGGTGAGAACCACCTTCACGGAGGTGTTCCTTCCAAATTGGGTATGCTAAGCAAGCTCAATGTTCTCTCTCTGTGGTTCAACCATCTCATGGGACACATTCCATTGGATTTGTGTAGCAAGGAACTCTATTTGGGTGCTAATCAGTTGAGTGGTCCACTTAGATTTGGGTGAGAACCACCTTCACGGAGGTGTTCCTTCCAAATTGGGTATGCTAGGCAAGCTCAATGTTCTCTCTCTATGGTTCAACCATCTCATGGGACACATTCCATTGGAGTTGTGTAGGAAGGAACTCTATCTGGGTGCTAATCAGCTGACTGGAAGCATTCCTTCTTCACTCTTCAATTGTATGAAGTTTCAATTAATCGACTTATCACACAACCATCTCAGTGGAATAATGCCCTTGGAGTTGGGTAAATTGACACATCTCTGGAGGCTAGCCTTTGGTGGAAATCACTTGATTAGTGGTAGCACCACGAGATGTCCTATTCTTACTGCTCTTAGTAACTGTTCCAATCTACTAGATGTATACTTATCCATGTTGGCTTATATGGGCCTGACCCAGGTTTGGAAGAGTTATTTAGCTAAACAAATCCCGTAACTACCGGCCCTTTTAGCAACAGCCCGCAGAGCGCGGACTGAGGTCTCACTCAAGGTAGTGGGGGGAGGGGGGGGGGGTGCGGAAACCTGGGGGGAGGGGGGGGTGCTGGAACCAGGTTTCCGCACCCTTGGGATGTCTTGATGTGGTCTGGAGGGTTCGCATGTCGTTCTGTGGCCTCGCACCACTTTACTTCTACGTAGATCCAGAACAGGGCACTTCCTTAATACTTACTACTTAATGAGTTGTTATAGATTAGATCTACTTGTTACGGTCTTTAAGCAAACATTTAATAGAGATAACCAATGCACACATTCAAAAGAGGTACAAATTTGCATAAACTCATAACATAAGCATAAGCATACAGATCCAGTAGAAATATCAACCATAAATTAACCAGATCCACAATATTTTAGATTCAACGCATTATTTCAGAACCAACTTATCTTTATTCAACTCTTTGTCAATACAACCAGATCTTCCCTGCGCACTCAGCTGCAGGGGTCCGCGCACATAGCTACGGACTCTACCAGGCCTCTGCACACATAGCTGCAAAGCCTCTATCTACCCACCAACACCCTTGAGTCAAACTTACAGATGCAACATATCTTGTCTTCACAGACCCATAGCACTAAGATTCATTTAGAACCTAAAAACTAATTTCTACCCTTAGAGCCTCACTTTATTTATACATTCCCATGGTCTGTGGACCATGGGTAGGCTGACTTACTTCCTATTACTCTATATTATTTCTTGGGCGGACAACCCTTTGACTCGACCTATTACATTTTGCACTCTGCATATTTCAGAGTTTTACAATATTTTCATCCTAAGTTATAGGCTCTCGACCCCAAAACTATTACGTGGGACCTCTGTTACCCAAAAAATCCCCCAACACAATCATCGTGACTCGTCCCGAGTCACTCGTTGATGCTGTGAGATGCGTTGCCTTGGCTCTGCGGTTCACCTCCCTATGAGTGACGATTTTCGTTCTGCTGCTCCTTCTTTGTCTCCTAAAATGCTTCTTCCAACTCCTGCTTCATTGTTTCTACCAATTCTCACAATCAATAATGCTTATTATGCTTTTCTCGGTTAACACAGAACACCCTTTAGCTTTAGCTGGGGGGCCGCATACAGGACCTCCTTGGACCGATGCAACCAATTTCTAATTTTGTATCTTCTCTTTGCACTGTCTGCTGCAGCTTGTGTTGCAATTTTGCAAGACCATTACTACTATCCACGAGATCCCAATCCTCAAGGTATATTAGACACGACTTATTAACTGCAATTCCACCATTGGTATTCATATTTGCACCCTTTCCCTTATCTGTTGTGGTTCACCGACCAGCCCATGGGTGAGGCTGCAACATCCGGACCCGTTATTCTTCATGTCTACAAATTTCTGGCACATCGCCTACTGCCGATGCTGAACTCTAGACGGTGCCCGCAGTTGTCAACACCGTATTCTTCAGAAAGCCCTGCATCTCCATCGGCCATATCAAAACCCTCGGGCTTACTCCTTGAGCATAGATAATGAAGAGATCCATAGTGGTGGGAAGGCACAACAACTTATGGTTCTCAGAAGCGCAACTCATTCAGTGGATGCCCCCCTGTGATTTATAAGTGTTTCGAAATTCAAATTCGCTGGCTCCTGCCTTTTCTGGTGCCCTCATGTTAAGCCTGCGGTAGATCGTTCCAGATCTGGCTTGTACCCCATCTCTTAATTACCCACTGCCCGCTCCCTTTTGCCATAACTCAAACATCTTGTCATGAATAGTGACAACAATGGTCACCTCTCTGCTTGTCAACGCAACAGTGAAAACCTTTCTGCGCAACCGAGACCCTTGTGACAGACCAAATCTATGTGCACCCCGGTGGTTGCACAGCTTTCCCCTAGACTGCTTTATCATCCTGCACTCTCTTTCAACTGGCTGGAGCGGTGAGACTATCCTTCGGTCGGTTAGTCAGGTGGTTGGCCCACCCGTGTAGAGCTTCAGGTGACTGCCATTCACTCTTCCTGGGAAGGGGTCTCCATTGAGCTTGGCAAGCTGGACCGCGCCACCATCTGTAACTTCTTTGACTACATAGGGTCCCAACCAATGCATTCAGAGCTTTCCAGGGAATTTCTCAAACTTGTTGTCATATAATAATACTAGATCATTCTCCTTGAAAGTGTGCACCTTGATATGGCAATCATGCCACGCTTTCTCTCGCTGTTTCTGTACTTGCTGATGGAATCCGGCCAAAAACCGTTCCTCCTCAAGTTCCTCCAGTTGCGCGAGTCGTTCCTCCAAAGCTCCGCGGTCTGCCATGCCTGTTATTGTTGCAATCCACAAACTGGGTACAATGTATTCCATGGGCATGACAGCTTCCTTGCCATAGACTAACCGAAAAGGTGTCTAGCCCGTCAACTTCTTGCACGTGGTTCGATATGCCCATAGCACAGTAGGGATGCACAAGTCCCAATCGTTTCGTTGTGCATTACAGACCTTGGTCAACGCAGTCTCCAAAATTTTGTTGAACACTTCGATGGTCCCATTCGCTTGTGGATGGTATGCCATACTTTGTTTATGATAAATCTGGAATTCCTCAATGAGCGCGCTAATCGTTTCATTCAGAAAGTGTGTTCCCCGGTTGCTCATTATAATTTTGGGACATCCAAACCGTGTCAACACGTTTTCGAACACAAATTTCGCAGTGGTAGCAGCCGTGCAATTCTTAACCGGCTGTGCTTCTGCCCATCAGGTCAAGTATTCTGTCACGGTAATGATATAGCATGTGCCTATCTTCCCTTGAGGTGTGATAGGTCCCACGAAGTTGATTTCCCACTTCTAGAATGGTTGCAGCGTCATCTGTGGCTTGAGCGGCATTGCATCCCTTTGCAGTGGTTTCCCAGTTCATTGACATACATCGCACGCTCGATAGTACGCTTTCGTGACCTTATGTAGAGTTTTCCACCATAGTCTTGCGCGAAGAATTTTCTGTGCTGTAGTGCGACCCGCAAAATGTCCTCTAGCCACCCCCCCATGTGCTTTAGCTAGGATCTGTCTGCGCTCGAATTCAGGTACATATCTGTGTAATATTTCGTCGTTGCCCATTTTGTAGAGACACCCTGCAATAATAATAAATTCTACTGCGCGTATCACCAATTCTTTCTTTTGCTGAGCAGAATATCCCTACGGCACAGTTCTTGTGGTTAAGAAGTCGATTATATCCTCAAGATGGCCATCCGCGATGCGCACTGCATATAGTTGTGCATTCGATAGTCCTTCCTCTAAGTTTGTGGGCTCTTCGCCATTTTCAATTCGGGACGGGTGATCTAGGCTTGCGTTTAGACATCCCAGCTTTACGACAACTTCAAAGTCATATTCTTGAAATAATAGTAACCACTTACAAATGCGCCCCCCTAACATAGGCTTATTCACTAGGTATTTTAGCGCAGAGTGGTCAGTATACATCTTAAAATGTCCTCCGAGCAGATAGTGGTAGTATTTCTGGCTCCAGTCAAGTGATTGACATAAACATCTATAGTTTGAGCCATTGTAATTTTACCAATCTCAAAGGGCAAGGAGCCTTCTAATAAATTCCATGACAAATTCAAATAGAATTGTAGATTATGAAGTTTAGCAATTTCTCGAGGTATGCTTCCAGTGAGTATATTGTGAGACAAATCAAGCAATTCCAAATTTGTACAGCTTCCTAAGTTGGAAGGTATGCTTCCTGATAATTGGTTGTGATGAAGGAGGAGATCTCTTAGTTGTTTAAGGGATGCAAGGGAATTGGGAATCTTTCCAGAGAGTATGTTTCTACTAATGTCCAAGAGACCAAGGTGTTGTAATTGTTCAAAATCATCAGGTATGTTCCCTTCTAATTTGTTGTTTCCTAAACATAACCTTTCTAATTTTTTAAAGATGGAATGCTACCATTTAAAATATTTCTAGATAAATTTAGATAAGTTAGGCTACTAAAATTGGCTATATGTGGAGGGATGTTTCCTTCTATCATGTTGCTTGCTAATGACAAGTAAAACAAATTGATAGAAAGTTTTCCAATAGCAAAGGGCAAGATACTAGATAATTTATTGGCTCTCAAGTTTAGTATGTTTAGGTGTGAACAATTACTAAGTGCTATAAGGAAATGTATGGTTGTATCGCTACCATTGTCAAGTTGATTCCATTGCAAGTATAATATTTCAAGGAGAGATAACTTATCCAATTGTATTGCCACTCTCCCATTTAACTTGTTGTAGGCTAGAGCGAGATCCCTTAGCTTTGAACAATTTCCAATAGAATTTGGAATTGTTCCACTAAGTTGATTTCCCCATAAAAATAGGGTACTCAAGTTAAAGATATTTGACAATGAAATGGGAATGCTACCGGTGATATATTTTATGTTAATCTTTAAATGAGTCAAAGTAGAGATATTTGAAAAAGAAGCAATAATGGTCCCTGACAATTCACAATAAAATTAGTGAGTAAGGTATTTGTTTTTGCAATTTCTAAAATAATAAATACTGACATGTTTCCAAAGGAAGATCCCTGTCAAGATGTTCGACCCTAGGAAAAGTTGTTGCAGATGTGTGAAGGAACCCAACTTTGGCGGGATACTTCCAGTAAGATTATTGAAGGAGAGTGCCAAGCTAACCAAATTTGTCCAATCACTGAGTTCATTTGGGATGTTCCCTTCCAATTGATTGTGGTGCCAAATTTGTCCAATCGCTGAGTTCATTTGGGATGTTCCCATCCAATTGATTGTGGTGCAACGGCTAGCTAGAGGGTCTTTAAACGAAAGAGGGATCCGAGTTGAGGTGGGATATAGCCGTGGAGCAGATTCCCACTGAGATCAAGCATATGCAGAAACGTCAAATTGGCGAGGGAAGGAGATATGGGGCCGTGCAGATCCCTAGAAGTGAGGTTGAGGGAGATGACTTTGTGCAAGTGACGGTGGCTGTAGGTGACGACAGTCCAGTTACAGAAGGGGACTGCGGGGCTCCAGTCGGCCATTGAAGCATGGGGATCAGAGGTGATATGGTTCTTAAATTCCAGCAGTGATTTTCCATCGTCATAAAGTGAGTGCGTAGAGAAGGACCAGCGGCAAATGAATAGGAAAAAACAAGATGGAAAAAGGAAAAGGAAAAGGAAAACAGAGGAATGGCATGGTGGTTGAAATGTGGAGGAGGAGAGCAAAAATTGCAGAGGTTTTTCAAAACTATTTAAAACTGCGAGAGCAAAGTAGCAGAGTATGAGAAATGCAGTGATATTTATGTGGATTATGATGACTATTTATAAAGGGAAATAGAGAATGTTTGGGCTGATGGGAGGAGGTGAGTTGTAATTAATTGTAGATGACCAACACCTGAGATGACATGACATGCTGGCAACGCACTGTCACTTAGTCTCTGGTACGAATGGTGGAGCGCTTAAAGTTTCTTTTCATATAAGCAGGGGTTAAATTTGATGGGTACCCTTACTCGTCAGAGAATTTTTTTATAAAGGTTTTATTTTTAAAATGCCTTTTACATGATTTAATATATTTATTTTTATCTAATTTTTATGGTCTTTTGCAAACTATATTTATAATTGTTCTTGTATGAAAATAATGAATGTAGATATTGTTGCAATTAAATTAGACAATAAAATTTAACTTATAAAAATTGAAATACACATGTTTTCCTTTTAAATAATTTCAATACCAATCCAATTAAAATTCAATATCTGCGAAATAAATTTCAAACAAAAAACATAATGTGCATGAACTATGTAAATGTTCAAAAATTACATTCAATATCATCATGTAAAAGAATTAAATTTTTAAATAGTTTCATCCAAAAAAAATAATTGTCAAAGATATATATAAAAATCGAAAAACAAAAAGACTAAATAACTGAAAAGATTTCTTTATGATAATGAATGGGGTCAGTTACAACAAAATCTGTATGCAGATTCAGGCGTTTTATATATATATATATATATAAGTTTGAAAATTTGAAACTTGCCATTTTAATACACCCCTCTTTATGACACTTGTAAAATTATTATGACACTTTTAAAAATTATTAACCAGTCAAAGGTTACGGGTTTATTTTGAAATAACCAGTGTGTCACGGGTAAAAAATGGAAAAACGTTCATAAGGGCGTCAATTTTAAAACCTGCATGTAAGTAACATCTACAGGTAAAACGGTGGTGTGAATCCGCCTGGTATTCACACCAGGTATTGAGGAATGTTCCAAAAACCATGAAGAATTTTTCCAAATTATCCACGCTAACCTTCTTTATGTAAATTCCAGTTTGAACTGAAATTTTAAAACTCTTCCGTGATTGCTTAACGTTGTGCGTGAGTGGTAGAGAAAGAAGTGAATAGTGCCCAAAATGTTTTTCAGAATTTTGTAAGAGAGCTTCGTTTGGGGTTCGTGAGAATGAATAGTCTATCGAGCATTGGTTGTGTACTTTAAAATAATTGAGAGCTTCTTCCCGCCTGGTATTGAGGAAGGTGCCAAAAACACATGAAGAATTTTTCCACGCTAACCTTCTTGATGTAAATTTCAGTTTGAACTGAAATTTTGTAAAATCTTCCTTGAATGCTTAACGTTGTCCGTGACCGGTAAACAAAGAAGTGAATGGCGTCGGGATAATTTTAACCAACATTGCTTTTATTAAAAAGATTTACATGTGTAACAACAATACTTATTTGTACTTTTACAATCACGACAGATCCCCCGACATTGGAGCAGCTTAACCAGAAGCTTTTAAGTCTTTTTATTTTTTCTAATTTTTATTTATCGTTTGCATAAATTTATTTCACTTTTCTACTCTTATGTTTTAGTGCTCGATTGTATAGTGTAATTACTCTTTATTTAAATTTTGATTTTATATTTTTAGTTGATTGTAATATTGTAATTACTCTTTATTTAAATTTTAGTTAATTATTTTTATGCCATAAGGCGTTTCCTTTGAAATGAATTGCCCTAGCGGCTGCCGTGTTTTATTGTTGACCGTGGATTTGTGGTGCTAGACGATTGAATGAAGTGTGATCGTTGATCCAACACTGTTCCAAAACTGAACGATTAATGAGGAAGCGGGACGGACGCACCGCCAGCGAGCCATTCGTTTCACAACTGACATGTGCTTGGCTCGCACTGCCAACAAGGGCTCTGCCTCAACTCGAGCTCTAAATCTCCACTTCATGCGCAAAAAAAGACCATCACGATGATGAAGCAAAAGAAATCCTCCTTCATAAAGCTAGCGAGAAAAATGAAATCGACATCTTTCCATCGAAAATGTTGTAACTTCTTAGGTAGGAGTGGGAGCGGGCGAGGCCTTGAAATGCGAAGTTAGAAGTCTTGAATTCCTGCAGCCATGGCAGAACAGGTATTCCAGCTCTATTCCTTCAAGGCTTTTTATGGTTTGTTTATGTATTTTGGATTTTTTAGGGTTTCCGCGGAAGAACAAGCGAGTTTCTGGAGTGGAGAAGATTTTGGTTTATTGAGCTCTTTCAAATTCATGTCGTTTTATGGTAGCTGTTCTTTTTCTTACATTTGTTTGGCCCAAAATATCCAGTTTTTATTAAGGAAATCCTTCTTTTTCATCCTGTCTCTCTTCCTATGAAAAACGTGGGATTGGGGCTTAAGCTATTTGCAGCGGTTTTGTTTTGTATTACTCTAGCGCTGATCAAGGTGAAATACATTGCAATTACCAGTTATTTTGCATTGCACTGCTGTTTCCCTATTTAGAAAGTGAGAAGGTTGCGTTGTTTGTGGACAACATTATGCATAGTCCCTCGTTCTGGCTATATGCAATAAGGCAAGGATCCAAGGCTTTAGTCATTTGGGCATTCACTCCCCGTTGAGATTCACTTGAAATAGGGCTAATGTAGGGATTTGTTTCATTGAAAAGTTTTGTATGGTGTTTGTTTTTGTGTGGAATGGTTCAACGCATTGATTAATGGCCTAGATTTGATAAGTGTTTACTAGTTAGACCCTCAGTAATCTGGGGTGTAGAATGGCCAAATGTTATTTTTGGTCCCTTGTTAGTTTGGCTTGTAGGATTCGCGTTAGACTCTTTGGTCCTTATTTGGAAACTTTTGGAAATAACATAAATTAGTAGACAAAGTTTCCATTATGCCAACTTTATTAGGATCTTGTTAATAATAAAAACAAGATATTCCAATGTGTTGGTGCCTTGAGCTGGTCTTTTTTTCTCCAGTTGTCTTACGAACGGCCAGCTCAGGATTTGCCCAAGACTTTTAATTTTTTTAAACAATGGGGATTTGAGTTTAGACTTTAGTACTTTTATCAAACGGGGTTCTTGATTTTGACATGGTTCTTTAGCGTGTTTGGAGTTGCAAGCTCATGCTAAAGCTATTAATCTTGGGTATATATGTAATATTGGGATAGGCTCTCCGATCATCCATTCTATTATTCTATCGCTATGCTCAAATATTGGTAGATGGGTTTATTTATAAAAAAGCAGTTAACCATAACAAGCCCTTTTAATAGAAGCCAAATGCCTTTTTCCAATATTCTATGCCACTCTGAGGCTTGTATTTGTGGGTGAACAGTGAAAACATTGTTGTTAGTATTGTGATTGTTATCAACTAATGGGACATCTCTGATACAAATTCCTTGTATTGTTTTCATAGATTGAGAGAACTTTTCTAAAGCAACCAAAAGTCTTTCTCAGGTAATCATATTGCAGTATTATTTGATTTTATTTCATGTTTAGAATCTTTTGATTTACTTCTTTTTTGATCCTTAATTTATATTGTTGCAGTTCTAAGAAGTCTGGGAAGGGGAAACGTCCTGGAAAAGGTGGCAACAGGTTTTGGAAGAATGTGGGTCTTGGCTTCAAGACCCCGAAAGAAGCTATTCAAGGTATGGTGATTAAATTCTGGGCAGATTTGATTATTGCGATATATTTTGTTTGTATATATTATTGTGCATTTAATTGTTGTTTCTATTAAATTATCCATTTGAATGCCAAAATGCTTCCTTGTAGCAAGGTTGCATGAGTAAGAAGACACAACAGGTATAGAAATGGTGTAGTTGTTATGAATTCCCAAAATATTGTTTGTTAGTATGGGGGTATGGTTGAATGAACTCATAATGGTTGAGATCATATCTACTCTACTAACAACATATATTGGGAACTCGATGGGACAAGAATGCTTGATTGTGGCAACGAACATCTTGTGACTATCTTAGTGCTACCCATTACTTGGAGACATTTTAGTTTCCTATGTGGGCATCGACCATCTTGGTGTTTCTCCCGAGAAGGCTGACGCTGCATGCCAACTGCATGCAAGGAAATTACCATGATTCCACCCATAAGACTGAAAATTATCACCGTTTGGAAAGCAGGGATCCTGGTGCCATTTGAAATGTCTTTGTGCTTGCCAATTTAAATGTAACTTACTTGATCCATGTGTATTGGACTCTGGAGAAAATTCTAACACTGCCTTTTAGTTGTTTCCCATAAATACATTTGAGGTTGAAATACATTTTAAGTCTTCATATTTAAGACTAAAAATTGACTCCATCATGATAAAAACACAATTAAACTTGTAAACAAGAGCCCTTTATAATTTAGTATAGACTGGAACAGACTTCTCATGCCCAATACGTGCATCAATCATTTACTAGGCTCACACTATGCTGTAGATCTTCAACTATCAATCCATATGAATTAATTGAATGCAGAATCACATTTCTATCTTATTGTTTAGCAGAATATATAGTGTCTGTGAAGTCAGGGAAGTAGTTGCTGTGATTCAAAAATAGCTATATGATGAATCATCCAAATTAATACAATAAAAAGCCTTTTTGTAGGATGTTTTGAATTCTTTGAACACACGTTCTGTAGGTCTCTGTAGCTGAAGAGCCCCTGTTTAGTAAGAACGTTAGTGGTAAAAGTAGCATGCCAGGTATGGAAGTGCTTTTTGAGTACCAAATTCTAATAGCATAAGTAATGATGAAACAGTCCTGTCTAAAGCTTTTACAATATATCTTGTGTTCTAAGACACCTTTTGAGCATTTTCAAAGAAGATAGGAACTCTCTTCATCATAGGTTGCCAACAAAACCAACTTGCAACAATTTTATCTCTTGCGTTTACAATACATCTTGTGTTCTAAGACACCTTTTGAGCATTTTAAAGAAAGTAGGAACTCCCTCCATCATAAGTTTGCCAATAGAACCAACTTCTACTATCTGGTCAATCAGTGCCAAGGCAATTAATTAAATTCACTACCACCAGGGAACTTAGCAAGAACTCATTAACTGCAAAGATAACCCCATGCTTGCCCTGTATCAGCTGTGGCCAACAAACGATCATTCCAGATGCAGGAAAATCATCTGCGGGGTTACTGTCATAAAAATAATACGGACTCGGTTTTCACTTTTAATTATTTCTTTACAGAGAAAGATGGTATTCTTTACAAACTCGATTTTCGCTTTTAATTATTTCTTTACAGAGAAAGATGGTATTCTTTACAGACTCTGTTTTGCATATCCGATCTTACCTGAAAGATTCAAAGCTTTGGAACTAATTTCAAGAAGCTATGATACTCGGTCCTGAGAGGTAGTTGAATGATCATTGCCCTACTGTTTTTATTTTTTATATTATCTATATGCACTGATTAATTTTTTTCTTTTTCCTTCATCGTTAACATATGATAATAAAATCAAAAGTAAGAATCTTAAGAATAATCAAGATGTCATTCTTATGATTAGTTTTCGTTTTTTCTTGATTTTGATACATGAACTAGAAATTGTGCAATCATCTTGGTTTTATTTATTTATTTATTATTTTATTTTTATCTATAATTTTTATTTTGGTCTTTCGGTTTCCACTAATTCGTGCAAATATTTTCTGATTGGTGCATATTATTTTATATTGCTGCAATCTTTCTCAACTAGATTGTCAATACACGTATTTGTCTGTTATATGTTTTTGGGTCTTTCTCCACTGGATTGTGTGAACTAGGTTTTCTTGGTTTTTATGTAGCGACCTACATCGACAAGAAGTGCCCATTCACTGGTACTGTTTCAATAAGAGGTCGTATATTAGCTGGAACATGTTACAGTGCTAAAATGACACAGACAATTATTGTCTGTAGGGACTATCTACATTTGTTTGGCCCACAATATCCAGTTTTTATCAGGGAAACCCTTCCTTTTCATCCTGTCTCTCTTCCTATGAAAAACGTGGGATTCGGGCTTAAGCTATTTGCAGCGGTTTTGTTTTGTATGACTCTAGCGCTGATCAAGGTGACATACATTGCAATTACTAGTTATTTCGCATTGAACTGCTGTCTTCCCTATTTAGAAAGTGAGAAGGTTGCGTTGTTTGTGGACAACATTCTGCATAGTCCCTCGTTCTGGCTATATGAAATAAGGCAAGGATCTAGGGCTTTAGTCGTTGGGGCATTCACTCTCTGCTGAGATTCACTTGAAATAGGGCTAATGTAGGGATTTGTTTCGTTGGCAAAGTTTTGTATGATGTTTGTTTTTGTGTGGAATGGTTCAACGCATTGATTAATGGCCCAGATTTGATAAGTGTTTACTGCTTAGACCCTGAGTAATCTGGGGTGTAGAATGGCCAAAAGCTATTTTTGGTCCCTTGTTAGTTTGGCTTGTAGGATTAGTGTTAGACTGTTTGGTCCTTATTTGGAAACTTTTGGAAATAACATAAATCAGTAGACAAAGTTCCCATTATGCCAACTTTATTAGGATCTTGTTAATAATAAAAACAAGATATTCCAATGTGTTGGTGCCTTGAGCTGGTCTTTTTTTCTCCAGTTGTCTTACGAACGACCAGCTCGGGATTTGCCCAAGACTTTTAATTTTTTTAAACAATGGGGATTTGACTTTAGACTTTAGTACTTTTATCAAATAGGGTTCTTGATTTTGTCATGGTTCTTTTGCGTGTTTGGAGTTGCAAGCTCATGTTAAAGCTATTAATCTCAATGCAGGGTATGGGTATATATGTAATATTGGGATAGGCTCTCTGATCATCCATTCTATTTTTCTATCGCTATGCTCAAATATTGGTAGATGGGTTTATTTATAAAAAAGCAGTTAACCATAACAAGCCCTTTTACAAGAAGCCAAATGCCTTTTTCCAATATTCTATGCCACTCTGAAGCTTGTATTTGTGGGTGAACAGTGAAAATGTTGTTGTTAGTATTGTAATTGTTATCAACTAATGGGACATCTATGATACAAATTCCTTGTATTGTTTTCATAGACTGAGAGAACTTTTCTAAAGCAACCAAAAGTCTTTCTCAGGTAATCATATTGCAATATTATTTGATTTTATTTCATGTTTAGAATCTTTTGATTTACTTCTCTTTTGATCCTTAATTTATATTGTTGCAGTTCTAAGAAGTCTGGGAAGGGGAAACGTCCCAGAAAAGGTGGCAACAGGTTTTGGAAGAATGTGGTTCTTGGCTTCAAGGCCCCCAAAGAAGCTATTCAAGGTATGGTGATTAAATTCTGGGCAGATTTGATTATTGCGATATATTTTGTTTGTATATATTATTGTGCATTTAATTGTTGTTTCTATTAAATTATCCATTTGAATGCCAAAATGCTTCCTTGTAGCAAGGTTGCACGAGTAAGAAGACACACCAGGTATAGAAATGGTGTAGTTGTTATGAATTCCCAAAATATTGTTTGTTAGTATGGGGGTATGGTTGAATGAACTCATAATGGTTGAGATCATATCTGCTCTACTAACAACATATATTGGGAACTCGATGGGACAAGAATGCTTGATTGTGGCAACGAACATCTTGTGACTATCTTAGTGCTACCCATTACTTGGAGACATTTTAGTTTCCTATGTGGGCATCGACCATCTTGGTGTTTCTCCCGAGAAGACTGAAGCTGCATGCCACCTGCATGCAAGGAAATTACCATGATTCCACCCATAAGACTGAAAATTATCACCGTCTGGAAAGCAGGGATCCTGGTGCCATTTGAAATGTCTTTGTGCTTGCCAATTTAAATGTAACTTACTTGATCCATGTGTATTGGACTCTGGAGAAAATTCTAACACTGCCTTTTAGTTGTTTCCCATAAATACATTTGAGGTTGAAATACATTTTAAGTCTTCATATTTAAGACTGAAAATTGACTCCATCATGATAAAAACACAATTAAAGCTGTAAACAAGAGCCCTTTATAATTTAGTATAGACTAGAACAGACTTCTCATGCCCAATACGTGCATCAATCACTTACCAGGCTCACACTATGCTGTAGATATTCAACTATCAATCCATATGAATTAATTGAATGTAGAATCACATTTCTTTCTTATTGTTTACCAGAATATATAGTGTCTGTGAAGTCAGGGAAGTAGCTGTTGTGATTCAAAAATACCTATATGATGAATCATCCAAATTGATACAATAAAAAGACTTTTTGTAGGATGTTTTGAATTCTTTGAACACACGTTTTGTAGGTCTCTGTAGCTGAAGAGCCCTGTTTAGTAAGAAAGTTACTGGTAAAAGTAGCATGCCACGTATGGAAGTTCTTTTTGAGTACCAAATTCTAATAGCATAAGTAATGATGCAACAGTCTTGTCTAAAGCTTTTACAATATATCTTGTGTTCTAAGACACCTTTTGAGCATTTTCAAAGAAGATAGGAACTCTCTTCATCATAGGTTTGCCAACAAAATCAACTTGCAAGAGTTTTATCTCTTGCGTTTATAATATATCTTGTGTTCTAAGACACCTTTTGAGCATTTTCAAGGAAGGTAGGAACTCCATCCATCATAGGTTTTCCAACAGAACGAACTTCTACTATCTGGTCAATTAGTGCCAAGGCAATTAATTAAATTCACTACCAGCAGGGAACTTAGCAAGAAATCATCAACTGCAAAGATAACCCCATGCTTACCCTGTATCAGCTGTGGCCAACAAACAATCATTTCAGATGCAGGAAAATCATCTGCGGGGTTACTATCATAAAAATAATACAGACTCGGTTTTCACTTTTAATTATTTCTTTACAGAGAAAGATGGTATTCTTTACAGACTCGATTTTCGCTTTTAATTATTTCTTTACAGAGAAAGATAGTATTCTTTATAGACTCTGTTTTGCATATCCAATCTTACCTGAAAGATTCAAAGCTTTGGAACTAATTTCAAGAAGGTATGATACTCGGTGCTGAGAGGCAGTTGAATGATCATTGCCCTACTATTTTTATTTTTTATATTATCTATATGCATTGATTAATCTTTTTCTTTTTCCTTCATCATTAACATATGATAGTAAAAGCAAAATTAAGAATCTTAAGAATAATCAAGATGTCATTATTATGATTAGTTTTCATTTTTTCTTGATTCTGATACATGAACTAGAAGTTGTGAAATCATCTTGGTTTTATTTATTTATTTATTATTTTATTTTTATCTATAATTTTTATTTTGGTCTCTCAGTTTCCACTGATTCGTGCAAATATTTTTTGATTGGTGCATATTATTTTATATTGCTGCAGTCTTTCTCAACTAGATTGTCAATACACGTATTTGTTTGTTATATGTTTTTGGGTCTTTCTCCACTGGCTTGTGTGAACTAGGTTTTCTTGGTTTTTATGTAGGGACCTACATCGACAAGAAGTGCCCATTCACTGGTGCTGTTTCAATAAGAGGTCGTATATTATCTAGAACATGTTACAGTGCTAAAATGACACGGACAATTATTGTCCGTAGGGACTGTCTCCATTTTGTCAAGAAATATCAGAGGAAACTAGAGAACATTATAGTGAATTGCAATTATATTTCTATACAGTTCCATTTAAGTAGTAATTTTTGAATGTCTGCATACTTAACAGATATGAAAAGAGACATTCGAACATACCAGCCCATATTTCACCCTGTTTCTGTGTCAAAGAAGGGGATCATGTTATCATTGGGAAATGCAGGTAAATATATTTATGGGAATATCCACTAAAACTTGTGACTCTTTTTTTTGTTTTTATTGGTTGTTAACATTTTATATCATTTGCTTGTATCAGACCCTTGTCCAAGACTATAAGGTTTAATGTTCTGAAGGTGATTCCTGCGGGTTCTAGCAGTGGTTCTGCAAAGAAAGCCTTCACTGCAATATGAATCCGTTTTTTTTTTCTTCCATTAAGTGTGATAGAGTGGGCTTCGATAGAGTTGAGGGTTACTTACTATTTTATCATTTGGTCAAAATTAATTTTGTTAGTTTAATACTTCTTTTGGTTACTGTGTTGAATTTTGAAAAAGATGTACGACGCATGTTTACTCTTTGGTAGTTGAAAGTCCACCGTTCTTGGATACTTTTTTTTTGGTTTTAGCATCCACTAAACCTTTGAAGGCATATTCTTCGAATATATATATATATATATATATATATATATATATATATATATATATATATATATATATTCCAATAGCCAAATATGACGATGTCATATTTATTTTATTATAAATGGCAAGGAGTTTCGCTTTTAATTATTTCTTTAGGAGGTGACATTCGTGTGCTTTAAGCTGTTGACTTGGTGATAATAAATATTGCTATCAAATAATCAATACACCTAACTTTCTCAGCATAACTTTGACTTTATGAAGGTGCCTAAGACAATCTAGTTATATGTGATGGTTGCCAATAGTATTTCATGTGAAGATGTTGAAATTTAATTCACACAAGAGGTTTGTAATGTGCGTGGATTTTAAACTATAGGAGCTGCAAAGAAGGATTATTGCTGAGTTTTTTGTACTGATCGAATATCAAGGGTTCTAGGCGTTGTGAATCCTCGTCATTATTTTGATGCTTATTCCATTTTCTAGATCACTGGATGCAACTGTCTTGGCTTATTTTGGGGGCTTATGCGAAGTAAAGTTTACGGGCATTCAAGGGTCAAGGCTCCTTTCGAATTCTTTACTGGGCCACTTTAATACAATAATCTCTTATTCTCGGATGAAAAAAGAAACCATACAAGCAATTTTAGTGAATGCCCAAAATTTTTGAGATGATTGAAAGATGACTGAAAATAATGAAACAGTCATGCCCTGCGATTTTACTATATTTAGCTGATGTGTGTTGATGAGGCGTTGTGCAATTAAATCCAGTTAGTATCAGTATGCATGGCCGTGTGAGAGAATCTTAAAAAGGGGATGGGGGGTTCTAATATCCAAATTTGATGTCTAATAATGTGTTAAATTAGATTATTTCTATAATTACGAAATTAAGATGATTGACATAATTGCAATTATTAAAGCATCGAATATGTCTTATAAAGAAATTATTTCATATTGTTGTGTATAAAGAAACTTTTGTGATTGAAATTCTTTACTTTGTATAAATTATTTTAACTCGTGATTAATCAAAGGGCGAATTGTTTTGGATACTTCTGATGGAATCAAAATATGATTGTATAGTCATTATATTCTAGGCTATTTTGGTCAGAGGGAATTGTTTTGGTAATTTGTTATGGCATCATGTATATATATTATATATGATAATACTCTTTTATTGACTGTTTGCCTCGATACTTAATTATCGACCAGGGAATCATAATAAGTAGAGCTGATGCACTATATGTGCTGACAATAGATAAGTTATGTTGTCTGCTGCACTATGGTTTAGATAGTGAGTATTAAAAACTAATACTTCATTTTACAAACTGTAATTCATTTCGCCACACAATTAATGAAAAACTGGTAATTTGTTATGGCATCATGTATATATATTATATATGATAATACTCTTTTATTGGTTGTTTGCCTCGATACTTAATTATCGACCAGAGAATCATAATAAGTAGAGCTGATGCACTATATGTGCTAACAATAGATAAGTTCTGTTGTCTGCTGCACTATGGTCTAGATAGTGAGTATTACAAACTAACACTTCATTCTACAATCTGTAATTCATTTTGTCACACAATTAATGAAAAACTGGTAATTTGTTATGGCATCATGTATATATATTATATATGATAATACTCTTTTATTGAGTGTTTGCCTCGATACTTAATTATCGACCTAGGAATCATAATAAGTAGAGCTGATGCACTATATGTGCTGACAATAGATAAGTTTTGTTGTTTGCTGCACTATGGTCTAGATAGTGAGTATTACAAACTAACACTTCATTCTACAAACTATAATTCATTTTGTCACGCAATTAATGAAAAACCAAACAATTCTCAAGTACCGCAATTGAATTTTCTAAATCAGGGAACAAGTTCCTCCATTTATAGGCTCATGAAATAACAAGATGGATCTAACTTTGTTTCTTGTTACTCTTAATCAATTCAATGCATTTAAACAGGACAATCAAAATCAGTACAGGAAATATGAGTCTTCACTAGTGGCGCATGTAGGTGAATAGTGAGATCTCAAATTTTATCTGACGTGTACTTCAAACAATTAATCATTAAATCTATAGCACAAATACAATTTGAACTACAAAAGCATCACTCGTAAAATAAAACTAGAAAGACTAAACTATTTAATAACTTAAACAAAGGGAAAACTTGCCTTGATGGCTTCGGTGGGCCCTAGTTGATCTACTAGGTAAGCTAAAGACTTATAGCGCTAAGAAGTAAAATAACACATTGATCTTAACAATTGCTGTTCATATTATTAATGAAAAAAAGGATTACAATATCAATATTACAAATCTCGATTTATAGGCTCATGAAATAACAAGATGGATCTAACTTCGTTTCCTGTTACTCTTAATCAATTCAATGCATTTAAACAAGACAATCAAAATTAGTACAGGAAATATGAGTCTTCACTAGTGGCGCATGTAGGTGAATGGTGAGATCTGAAATCTTATCTGACGTGTACTTCAAACAATTAATCATTAAATCTATAGCACAAATACAATTTGAACTACGAAAGCATCACTCGTAAAATAAAACTGGAAAGACTAAAATATTTAATAACTTAAACAAAGGGAAAACTTGCCTTGATGGCTTCGGTGGGTCCTTGCCGATCTACTAGGTAAGCTAAAGACTTACAGCGCTAAGAAGTAAAATAACACATTGATCTTAACAATTGCTATCATATTATTAATGAATTAAAAGGATTACAATATCAGCATTACAAATCTCCATTTATAGGCTCATGAAATAACAAGATGGATCTAACTTCGTTTCCTGTTACTCTTAATCACTTCAATGCATTTAAACAAGACAATCAAAATTAGTACAGGAAATATAAGTCTTCACTAGTGGCGCATGTAGGTGAATGGTGAGATCTCAACTTTTATCTGACGTGTACTTAAAAAAATTAATCATTAAATCTATAGCACAAATACAATTTGAACTTCGAAAGCATCACTCGTTAAATAAAACTGGAAAGACTAAACTATTTAATAACTTAAACAAATGGAAAACTTGCCTTGATGGCTTCGGTGGGTCCTTGCCGATCTACTAGGTAAGCTAAAGACTTACAGCGCTAAGAAGTAAAATAACACATTGATCTTAACAATTGCTATCATATTATTAATGAAAAAAATGGATTACAATATCAGCATTACAAATCTTAGAGTGCTTTGTTTCCAACCTAATCTCCCTTCTTGGATCTCTCTGAAGACTAAGAGATTAACTATTAACGATTCAATATAGATTTTGATTAACCTAATTGTTCGACATACCTCTCTTTTATAAAGAAGAGGTTCGTTACCATAATCTATGTAATGAAATTGAAATTACATTTGTAACTTTGTCCTCATGTCACGAAGTGCATGAGGAGGAAGTGGATCTTGGGTAACCAAGTAAATGAGATGTCTTCAACAACTTCATTGGTTCCATAGTGGATTGTTTGCTAAGCACTAAGTCTGAAGATGAAGTATGGTACTGGAATCAGACAGTAGACAATGGAATACAGGTACCAACATCGAACAAAGAATATGAGTACTTGAGTTAAAACGATAGAACAATTGGAGCAGTTGGTACCAGAATCAAACTGTGGAGAAATTTGGTTACTAGAATCGAACAATGGAATGGTTGTGATGAGCGCATTAGCCAAAAGCTTGGGTGACGAGTCAAGTTTTGGATGAGTGCACGCGTGGTGAGAAAGATCATTGAGAACAAAACTATTGCTCGAGTACTAGATAGGTGCGTAGGTGGTTGACGAGCACAAGATTGTCGAATGAGTATTGGATGAAATACCGGATCGCTGAGCTTCCCGAGTACTGGAATGCTGAACTAAATGAGTACCAAAATGCTGAATTGATAGAGTATCGAAATGCTAAACGAATCTGGAAGAGTAGAAAATCCAGAGATCTATGAGAACCAATCAGAGAAATTAGAGTAAAAGATCAAATAATGATATTTTTACTATAAGAAAACATAGAAATTGCATTTTGAATAAGTTATTGTAGCATATGCTTCTAATCAATGCCAACGGCATGTCTTTGTTTATTTCAAAATGATTTAATGTATCTAACATCATCTACAATAAAATCTGAAAGATAACCCATCGATCATAACAAACCATAGCAGCTAGATTCTTTTAATGTCTTAAAAAAAAACAATGGATGCAACTTTGCAAGAGAAAAATGGCATTGCCACAGTAATATAAATCATAGTAGAGATCTTCATTCATATATATATATATAATGAGTATGTACTATAGAGATTTATTTATCTCAATGATAACTTGAGATTCTTCCAGTTATGACAAAAGAGTAAAATATTTAAAATAGAGCATGGACTATAGAAAGTAATATAAATCATAGCAGAGATCTTCATTCATATATATACATACATATATATATATATATATATATATATATATATATATATATATATATATATATATATATATATATATATATATAGATATAACGAGTATGTACTATAGAGATTTATTTATCTCAATGATAACTTGAGATTCTTCCAGTTATGACAAAAGAGTAAAATATTTAAAATAGAACATGGACTATAGAAATTTATCTGAATGATAACTTGAGATTCTTATCCCACGCTGCATACGATTTCAGTGTATGTAAATGAAAAATTAATAGATCAATTTAATCTTAATTTTGACAGATTTGATTACCTATTCTTCCCCACTCTATGCCTTATGACGTTTCCTTTGCAATATAAGGTGCAAATGCTAGTTTATTTAAATTTAAATTTAATTAATTTATAACATATGTATAAAGTCTAATTTGGTATTGAAAGAATGTTAATTTATAATGCATGTATAAAGTCTAATTTGGTATTAAAAGAAAAGATATATTTTTATAAAATACTTATTTAAAAGTTAATATTCACGTTAAATAAACCATTTCCTTTATCTCATTTTCCTTACTTATATTTGATTGCTTATTTTGATTTCAAAAGATTTACAACTCAACTTTTATTCTCATATTTTATAAAAAAAAAAAATTATATTTAATTTTTATTTTTAATTTTTTAAATAATAACGTATTATTAAAAAATAAAAATTTATGTATATTAACATTATATTTTTATACTGAGGGACATTCTACAACTAAATATAAGGGTGATGTGTGATTTAATCTATGCTCAAAGGGTGATGTGAGATTTAATCTATGCTCAAAGTATGATTAATATGGCCCTTTTAAATAAAAATAAAATAAAATATTTTCTAAATAAAAAGAGAATATAATTAATATATTAGTTAGTTTTAATTAAAAGCATTATAAAACATCTATAATATCACTCTTATTGTGTTGCTTTTATTATCGATTATTAATATTTCAACCTGGTTAGGAGGAGACATGGTAAAGATATTTATCTCCCACTCAACCATAAGATTGATGTCCATATAAAATAACATAACTTTATATCAACTTTAAAACGAGATAAAGTAATTAAAAAGTAAAAAAGAAAGAAAGTATATCTATACTTTTTTAATATGAGGGGAAGATGTATAATTTTGATATTTTTAAAAATACCTCAATCCAAGATATAAATTATTTAAATATTCATATTAATTAAAATTATTTGAATACCCATATTAATTAATTTATTTCAATATCAGCTTTATATGTGTGTGTACCACAATAAAATATTTCAATATCTTAGATTAAATGATATTTCAATGTCAACCTCATATATATATATATATATATAGATAGATAGATATATACAACAAAAAAATAAAATTCTTTTTTCTAGTCTTATTATTTTATATTTTGGTTATTTTTCATGTATATATTTCATGGGGATGGTATAAATTAATCTCAATCACATATTCAAGAGTTAAGAGGGATAGAATCTCTCAATGTGCAAATCTTTTTCTCTTTCTTTTTCCAGGTTTTATACTCTAGAAGAGGTTTGTTTGGCATGGAATCCCCCCAAGGCATGTTTTGGGGCTCAAAGCCCAAATTTTGACCGAATGGTGTTGTAAAGCTCTGTGAAGTATGGGCATGGAGCGTGAAATGTATGATAGAGGAATAGGGTTTTCTGCTCTAGTTTTGTAATTTAATGTCAGCTACCCATGGTCCATGGACCATGGGATTATATAAATAGAGCGAGGCTCTAAGTGTAAGAGATAGAGAAGTAGTAGAAAAAATGAAGAGTCTAAGTGACTAGGTGAAGTGTCTTTGGGTCGTAGAGTAGGAGAAGGCTCTGCAGCTGAGTGCGTAGAGGCCTAGCAGTCTGAAGTTGAGTACGCGGACCCCTGAAGTTGAGTGCGTAGGGCGGAGTCAAGTCTGTAACCGAGGAAGAAATTAATAAAGAGAAGTTTTGTTACCAATTTGTGTATATGTTCTTTGGTTAATGCATGTTTGATATAAATTGCAAATATATTGTTTATTTACTCCGCACACCTGTATGAATGGTTTGTATTGTTAAGTATAACTTAAAGCATGCAAGTAGTCTAAGTTAATCAACTAACAGTAGAATATCAGTGAAGTCTTGGGTAATAACGCGGAAGCGCAACATTCAACCCTTGAGTAGGGCTGCGCAAAGGCAACATCTCAGGCTGCGAGGTACGGGAAAGTGCGCGTAGCGACGTGTGCGTAGGGTCAAACCGTGACCTCTTGAACCCATCAGACATCTCCAGGGTGCAAAAACCTAGTTCTAGCACCCTCCCATACTACTTCAGGTGAGACCTCAGTCCACACTCCATGGACTGTTGCCGAAAGGGCCAGTAGTACCGGGATTTGTTTGGCTAAATCAACTTTGAACCTGGGTTAGGCCCCAATAAGCCAACAAATGGTTCCGTTGCTGGGACCAGGATCTGCATAAGAGATGTCTGATGTCGTGTCACTGGAATCTGACAAAGAAAGAAATTGAAGAGTGGTTGGACAAAAAGATTCACGAGTTCGCGGTGCAGGAAAATAGGAATCTGCGAGTATCGAAGGAAGAGTGGTTAGAGCACTACTTATATATGGAAATCCATGAAATTTTATTTTCATCCTCCCCCTCTGAGTTGTACGAGTGGATCGTGAAGCTAGCAAAAATTCAGGGAAGGTGTAGGCTCAACAAACCTATTATGTGGACTCTAGAGTTGGTGCGCAAACATGAAGCATCAGAAGATAAGATCGCGCACGCTGTGGACCATTGGCTCAATCGAGTTATAGGAGGGTTTGTCACTGAGTTCGCGGTAGATACTTAAGTCAGCTATAGTGAGGTGGAATGACGCTTCCTTAAAGGACAGCGAGGTAAGTATGTTAAATCTTTGAACACTTGGATTAAGATGCTACTGTGTGAAAAGCAGGTTATGTGAATAAATTGATGTTTGGGGCTACGCGAAGTGGGAAGATCTACAGAAATGAAGGTAGTGCAAAATTAGAGACTAGTCCCTTAATTTGAATGGCGCGCCCCAGATCTTGCAGAACTCAAGATGGCAGCAGCACAGAAGAAGAAAGACGATGCCAAGCTGTGCATCGCACAGTTGGCCGAGAAAAGGCAAAAGGAAACAGTAGCAGCCGAGGTGCGGGCAATGTGGGAAGCGACACAGAAAGTTGCTGAGCATAAAAGGGCCATAGAAGCAGCTACAGTAGCACAGGAAGCAACCGCGAAGGCAGGTGAGGGCCAAGCAACGCCCTCGCAGGGGTAGGAGGCAGAGGAAGCAGAAACAGAAGAAGGAGGTGTGGACCCACGAACCGCATCCACACAGTTGAAGTGCCCACACACGACAGAGCAAGCAGGATTGAGGAAGAAGGTAAAGGCCTCGAAATTGGCCATTGACCCAATCACCCTAACCGAGGGTGATCTGCATGACATCGGCGAGACAAGACGTGATGTCACAAATGAGGTGCTTCAGGATTTCATGCAAGAGCACCAGACTGTGTTGGGGGGCCTCAAAGTGCAGTTGCAGGAGTTATAGGTGCACCCCCCTCAGGTTAGTACTCTTTCAACCCACCTTGCAGTAGGATCCTCAACAGTAGAGCAGATGTTGTGCACGCAGATGGAAAACACAATAATGTTGCCGGAAGGGGCTCTAGTGGCATCAAATGAGGATGACAGGTTGTCAATTAGCACGATGAAAGGTCTCGGGGTTAATTTAGCTGCCCTTCCGCACGAGACATTATATCTATTTCAGGACGGATAACGGTAGAGCTACACGCTAGGGAGAGTGGCGCAATCCAAGTCCTCAGTGAGCAAAAGATAAATATGGAACAACTCAGCTTGCAACGCGATGAATTGGTGTCACAAAATCAACAGTTGGTGCAGGTGGTAGACGACGCTTACTGAAGTGTCCTGAAGCTGGCCATCCCAGCAGACCTACCAGTGGAGGTGCGGATCCACAGGTTAGCAACAGGAGTCTGTAAGGCCAGGGAAGAAACGACAAAGGTTCAGCTGGAGCTGAATCTTCAGATCGCCAAGCTGCGATTAAAGGCGCAACCATCCACTCCCCCAGAAGTCAGAGAACAACGTGCTAGCACTATCATAGCGGGATTGGAGGAAATGGGAGGTGCAGTGCGAGACTACACCAGTATGTTGGAAAAATCACTTGAGGTTCTCACAACTTTGTAGGAGGACCCCAACATCCAACGCTTAGAGACAGAGGCGCGAGAAATCCAGTAGCAATATGACAGTGTTTGAGGAACTGTGCAAACAGTCATCCTCACCCAACGGCTTGCGAGGAGGCAACAGGCTAAGGCACTAAAGGAGCAGGTGGACGCGACTCGACATAAGGAGGCATTTCTAAAAGTGTGCGTCCAGCCTTAGATCGATGAGGCTTTCACTATCACAATAGCCATCAAAAGAAAGCTCGCGCACATACAAGGGATGCACGCACAGATGTAGAGAAGCACTCCGGACACAGATGTCTCAGAACAGTGGATGCAACAGATCCAGCAAGTAGCAGCTTAGTGCGTTTCTGACCTCAGCACAGTTCGAGAACAGTTGGAGGGACTCCGTGCAAAAATTGCCACACTGACAGAGTGACTAGAGGGTGAGTCACGATGTTTGTGTTGTTCGCCCTAGTTTTGTAATATAATTTCGGCCTACCCATGGTCCGCGGACCATGGGATAGTATAAATAGAGTGAGGCTCTATATGTAAGAGATAGAGAAGTAGTAAAGAAAAGGAAGAGTCTAAGTGACTAGGTGAAGTGTGTCTTTGGGTCGTAGAGTAGGAGAAGGCTCTGCAGCTAAGCGCGCAGAAGCCTGGTAGTCCACAGCTGAGTGCGCGGACCCCTGCAGCTAAGTGTGCAGGGCGGAGTCGAGTCTGTAACTAAGGAAGAAAGTAATAAAGAGAATTTTTGTTACCAATTTGTGTATCTGTTCTTAGGTTAGTGCATGTTTGATATAAATTATAAATATACTATTTATTTACTCCGCGCACCTGTATGAATGGTTTATATTGTTAAGTATAACTTAAAGCATGCAAGTAGGCTAATTTAATCAACTAATAGTAGAATATCAGTGAAGTCTTGGGTAATAATGTGGAAGTGCAGCGTTCATCCCTTGAGTAGGGCTGTGCGAAGGAAGCATCTCAGGCTGCGAGGTACGGGAAAGTGTGCCTAACGACGTGCACGAAGGGTCGAACTGCAACCTCTTGAACCCATCAAACATATCCAGGGTGCAGAAACCTGGTTCTATCGCCCTCCCATACTACTTCAAGTGAGCAGCGCAGACTGTTGCCGAAGGGGCCAGTAGTAACGAGATTTGTTTGGCTAAATCAACTCTGAACCTGGGTCAGGCCCCCATAAGACAACAAGGTTTGCACCTCAAAAGATGTGATCCCTTGCTAGATCTATGATCGAAATGGATCTAAAATAGTTTATAACAATTTTATATACTCATAAATATTGATTTTTTTTTTCCGTGGAAAAAGGCATAATTTTATTAATGAAAACAAAATTACATGTTGCATTGGCAAGAAACATAGCATCATCTAGTCAGATACTGATGATAATCAGAAACATACAGAGAAACAAAAGGTAATGTACATGATGGGAAAAAACTAAGCTTTTCTCCCCTTCTTTTTCTTGACCCTTCGCCATTCCCCTTGGGATGGCTCCGAAGAGACAAGTGCAAGTTGATTCCCTACATCCATTTTGGCATTATCCTTGTCTCAGCCTGAATTATCAAATGAGTGAATATGCTTGTTCCCACTGATGTCCCCTTCATCAGGAATCAAGTCTGAATGCACCAAGTGATTCCGAGATTCAATTGGGTCTTGTGGGGTTCCCCCCTGTGTTTTTGGTTCCATTGATGTCTGGTTATTCCCTTTTGGAGATGGTTCATCCTCAGCTTCGCCCTCCTTCTCTTTGAGTTTTGGTGGGGGATATTTCTAGCCTTTGGGTTGTTTCCCAAAACTCTTCTTTCTTCTAGTGTCTTTTTTAGCTTCTAGACACGAATTGTGTAGGTTCCTTATTTTCCTACAATTCCTAGACCTAAACGTTGTGTTCTCATAATCTAAAATCTATGTCTAAATCCGCTTGTTGTGTATTAGTTGAATGTTGTCTTGTAGGCCTTTGTTGAGGTATAATTCTACACATATTCATGCAAAAGTGTGTACCCTTTCCTCCACTCGTTGAGTATCAGCCTTGATGAACTGCCCAAAGTTGTTACCAATGCCTGGAAGGACCCCGTCATCCCAGAAGTGTAGGGGAAGATTGTGCATTCGAACCCAAACTGGCATTCTGGAGACAACCATGGTATATGCATCAAAATTAGGAAACTAGGGAGTAGTGAAAAGGCCAGTCGAAACCCAGAACCATGGTCCTTCTTGAAGGTGTTATCACCAAAATAGGACCTTGATAGGCTGCTCATCAAGTCAATCTCAGTGTAACTATTTCAAACCAATATTTTGGCTGAGGCTTAGCCTCTTCAGCCTGAGAGGGCTCTCCCAAAGGTTAATGATATTGATTAAATATATAGATAGATGGCTAACTCTATGGTTTGTGATTTTATATGTTTATAGGTTGAAAGATGGAGACTTGCTACCATTGGGCTATGGAGTCAGTGACAGAGATAAAGATAACAAATAGCTCTTCTTATAAAACTAAGGCTTGTATATACTTCAATGAAAGAGTAACACATATCACTTGTCTCAAAAGGTTGAAGTTAAGGAGGAGCAGCTGTCAAATATCGAATTTAATTCCTATTTTAGGTTGTTACTATCATAATAAGGAGTTTTACTCCTAATTTTATTAGGAATCTAAGACTATTAGATAACTACTACTTGTAATTGATAGTCTGTTATAGGTATGAATAGGTGTCAATCTAGGAAATTTAAATTCCCCTCATCTTGGATCAGGGAATCCAAGATTGTAATGAAAACTCTATAAAATATAGTAGTTGGAATTCCTTAATATTTTGGCTGAGGCTTAGGAATGTAATTTTAGGATTATATTCTCAATTGTTTCATTCTCATTTCCAAACCCTTCTTCTAGTCATGGTGTTAAAGGGTCTCTAGGCCATTTCATGCTTAAAGGGTTAGGTCATAGGGTTAGAAGTCTTTAAGGTAATATTTCATTTCCAAAAAAAGTTTGACAACCTTATTCCATGTCTTAGAAGTCTTACCTTGTGTTTATCAGTCATATCTCAAGACATTTTAGAAAACTGTGTCGAAAAAGAGCATACACAGTAGTTTCGTAGCATGCTACAAAAACTGCTGAAGATGACCTTTTAGCTCTTTTTTCTGTTTTAAGTAGTCAGATTTCAAGGGGTTTCTTGAGAAACGGAAATAATATTTTGGCAAACTGAAAGAGGTTCTACTTCTTAACATACCTATCTACAAAAACCTCTTTCAGTTTCGTCAAATTCATTATGATCTTGGAGAAATTGATGACTCAACTTGCGCTACGAAATGGCTAAAAGACATTGAGAGAAACATTCTGCTTTCTGGTTTAGTAGTATTTTTCAAGATATGTTTCTGGCTACATGCAAAAGTATTTTGGAATTATGAAGGAGGTTTCTCTTCATAAAATCTCCCACTACAATAAACTATCTCACTTTTTTCATAAGTTTTACCAGTTGGGAGATCCAAGGCTTTCTTGGAAGCCATATTTTCAAAAATCAAAATTTTCCAGTTTACACCTGATACTAAAAGATAGTTTTTGGGTAGTAGGAGAGGTATTGAAAAAACCCAAGAGAGGTTTTTGTTCAACAGAGATTGGCATCCAAAAGCCTCCTTCATTTTTGCAAAATAAATGTTTGATGAGGAGACAAAAGTTCTGTCCCAACACCTATTTTTCAGCTAGAACAGAACAATAAGTTACAATTTCTTGATGCAGTTTTGTTGAGGAGAAGGATTTTATTTCTTGAAAGTATTTCAAAGATGATCTAAGTTGATTATTAAATCTTGTAGATATCATGGAAAAAGTGAAAGAAGTTTTGAAGACTGAATTTTTTGAAAAGAGCTGTGTAAAAGACATACATAGCAGTTTCGTAGCGTGCTACGAAACTACTGTAGGTGTAGTTTTTGAGCAGCCAGATCAGCTCTCATTATACTCCTTCAAGGGCTTGATTTTCATACAGGTGGAAGAGCAAAGTTCTATGGAAGTGATAACACATATCACTTGTCTCAAAAGGTCAATTTGGTCAGCAATGGACTCAAAAAGCATCAATGAAGGTTAAATCTTAAATGCAGGAAATAGGTTCCTGGTTTTCAGGACAGATAAGGGATGAGTCAACAGAATCTAAAAACAAGGTTAAAGGCTTCATCAAATTCAAATTCATGGAGTTATAGGCGTCAAAGAGAATGTTTAATTCCTAGATAAGGTTGTTTTAATCATAATAAGGAGTTGTACTCCTAATTGTATTAGGACTCTAAGATAGTCAGTTAACTGTCACTTTTATTTAATAGTATTAAAAGTGATTCATCAGAGTTTAATACTTAAAGGAAGTCAGAGAATGAGTAACCATGAATTTTGAGTAATGAGTATTAAAACATTGAAGAAAAACATCCAAAGATAGGACCCAAGAACTCAATTCACCATAGTTTAACACTTAAAGGAAGTCAGAGCATGTTCCTCCATGAATTCTGAGTAATAAGCATTAAGACTATGGAAGCAAAACATATCAACAATAAAATATGAAGCTCACTGAAGTACACTAAGAATCTCATATTCATAAAAGTTAAGCTGCTTCTGTATATATCAGTCCTTCCACTGCATTTACAAAAGTAGTCTTTTTCTATAACATTTTCCAACCCTTAAGGAATTCCAGCTCTTGTATTTTATAGAGTTTATCATTACAATATTGGATTCGCTGATCCAACTTGGGGGAATTCGAATTTCCTAGATTGACTCCTATTCTAACCATAAAACGGACTATTAATTACAAGTAACAGTTAACTGACTGTCTTAGAGTCCTAATACAATTAGGAGAAAAACTCCTTATTATGACTAAAACAACCTTATCTAGGAATTAAACATTCTCTTTGACACCTATAACTCCATGAATTCGAATTTGATGAAGCCTTTAACCTTGTTGTTAGATTCTGTTGACTCATCCCTTATCTGTCCTGAAAACTAAGAACCTATTTCCTGCGTTTAAGATTTAACCTTCATTGATGCTTTTTGAATCCATTTGCTAACCAAATTGACCTTTTGAGAAAAGTGATATGTGTTATCACTTCCATAAAACTTTTCTCTTCCACCTGTATGAAAATAAAGCCCTTGAAGGAGTATAATGAGAGCTGATCTGGCTGCCCAAAAACTGCACCTACAACAGTTTTGTAGCGCGCTATAAAACTGTTGTGTATGTCTTTTACATAAATCTTTTCCTAAAATGTTATCACCAAAATAGGACCCTGATAGGCTGCTCATCAAGTCAATCTCAGTGTAACTATTTCAAACCAATATTTTGGTTGAGGCTTAGCCTCCTCAGCCTGAGAGGGCTCTCTCAAAGATTAATGATATTGATTAAAGATATAGATAGATGGTTAACTCTATGGTTTGTGATTTTATATGTTTATAGGTTGAAAGATGGAGACTTGCTACCATTGGGCTATGGAGTCAGTGACAAAGATAAAGATAACAAATAGCTCTTCTTATAAAACTGAGGCTTGTATATACTTCAATGAAAGAGTAACACATTCAGGAAAGTCTCAATAACTTGAAGTTCATAGGAGTCAGAGCATGTGGGCATGAATTCTAAGTAATGATACATCAAAGTATTCAAAAGGAAAGTATTTAAAGTGATTCATCAGAGTTTAATACTTAAAGTAAGTCAGAGCATGAGTAACCATGAATTATGAGTAATAAGTATTAAAACATTGAAGAAAAACATCCAAAGATAGGACCCAAGAACTCAATTCACCATAGTTTAACACTTAAAGGAAGTCAGAGCATGTTCCTCCATGAATTCTGAGTAATAAGCATTAAGACTATGGAAGCAAAACATATCAAAGATAAAATATGAAGCTCACTAAAGTACACTAAGAATCTCAGATTCAGAAAAGTTAAATTGCTTCTATATATATCAGTCCCTCCACTGCATTTAAAAAAGTAGTCTTTTTCTATAACATTTTCCCAACCCTTAAGGAATTCCAGCTCTTGTCTTTTATAGAGTTATCATAATATTTTTTTTTTTTTTTAAACTTTGGAAAGTTTGCCTTGTTTCTAGTTATGGTCTTATAATAAGTTTTGAGTCATCGCATGCTTAAAGGGATAAGTGATAGGATTAGAGTCTCAATAGTGTCATTCTCATTTCCAAAGCCTTTTTCTAGTCATGCTGTTAAAGGGTCTCTAGGTCATTTCATGCTTAAAGGGTTAGAAGTCTTTAAGGTCATATTTCATTTCCAAACATTTTGGTGCGTCTGTCGGGAGTTTGAAGATTACTCATTCCTGAAATCTAGAAGCTGAACTTCTGAAGGTAGCAGGAGCTGTGAAAGTTGTTTGAGGCTGCATCTACCTTGGCGACTCCACACACCAAATAACAAATTGGAAGGTGACTACACTGCTAGAAGATCAGTAGCTTGATGAAGTTTCAAGATGAGTGCCATTGCAAGAATGAATGCCAGGTATGCCCCTATGAATCGGTCTCATATCCCTGGTTTTCCAAATCCTACGCCAAAGGTAGAATGGTTAGATGATCTTCCAATATTCAAAGATGAAAAGAAAGACAATGCTGCTCTTCATTTGGTAAGGTTCCATATGAATGTACACAATCTTAAGGTTTAGTTCCCTGAATATTGTCTCATGAAGATGTTTATGGCCACTTTAGAAGGAAAGGCACGGTCTTGGTATAAAGGTTTGGAAAATGGTTCAATATATTCGCTTGATAATTTCCATGATGTATTCTATGACATGTATAAAGGGTGGCATCCCTCCTTATTGCTGGTTAAAGATTGCTGTAAACATTCTGTGAGTTTTATTCAATATTTGGAGGATTTTTATGATGATGATGAATTCATGGATGAAGAAATTTTAGAGGCTCTTCATAATAATAAATTTCAACAACTAGAAGAAAGGATAACATCCCATGACATGCAACATAGAAATCAGCAAGAGTATACCTATGAAAATCATATTACATCCTCTGAGATTGATGTAGAGATGCAACAGACTTGTCAGTCTTCAGACCATTATGAAGATGAAAATAATTGCAAACACCAAGAAGAAATACTGGAAGATTTTTTTTATAACTCTCAGGTAGAGGAAAAGGTTGATCATTTATGTAATTCCTTGCAGCAGATTACTTCAAAGAATGATCATAATTGTGAGGAATATTACATTGTCCACGGGAATCATGCAGAAAAGCAATTGGATAACTTGTCAAATAAATGTTGTGTGACTAAAGATCAGTTGCTAGAAGTAACAGGATGTTATGAGGATCATCAAGCTGATCATGTATTTTTGGATCCTATAACTAAATACATGGAAGAGTTTTACTCTCTAGTTTTTCAGTTTTTCTATGAAGATCAGAGGCAATTTCAGTGGCAGTGGTCATCCCAATATCTTAGCTGCTTTAAACTCTGATGCAGTAAAAAAACTCAAATATTAGATAAAACAAATGATTGGCTACATTGGAAATTTCACATTGATTAAGCTGAAAGAATTTACAATTGATAGGGTAGGTAGGTAGGAAAATGAAAATAAGCTCAAGGTTGACTGAGCAAGTTTTACTAGGTACAGTTTGAAGTAGATTGGGCAGAATTTCAGAGTTTTTATTTTTAAAGGAATGGATTGTAGCACTAGAGCTACTAGTTCTTAGCATACCACAGGGGGCATACTATCCCTAGTGGAGCCACTATTATCACCCTAATTTTTTTTTTTTTTTTTTAAGCTTTGGAAAGTTTGCCTTGTTTCTAGTTATGGTCTTATAATAAGTTTTGATTCATCGAATGCTTAAAGGGATAAGTGATAGGATTAGAGTCTCAATAGTGTCATTCTCATTTCCAAACCCTTTTTCTAGTCATGGTGTTAAAGGGTCTCTAGGTCGTTTCATGCTTAAAGGGTTAGGTCATAGGGTTAGAAGTCTTTAAGGTCATATTTCATTTCCAAACAAAGTTTGACAACCTTATTCCATGTCTTAGAAGTCTCACCTTGTGTTTAGAAGTCATATCTCAAGTCATTTTGAAAAAAAAAATGAAATTAGCTACGAATCCACATTTTCGTAGTGCAGACAGTGTAAAAAGCCTGTTTTGCGCTACGAAATCACTAAAGCAACCTTTTTTAGCAGAAAAAACTCTATTTTTTCTTTTATGTAGTCAACTTCCAAGGAAGTGTTTGAGCCCCTAAAAGCATATTTTGGAAAAATGAAAGAGGTTCTTCTTCCTAGCATACCTATCTACAAAAACCTCTTTTCGTTTCTTCAAATTCATTATGAGGTGGGAGAAGTTGATTACTCAACTTGCATTACAAAATGGCTGAAAGTCATTGAGAGAAACATTCTGCTTTCTGGTTTTAGTAGTCTTTTTAAAGATCCATTTCTGGCTACATGAAAAAGTATTTTGGAGTTTTGAAGGAGGTTTCTCTTCATAAAAATATCTAGCTACAATAATCTATCTCACTTTTTTCATAAGTGTTACCAGTTGGGAGATACAAGGCTTTCTTTGAAGCCATATTTTCAGAAATAAGAATTTTCCAGTTTACACCTGATATTAAAAGACAGTTTCTGGGCAGTAGGAGAGGTATTGCAAAAAAAGCTCTGAGGAGACAAAAGCTCTGTCCCAACACCTATTTTTCAGCCAGAACAGAACAATAAGTTACAATTTCTTGATGCAGCTTTGTTGAGGAGAAGGATTTTATTTCTTGAAAGTATTTCAAAGATGATCTATGTTGATTATTAAAGCTTGTAGATATCATGGAAAAAGTAAAAGAAGTTTTGAAGACTGAAATTTTTGAAAAGAGCTATGTAAAAGACATACACAATAAGTTCGTAGTGCATTACGAAACTGCTGTAGGTGTAGTTTTTGAGCAGCCAGATCAGCTCTCATTATACTCCTTCAAGGGCTTGATTTTCGTATAAGTGGAAGAGAAAAGTTCTATGGAAGAGATAACACATATCACTTGTCTCAAAAGGTCAATTTGGTCAGCAAATGGATTCAAAAAGCATCAATGAAGGTTAAATCTTAAATGCAGGAAACAGGTTCCTGGTTTTCAGGACTGATAAGGGATGAGTCAAAAGAATCTAACAAAAAGGTTAAAGGCTTCATCAAATTAGAATTAATGGAGTTATAGGTGTCAAAGAGAATGTTTAATTCCTAGATAAGGTTGTTTTAGTCATAATAAGGAGTTTTTTTCCTAATTGTATTAGGACTCTAAGACAGTTAGCTAACTGTTACTTGTAATTAATAGTATGTTTTATGGTTAGAATAGGTGTCAAGCTAGGAAATTCAAATTCCCCTCAAGTTGGATCAGGGAATCCAAGATTGTAATGATAACTCTATAAAAGACAAGAGCTGGAATTCCTTAAGGGTTGGAAAATGTTATAGAAAAAGACTACTTTTGTAAATGCAGTGGAGGGACTGATATATATAGAAGCAGTTTAACTTTTCTGAATCTGAGATTCTTAGTGTACTTCAGTGAGCTTTATCTTTTATCTTTGATATTTTTTGCTTCTGTAGTCTTAATGATTATTACTCAGAATTCATGGAGGAACATGTTTTGACTTATTTTAAGTGTTAAATTATGGTGAATTAGGTTCTTGGGTCCTATCTTTGGATGTTTTTCTTCAATGTTTTAATACTTATTACTCAGAATTCATGGTTACTCATGCTCTGACTTCCTTTAAGTATTAAAGTCTGATGAATCACTTTTAATACTTTCCTTTTGAATACTGGTCATGTGATGAAATTCCAGGCATTGACTCGAGTATCGTTGAACATGAAATTAAGAAGTATCCAGATGTCAAACCAGTAAGACAACGGTTACGACAGGTGCACCCAAGAAAGCCGCTGCCATTAAGGCAGAAGTCGAAAAGCTTCTCCATGCTGGTTTCATCTACCCGGTTCCTCTAACCGATTGGGTATCGAATATTATCCCTGTTATGAAAAAACAAGGGACAATTAGAGTGTGCGTTGATTATAGGGATGTAAATCAAGCTTGTCCAAAGGACAACTACCCTACACCTTTTATCGACCAGATAATTGATGAATGTGCTAGATGTGAAATATTTTCATTCATGGATGGATTCTCCGGGTATAATCAAATAAATATCCGCCCACAGGACCAGTCAAAGACTGCATTTATTTGTCCGTGGGGCACATTTGCGTACCGAAAATTACCCTTAGGTTTAAAGAATGCAGGGGCGAAGTTTCAAAGGGCAATGAATTATGCCTTCCATGACATCAAGAACATCATTCAACCGTACCTCGACGACCTTCCGGCTCATTCGCGAAAGCAGACTGATCATCCGCAGCATTTAAGAGCGATATTTCTACGTTGCCGACACTACAAGATACGACTCAATCCACACAAATGTGTATTTTGCATCATTTCTGGTCGTTTACTTGGCTTTGTAGTCTCCAAGGATGGGATTCGTCTCGACCCCTGTAAGGTTCAGGCAATCATAAATTTGCCTCCACCTTCAAATTTGCTTCAGATTCAGAAACTCCAAGGGAAAGCGAACTTTCTGAGGAGGTTCATTCCAAATTACGCAGAACTTGCTAAAGGTTATACACGTCTTTTGAAAAAAGGAATTACCCTTTGTATGGGATCAGGTTGCGCAAGCTTCCTTTGATGCTTTGAAAGATTCCCTAATAAAAGCATCATTAATGTGCGCCCTTGATTATCAAAGAGACTTTAACCTGTATCTGGCTGCAGCAGATACAACCATTGCGATGGTTTTAGTTCAAGAAGTCAATGGAATTGAACATCCTATATATTATTTAAGTAAAAACTTAAATGATACAGAAAGCAAATATTCTTACGTTGAAAAGCTAGCACTCGCAACTGTTCAAGCGATACAGAGATTTCGACACTATGTCCTCTTTCGGAAAACTACCATTCTGTCAGATTGCAACCCCATGACTTATATATTGTCGCGACAGTTGCTGGGGGGCAAATATTCAAAATGGATAGCAATCCTTCAAGAGTTTGATCTGGAATTTGTAAAATCCAAATCAAAGAAAGCTCTAGTTTTCGCAAAATTATTATGCGATCTCCAATCGTCGTCCAACGATGAAACATCCTAAGAATCAATCGTGGATGAAAGTTTGTTTCTGATATCTACAAGCATTGAATGGTATGGGGATATAATCGTTTATCTCCAAACCCAAAAATTCCGGCCAAACACCTCCCACTCCGAACAAAAGCGTATTCGATACCAAGCGAAAGACTACATGATCGTTGGTGATACACTTTACCGTTGTGGTATCGATACAGTTCTGAGAAGGTGCCTCACCCATGAGGAGGCCGAAAAAGCCCTGAATGAGTGTCATTCAGGCGCCTGTGGGGGGCATCAATCTAGATATGCTACAACAAAAAAATCTTACGAGCAGGATACTTCTGGCCAACAATGTTCAAAGATTTCATAACCATAGTCAGAAGTTGCCATGCTTGTCAAATTTTCGATAGCAAAACTAGAAGACCACCCGCACCGCTACAGCCAATAGTAGCTGTTGGGCCATTCGCAAAATGGGGCATCGATTTCATAACATGTAACCCCACCTCGACCGGGGGGCATGGGTATATCATAGTCGCAGTTGACTATTTTACCAAATGGGCTGAGGCGATGCCTACATTAGACAATACTGGTGAAACAACTGCCCTATTCTTTTTCAATCATGTAGTCACCAGATTCGGCGTACCATAGGCCATAGTCACAGACCATGGATCGTATTTTTGCAATCACATGATGGTCGAATTAGCTGCCAAACTAGGGTTGTCTCACGACAGCTCTACTCCATATTATCCGCAAGCCAACGGACAAGTTGAAGCGATCAACAAGGTCCTGAAACGCATGCTGCAAAGGATGATTGGAGTTCACAAGAGAAGATGGCACCTAATCCTATACTCAACTTTGTGGGCCTACCGAACATCGGTAAGGAATGCAACCGGATTCACACCCTTCCAACTGGTGTATGGCCTGGAGGCAGTCTTACCAATCCAGTGTGAAATCCCGTCTCTCAAACTCGCAATTGATCTCCTCCCTGGAACTTCAGAAGAAGAGGCTCGTTTCTTGGAGTTAATCCAATTGGATGAAACCCATCGTGACACCGCTTTAGCTAACGAAGCCCATAAGAAACGAGTCAAGGCGCAGTTCGACAAAAAAGTCAAACCCTGTGTCTTCTCGGAAGGTGACTTGGTCTTGCTTTACGACCAAGAATCCGATAAATTGGGAGCAGGTAAATTTAAGTCTTTATGGATGGGCCCCTATATTTTTAAACAAGTGTTAGCAAAAGGAGCCTACGAGTTAATGGATTATGACGGAATTCCATTGGCGCAACCCCGTAATGGGTTGTACCTCAAGCGTTACTATGCCTAATAGTAACCTGCATGCTTTTGTTATATTTTTGTTTTCGCTAAAGTTTTTGTTTTGGTCGAGTAATCCACTTTTTACATTTATTGCAGATGTCAAACCTATTGGAGCCATGTGTTGGATATGCCGACGGAGCAGTTCGTAGTTCACGAAACCTGTCCTCCGCAGCTTGGGGCATTTTTGATCCAAGTGGCGAGTTAGTACGTTTCAGAGGTGTATGTATTGGTCGATCAACAAATAACATCGCTGAGTATAGCGCGTTGATAGAACTTCTCTCTAATGCCATCACACATGGTATAAGCCGACTGATTTTCAGGCTAGACTCACAACTCGTAATACTACAACTCACTAGTATCTATTCTGTCCGAAATCCAGCTATTTATCGCATGTTCCTAAGGGTTAAGATTTTGGAAAGACAATTTGATCTTATTCAATATCAACATATTTCCAGAAACTTAAACACATTAACTGACTCATTAGCAAACTATGTGTTAGATAGACATTTGAAAAATTTATAAAAAGAAACACATCATCAATGTTTCACATGTGGATCATATAATTCAACCAAAATAAAACTCTGAAAATAAAAAATGTATATAGTTGTTTATGGTTTACATATAATGTTCTGTAACCAAGACAAAATCGGTCACATGACCCAAAAACTCAAAATGCTAGGGGGCACCCTAGTCTAATGGTGCTCGTGATAGCAAGTCACAACCTGTGCAATCATGCGTAAGAGACGAGTCCATCGTCTGGGCACACCAGTAGTATGTCGCTGTAACTGCAAAGGTAGCTCGTCAATCCTCACATCTGGAATACTGAGAGTAAGGCTCTCAACCTGCTCCTGCACAGCTGTGAGAGTCTCGGCCACATCGAGGTCGCGAAGAATGACTCTTCCAGCGGCCTCTCCTGCCGGGGCAACAACTGGCACTCTCGGGCGAACTACTAGATGAACAGGACCAACATCTGCATGTACACACGTGTTTGATTAAAGTCTTGATAGAATAAACCACAAGGACATTATAAACAAAAACAAAAAACAACAATATGGTCAGATATTTTACCAATAGCACCCCACTGCTCGCCATCTGGCAGTACTAAATCTGGATCACCCCGGAAGTCCATACCAGCATATGGATACTCGGCATAAACCGTCTCCTGACGATCAAACCACCTGAAGAAGGTATCAGAAAATGAAATCTGAGACTGGCCAGCATGCCTAGACATATGGTCAACCCATCTCTCCATACGTGGTTCAGTAGGAGAAGGTAAGTCGAGTGCAATGTAGTGCGGCTACATCAGTGGTATCTTCTCCAAGGCAAAGGCAGTCAAAACAGAACCGAACCCAAAGTTCTTCAACCTCCCGTTCTTTATCTTGGTCAACTGTTCTTTCATCACAAGACGTACTGCGTCACACCAGTTGAACACCTTCGGTTGGAGGCATTCTAAGGCATGCTGCATATAGGATCTGTTGGCTACATGAAGAGACGCACTACCGGCCATCCTACCAAAAGTAAACAGGATAGCCCTAAGGGACCTGTCAGTGACATCACGGATGATGATCTTGCCGTATTTACTTGGCTGAGATCCTTCCCTGCAATACTGGCGGACATAATCTCTCACAGAATCGCCTCCCCAGACCGAACCTGACAAAGAGATGGGGGCACCCCGCCTCGACAAGCCAGTCAAGAAATAGATGTCTACTGCTGTCAAGGGGATGGATTTGCCCCTAATCTGGAAAACTTGATTGATAGGATCCCAGGCATCGAGCAAATACTGCAGTAAGTTAATCTACTGTCTCATGCTAGAGATGCGGAAGAACTTCAGCAAGCCACAATTCCGCAACGCGTTCACTGTAACTGGATCATGTAGGGCAATCATGTCCTCTTCTTCATGTTCTCGTTCTCGCCATGTGAGGGTCATCTTTCTCCAAGATCTCTGAAAAAACAAACAAGAGAGGAGTTAGATCCTGATTTTGATGAGAAACAGGCAAAAATTCCATCAAAAACTGTGCAACAAATTCCTTTTCTGCGCCCAACGCACCTACAACAGTGTTCCAAGTGCGTTGAATGTCAGACTGCCTTCATACAGGCCAGCATTCAGCACAGGTTTCGATGTACTGAGGGTGAGTTGATGGCAGAACGAATCCCTCAAACCCCAGGGGCTCAGAAAAGCAGCGAATAAAACACAAAATGAAAAAAGGAAACCATAAAATGAAAGAGCTCGGGTTTAGCTCCTACCTGGTCCATACGGTGCCGAGAATCATCCATGGAATCTCCCGAAATCAGCTGATGAAAATCGAGGGGGAAAAACACCTCCAAAGCTCCAACAAACCAAGTTCAAATGAAATGTTAAAATGAGAGGTAAAAAACACTTTTTGATTGCTTTCACGTAGTTCAAAGTAAAATATTAGCGTTTTAATCTCATTTTCAAACAAATATTGTTCATTTATGACTAGTTTGATGAAGCAGTTGAAAATACAGTACTATCTTTGGAAGGACAAAGCTATTTATGGTAAGATCAAAACAAGACAATCTAATCGAGCAGTTTTAGCACATAGTTCAAGCTCGTTAAAAAATAAACATAAGACATGAGCAAGTGTTTCAATCCGCGTTTAAGCTCGTTAAAAAATGAACTATCCTACGGTAAATAACCACCATGAATGTAGCATTATCAGCCATTAAATCCTTGGTCGTGTTTGCACTGTCACCTCCACTTTTCATTGGCCGATCATTCACCTCCATTTGATTGTTTACCCATTTTGAGGAACAGCTGCGAAGAGTGATTTCACTAGCCATCCTTGTGACACTGCCGTGATTGGAAAATTCCAAACCTTACCTGGAATCAACTGCTACCCATTTTATCACTCGTTCCTCAAAAGACGAGTCTTCTTTAATCTCTTTTCATCTGACTTGTAAAATATGAAAAGATTGCCGAGTTTTGGCCTTCCAGCTCGTTAAAGCGACGGGAAGTGCTATCCCTCCTCTAGATTTTAATCTTTTTGGACCTGAGCGATTATTGCACAAAACGATCGAGCGCTTGTGTTGTTCGGCTCGTTAAAACTATCAAAAATTCATCCCTTCTGTATTGTTTTATACTTTTTCAGACTTAAGGGATTAGATGACGAAAAGGGAATTCCGGAGTTAACTTTACGTACCTTTTCAGACTCTCTAAAAATGAAAAGGACCGAGTTATCTTTGTCGTTAGACTCGTTAAAAAGATTAATAGCGACAAACTTGTCTTTAGGCGAGAACGAGTTTCACTATTGCTAGGCTCGTTAAAACATAGCGATGGGTTTTCCTAAAGGGCAAATTATAGAACAAGCATATGTTATCCTCCTCAAGTTTGACAAAAATAAAGAGGTACTGGTCAGCAATGACTGGGGAAAAATTGGGAAAATCTCAAAGAATCTTTATTGGTAGCAAGTCGCTCTTGAACATGACACTTCCACTCCGTGCCTGAGTCGGGTTGGGTTGTTTCATTCATTGGTCACATCACCATGGTCACGCCATACCATCCACATTTGGGGTAAATGCTACCAATCCATCACATAAGTGTCACCGACATGTTCAAGAGAAGTCATTCAGAGAAGTCACCTGTGTCCCATCCACTACCATACATTATACTTCATTCTTTCATGACCGCCATCCTGAACCATGTATCATCAGATCGTTTTCACCTCTATCAAAATCATTTGCTCCATTCCGTGTCATTGATGTGGGATTCATTAAGGCCCTCCTTTGACGGATCACTTCTTGTCGACATCAGCTCATTATCCAAGAAGTTGATCTAGGAACACCCCTATTACACAGTAATTTGTCACTGTCTCCCTGTCAGTCACCCTACTATGTCAGGAATTCACCATAATCAAGTTCATGCCTTCTGAACTGGCCAAAACCCCTTTTTCCAAAGTTTTCCTCATCAGCGCGTCTGTTTCTAAAATATCCGCGATGACTGGCGGCTCATAGTGTATTCAGTGAGCTGCCAGCGCGGAAGAACATCACTTTTCCGCGCTGGTCGTATTTCATGAGCCAGCGCACCTCTCCTTTGTATTGGCTCGCACTGACATGACTTTCCTATTTATTGAGGCACGACGTCAGCGCGTCAGTTACCTTATAATCCGCGCTGATCCAGTTTGGGCAAATTTGTTCCAACAGCCAGCCTTCCAGATAACTCCAGGCTTGGTTGTTGGCTTTGTGAGTATCGACTCCCTTTTATGGCATGTCTGTTCGACCCTTTGCAACTACTTCCCTTGAGGATAAGCTCATCCTTCCACCCTTTTAGGAGGCTCCTTCTCCTATATAAACTTCCACCATTACCATGAGCAGCTAGTTTTGGATAGTTTGGAATAGCTTGGATTGTATAGATCTTATAGTGCTCAGATTGCTGCTAATATAGGTATTTGGTGTGCTAGGTGTGGAAGTGATTGATTGCTTAGGGAAGGTTGTTTTGTGTTGCTTGTGTGAGAGAGAGAGTTGCTTGTCTTGGGAGAATCATTTCCAAAGGTGAATGCTTGAGACACTTGCTGACTGGCCCCTCCTGAGAAGGTTACCGACATCAGAACATTTGGTTGTACTCTTCTCTGTTTGATTAATAATAGATGACTGCTATTATTGTTCCATTCTCATTTGTCTATGCAATGGTTAAATGTGAATTACATCTTTTCTGACTGATGTATGGTTGCTTTTATTAGATTTCACGCTTGTGTTTGTTTCCTCTTCGTGTGTGCAAGTGTCTATTCGCGGAGATCGCGGAGGATCGTGACCAGCCAAAGCGAAGGAGCGAAGGTGGCATCTCTTCATCAAACGACAGCGCTGGAATCCAAGTAGGTGCTCTTTACCTCTTGTTTAATTGCAATTAGGAACATGCATAGTAGCATTGACTAATTGTTGCTAGACCCTTGCTGGGCTAGTAGGGATCGCCTTTATCCGTAGAGGGGATTTACCTCTCCAACAATTTGGCGACTCCACTGGGGATTAGCTTTTTTGTCTCTTGTGTCCACTCTTTGTGCTTGAATTTGATTTTTCTCTCTTTTCGAGTTTTGGGGATTGTTTTTCTGCTTGTAGCCTTCCTGGGTCCATCTGGGAAGTGTCTTGACTGTTAAAAGACTTTCTACCTTTGGTTTGGGAGTTTTCTGCCTTGATTCTACTCGTTTTCACCTTCATCGCGGTTTAATTCAGAATAGACGCGCTGACGTCGCACCCCTGTCTCTTTGTTATCCTTGTCATCGCGCCTGCACGATTAATAGTCACGCTAACCTCGTTTTTAGAGACAACGTGCTTTATCCGTGTGCTTCTGCGCTGACGTCGCACACCTGCTTCTTTGTTCTCCCTGTCATCGCGCCTGTGTGATTAATAGACGCGCTGACCTCGTTTTTAGAGACAGCGCGCTTTATCCGTGTGCTTCCGCGCTGACGTCGCACACCTGCATCTTTGTTCTCCCTGTCATCGCGCCTGTGTGATTAATAGTCGCGCTGACCTCGTTCTTTGAGACAGCGCCCTTTATCCGTGTACTTCCGCGCTGATGTCGCAAAGTTGCTACAGGCCTCCTCTTTTCAGTGCCGAGTTGCTGAAGGCTACCCGCGCTGATCCTGTAGAATTCATTTTTGTCCAAATTAGCCTCCTGAACCTGTTGCTTTGACTTTCCCCTCTTCTCTCCACTTGGTTTGTGACTTGTTTTTCATTATCTGAACTCTGAGCTGCTTGTTTGCGAAGTCTTGTCCCACAGGGTTTCGTTTTTGCTCATCTTTCGGTTTTTGCAAATACCTTCCTCTTTGCTTTCGCTGCTTGGTTTGTATTTCCGCCATCACTTTTACAGCTGCTGGATTGTGTTGAATCTCTATTTGACTGGTTGTAACTCTCATCCTTCGGGTGTTTGCCTTTTTCCTTTGATTTCGCATTCTAGCCCTAGGGCATCTAGTGGCCGTGTGTGTGTCAAGCCTTCCGTAAGGATCTTGTTTTCTTGTTTGACCAGCCAACTTCAGATTTGTTTTTGCACTCGTTCAGTGATTGTTGAAGTGTTTTTGGTTGTGTTTCCGAGCGGTTTCTTGCTTCCTCCTTGTTTGAATCCTTGCTTGTCTTGCCGAGCTTAGATCACATAGCTCGTGCGGAACTTGGTTTTCCTTTTGATTTGGAAATCTTTGTTGGATGTTTTGGGAACTTTGTGTGCTTTCATTAAGTGATTTTCTTGGTGTTCCGGTTCCTCCAAATTCATTTAGATGCTTTGTGCCATTGAAAGAAAATCAAACTAGTAGCTTTGCTTTTGAAAATTGAAAAGGAAGAGAACATTTCGTTGATTTGCATTTTCAAAAGAAAAAGTTTCGTTTCCTCGATTTTAGCTGCATTAGGTTGTTTGATTACTTGTATTCGTTTTGTTTGATCAAAATTCTTTACCTTCTCATAGCTAGAATTCATCGAACAAAATGGTATTCTTTGGCATGTAGTTTGCATCTAGGTAATTGTGAGAGAATATACGATAGGGCCTGAAATCGAAACTTAATTTCAAGATCAACTATAAAATGAACCGAATGAATCGAAAAACACATTGGAACTAAACGCAAACATCTAGAGGTCTAGGTTAGAGACGTGTTCCGGCGTCTTTAAACATAGTCACTGTTGTTTCACATTATGGTTGGGTGATTCCTCCTTTTGTGACTCGATAGTGGTCTAACACGGACTGTGCTCCCACGTACCGTCGCGTATATAGGGAGACCCCACTAGGATTTTATCCTTTATCCATAGGAAGCCGAGTCTGCCGCCTTGTGAACCGTAACGCACCGAACACAGCATTCGGGAGGATTGACTGCAGTACGGAAAGTCCTTGGCTCTCATACGATTGCTAAGGTGTATAAGCAGTTTTGCGGGTCACCTGGTAAATCCTATATCTAGAGTCTCCAGAGCAGTCACTTTTGATCCTTTTCGGACTCCCTAAATGAAAAGGTGCCTGTGAGCGTCTTGTCACTTCGTGCTCATTAAACATTCGAAGGAGACTGGAGTCATCTTTTCGTCCTTTTCTCGACTCTTGAAACTGTTGGCATTATGATTCAGGTGTTGTCCTTGATGGCAAACTCATTCAGGTGATAAATCAAGAAGGACGCAGGAGATATGTTCAGCAAGTGCGTCCCCGCAGGTAGACCATGCAGAACCCGCGTCCAGGAACGCAGGCCAGCCGTTCAGGAGGTGCGTCCGCCCAGTGCACACATTTCAAGGCAGAGAAAAGCACGTGGGGGTTTCTTGTGTGGTATCTAGCCGACGGTTTTGTGTTTCTATGGTGTCGGCTCGTGGTATTGTTCCATGCTTTGGGGAGAAGCTTGCCTATATAAAGCAAAGGAGTTCATTTGGATTGAGCATCATCTTTGTTGAATATCTCTTGGTGAGATCTAGCCCAAATCTATAAGGGCGAATCTTCTAATGGACTATGATCTATATGGCGCATGATCAGATCTGTGGATCTGAGTGTTTGGGTTGGTTCTGAAGTCCTCTTATCTTCTATATCTGAAGGGACGTAGATTCAGTGAAGGGAAAGTGCGCCGGGACGCAGTACAGTAAAGGCTCAGGTGCGTCTCTGAGGCAAAGGACGCGGCGCGACTGTGGTATTGGGTGCGTCTCTGAAGCAAAAGACGCGGCGCGATAGTGTTGCTGGGTGCGTCGGTCGCAGAAAAGAAAAGAGGAACAGTGCGTCTGCACGCAGAACAACATAAGGTATACTGCGTCCAGTCGCAGGCCACAGAAAGAAAATATGCGTCCCTGTCTTAAGATGATCTGTTGACTGTATATTTCTGTTCATAAGGTGTTCTGGGTTGTTTCTGTAATTACTGATCTGATATGTGTAGTAGACTGTATCTGTTGTATACTTGTTGATCATTTGATTCTTCATGAAAAGAAGTAGGGGGTTGTAGCTCCCTTCCAGGAGAGACTGGAAAACGAGAGAGAGTTGTAGCTCTCTGCAGGTTGCAGCCTGCGTGCTGGTAAAGGACTGCACCAGTACAAAATCATTGTAAAAAGAATTTCTTGAAAGAAGATAGAGACATATTGCAGCAGGTGGTTTTTCTCCCGCATTGGGTTTCCACCTTACATCTTGTGTTCTTTGGTGTGACTTTCTATTTTCTTTATTCATGCTCATTGTTTTATGGTACTGATATGCAAGAATAATTCAAAAGATCAAATAAGGAAGATTTGGTAAATTGCTAGATAATACTGATTCACCCCCCATCTCAGTATTATTTCCAACAGAAACATGAAAGGGTCAAGTTTGGTTCTTGTGTCTTAAAATTAATTCGGCCACGATAACATCACCTGATTAGATCTTGTGTGCGTTAGTTTTGAGCAGGGTCTTTATCGTTAGTTTGCTTTAGGTTTTCTAAGGGGTCTTGTCATCCTGGCTGACCCGTCAACTCCCGGTCCAAGTGATCAAGGTTCTCCATCTTCTGTTGCTCCAGAGGTACCAGTTGTAAGCGGTACTCTTCCCATTGTTTCGAGTATCCAGCCTATCAACGTACGTGCCCCAGGCGACAAAGATTACATAGAAGATTGGAATCCTATCTGGGAGCTTGACAGCGATAATACCCCCCGTACTCCTCTCGGTATGTCGTCTCTGATGTCTACTTCCCCCATGGATGAGACAGCTTCCAGCACAGGAGAGACACCCGTGGTGACGGACATTGAGACTCTGATCCCGGCTTCCTCTCCACTCCCTCCACGATATCAGTCAATGAGGGATAGGATAGCCGCTATAACTACTTCTACGACTATATGGGATCCCAGTCTTATTGCCACCACCGGGCCCTTTATTTCGCGACCTCTTAATACACCTCTTACCTCAGGGCTTAACACGCCTGTTACCTCAGTTCCCACCAATCCAACCGTTTGTGTAGCACGCTCGACTCCGGTCATTAGTGCTGTGCCAGCATCCTCATCTGTAAACCCTGAAGCTGGGCCCTTTCTTGGTGGCATTCCAGGAGCAGGGCCGTATGATGCCCACGGGCAGCCCATTGTGGACCCAGATTACCAAGGTCCACTCTTTTATTATGATGAGAACGGTCAGTACCTCGAGAACGTTTCGTCCCTACCTCGTCGTCCTTTCGAGGAGAACCAGGAACCGTTGGACGTTACATACAATCCCGTTACTCATGTTTTTCATGGGCGCCGGAATCCTCCCGGACAGCCCCAAGGACCACCCAATCAAGGTCAGCCGCCTTATGTGCAAACCACTCAGGGGAAACCGCTTTATGGCCCGCCTCACCCAGGACAATCTGGGGGCCCATAGGGACAACCCTACCAGGGACAACCCTCGGCCGTTGGAGGTCCGTCGTATTCATATCAAGGTTACCCAACTGGACAACCAGGGCAACCTTACATTCAACAAGGTCAACCCGGTTTCGAGCAAGGGTACCCATCTGGACAAACTGGGTCAGTTTATAATCCTCAAAATCAACCAGCAGTCCAGCAGGGATATCCTCTTGGGCAGGGGGGGCAACCCTACTTACAGCAGGGCCAACCTACTGCCCAGTCTGGTCATCTTTCTGGGCAGGGTGGGCAGCCCTACGTTCAGCAGGGTCAACCTACTGCTCAATCCATGAATCCTTCTGGGCAAGGGGGGCAGCCTGCTATACAGCAAGGCCAACCCACTGCTCAGCCTATGCACCAAGGAGGGCAGCCCGCTATACAGCAAGCCCAGCCCTCTGCTCAGTCTGTTCACCCTGGGGGGCAAACGGGCCAGCCTTCTATGCAGCAAGGTCAACCCACTGTCCGCCCTAATCGTCCATCTGGACAAGCTGGCCAACCTCAGGGTCAACCAGCTGTCCAGCCAGCTCAGTCATCCGTTCCGCAAGGACAACCCTTGGTGGCGCACAGACAACCTGGTACCCAGCAAGTCCATCCTGCTGGCCAACCAGGTCCATCTCAAATCCAACCAAGTCAACCTTCGGGACGGATGATTCAACCCCATCCGGTTCAAGGACATTACTCTGGGCCTCAAACTCAAATGGGTTATCAACCTTCTTACCAGACGCAGCCTCCCTATCAGGCTCAGTATGGGCCCAACAACCATATGGCTACCAGCAACCCCAGGGGCAAAATTAGTTTGCTCCTTATCAAAATTATCAACAGCCGCAGGTCACTCCTTACCAAAACTATCAGTATGGTGCACCTGTGGGGCAAGCTGCTAATACATGGGGAGCTGGGGGGCAGACACAGGGATAGCCGTCCACATATGGCCAGAATCCATACGGACGGAACCCCTACGGACAAGCCCCCTATGTGCCAGGCCCTTTTGGGCCAGGTCCATCGGGACAAAGTTCTTACGCACCAGGCCCTTTTGGGCCAGGTCCGTCCGGACAGAGTTCGTGGGGGCAACCACCATCTGGTTGGAACCCTAATGTCGCCTCGAATCTGCAGCCACAAATGTCCTTTAACCCGCAGTTACCATTCTTAGCGACGTTGGAACTGCCTGATGTGTCCAAGCTAACAAATGATCCTATTTTGCATAATCCATACTGGCCACCAGTTCCAACCAAAATACCAGGTGACTGTCCAAAGTTTGACGGCAAAGCTGGTGAAGACCCTCAGGCCCACGTAATGACTTATCACCTTTGGTGTTCATCAAACTCATGGCTTGATGATTCTATCCGGCTTCGCCTCTTTCAGAGGACTCTCACCGGTTCAGCTGCTAAGTGGTACATCGAACTTAATCGCGACATGTTTCAAGATTTCAACTCGTTGGCTATGGCCTTTCTGACTCATTTTCAGTTACCCATTCGGTACGAGACTGGGACACATCTTCTCACGTCTCTCAAACAGGATACGGCTACGCACATCTCTAATCATATACATGAATGGAGAAGGCGTCGTCGCTTGATTAAATTTTGGATTCCTGATCAACTCCTGACCGACTAGTTCACGACTTCCTTTGTCCCTAAGATTGCAAAAGACATCGCAATGGGAGCGTGTGTAACTGAAGAGCAAGCAATCGCGCGAGCTCAGTATCTCGACTTAGTGTACTCTCAGTCGGGTACTTTGTATGAGTATTTGCCAGATGCCCCGAGGCCTGGACAGCCCAAAGCTCCACCAAAGCCTTCTGTTGATGGAGTCATTGGTTCTGTGAATTCATCATCTAAGAAATCAGCCGTGAACCCTGGGAAGCAGAAACAGAACGCCTCTAATGAAAATGCTTCTCACGGCCAATCAATTTCTGGGACTACCTCCGAGGTAAATGTCGTCCAGTCCACCGCGGCGGATAAATCCTCGAAAGGCAAAAAGAAAGGGAAAGCTAAAGATAAATCTGGACAGCCCAAGCAGGGCCCTCCTAAACCTCCCTCCGAGGAAGGAGCTAAACGAAAGCCTAAGTATCCTTGTCTCATCTGCGATGAGGATCACTACACCAAGGATTGCCCAAGGCGGTCCGAGGTTAGTCGACTTTTGAAAGGTGCTCCAGGGCCTCCTGCTGTGCTAAAAGAGCCTTTCCCTTCCCAGCAGACGCATCAGGTGGCAGATCCCTCTCAATCCTCTTCCTCGTTCGGTTCTCAAGTGTTCATGGATGGAACAATCCCCATCCATGTTTCAACTCGAGCGAAAGATTATCCATCTCCAGCCGGAGGTTCCCTCCAGCGCTCCTCCGTCCAGTTCTGGTCCCCTTCACATCGAACGGCCCAGCACTAAGACGATCCCCCGACCCCCTCCCAAAGGTGTACTCAGGAAGTCATCTTATAACCCCAATGCTCGTGCTGCCCAACACTATAGCATTGTCGAGGACTTAGCTCAGGCTCCGTCTGCTATGTTCGCGTTAGAAGTCCTCCAGAGCTGCCCCTCCCAGAGGAAGTCCCTGCTATCAGCGATTGGTGGCATAGACCCGGCAGATTCAGATTTAATTTATTTTGATCTCGAGGGTTTCACACAGAGATTACCTCATCAGGTGGCTTTCCTTATACAAGTCCTCATCAATGGCAAAACGATCCATCGTATAGTCATTGATGAAGGTGCCTCAACCTGCATCATGTCAGTTGCTTGCTGGAAGGCTATTGGTTCTCCTGCTCTGAGCCAGTCTCCTACGACCCTGGAAGATTTCGATGGAAGAGAATCTCGTCCATATGGTATCCTCTCACGCTTGCCTATCTCTTTAGAAGGGAAAACCGTAGAAGTAGAGGTTGAAGTTGTTGACGCTAATCTCACTTACAACCTCCTCCTTGGACGAAGCTGGACATACGCCATGCAAGCCGTGGCTTCCTCCTTGTTCCGTGTCGTCCGCTTCCCCCACCAAGGAAGAATCGTCACGGTGGACCAGCTGTCCTTTTTCGCTTCCTCTTCTGAAGGAAATGTGCTGTTCGTGGAGCATACCTCCAAGTCATTAGTGAGTGTGGGTGCTGGATTATTCAAAGATCCCTCCTTAATGGGAGTCTTTCCCCTCCCACCTCCGAATCTCGCCCCTGTCAACATGATTTCAGTACGTTCTGATCCATGGGTTCTTCCTCCCTTTAATCAGGAAGACTCTTGGGGTGATATGATGCCATTGAGTCCTGCCGAGCTCAACTACATCGAGATTGTCGCTACATCGGCTCCCCCTCCTGAACCTGCTTTTCTAAGCAGCGTTCCCGATTCATATGATCACTTCCCTTGGCTGGGAGATGAGGCCACTTCAGATCCCTTGAAGGAATCATTTCCCTCCGACGAGGCCATCATAGAGACTATGTCTCTCGAAGAGCTCCCTTGGTTAGATCACCACCATCGCTCTTCGTTTCTCCCTCCACATTCGGAAATGGTCGCATGTCTTGAGCGGTTTGTTTCATGTGTCCCATCTCCGCCTCTCCAAACACCTGTCCATCTATATCAAGTGTCTTCAGAAGGCAATATGGGTAACATCACGCAGACCCAGCCCATCGACATCTCTGTCAAAGCAGGGATTGTCGAGAATATTTTCATTGGAGTCACATGCACTCCTGAGGAAGTTCGACTTTATACCGCTTTATTTCGTGAATTCCGTGATGTCTTCGCATGGTCTTACGAGGAAATGCCCGGCATTGACCCTAGTATTGTGGTGCACGAAATACCTACTTATCCAGGCACTAACCCTGTTCGTCAGCGCTTACGTCCAGTGCACCCTCGAAAGGCTACAGCCATCAAGGCCGAAGTTGAAAAGCTTCTTCGAGCTGGTTTCATTTATGCCATTCCCCTCACGGAGTGGGTATCCAATATAGTCCCTGTGAATAAAAAGCAGGGCACTATCCGGGTCTGTGTTGACTACCGTGATATTAATCGTGCCTATCCAAAAGACAACTTTCCTACGCCTTTTATTGATCAGCTTATTGATGACTGCGCAGGAAGTGAGATTTATTCGTTTATGGACGGCTTCTCTGGTTATAACCAGATCAACATAGCCCCTGTAGACCAGCATAAGACAGCTTTCATTTGTCCTTGGGGCACCTCCGCTTATAAGAAGCTACCTTTCAGTCTCAAAAATACCGGTACTACTTTCCAGCGTGCGATGTCGTATGCTTTTCATGATATTCGACACATCGTACAGCCTTACCTGGATGACCTCCCAGCTCATTCAACTAAATGTCAAGACCATCTATCTCATCTACGTGAAATCTTTCTCCGCTGTCGACACTACCGTATTCGACTCAATCCGCATAAGTGTGTCTTCTGCGTAGAATCTGGCAGACTACTCGGGTTCATCGTCTCCCTGGCAGGCATCCGTCTGGATCGCCTCAAAGTCGAGGCCATTTTGAATCTTCCTCCCCTTGCCTCTTTGCAGCAATTGTAGAGCTTGCAGGGCAAAGCTAATTTTCTTAGACGATTCATTCCGAATTATGCCGAGGTGGCTAAGGGTTTCACACGGTTGTTAAAGCGAGACACACCCTTTCGTTGGGATGCTATCGCCCAGGAATCTTTCGAGCGCCTTAAAGACCTTCTTGTCTCACCTCCGCTCTTAAGACCTCCGAATTACCACCGTGATTATACTCTCTATCTTGCCTCCGCTGACACCACCATCGGCATGGTTCTAGTGCAGGACGATGATGCCGGCACCGAGCACGTTATCTATTATCTTAGCCGCAACCTTCTGGATCTAGAAACTCACTACGCATATGTCGAGAAGTTGGCATTGGCAGCTGTCTGCGTCGTCCAACGATTCCGGCATTATATCCTGTTGCGCACAACAACCGTGATCTCTGACTGCAACCCCATGACCTACATTTTGTCACGTCAGCTGCTGGGGGGAAAATACTCGAAGTGGATTGTAATCCTCCAAGAGTTCGACTTGGAATTCACTGCGGCCAAGTCTAAGAAATCTCTGGTCTTTGCTGAACTGCTCTGTTCCTTACCATCTCACTCTGCACCATCTCGTTCAGAGGAGCATATCCCGAACGAAACATTGTTTCTCATCAGCACCCTCGACCCATGGTACGGGGACATTATCGTATATTTACAGACGTCTTCTTTCCGTCCAAATGTATCGAAAGATGCTCGACGGCGAATTCGTCACCAAGCTCAACCCTACTGCATTTTGGGCGATACCCTGTACCGCCTCAGCGTTGATTCTGTTCTCTGCTGGTGCTTGACTCTCGAGGATGTTGAGCGGGTGTTGAATGACTGCCACTCCGGTGCTTGTGGCGGTCATATGTCCGGCTATGCTACCGCCCAGAAGATCCTCCGTGCTGGTTATTTCTGGCCTTCCATCTTCAAGGATTGCATCCTTGCTGTACGTGCATGTCATGAATGCCAGGTTTACCACCGGAATATGCGTGCACCTGTTGCACCACTGCACCCTGTTGTCACCGTAGGTCCATTTGCCAAATGGGGCATCGATTACACGTCCTGTAACCCTCGTTCGGCCGGGGGGCATGGGTACATCATCGTTGCCGTGGATTATTTCACCAAGTGGGCCGAAGCGATGCCTACATTGAACGAAGACGGTTACACAATGGCGCAGTTTTTATTCAATCATGTCATTACTCGTTTCGGAGTCCCTCAGGCTATTGTCACGGATCACGGAAAGCATTTCCGAAATCACATGATGATGGAACTAACAACCCAACTAGGCTTGCGTCAAGATAGTTCGACGTCGTACTATCCACAATCTAACGGTCAAGTCGAAGCCGTGAACAAAGTTTTGATCACTATGCTTCAACGCACCTTCAATACGCACAAGTCTAATTGGCATCTGATGCTGTTCCCAGCCTTGTGGGCCTACCGGACTTCTGTGAAGGACGCCACCAGTTTCACCCCATTTCAGCTGGTTTACGGACTGGAGGCTACCCTTCCCGTCGAATGTGAGATTCCTTCGTTGAAATTAGCTGTCAAGTTGCTTCCCAACACCACTTCGGTGGAGGAACAGCTTCTTTACCTAGAACGGTTAGACGAGACTCATCGTTTGGCTTCTCTGGCTATCGAAGCGCAAAAGAAGAGAGTCAAAGCTCACTTTCACCAGAACATTCATCCTCGTTCCTTCGTTGAGGGAGATCTAGTACTGCTCTACGATCAAGCTAAAGATAAGATGGGGGCAGGAAAACTCGAATCCATGTGGCTAGGTCCCTATATCGTGAAAAGAGTTTTACAAAAGGGCGCATATGAGTTGATTGATTACGAAGGAAATCCTCTTGACAAGCCCTGCAACGGGCTGTATCTGAAGAAATATTATGCATGACTTCGTGCACTCAGTGTGTACATACGCGTGTTTAGTGTGTTTTGTGTGCATGATTTCATGTTTTGCTTTGGTGTGAAGACGTGTTTGCCTCTTATTGTGTTTTCTTCTTCTTGTGCAGATGTCTAGTGCACCTTATGTTGGTTTCGCTGATGGCGCCTGCCGTAGTACTTGCAATTTGTCCTCTGCGGCATGGGAGATCTATGATCCTCACAGAGAGTTGCTAGATCTTCAAGGAGCCTGCCTCGGTCGTACCACTAATAATGTTGCCGAATACAGTGCCGTAATTGAGCTACTAGCCGAAGCAGTTGATCTCGGCATTCGTGCAATGATGGTAAACCTGGACTCCCAACTTGTCGTTCATCAACTGAACGGGCGATATTCCGTCAGAGACCAACGTATCCTAAGGTTGTATTTACGTGTCAGATTGTTAGAAAGGAATTTTGACTATATCACATATCAACATATTCCGAGACGATTAAACACGTTGACTGATGCATTGGCAAATCATGTGTTAGACAGACATTTGTGAAATAGATAAACATCATACAAGAAGACATAGAAAGCATAATAGAGTAAAACATATGTAAATAAGACATTTTCTCAAGCATAGTTTGCATGCGTGCCGTGTGTGCTTTTAAGCTTGCATTAAAAATATTAAAATATATGGGTCATGTGTTGTGCAATTCATACATAAGATCACATTTGTACTGAACACTTGCATAACATAAACAAAACATCATCACATGTAACAAGATCCATCCAAAAATTGGTATGTATATATATATATATATATATATATATATATATATATATATATATATATATATATATATATCATGTGGCGCACTAAGGCGCTCAAAAATAAGTGTATATGTCAAAAATAGAGTCACTATCCTCAATACATCCGAGACACATGTCTCTCAAAACAGCAATAGAAGTAAACCTAGGCGACTAGTGGGCTGGGTTATACTCTCTGTAGCATACAGCCGCTCGTTCCACCCGCCTCAATAGGCGGTGCAGCCTGGGTGCCACCCCCACTGTGTGGATCTGGTGCTCTATAGGGACCTCCTCAACCCCCTGATAGTCTGGCACTCCCTCCAGCAAACCCTCAAGGTTGCGGGCCACAGTCTCCTATGTATCCACCCCTGGAGGAACTAAGGCCAAGGCTCTAGCGTCTGTTCCCTCTCTCCGTGCCGTTAAAGCTAGGCCCACAGGTCTCACAGGTCCCACATCTGCATACAGTGACATTCATTAAGACATGTACATGAAAAACCAAAAACATCAAAAATGTTAAAATGAGATCAAGTGACATACCTCCATCATCCCAATGCTCTCCTGCGGGCAGTGGCATGTCTGGATCATTGCGGAAGTCCATGCCGGCATATGGCCAGTCCTCCACAATGACAACCTGGCGCTCCAGCCACTCTCTGAAGTACACTCCCCAAGATACTGGGCGACCACCACCTCCACGTGGCATGACCCGGGCCCATCGACTGGCCCTCGTCTCCCGGGGACCTCTAGGTGGATCCACAGCCATGGTCTGTAGCTATAGAACCGGCACCCGCTCCAGCATGAGCGGCAGAAGAAGTGACCCATACGCGAACTGCTTCGTCTCTCCACGACGGCAGTTGCTCAGTTGCCTCTTCATGCTCGCAGTCACAGCAGTCGCCCAGTCAAAGATGGTGGGCTGTAGGCACTCCAGAGCTAACAACAGTTAGTTCTTCGAGGCCTCATGGTTGGCCAAAGAACTCGCTGCCCGTGTCACCAGGAAGAGTATCGTGCGGAGAGGCATGTCCCGCACTGTCGGGATAGCCACCTTCCCGCTCCGTGTCTTTTCAGCTCCTAGGCACACCCTAGCCATCAGCTGGTCTAGAGTCTCGCCGCTGGGTCACTGCCCTCCAGGATGGGCCTCTGGCCCCGACGCGACAAACCAGTCAAAAAGTAGATATCCAAGGCATCAAACTCAATATCTTGCCCGCGGATGGTGAATTTCCCATCTACTGGGTTCCAAGCTCTGATCAGGAACTCCAGCAAGTCAGGTTGCGCTCTCAGGCGCGGAGTCAGGAAGAACTTTAGGAAACCGCATGCCCGCATTGCATTCCGGCATTCGGCAAGTGCATATGCAGCTATATCCTCGTTATCGTGAGCTCTCTCTTGCCATACGAAAGACATTGTGCCCTGCAAAGCCATGAAAAAATATTATATCGCCGTTGGTGGAAAAATTTACGTTCAATTTATAAAAATTCACATTTTTCCGCGCCAGCGCGACTGTTTTAAAAATAGTCGCGCTGAAAATGGTGCCCCTTTGTTTTTTTCATTGGGTCAGCGTGGAAGAACACGGGTTTTCCGCGCTGACCCAAAAGCTGGTACGTATCATTTTAAATCGGTCAGCGCGGTCCCGAGCGGGAAACCCGCGATGACCGAGAGCGCACCCATGCTCAAAAAATTTGCCCAAATGGGCGAATTCCACCGTTGAAATCTTGCTAAATATAATCAAAATGGAGCGCATGGCAAGGGGAACCTACCTGGATCAAGCCGTTCGACGAATGGTGTCCGCACGAGGAAGAATTTGCTCCGTCAACTTCACAGCTTCATAACGTTCTCAGAGGCTCAATATGGTAACAATGGTAAAAATGACTATTTACCCTCCTATTTATAGTAAAAATCGCTCAATTAACTATAGATTTTGCAAATGTGGGTTTTTGTCATGCTTTTACCATGGATTTAGCACTTCTGTCGATGTCTTATGCATGTTTTAATATGTTTTTCACATGTTGAACGGATTTATGCGGGTATTTTTTTTTATTGTGCAGGTCATCAGAAACGATGAAGTCATAATGGTTTTAAAATCACTTGGTCCCAAAAAATGTCGTCTTTGAGCTCTTTTCCAACATGAAACAAGAAAAGATGGCCGAGCTTCCTTTCAGCTCGTTAAAGGGAACGAGAGGCGGTCATTTTAAGCTCTTTTTCCGACCGTGTAACTTAAAAAGATTGCTGGGTGTTTGTCGTTTCGCACTCGTTATTGGCTCTAAAACGACGTGTTTCCGACCGCTTTTTTACTTTTTCGGGTCGAAGGCACTATTTACGAAAAGTACTCCTCGATCGTAATGATCGGGCGGTTCTTCCGAGCATAGTTTTATACTTTTTCGGGCTCGAGAGACACAACTGTACGAAAAAGGACCCCCCTGGAGTCTCCTTTTCCGCTGTCTTTTCAGACTCTCTAAACAAGAAAAGACGTCGAGTTTTTCCTTTGTCAGGCTCGTTAAAAACTTGATGACATCGGGCATTGTCGAAATGACACTCTTCAAGCATATGCTATCCCCGTCAAGCTTGTCGTCCAGAAATAATCGGGGTACCTGCTAGAAATGGTGGGGAAAATGGAACTGTAATCATAGTCGTGTCGGAAGTATGTCGCTCTTGAACATGGCACTGGTCTGCATTCGTGTCGGGTGGGAATCTCTCATTTTGTTTCACAACTGACCTCCGTGGGTACGGGTTATCCTATTTGGCCTCTCATTTGCTCATTTCCATCATCATCATACCCTCTGCTCATTTGATGTCAAATACTACCAAATCCGCTATAGTCCCACCGATATGTTCAAGAGAAGTTGACCTCTGCAATAATACAACCTCATCTGCTATCTCACACAAATCATTTTACCTCTGTCTCGTGTCGATGATGTGGGAAACATTATGGCCCACCTTCGATCAAGGTCACTTCCTGTCGACTTCAGCTCATTATCCGGGAAGGTGACTTAGAGACTCGCTTCAGGTGCCTTAGAGCCTGCATGCCTCAATGGCAGGTTCTTCGTGTTCGACGCGAGGTTTTCATCATTGGCCTCCGATCGAATGATTCTGCAGGTGTTCGACACCAGCTTATTGATTCACACGCCGCGGATTGTACCTATAGTACCTTGAGGGCCATTGTCATTATTGGTGGTACCTCTCACGTCTGTTAATAGTTTTCATCAATGGCTGGTAATCAGACGATGTTCAGGCATGTTCGACTTCAGCTCATGTATTCACATGTTTGGACTTGTACTTTTTTCAGGTCGGGACAGAGCGCAAGACCCTGGATCCCTGTCTGTTATGGTCCAGGTTGCGATTTTGTGGATAATCATTACATGACTCATTGATGGATGGCTGTGCCCATACCTGAGTCTTCATGGATGGCTGTGACCATACCTTATCATTATTTTGGTCTCTTTAGCTGGGTGGCTGCGTCCATTCCACAGACCTTTTCACATGTCTTTCGGATGGCTGCGCCCATACCTAGACTGCATGTACTTTATTATCAGAGATATTCGGTCCTTCCTGGTGGTGTTCCAGTTCGGCGAGTGTTGTAAAGCATTTCACCCCTCCCACTCTCTCGGTCTTCATGCTTTAGGGGGCATCTGTTACACAGTAATTTGTCACTGTCTCCCTGTCAGTCACCCTACTGTGTCAGTAATTCACCATAATCAAGTTCATGCCTTCTGAACTGGCCAAAACCCCTTTTTCCAAAGTTTTCCTCATCAACGCGTCTGTTTCTAAAATATCCGCGATGACTGGCGGTTCGTAGTGTATTCAGTGCGCTGCCAGCGCGGAAGAACATCACTTTTCCGCGCTGGTCGCATTTCATGAGCCAGCGCACCTCTCCTTTGTATTGGGCCATGCTGACATGACTTTCCTAGTTATTGAGGCGCGGCGTCAGCGCATCAGTTACCTTATAATCCGTGCTGATCCAGTTTGGGCGAATTTGTTCCAACAGCCAGCCTTCTAGATAACTCCAGGCTTGGTTGTTGGATTTGTGAGTATCGAATCCCTTCTATGGCATGTCTGTTCGACCCTTTGCAACTACTTCCCTTGAGGATAAGCTCATCCTTCCACCCTTTTAGGAGGCTCCTTCTCCTATATAAACTTCCACTATTACCATGAGCAGCTAGTTTTGGATAGTTTGGAATAGCTTGGATTGTATAGAGCTTATAGTGCTCAGATTGCTGCTAATATAGGTATTTGGTGTGCTAGGTGTGGAAGTGATTGATTACTTAGGGAAGGTTGTTTTGTGTTGCTTGTGTGGGAGAGAGAGTTGCTTGTCTTGGGAGAATCATTTCCAAAGGTGAATGCTTGAGACACTTGCTGACTGGCCCCTCCTGAGAAGGTTACCGACGTTAGAACATTTGGTTGTACTCTTCTTTGTTTGAGTAATAATAGATGACTGCTATTATTGTTCCATTCTCATTTGTCTATGCAATGGTTAAATGTGAATTACATCTTTTCTGACTGATGTATGGTTGCTTTTATTAGATTTCACGCTTGTGTTTGTTTCCTCTTCGTGTGTGCAGGTGTCTATTCGCAGAGATCGCGGAGGATCGTGACCAGCCAAAGCGAAGGAGCGAAGGTGGCATCTCTTCATTAAACGACAGCGCTGGAATCCAAGTAGGTGCTCTTTACCTCTTGTTTAATTGCAACTAGGAACATGCATAGTAGCATTGACTGATTGTTGCTAGACCCTTGCTGGGCTAGTAGGGATCGCCTCTATCCGTAGAGGGGATTTACCTCTCCAACAACCCCCTTCAGTACTTTAAAGCTTGCATGCCTCAATGGAAAGTTTCTCACTTCCGGCGACAGGTATACATCAATGACCTTCGACCGAAAGATTTTGCGTGGTGTTCGACGCCAAGTCCTTTATTCACACCACGTGAATTGTACTGCAGTACCTTGAGGGTCATCATCATTATCGGTGATTCCTCTCGCACTTGTTAACAGTTTACATCATTGACTGGTAATCAAGCGATGTCTTTCCATGTTCGACTTCAAAACATTTCTCACATGGATCGACTTGTACTTCGAGTGAAGATCGGACGAGATTGAAGACCCCAGATCTAGTTTCATCCATCCGGGCTACGATATATATTCAGGAAAATAAAGACATTGAAATGTACAGCCTTGCATCACAGATAATCATCCTACCAAAAGGATGATGGCTCTATCAGAATCATCAGTCTACCATCAGACGATTGTCTGTCCTATGTACATGAAAATGAATTTATAAAGCTGAGCATGGGAATGCCCGCCTCAGCTAGATCATGAAAACAGTATGAAAATAATGTATTGTATTGTATCTTATTACAGGTCTCCTCCCAGCATTGAAAGAACTTCAGATCCTCCTAATAAAGCATTTCACCCGATAAACGGCCTCATACTTTAGGGGGCAACTGTTATAGAAATTTTTGTGCATTACAGCTCTAAGCATGAAATCTCCATAAACCAAGGGATCCAAAGTCCCTAAAAGTGTTGTTCCTTCCCCTAAAGGAACAATGTCAACAAATTACAGCTTCTCCCACAAGTTCTCCACCAGAAACTGCTCAAAATCAGTCAAATCAGGATCATTTCAGCTGCTCCACTAGCTACCTGCGTTGCATAGCACCCAAGTACCCTAGCTAGGTGCGTTGCAACGCACCTAAATGCACTACCAGGGTGCCCTGAGCGGGAAATGACAAATGGCAGTGCCATTCCGCGAGGTGGAAAGACAATGGAAGCTTCCAGGATCTTCCCCCATGACACTTGCCTCACTGAGTTTGACCAAGGATGAGTAAGAGGCTCTCAGCCTCCAAGTGGAAGCAAGAACTGACAGAGAGAAGACACTAGTCAAATGACAAGATGACTCATCTTCTTTGCATACATCTATATATGGATCCCTCATCCCAGAGATCCAGAGGCTGGAATTTTGTACTTTGCAGAGAATTGCTGTTGGTTTTTAGATTGAGATCAGAGTATTGGGTGATTTATGCTTTGTTGGAGGTGAAGAAGGGATTCCTTTGCTGGGAGGTTGATGCTGGATCGGGAATCATTGGTTGTATCTCCTCCTGGATCTTCTTGTTATATCAATAAAACTATTTGAGTTTCTCCTACATGCTTGTGTATCATTGATGTTTGTTACATTTGTATGTTTAGCTTAAATCTGATCCTAAGCTTTTTATGAATATAAATCCATGTCTTTGTGTAGTTTTCTTCTTCTGTGATCTTATAGGAACTTGGTGAAGCTGGGCAAGTAAGGGAGCAGGTAGCTGGAAGCTGTCAAAGAGGAGAGAGATTGGATCAAAGGACTAGCGCAAGACACAGGTTGGTTCATCCTATTCCTCTTCGTTTATAGTTCATAAAGAAGAATACAAAAGTAGTTTTCTCCGTTTGTTGCTAAGGCACTCTCACACCTTAGTGGGATAGGGTCGTTCTGAATAGACACTTTTCCCCACAACATATGTTGAAAGGATTTCGTTTCTCTTTCCTTAGTAGCTACGCTTTTGATTGCAAAAAGAAGATCAAACGACTATTTATCATCTTAGATTGCATTTTAGGAATTGTATATCTACATCACGCGGTGAACCTTAAAGGAAAACTTCTTAATAAAGATCAACTATAAAATAAATTCAATGAACATAAAAACGATTTGGAACCTAATGCACAACATCTAGAAGTCTAGGCTAGAGATGTATTCCAAGATCGTAAAGCCTGGTAACTATCGCTCTCATCGTAGGTTAGGTGATTCCTCCTCTTTGATACGACAAGTGCCAGTATGGACTTGTGCTCCCATGTACCGTCGAGTATATATTGGGAGACCAAAATAGGCTATATCCTTTATCCTTAGGAAGCCGTGTTTGCCGCCCTATCGATCGCAATGCACTGAACACAACATTCGGGAAGATTTACTGCCGTACCATAAAAAGTATTCTGCAGTTTTGCGATTGGTTTGGTAATCCCTCTGTCTAGATTTCCAGAGTAGTCTCTTTCGTTCCTTTTCAGACTCCTTAAAGGAAAAGGTCCATCGGAGCACTTGTCACTTCAAGCTCATTAAAAATCGAAGGTGACTAGAGTCATCTTTAGCTTTTTCTCGACTCTTAAAAATTGAAAAAGCAAGTTGTGTCAAAGTGTCTAAAATTTATTTTAATTGGAATAACGTCACTGTTCCCTCGTTGGTCTTAGGTTGAGAAAATGGAGTCCACCAACCAAGGATTTCCCCTTAGGGGAAATCATAGTCCTTTCTCCTCTTGGGGAGATGTTGGTGCACCTCATATGGCCACGTTGTCCCTTCCAAGACTGAAAATTGGCCTGCCGGTATGACTTTTCTTGACCTCTGTTGTTCAAAGCACCGTGATTCCTCAACAATTGAATCAGCAACTAGATGATACTAGAGTTACCCCCCAACCTTCTACTTCATTTGTCTCTCCCTCTCCTTCTTCCTCTTCACTTGGTGAAGATAGTAAAACTAAAAACCAAGTAACTGAGAAGAAGAAGAAAGGGAAGGAGAAGAAGAAGAAGGAGCCAATGACAAAAAGGGGCAACCGTGCATCGTCTAGCGAAAATCCACACACTGCACCATCCAAACCTAAATCTCCATGTGTCATCTGCAAAGGGGACCACTATCATCGAGATTGTCCTTGCATCCCACGAATCTTAAGGGATTGGTCTCCCCGCTTGCACAATCTGGTGTCGTCAACCTCTGACGATCATGTTGAGAGTACACCGTCAACTAGTGAAAACGAAGTCACCGGACAGAAAGGAAAATCTAAATTTCCTTGCAGACTGTGTGAAGGCGATCATGCCCTCCACCGTTGTCCCTTCCTAGATGAAGCTAAAAGAGTCTTGGATAATCATCCTGCATCGCCGCAGCAACTCCCTCCTAGATACAAGAAACTCTTGCTGTTATAGACATTTTTGTGCCTCGCAGCATGGAGCATGAAATGTCAATAATTACAGGGATCCTCAGTCCCTAAACATGTTGTTCTTACCCCTAGAGGAACAAGGTCAGCAAACCACAGCACTGGTTGAAGGGAAAGTACCCCTAGAGTCCTTTGGGCTGAGACTCTACCAGACTGAAAATTGCTTATACAAAGAAACACACACACACAGCCATCTTTTTAACTTTTAAGCAAATTCTAATGTTTTAGGGTACATACCTAAGGTCCTACGCCCGAGAAGACCGTTAGGGTGCAAACCCTTCTTGGAGTTCCCTTCTTCTTTCTCTGACCTGCAAGACAAACAAATCAAAGAAATCAACAGTACATGTATAGAAGTTTATGTATAAATCATCTTTATGCTATAAAGTTAGTTATAAATAATCTTTAAGTAACTACTTTCATAAGAATTCAACACAAGAATCTCATAAGCATAAAGAAAGATTATTCGGGAACAAAGACGTGTTTCTTTATATATAAAGGCAAATAAAGTACATATATCGGAAAGATATCACATGAACACCTTCAGCAGGCTCCAAGCAAGCTTCCTCCCGGATTCGTTCCAGCCTCCAGCCTTCAACAAGAGCTCCTTCCAAGTCTTACTCAATGATGATGTCAAGGATGAATGATCACCAATACACATGGAAACAAGGGTTTCCTATGCAAAATGGGGGAAGTGCAGGATGCACCAAGGACTTCAGACCTGGTCTAAGGGAAAAATCTCAGCATAATAATCTTGCTCTCTTTTCTCTCTCCCCTTGGCCTTCCCTTTGATGTCTTTTTATACCCTCTCCAAAGTAGTTTTTTAGTTAGGAGTTGGTTGGGAACAGTTGGGCCACGGGCACTAACAGGTGATCCAGCAGGTAAACCCGCGATCACCGCCCGAAAAAGAGGAAATTATATTTTTTTAAGTGTTTTAATAGATACACGCGGGTTGGGTATGACAGACCCGCGTGTACACGCGTTTAACACAGGGCAAAGTCGCGTACAGGGAATAAAACACTGTTTTTTAAATTTTTGGACCAGGTCTGGAAGGAGGGGTTGCCCTAGGCCATAAGTGCAGCATCACAAACCATAAGAGTGAGATTTGGAGCTATAACAGATGCCCCCTAATGTATGAGGTCAGAAGGGGAACATGATGGCCGAAATACATTAAGTAAGTACAAGGAAAGGAACTCTGCCGAAAAACCGAGGAGAACTTCACCGGAATTCAGCCTGCCAAGCCACCGAAAGGAGATCAGAAAGAAACACTGTCTGAGGCGGGCATACCCATGCTCAGGAAAAGTAAAGCATGTCCGCATATCAAGTACAAGCGGATCCACTAAGTATACAAGTATAAATGACTGTAAAAATACATAATGGATCATCTGATCATAATGAGTAAGTACATGTCTGAATATCACATATAAAACTGTCAATGATGCTGAAAGATGCAACGGATCACTGAAATCAAAGACTGATCCCATAAGGTACCAACTGAACATGATGGAATAGGATGGTACTACACTGCAAACTCAGGTGCCAGCATATAGAATGTCGCCATGACTGACTGCAACATATAAGGTGGAATGGTATCAACTAGCAGTAACAGGAGCAACTGTCAAGTGAACCAATGAATGCTGATACAACCTGAGGTCTTCACCGACCGCCGTGGTACATTTCTACACCATGGGAATAAATGATCTGAAGTCGACCATGTGAGAAATCGTTTGATTACCGGTCATTGATGTATACCGTTAACAAACGCGAGACTACCCACCGATAATGATAATGAGCGTCAAGGTACCCAGTACAATCTAACAAGTGTGAATAGATGAGCTGAAGTCGAACACCTGTAAGAATCTATCAATCAGGAGACAATGATGGTTTCCCACTGTCGATAGCGAGGAATCTGCCACTAATGACTGCAAACCCCAAGGTACTGCCAAATGGACTCTAGATCTTTGCCCCAGAGCAATGAGTCGGAGTCGATAGGGAAAGATCCGCTAGAAGGAAGGCATTAAGGCATCCTCCATCAATCTAGCGCGAGTGTAACCCGTAGGCCAATAATGTGGAAGGAATCGGACGAAAAAGATGTAGTAACCCAACCGAAAGTACGTTTCCGGCGTACACAAGATGTGGCTAGCGCACGGCAGAAACCCTCTGAACCAACCAATAATGAAAGCTGACACAGAGGCGAGGTATCCACCAATAGGGTCAAATGGAAACCAAGGTACTGCACGAATCCCAATGTGTGATAATGTATGCTGATGTCGAACACAAGGGAAACCACTCAGTCAAAGACCCATGATACTGATCGATGCTGAGCACAAGGTGACCTATCAATAATGAAAATAGGGCCAGGGTGCGGTCTCTAGGTCTGCCCTCAGAGCAATGTGTCGTCGTCGATAAGGACAAGACCCGCCAGCAAGAAGTCAATGGGGACCTTCTCAAACCGGCACGAGTGAAGGACCAATATAACTGATGTGATGATAGACATGACACTGACAACCAGGGATGGCCGACTGAAAAATGAGTCAAGAGACACCGCAGAAAGGCCGACTCAGGCTAACTTCCCTTGAACAAAAGCACGACTCAATGTGACTATGTGGCAGCATATAATGAATCTGTATAAGTTCGTCATGCAGGAGGCACGAACGAACCCTCCATATGATTGGAAGAGATAACCAATCGGGGGAGAACTGACTCGATAACAAGGTTATGGCTTACCTAAGTCAAACTAAATCCCACCCATGCGGAGGAGACTTTGTTTCGAGTGCTTTGTTCAAGGGCGACACGACTGACTCTAGCTGCCAACAATAAATGGAAATAATGTCCCTGTTCCCGCTCTTTTTGGAATATTTAATTTTTTTTGTCTTTTTCTGATAAGCCGGAAAAAGAATAAAAGAATGCTATGGTACAGTGGAAAGAACGAGTGTCGGTGAAACAGATGCTCTAGTTCCTGGGAAAGGAACGTTCCTATGCTCAATGCAGGGAGGTGAAAAACTGGTCAGTGACACTCAGAGGTATGTCCCTTCCACGGATCTGGGTATGTCAAGCTGCAGAGGTCAAGGGTATGCAAGGTTGATTTTTTGCAGACGTCATGGTCAAAAGTGGGCTTAAACACGAGTCCAAGTGAAGCCGGTTATAGGCCAAAAGGTGCAAATGGTCAACATGCAATGCAGAAGTACAACTCAACACACATAGGAGCCTCTAGGGTATAAGGCCAGAACGAAGCGAAGAAGCAAGGAAGAATGAGTCTTCAACGCATAAGTCATGGCGGGACTACAGAGGACTCCCGAGCCTACTCAAAACGAAGCAGCATGGGCAACAAATGTCAGTGAGGTGCTAACTAGGATGCCCATGTAAAAGGATGGCTCTACCATCATGTCATGATTTAAAGAATCGGCGAGTGAAAATGGCTTGCGAACCATAACATGATGGGGTCGACCCTACGGCAGATGTATCGGTCAAATGGAGGCTAGTATGCATAATGCAACGGAAAAATGGTGTCCCTAACCTATATGCCAGTGAAAACACGATACCTGCCATGACGGGTCAGCAGTCATGGAACCGCCTCGAATCGTCGAAAAATGTCCAAAATGTCCTGAAAAACAACTCAATCTCGACATTCCAAGCTCCCAAGTTAAAAGTGACATGAAACCAAACAAAATAAAATTTTGAAAAAAATTTTGCATTTTCAAAACTTATAAAAAGAAATTTTGGACTTACCATTTTCACCGTTTGACTTGGAGAGCAAATTGTGGAGCAAAAGGAGCAAACTTTCCCCGTGACTTATTCAACCGTTCAAACTTGCCGAAAACTTCCAGGTAAGCACTAAACTTGTCTTGCAATCAATTGTGATAGTTTTTAGGAAGTTTAATTAATGTTTCACCGTTAGATTTTTGCAAAAAATTGCTCTGCGGCGTACACGCGGGTTGGATGTATATAAATCGCGTATACGACGGCCCTACACGCGACTGTGTATAGGGTAAACCGCGTGTGCGCAGCGAAAAATTTTTATATAAAAAACTAATGGATGAATTTGATTTTTTCTTCCAGGATGACTCTCACATGGCGTGAAAGAGAGCACTCAGCTGTAGATAATGAAGTTATGGAGAATGATGAGGCATTAGATGCCTTACGGGGATGCGGATTGTTAAAATTCTTTAAGTTGCCGAATATGAAAGCAAATGTGCGTCTGCTCGAGAGACTTATTGATTACTGGGATGTCGAGGAAGAAGCTTTTATGATTGATCAAATGCCACTCAGGATAGAAGTGGAAGATATATATTTCATCACGGGCCTTTCCCGAAGGGGAGAGGTAGTCCACTCCCGGGGCAGGACCCGGAATAGTCTCAGCGTAGACGACTATGTACAACTTTACTGCCCAGGTCATCGGAAGGTCGGGAGTCAGATCTCGATCCCACACGTGGCGAGTTTGTCACTGCGGATAATCCTGTTCACCATAGCTCGAGTGAACGGGTCATCTTCGCTACATCAGGCATCACGAGTAAACATGAGCGTAGCAGTGGACTGTCTCACCACGGTGTTTGACTGGTGTACTCCCCTACTTGCCAACATGAAGGAGCAGCTTGCTTCTATCAGGAAGGGACAGACCAAGAACTTTGGGTATGGGACCATTTTATGCACATTTTTCTTCGAGAAGGTTCCTGCACTCCGTCCCAGGGTAGCAGTTCCCATCAGTAGTCCACGTGATCCACGTATGGGCCGGTGGGCTGACTTGATGAAACGTCTGGGGGGTGGGGAAGTGCCCAGGAATGCATTCGACGACGACTTTTTTGCTTGGTGGGAGCAACAGATCATCGCCATAGACGACTACCCCTATGCTGGACTGGATTTCCGAGGAGATCCTGACCTAGTGCTGCCACCAGATGCAGCATGGGGCGAGATCGGTAAGATTTTTTGATTTTTATGATTTTATGATTTTTAGGATTTTTCAAGCATAATGATGAACTTTGAAAAATATATTTTTTTGATGAGATTCAAATGACTGATATGATGATCATGTTTCAGACATTGGGCCTGTGCGACCAGATGGATTCCCACGGCACGGACGGCGTGGCCGAGGAGCCGAAGAGGCGGCTGCGGATGCGGAAAGGACCCTCGCCAACGTGCAGCGACACTTGGCGAGATTGAGCTATCAAGTACCGATGGCCGAGATAGAGGACCTTCCTCCAGATATGCAGCGTCATGTGGTTGGGATGCCACGTGACTGGGTTCGCGTTTTTCGGCGCGTGGCCAATGCTATAGTTAGTTATTTAGCTGCTCATCCAGAGCCGAGGCATTAGATATGCCTGACATGATTATGGGCATTTGAGTCCCAATTTTGTATATTTTTGGACACACATATGTACACTCGAGACGCTTTGTGATATATATATATATACAGTTTGACTTTTTGATGCATGATTTTATGATGATGAATGATTGATATGCCAGTCTAATGCTTGATTAGCGATAGAATCAGCTAACCAATTTTGAGATCTTGGAATGTGCAAATAATTAATGTAAATAAATGATCTTTGCAACAACCTCACCCTTAAATATTGGCGATATAATGATGGATCTCTAACCCGATAAATGTTATTTAACTGAGACACTATCAATTGAGAATCAAGATACACTACCAACGAGTCGATCCCGTAAGAGATTGCCTCGGATAATAAATTGATAACAGCTGTATACTCGGCCATATTGTTTGAAGCAGGACCGATACACACGCCTCTCGATGTCATCAACTGACCAGTTGGGTAATAAAGTACCCAAGCTGCGGAAGCAAGATTCCGAGTGTGCCGACTAGCACCATCGGCGAATCCAAAATAAACCAAATCATCCATCAACACCTGCCAAAGCAGACCAAAAGTGCTGATATCAGAAAAACGCTCGATAAGATATGTACAAATATACATAAAATACAAAGAAGCCATTGCCTGGTAAAACTAAGCAAAATACTTCTTTAAATAGAGCCCATTTCGGGGCTCCGCCAGCTTGTTTCCTTCGAAATCAATTAACTCATACGATCCTTTTTCTAAGACTCGTTTGATAATGAAAGGACCGTACCACATAGGCTTGAATTTGCCTGCCCCCAAGGCGTCCTTATCTTGGTCATAGACCAAGACAAGGTCACCTTCAGAAAAAACACGAGGTCTGACAGACTTATCATACTGAGTTTTGACCCTTTTCTTATGGGCCTCATTCGTCGTGGCAGCATCTCGACGCTGCTCATCGAGATGTTCCAGATGAACTAGGCGCTCCTCGAGACTCGAAGTCTCAGGAAGAAGCTCGACAGCCAATTTCAGAGATGGAATTTCACATTCGACCGGAAAGATAGATTCCACCCCGTAAACTAACTGAAAAGGAGTAAAACCAGTAGCCGTTTTAACGGAGGTTCGGTATGCCCAAAGAGCCGGATACAACATAATGTGCCAATTGGACCGATTTTTATCGATTGTCCGTTGGAGTATCGTCTTAAGAGTTTTATTGACCGCCTCGACCTGTCCATTGGCCTGAGGATAGTAAGGAGACGAATGCTCTTGACGGAAACCTAATTTAAAAGCCAATTCGGACATTAGCTGATTTTGGAAATGACTGCCATGGTCAGTGACAATCTCTCTTGGGATACCGAATCTTGAGATAACTTGATTGAAAAGAAACAAAGCTGCCGTGTCACTGTCGTTCTTATAAGTAGGCATGGCTTCAGCCCACTTCGTGAAGTAGTCTACAGCCACGATAATGTACTTGTGATTTGCCGCTGAAGGCGGATTACAAGTCGTAAAATCAATACCCCACTTCGTAAAGGGACCGACGGTGACAACGGGAAAAAGGGGAGCTGGATGCGCGCGCATCTTGCGAGTAAAAATTTGACACGGGTGACAGCGTTTTACCGCTTCCACACAGTCCTTAAAGAGTGAAGGCCAAAAGTAGCCGGCACGTAAGATGCGCTGGGCTGTAGCAAGCCCGGATAGATGACCACCACAAGCTCCACTGTGGCAATCATTAAGAACAGACTCTGCTTCCTCTAAGGTTAAACAACGTCGAAGAATTGAATCAACCCCTCGACGGTATAAAGTGTCACCAATGATAACATAGTTTTTAGCCAGGTGACGTAACTTGCGACGTTCATCCTTGGAGGAAGTAGAGGGAAACTTCGAAGTCTGGAGATAAACAATGATATCTCCATACCAAGGGTCTTGTGAAGAGATGAGGAATATATGTTCGTCGGGTAAACTTTCCTCATAAACAACATCCTCTCCACAAGGAAGCTCAGAAATTAGCTCCGCGAAGACCATAGATTTCTTAGACTTGGCGGACAAGAACTCGAGGTCGAATTCTTGTAAAATGACTATCCATCTATTATATTTGCCCCCAATCACTCGCCTACTGAGGACAAATTGGAATGGATTGACCGCCGCTAAGACAAAAGTTTTGCGTAGCAAAATGTAATGACGGAGCCTCTGGACAGCATGGACTGCTGCCAAGGCCAACTTCTCAACAGGAGAATAGCGGAGTTCAGGGCCTATCAAGCCTCGGCTCAAATAATAAACCACGTGCTCGACAAGAGCATCGTCTTCCTGAACTAGAACCATACCAATGGTAGATTCTGCGGCAGCGAGATATAAAAGGAAGTCTCTACCGTAATCCGGTGGACTCAAAAGCGGGGCAGAGACTAATGCCTTTTTCAAAGCATCAAACGACCGCTGCGCAAAGTCGTCCCACAGGAATGGAACTCCTTTCCGTAGCAAACGCATGAACCCTTTAGTGATCTCGGCATAGTTTGCTATAAACCTTCTTAAGAAATTGGCCTTCCCTTGAAGACTTTGAAGTTGACGAATTGAAGACGGGGGAGGCAACTGAACTATTGCCTCAACCTTGAAGGGATCAACCCGTATCCCTTCATTGGAAACTATAAACCCTAACAACCGACCTGATGTAACCGCGAAAACGCACTTATTAGGATTCAACCGGATTTTGTAAAAACGACATCGCTCAAAGACTAATCGAAGATGACTAGGATGATCAGTTCTCTTTCGAGAACGAGCAGCGAGATCATCTAAGTATGCCTCGATGATATGTTTGATGTCGTGGAAAGCGTAAGACATGGCCCGCTGGAAGGTGGCTCCAGCATTTTTAAGACCGAAGGGCATCTTTCGATATGCAAAGGTACCCCAGGGACATATGAAGGCAGTCTTATGCTGATCCTCAGGACGGATAGAGATTTGATTATAACCTGAGAAACCATCCATAAAGGAGAAAATCGCATTACCCGCACACTCGTCAATAATTTGATCAATAAATGGCGTGGGGTAATTGTCTTTTGGACAAGCCTTGTTTAAGTCCCTAAAATCGATGCATACGCGGATTGTTCCTTGCTTTTTGTCCACAGGGACTGGATTCGAAACCCAATCCGTAAGAGGAACAGGGTATATAAAACTCGCCCTTAGCAGCTTCTCAACCTCAGCTTTGATAGCCGCTGCTTTCCTAGGGTTAACCGGCCGAAGCCTTTGACGAATCGGTTTTGCGTTTTCGTACGTCTTGATCTCATGTTGGACTATAGAAGGATCAATGCCGGGCATTTCCTCATAAGACCAAGCAAATACATCACGATATTCCTTGAATAGGTCGGTGTAAATTTGAATTTCTTCAGGGGAACACTCACTTCCGATGAAGATATTCTCGATGATGTTAGGATTTTTAGAGATGTTTATAGGTATCGTTTTTGAGATTACCGACATATTACCTTCAGCACGTGTGTGTGTTGGAGCCAAAGGGTTCGATACCGTACAAACATCACTACCAACGAGCTCGGAGAATCTAGATTCTACTTCCTGCAATGGAGGAAGAAAATATGAGCGATGGTGTAAGTCTTCCCAAGGTCGATCTATACCCATCATAATTTCGAGGATTGCTTCTTCAGAAGGTAGAACCGAATCTAAGCAGTCCAAGGCAGAGTTAGAATCAAAGCTCCAAGCGGGGGCCACATGACCATCTAGCTCCTCTTCGGAAAAGGGAGTAGAATGGTTATCTGCAGAGTCTACGATAGCCTGATATCTAAGCTCAGCTGCAGATATAGGAAACGCCATTCCATTAACTTGCCCTTCAACTAATGTGGTCGTAGGTGAAGGCAAGGTCCAAGGGTCGGAAAAATGATGAGTTCGGAAGAACCCCTCTCGAGAAGATTCCTTGGATGATGAAATAGCATTGATTCTTGCAAAAGGAGAGGGAAGATCAAACGTACCCATCAATGAGGAATACATCCCTACTCCTAAATTCTCAGTCGGCGGGCGAGGGTTATCCACCAAAGGAACAGTAGAGTCGGAGGTTGCTTGAGGATCGATTGGAGCATAGTCCAATTGATCAACCTTAACGATTTTCCCCTCATGAGGAAAGCAAATGACACGAAACAAAGTCGAAACAACGGCTTCCATCTCGTACACCCAGTTCCTTCCTAATAGGAGATTATAGTCTAGGTTAGCATCTACGACTTCAACTTCGATATTAACGACCTTCCCTCCAACACATATAGGAAAGGCCGGGATAATCCCATGCGGCTTGTGAGAATGGCCATCAAATGCAGTTAAGACGGTTGGTGAAGGAACAGCCGAAGGTGAACCGATAGCCTTCCAACAAGACATGGACATGACGCATGTGGAAGCTCCTTCATCTATAACGGTGCGAAAAATATTGATTTTCCGGTATGTTGACTTTACTTGAAAAGCCATATGATGAGGGAGTCTCTTTTTGACATTTGACATGTCAAAAGAGAGCACTAGAGAGTTAGCTGAATCGACTGCTCCAATGGCGGAGAGTAAAGCACTTCTCTGAGACGGACACGACTGGAGAACTTCCAAAGCGGACATAGCACATGGGCTTTGAGCCAAATCCTCCACAATGGAGTAATTTTGAGCAGCTCTAGCATTGGGGTTAATTGTCGCGCGTTTGGCGGAACCTTTCGGTATCCTAGGTACAGTCTCAACAGGAGGTCGCTCAATATGAAGGTCATTACTTCCGGGAACCGTTTTATCCTTAGATGTTTCGGCTTCACCATAATCACGTGACCGAGTAGTCACGTTAACGTTTGAACCCATCATAAAAACATTTGATGCTTTTTCCCCTTCCTGGTTGCCCCCAGAGGAGGTCCCAGGATTCGAATTCGCGCCAGCAAGAAGTTGCTGCCCTTGGGGAAACGGGTTAGTCAACACAGCTTGCGAACTAGAAGTCCCTTGCTGTGCTAACAAGCGCTGAGCGTCTTCGATTTTAGGGCAAAGATGAGTTAGATGGTCTCCACTGCATAACTTGCAAGGAAACTTGACTTTCTTTCTCGACTCACCCTTACCACCACCAGCGTTGTTGCCGGATTTATTTGCATCGGGCTTCCCATCCGAGTTCTTCTTTTTACCACGTCCTTTCTTTTTCCCATCGGAATTTTGATTTCCTTTGGGGTTATTGGATTGGACGGCGTTAATGGAAGAATTTTGGGAAGCAGGAGGATTAGACATTGTGACTTGGTTGTTAGGAGCAGTTTGTAATGACAACTGCTGCAATTGATTTAGCAAGTTCACTGTAGTTGAGTCTACAGACCCCACGATACCATCCGCATGCGGACCTGGCTTTGGCTTAGCTAAATCAACCTTAGATCCAGGAGCATCTGGCAAGTACTTTTGGAGGATCCCAGACTGAGAGTAGATCAGTTCTAACTGCTGGGCCCTGAAAATGGCTTGCTCCTCAGAATAGACCCCAGACATGGAGACATCCTTGGAGATCTCAGGTTGCAAAGACTTCAAAAACCACTCTAGACGGTACTCCGGAGGGATTTCGGCTTTAATGAGCCTTTTTCTCCGTCTCCATTCCTGTATGTGATCAGAAATGTGGGTTGCCTTATCCTGACGAAAGGTAGCCAGAAGTTCAGTTCCGGCATCATAGCGGACAGGCAACTGAAAGTGATTCAAGAAGATATTAGCTAAGTCTGCGAACGATGTAAAGCTGCCCCCTGGCAACTCTATGTACCATTTAGCCGCATTACCAGTCAAGGTGCGCTGAAAAAGTCTCAACCTAACCGAATCTTCGATGAGGGAGTTAGATGAGCACCACAAATGGAATGTGGTTACATGATCGCCCGGATCTTCACCACTCTTCCCTTCGAATTTTGGGATGTCCGAAGGGAGTTTGGTTGGGACCGGAGGCCAGGCTGGATTGTATCTGATAGGGTCATTCGTTAGCTTAGTGAGATCTGGCAAGTTTAACGTTGCCAGAAATGGAAGCCTAGGAGGACCTAGGGGATTCCACCCAGACTGGGCAGAACTCCCCAAGTTCTGAAAAGATTGTCCTGGGATTTGAGAGGCACCAGGCTGCCCCAAGTGACCAGTAGAACCAGCTGAACCAAAGGGCAAGCCTTGTGGTCCAGCAAAATTCGGAGTTTGACCAACTCCTGCCGTATAAGCTCCATAGCTTGCAAAGTTTCCTCCTATAGAATTGTAAGGAGTCGATAACCCCTGATATGGGTTCCAAGCCGAAGCGAGGGGAGGAATACTTTGAAACATGCTAACCGTGGAATACGGCCTACTTCCTTGTTGACCGATGAATGGATTCGCAGTTCCTGCGTTACTAGCCCCAGGGTTATTCCAACCTTGGAAAGGATTGCTGCTTTGTCCTATTGAAGAAAAAGGCATGGATCCTACCGTTGGGTTGGAATGTGGAATATGACCACTTCCAAAAGGAAAACCCTGAAATGAAGCCGATCCGCCCATCATGGACGTAGCGGCATTGAACGGAACTGACGGAATACCCTGTGATTGGGTGCCAAAAAGGAAGGAACCAGTACTAAAAGCATTGGTTTGGGCATTTCCACTCGTGGACGGAATGGAGGTAGACCCAACCAAAGATGTGCTAGCAAACGATCCGAACAAGGAAGCGGAGGGGATGGAAATGGTTCCTCCCCCTTGCACCGATGTTGGGGTTTGCATAGTCGCAGCACTTGTGGAAGCCATGCTTCCAGTAGTGATCATAAATGGTAAGCGCGTAGCGTAACCTGGACTCGCTGGTCTATATAATGGAGGCCCAACGTATTGCAATACGTCTGGGTAACTAGATGGTAGTGGAGAATTTGGAATCACTAATGATTCTGAAAGTTCTTCTACCTCTACGTTATCTTCCGCTTGAAAGCGAACTTGAGAAAAGACTGGAGCGTCCCTCTCTTGTTCAAAAGTACCAGGCCTTGCTTGGCCGCTAATATCCCCGAGAGGAGGATCAATCCCCGATGCGTCAGCCGGCGTGGGACGGACCCCACCGGTAGTATTCCCTCTGCGCCTTCTAGGAGAAGGCTCTAAACTAGGTGGCGAGAGACCACGAAGTCTTCGAGACCGTCTAGGAGACCGGTCAGCCACTTTGAATTTTTTGTTATGATCTTATCTAAAGACTCAAAAAATTAAAAGCTAGGCCAACTAGGAGCACAGAGCACACACTAAAAAGTTCCTAAAGATACAGCCAGTCAAACAACTTTCAAGTATTTCCGCTCCGGGTGATTGAGACCGGACACCAAAATACGAGAAAGTGAATCAAAGGGCCTTCCGAGGATAGTCTGGGATGATGAGGGCCCAGTCCTATCAGCGAAGGTATCAGAGGAAGTTACGCTGACCTCCTAACAACAGTCTGCGCCGGTGCAAGCCCCCAAGCTTCGCAAGGGTGCCCTCCGGAAGTACTGTCGAGAGTGATACAACGTCGACCTCAGGTGCCACGGGATTCCCCTCCGCAGCCACCTATGCAGATCCCTAGGAAAGGCAACTATGGGTACCAACTCGTCGCAGAAGCCAGGCGGAACAGTCGTGAGGTAAGTTCGGACAAGTAGGAGAGGGGGTATCTCTCTTCCCTGTCTTCACAGACCCTCGTGCTTAACTCCCAGATCCGGAGTCTTCCTGGTCTCCCTAACGCTATTGGATTTACTCTCTTTAATCAGACTCTTATGTTTGACGTTTTGTGTGGCCTTGGAGAGTTAACTCTCCACTCGCCTAATCCAAGGCCCTAAAATCCTAAACTTGTTGGTGTAATAACTAAAACAAAAAGTTCTAGTGGATTTTAATTAAGCGCTTGATTTTATTAGGCTGTTCTTTAAGTCAAAGGTAATGGAGGTGAAACTTGTGGTGTTTTATGGACGCAAAAGAAATTAATAAAACCTAGCTACATGCACATGCACTTTTGTTTTCGATGAATAGCAATTTCTATGAGGTTCAGAAGGCACTTGTAATATAAACAAAAAAAAAAATTTCTTTTTCTTTTCAGACTCCACACTCACAAAAACTAACAAAACTAAATATGCCTAAAAAGAGATGCAAATCTTTCCCTAATGCAAGAACTAAATGTGGATGCACAATTCAAAGACTACTCTAAAAACAAAGAAGGAAAGTTGCTGCTTTACCAAATTTTGTCTTGCCACTGAAATGCTTAGATAGAAGATGATTTGTTACTAATCATTTCGTCCAAACAATAAAAACAAGTTTTAAGATAAAAAACAAAGCACTTTCACTTCGCAAAAAAGGAAATCAGATGAGAAGCAAGTTTAAGAAAGCGAAACTCAAAAACTTTCAAAAGATTTTCTTTCAATCAAACCAAAAAGTCTTTTTCAAAGGAAAAACTCTCAAAAATACTGACACCAATGATTGATAAACAAACAACCAAACACTTTTGTGAATTGACACCAATGAAATGATGAGAACTCAACAAAAATAAAATGTGTTCGAAGTCGCTTTTGACAATCAAAAGCAGCAATGAAAGTCCAAGAAATCAAAAGACAAGTTTCAAGGAAATGGTAACAAACAACTTTCCCGAAACGAAGGAGCAAATGGTCATAAAAATGATTTCGTTAAGCAAACACAAATGTCATGAAAACAAAATGGACCCAAAGATTTTAAGACAATCTTCCCACTCTGCCGAAACAGAGCAATCAAGATTCTTAAACAGAAACCTTGTGTGTCAAAAATCAATGACGCTTGCAATCAACGAAAAACAAGACTAGCACTCCTAGAGAGAGTTCGAAACAAGATGCCCCCTGTTAAACAGAGAACTGTCACTGGGAATTGACTGCTCTAAACTGACCCAAACCACCAGACAGACATTCAGCCAAAAGAAAAATTATAAATCTTGAAAATTATGTGATATACGCGCCTGCAATTATTTGCAGAATGCGTGTACACGCGACTGTAACTAAGGAAACCTGCGTATACGCGGGTTTACTTAGTGCAACTTGCGTATATACGCTTCTGTAATCCAGAAAAAGTGCGTATATGAAGTGTTTCAAGAAAAATAAAAAACACAAACTGAAAAACTGGAACAGCTTGGAGTTCAAGAAAATATCAAACAGTCAGAACCAACAAACAGAGGCACTGAGCCTAGATTGGCTTGAGGACTACCCAAACTAGGAACAACAAGAATGTTGTCCCCAGCGGAGTCGCCAATTCTGGTTGAAGGGAAAGTACCCCTAGAGTCCTTTGGGCTGAGACTCTACCAGACTGAAAATTGCTTATACAAAGAAACACACACACACAGCCATCTTTTTAACTTTTAAGCAAATTCTAATGTTTTAGGGTACATACCTAAGGTCCTACGCCGAGAAGACCGTTAGGGTGCAAACCCTTCTTGGAGTTCCCTTCTTCTTTCTCTGACCTGCAAGACAAACAAATCAAAGAAATCAACAGTACATGTATAGAAGTTTATGTATAAATCATCTTTATGCTATAAAGTTAGTTATAAATAATCTTTAAGTAACTACTTTCATAAGAATTCAACACAAGAATCTCATAAGCATAAAGAAAGATTATTCGGGAACAAAGACGTGTTTCTTTATATATAAAGGCAAATAAAGTACATATATCAGAAAGATATCACCTGAACACCTTCAGCAGGCTCCAAGCAAGCTTCCTCCCGGATTCGTTCCAGCCTCCAGCCTTCAACAAGAGCTCCTTCCAAGTCTTACTCAATGATGATGTCAAGGATGAATGATCACCAATACACATGGAAACAAGGGTTTCCTATGCAAAATGGGGGAAGTGCAGGATGCACCAAGGACTTCAGACCTGGTCTAAGGGAAAAATCTCAGCATAATAATCTTGCTCTCTTTTCTCTCTCCCCTTGGCCTTCCCTTTGATGTCTTTTTATACCCTCTCCAAAGTAGTTTTTTAGTTAGGAGTTGGTTGGGAACAGTTGGGCCACGGGCACTAACAGGTGATCCAGCAGGTAAACCCGCGATCACCGCCCGAAAAAGAGGAAATTATATTTTTTTAAGTGTTTTAATAGATACACGCGGGTTGGGTATGACAGACCCGCGTGTACACGCGTTTAACACAGGGCAAAGTCGCGTACAGGGAATAAAACACTGTTTTTTAAATTTTTGGACCAGGTCTGGAAGGAGGGGTTGCCCTAGGCCATAAGTGCAGCATCACAAACCATAAGAGTGAGATTTGGAGCTATAACAAGCACTTCCCATCAGTTCTCCACCTGAAAACACTCAGAAACAGGCTATTTTTGGATCATGTCAGCTGCTCCACTGAGCATCTGCGCTGGAATGCAACTGCTCCTCCTTGTACCGGCGCTGAAAGTCAAATCTAATGAAGGCTACCTACGCTGGGCGAGATTGGCCAAGTGGCACAGTCATTCTGCAAGGTGTCAATTGCCCAGGAAGCTTCCAAACTGACACTTGGTTCAAGAGATTCGCCCTGTGATGAGTAAGAGGTACTTGATCTCCAAGTGGAAGCAAGATTCTCCAAGTGGACTCAAGAACTGAAGATTAACTAAAGTGGGAGAGGACACTAGTCAGCTTTATGCCAGCCTCAAGCTGACTCATCCTTTCTCCAAATCTCCTATATATAGAGCTCTTCTATGAGGTCTAAGGAGGCTGGAATTTTGTGCAAAGCAAGGAGGTGCTGTTGGTTTACAGTTAGAGCTATTGGGTGATTGCTTTTATAGAGGTGAAGAGGAGATTTCTTGCTGCTGGGGAGGTGCTGCTGGATTGGAGCCATTGATGGTTGTAACCTTCTCAGAACCCTTTTACTTCTATCAATAAAGCTTTGAATGTTCTCCTATATACTTGTATTGCATTGATGTATTGTAATTACTTGTATATCTGATTCACTCTAATCCATGCATCAGTTATGAGTACATGTTTCTTGTAGTTTCCCTCTCTTGTTTGTGCAGGATCTGTGTGTAGCTGGGCCGGCAAAGGGAGCAAGGAGCTGGGAACAAGAGACAAAGAGAGAGGACAGGATCGACAAAAGCGAAAGACACTGGTTGGTCAATCTTTTCTTCCTTCTCTGTACTTTCATAAAGGAAAATAATCAAAGCTTTACTTTCAGTTGTTGCTAAGGACTGTCACCCTTAGAGTAGGGATAGGGTCATCCGAGTCGGATACTTTTCCCCACAACAAACTGGCGACTCCGCTGGGGAGCCTAATATCTTGTTGGTGTTTGTAGTATCTTTGATATTCATTTCCTGAACCAAAGAGTACCAAATCGAAAATCTTTTGACTATATCAAAAGCGAAGTAGAGGGGTTGCTACTCTTGCTCATTTACTGAGCAGATTCACGATTTGAAGAGCTGATCTACAAAAGACTCTTGTACTCTTTGTGATAGCTTTTCATCCTCTTGATCATCCCTTAGCCTGTACTTGACCTATAGCTTTTTATTTCAGCAAAAACAGTGCATTTTTGAGCTTTTTATGACCCGGAAATCCTTGTAAACGCAACTCTCGTGTCTCAGTGCAGGCTGTCCACAGGCAGTCTGCATTTCAGCGCAGGTACTCCCTTCGGGAACTGCACTGAGAGTCAACTTGACAGACCAGAGCCTGCACTGATCCAGTTAGGCTATGTCTTCCTGAGGTTTCCCACTGTGTCTTAGCCCTGTTTTCACTGATTTTTTGCTGATGATTGCTTGTCATTGTACTTGCTGTAAACCAACTTTCCTTGACATTATTCCGCCTTAGTTGTGTGATGAAACTGTGAGTGTTATTTTAGTATTTCTTGCTTCAGTTACAGTTTCCCATTGTGAAAAGCGAACCAGTATAGCTGTGGCCTCTTAGATCCTGAACTGTAAAAGTGTCTTTGTGATCTTAAGAGCTAGTTTTGTTACTGTTCATGGCTGTTTGAGTTTGTTTGTTTTTTATTTTATGGTTTGAATCTATACATTTCCAGTGTCTAAACAAGTCGATCTTAAGGTGTCTTTTGATTTTGGACAAGCTTGTTTACTTTTCGCTGGAAATTAGATTCAAAAGTCATACAACAGTTTTCCTTTCTGTCTTACATCAACATTAAGGATAACGAAAAGAAATACATGCATTGTGCATTTTTGCATTTGACTGTGTGCTTGACGATTTAGGAAAATTTGCATTTTAGTGTGTGTTCTATGATCTGTGAGAAAAGTTGTGTCTTTCTTTTCCCTCAGTAGATTAAGGTTTTCAAAGTTGAAAGATTGAAAAGTTTTGCTTCTCATCTTAGATTGCATTTAGGAAGTTGTATATATACATCTCGTGGTGATCCTTAAAGGCAAACTGCTAAGCAAGATCAACATTAAAATAAACCCAATTTACATAACAACGCTTTGTAACATAACGCAAACATCTAGAAGTCTAGGTAGAGACGTGTTCTGGCGTCGTTAAACATAGTGACTGTCGATCTCTACGAAGGTGGGTGATTCCTCCTGAGAGTTGGTGGCACCAATATGGACTTGTGCTCCCGCGTACCATCGCGTATATTGGGAGACCCCTATAGGCATTTATCCTTTATCCTTAGGAAGCCGTGTCGGCAGCCCTACTGATCGCGATGCAGTGAACACAGCATTCACGAAGATCGACCACCCGTACCGTAAAACGTATTCTGTGGTTTCGCGAAAGGTTTGGCACACCCTCTGCCTAGATCTCCAGAGCAATTTCTTTTGGCCTTTTTCAAACTCTATAACTGAAAAAGTCCAACCGAACATTTGTCACTTCGGGCTCGTTAATACATCGAAGGTGACTAGAGTCATCTTTAGCTTTTTCTCGACTCTTAAAACATGAAAAAGCAAGTTTGTGTCTAAAAGCGTCATTAATAAAATTTATTTTAAGCGGAACATAATCACCTGTTATTCCCACGTTGATCTTTCAGTTGAAACGTATGGAGCCCACCAACCAAGGAAGCAACCTTGGCGGAAGTCCAAATCCCTTCTCCTCTTGGGGAGATGTTGGTGCGCCTCATATGGCAACATTGTCACTTCCAGGATTGACAATTGGCCTACCTGTATGGCTCTTTTCAACTAATGTAGTCCAGATCGCCACTAATCCTGAACAGTCGAATCAACAGTCAGAACAATCTAGAACTACCCACCAGCCTTCCACTTCTTACGATACTTCCTCTGATCCTTCATCTTCACAAGGAAGAGCTGGAAAAAGTCAGCCTCCCAAGGAGAAGAAGGAAAAGAAGAAGAAAGAAAAGAAGCAGAAGGAGCCTATGGCGAAGGCGACTGGGGGCAAGAATAAGAAATCTGACAAAAACCCACACACTGCACCGACCGGGCCTAAATCGCCATGTGTCATTTGCAAAGGGACCCACTTCCATCGTGATTGTCCTTGTAGTCCCCGGATACTAAGGGACTGGTCCCCAAGGTTGCACAATCCGGTAGCATCAACCTCTGATAGTCATGTTGATTGCAGTCCGTCAACTAGCAAGAGTGAAGGACGAAGAGGGAGACCAAGATCACCCTGTGTATTGTGTGAAGGCGAGCATGCCATCCACAAATGTCCATTCTTAGATGAGGCAAAGAGAGTTTTGGAAGATCGTCCGGTTTCACCGTTACGACTTCCTCCTGGATACCAAAAACTCGCGCCTAATCCCTTGACAGTTGAAAATCCAGCCGACCCGCCCAAGTGGTCAGCTGAAGTGTCGGTCATTGAGAATGAACCTACTGAATCCAGACCAGACGAAAGTCTAAAGGTCGAAACGGCAGTTGACCCGGTTCTTCCTTTAGAGGTTTCATCGTCCAATGACTCCGTCATTGAAGACCCATCTTCAAATGACACCGTTGCCGAAGAGGCATCTTCATGCGACACCCTCACTGAAGAGAATAAGGATGACACCATCCAGGTTCTTTTCATTAGCACCGACTCTGATGAGCGTCAGGGCAATGCGCCCATTCCTTTATCGCAGGAAGGAACATCATCAGGGTCATACCCGGCCATATATTCGGTCCCACCACCAAGCAACCTGGTTGTATCCTTTGATTGGAATCAACTAGGCAGACCCCGGTTACCAGCCAGTATACCATTCAGAATCATTGTCCAGATCTATAGAATGATTATGGCTGGTACTATCATTGATGAAGGGGCGTCTGTGAGTATCCTTTCCTCTGTTGCTTGGAAAGCACTGGGTTCCCCGGCGCTTTTACCCGAGTTAAGAAATCTCTCAGGTTTTGATAAAGGAACCAATCGACCATTAGGAATCCTCCCCAATGTACCTGTTACATTGAAAGGGAAGACCATTAATATGAACGTGTTGGTCATTCAAGGACCCTTGGATTATAACCTACTCCTTGGACGTGACTATATTTATTGCATGGGAGCGATAGTCTCCTCACTCTTTAGAGTAATGTGTTTTCCACACGAAGGAAGGATGGTCAAGCTCGTGGACCAACTTTCATTTCCGGGATCTCGCATCGCAAATAGTCAAATACCAATCCTAAATGGTCTGTTCACTCAAGATATGCCTCCGCCCCCAGTCCTCCTTCCCGATGAGTGCGAGTGATTCGGAAAGAAAGACTAGGACCCAGGGGGCATGCACCCTGGTCTGCTTCGGGCAGAAGAAACCCTGGGTATAAGGAAGAATTTCCGCAGAAGAATATGACTAGTCCGTACCTCGTCCGAAAGAAGGAAGAGGGGTTGTTCTGGAATAATACTCTTTTGTCAAAGTTATGTGAGCGAGATAATAAGCTTCTCGCTCCCCTTGTCTAGATAATCAGGATACCGAGGATGAGGACCATTTGCTGTATCAAGTAGTAACCATCTTTGAAGACAAGCCTCACCCATTAAAACATATGTTTTGAAGGATAAGTAGGGGCAGCCTCCAAAGAAAGAGATTCTATTGCTACATCAAGTGGCCACCATCTTTAGTAACCTAATGTTAGACATCGCCGAAGAAAGAGATTGATTTGCGGCAGCGAATAGAACCCTCTTCGGATAATAAGAAAGAAGCAAGCCTCCCTCAATAATACCAATGTTTTGTCTTTGAGTAGTGTTCTTCTCTTGTCACAAATAGCTGTTCGTTAAAAGTTGGGCCGACGGGAAGACAAGTACCGCGTAAGACCCCTTAAAATAACGAGAAGACTACTATCGTTAACATTAGATTGGCAAGATGACAAGTAGCTGTGAACGCCCAAAGAAAAGCAGAGGTAGGGGAGAGGAGGGGCAGCCTCGAAATCCTATCCTATATCTGGGGGCATGCAAACTTTCGGAATGTAAGCAAGGGACGACTATTTATTTTTTAAATTTTTAGGTCCTCCCTTTAAACCTGTAGGTCTAACCCTTTAAACTCGTAGGATTAGCCGTTTCCGACCTTGCATGAAGAAATCCTGTGGGGCAAAGGTAAAAACTTGCCAAAAAATTGGAGCATAGCTTCGTGAGATAAAGCTCCTTAAAAAATAGTTATCTCACAGGAGGCGTTCTTATTATGACTGGTATATCGAGCAGTTTTAGCACATAGTTCATGCTCGTTAAAAAATAAACGCAAGATCCGAGTAGTTTTAGCACATAGTTCATGCTCGTTAAAAAATAAACATAAGTTTATGAGTAGGCTTTCCCTAGAGTTCGAGCTCATTCAGAAAAAATGAACCGGTAAATAACCTTTTGAGATCGTAAATTCATCAGCCATAAAAACCTTGGTCGTGTTTGTGTATCGTCACCTCCACTGTTCATTTGGCCGATCATTCACCTCCATTTGTGTGTTTACCTCTTTTGAGAAACAACTGCAAAGAGTGATTTCACCTAGCCATCCTTGTGACACTGCCGTGATTGGAAAATTCCAACCTGTACCTGGAATCTGCTGCTATCCCTGTTTATCACTCGTTCCTCAAAACACGAGTCTTCTTTGAGCTCTTTTCACTGACTCGTAAAATATGAAAAGTTTGCCGAGTTTTGGCCTTCCAGCTCGTTAAACGACCGGAAGAGCTATCCCTCCTCTAGATTTTAATCTTTTTGGACCTGAGGGATTATTGCACAAAAAGATCGAGTGCTTGTCTTGTTCAGCTCGTTAAAAGTACCGAACACCCATCCCTTCTGTATTGTTTTATACTTTTTCGGACTTAAGGGATTAGCTGACGAAAAAGGAATTATGGAGTTAACTTTCTGTACCTTTTCAGACTCTCTAAAAATGAAAAGGACCAAGTTATCCTTGTCGTTAGACTCGTTAAATTAATTAAATAGCGACAAACTTGTCTTTAGACGAGAACGAGTTTCCCTATCGCTAGGCTCGTTAAATCATAGTGATGGGCTTGCCCGAAGGGCAGGTTATAGAACAAGCATATGTTATCCTCCTCAAGCTTGACAAAAATAAAGAGGTACTGGTCAGAAATGACTGGGGAAAAATTGGGAGAACATCAAAGTTTAATGGTAGCAAGTCGCTCTTGAACATCACACTTTTCCTCCGTACCACATCGGGTTGGGTTGTTTCATTCACCGGTCTCATCACCATGGTCCTCACCAAACCATCCACATTTGGGGTAATGCTACCGATCCATCACATCAGTGTCGTTATATGTTCAAGAGGGGTCATTCTGAAAGTGTCAACCGTGTCCCATCCACTGCCATACATTATCCTTCATCCATTCATGATCGCCACCCTGAATCATATGTCACAGTTTGTTTTCACCTCCACTAAAATCATTAGCTCCGTTCCGTGTCATTGATGTGGGATTCATTAAGGCCCTCCTTTGACGGATCGCTTCTTGTTGACTTCAGCTCATTATCCAAGAAGTTGATCTAGGAACACCCCCATCAGTACTTTGAAGCTTGCATGCCTCAATGGCAAGTTTCTCACTTCCGGCAACAGGTATACATCAATGACCTTCGACCAGAAGATTTTGCGTGGCGTTCGACGCCAAGTCCTTTATTCACGCCACGTGAATTGTACTGCAGTACCTTGAGGGTCATTATCATTATCGGTGATTCCTCTCGCGCTTGTTAACGATTTTCATTATTGGCTGGTAATCAAGCGATGTCTTTCCATGTTCGACTTCAGCGCAATTCTCACATGGATCGACTTGTACTTAGAGTGAAGATCAAACGAGTTTGAAGACCCCGGATCTAGTTTCATCCATCCGGGCTGCGATATATATTCAGGAAATATAAAAGCATTTGTCATGTACATCATTGCAGCAGATGATCATCCTATTCAAAGGATGATAATTTCAGCAGAAAATTATCAGTCTACCATCAGACGATCGTCTGTTATATGTACCAAAATGTATTTATAAAGCTGAGCATGGGAATGCCCGCCTCAGCTAGATCATGAAAACAGAATGAAAAATAATGTATTGTATTGTATTGTATTACAGGGCACCTCCTCAGCACTAGAATGAACTTCGGACCCTCTAGATAAAGCATTTCACCCGATAAACGGCCTCATACTTTAGGGGGCAACTGTTATAGACATTTTTGTGCCTCACAGCATGGAGCATGAAATGTCAATAATTACAGGGATCCTCAGTCCCTAAACATGTTGCTCTTACCCCTAGAGGAACAAGGTCAGCAAACCACAGCACTTCCCATCAGTTCTCCACCTGAAAATACTCAGAAACAGGCTATTTTTGGATCATGTCAGCTGCTCCACTAAGCATCTGCGCTGGAATGCAACAGCTCCTCCTTGTACCTGTGCTGAAAGTCAAATCTAATGAAGGCTACCTACGCTGGGCGAGATTGGCCAAGTGGCACAGTCATTCTGCAAGGTGTCAATTGCCCAGGAAGCTTCCAAACTGACACTTGGTTCAAGAGATTCGCCCTGTGATGAGTAAGAGGTACTTGATCTCCAAGTGGAAGCAAGATTCTCCAAGTGGACTCAAGAACTGAAGATTAACTAAAGTGGGAGAGGACACTAGTCAGCTTTATGCCAGCCTCAAGCTGACTCATCCTTTCTCCAAATCTCCTATATATAGAGCTCTTCTATGAGGTCTAAGGAGGCTGGAATTTTGTGCAAAGCAAGGAGGTGCTGTTGGTTTACAGTTAGAGCTATTGGGTGATTGCTTTTATAGAGGTGAAGAGGAGATTTCTTGCTGCTGGGGAGGTGCTGCTGGATTGGAGCCATTGATGGTTGTAACCTTCTCAGAACCCTTTTACTTCTATCAATAAAGCTTTGAATGTTCTCCTATATACTTGTATTGCATTGATGTATTGTATTTACTTGTATATCTGATTCACTCTAATCCATGCATCAGTTATGAGTACATGTTTCTTGTAGTTTCCCTCTCTTGTTTGTGCAGGATCTGTGTGTAGCTGGGCCGGCAAAGGGAGCAAGGAGCTGGGAACAAGAGACAAAGAGAGAGGACAGGATCGACAAAAGCGAAAGACACCGGTTGGTCAATCTTTTCTTCCTTCTCTGTACTTTCATAAAGGAAAATAATCAAAGCTTTACTTTCAGTTGTTGCTAAGGACTGTCACCCTTAGAGTAGGGATAGGGTCATCCGAGTCGTATACTTTTCCCCACAACACTTGCCGAATCCATTGCTAGTTGAAAATTCGACTGACCCACCTTTGTTGTCGGTTAAAGCACCTATCATTGAAGATAAACCCTCTAAGTCCACATCAGACCAAATTCAAAAAGTCGAGACGGCAGTCGACCCCACCTTGGCTTCAGAGGATTTACCTTCAGATGATACAGTCGCCAAAGAGAATGAGAATGACACCGTTCAAATTATTTTCATAAAAACAGACTCTGATGAACATGGGGGCAATCTACCCATTCCTTTACCGCAGGAAGGAAATTCGTCAGAGTTGTATCCGGCAGTTTATTCGGTCCCACCTCCAAGCAACCTAGTCGTTTCCTTCGATTGGAACCTACTAGGAAGACCCCGTTTACCATCTGATATACCATTCCGAATCATAGTGCAAACTTATAGAATGATCATGGTTGGTACCATCATAGATGAAGGGGTTTCTGTTAGTAGCCTTTCCTCGACTGCTTGGAAAGCATTTGGTTCGCCATTACTTTTGCCTGAGATGAAAAATCTGACAGGCTTTGACAAAGGAACCAGTCGACTGTTAGGGATCCTTCCAAGTTTACCTATAACTTTGAGAAGGAAAACCATTTATCTGAATGTAATGGTAGTCCAAGGACCTTTAGATTACAATCTACACCTTGGGCATGACTACATTTATAGCATGGGAGCTATTGTTTCCTCACTCTTTCGAGTGATGTGCTTTCTACATGAAGGAAGAGTGGTCCAGCTCGTAGACCAACTTTCATTCCCTGGTTCACACATAGCTAATAGTCAAATGCCATCCCTAATAGGTCTTTTTGCGGAAGGAATGTTGCATCAATCTCCAGTCCGTCCACCTGATGAACACGAGTGATTCAGTGGTTGTGACTGAAACCCAGGGGGCATGCACCCTGGTCTACTTCGGCAGAAAAACTTCAGGTATATGGTAGGTTTCAGCGGAGGATATATGACTAGTCTGACACACCCATGCATTTAGGAAAATGGGATTATACTAGAATAAGATACCTCAGTCAAAAGGTATGCCTTTCCTGACAGAGCAAGTGTTTTGACTGCAAATTGAGGGGAAACTTGGGTATGCCTTTCCCGACAGAACAAATGTTTTGTCAACAAATTGAGGGGTAACCTGGGAAACTCTACTTTGCTATACCTGGGGAAATGCAAACCTTTTTTGCGTGAAAGTGAAAAGCGGCCATTTATTTTCTTAGTTTGTAGGTTCTTAACCCTTTAAACTCGTAGGATTGGTCGTTCCTAGCTTACATAATAAAAGGAGTTGGAGCATAATTTTGAATGGTGCAAGCTCCTTAAAAAATGAACCTATCGATGAGACATCCTTATTATACGACTGGCACGAGTAGTTTTACGCGGAGTTCAAGCTCGTTAAAAATTAAACCTAGCAATGAGCATATGTTCCACGAGAGTTTAAGCTCATTAAAAAATGAACCCATCTCTGGTAAATGACCATTGTGAATGATTATCATCAGCTTTTGAGCCTTGATCGTGTTCTTACCATCACCTCCACTCTGTTTTAGCCGATCATTCGCCTCCATTTGATTTTTTACCCCTTTTGAGGAATAGCTGTGACGAGTGATCCTATTAGCCACCTTCTTTACACTACCGTGATTGGAAAGTTCTAAACCTTACATGGAACCAGCTGATATATGAAAACATCACTCGTTCCTCAAAAAACGAGTCTCCTTTAAGATCTTTTCATCTGACTCGTAAAATATGAAAATATTGCCGAGAAATTGGCCTTTCCAGCTCGTTAAAGTGATTGGAAGTGTTATTCCTCCTCTAGATTTTAATCTTTTTCGACATGAGGGATTATTACACAAAAAGATTGAGCGTTTGTCTTGTTCGGCTCGTTAAAACTATCGAAAAGTCATCCCTTTTGCATTGTTTTATACTTTTTTGGACTTAAGGGATTATACTACGAAAAAGGAATAGTGGAGTTTCCTTTCCATATCTTTTCAAACTCTCTAAAAATGAAAAGGATTGAGTTATCCTTGTCATTAAACTCGTTAAAACAATAGTGACAAACTTGTCCATTCAGGCAAAAGCGAGTTTCGCTGTCGCTAGGCTCGTTAAAACATAGGGACAGTTTTGCCCCAAGGGCAAAGTATAGAACAAGCATATGTTATCCTCCTCAAGCTTGACAAAAATAAAGAGGTACTGGTCAGAAATGACCAGAGAAAATTGGGAAGAAAAATTGAAGAAACTTTATTGTTAGCAGGTCACTCTTGAACATGACACTTTCACTCCATCACCATGATTGAGTCGGGTTGGGTTATTCTGTTCACCGGTCATATCACCATTGATCCACCATACCATCCACTTTTCGAGTCAACACTACCAATACATTTCAGTGTCACCGATATGTTCAAGAGAAGTCATTCAGAGAATTCACCTACCCAGCTTGTGTCTCATCCGCTGCAATACCTTCACGCTTCATTCTTTCATGACCGCCACCCTGAACCTTGTATCATCAGATCGTTTTCACCTCTAAAAAATCATTTTCTCCGTTCCATGTCGTAGATGTGGGATCCATTAATGCCCTCCTATGACGGGTCACTTCTTGTCGACATCAGCTCATTATCCAAGAAGTCAACGAAGGGACAACCCTTCCAGTACTTTGAAGCTTGCATGCCTCAACGACAAGTTTCTCACTTCCGGCGACAGGTTTACACTAATGGCCTTCGACCGAAAGATTTTGCATGGTGTTTGACATCGAATCATGTATTCGCACCACGTGAATTGTGCTGTAGTACCTTGAGGGTCATCATCATCATCGGTGATCCCTCTCTCGCCTACTAACAGCTTACATCATTGGGTGGTAATTAGGCAATGTCCTTCCATGTTCGACATCAGAACATCTTTTTCACATGGATCAACTTGTACCCTTGGGCGAAGATTGAACAAGTTTTGAAGACCTCGGATCTAGTTTCATCCATCCAGGTTGCGATATATTCAAGAAAATAAGGACATCAAATGTACATCATTGCTGCATAGATAATCATCCAAACTCAGGGATGATGGCTCTACCAAAATCATCAGTCTGCACAAAGACGGTTGTCTGTCCTATGTACATGAAAATGAATTTATCAAGCTAAGCATGGGAATGCCCCGCCTCAACTAGATCATGAAATATTATGAAGATAATGTTTTGTATTATATCTTATTGTAGGTCACCTTCCAGTTCGAAAAACCTCAGATCCTCATTATAAAGAATTTCAGCCGACATCAAAAGATTTATGACCTCATGCTTTAGGGGGCAACTGTTATAGACATATTTGGGCACTGCAATCCCAATCACATATGTCCATAAACCAAGGGCTTCTAAGTCCCTAAAAGTGTTGTTTCATACCCTAAAGGAGTAAGGTCAGCTGATTACATCTTCTCCCAGAAGTTTTCCATGATAAACCACTCAGAACTGGTCAAAGCAGGACCATACAGACTGCCCAGTCCAAAGGGTGTGATGCATCTCACCTGCCACATGCAAAAAGTGCGATGCATACTAGAAAGCCCTTCTGTAGGGTGCGATGAGTGAGAGCAGACAAATGGCACAAGCAGTTTGCTAGGTGGAAATCCTGAGAATCTTCTACAAGCTGCTCATTTGACACTTGCCTCCTTGAGTTCGCCTAAGGATGAGTAAGAGATCATGAAATCTCCAAGTGAAACCAAGAACTATCAGAGAGATGACACTAATCAGAATCCCAGAAGCTTACTCACCCCCTTGCAAATATCTATATATGGATCCCTCATCCCAGAGATCCAAAGGTTGGAATTGGGTAATTTGTAAAGAGGTGCTGCTGGTTTCTCTTTGAAGACATTTTTGGGTGATATTGCTTTGTATGAGGTAAAGAGGGCTTTCAAGCTGGGAGGATGGCACTGGGTTAGACCAAGTGGTTGTAATCCTCTCTTCTACTACTTTTGTCAATAAAGCTATTTGAGTTTTCCTCCATATTCTTATGTATCTCTGAATATTGTGTTGATATATGCATTTGTATGGTCAATATATATCTGATCCTATATTGTTTACAGTGATAGATCTCTATGCTTTGATGGTATTATGCTGCTGTGACTCTACAAGTGCTCTTTGAAGTGGGACAAGTAAAGAAGAATTGGCGGGATTCTGTCAAAGGGGAAAGGAAACAAGCAAGGAGCCAAGCGAAAGACCGAGGTTGGTACTCTCTGCTTCTTTCTTATCTCTCTCTTGTAAAGGAAAAAACAAATGACTTTAATCTGTTTGTTTCTAAGATAGCTACCCGTCTTAGTGGGACTAGCAGTTCTTAATAGACACTAGATTTCCCAGTAACACCCATGGTGCCTCTCCTATCATCATTGACTGAATGATTCCTTCATCTGTAGAATGCATACGAGACCAAGGATCAGAAGAGGTACCATACTCTAGAGACTTGTCTATCTAAACACTAGATGAGCGTTGATTTGGGTTTGCTACCCAGACCAAGAAAATTGATTGCTAGAAAATTTCTATGGGGCTTGGAGGCAATACCTAGCGATGATCCATGCTAACAAAATGTTCAGAAATATTCTTAATCTTTGCTGATGTAGAAGATATCATATTACAGGTTTCCACCATGGCCACTTCCGCTAGATTATTCGGAGGTGGTCAGGCAAAAGTACCCATTAAGGAAGGGTCTTTTAGGAGGCCTACTCCGACATTTTGAAGCGACTGAGAGCTTCCATGGATCATTGGAATGCTTCCCGTAACTAATTCTACCTTGGAAGGGAAATGCAATCTTTCTAAAATATGTTGACACAACAGCAACCATAGCATAAATCTAGGGCCTTCCCAGTAGGATATTGTAATTGAGGTTTCCATCGATAACTTCGACTTCAATTTCTACTGTCTTGCCCCCTAGTTCGACTTGTTAGTTACTTAATATCCCATACGGTGTGTATGTTCTTCCATCAAACGCTTTTAATGTCGTTGATGATCACGACAAGGATGGTGAGCCTAAAGTTTTCTAGCAACTCATTGACATTATACAGGTGGATGCACCCTCGTCAATGATCGTTCGATGAACAGTTTTGTTGAGGGCTTTTACCTGTATAAGGAAAGTGAGTTGGGTCAGTATCTGAGGTTCATATCCTTTGTGATTAAAGGCCAAAAGATTGGAATCCATTGGGTCAATCCCACCTATTGCTGATAATAAAGCTTGCTTTTGGGAGGGGCAATTTTGCAGTACTTCAAGTGTCGACATAGCGGATGGCGATTTGGCCAGATCCTCTACTATATTATAATTCTGTGTTGCTCGAGTACGAGGATTAACTGTCAATTTATGTACTACTCCCTTTGGCGGCTTTATTGTTAGTTCAGGAATGATGGGTGGCACAACTTTTGATGAAGTTGTTGTCGAACTATTAGGTTGATTAGTAGCCTTGTTGTTGTTCGACATCTGTGGCTTCCCATAATCTTTGTTCCTTGTCGATATCAAAGCATCATTTTGTTGCTTCGATATGAATGACATAAGCACTTGGGATGGGGAAGCATTATCGATAGCAACCAGATTAGTTTTTGGGTTTGGAAACGGATCAATCAACACTATTGAGGTGCTCGAAGATTTTAAAAATTTCTTGACCTCAACTCGATGCGGAAAATCTTTCATCTAATGTTCTTCATTACATATGAAACATGGTTGACCTGGTTTCTTTCACCCAGTAGGGTTTTCAGAAGATTTTTCAAGAGGTGAATCTTCCTGTTTCTTATTTTTGTTTTTCCCTTTCTTCTTGCCCCCTAGTTGCTTCAGTTCTTTGCCTTTGTTGGACAACACGACATTAACCTCCGAGGCAGGAAGTTTGTCATTTGCTTTTTTGCTAGAAACTACAAGGGATTTACCAGTTTGAGCCTTTGCGGTTTGCATACTTGAGGTGCTAATCACACCATCACTGGAATGAGAGTCCCTATTTTATTTAGGAGGGGGAGGAACAGAAAATTCCGGTCTAGGAGCGTCAGGAATTTTGTCATAGAGCGTGCCAAACTAAGTATAAATCAAGTCTAGATATTGTGCACGAGAAATGACTTGCTCTTTAGTGACAACTCCTCCTTTCGCCACATCTAATAGAAGGTAATAATGACTTAATAAACCACTCAGCTAGAAGTTGATCAAGGACATAGGTCTTTACCATTCGACGACGTCATCGCCACTCATGAATATGATCAGAGATGTGAGTGGTGGTTGTCTACTTAAAATTGGTAAGGAGTTCTGTTCCTGTTTCATACCTTATGGGTAATTAAAAGTGGGTTAAAAAGGTAATGGCAAGGGCGCTGAAGTTATCAAATGATGCTCTAAGCAATTCGATGTACCATTTCACTACCGGACCAGTTAACATTTGCTGAAAAAGGCGAAGCCTAATCGAATCATCATTGAGGTTGTTGGATGAGCACCACAAATGAAAGTTCATTACGTGATTTGATGGATCTTCACCCGAATTTCCATTGAATTTAGGAATATCTGATGGAAGTTTATGAGGAATCGCCAGCCACCATGGTGCGTAGGAAATTGGATCATTGGTTAACCGGTTCAAATCTGGTAACTCTAGAGTCGCTACAAAGGGAAACTGTTGATTCAGGTTTGGTGAAGCGTACCCAGGATAAGATGGGATCGCTTGAGTAGTGGGTCTTTTCATACCAGCATAATGTATCTGACGCTGATAACTTTGATAAGGTTTATGGACATAACCAGTATATAATGGTTGTTGATAACCGTTTTGACAATGCGGGTGTCCATTACCTAAAGTGCCTCGATGCTTAGGTCTTCAGTAAACTTGCTGGAATTGGGGTTGTTGATATTGTACCAGCCATGGTTTTTGAACCATTTGTTGTTGCCTAATACTGTATGATTGACCAAGATGCGTAGTCATAACACCTGTTTAAGCCTGAGTCGTTCCGGTTAAGCAAGCACTAATCTGAGATTGTGGCAGAGCCGTAAAGATAAGAGGTTGTTGTACTGCAACCTGAGTAATTTGAGGTTGACATACAACAGGTTATGCTTGTACTTGTGACACAGTCATAATAACAGGTGTAGTGGTAATATTTGACACAGGTAGGGTTGGTTACATTGAATATACAACCCTTGGTTGCTGAGGCAGTATTGGTATCCAACCACCGGATGTAATTCCAGTTTGACCCGAATTTTGTTGTGATCTCTCATACGGTTGTTCTCAAGGAGGAAACAATGAAAAAGCATACTGCCCCCCGTATGGCGGAAATCCAACACTCAAAGGATAGATGGGTCTTTGAAGACTGGGCTGCCCAAATTGACACTGGTATCCAGGATCAATTTGCTGAGCTTCAACATAAGAAATGCCAGATAGGGTCTTGGAAGAACTAATGGGAACAGACCATGTCGTCGAAACAATCCGTGGGTGGACTCCATATAGTGATTGATAACTAGTTGGGATGGATTGTATACCAGAAAACATCGTACAAGTGGTAGCAGGAGGTTCTGCTGCAGCTGTATCGGATGACACAGTCCTAGATGCTGATGGTTGTTCAGACATATTCAGTCTATCCAAAATATTTCCTAGAAATTCGACAAGAACTTGCGATGAAGGATGATTAAAAGAACTAACTTCAGGAATAGAAGGGCATAAATGGATCCCAGCTCCAGAATGCAATGGAGTACTGGACGGAAGATCCTCTACAACTTTTTCTATAGTAATCAGTCCAGGTGGAAGAGGTAGACCTTCAGGTTTGTAAAATATTTTTGGGGCCAAAGAAGGTATAGTTTCTACAGCAACAGATACTAGAGGGGTGAGACCTTCTGAGTTCTGGAACTCAACTCCTACATGTTCAGGTGAGTGAACTTCAGTTTCTGGACTAGCTCTATGGAGCTGTTTCAGGTATTGAGGTGTCTACCGTTACACTAGGATCAGTTCTAATGTCCTCTTGTAACTGCGGAACTTCTTCTGTAATGGCAGATGTACCAGAAATAATTGGAGTAACTGGAGTCTCTAATGATGTTGAAACACAAGTTTCAAATAAACTAGGAGATTTCGACCAAGTGAAACGAGACCATTTCGCCCAGAATGGTTTCACTTCCAAAGTCAAACATGGTTGACTCGTTAGTCTCCGTGAATGATGGGGTTTTTATTGACTTTCTTCCCCGATTGCGGATTACTTGATCAACTCAAAATTAAAAGGGGAAAATATGTTATTCCGTTTTAAATGAATTTTATGACGCTTTAACACAACTTTCTTTTTCAATCTTTAAGAGTCAAGAAAAAGCTAAAGGTGACTCTAGTCACCTTTGATTTTTAATGAGCCTGAAGTGACAAGTGCTCAGATGGACCTTTTCTTTTAAGGAGTCGAAAAGGAATGAAAGTGACTTCTCTGGAAATCTAGACAGAGGGATTACCAAACTAGTATCAAAACTGCAATATACACCTTGGTGGTAAATTAAAGAGAAATTACCAAGGACTTTACATATGGCAGTCAATCTTCCCAAATGTTGTGTTCATTTCATTGCGATCGATAGGACGACAGACACGGATTCCTAAGGATAAAGGATGTCAGCCTATTATGGTCTCCCAATATATACTCAACAATACGTGGGAGCACAAGTTCGTACTGGCACTTGTCATATCAAAGAGGAGGAATCACCCAACCTACGATGAAAACGATAGTTACCGGGCATTACGACGCCAGAATACGTCTCTAGCCTAGACTTCTAGATGTTTTGTGTTAGGTTCCAAAGCATTTTTATGTTCATTGAGGTTTATTTTATAGTTGATCTTTCTTAAGAAGTTTTCCTTTCAAGGTTCACTGCGTGATGTAGATGTACAACTCCTAAATATGCAATATAAAATGATAAACAATCGTTTATTTTCTTTTAGCAATGAAAATCCTAGCTACTAAGGAAAGAAAAATATGATTCTTTCAACATAGAGTAGAGAGCACACACTAAATGCACTTTTCCTAAATCAATTTTTGCATGTAGTCTAAATGCAAATGCACATGCATGTATTTGTTTTTCAGTTCCCTTAATGTGAGAATGACAAAAATAAAACTATGTACAAATCTGAACTACTTTTCCTTGAAGCGACACTTTAAAAATTTCTTTTCAAAAAATGAAAGGAATACCAAGACAACACTTTCTCTTTCAAATGGAAAACTATTTTCGACACTTCAAAGAATTGATAATTCAAATCAAATATAATGGCAAAACTGTAATCGACTATCTAAAAGAGCAAGACTTTACGACACTCTTTTTATTGACTGAAAACGATAGTTGCGACACTTTCGAATCAAAAGACGATAGTTTGATTAAGCTATTGTTTGCAGGGGAGGACTGTAAATGATGAAAAATACATCAAAAACATTCACAATTCCTTATCAATGGAGGCTGAATAATGTGAAGGAAGAAGGTTTCAACAGTGATATACTGATCATAGACAACAGAACCACTGAATAGAGCTGAAAACAATGAAGAAAAAACCAAAATCTGGAGGCAGAAACAGTCTCATTCAATCATCGCACCTATCCTTAATGAAAACAGGGATGCATCTCAGCTGCAGCACATGGGAGGTACGATGCATACAAACTGCCAATGAGAGACAATGCGATGGTCCAGAGAATGAAATTGAGCTTGGTTTTTGCTCAAAATTTGCAGCTAAGTTCAGTTATTTTAGTCAAGCTACGATAGACAGTAAACAAAAAGTATAGGGGTATGATCTTATGAGGTTATTGAGCTACCACCAGGGCACTTAGTATGTTTGCAAATCAAATGTTCAGTTCATAAACCAACCTGGAGATTGACTGAAGTAGCATTGATCTACTATGCAAGTGCAGTTCGAAGGCTAGCTGGCTTAACTTCAGGCTCCATCTGTAGTTTATAAAACAAACAACAGTAACAAACAAATAAACTATTCGCTCCCTAATGGAGTCGCCATTTTGTTTCCAGGAAAACTAGTGTCGCTATTTGATCTACTAGTCCCACTAAGACGGGTAGCTATCTTAGAAACAAACAATTCAAAGCAACTTGTGTTTTCCTTTATGGATGATAGATAAGAGAGAAGCAGAGAGCACCAATGTCAGTCTTTCGCTTGGCTCCTTTCTTGTTTCCTCTCTCCTTTGATAGAGCTTCACCACTCCTTTCTCACTCGTCCGCTTCAAAGAACACCTGTAGAGGAAAAGAAACAAAATACCATCAAAGCATAGAGATTTATAATACCATAAACAATGTAGAATCAAATGTACATTAACCATACAATTGCATTCACAAATACAAGATTTACAAGTGCACAAGTATATGGAGGAAAACTCAAATAACTTTATTGATAGTAGAAGTAGAAGAGAGGATCAAAACCCAACTGTTTGATCCAACATCATCCTCCCAGCATGAAAACCCTCTTCACCTCATGAAAAGCAAGATCACCCAACAATACAATGTCTCAAAGGGAAACCAACAACACTTAATTACAAATTACAAAATTCTAGCCTCTGGATCTCTGAGATGAGGGATCCATTTATAGATATTTGCAGAGGGGTGAGTTAGCTTTTGGGTTTTTGATTAGTGTCATTTCACTAATAGTCCTTGGTTCCACTTGGATATTTCATGATCTCTTACTGTTATAGACATATTTGGGCACTGCAACCCCAATCACATATGTCCATAAACCGAGGGCTTCTAAGTCCCTAAAAGTGTTGCTTCATACCCTAAAGGAGCAAGGTCAGCTGATTACATCATCTCCCAAAATTTTTCCATGAAAAACCACTCAAAACTGGTCAAAGCAGGACCATACAGACTGCCCAGTGCAAAGGGTGCAATGCATCTCACCTGTCACATGCAAAAAGTGCGATGAATACTAGAAAGCCCTTCTGTAGGGTGCGATGAGTGAGAGTAAACAAATGGCCCAAGCAGTTTGCTAGGTGGAGACCCTGAGAATCTTCTAGAAGCTACTCATTTGACACTTGCCTCCCTAAATTCACCCAAGGATGAGTAAGAGATCATGAAATATCCAAGTTGAACCAAGAACTATCAGAGAGATGACACTAATCAAAATCCCAAAAGCTAACTCACCCCCTTGCAAATATCTATATATGGATCCCTCATCCCAGAGATCCAAAGGTTGGAATTGGGTAATTTGCAAAGAGGTGTTGCTGGTTTCTCTTTGAAGAAATTGTTGGGTGATCTTGCTTTGTATGAGGTGAAGAGGGCTTTCAAGCTGGGAGGATGGCGCTGGGGTTAGACCAAGTGGTTGTAATCCTCTCTTCTACTACTTTTATCAATAAAGCTATTTGAGTTTTCCTCCATATTCTTGTGTATCTCTGAATATTGTGTTGATATATGCATTTGTATGGTCAATATATATCTGATCCTATATTGTTTACAATGATAGATCTCTATGCTTTGATGGTATTATGTTGTTGTGACTCTACAGGTGCTCTTTGAAGCGGGACAAGTAAAGAAGCAGTGGCTGGATTCTGTCAAAGGGGAAAGGAAACAAGCAAGGAACCAAGCAAAAGACTGAGGTTGGTACTCTCTGCTTCTTCCTCATCTCTCTCTTGTAAAGGAAAAAACAAATGACTTTAATCTGTTTGTTTCTAAGATAGCTACCCTTCTTAGTGGGACTAGCAGTTCTGAAGAGACACTAGATTTCCTGGTAACAAAATGGCAACTCCGCTGGGGATCGATTAGTTTGATTGCTTGTCTCTATTTGTTTGATTCATAAGCCACAGACAAAGCCTGAGGTTAAGCCAGCTAGCCTTCGAACTGCATTTTCTATGCAAGTGCAAAGTAGATCAATGCTGCTTCAGTCAATCTCTGGGTTTGTTTATGAACTGAACAATTGACTTGCAAACATCCTAAGTGCCCTAGAGGTAGCTTGAGTAACCTGATGAGCCCCTATACTTTGTACTTGCTGACTATCATTTGCTCGGCTTAAATCCCTAAACTAAGCTACAAACTGTGACCAAAACCAAGTTAAAGTCTTGTCCTTGTACCATCGCACCTTCTCTTCTTGGCAATCTAGATGCATCGCACCTCCCGTGTGCAGTAGTTGTGATGCATCCCTATTTCCCTGTGTTACAGGTGCAATGATCAGACAAGACTAGTTCTGCCTCCAAATTTTGGTTTTTTCTTCACTCTCTTCAGCTTTATTCAAGAGTTTTGTTGTATGTGATCAATAGACCACTGTTGAAACCCCCTTCCTTTGCATCATCCAACCTCCATTGTACAAATATTTTTGAATGTTTTTATGTATTTTTTGCCTTTCACAGTTCTCATTTACAAAATGGTAGCTTAATCGAATTGTCGTTTTTGGATTTGAAAGTGTCGCAAGTGTCATTTTCAGTCAAGGAAAAGAATCCTTCTCTTTTTGATAGTCGATTACACGGTTACTCTTGTATTTGATCTGAATTAATAGTATTTCAAGTGTCGAAAGAAGTTTTTCAATTCAAAATCACAAAGTGTCATCTTGTCTCCCTTTTGTTTTTTGAAAAGAAAATCGTTAATACTGTCACTTTGAAAGAAGATATAATTCAGATTTGTGCTTAGCATTTTTTTGTCATCCACGCATTAAGAAAGCGGAAAACAAATACATGCATGTGCATTTGCATTTATACTGCTTGTTGATTTTGATTTAGGACAGTGCATCTAGTGTGTGCTCTCTGCTCTATGTTGAAAGGATTTCATTTCTCTTTCCTTAGTAGCTAGGATTTTCATTGCAAAAAGAAGATCAAATGACTGTTTATCATCTTAGATTGCAATGTAGGAATTGTATATCTACATCACGTGGTGAACCTTAAAGGAAAACTTCTTAAGAAAGATAAACTATAAAATAAATTCAATGAACATAAAAATGCTTTGGAACCTAACGAACAACATTTAGAAGTCTAGGCTAGAGACGTATTCCGGCATCGTAAAGCCTGGTAACTATCACTCTTATCGTAGGTTGGGTGATTCCTCCTTTTTGATACGACAAGTGCCAGTACAGACTTGTGCTCCCATGTACCGTCGAGTATATATTGGGAGACCACAATAGGCTATATCCTTTATCCTTAGGAAGCCTTGTCTGCTGCCCTATTGATCGCAATGGACTGAACACAGCATTCAGGAAGATTGACTGTCGTACCGTAAAAAGTATTCTGTAGTTTTACGATTGGTTTGGTAATCCCTCTGTCTAGATTTCCAGAGTAGTCCCTTTCATTCCTTTTCAGACTCCTTAAAGGAAAAGGTCCATCTGAGCACTTGTCACTGCAGGCTCATTAAAAATCGAAGGCAACTAGAGTCATCTTTAGCTTTTTCTCGACTCTTAAAAATTGAAAAATCAAGTTGTGTCAAAGCGTCTAAAATTTATTTTAATCAGAATAACGTCACTGTTCCCTCATTGGTCTTAGGTTGAGAAACTGGAGTCCACCATCCAAGAATTTCCCCTTGGGGCAAATCCTAGTCCTTTCTCCTCTTGGGGAGATTTTGGTGCACCTCATATGGCCATGTTGTCCCTTCCAGGACTGACAATTGGCCTTCTGGTATGGCTTTTCTCGACCTCTGTCGTTCAAAGCACCATGATTCCTGAACAATCGAATCAGAAACTCGATGATACTAGAGTTACCCCCAGCCTTCTACTTCATTTGTCTCTCCCTCTCCTTCTTCCTCTTCGCTTGGTGAACATAGTAAAACTAAAAACCAAATAACTCAGAAGAAGGAGGGGAATGAGAAGAAGAAGAAGGAGCCAGCGGCAAAAAGGGGCAACCGTGCATCGTCTAGTGAAAATCCACACACTGCACCATCCAAACCTAAATCTCCATGTGTCATCTTCAAAGGGGACCACTATCATCGAGATTGTCCTTACATCCCATGGATCTTAAGGGATTGGTCTCCCCGCTTGCACAATCCTGTGTCGTCAACCTCTGACGATCATGTTGAGAGTACACCGTCAACTAGTGAAAACGAATTCACTGGATAGAAAGGAAAATCTAAATTTCCTTGCAGACTGTGTGAACGCGATCATGCCCTCCACTGTTGTCCCTTCCTAGATGAAGCTAAAAGAGTCTTGGATAATCGTCCTGCATCGCCGCAGCGACACCCTCCTGGATACAAGAAACTCTTGCCGAATCCATTGCTAGTTGAAAATCCGACTGACCCACCTTTGTTGTAGGTTGAATCACCTATCATTGAAGATAAAACCTCTGAGTCCACATCAGACCAAAGTCAACAAGTCGAGACGGTAGTCAACCCCACCTAGGCTTCAGAGGATTTACCTTCAGATGATACAGTCACCAAAGAGAATGAGAACGACACGGTTCAAATTATTTTCATAAACAAAGACTCCGATGAACATGGGGGCAATCTACCCATTCCTTTACCGCAGGAAGGAACTTCGTCAGATTTGTATCCGATTGTTTATTCGGTCCCACCTCCAAGAAACCTAGTCATTTCCTTTGTTGGAACCTACTAGGGAGACCCTGTTTACCATCTAATATACCATTCTAAATCATAGTGCAAACTTACAGAATGGTCATGGTTGGTACCATCATAGATGAAGGGGATTCTATGAGTATCCTTTCCTCGACTCCTTGGAAAGCACTTGGTTCGCCATCGCTTTTGCCTGAGATGAGAAATTTGATAAGCTTTGATAAAGAAACCAGTCGACCGTTAGGGATCCTTCCAAGTTTGCCTATAACTTTGAGAAGGAAAACCGTTTATCTGAACGTAATGGTAGTCCAAGGACCTTTAGATTACAATCTACTCCTTGGGCGTGACTACATTTATAGCATGGGAGCTATTGTTTCCTCACTCTTTCGAGTGATGTGTTTTCTGCATGAAGGAAGAGTGGTCTAGCTCATAGACCAGCTTTCATTCCCTGGTTCACACATAGCTAATAGTCAAATGCCATCCCTAATAGGTATTTTTGCGCAAGGAATGTCTCATCAATCTCCAGTCCGTCCATTTGATGAATGCGAGTGATTCGGTGGTTGTGACTGAAACCCAGGTAGCATGCACCCTGGTCTACTTCAGCAGAAAAACTTCAGGTATAGGGTAGGTTTCCGCGGAGGATATATGAATAGTCTGACACACCCATCCATTTAGGGAAATGGGATTAGAATAGAATAATATACCTCCGTCAGAAGGTATGCCTTTCCTGACAGAGCAAGTGTTTTGTCTGCAAATTGAGGGGAAACCTAGGTATGCCTTTCCCGACAGAACAAATGTTTTGTCTGCAAATTGAGGGGTAACCTGGGAAACTCTACTTCACTATACCTGGGGGCATGCAAACCCTTTTTGCGTGAAAGTGAAAAGTGACCATTTATTTTCATAGTTTTTAGGTTCTTAACCCTTTAAACTCGTAGGATTGTTCATTCCTAGCTTACACAATAAAAGGAGTCGGAGCATAATTTTGAATGGTGCAAGCTCCCTAAAAAATGAACCTATCGATGAGACATCGTTATTATATGACTAGCGCGAGCAGTTTTACGTGAAGTTTAAGATCGTTAAAAATTAAACCTAGCAAGGAGCATATGTTCCACCAGAGTTTAATCTCATTAAAAAATGAACCCATCTTTAGGAAATAACCATTGTGAATGATTATCATCAGTTTTTGAGCCTTGGTCATGTTCTTACCATCACCTCCACTCTGTTTTAGCCGATCATTCACCTCCATTTGATTGTTTACTCCTTTTGAGGAACAACTACGACGAGTGATCCTATTAGCCACCTTCTTTACACTGCCATGATTGGAAGGTTCCAAACCTTACCTGGAACCAACTGCTATCTGAAAACATCACTCATTCCTCAAAAAATGAGTCTCCTTTAAGATCTTTTCATCTGACTCGTAAAATATGAAAAGATTGCCGAGCAATTGGCCTCTCCAGCTCGTTAAAGTGATTGGAAGTGCTATCCCTCCTCTAGATTTTAATCTTTTTGGACCTGAGGGATTATTACACAAAAAGATCAAGCGTTTGTCTTGTTCGGCTCGTTAAAACTATCGAAAAGTCATCCCTTTTGCATTGTTTTATACCTTTTCGGACTTAAGAGATTATAATACGAAAAAGGAATAATGGATTTTCCTTTCCATTTCTTTTCAGACTCTCTAAAAATGAAAAGGACTGAATTATCCTTGTCGTTAAACTCATTAAAACAATAGCGACAAACTTGTCCATTCAGGAAAGAGCGAGTTTCATTGTCGCTAGGCTCGTTAAAACATAGCGACGGGTTTGCCTGAAGGGAAAATTATAGAACAAGCATATGTTATCCTCCTCAAGCTTGACAAAAATAAAGAGGTACTGATCAGAAATGAATGGGGAAAATTGGGAAGAAAACTTGAAGAAACTTTATTGGTAGCAGGTCGCTCTTGAACATGACACTTTCACTCCATCACCATGATTGAGTCGGGTTGGGTTATTCCGTTCACTGGTCATATCACCATTGGTCCACCATACCATCCACTTTTCGAGTTAACGCTACCAATCCATTTCAGTGTCGCCGATATGTTCAAGAGAAGTCACTCAGAGAATTCACCTACCCAGCTTGTGTCTCATCCGCTGCAATACCTTCACACTTCATTCTTTCATTACCGCCACCCTGAACCTTGTATCATCAGATCGTTTTCACCTCTACAAAATAATTTTCTTTGTTCTGTGTTGTAGATGTGGGATCCATTAATGCCCTCCTATGACGGGTCACTTCTTTTCGACATCAGCTCATTATCCAAGAAGCCGACATAGGGACAACCCTTCGAGTACTTTGAAGCTTGCATGCCTCAATGGCAAGTTTCTCACTTCCGGCGACAGGTTTACACTAATAGCCTTCGACCGAAAGATTTTGCGTGGTATTCGACATCGAATCATGTATTTGAACCACGTGAATTGTACTACAGTACCTTGAGGGTCATCATCATCATCGGTGATTACTCTCGCGCTTGTTAACAACTTACATCATTGGCTGGTAATCAGGCGATGTCCTTCCATGTTCGACATCAGAACATCTTTTTCACATGGATCGACTTGTACCTTCGGGTGAAGATTGAACAAGTTTTAAAGACCCCGGATCTAGTTTCATCCATCTAGGCTGCGATATATTCAGGAAAATAAAGACATCAAATGTACATCATTGCTGCACAGATAATCATCGAAACTAATGGATGATGGCTCTACCAGAATCATCAGTCTGCACACAGACGGTTGTCTATCCTATGTACATGAAAATGAATTTATCAAGTTGAGCATGGGAATGCCTGCCTCAAATAGATCATGAAAATATTATGAAGATAATGTATTGTATTGTATCTTATTACAGGTCACCTTCCAGTTCGAAAAACCTCGGATCCTCATTATAAAACATTTCACCCGACATCAAAAGATTTATGAGCTCATGCTTTAGGGGGAAACTGTTATAGACATATTTGGGCACTGCAACCGCAATCACATATGTCCATAAACTGAGGGCTTCTAAGTCCCTAAAAGTGTTGTTTCATACCCTAAAGGAGCAAGGTCAGCTGACTACATCATCTCCCAGAAGTTTTCCATGAAAAACCACTCAGAATTGGTCAAAGCAGGACCATACAGACTGCCCAGTGCAAAGGGTGTGATGCATCTCACCTGTCACATGAAAAAAGTGCGATGCATACTGGAATTCCCTTCTATAGGGTGCGATGAGCGAGAGAAGACAAATGGCACAAGCAGTTTGCTAGGTGGAGACTCTGAGAATCTTCTAGAAGCTTCTCATTTGACACTTGCCTCCCTAAATTTTCCTAAGGATGAGTAAGAGATCATGAAATCTCCAAGTGGAACCAATAACTATCAGAGAGATGACACTAATCAAAATCCCAGAAGCTGACTCACCCCCCTGCAAATATCTATATATGGATCCCTCATCCCAGAGATCCAAAGGTTGGAATTGGGTAATTTGCAAAGAGGTGCTGCTGGTTTCTCTTTGAAGACATTGTTGGGTGATCTTGCTTTGTATGAGGTGAAGAGGGCTTTCAAGCTGGGAGGATGGCACTGGGTTAGACCAAGTGGTTGTAATCCTCTCTTCTACTACTTTTATCAATAAAGCTATTTGATTTTTCCTCCATATTCTTGTGTATCTCTGAATATTGTGTTGATATATGCATTTGTATGGTCAATATATATCTGATCCTATATTGTTTATAGTGATAGATCTCTATGCTTTGATGGTATTATGCTGTTGTGACTCTACAGGTTCTCTTTGAAGCAGGACAAGTAATGAAGCAGTGGCTGGATTCTGTCAAAGGGGAATGGAAACAAGCAAGGAGCTAAGTGAAAGACTGAGGTTGGTACTCTCTGCTTCTTTCTCATCTCTCTCTTGTAAAGGAAAAAACAAATGACTTTAATCTATTTGCTTCCAAGATAGATACCCATCTTAGTGGGACTAGCAGTTTTGAATAGACACTAGATTTCCCGATAACACTTACTCATCCCTGGGTGAATTCAGAGAGGCAAGTGTCATATGAGCCGTTTCTAGAAGATTCTCTGATTTTCCACCTAGCAAACTTCCTCTGCCATTTGTCTGCTCTCGCTCATTGCACCCTTTAGAAGCACTTTTTCGATATGCATCACACCCCTTATGTGTAACAGGTGAGATGCATTGCATCCTCAGCATGGAGCAGTCTATATGGTCTAGTTTTGACTAGTTCTGAGTAGTTTTTCAGGGAGAACTTCTGGGAAATGATGTAATTAGTTGACCTTGATCCTTTAGGGTTTGAAACAACACTTTTAGGGGTTTGAGATCCCTTGGTTTATAAACATATGTGATTGGGGTTGCAGTGCCCAAATATGTATATAACATGGGCACTGGTGCGAGATCTAATAATCGCGGTGTTGGCACTGGTGCGAGATCCGTTCTGCACTAAAATTAGCGGTCAAAGTAAGCATTAACTATTAAGTAACATAGGAGATATCAATGAGTTACAAAAGTAATTACAAGCGAGAAATCACGTAATAATAATTGATAAATGCTAAGTTTGAATTAAAAATGTAAAATATAAAGTAAATGTGAAATTTTTCATCATTCTTGCACCAGTGCAAGATGAGGGCGTAAATCATAGGTAAAACAATGGTAAATGGTTATGGTTTTAGGATGGAAAGATGGTCAAAAAGGGCACAATTTAGGGGACTAACATATTGTATGCTTGGAGCTCACACTTTTATATAATAAGAGCCAGCACATTTTCATGCATATGTTGTTATTGTAGTTGGAATGCTTCAGTTGCCTTAACGATATATGTTGTCTAACTTACGTATTTTTATATGAACTGATGCACATGCAATTATATGAATCTTGCTGTTAATGTGTTGTATAAATTGCTAATGCTGTCACCGTCCATGTTGACTTCTCTATTGGACACCAGATAGACCTTTCACATGAACCTTGTTGTAACAACCGTTGCACTCATTGGGACTGATCCATGAGTGGTTTACGTATTATCTTACCTTGTATGTTGTGACTACCACATCCGAGTGGACTACTCTGCCGGAAGATGTGTATGTCCTTTTGTGTTGTGTGTTCCTGGCTGAGTTGGGAGTGATCCCTTTCAACCTAGAACTCACCTTCACCCTTTTCTACCCCTTTTTTGTTAGAACCTCTCATACACCTTCCTTGACTCACTAGATCAATCACACCCTTGCTACTCACAAAGTTATTTTACTTGCCTCTATGCGACATCGCGGTCAAGGCATTACCTTACAACCCATTACTGGGACTCCTACATGTTGTTGGGAAAAGTATCCAATACGGAATGACCCTATCCCACTATAAGGGTGATAGTACCTCAGCAACAACCGAATGCAAAGTTATTCGCGATTACTTCTTTATGAGATGTAAGAGAGGGGAGAAAGAGATCCACTAACCGTTGTCTTCCGCTAATGATTGATCCAATCTTCTCTCTTTACTGCTTGCTCCCAGCTCATTGCTCTTTCACTGGCCCGGCTACACAAAGATCCTGCAAAAGGGCAAGAGAGGGAAACTACAAGAAGCATACATTCATAATTGGTTCAAGGATTAGAATAAATCAAATACACAAGTATAACAATTCACCATTGAGACACATGCATATAGAAGAACCTCAAATGCTTTATTAATGGAAGAAGTAAAGTTCTGAGAGTGTTACAACCATAAGAGGCCCAATCCAGCAACACCTCCCAGCAGAAAGAAATCTCCTCTTCACCTCCTTCAAAGCAATCACCCAATAGTTCTATACTCAAAGCAACAGCACTTCCTTACATTCACAAGATTCCAGCCTCCCTAGACCTCATGAGAGAGCTCTATATATATGAGTTTTGGAGAAAGGATGAGTCATCTTGAGCTTGGCATGGAGTTGACTAGTGTCCTCTCCCACTTCAGTTATTCTTCAGTTCTTGAGTCCACTTGGAGGTTCTTGCTTCCACTTGGAGATCTAGATCCTCTTACTCATCACAAGGCGAATTCCCTGATCCAAGTGTCATTTTGGAAGCTTCCTGGGCATTTGACACTTTGAGGAATGACTGTGCCACTTGGCCAATCTCGCCCAGCGCAGGTAGCCTTCATTAGAGTTGACATTCAGCGCAGGTACAGAGTGGAGCAGTTGACATTCAGCGCAGATGCTCAGTGGAGCAGTTGACATGATCCAGAATTAGCTTGTTTTTGAGTGTTTTTAGGTGGAGAACTGATATTTAGTGTTGTGGTTTGCTGACCTTGTTCCTCTAGGGGTAGGAACAACATGTTTAGGGACTTTGGATCCCTTAGATTATTGAAATTTCATGCTTCATGGTGTAAGGCACAAAAATGTCTATAACAGTTGCCCCCTAAAGTATGAGGTCGTTTATCGGGTGAAATGCTTTATCAGGAGGATCCGAAGTTCATTCAATCGCTGAGAGGTGACCTGTAATAAGATACAATACAATACATTATTTTTCATTCTGCTTTCATGATCTAGCTGAGGCGGGCATTCCCATGCTCAGCTTTATAAATTCATTTTGGTACATAGAACAGACGATCGTCTGATGGTAGACTGATAATTCTCTGCTGAAATTATCATCCTTTGAGCAGGATGATCATCTGCTGCAATGATGTACATGTCAAATGTCTTTATATCCTGAATATATATCGCAGCCCGGATGGATGAAACTAGATCCGGGGTCTTCAAACTTGTTCGATCTTCACTCTAAGTACAAGTCGATCCATGTGAGAATTGCGCTGAAGTCGAACATGGAAAGACATCGCTTGATTACCGGTCAATGATGTAAACCGTTAACAAGCGCGAGAGGAATCACCGATAATGATAATGACCCTCAAGGTACTGCAGTACAATTCACGTGGTGTGAATAAAGGACTTGGCGTCGAACACCACGCAAAATCTTCTGGTCGAAGGTCATTGATGTATACCTGTCGCCGGAAGTGAGAAACTTGCCATTGAGGCATGCAAGCTTCAAAGTAATGAGGGGGGTGTTCCTAGATCAACTTCTTGGATAATGAGTTGAAGTCGACAAGAAGCGATCCGTCAAAGGAGGGCCTTAATGAATCCCACATCAGTGACACGGAACAAAGGTAATGATTTTAGTGGAGATGAAAACAATCTGTGAAATATGATTGAGGGTGGTGATCATGGGTGGATGAAGGATAATGTATGGCAGTGGATGGGACACGGTTGACTCTTTCTGAACAACATCTCTTGAACATATAACGACACTGATGTGATGGATCGGTAGAATTACCCCAAATGTGGATGGTTTGGCGAAGACCATGGTGATGAGACCGGTGAATGAAACAACCCAACCCGATGTGATACGGAGGACAAAGTGTCATGTCCAAGAGTGACTTGCTACCATTAAAGCTTTGAGGTTCTCCCAATTTTTCCCCAGTCATTTCTGACCAGTACCTCTTTATTTTTGTCAAGCTTGAGGAGGATAACATATGCTTGTTCTATAACCTGCCCTTCGGGCAAGCCCATCGCTATGTTTTAACAAGCCTAGCGATAGGGAAACTCGTTCTCGTCTAAAGACAAGTTTGTCGCTATTTAATCATTTTAATGAGTCTAACGACAAGGAAAACTCGGTCCTTTTCATTTTTAGAGAGTCTGAAAAGGTACAGAAAGTTAACTCCAAAATTCCTTTTTCGTCATCTAATCCCTTAAGTCCGAAAAAGTATAAAACAATACAGAAGGGATGAGTTTTCGATAACTTTAACGAGCCGAATAAAACAAGCGCTCGATATTTTTGTGTAATAATCCCTCAGGTCCAAAAGGATTTAAAATCTAGAGGAGGGATAGCTCTTCCGGTCACTTTAACGAGCTGGAAGGCCAAAACTCGGCAAACTTTTCATATTTTACAAGTCAGGAGAAAAGAGCTCAAAGAAGACTCGTCTTTTGAGGAACGAGTGATAAACAGGGATAGCAGCAGATTCCAGGTACAGGTTGGAATTTTCCAATCACGGCAGTGTCACAAGGATGGCTAAGTGAAATCACTCTTCGCAGCTGTTCCTCAAAATAGGTAAACAATCATATGGAGGTGAACAATTGGCCAAATGAAATGGAGGTGGCGGGTGCAAACACGACCAAGGCTTTTATGGCTAATAAATTTACGATCACAATGGTTATTTACCAGAATCGGTTCATTTTTTAATGAGCTTAAACTCTGGAGGAAACTATTGTTCACGCTTTTCTATTTTTTAACGAGCATAAATTCCACGGTAAAACTACTCGATCTTATGTTTATTTTTTAACGAGCATGAACTATGTGCTAAAACAGCTCGGATCTCGCTTTTCTATTTTTTAACGAGCATAAATTCCGCAGTAAAACTGCTCGATATACCAGTCATAAGATAAGAATGTCTCCTGCAAGATTCCATTTTTTATAGAGCTCGCACCTCACATAAGCTATGCTCCCTCTCATCCTTTCTTTATACAAGTTCGGAAACGGCTAATCTAAAAAACAGATAAATAACTGCTCTTAGCTTGCACTCCAAAAGGTTTGCATGCCCCCAAGTATAAAATACAATTTCAAGGCTGCCCCTCCTCTCCCCCACTTCAACTTTTCTTTGGGTGTTCACAGCTACTTGTCGTCTTGCTAGTCTAATGTTAACGATACTTGTCTTCTCATTATTTTAAACGGGTCTTACGCGGTACTTGTCTTCTCGTCAACCCAACTTTTAACAGCTCTTTTGCAAGATCGCAAGAGAACAACTACTTGCGACAAGAGAGCAACTACTTGCGACAAGAGAAGAACACTACTCAAAGATAAAACATTGGTGTTATTGAGGGAGGCTTGCCTCTTTCTGGTTACCCAAAGATTGTTTTGTTAACACCATCAAACGAAAACATTTCCTCGGCACTGTCTACCGAAGTAGACAATGGTGAATGACCTTTGTCAAACAAGTAACCTTAACAAAAGAATCCTGTTCCAGAACAACCCCTCTTCCTTCTTTCGGACGGGGTACGGACTAGTCATATTCTTTCGCGGAAATTCTACCTTATACCCAGGGTTTCCTCTGCCCAAAGCAGACCAGGATGCATGCCCCCTGGGTTCTAGTCCCATCTTTCCGAATCACTCGCACTCATCGGGAAGGAGGACTGGGGGTGGAGACATTTCTTGAGTGAATAGACCATTGAGGATTGGTATGTGACTATTTGCGATGCGTGATCCCGGAAATGAAAGTTGGTCTACGAGCTTGACCATTCTTCCTTCGTGTGGAAAACACATTACTCTAAAGAGTGAGGAGACTATAGCTCCCATGCAATATATATAGTCTCGTCCAAGGAGTAGGTTATAATCCAAGGGTCCTTGAACGACCATCACGTTCATTTGAACGGTCTTCCCTTTCAATGTAACAGGCACATTGGGGAGGATCCCTAATGGTCGACTGGTTCCTTTATCAAAACCCGAGAGATTTCTTATCTCAGGCAAAAGCGCCGGGGAACCCAGTGCTTTCCAAGAAATAGAGGAAAGGATAGTCACAGATGCCCCTTCATCAATGATAGTTCCAGCCATTACCATTCTGTAAATTTGGACTATGATTCTGAATGGTATACTGGCTGGTAACCGGGGTCTGCCTAGTTGGTTCCAATCAAAGGACACAACCAGGTTTCTTGGTGGTGGGACCGAATACACGGCCGGATATGACCCTGACGATGTTCCTTCCTACGATAAAGGAATGGGCACATTGCCCTGATGCCCATCAGAGTTGGTGTTGATGAAAAGAATCTGGATGGTGTCATCCTTATTCTCTTCAATGAGGGTGTCATTTGAAGATGAATCTTCAATGACGGTGTCATTAGAAGATGAAACCTCTGAAGGCGGAACCGGGTCAACTGCCGTATCAACCTTTAGACTTTCGTCTGGTCTGGATTCAGTAGGTTCATTTTCAATGATTGACGCTTCAACTGACCACTTGAGCGGGCCAGCTGTATTTTAAACCAACGAAGGACTTGGCACGAGTTTTTTGTATCCAGGAGGAAGTCTCAACGGTGAAACCGGATGATCTTCCAAAACTCTCTTCGCTTTGTCTAAGAAGGGACAACGGTGGATGGCGTGATCGCCTTTACACTGTTTGCAGGGGGATCTTGCTCCCCCTCTTTGTCTTGAACCTTCACTTTCACTGGTTGACGGTAAGCATTCAACATGGCTATCAGAGGTTGATGCTCCTGAATTGTGCAAACGAGGTGACCAGTCCCTTAGTATCCGGGGAATACAGGGACAATCTCTATGGAAGTGGTCTCCTCTACATATGACACATGGCGATTTAGGCCCGGTCTGTGCTGTGTGTGGATTTTTGTCAGATGTCTTTTGCTTGCCCCCAGTTGCCTTAGGCTCCTTCTTCTTCTTCTTCTCTCTCTCCTTCTTCTCCTTCTTCTTCATGGGAGCTTGGCTTTGGCCGGCTCTACCTTGCGAAGATGAAGGATTGGAGGAAGAGTTATAGGAAGTAGAAGGCTGGTGGGCAGCTCTAGACTGATCTAACTATTGACTCGACTGTTCAGGAACCATGGTGTTCTAAACTACATTGGTTGATAATAGCCAAATAGGCAGGCCAATTGTCAGTCCTGGAAGCGACAATGTGGCCATGTGGGGCGCACCAACTTCTCCCCAAGAGGAGAAAGGACTAGGATTTCCATCATGTGGAATTCCTTGGTTGGGGCGTTCCATGTTCTCAACCCAAAGATCAACGTAGGAATAGGAGGTGATTATGTTCCGTTTAAAATAAATTTTGTAACGACGCTTTAGACACAACTTGCTTTTTCACTTTTTAAGAGTCGAGAAAAAGCTAAAGATGACTCTAGTCTCCTTCGATGTTTTAACGAGCCCGAAGTGACAAATGCTCGGATGGACTTTTTCAGTTATAGAGTTTGAAAAAGGCCAAAAGGAACTGCTCTGTAGTTCTAGGCAGAGGGTGTGCCAAACTTTTCGCAAAACCACAGAATATGTTTTACGGTACGAGTGGTCGATCTTCATGAATGCTGTGTTCACTGCATTGCGATCAGTAGGGCGGCCGACACGGTTTCCTATGGATAAAGGCTTTGTTCCTATAGGGGTCTCCCAATATATACGCGATGGTACGTGGGAGCACAAGTCCGTATTGATACTTATCGCTTCACCGTGGAGGAATCACCCAACCACTCAACGCTAAGATATCACATTTAACGACGCCGGAACACGTCTCTAGCTTAGACCTCTATGTGTTTGCATTATGTTTCAATGCATTGTTATGTAAATTCAATTTATTTTAAGGTTGATCTTGTTTAGCAGTTTGCCTTTATGGATCACCACGAGATGTATGGTAACACTCCTAAATGCAGTCTAAGATGATAAGCAAGCTTTTCAATCTTTCAACTTTGAAAATCTTAACTACTGAGGGAAAAGAAAGATAATATCTTTTCACACAGATCATAGTGCACACACTAATGCAATTTTTCCTAAATCAACATACAAGCTGTCAAAATGCACATGCACAATGCAGGTATTTCTTTTCTCTTTCTTAATGTTTGTGCGATACAAAAAGAAAGTTGTTGTATAACTTTGAATTCAATTTCAAGTGAAAGCAAACAAGCTTGTCCAAAATCAAAAGACACCTTAAGCTTTACTTGTTTCAACACTAGAAATATATAAACTCAAACCATATGACGAAAGAAAAAGCTCAATCAGCTATGAACAGCAAAAAAACTAACTCTCAAGATCAGAACGACACTTCATCACAGGTCTAGATCTAAGAGGCCACAATAAGACTAGTTCACTTTCGTTATGGGAAACTGCAAATGATATAAGAAATACACAAAGAACAAATACAGTTTCTTTATACAACCGAGGCGGAATAGTGGCAAGGAAAGTTGGTTTCAGATAGGTACATTGACTGGTAACAGGCTGCAAAAACAAGAGTGAAAACAGGGCAAGAAACAACAGGAAACCCCAGTAGCACAAGGCAAGACTAGTTCAGCGCAGGTAGTACACTGGCAGTTTGACCTTCAGTGCAGGTAGCCCCTTCAGGAACTGCACTAAAATGCAGACAGCCTTCACACAGCCTGCATTGAAGAACGAAACTTTCGTTTCTCTTGGTTTCTGGGTCACAGATTGCTCAAAAATTCACAGTTTTTGGCCAAATCAGAAGCTATCAGTCAAGTACACACTAAGGGATGAAAAGGAGGATGAAACGCTATCACTAAGAGCTATTTAGAGTCCTTGTGGATCAGCTCTTCAAATCATAAACTTGCCCAGAAACTGAGCTAGAGTAGCTGCCCTCTACTTTTCATTTGAAAGATCCAAATGCAGTTCGATTCGGTACTCCCTTTGTTTATGAAATGAATAGCAAAACACAAACAACCAACAAGATACGTTCCCCAGTGGAGTCGCCAATTTGTTGTTGGGAAAAGTATCCAATACAGAATGACCCTATCCCACTCTAAGGGTGATAGTACCTCAGCAACAACCGAATGCAAAGTTATTCGAGATTACTTCTTTATGAGATGTAAGAGAGGGGAGAAAGAGATCCACTAACTGTTGTCTTCCGCTAATGATTGATCCAATCTTCTCTCTTTGCTGCTTGCACCCAGCTCATTGCTCTTTCACTGGCCCAGCTACACAAAGATCCTGCAAAAGGGCAAGAGAGGGAAACTACAAGAAGCATACATTCATAATTGATTCAAGGATTAGAATAAATCAAATACACAAGTATAACAATTCACCATTGAGACACATGCATATAGAAGAACCTCAAATGCTTTATTAATGGAAGAAGTAAAGTTATGAGAGTGTTACAACCATAAGAGGCCCAATCCAGCAACACCTCCCAGCAGAAAGAAATCTCCTCTTCACCTCCTTCAAAGCAATCACCCAATAGTTCTATACTCAAACCAACGACACTTCCTTACATTCACAAGATTCCAGCCTCCCTAGACCTCATGAGAGAGCTCTATATATAGGAGTTTTGGAGAAAGGATGAGTCAGCTTGAGCTTGGCATGGAGCTGACTAGTGTCCTCTCCCACTTCAGTTATTCTTCATTTCTTGAGTCCACTTGGAGGTTCTTGCTTCCACTTGGAGATCTAGATCCTCTTACTCATCACAAGGCGAATTCCCTGATCCAAGTGTCATTTTGGAAGCTTCCTGGGCATTTGACACTTTGAGGAATGATTGTGCCACTTGGCCAATCTCGCCCAGTGCAGGTAGCCTTCATTAGAGTTGACACTCAGCGCAGGTACAGAGTGGAGCAGTTGACATTCAGCGCAGATGCTCAGTGGAGCAGTTGACATGATCCAGAATTAGCTTGTTTTTGAGTGTTTTCAGGTGGAGAACTGATATTTAGTGCTGTGGTTTTGTTGACCTTGTTCCTCTAGGGGTAGGAACAACAAGTTTAGGGACTTTGGATCCCTTAGATTATTGACATTTCATGCTTCATGCTGTAAGGCACAAAAATGTATATAACACTACACCAAATGGTTTGAGGTCTAATTGGGCCTTCTTAGCGAGGAGATACCCTTGACATGTTGGCGGGTCCAACACTATCAACATTTCTGGCGCTAGAAGGAGGGCCTGATGACAAGTTGTGTCCTCTCATATAGTTTTGAACCTTTTCACATCTTTCATGGAGCCTTGCACTCTTCTTCCCCTGTGGTGTTTTTTGAATCTTGAAGATGTCTCCATCACAGGGAAGCTTTTCAATCTCTTGTCCACTCGCACGTATGATGGTGAAGGTGAAGTGGCCTAGCTTGAGCACTTACCTATCTTTCCTTCCATGATTCATGAGAAAGATGAATTTTCTGACGAACAGGTTGGTTTGATGCTTGCATACACACTTCACGAATCTCCAGTTCGTTGGGTGCTCAGCCTACTGGCAGACACCGTGCACTCATTTGAGAACTTATGTGATATTATTTCAGACAAATTCTATCATTTTGATCCAAACCATCTCGACTGGAAACTGTTATAGCAGAGGAGGGCTTTGCATGAATCCGTTATTGATTTTTGGCAGCGCTTCCGTGACTTGCAGTTTCAAGCTTCGAGGAGCCAGATGAAATTTTCTTATCTTTGGGACCGGTTTGAGTATTTCCTTAAGGAATCTGCCCATCCCAAGAGAAAGCTTGAAATTAAGGCTCGCTCAACATTCTTCATTGCTGGAGCTTTGCAATCTCATGTGGATGCAGACACTGTCTCAGTTGACTATCCACCTTCCTCTCATCCAACATCTCCACCACTGCCAAGTGATGCTGAAGAGCATGATCACACACCTATTCATCCTTCACACTCTCCCAACATCACTTCCCTCAATTTTCATGCAGATGTCGTTGTGAGTCCTTTGAGTTCTCATATGCATTCTTGTCTATGACCTCCATCTTTGCACTCGGGCGTTCCTCTGAATGATGTTGTCTTATGTTCATCCATTCCAAACTCTTCATTTATTGTGAACGAGGAACAACCCATTGACAGAGTGGGTGTTGCACAACCAACATGTGCTGTCATTCATGAAAAGTGAGTGGGAGCTTGAGCATCAACACTCGGAGAAGGATGAATCCCTTTTGTTCGAGCCCCCTCCATTCTTTCCTAACCTCTTTGGTGAACCTACCATCACTGATTTTTCATGTGTGTCTTCATCCACAGATGCACCCATTTTTGATCACTCGCATGACTCACTAAATGTTAGTCCATAATTTGAAAATGGAGAGGATAAGCTACTCGTTGAAAATCCACTTGATCCTTCATTTGTATTTTCTGGAAACACAGAGGATGAGTTTGTTCGCTTTCCATCTACCCCTGTATTTGATTCATCTGATCACGAGGATGTCAAAGAATTCATTGATTTTTCTGATCATGGAGGTCGTGATCCATTTGCTTTCATATTTTATCATGATCATGAACCTATCACAGTTGATCTTTCGAATCCACCAGTTTATGATGATCTATCTGATGATGAATTTGAGACACGCAAGATTGTCGAGGCACTTCAGCCCGAGCTTATGGTTATGTCAGGGCCTCACTCTCTTAGGGTTAGTCTCACTTCTAATCATGAAATTGTTCAATCACCCGAGGCTCCTCATCGCTCATCTGTATGCATTGAAGATCCATCTCACACACAGATCACACTTCCTCCACTAGAACTGCATGATCCCATTGCTCATTCATTGGAGGAGTCTTACATTGTAAGCACTCGTTCGTGACGCAAGTTATCTTTTCTTCTCTCGTTTTCTTGCATGTCATAGTCAAGAGTGTGCTTATGCTTCAAAGTTGCATGTAGTTTCACCCAGGACCATGATAAGTACGCGGACTGTTTGTCATGCGCTTGCACTCACTTATGTCCCGTGGGCACTTTGAAACATGAAGTGTGGTTGTCTTCATTGTTATATCTTTCTTTCTTGCTAGTTCGCACAAATGGGTTGCTCGCGGACAAAGCCTTCATCAACATGGGTCTACCAATGCACCGGTGGCTGCATTGGAAGAATCGCTTCATGTGATCACTACCATGCACCGTTAGTGTTGGAGTAGGAGTAGTGTTTGCTTTCAGTTTTTTGCTTGAATGCTTGTTTTCTTATATTCTTTGTTTGCTTGCTTGTTTGCTTGCATGCTTGTTTTCTTATATGCTTTGTTTTCTTGCATGCTTGTTTTCTTATATGCTTTTTTTGCTTGTTTGTTTGCTTTCTTGTTTGCTTACATGCTTTTCTTTCACTCTCACTTATGCTTTTTCTTTTCCTTGATGTTTGTCAGTTTGTTGCTTCGTTTGTAGGATAGTTTGGTATGAAACCATGTATGACTCTTGAAATGAGCTGGGTAAAGTACAAGATGGCTTGTACAACTATTTCTACTTGGTTAGATTATGTCATCCTGCCTCTGTATGATGAGCTTGTTACTTTTAGTCCATGATACTTCGAAGGAAAATACGTACTATTTGAAGTGAACCTTGGTGAAAACACAACGCTTGCGCGCTTATTAGTGTCACCTTCTCTAGTCGACTATTTTTGGGTTAACCCTTGTCAGCCCAGTCAAGTAGAGTAAGTTGAGGGGGAAAATCTTAACATGCACATCAGAGATACAATAAACTACTTCTCAGTTGAAACAACCTCCTCTCCTCTCAATAAGTCAGGATCCCTCTTCTGCCTCTGAAATGAATAAGTGCTACGTACAATGAAAATGAAAATGAAAAAAAATAAAAAGTCAGAAAATTCAAAATTCAAAACGAATAAAGCGAAAGAAGAGAAAGGATTCATGTGTAGGGAGGTGATGCAAGTAACTCTGCCAGGGTATTGACCAGGCTTGTTGGGAGAGGAGCCATGCTTGTGTTCCTATGTGACTCCACTGGGGTACTGTCCAGGCTTGCTGACAGTGGAGAAACACCAGAGATGAAACTAAGACTCTGACGACTATACTACTTGTGCACCTATATACCCCTCAACCCCAATCAAAACAAATGTGTTTCCTTGGCTTAGAATGTGTGTTAATTGACCAAGGGCTTGGCAGATGCTACATATTACAATCAAGTTAGTGTGAAACCAAGATGAGCTGAGAACTGAACAATAATTCTGGAGGTGTTAGACTTGCTTTTCACGAACAAGGTCCATTCCAAGAGCTGGAGTTCTACCAGTGTGTCGCCAAGTGTTGTAGCGGCTAAAACCACCCTCCAAAATTTTTCCTTAGCATGTTTTGGAGCCTCCCTACCAACCTTTCACAACATTTTGTCTTTCTTTGTCAAGTACTCAAGATACAATGTTTTTCATGCACAAAGGAAACCTGTCGAGCACAGTCAATCCATTCCCCTCACAGGCTGCTCACTCGGACTTGGTCCAATTGCGGGATGAGAAAATTTGCCTTGAAAATTGTGAATTTTTGGAGGGAAACTAGCCTTCCCTCCAGAAATTGTGCAATCCTCTCTAGTAGCATGCTAGGCCCCAGGATTGCGCAATCCTGTTAGCCAACACTCCCAGCAGGATTTGTGCAAAATTTCCCAATAGAGGTTGTTCAGCCCAGGATTTGTGCAAATTTGGGCAACAATTAGATGCTCTACCCATAAATTTCACAATCTTCCTGGGCATTCAGCCCATCTCCCAGCAAAGAATGTGCATTTTTCTTAAGCAGTTGAGCAATTGCATGCATGAACAGTCTGTTGAGCAGTTCCACTTGGGACCGAGGAAAGTTGACTTCCATCCATGCATGACTAATTCTTCCCAGAATAACAAGAAGAAACATGCAAAAGGCATCCCATGCTCCAGGGAGCTATTTTTAGCAGTCGAGGATTACATGCAAAGTTGTTTTAGAAGTTTCCCTCCAATTGTTGCTTTTTCCTAGATTTGTGGCATGCGTGTCATGAGACCAAAATTATTTATTCGATGCATCAAAGCTCATTCATTCACATTGATATTGGAGCTCTGACATCCCATAGCAAATCTAGGACTATTCGACACATTTGGCTCAGCTATAATAGGTAAGTGGCCTCAACTTGTCTTTTTCACCGTTTCTGTCGCTCTTTTTGTATTCACTTGTGTGAGTGTTGTTTGCTTGATTTCTTTGAATTCCTATTGTCATTTACATGTATTCTGGATCATCCTAGCTCTATTTTAGTTTTGGTTGTTATCTCACTATTGTCGCATGCATGAAACTATTTTGCATGGATGTTCGCCCAACTGGCGAACGACCTCACCCACATGCATGTTGATCTGTTTGCTGAATCTTTCATTCATGTTTCATGCACTATTAATCACTTATGTTATCACTTAGTGTTTCCATGTATTCACTTTCCTACTTGCTTTCAGTTTCTCATCGACGAGTCAGGCCAACCTTGGCCCAGGTTCTACCTTCACCAAGGCTGCATTGCATAATCTGGGGAAGGAAGGCTGACCTTCTTCTTTGGATTTGTGCATTATTTCCTAGAACTGGCCTCCAAGACTATTTTGCGCATTTCTAGAGGATAGTGGCTACTTGGCCCAAGAAATTGCACAAATATATCCCTGGGCTAGCAGTCCTTCCTAGCTAGGATTGCATGTTGCATAATCTTAGTAGCCAGTTGTGTGACTGGATTGCACATTTCACAGATCCAACAGCCAGTCCTGCCTCCCAGACATCCCAGACTACCTTTTTCAGTTCTGGCAGCAAGTCGTTTAGCCTCCCAAAGAATTTTTCACAATCTTTCTCATCATTTTCCCAGGTATGCGCCGTGTCCTTGCCCGAATTTTCTTTGTTTCCACTGACATATTTCTTGCCATGCATGCTTCTTGTTTCCATATCTTTCAAGTGTTCATCTATCTCAATGGCTTCCAAGAGAACAGTATCATAGGACATTGATGGAGTTGCATCTGGAGCATTAGTTGAGTAGGTGTCCTCTAGAAAGTCGATCTATGAAGATACGAAGTTGTATCTAGAAAAGGACATCAAACTGAAGTGGCAAGAGGTTAATGAAGCATTCGCAGGAACTTTGGAGGAAGGTCTCAAATACCTTCAGGTGTACATGAACATTCACAAGTCCAGCTTGTACTAGATTTCATGCAGATACCCTATGTTCCCATGCGCAGACATGATTCACTAGATCGTTTCTCACACTGACCCCGAGACGATAACATTGAGCAGTAATAGAGTTCAGGCTTCTGTGATCCATATCAAGTTAAGAAAGATTCTTCGGCGAAAATCACATGGAATATCATTTGTCGACGCGTTTCAAACCAACCAGTGTGGTTCATCGTCAGGACAAGTTGAAGAAACAGATCAAGCTCATCATGTTAAATAGTATAAACGGAGCCTCCAACAACTATCTTTTCTAACGGCTAGTTTGACTCAAGGACAGAGGTCAAAATTATTATATTCGCTTAATTTTGTTTAAAGACATAATTATTAGAAATTATTAATAATTTAACGGAAAGTTAGTTGAATAAATGGCCTTATAGAATACCTAAAAATTAATATAGAAAATAATAGTTTTATTTAAATTTTATTAATATAAAAATAATAATAATAATTTTATTAAAAATTTTATTAATAGATAAAAGGTAATTAAGTTCAAAAATCAAGGCTAACTATCATAAGTTAAGGGAAATTAGTTAAATGCATGACCTTATGAAAAAGGTAAATGCTTCAATAGAATAATATTAATTAAAAGAATCATTAAAAATTATAAGTTGATTAATAATTTAAAGGGCAGCTAGTTAAATAAATGACCTAAAATAATAATTTAATTTACATTTTATTAATATAAAAATAATAATTTTAATTAAATTTCATTAATAAATAAAAGGAAATTAGGTTAGAAATCAAAGTTAATTACCATAAGTTAATAGGAAAAAGACCTTATGAAAAGGTAATTGCCTCAATAAAATAAAAAGAATAAATAAAATAATATTATTTAGAAGAATCATTAAAGAATGTATGCTAATTACTAAAAAAAGGTAAAAAAGGACAAAAAATTAGTTAAAAATAAAAGGAACAAAAATAGTTATAAGAAGGACCTCAAAATAAGAAGGCCTTGAAATATCAGAAGAAATAGAAAGAAAGGAGAAAACAAAAATAGAAATCACACTAAAATTAAAATAAATAAAATAAAAAGAAAAAATAAATAATAGTAAAGAAAAACGACAAAAAAAAAACCAAAGAGGATGAAAAACGACTAGGACGAGAGGGCAGGGAACCAACACCTACTGACTTTCCAACCATCGTCTCTGTTAAGATTGTTTGGTCTCTTTTCAATCTCAAGCGCTTCCCTGAATTTTCGATGATGGAAATGCGAAACCTTAGCAATAACAGTGGCCTCTTCAATACAAACATGATGATTGGTTTTCTCAGCATGTTCAGCCAACGCGGAAGACTTAGCTCTCCTATGCTTAAGATCCGCTGCGTGTTCGCTAATCCTCTGATTAATGGAACGACCAGTCTCCCTAATATAGGGGGTCCCACAGGAACACGGGATCATATAAACGCCCTTCATATCCTTAGGGTCGATAGGATCCTTCACTGATCTGAGGGACATACGAATGGTGTTCAGGGGCCTAAAGGTCACAGGGACATTATGCCTCTTGAGAATCCTGCCAATTCTATCAGTGGTCCCTTGAACATAAGGAAGATGGACACTTGGAATACAATCTCTAGGTTCTCTTTTAGTCAAACAATTCCTGGAGGCTTTTGGGCATGAGATTATGATGAGATTTATCAGATTTTAGAGCCTGTGACTGTCATGAGTCCTCCATTCAGCTTACCTAGTAGCAGAGGTAACTCTAGAGACATTCTGAAGGATTGGGTAAAGGAGCCAACTCGTTTCAGGATGACACCCAACCAGATCTACAAGAAAAAGATATTGAGGAAGGTGTACTAATACTTGGTCATATTCGCATGTAAGCTGAGTGTCCAAGCAAGCACTGAAACCTTTCCTTAGAGTTGGGTGATCGCATTGGACCAACTGGATAGAGAAGGAAGACCATGCAAATGGTCTGGAATACTAGCTCACCAGCTGAAGGAATAAGTCACAAAGGCTCAACAGTCACCCGAGGGTATGCATGCAGAGATTTATATGTCCGCTTACATCCTATATGCAGTCTGTGCCAGACATGAGTTCTCGTGCTTGGAGTGGGCATGGTCACCGATGGAGACTGTTGTGAATACATATTTCAAGTTGTTGTTTGAATGCAGCTTCAAGGGAGTAATCATATGGTTGTCCGACCATTTTTTCACCCCAGTGTATATGTTGATATTCGAACAGGATCCACCCTGCATGTCAAAGGAAGCAATGGAGGTATTGTTAGGCATTGCAAATTGGTATGCCTCACCGTCTGCCACTAACATCTGAATGTTCAGTGTGGAGAAGCCTCCACATGTTCTGCCAAATTTTTCCTTGGACATACTTTTCATGCAAGAAGTATCATACCATATCTCAGCAGGATTGACAGCTAGACTGCAGCGGAATAAGAAGGCACCTTGGCCCACTCTTCCCTTGTGAATTGGGTTATATGAGATCTAGAGTATCAAGCAAGCTGATGTCGAAATAGAACAGATGAAGAAGTACCCATTCGACCTCTGAAGCTTCAACCGGTATGACCCACATTGCATTGTGGAGGATCAATGCATGAGAGTTCAATTCAACTGGATCCATGGGGCATTTAATTAGGTCAAGGAAGACTCATGGAGGTATTTCTACAATTCCTCTAGACCCAATGAACAAGTCAGCTTTTCCTTTGAGTGGTTAGCAAAGCAACATGAAGTAGCATCACGGAGAGCACCAACAGTAGCAGCAGCAGCAGAGGCAGCAGAGCCAAGCATACATGTGAGCGACAAAGGGAAGAGGAAGACTTTCGACCGCATGGAGGAGGAGTAATGTTGCAAGTTTTGAGCAGATCCACTTGTAGAAAAAATAACTATGGCTATTTAGGCAAAGAGGTAGCAGCACAATAAGTGAACCACGTGAAGGAAAATGGATAAGAAGAGAATGGAAGAACAGAGAAGGAGTTGCATGAGCTGAGAGAGAAACTATGGAAAGAACAAGAGTTGCGCCAATGGGAGAAGGAAGCGCAGTAGCAGCAGATACAGCAAGAGGCACATCACGTGCAGACAGATGAAGCAGTGCCCGTACACGTAGCTGATTCCTCTAAATAGCTGGCATCAAGTGAACATGGTGAACCATCACAGGGGAAATACTTTGCTCAAGAGATCGAACAGGTGCTTGAACAATTGTATGTAGACATGGGGCAGCAAGAGTTGGAACAGGACACTGACCTTATGCGTCATCACAAGGAGGTTGACTAACCCACTTCATTGCATCCTGATGATGATAAAGTCCCAAATGACCAAGGAGGCACTTAGATCCTTGGTGGTCAACTGGAAGCAGAGATGCACAACATCTCCTTTAACAAATCTCATCACAGAGTTGTGTAGTCTCAGAGAGTACCGATTCTGGAGGACCAGACATCCCCTGTGCAAGTTGATGAACAAGCAATCGTGACTAATGTGCACAAGCATCCAACTGCTTTGGTCGATGAAACTAGAGTGTATGCCAAAGCCACTAGCTCAAGTGTTCATTTCCTCATAGCTGAGAATGAGCGAATGGCAAAGGAACTATAGGTGGCCAAGCAAGGAGGGTACTTGGTGACAATGTCTGCTCGAGATGAGCTGAAGAAGGCAATACTAGATGAAGTATTATCCCTTGATACAGTTGTGCGTGCATTTTAGTTCAACTTTGGTATCGTACACCAAGCAGTCGTCCATCTCCATGGATGGCGACAACAATGTGCGAGAAGAACACGTATCTTGAAGAACATACATGTTGTTTTTGATAACATGCAAGCATGGATGATGAAGTACAAGGGAGCCCTGCTTCACTTGAAAAAGATGAGGAATGCCAATGCGGTCGAGTTGAAATCACATATCCAGAGTCAAATCCAGAACTATGAAGACCTACCGCAATTCATCACTAGCATACAGCCTTCCCATGCAGGATTATTCAAAATCATGGATGTTATAGTGCACACTAATGTGATCCATCACTTGGGACTCTCACCCAAGCGAAGATAAAGGAGCAGGTTTGGTAGGAGCTTGAATCATACTTTGATGAGTTGATGCACACTGCCTCCAGCCCAGATCACCCTATTAGTGTAGACATCATACGCAAGTATGTTTCTAGTTCAACCACATTGAAGACAATGATGTGCAGCTCTCATACGAGTTGGACAGAGGATCCCCAGTAGTGTACCCAAATGCTATGGAGGCAAGGTTCAGGTTTCAGACAGATGTCACAGCAAAACACACAAACACTGTCAAGGACTATCAATCTTGGCATCAATATGTCACTGTTGATCAACATGAGGATGTCGAGCAGTTGGACTTCTATGGTTTTATAAGTCCGAATGATGTCTATTTTGTCTTGTTCAAGCCATTATTCACATGGGTACATGTGCATTGTAATGTTGAGTCATGTCAAGTGTGAGTCAAGTCTCAATAGTGGATGTAACAATCATAGGGTAGGTGAAGAGTCAAGAGGGTAGTTGAATGGCCTTAAAGGGGATGTCAAGGGTCACCCCACCCTTTGCTATAAATAGTCCCTCACAACTCATTGTATAGGCTTTGGTCATCTAAGCTTCTACTAAGACTATCCTGAAGAATGCTTGGAAAGTATTGTAATGCGCCTTAGCTTCTCCAGTGCATGGAGCTAGTACATCTCTTTGGAGGAGCTGGCAGATGTGGTTGTAACGTTTCACTGATGGGGCTAGCAAGTTTACATGGATGTATTGTATGATTGGAAATCACACTTTTATATAACAAGAGCCATCACATTTTCATGCATATGTTGTTATTGTAGTTGAACTACTCCAGTTGCCTTAATGATATATGTTGTTTAACTTATGTATTTGTGTATGAACTGATTCACATGCAATTATATGAATCTTGTTGTTAATGTGTTTTATATGTTGTTAATGTTGTCACTGTCTGTGTCGACTACTTCACCGGACACCAGATAGACCTTTCACATGAAATTTGTTGTAACAAGCATTGCACTCGTCCAGACTTATCTGTGAGTGTTCTGCGTGTTGTCTTACCTTATACGTTGAGACTACCGCATCTGAGTGGATTACTCCGCCGGAAGCTTTGTATGTCCTTTTGTGTTTTGTGTTCCTAGCCAAGTTGGGACTGATCCCTTTCAAGCTAGAACTCACCTTCACCCTTTTCTCCCCCTTTTGTGTTAGAACCTCTAATACACCTTTCTTAACTCACTTGATTAGTGACACCCTTGCTACTAACAGAGTTATTTTACTTGCCTCTGTGCAACATCACGGTCAAGGCATTACCTTACGACCCACTGTTAGGACTCCTACACCAAACGATTTGAGTTCTAATTGGGACTCCTTACCGGGGACATCCCCTTGACATGTTGGCAGGTCTAGCACCGTCAACAGAATGCAGACTGAGAATTTTATCAATTCCATCAGAATACAAATAGAAAACATTAGCACTTTTCTAGCAGGGACTCAAACTGAGGATGCTTGTACCAGTTCTGTTGAAACTCAAATAGATTTCTTTCCTACTGTAGAATTAATAGAGACATCTACTCAGATAGATCTTCAGATAAATCTTTGTGTTCTTGTGAAAACAGTGGAGACAACTATTCAAATAGATCTTCAAACATACCTTTGTGTTCCTCTGGCCATAGTGGAAATAGCCATTCAAACAGACTCGGTAGTAACTCGCAGCAAGACTACTTAGACTGAGGACATACCTCCTTATACCCCTTTGGTAGTAGAGGCTATTATTCGAAAGCCGAAGACAGAACTAGCATAGTTATAGCAAGTTCTACAACAACATAAAAAAGTAGTCGTGCCTTTAAAGAAATACCAGGAGTTACTGAAGAAATTGAATGACTTGACTAAAATATAGGATGAGACCTATGCAAGTCTCAGAGTAAAACAAAAGAAAGTGGAGGAAGTACAAGGATAGTTTCAAAAAGCCTTGGATCAAATAAAAATTATTCGTTTGTTTATTCAGATGTGCTAGCCTGTAGGTTGCCTACTACAAACTATGCACTCTTTCTGCTTGAATGATATTTTCTATTAAAAGTTAAGGCTATTAGAGATGGTCAATCTTTTGAGTTTAATTCTACTCCCGATTTTATTAAATGCTGCCAAAAAACATACTAGGGATGTAAAACATTTTCTATGTGAATTATATTTGCATAACTTTTTCTTAGAAGATGACAGGGATGCCAATCCTAGCCCCTTCCTCAGGGATGTCTAATTACAGGTTTCCTCTCCTTCACCAAAAACAAAATCAAATGGGCTAAGACTCATGATACTTTTGTAGAGGAGAGAAAGTGGACTGATCTTTGGGTAAGAGGTGAACCTAAAAGGCCCTTATAGATCTAGATACAACATAAAAGGTTTATGGAACAAGAAGGGGTTGTGTCTACCTTGGGTCCCATCCACACAAACGTTATCAAGTTAGGTTTGGAATATTTTGAAGACATTAGAGAAGCATCTCTCCTGGTTACAAAGCAAAGGTAGACAACTTCTCCCAATATTGTCACAAACCAAGAACCCTTTTCTTACATAAACTTTAAGGTAGCTGCAACTAGACTCGCCCATTATGGTAACATTGTTATGAGTGAGGGTCTTACTTGGATAGGATGTCATTATAGAACCCATATTATTTGGTATCCTCCTAATGGGTATATTTTTAATTATGAGCTATCAAAATATCAAAAAGGTTGAGCCTTTGCAGTACTTAAAAACAAAAATGGTTTTCGGGTCTACAAGTAAGAAACATATCCTGCCTATTCTCTGACTCAGTTGCATCTTAATTATCTTATTGCATGAGGACATGCCAAAAGGTAAGTTCGGGAGTATGTTGGATCATGAAAAAGTTATGTTTTTTCCTCCTCATTTACTTGATTAATCACATGGTTTTCATGAATTTACTCTCGTTTTGAGCACATTCTTGAAGAAAGACCTTGAAAAGTGAAAAAAAAGCAATGTAAACAAGTTACATGCTTTTAGTATTAAAAGCCTAAGTTTTTTCTTATTTATGTGAAGGATGACTGGATTGGAAAATAGTTGTTCCTTTTGGATAAGACAATAATGCCATTGTTACAACTGTGTGGATCACACTAAAGGCAGGAGGCAAAATACAGAATTGATGTGGAAATATGATTGTTCAACTGAGCAATTTTGAGGATCTTCTGATCCTTAGGATAAGCTCCAATTTTTCTAGCATTTCATAGAGAATATATAATGCTAGTAAATAAAAAAGAAAAGTAACTTTTGTAATCATTGTAAAATTATAGCAATACTGTGAATACAAATTGAACCTTAAGGGGTGAAGTGATTTTCTAATTCCTTTTTTACAGTTAATTAAAGACTTTAGGTTTCACATTAAATCCGTGTATTGAATTTCTATAGTAGTTTCTTCTAAAGGATTTGGGCCTGTTCGCTGGAAGATCTATTGCTCATTTGTATTATGTTATTTATGCTTTAGTGTCAAGATTTATATTTTTTTTTCCTTCTACAGGTTGAGTTAGATTAAGTCTTCTATCTCGGTTAATATCGGTGTTATAATTTAGAGAAAAGTAAGTTTTGTATATGATTGTTGTTTTCTCTCCGCATATGCTTTCTGAAATTACTTCTAGCTTTGAATGTTCCTTTTGATTAGCATGATTTGAGTAGTTTCCTTTAATACATGTGGATTTGATTATTCAAGTTGATTTCCTTTTGGCATTAGAATATTGGATTAAGATCTTTGTTTGAAAGTAGTTTTCAATTGATTTATATTTCCAATTTCGAATCATAGAATAATTCATGTTCTGCATTTTTTTGAATTAATGAGTTTTTAAGAAATGATTTATTCCTGCAATGATTAGTTAGGATTTAATATTAATTACCTACATCGAATCTCTAATTGTTATCGCACAAACAATGCTTACAATCTTGAAATAGAAATACGAATCCTAGGTTGACATATTAATGTACGATTAAGCTTGATTTCTAAAGTCATATTAGTACACCAACAATAACTCAACCCACCAAGGGCTTCCAGAGCATTTTTCCAGCCAAGGCTTCTAGGACTAGTAACTTAGCCCAAGCTGTTACAGGGCTTCTAGAGCATTTTTCCAACCAGGGCTTCCAGGAACTAATAAATCAACCCAAGCTAAAGGAAACATGAGAACCAACTAAAACAAAACAAGGAAATAAACCCATAATCTCCTTGGTTTTCGAGGAAATGGAAAGGCTAGGCAAATCCACTATCAATGAAAGAAATCATCCATGTCAGTCATAGATCATAACCAATTAACCACATGCATATGCCATGCATGCCAAAACTAGTGAGGAAAACACACTTGCAACTCAGTACCTGCAAGTAAATCTTATTGTAGGTGCTAATCCTAATGTCCTCTTGTGCTTTCCTACTCTTCCTTTGCCCTCTTGCTCCGGAATCCAAGTATGCCACATTCTCCAAGAGTGCTCCAAGAAACTGTAAGTGTTGAAGAGTATGAGAGAGAGAGAGAGAGAGAATAATGAGAGAGCTCCAAAACTGAACTTATAAAAGTCTACACTGGCCAAGCCTACCCACTAATCCTCAAAAGACTTTTTATCAATGAGGCATCTATTTTCTTCAATTTCCATTATTTTACTTCATTTTCCTCCTCACGTGTAACTTGTGACCTTTCACCTTCCTTTTCTCCTAATTTCCATTATTATCATAAATAAAATGCCAAATAATGCCTCATGCCTTTCCAAAGCCTTTTCCATTGCCTTTTCCAATTTCCTTTATCCATAATAAACCAAATGAACACCCACACTGGCATGTGCTTGCCCAACATTCAACTTGGAATATGTATCCCATGATCGTGATGTTATATATTTTTACACGAATTTTTAACTAGATATGTTACAGTATTAGATGGAATATTTGGGTCATATTGTATCTCATGAGAGTTTTAAGGTAGACCCTAACAAAATTAAAGCCATTAAAGAATGGAAAATCCCCACAACCATAAATAATCTTCGAGGATTTCTTGGGTTGACAGGGTATTATCGCAAGTTTGTTAAGAATTATGGGAGAATAGCGGCACCTCTCATAACATTACTGAAGAAATATGCATTTCATTGTACTCGAGAAGAAACTAAGGCCTTTGAACATCTTAAATATGCAATGTACCAAACACTGGTCTTAGCAATGCTAGACTTCAGAAAAACCTTTATTATGGAATGTGATGCCTCATGAAATGAAATTGGTGTTGTCTTAATGCAAGAAGAAATACCCATTTCTTTTGAAAGTCGTCCAATCAAAGGAAAGAATTTACAAAAACCTATTTATGAGAAGCAAATGTTGGAAATAATACATGCACTAAAGAAATTATGACCTTACTTAATGAGAAGAACACTTCAAGGTAAAAACATATCATGATAGTCTTAAATACTTTTTCAAAAAAATATTATCTTCATAAGAAAAACAAAAATGGGTCACAAATATGTTGGGTTGACTTTGAAATCATCTACATAAAAGGCAAGCAAAATTTTGCTGCAGATGCACTCTCAAGAAAGGATAAGGATGTGGAAGAATTTCTTTGTGCCATTTACATTATCCAACCTGATTGGATAACCAAATCAAGGGATGAATGGAAGAATGACGAAGAGGTGTGGATACTCATTCAAAACTTGCAGTACGATCCCAGTACATCTAAGACATTTAGCTGGAAAAATTATTCATTATGGTACAAAGATCACTTATATCTTTGTAAGAATTCCCAACTCAAGAAAAATATTCTTTTGGAATTGCACACATCCCCCTTAGGAGGGAAATTGAGATTTTAAAAAACTTACCACAGGGTCAAGAAGGAATTCTTTTGGGATGGCCTTAAATTTGATATTCAAATGCTTGTGGCTGAGTGTTTGGTTTTCCAACAAAATACAGTTGAGACAATTAAGACCTCGAGTCTGTTACAACTTTTAGTCATTCCAAGTCAGCATTGGGAGAATGTCTCAATGGATTTTTATCAAAGGTTTACCCAAGTTTGAAGGAAAGAGTGTCATCATTATGGGAGTTGATATAATTACCAAGTATGCACACTTTTGTACATTATCTCATCCTTTTAAATCTAGTATAGTTTCTACTACATTTATGGAAACAATTCAAAAGCTACACGGAAGCCCAAAGATTATTGTAACTACCAAAGGTCCCATTTTCACTCAAAATTTTTGAACAAAATTATTTTCTTGTCTTGGTACTCAATTAGCTCATAGCTGATCTTTTCATCCTCAATCTAATTGGAAAACTTAGATAGTGAACAAATGTTTGGAAGGATATCTTCGTTGCTTTGTATATGATAAACAAACATAATGGGTCAAGTGGTTACCTCTAACTGAATGGTGGTATAACACTTCCTTCCATACAACAACAAAAATTACCCCATTTATGGCACTTTATGGATATCATCCACCATCCATAACATCATATTTAAGAGAAAATTCTAATGTTTAAGCAGTGGAAGATCACATCGAGCATCAACAACAAGTTCTCCAACTCTTAAAAGATAACCTCACTCTGGTGCATAATCAAATGAAACAACAGGCATATCAGCATCTCTAAGAAAGAAGTTTTGATGTAGGTGACTGGGTATTTTTATAGTTACAACCATACAACAAATTTCCCTCAAGAAATCTCAAAAGGATAATAAATTATCACCCAAGTACTATGGTCCCTGTAAAGTGTTGCAAAAGATTGGTACTATGGTATACAAATTGGAGTTTCTTGCATCTTCTTGATTACACCCAATATTCCATGTTTCATGCTTAAAGAAGGTTATAGGTGACAATATCACTGTTCAAACAAGGTTTCTATCACTTAACGAAGAAGGAAAAGTCATATTCGAGGCTGAAGCAGTCATGAAAATAAGAACACAAAAACTATGGAATCGATTAATTTCATAGTATGTCATTAAGTGGAAGAACTTCCCCGCTGAAGGTTCCACATGGGAGGATGGGAATTTTATACGAAAGCATCCATAACTACTAAAGAATTGAGGAAAACACTTTTTTGAAGGAGAGGGGCATGGTAGGACCCTATAATACTAGTATATTCCCCTTGTATTTATTGTCAGTGCAACCCCCTATTGTTATTGTTATTTCCATGTATCCCCCATGTTATTTTTCTGCCCCATAGAAGATCACTATTATTATTGTTGTGCCCTTACATTATTATTATTATGTATTATCTAATTATATTGTGACCCCTTATACTCCTATACATACCAAGGAGGTCTTATCATTTGAATCATCCAAGAATTGTTCATTTATGTAATGTAAAGAAGGTTCCCCCCCCGAAGAGACTAATTTTTAAATCGTTGATCTATATTTTCTTCTATTTTGTGAGATGGTTGCATAACAAGGTTGAAGAATTCATTATTTCCATTCTTCTTCTCAAACAAAGAAAGTACTAGATGAAGGAGAAAAATTTCTTGTGGCTTCAATCTTACACTAACTTCTCTAGATTGTTTCTAGTGGGCAATATCATGGGTGGAAATATCATGAATCATGTGATTATGAAGGGTAGTGACTAGAATATTCTAAAAATCAATGGGGCAGTGATGGTGCAACTTAAATTTAATGTAAAGAACCCACTCAGTAAGAGATCAAATCATTGGAGACTTGGAACAACGTTTTCAAGAGTCAAATGATGACTCTAGATAGGGGGCTAATAAGAATAACCATTTGAGGAATTTACTCCTCGGGTGAATAGTAATTATGATCAGCATAATGGTATATGGAATTTACTTGGTTATTTAGTTATGGAGTGATGTGTTTGAAGAAATTGAGATTTCACTCCACAAGATCAAGTCAAGACTCGTCACCCTTCTACTTAATGTTGGTTGTGATGACATAGATGTTGTACATGTTTTAATGGCATGGCTTATGCTATTCATGATCTTGATGAGGTGCAAGACATTGGTGGTGGCATGCTAAATATCCAACATTTCACCCTGCAAATTATCAACATGGATCCTCACCAAGGCAAACTCCTATGTCATGATCATCTAGGCAACTACCATACCCACATTTTTCATGCCAACAACTATTACTTTAGTGTTTCGATTGTTGGGAGAGGGTTGAGAAATGGTATGGATGGACCTAAAGGAAGTACTTTCTATGTAATCATTAATGGCTAAGGAATTTGGGATTGCAAATGATATGTTTATGCCTCTTTTATTTGCAATAGAAAACTAAGACAAACATGACAGACACCAAAAAAAATTGTATAAAGTACTATAATGGGATCAATTAGATAAAATATCACACTAAATTCTCTAGAATGTTTCTAATGGGTGCTAGCGTGGGTGGAAATATCTTGCATCATGTGATTAGGAAGCATAGTGACTAGAATATTCTAAAAATCAGTGGGGTAGTGATGGTACAACTTTCATTCAATGGAAAGAACCCACTCAATAAGAGATCAAATCATTGGAGGACTCTAGAATGAATTGTTTGGAGTAAACGTATGGCTCTAGCTAGGGGGCTAATAAGAGTCACTCTTTGAGGAATCTTCTCCCTTGGCGAATTATAGTAATTGCGATGTTATGAATGGTATTCGAGTTTTACTTGATTAGTTAGATGTGGAATGATGCGTTTGAAGAGATGGAGATTGTGCTCCATGAGACCGAGTTAGGAAATTTCGCCCCACTACTTAGTGTTAGATGTGATGACGTAGATGTAAGACCCATCGTGTTTGCATGGTTTGTTATTGCCATGATCTTGGTGTAAGGCAAGATGATGGTGGATGCATGTTGTTGTTATGAATATAATTCATAACAAGTAAATAAATAAAATAAATGTAAATATTGAATAATAAAAAATTGATTATGTTAAATAGTCATTAAGTTAAGTGAAAAGGCATGTCTAAAAGACATGCCTAATCATGAAAGGTCGCCTGCTTAGGTATAAAAGCAGGGCATCATTGTAAATACCTCATGTGTATATTTACATTCAAGTCTACAAGCTATCGATTTTGATGCTTCAGTGGTATCATAGCCATGGCACACAATATAATCATGTGGGCCTTTGAACATTGTTCACCACACAACATTCCATTACGTTCATGTCCTGATTGCGTTGAGCAGTTTAATAAAATTCAAGAAGTATTTAAACGATTAGAAAAATCATTTGCAAAAGTTAAATCTTGTCGAAAGGAAGGTGATAACAAGGAAAATGATCTAGATGATTATTCTAATGAAGCTTATACAGATCAAGATGAAAATTTACATAAAGGTGATCTTGATGTGAATGAGGATGATCTAGATAAAGGTAATGATTCTGGTGTAGCTGATATAGATCAAGAATATTATAATGTTGAAAATCCAGATGAAGTTGATCCTGATGTGGATGAGAATGATATAAATCAGGATGATGATCCAGATGAAGATGATTTGGATGAGGAATACCTTGAGGAACAATAAAGAGGTGAGGAAACATTTCTATGGGAATCTAAGATGATCAAAATAAAGGTAGCTTAGTTAAGTTAAGGAGGTAAGGGTGAACACTCGTCTTCTATATTAGCAAACAAAGTTTAACCTTCTTCGAGAGGAGAGTGAAGGTTATGCAAAATTGGTGACTCTCTTATGTGAATGTGGTTCTAGTGGATTAACACATAGGATTGCATTTGCAGTCATCAGCACAATTAAGTTTTGATTTGGACCTAAACCATGTTTTTGATATTGTTTTGGAATGTTTTGAGCTGCAACCTGAAAATGATGCTTTTCTTGAACTAATACCTATCTTCCCAAAGTCTCATGTTGCACATATTCTTGGATTTAAATTCTAGTACTACTAGCATCAAGATGTAAATGAGCCTGTACCTCATGGACTGTACAAACTTACAACAGAACTAGTGAAGGCATATTTTGTTGACCTTGATAACATATATGCACATTTACTTCCCAAGGATGAAGAATCATTTGAGAATTATGAAGAGATCTAAAAAAGGAAATGGGATGGATGGGAAACAGAACTTCAGGATTTGATGATAACACTGTTAGAGGGATGCGTGGAGATGCAAAATGCATGGAAAGCGAGGCAGGCATTGGCTCAGTATCAGTGCATTTGTGTGGTAGGCAATGTCTCTGTGGATCCTGTGGTCGAATATTTTCTCGAGGCATGTCGTATCAAGGCTGACAGGGGCCTGAAGAGCTTGAAATGCCAAGGGATTGAGTTAAATCTGGATAATTTTGGGGCCAATTTTGACCAATTTACGCGCCAATATCATTGTCTTAAGGGTGTTGAAAAAGGCTTCTAATCGATTTGGGCTACGAGTTGGTTTTCTTTTTCCTGGGAAGTTCATCGATTACTCTTGGATGTATTCAAAAACCATTCTGCTTTTGAATCTGCTTATAATATCATTGTACAATGTGTGCTCAATTTCTGCTTGACATATAGGCGGGTGGATGAATTTTATGACATTTGCAGTATAATTCGTTATCATCTAAAAATTCTTGTTAATACCTCACTGCACAGGCTAAGAATTCTTTCCTTGAAAGATGTCCAAATTGCTCATAATTATCTAACGACCAGATTGGTGCAATTGCGTATTGCAGTGGAGCTCGAGCAATGGCAGGAGGCTTTTCGCACAATAGAGGACATTCATTTCTTGGCTCGAGCTACCCAACTTCCTCTGTGTTTAGGCATGATGCGTAATTACTATGCTCTGTTATCCAAGATCTTCAAGGCAGTGGATTGTGATTTGTATCATGTCATTTTGTTGTACCTAAGATTCCTCTTAGAAAAAAAGAGTATGTCGAGTTTGGAGTTGGAGCTAAGGGCTTCGGCTGTGTTATTAGCATCTCTATTTGTGACTCTTTATGCTGACAATAGGGAAATAAAGTATGAATATACAGTAAGAAAGGACTCGATTCTTATGGGGGCTACTAGGCAAATGTTATCACATGAGGGCCTATTGTCTGCTCTGCTCTCACAGGATATTGTGGCACATGTTCCACCACAAGTAAGGAAGTTGTTCCATCTGCTTGAAGAAGTTGATGCCATTGAGTGCTACCCAGTGGATCTTGCAACAGAAGCCTGATCACTCTTGTTGACTCTCCACCCACAGTTGATCAATGACTACGGTTCCAAATTGCAGAAGATCATTGTTTTAAGAGTGTTGAAAAAGGCTTCTGCAACATATCACATCTTGAAATTTGAAGATCTTCACATCATGCTACCTTTTCTAACTCTTTCATAAGTGAAGCACCTTCTGATTAAAGCTAGCCAACATGGATTTTTGGACAACGAGGTGGAGTGGATCAGTAGGAGGGGCGTTATTCACTTCAAGGGCAGGGCATCGAGAGCTACGACCACGCCCTGCGCAACTGTTTGTTGCACCAGGCCAGGGCTCGCGAGTTAATACATTCTATGACACAACCCACTAAAATTCACAGAGTGGTGGATTTTCCCAGTTACACTGAAAATTGTCGAAGACCTCGCTGCCGTCGGTCCATTCCACTACATTCCTGACCTCATTCCGAACTCCGCCTCCACTTTCATCGACATCGTATTGCCCAATTCCACATTTAATCGACGTTGGTCAAAGAGCATGACCAACGTTAGAAACTATATTATAATAAACTCAATATAGTAATAAACTTAATATAGTTTTAATAAATTCATTATATATATATATATATATATATATATATATATATATATATATATATATATATATATATATATATATATATATATATATATATATATTAAAAAAACAAAAAAAAAATAGTAAAAAAATATAATTATTATATTAAAAAAATCAGTATAAAAAAAAAAACAAAAATCAGTAAAAAACAATTAAAAAAGAAAAAAATTGGACTTATTAAAAAAAATTCCAAGGGAATATTACTGATGAGCTATAAGACAAGAGGATGGCCAGATTATACACATCGAGATGACAAACACTAAGTGAAGAAAATCCACAACATTAAATCTTTGAGGACGAATCTTCCAAAGGAAGGGGCTATGCTATGAATATAATTCATAAAAAGTAAATAAAAAAATAAATGTAAATATTAAATAATCAAAAATTGATTATGTTAAATAGTCATTAATTTAAGCAAAAAGGCATGTCTAAAAGACATGCCTAATCATGAAAGATCACTTGCTTAGGTATACAATCAGGGCATCATTGTAACATTCATCTCTCTCTCTCTCTCTCTCTCTCACACACACACACACACACACACACATTCAAGTCTACAAGCTATCAGTTTTTATGCTTCAGTTGTCAATTTAACATTTCACTTACAGCTTGTTGACCTTGATGCCCATCAAGGTGGACTTCTGCATGAGGATCATCTGGGAAACTACCATACCCAATTTTTTTATGTCAACAACTATTATTATAGTGTTTTGGTTGTTGGAAGAGGCATAAGAGATGATATGGATGGACTTGAAGGAAGTAACTACTATATAGTTACTATTGTTTTATGCAACCGACTCACAAAATATAAGAAAATATAGATCAATGTCTTCAAAATTAGCCTCTTCGAGGGGGAAACCTCCTTTACATTACACAAATGAACAATTCTTGGATGATACAAATGACAAAACCTCCTTTCTATATACAGGAGTCTAAGGGGTCACAATAATCAAAGTCAACATAACAATAATAATATAAGGGCACAAAAATAACAATAGTGGTCTTCTATGGGGCACAATAATAACAATTTGGGGACAATAGGGGCACAACAATAACAATAAGGGCTACAATGACAATAGTAATGGGGGAATCACTAGTATTATAGGGACCTAACATGCCCCTCTCCTTCAAAAAAGTGTTGTCCTGAACGCTTGAGTAGTTATGCATGCTTCCATATAAAATTCTCATCCTCCCATGTGGAATCTTCAACTGGTAACTTCTTGCACTTGATGAGATACTATGAAATTGATCGATTTCGTAGCTGTCGAGTTCTTGTTTCTGTGACTTCTTCAGGTTTCAATATTGTTTTTCCTTCCTCGTCAAGTTCTGGAAATATTGTTTGAACTGGGAGTTTGTCACCTATAACCTTCTTTAAGCATGAAACATGGAAAAATGGGCGCACTCGGGAAGCTACAGTAAGCTCCAATTTGTATGCCATAGTACCAAAATTTTCCAACACCTTGTATGTACCATAATACTTTGGTGATAATTTATTATCCTTTTTAGCTTGCTTGAGGGACATTTTTTTATATGGTTGTAGCCATAGGAATACTAAGTCACCTACATCAAAACTTATTTCATTGCGATGTTGATCTACCTGTTGTTTCATTCTATTCTGCGCAAAAGTGAGGTTATCCTTTAAGAGTTGGAGAACCTGTTGTTGATGCTCGATGTGATCTTCCACTCCTTGAAATTTAGAATTTTCTCTTAAATATGATGTGATGGACAATGGATGATATCCATAAGGTGCCATAAATGGGGTCATTTTTGTTGTAGTATGGAAGGAATTGTTATACCACCATTCAGCCAGAGGAAGCCATTTGACCCATTGTGTCTGTTTATCATATACAAGGAAACAAAGATATCCTTCCAAAAATTTGTTTACTATCTCAGTTTTCCCGACAGATTTAGGATGATCAGATGAGCTATGAGCTATCTAAGTACCAAGAAAAGAAAATAATTTTTTCCAAAAATTTCATGTGAAAATGGGATCTCTATCACTTATAATAATCTTTGGGTTTCCATGTAGCTTTTGAATTGTTTCCATAAATCTAGTAGAAAATATACTTGCTTTAAATGGATGCGATAATGCAGAACAATTTGCATACTTGGTAAGTCTGTCAACTACCACCATGATGACACTCTTTCCTTCGGACTTGGGTAAACTATGATAAAATCCATTGAAACCTCCTCCCAATATTGGCTTGGAATGGAAAGGTTGTAATAGACCTGGGGTCTTAATTGTTTCAACTTTATTTTGTTGTCAAACCAAACATTCCGCCACAAACTTTTGAATATATGATTTAAGGCCATCCAAAAAAAAATCCTTCTTAACCCTGTGGTAATTTTTTAAAAATCTTGAGTGCCCTCCTAAGGGAGAGGTGTGCAATTCCATAAGAATATTTTGTTTTTGTTGGGAATTCTTACATAGGTATAAGTGATATTTGTACCATAACGAATCATTTTTCCAGCTAAATGTATCAGATGTACTAGGATCTTGTTGTATATTATGAATAAGTGCCCACACTTCTTTGTCATTCTTCCATTCATCCCTTGCTGTGTTTATCCAATCTAGTTGGATAATAGAAATGGAGAAAATAAATGCTTCCACATCCTCATCCTTTCTTGAGAGTGCATCTACCACAACATTTTGCTTCTTTTTTTTGTAGATGATTTAAAAGTCATAACTCAACATCTTTGTGACCCATTTTTTTTGCTCTTCTGAAGATAATCTTTGTTCTAAAAAGTATTTAAGACTATGATGATCTGTTTTTACCTTGAAGTGTCTTCCCATTAGGTAGGTTTGCCATTTCTTAAGTGCATGTAGTATTGCCAACATTTATTTCTCATAAATAGCTTTGTGTAAATACTTTCCTTTGATTAGATGAATTTTGAAAGCAATGGGTCTTTCTTCTTGCATTAAAACAACACCAATTCCATTTCCTGAGGCGTCACATTCCACAATAAAGGTTTTTGTGACCTTCGGTGTAGCTAAGACCAGTGCTTGGCACATTTCCTCTTTAAGATGTTCAAAGGCTTTCATTGCTTCTGGAGTCCATGAAAATGCATCTTTATTCAATAATGTTGTTAGAGTTGTGAACCTAAGAGGTCCTCGTAGATTCTTTATGGATGTGGGGATTTTCCATTCCTTAATGGATGTAATTTTTCTAGGTCTACCTTAACACCTTCATGAGATACAATATGACCAAGATATTGCACCTCTTGTACTCCAAAGAAACATTTGGAGCTTTTTTCATATAATTGTTTCTCCTCCAATAGTTTGAGCACCCTGTCAACATGTTGAACATGATTCTTCCAAGACTTGTTGTAGATTAGTATATCATCAAAAAATACTAACATAAATTTTCTAAGGAAGGGTTTGAAAATGGAATTCGTCAAACCTTGAAATGTAGAAGGTGCATTGGTAAGGCCAAAAGGCATGACCAAAAATTCATAATGACCCTCAAGAGTTCTAAATGCTATTTTTGGAATGTCCTTAGTCTTCATTCCGATTTGATGATATCCTGAACGAAGATCCAACTTGGTGAAGTAAATTGATCCATGTAATTCATCCGATAATTCATCAATGAAAGGAATGGGAAATTTATCTTTGATAGTGAGTTTGTTGAGCTCACTATAATCTGGACACATGTGCCATGACCCATCCTTATTGTGCACCAATACCACTGGAGTGGAGAAAGAAATTTGACTCGGTTGAATTATACCAGCCGCTAGCATTTCTGCAACCATGCGTTCAATTTCACTCTTTTGGGCATAGGGATATCTGTAAGGCTTGATGTTTGGAGCAACACTTCCTAGAATCAAATGAATAGCATGATCATGATCACGAATAGGTGGGAGGTCTTTGGGAGTCTCAAATACCTTGGAATGATTGTCCAAGACTTTTTGGAGATCTGGAGAAATAGATGATTTCGATGTGGGAACCTCTAGCAAACATAATTGTGAAATTACACCTCGTTCTTATTTCTTTAGAAGATTTATCATTATGTTAGAGCTGATTATCTTTCTTGGTTTCCCTGTGATACCCCTTAATTCAACTTCCTTTCCTTCCAAAGAAAATTTCATGAAAAGTTGTTGAAAATTAAAAGCTATTGTACCCAAGTATTGTAGCCATTAGATTCCTAGTACAACATCAGCACCACCCATTGGAATGGAAAGCATTGGGTTATTTAATACATATTCTCCCATGGATAGCTTGATATTATGGCACTTTCCAAAGAAATTTATGGTTCCTTCACTTGCAACCATCACTTGACACTCTGTTGCTGGATATAGGAAGCAATTCAACTCCTTCGCTATCTTACACTTAATAAAATTATGGGTACTGCCTTAATCAATCAACACTATTAGCTTCTTCTTCTTGATATGTCCTTCTACCTTGATAGTTTGAGCAGTGGTAATTTCATCCAATGCATTACAAGATATGGTCATATTCATTTCTTCTTTCTCTAAGGTTTGTTCCTGGTGTATATCCTCTTATTTTGATATTTCCTGTTCCTTTTCTTCCTCCTCTTCACAATCTATGTAAAATAATTTCTTCTCAGCACACTTATGACCTTTAGTGTATTTGTTATCACAACTATAACAAATCCCTTTTGCTCTTTTTTCTTCCAATTGTTGTGGTGTCAACCTTATAGTTTGTGGAAGGCTAGGAGCAACAACACTTCCATATTTATAGTTGTCAGTGGTAGGCTTCCTTGTTGCCATAATTTTGCTTTCCATTTTGCTTGCCAACCTGAATTCCTTCTCCAATGAATCAAGTTCCCAAAGGTGAACCTCATGTTGGATGTTATCCAATAAAGTCCCTATGAGCACATAAATCCTACGCTCCTATGGAATATCTTTTACCCTTATATTCGATTTTTGGAAGTCCTCAATGTGCTCCATCATTGAATCCTTTTGTTTGAGATTTATCAATTGGCTAAAAAATGTGTTTCTTCTTGTATCCTCAATGTGCTATCATTTGTTCCGTAAAAATTGACCAAGTGAAAATTTGTTTATGAGATCAAATCCATCGATACTATACAAACTTATTTGGTTCCAAATATAAAGTTACAATGCGTACCTTTTGTGTGTTTTGCAAATTTTGGAGATCGAAATATTGTTCCATCTGTAGTATCCATGTTACAGGATCCTTGCCATCAAACTTCCTCATATCAATATTTGGAACATGGCGGGTCTTTTTTCCAACGTTAGAGTCTATGAAATCATGATTAACATTTCTTTTGTTTTCATCATGAGTTTCTTCTACTACCTTTTCGCCATTAGGAAGCCTTTCTTGTAGCAATTTTGTCAAACCTTCCTTCAAAACTTCCATGTATTTCTTCAAATGTTCAATGTTGTCTTTCATACCATCTATCTTAGCTTCCACGCCTTTCTTTAAACCATCCATCTTAGCTTCTGTTACTTTTTATGAGAGTGAAATTTGTTGCACTTGGTCTCGTAATTTTGATATATCATGTTGCATTTCTTCCTTTTCTTCATGAGTCATGCTAGATATTTCAGGTTGCTTACTAGATGTTTCCATTTTATTTCTTCGGGGCATCAATTAATGATAATAATGCTTCACTATGCCCTTGAATTCCTTCAAACTAATTTTTCAAACCAAACTTTTTCAAAATTTTAAAAAAACCACACACCTTTTTTCACTTTGTAGGAGCTCGATATTGAATATGATGTATCTCTGTAATTTCAGATATACAAGGTCTGAAATTATGTTTTGCGGTAGCCCTCTAATTCATCTTTCTAACCCCACAAGTCTGATCAAGATTGGATTCTCCAAGGAATATTTATGCCAAATGTCCCACGATGACCTGATTATAGACTAGTTCAGTAGAGTGCACTTGTATGACATGCCACGTGTCATTATTTTGATCGTAGGACCTGAAACCAATACACAGAAAACTACAGGTCGTACTCTTTCTGTAAATTCTGACGAAATTTCAATCAGATTCTCAGAAGAAGAAAAAATTATGACGATTTTCCCTAGGTCACCTGTTTGAGATATAATCTGGGATCTTACAAAATCCCTTACTTCCTTGCATCATATCTCTGAAAATATAGTGGGAAAAGATCTGAAATTCAGACCCGAGATTCAAAGAGATATTGGCGCAAATGGGTTTTTTTTTGCGTCTAAAATGTCGTAGAAAAAAGTTATAACGAAAATTCCACGATGACCTGTTTGGAGTAGTGAAACCCTAGAATCCATAGCTCTGATACCAAATGTTATGCAACTAGCTCACAAAATAGAAGAAAATATAGATCAATGCCTTCAAAATCAGCCTCTTCGAGGGGGAAAACTCCTTTACATTACACAAATGAACAATTCTTGGATGATACAAATGAGAAAATCTCCTTTCCATATATAGGAGTCTAAGGGCTCACAATATAATCAAAGTCGACATAACAATAAGATATAAGGGCACAATAATAACAATAGTTGGCTTCTATGGGGCGCAATAATAAAAATATGGGGACAATAGGGGCACACCAATAACAATAAAGGCTACAATGATAATAGTAATGGGGGAATCACTAGTATTATAGCGACCTAACATATCGACTAAGTTTAAGTCAATAAGTGATAAGTTTATGCCTCGTTTATTTGAAATCGAAAACCAATACAAACAAAATATGTATAACAATATATAATGGAATCAATTAGGTACAATATCATTTACTAACATTATTATTTAAATAAAAAGTTATATTAAAAAATATTAACATTATATATAAATGGATGTTATTTAATTATAAATTAAAATTTAGTATAAATAAATACAAATAATTAGTCTATATAAATAAATTTACATCCTAATAATTATAATTATTTCATTTAGTTTATTAAATATATTTTTTAAATTATATAACATCATTTAACTATATAATTATTTGCATTGCATATTAATTTTAAATTATATATTTAAAATAATCATTTTAAGTTTTTTATTTATATTATTAAGTTTTAATTAAAATTTGATATAATTTATATAAATAAAAATATTTATTGTATAGAGAGGTGCTCTACAACGTGGTATGGTAGTAATGTTGTAAAAATATAGTTATGTAAGGAATTACTGACATTCCATTAATTATAAGGGTAAGTGACTTTTGGGATCAACCAAGAGAGGAAGGGAAATGGAGAATCTGGAAGGTACCAGAATATAGTGCAGAGACCCCTTTGAAAGCCCAAGCTAAAGTTCTTGAAGAGATTCTGGAAAAGAGGCAAATTTTAACTTCAACCTCGAATGATCTACTAAGGCGAGGTAGAAACAATGAGGGAAACTTCAACCTTAAAGAAGCCAAAAGAATAGTCACGGGATTTAACCATCCAAATCCTGACAAGACTTGGAAAAAACTTTGTAGAAACCCACACTGGATGAAGATCAAACTGTTCATGTGGCTAGTTTAGCATAAAAAGATTCTGACTTGAGAAAATCTTAGAAAAAGAGGTTTTGCAGGTCCATCTAAATGCCAATTATGTGGTTTGTAGGAGGAGACAATGAATCATCTTCTCAACCTTTGCATTCACCTCCACCATATGGAATTGGGTAGCCTCTATCTTCAACCAAATAGTCAGGAGTGAAAATGACATCACTGTAACTTTAAAGAATTAGAGGAAAGACTTCTCAGACAATGAGATAGTCAATGTAGCCTAGATACTGATTCCAGGTTTTTTTATCTGGGATGTATGGAAAGAATACAACAACAGGATCTTCAAAGATAAATCTGGTTCAACTCAAGGCATCACGGCTCCGATCCTGAAACAACTCAAAGAAACGGTTAATGTCTTTTTCAAGCAACCTCCTGAGAAAACCCCTGGTCAAAGGGACACTCACATCCTTGAACAGTTAGGACTTCAGCCCCATGGCCCTTTACTCAGGTAGCAAGGCTTTCTAGCAACCCCCTCCCCAGGGCTTCCTGAAACTCAACATAGATGGAGCCTCAAAAGGGAACCTAGGGGATGCTGGTTACGGAGGAGTCATAAGAGATGCCGAGGGCAATATCAAAGTCATATTTCACAGTCATTTAGGGAGAGCTACCAACAATATGGCATAATGGCCATTGAGTAAGGCTTAGAAATCCTCATGGACTACAATTTACAAAATACAATTATAGAGGCAGACTCAGAATTAACAATTAATTCGGTCAAAAGGATAAGCACTGGCACAGCACCAGACAAAGTGTCAAATCACTGGAGACTTTGGCAAGTATTTCATTGAGTTCAATCTCACCTCAGAATACTTAGAACTTTGAGATTTTTTCATGTGCGCAGAGATGCCAACAGAGTGGCGGACAGGCTAGCTAATGAAGGGGTGATTTTCACAAGAGAAAACAAGCGCTGCTTGTGGGAGTTGGTTCAGGCAGGACAACTACGCAAGGAATATAACACTCTAGTGTGCAAAGACAGAAAGCATTATCATCACTTCAAGGGGAAACAACCAATAGAATACTAAGATGATGGAGGTCAAGGGTTTAAATAACAGGCACCCCAAGTTTTAGATCTTGCAAAGGAATGGAAGGCATAGGAGAAAGAAAGAAAAACCAGATAATGGATCCAATGCTTAACTATAGAAAAGGGTGGTATTGTAGCAGTTACCTGGGTTATCGGGCGTCTTCTTGTACCAAAATTGGTTTTACCAAAAATCCTCTGATGCCACAAAAAAAGTTACACGTGGCTCTAGGAAGAATGAGAATACCGCCTTCATTGGGCGGGTATCTCATGCTCTTCTCTTTACCCTGATATCCTTCACAACCATTGGATCTGGTGGCAGCAGATCTAGGGCTGAGGTTTGTCGGGCTTGTTGGTGGGACCACGATGGTTTTTCTACTGTTTCCTTGGTTATCGGGCGTCCACATTACCATAAGCGGGTTTTATGAAAGGCCTCCAATGCCACTGACCATGTAACATGTGGCTCTAGGTAGGTTGTGAATACCACCCTCATCGGGCGGGTATTCCTAGTGCTTTTAGTCTGCCCGATATCCCTCTCAGCTGTTGGATCTTGCAGAAGCAGATCGACAGCTAAGATTTGTCGTGCATGTTTTTCACCATTGGGTCTACTCGTGGGTCTCTTCATCACTATTGGGTCCACTCTTTGGCTTTGTTGGTTGTAAGGTTTTGTGGGCCCTTAGCCACGTTCTTGAGCATGTGGCTTAGTTCCCTAGCTTGGGCGTAGGTCAAATCTTTGACATACTATATATTATGTATCCTCTTTGTTGCTTCATTTGAATAGAAGGTCCATTTCTTGCTTGAGAAAAAAAAAAAACATTCCATTAATTATGTAATTCCTGATAACATTTCATTTTTAATGTTATTTATCTCTATTACACCAAGAGACACTCTACATCCCAACATAGGGGAGATGTTGTAGTGGTCATAAATGAGTATAAACATCAAGTGTTGGCTCAATATGGGGAAGATGTTGTAGTAGTCGTAAATTAGTGTAAACATTTAAGCTTAATATGGGCAAGATGTTATAATGTCCAAAGAAGAAAACACTAGAGTAATGATACATTTAATAAATGCGAAAAAAAAAGAATTAAATTTTTCTAAATTATTTTGCATTTCCATTTTGCTTTAATAAATAAGAAATGTATTTTATTATAATTTTATTTTTACTTTTAAACTAAATAATAACCTATCATACGAATAGATACATGAAATTGATTTCATAAATTGTAAAGAAATATAAATTTACATAAAATTTAATCTATACCAAAAAAACATGCATGAGTGTTTTGAAGCATGCACATATTTGTAACATAATGCATGTTCTTTTATCTGAAAACAAAAAAACATTGCAACCTTGTTTACCAGTAAGATCGAAGTTCTCATCAAGTTGTTCTTGTAGCATAGGTTCAATTCTAAATTTCATTTTTATATTTGATAAATTATACAAATTTAAATAGTTTGTATTTTTTTTCATTATTATTTAAATGTATTTTTTATTTTATTAGGATGGAATAAAAACTTAGTTTGAACCCAATCCCTACTCTTAAGAAACTCAATGAGATCCATACATGGAAAAAAAAATCAAATGTAGATAACATCATAAACTTAATTGGTGGACTGAAGAATTCTTGAGATCCATCATATATTTCCTTGCCACTTTGCTATACACTATTATTATAGGTTTTAACCTTGCACAGAAATTACCTACAGACGAATTCTTAGAAAACAAAATATACAATGGTGAGAACATAAAACAAATATACACAAATATTTTCCCTTCGATCCCAAAATCGGGACTACCAAATGATTTTTCGTTATGTTCCTTTCAATGTTACAATACATATATATACATGTCGAAGCATTCATAAACCCCAATACATTAACCCTGGATTAGAACATAATCGTAGTTCCCTTGACCGGATCTACAAAATACATGGGAAGAAAACCATCATGCCCAAAACCATGTGCAAAACCCATGCACAAAACCATGGGTAGGTTTTCCCACCATCTTTGGGTCTATCCCCCATCCTTGGGTTCACATATATATAAAAAAAGAATTGTCTGGGCACTGCCTTAGACCACGTGTAGGGGGGCTACCACACCCCCTGTAAACCCCCCAATAGGGGGGGCTACCTCCCTCCCTGTGACCCCCCTACTGTGTCTGACACAACAAATAGGGGGATATATTGCCCCCCTGTGACCCCCCGCCCCTATGTGTGTGTGATTAGTCATGGAAAGAAATTAACACGCACCAACATTCTCCCACTTGTTGTTTTATTTTCCACAAAGGGGGTCACAGAAAAGATTAGTCATTGGTCCAACCCTGCAATGCCCTTATTTCTCTATAGCAAGAAATCTTCTTAGTGCTCACAAAGTTTTTCAATGCATCTGCAACATTCTTCAAAGTGTCCACCTTTACCAGCAACACCTTTTTGTCATCAACCATATCCCTCACAAAGTGATACTAAACATCAATTATCTTTGTCTTTGAATGATAAGAATGCTTATTTGCCAAGAAAATTTCACTTTAGATGTCATAGTCTATCCTTATAACTCGTTGCACTAACCCCATACTTGAACACAATATTTGCAACGAAATTGCTTCCTTTCTTGCATGAGAGTTGCCATGTATTCTTCCTCTGTAGTTGAAAATTCCACTACACATTATCTCTTGCTCATCCAAATGACTACTCCTACAAATAGATTAAACACATACCCACTAGTATATCCTCTCCAATCCATATCTCCAGTACAAACCAGTATAGGTTTTAACCCTGTATAAAAATTACCTGCCAATGAATTCTTAAAAACATATATATACAATGGCGAGAAACAGAAAACAAATACAAAGAGATTTTTCCCTAGATCCCAAAACTAGGACTTCCAGAGTTATTTTTCATTATATTCCTTTCAATGCTACAACACATATATATACATGTCGAATCATTCATAAACCCCAATCCATTAACCTTGGATTAGAACATAATCGTAGTTCCCTTGACCGAATCTACAAGATACCATGGGAATAAAACCATCATTCCCAAAACCATGTGCAAAACCGATGCAAAAAACCACAGCTAGGTCTAGCCACCTAATATAGGGGGGGGCTAGTCATGGAAAGAATATAACACACACCCAACATTCTCTCACTAGTTGTTTTCTTTCCATAGGGGGCCACAGGAGAGATTAGTCATTGGTCCAACCCTGCAATGCCCATTATTTATCTACACCAAGAGAACTTCTCAATGCTCACAGACTTCATCAATGCATTTGCAAAATTCTTCAAGGTGTCCACCTTTACTAGCAACACCTTTTTGTCCTCAACCATATCCCTTACAAAGTAATGTTGGACATCACTGTGCTTTGTCTTTGAATGATAAGTAGTGTTCTTAGGCAAGAAAACTGCACTTTGGCTATCACAGTCTATCCTTATAGCTCGTTGCACCAATCCCATACCTCAACACAATATCTACAATCAAACTGCTTCTTTGATGAGTGGTTATAATGTATTATACCTTTGTATTTGAAAGAGCCACTACAGACTATCTTTTGCTCATCCAACTGACTGCTCCTCCAAAGAGGCTAAATGCATATCCACTTGTAGATCTTCTCTGATCCAGATCTCCAACCCAGTCTACGTCAACAAATCCATGGATGTCCAATCCTCTATCCAATCCTGGTATTCCTTGGTAGCACAGACCATAATCACTAGTGCCATGGAAATACCTAAAAAACCACTTCACTATTGTTTAATGCTCCTTCCTTGGTTTTGACATAAACCTGCTCAATACTTCCACTACATGTGCAATGTCTGGTCTAGTACATACCATTGCATACATCACGCTACCGACTGCACATGCATATGGAACATGGGAAATGTCCTCTTCCTCTTCTTGTGTCTTAGGGCATTGTTCAACATATAAATTTACAACTACAGGAATAGGAACCTTCACCGGTTTACTATCTTGAATATTAAACCTCTGCGGTATTGTCTTGACATACTTCCTCTGGTTTAACTAGATCTTCCTCTTTGCCCGATACAGTTTAATTTCCATGCCCAAAATATAGATTGTGTTATAAAATTATATATTACAGAGCAATGGAACACATAAAATATTGCATAAATATAAACACAGAAAATTCATAAAACTAGAGAGACACAGATATACGTGGTTCACCCAATTTTGGGCTACGTCCATGGAGAAACAACCATTCCTTCCTTTTATATTATCCAGAAAACTGAAGAGATACAACCTACAGTAGATCCATTGTAATTCCCTCTTCTCTCTCACTCAATCTCCTCTCTCTTCTCACTTAGAATACATGTCTACATAGTTGCAATACAATTCCCTCATATATAGTGAGGGGTTACCTTCTAGGGAAAAAAATCCTAAATTAAACATAAATTCTACTGTCATATCTCCGCCTAATGAATAGACCAGATTGACAACGAAATTACAATATTTTACAAGGCAATTTCACATCTATTTTTAGCTTCAGGGACGTTTCCCCTGATCCCCCGGCCAGGGGGGGCCTCCCAAAGGTTGCATTCCCCCCCCTGGACCCCCCTGCAACGTATATTTTCTGGGTGGTGTTGCCGCCACATTACGAACTGGGATCCAATGTGGCGATACCTTTAAATAAAGAAGATAATCAGGCTCCACACCCAACAGTTTGCAGCACAAAGATCCTTCATGTCGAATTTAGAGGACAATTGGGTCTTCAAAACCTAGATAATTTCTTTGTCATTTCCAATCAGAAACATATCATCCACATACAAGATGATGCAGGAGCATGTCACTTGGAGGGAAAAAACTTCAAACTTATTCAAAAAAAAAAAAAAAAATCTACAGTCAAAGGAGTGGGGTCCTTTAGCCATCAATTTCCAAGATTTTTTAGTTTAGCATAGGGATAAGATCATGTTGTAATAATTGTTGTATGGATAAGTTGTAGTGGAGGTTCTCAAGGGGGATGTCTCGTAGAACTATTAGTCATAATAACTAAGTTTCTGTTTTAGGAACTGGTTGCTAAAATGAACCAATAGATATGTAATTGGCATGCTTTTGTAAATGGATAAGGATCAAGTGGGCTTTATCTATTATTTTCTAAAGGAAAGAATGAGACATCTTTGTATTGGTTGATCACGGAGAGATTGTGATCTTCGAAAACTCTCTCTGTGCATTTGAACTTACGATTCTCTATTAACTAGTATTTGTATGTGTATTTGGTTGCGGTTCTTTTCTTCTGAACCTTGTTATTGGTGATTCGGCCTTGTTTTTCTTATTAATACTTGATTTAAGCTTGTTGGTGTGGTTTTTCCTTATATTGGCACGCCCTGTTTCCCTTATAAGCATTGTTGAGTTCCGCAAGCAGAAACTCTGTTTTACACAGGAAAACCATGAAAAGACTTAGCCTGAATGAATTTCTAGACCTGAAATCTTATTAAATCTAGCTCATACCCATATCAGGTCCAAACCATTATCGCATCGCAGAACCACAGTGGAGCGGAAAGGACCTTTGGAACCACTGAAGTCCGAAACTCTGATAGCTCGGACCCGAAATACTATAGAGTAGGGTGGATAAGTTGTCGGGTCTGTGAGGCTTATCGCATCGCAAGACCGGAGCGGGAGGAGCCTAGCATTTGGAATATTGGAGTCACCGATTGCGATCTCCGATAACACTACGTGTTATCACATCGGGGAAAGAAGCATTGGAAGGGCCGATAGTTAAAGCGTCGATAGTGTTAAATGCGTATAGCGCATTTCTTTGAAAACCTGCACCAATATTGTATGTCTGAGTATTAATATTTCCCTTTGTAAACCCACTGATAGTGTAATTCTTTGGAATTAGCACTATGACCATTTATAACTACCGATAGTGTATTTTGTAATCCCTTTGGAATTATGGTTACGATAGTGGAAAAGAAGCTTTGTTGTGAAATTTGTTCCCACTAACAAGGGTTGGGGTGATTTAGAAGGAAAACATGGTGATTTTAGGGAAAAATGGAAACTTATGAAGAAGTCAGTCTAACAATAGATGATTGATACACCAATTGAAGCAGAAGGAGAAATTTAGCCAGAGTTAGAAGAAATTATATCAGGTTTCAGCCGTTTGTCTATACCACCTGCACCCAAGCCACCATGAGTGGTATCAGAGCAACCTATTGACACTAAATTGAATCTCAGAAGCATGAGAAGGAAAGTTAATATGGCTTTCAGAGTTGGAAAAGGACAAGGATGTGGTGGAAGAGGATAGCCAGTTGCAAATGCTGAAGTGATGGAAGTTGTGCAACAGATGCAAGCTAGATTGGATGCATTAACAACACGGAGAACTATAGATGATGGAGATGTTAGTGAGCCTGAGGTTGAAGCTGCAGAGCAAGAAGTTGTAGCAGTTACTCCTCATATGAGATTCTTCTAGTCAGTGTTGAGATCCATAGCTAGTCCAAAGATTGAGGTTTCAATATATGAAGGAGGACTGAATCCAGAAGAAATCATAGACTGGATTAATGTCATGGAGAAATTATTTGACTATGAAGAAAAAGAAGATGAGAAGAAAGTAAATTTTGTTGTCACCAAGCTAAAAGGCCATGCAGTGCTTTGGTGGGATGGTGTGTAGGTAGAAAGAAAGAGACTTGGCAAGTAACCTATCAAGAATTGGAGTAGGATGGTAGCAAAGCTAAGAGGTAAGTTTCTACCAAGTAATTGTCAACAAACCTTGTTCAGACAGATGCAAAATCTTAGACAGAGGTCTATGACAGTGAAAGAGTAATCAAAGGAATTCTATAAGGTAAGCATAAGAGCTGGAGAAACTCAAGATACAGATGAGAAGGTGGCTAGATATGTGAATGGTATTAGTATGGACATTCAAGATGAGATAAGTATATTGTCTCCTAAAACAATAGAAGAAGCTTATCAAATGGTACTGAGAGCTGAAAGAAAAGCTCACGAGGAAGCAGTTTGCCAGAGGGAGAGTTACTTTCCAAGGAAGGGGAAGTCAAGGTGGTAGAGGAAGATCTATAGCACCTAAAGATGGACCTAGCAGTATCTCAACCCAACATGCACCCACAGGAGGTGATGCAAGAGGCAGAGGGAGTTTTTCTAGAGGAAGAGGAAGAGGAACAGAAGTAAGATGTTACAGATGTAACAAACTGGGACACAGAGCTTTTGAGTGCCCAGAGAAAGCAGAAACAAGTCAGAGGAATGCAATTGTTGCTCAAGCTGAGGGAGAAGCAACAACAAAAATAGTGATAAAAGAAGAAAATATACCATAGATAGGAGAATCTTTGGTAGTTAATAAAGTTTTTCTCAAGCCAGCAAAGGAGATAGTTTAACCATCACAAAGAAAGACTTTGTTCAGAATAGTGTGTAAGGTTCAAGGGAAATTCTGTTAGATGATCATTGATAGTGGCAACACTGATAATTTGGTCTCTACAGAAGTGGTGGAGAAGTTGAAGCTGAAGACAATGAAACATCCAACACCTTACAAGGTGTCATGGTTACAAAATGGACATCAACTGTTAGTGAATGAACAGTGTGAAGTGGAGTTTCAGTTGGGCAAATATAAATATAAAATTGTATGTGATTTGATGCCAATGGATGTGTGTCACATATTTCTTGGAAGACCTTGGTAATATGACAGAGGAGCTATTCATGATGGGAAAAGAAACACCTACAAGTTTGGAAAGGATGGTGTCAATCATATGTTGCTGCCTCTGCAAGAATAAGATGCATCAGGAAAGAAGACTGATCCAAAAAATTTGTTACTAGGAGGAAAGGAATACTTGAAGCAGATTGAAGAGAATGAGGTAAATTTTGTTGTAATTTGCAAGTCCAAGGTAATAATGACTTCTACTAAGTTTCTGATTTACCCATTGAAATTCAAGAAATGTTGGATAACTATTGTGATATTATTGTTGATGATTTTCCCAATGAGTTACCACCCATTAGAAGAATTAGCAACCATATAGATTTGATTCCTGGATGAATTCTACCTAACAAAGAAGCTCATAGAATGACTCCTATAGAAAATGAAGAAGTTAGGAAGAAGGTGCAAGAATTGCTTGACAAAAGGCTGATCAGAGAAAGCTTGAGTCCTTGTGCAGTACCAACAGTGCTGAGTCCTAAGAAAGATGGAGGCTGGAAAATGTGTACAGATTCAAGAGCCATCAATAAAATCACAATCAGGTACATATTTCCTTTACCTAGAATTGAATATTTAATGGATTGCTGGAGTGGAGCAACGTATTTTTCAAAACTAGATCTTAAAAGTGGGTATCATCAGATAAGGATAAGAGAAGGGGATGAGTGGAAAACTGCCTCTAAGACAAATGAGGGATTGTATGAGTGGAGAGTAATGCCTTTTGGGTTTTCAAATGCACCAAGTACGTTTATGGGACTCATGAATGAAGTTCTTAAAGAGTTTATTGGTAAATTTGTAATAGTATATCTGGACGATATATTAGTTTACAGTAGGTCTAAGGAGGAGCACATGAGACATCTGAATTATGTCTTACAAAGGCTATAGCAGGGGAAATTATTTCTAAATTTGAAGAAGCATTCATTCATGAAAGAAGAGCTAGTGTACTTTGGTTTTGTTATTTCTGCTGAAGGATTGAAGATGGATCTAGAGAAGATCAAGGCAATCATGGAGTGGCCTTCACCTAAAAGTGTTTTTGAGGTAAGAAGTTTTCATGGTCTTGCTAGTTTTTATAGGAAAATTATAAGGAATTTTAGTAAGATCAACGCTCCTATTATTGAGACCATAAAGAAAGATAAACAACCATTTAGATGCACTGCTAAAGCAGAAAAGAATTTCCAGTTATTGAAAAAGAAGATCACTAAAAAGCCTATTTTGGTTCTACCTAATTTTAGTAAACCTTTCCAAGTGAAGTGTGATGCCAGAGAAGAAGCTATTGGAGGTGTATTAATTTAGGAAGACAGACCTATAGATTATTTTAGTGAAAAGCTGAATGATTCAAAGAAGAAGTATTCTTCTTATGATAAGGAGTTCTATGCAGTTGTGTAGTCATTGAAGAAATGGAGGCATTATCTAATGTCAAAGGAATTCATCCTTTATTCAGATAACCATGCACTACAATATATTATGCAGCAGCCAAAGCTTAACCAGAAACATGGCAAATGGATAGAGTATCTTCAAGGTTTCCATTTTGTCTTGAAGCATATAAATGGCCAATCAAACAAAGTTGCAGATGCCTTAAGTAGGAGAAGTGTATTATTTCAAGAGAGTCAAATCCAAGTGTTGGGTTTTGATTTTCTTAAAGAATTGTATGAAACAGATCCATATTTTAAAGAGGCATTTGAAGCCTATAAAAATCCTGTTTTGGTGGATAGGAGTAAATGGTTGGATTACTTCTTACAAGATGGACTGTTGTTTAAGAAAAACCAGTTGTGCATACCAAACTATTCTATGAGGGAGAACTTAATCAAAGAGAAACATAGTGGAGGACTTGCAGGACATTTTGGTGTAGAGAAGAATTATGAGCAGTTAAACAGATTTTATTTCTAGCCGAAAATGAAATCTAAAGTGGAGAAGTATGTGAAAACTTGCAAATTCTGTCAATATGCAAAGGGAAGGAGCCAAAACACAAGTTTTGTATGTTCCATTACCAATTCCAGATAGGCCTTGGGATATGGTAAGTATGGATTTTGTTTTGGGCTTACCAAAGACTCAAAGGGGTAACGATTCAATTTTTGTTGTAGTGGGTAGATTTTCAAAAATGGCACACTTTATTCCATGTTATAAAAATAGTGATGCTTCTCACATTGCTAATTTGTTTTTTAAGTAGGTTGTAAGATTTCATGGGTTTCCTAAGAGTATTGTCTCAAACAAGGATTCCAAATTTGTTGGACATTTCTGGAGGAAATTATGGAAGAATTTGGGAACTAAACTAAGTTTCAGCTGTGCCTATCATCCAAAAACTGATGGACAGACTGAAGTTGTGAACAGGAGTTTGTGCAATCTTTTAAGGAGTCTTACTGTAGAACATCCAAAGCAATGGAATCAAGTGTTGGCACAAGCTGAATATGCATATAATGACTCAACTAACAGGAGTACAGGACAAAGTCCATTCCATATTGTTTATGGAATGCATCCAAGAGGAGTATCTGAGTTAAGAAACTTGGGAAAAGATGAGATGAGAAGTGTAGAGGGAGAATATTTTGCTTCATAAATGCAAGCAATACTTGAACAAGTGAAACAACAGCTGTAGGATAGTAACATCAAGTACAAAACCAGAGCAAACATAGGAAGAAGAGAGGTGAACTTTGAAGTTGGAGATTTGGTTTTAACACACCTCAGAAAGGAAAGGTTTCCAAAGAGGGAGTATAACAAATTGAAGTTCAATAAAATAGGACCATGCAAAGTATTGAGGAAATTTTCTGCAAATGCCTATGAGATTGAATTACCCCCTGATGTTGGAATATCACCAATTTTCAATGTTGCTGACTTATACAAGTATGAAGGTGAAACTAAAAATGATACAAAAAAGGATCAAGAGACCCAAGAGATTGACTGGGTAAAATAGTTACCCACAACAAAGGAATTGCAACCAGAAAGAATTATGGACAAGAAGGTGTTTAAGAAAACAAGGGGATGAGAGTACTTCCAATATTTGTTAAAATGGAAGGATTAACCAACTGCGGAAGCTACTTGGGTTATAGAAAATATGCTAAAGAAACTGGGCAATTCTGTAGATGAGCTCATGGACAGGAGCCCATGAAGAATTTTGTCCTCAGGAGTCTGATGTAGGAGCATGTGACTTGGAGGGAAAAATCTTCAAACTTATTCAAAAAAAAAAAAAAAAAAATCTACAGGCAAAGGAGTGGGGTCCTTTAGCCATCAATTTCAATGTTTTTTTAGTTTAGCATAAGGATAAGATCATATTGTAATAATCATTGTATGGATAAGCTATAGTGGATGTTCTCGAGGGGGATGTCTCGCAAAACTATTAGTCATAATAATTAAGTTTCTGTTTTAGGAACTGGTTGCTAAAATGAACCAGTAGATATGTAATCGGAATGCTTTTGTAAAGGGATCGAGTGGGCTTTATCTATTATTTTCTTAAGGAAAGAATGGGACATCTCTGTATTGGTTGATCCCAGAGACATTATGATCTTCAAAAACTCTCTCTGTGCATCTAAACTTACGGTTCTCTGTTCACTGGTATTTGTATGTGTATTTGGTTGCGGTTCTTTTCTTCTGAACCTTGTTAATGGTGATTCATCCTTGTTTTTCTTATTAATACTTTCTTTAAGCTTGTTGGTGTGGTTTTTCCTTATATCGAAATGCCATGTTTCCCTTGTGAGCATTGTTGAGTTCCGCAAGTGGAAACTCTGTTCTACACAGGAAAACCCGTGAAAAGGCTTATCTTGAATAAAGTTCTGGGCCTGAAATCTTATTAAATCTAGCTCATAACCATATCGGGTCCGAACCATTATCGCATTGCAGAACCACAGTGGAGTGAAAAGGACCTTTGGAACCGCCAAAGTCCGAAACTACAATAGCTTGGACCCGAAATACTATAGAGCAAGGTGGATAAGTTGTCAGGTCCGCGAGGCTTATCGCATTACAAGACCAGAGCGGGAGGAGCCTAGCATTTGGAATATTGGAGTCACAGATTGCAATCTCTGATAACACTACATGTTATCGCATCAGGGAAAGGAGCATTGGAAGGGTCGATAGTTAAAGCACCGATAGTGTTAAATGCGTGTAGCGCATTTCTTTGAAAACCTGTGCTGATAGTGTATGTCTGAGTATTACTATTTTCCTTTGTAAACCCGCTGGTAGTGTAATTCTTGGGAATTAGCACTACGACCATTTATAACTGTCGATAGTGTATTTTGTAATTCCTATGGAATTACGATTCTGATTGTGGAAAAGAAGCTTTGTTGTGAAATTTGTTCCTGTTAACAAGGGTTGGGGTGATTTAGAAGGAAAACGTGATGATTTTATGGAAAAAGGGAAACTTATGAAGCAGTCAGTCTAACAATAGATTATTGATACACCAATTGAAGGAGAAGGAGAAATTAAACCAGAGTTAGAAGAAATTATATCAGGTTTCGGTCGTTTGTCTATATCGCCTGCACCCAGGCCACCACAAGACTAGATAAATAACATGACAACCAATCAATTTAAAATATACACAATGATCCACTTTGCTTCTGGTGAAGCTAAGTCCCCATATAAATTTATCAAATTTATGATACCACATCCTTGGTGACTGCTTTAACCCATACAAACATGTTTTTAACCTACATAACAGTTTTTTCTTTCCCTTCACCGCATAGCATTCAGGTTGCTTCATGTAGATCTCTTATTCCAAATCCCAGTAAAGAAATATTTTCTTCACATCCATATGTTATACCTCAAAATCAAAAGCATCAACAATAGATAAAAGTAATCTAATAGAAGCTACCTTGGCAACAGGAGAAAAAATATCACCAAAATAAATTCTCGGCACCTGGGAATAACCTTTTTCTACCAACTGAACTTTGTATTTCTCCACCTTTCCTTTTGTGTTCATCTTCTTCTTAAACACCCATTTTCTTCCAATGGGTTTCCTTCGAGCTGGAAAATCCACCAAATCCCAAGCCTCATTTTTGTACAAAGATACCATTTCATCAACCATGACCTCTTTTCATCGTTTTCCATCATGCCAATCCACTGCCTCCCTGACAGTTCTGGGATCATCATCAGTAATTGATAAATCAAAATTTGAACGGAAAGTAGATGGAATATACCTTTTTGGTTGCCTTCTTTCTCAAACTGATATTCACACAGCTGGAGTTTGTGGCACTTCATCTTCTGATTCTTGTTCTGTTGTAGAGTCTGATTCTTCCTCCTTTAGCTCAAAGTCTATCTTCTCAAGTTCCTTTGGTAGGACTTCATGTTTAAAAACCTCTTTCACCTCTCTAAACACCACATCTTGGTTGTACACAACCTTCCTTATTTCTGGGTTCCAAAGCTTATAACCTTTTAAACCATCTTTATACCCAATAAAGATGCAACTTTGACATTTGCTATCCAACTTCGTTCTTTTCTCCTTTGGAACATGTATATATGTGTCACAGCCAAATACCCTCATATGTGAAAGAGAGGGTTTCTTACCAATCCATATCTCATGTGGAGTCTTATCCTCCAATGTTGATGAAGGTGATCTGTTGACCTGGTAACATGTAGTCAGCACCATGTCTGCCCAGAATTCTCGTCCTAACCCGACACCAATGGGCATGCTTCTTGCCTTTTCCATCAACATCATGTTCATTCTTTCTGCAACTCCATTTTTATAAGGTGTGTATGGAGTATTATTTTGTTGTGCTATACCACACTTCTTACAGAACTCTTCAAATTCCTTCTTGCAGAACTCTCCACCATTATATGTCCTTAGCACCTTTAGCTTCTTCTCTATCTTGTTTTCCACCAAATATTTAAACTATTAGATTTTAAACTTCTGTGGCTGTCTTTTGGAAAATTGTGATTCAGATTATCCATAATATTGAGTGAATTTTTTCGATGTTTTGAATCCCAGAAGGGATCCATCTTCAAGACATAAATTTGATGATAGATTGAAGGAGTAGTTTACCGACCAAAATTAGATAAATACCAATGCATAAATAAAAACACAAAAAAACCAACTAATATTAATAAACCTAAGCCTACATGAAATAATTAATAAATTCATTTTTTTAAAATTATATGTAGTTATTTAATTAATTCTTAATAATAATTGATTTTATTTTAATTTTTAACAACAATTTATTTTATTTAATTTAATTTTTAATAAATTGCTATTAAAAATAAAATAAAATAAATTGTGATTAAAAATTAAATTAAATAAATTGTTATTAAAAAATAAATTAAAATCAATTATTATTAAGAATTAATTAAATAACTACATATAATTATAAAAAAATTTAATTTATTAATTATTTCATGTAGGCTTAGGTTTATTAATATTAGTCGGCTTTTTATGTTTTGGTTTATGCTTTGGTATTTATATGATTCTGGTCGGTAAACTCCTCCTTGAATCTATCATCAAATTTATGTCCTGAAGAGGGATCCCCTTTGGGATTCAAAATGTCGACAAAATACACTCAATATTGTGGATAATCTGAATCACAATTTTCTAGAGATTTAAATTCTTTAAACCTGTCAAAGACATTAGATTTCTTCCTGAGGAAATATATCCATGTATTCCTTGAGAATTCAACTATAAATGACACACAGTACACAGACTTACCCAGTGATGGAACTGACACAGGTCCAAACACATCATTGTGCAAAAGCTATAATATCCCTTTCACCCTCTTAGCACCAGAGGGGAAACTCACCCGATTTTACTTCCCATATACACAATGTTCACAAAAGTCGAAATCCAAAGAGAAATTGGAAATACCTTCTACCATACCATTACCATGAAGTATTCAAAGGCACTTCTCTCCAATATGTCCAAGCGTTTGATGCCAAGCATGGTATTTTCTCTAGAGACCACAAGGTTTTCTGCTCCACTTTCAGGAACCACAAAATTGTTGAACCCATCAATAATAGTGCTACCCAAAAGCTTGTACAAAGTTCCAATCTGAACTCCCCGTATCAATACCAGTGCTCCCCAAACCATCTTGAGGGTATCATTCTCGAACAATTTTTTTACACTTGCATCACCTGTCTTGCTTACAAAAATCAGATTTATGGCCAATGCAGGAATGTGCAGAACACCCAGAAGTGTTATAATCCTTCCACCTTGCAACTTCAACTTTACTTTTCCACGTCTGATGGTTCTAGCTTTCCTTTTATACCCTAAGAAGAGATCATCACTATCATATTTCTCATACTCACAAAAACACTCCCTGTGGGGAGTGAAGTGAAAGAATGTGTTATCACTCAGGTTGTTCCCTCGCTCCTAAGGGAATACGGCTGAGGTATCCACTAACCAATCTTTTAGCTATAGGTCCTAGCCTACCTGCAACCAGAGAGGGCTCTCTCTATGTGATTTAGCTTTGTTTTTGGAGTATTTTAGGCTAGTTATGATGTACAGGGTTTTGTTTTAAATTTGGTCGGAAGATAATTTCAGGTGGAATAGGGATGAAAATGGGAAGAAATTTATTCCATTGGGTAGATGGAGTCAGTGTGAGTAAACTGATGAAATACTGAAGTGTTCTTTTGGTAGAAGGAATTCGCTACAGAGCAGGGTAGTCAATTTAGGAGCAATTTTGATATCTGAAATGGTGGAATGAAGTCAATAAATGAAAGGCAATTAAGAATCTTTCATTGTTCTGGTATACAGAGAGTGCATGAAAATTACTAAGGAGCAATGAAGAATTCCTAAGCAATATTCAAAATTAAAGAACTAATGCAAATAGGAGCAATTAAGAATTCCTATTTATGATTAATTCTGGAGAAAACATATACAGTAACCGAGAGTGAACATAGAGTACCCTTAAGCAAATTCTGTGCTATTCTTCTTCTCTGCTACCAAGTTTATGGAACATACATGAAATTGCATACATAGAAAACATAAAAAACACAGAGAAGAGGGACTTATTGATCCATAAAAGACGCGTGAATTCTGTAGCGATTCCCAGAGCTTCAGCTCCACATTCAGGTGGTTCAACACAGTGAAATTCCAGCAACCTTTGTATTATATAGCTTTGATAACTTACAGCGTAGTCCAGAAATGAAATTACCAACCCCAAATACATATTATGGGGGGGTATTTATACAAAATATGATACAAAATATCATGAAGATAAGTCTGGAACTCATAACTTTCTTTACCAACTATTAAGAAGTAGTAAGTGAGGGAATAAATGTTGTAGTAAGTATGAATGCGCTAGTTGTCCAATTTGTCAGAGGAGTTTTGACGTTTTGGGCCGAATGAGTCGGCTGCTTGCTGCGCATTTATTTTGCGTGTTCTGTCCTTATGCTGCTTGCTGCGGTCTTTGTCTTGGTCTTCATCATTGGTGCTCGGCTTCTTTGCGTTCATTGAGCCGTAGTGGACACTCTGTTTCTACCTTGCATCGCCTTTTCTTGCCTTTCGACAGCTGGAGCGTGTCATCTGTATGTGCTGACCTGTACCTTACAAAAAGAATTAATAATCAAAATCACCTGAGCAATGTTTCCATCATTCCTCTCCACCAATCCTCTGAAGGTAGTTGATGCCTTTTTATTTTGATCAGTGTCTCATCAGCTTCAGTATATCTATAAAAGTTTGGCTGAACTTCAAAGAGATGGTTTATTTCGTGTGCAATGTAGAATAGATTTTCTAATTTATCAAAGACACTCTGTCCGGATGGAGGCCCTGTTTCTTATGCTGTGCTTGAGGAAGTTGTGATTTGATTGGAAGCATAATTGTTTACCCTGTTGGCATAATGCTCATGTGACAGCAGTCTTCTAGCACTGGTTACTAGGCTGGGTAGCCCTCTGCTTTGTAATACTGTGATCTTTATTCTGAACTCATCTACCTCTGCTTGCATCTCTTGGCACTTTCTTTCCAATGTCTGCACAAAATTCCTTAAGGTCAACACCCTTTTTACTAGCAATATAGTGTTGGTCCTATTCCTGATTCCTATTGCTGCCAACTTCTCTTTGGTGTGAGTGTTCAATAATTGGATCATCCTATTAGCTTGCTTAGGCATATTACCCAAAGATGCTCTAGCCTTTTGATTTTCAAAATGGGTTATGCCTATCAAATCCATCTGCTCATGCATGGTTTCAATGGATTTCCATTGGTTTGTAATGGATTGGCCAATCTTGGCCCACAGAATTTTCTTGATATTAGCTAGAGTTCTGTCAAAAGTGAGCTCTTTCTCCAGTTCCTTTATCCTTTTTTCCAGGGCTTTCACTTCCCTTGTCTTCTCAGCTACACCCTGTTTTGACTTGTCATATTTTTCCTCAATTTTAGCCAGCTTTTCTTTGGTCTCTTTCAGTTCTGCCATTTGCAATTCCATGGCTTCTATTTCTTTCATCATATTGTCCATTCTCAGGCCGGTCTCTTATTCTACAGGTGTTGTAGTAGTTGATGAAATTGGTGCTGAACTTGAGGTACCTGTTTCTGTTGCTGCTGTAATGGGAGGGACTATTATGGTGGCCGTAGGAGGAGTAGCCGTAAGAATCTGAGCTGTTTGAATTGGTTGAGAGGCCAAATCTCCCTGTCTTCCCTGTAATGATGCATCCAAGGCAGCCTCTGTCTCTATCAACCTTTTATGCAAGGTCATAAGTAAAGCTACCACATCCTGCTCCTCTTTTTGTTGAGCTACCTATGTAGTTTGAGGATGCAATGTAGATGACAACTTGATTTGTCTTCTAAGGGCGCCTATGTCTTCGTACTTCTTTTTTATCAAAGCCTGCACACCCTTGGGATCAGTGGGATCATGTCCCAGCTCTATAATGATCTCCTCCAAGGATTCGATTCTATTATCTTTGGCCTGTGAGGAAGCTTTCTCCAATTCTAGTTGGGCAGAAGTATTGTGCAAAGATTTTTGCAATCTATGGGCCAACAATGTTTTATCTGCCAAGGTAGAATATACCATTTCCCCAGTCTGCTTGTGCAATTCAATCTGGTCCATCGAATGGATATCCTTGGCGAACACTTCCAGATTGGTTCTAATATAGTCAGCAGCTGATTGGGGTTGCTGCATTGTAGGTCTGAAATTACTGAGAGTCATTTTCCTCTCCTGGATGTCATAGGCTGTCATTAGCCTTTTCTGATTGGTGGGGGCCATCCTTAGCAACTGGTTGTACAGCTGATATCTCACGGGCTCATTTCTAGCCTTGATATCAGTGAATGCCTTTTTGATATGAGAGCCTTGTCAGCTCTGTTGCCTGGTGGATGTTACTTCCACCCCCTGTTGTCTCTCTTGCTCCTGCTGAAAGGAGCTGGCCGATGTCTCCATGCTTGGGGGAACTTGCTGTTCTGTTTGCCCTTCTCGCATTTCTTCCTCTGAAAAAGGGTTTAATATCTGTATTTTTTCTCCTTGCTTCTCTGTGAATGTCCCTGGAGGGGTCTCTTCCTGTCTATCTCTTTTCTTTGCTCTCTCTTCATGGGCAGGAGTTTGCAATACAGGAATTTCAATTGTCTTTGCTTGAGTAGAAGGGTCTTTCCCTTGAATTTGTTCATCCGTAGAAGTAGGCCGATCAGCCATTGTTTCTTAATGTTCCAAATTGTGCGCTTTCTCTTTTGAATGCTGCACCCCTTTACCTTTATCAGTTGTAGCTGGTGGGGCACTTACTTGGGCAGGCTGCTGGGAGACCGTGGCAGATGAGGTGCCTTCTCCAAGGTGCCGAGGAGCTGTGAAAAATATCTGTCCAAAAGATTCTAAGTCAACTACTTTTTCAAGGTTTTTGAATGCTTTTTCTGCTATCTCTTCCTTATAAAGTTCTTCAACTAGTGTGCCCCCTACCCATTCTTGTTGGTTAGCATATTGTTCAATTTCAGGGATATTGTAGTGTTCATATGCTGCAAGCCTGTATTTGATTCTTCTAAGGCTTATAAAGTGATTGGGCTCATATGGTACCCAATAAAAGCTTGTTTTTAGCAACAGAAAATCTTTCAAAATCTTGTCTACCTCTTCCCAGGCTTCTTCTCTCTTATTGAAAATAAATGGGCCCAATTGATGCCTAATCTTGAGCTATGCCTTTTTGCTTTTGCCATAGAAATGAATCATATCTGCATTACCAAATTGCTGGAAGTATTTCAAGGCAAAGAGTCTCATGGGGACATATTTGGGCAGTTTGTAAGGGGCCAATTCACAACCATATATTCTGATTACTGTGTGGTTTTGGTAAAAATACCAGTCACCAATGCTGTAGCTTTTGGAAAGCTGTAGAATCTTTTGCATCTCATCAGTGAGTCTAGGAAGAGGAGTTCTCACCAGTAAGGAAGAAGCTGGATGTATAAACAAGTCGATAAACTCGCAGTAGGTGTATGGAGAGTAATAAACATGGTGGCAGACTGATGACCAAAATATTACAGACCTTCTCTTCCCCTTGGCATCCAATTTTCTGAGGAAAACTGGGAAACTATCAGGCTGATAGTACAATAGAAAATGATATATATAGGAGGTGTATTTGAACACCCTTTCTCTCTCCAGGTTCATGAATTGCTCATGAATTTTGTATGCTATGAAGGTGGCATAATCATACTAGACAACAGCGGGCTGTCCTAGAACAAACATGGACAACAACACCAAAACTGTCTCATCAACATACTCACTGGTATTGAATCCTAAGATGTAGGATATGATGTCTACCAGCATGCTTCCTGTTTCATTGAACCAAACACGTAGATAAGGAGGAGGTTGCTGAGGCTGACAATCTGGTTCCATGAACAACTGGGCAATCCTTATAATCTCTGAGCTGGGCAGTTTGGCACCTTGGTCAAGTAGGAGATTCATGGAGAGAGGAGTCAGAGGTTTTATTGGCTCAAAGTTTAGCATCTCATTTATGGATTGAGGGGTGATGTGGAACAAGACAGTCCCGGATGGAGCCAAAACTGCCCTTTGAGTAGGCTCATAATGTTCACAACATTGACGGATGAGATCAGGGAATACATTTACTTATGGGAGATAGTAGATTGGCATATTGGATTCCCAGATACCAAGGACATCAGCATTGCTTTGGTATCTTTTTCTCATCTCACAAAAGGTCTGAATGTGATACTTGTTGCTCAGTCCAACTGTTTCCTTCATTTGGTAATCCATGCCAGCAAGGGGCAGCCACTCCAAGTTCCTATGTGGTGCATTCAACGAGGCGATATTTAAAGCTATGGGAGTGGCCATCTTGAAGTTTTTTCTGTGTTTATCCTTGGAACCATGATTAGTACAATCAACAGACTGATGAAAGAGCTGCTAAGGATCTGAAAAAGAGCTGTAGACTGAGTTTAAATGAGGCAATGGTCCTTACTGCCTGTAGTTTATGACAAAGAGGCAATTTTTTTTGGCATTATGTTTCTGGTATAGCTATATGTTACAGATGTTGTACTTGATGGCAACTCCCGTGGCAAGGCTCTCAATTTGTTGAAAATTAAGAAGGACGCACGAAAGCAGTTCAGAAGGTGCGTACCCACAGGTACACCATGCAGGGACTGCGTCCAGGTACGCAGGGTAGCCGTTCAGGAGGTGCGTCCCCCCAGTGCACACATTTCAAGGCAGAGAAAAGCACACATGGGGTTTCTTATGTTTTACTCTTGGTATTTAGTCGATGGTATTGGGTTATTATGGTGTGGGCTCGTGGTATTGTTCCATGATTTTAGGAGGAGCTTGCCTATATAAAGCAAAGGAGATCATTTGGCTTTTGTATGGTTTTGGTTGAATATCTTATGAGGGCTAGATCTGGTCTAGATCTAAACAAGGCGAATCTACTGATGGACCGAGATCTCTTCGGCGCATGTTCAGATCTGTAGATCTGACTGTCTGGGTTACTTCTGAAGTCTTGAAATCATCTATGCCTGGAGGTACACAGGTGCAGTAAGGGTTCAGGTGCGTCGGGACGCAGGCGCAGAAGGGTTCAGGGGCGTCGGGACGCAGGCGCAGAAGGGTTCAGGTGCACCGGGACGCAGGCGCATAAGGGTTTAGATGCGCCGGGACACAGGCGCAGAAGGGTTCAGGTGCGCCAGGACGCAGGCGCAGAAGGGTTCAGGTGCGTCGGGACGTAGGCAGTTCAATAGACTCAGAGCGAGGGACACAGGCTAGCAGTTGAGCAGGGTGTGTCCGGGACGCAGGCTAGCAGTTGAGCAGGGTGCGTCCGGGAAGAAGGCAAGCAGTGGAGCAGGGTGCTTCCTTCTCTTAAAATCTTTTTTTATCATTGTTGTGTTCTGGGTTTGGTCCTATTACTGTTGATCTGGTTACTACAGTTGATTGGGTGATTCTCTCATACTTGATGATCAATTGATGCTTATGGATCCAGTTTGAAAATTTATGAAAAGTGGTCCTTGTAAGAAAAGAAGTAGGGGGTTGTAGCTTCCTTCCAGGAGAGACTGGAAAACGAGAGAGAGTTGTAGCTCTCTGCAGGTTGCAGCCTCCGTACTGGTAAAGGACTGCACCAGTACAAAACCATTGTAAAAGGAGTTTCTAATTTGAAAGAAGATAGAGACATATTGCAGCAGGTGGTTTTCACCCACATTGGGTTTCCACCTTACATCTTGTGTTCTTTGGTGTGACTATCTGTTTTCTTTTGTTCATGCTCATTATTTTATGGTACTGACATGCAAAGATAATTCAAAGAACAAATAAAGAAGATTTATTAAAAGTATTATATAATACTGATTCACCCCCCTCTCAGTATTATTTCCAACAATTGGTATCAGAGCAGGTCCTCCAGAGAAGCTTGATCGCTTGAAGGTAGATCATTCATCATGAGCAACTACGAGAGAGAAGCATCAATCAGGCCACCGGTTTTTGATGGGACAAACTTCAATTATTGGAAGGTAAGAGTTACTGCCTATCTTCAATCTCCTTGTACAGAAGTTTGGGACATCGTAGAGACATGCTACGCTTTTCCTTCAGCTACTCCTACAGATGCAGCCGAGAAAAAGAAGTATGAAATAAATGCGAAAGAAGTCAGTACTCTATTAGGATGTATATCGCAATCAGAATTCATGAAGGTAATGCACTATAAATCTGCAAAAGAGATATGGGACAAAATTGTCACAAGCTATGAGGGAGATGAACAGGTAAAGCGTGCTAAACTGCAAACTCTCAGAATTCAGTATGAGACTCTCAAAATGTATAATGATGAAAGTGTGGCTAACTATTTTCTTCGGGTAGATGAGGTTGTTAATTGTATGAAAAATTTGGGTGAAGAAATAAAAGAGGCTATTGTGGTTGAAAAGGTTCTAAGATCATTGTCCCCCAAGTTTGAATCTAAAGTATCTGCAATAGAAGAAAAGGAAAATCCACGAATTCTTACTATGTCTCAGCTACATGGAATTCTAACTACTTATGAAATGAGAAAGGGAGGTCCATCAGACAGAATAGAAGCTGCTTTCAAGACATCAGGCAAAGGAGATTATTATGAAGCAAGCCACGTCCCAGAAGAAGAGGAAGAAGAATCAAATTTTGTCAGAAATCTTCAAAGGGGTTTTGGAAGGCTCAGAGGTAAGTTACCATTTAAATTCTTTTCCTGTGGAAGAGTAGGTCATTATGCTGCAAAATGTCCTTATAAAGATAAAGGAAAAGAACCTGCTAGATGGAACAAGAAACAGAACGCAAATAAGAAAAGCTACTACACTCATGAAGATAGTGATGGTCTATCAAACAGTGATGAAGATGAACAAGGTAATGAATATAAGTTGTTAATGGCATTTGAAGATGATGATTATATGGATGTTGTAGATGTGGATAACCTTTATGATGAAATTACTAGACTCAAGAGATGTATAGAAGAAAAGAACATCATCATTGATACTCTACAATTTCAAATTGATGAAAAGGAAAAACATCTTGAAAAATTAGAAGGTGAAATTGTTGGTCTTAGAAAAGAGATTGAGAAAACAAAAGCTATTAATCTCAAGTTTGTCAAAGGATCTGAAACTTTGGATGAGATTATCAATGTACATCGGTCTCCTCTAAACAAGACAGGTCTGGGCTATAATGGAGAAACTTCTCAAGCATCCACCTCAAAAAGTTATCTTGATGTAGCAAGAAGAAATGAGCAAAAGAACAATGAAGATCAACAGGTAAAGCAGGAACGAATTACAAACAGAAACTATCAAGGGAAATCCATCTTAAGGGTGAACAAAAGCTACAACCAACCACAAGTAAAATCTTCTCAAATTGGTTCAAGAATAGATGAAAATAGAAACTACAATCAGTTGGCTGGTAGATTCAATAACTGCAGAAGTTTATTCAATGGAAAATGTTTTACTTGCCATAACTTTGGTCACAAAGCAGCTCAATGTGTTGCATATAAAACGATCATGACTAGAGGAGCTCAAAAGCAAAGAAGTATGACAGGGATTACAAAGAGGACCTATAACAACTTTTCGGTTCTTGAAAATGAAGTTGAATGTTCTATTTGCAATAACCTTGGCCATGAAGACTCTGAATGCAGGAGCAGGTTTCAGCAGAAAAAGGAACAAGCCTCAAGCACCAAAACATGGAGAACAAAGGAACCTCAAACTGAAAGATGTGGGATAGCATTTTATGCAGAGGGACAGGAAAATCTATGGTACATTGACAGTGGATGTTCGAAGCATATGACAGGTGATAAAGAAAAACTCGAGTCTTATTCTGCTCTAGAAAAGGGAAAGAAAGTCTCTTTTGGAAATGATACTCCTGCAACTATAAAAGGAAAGGGTATTGCTCAGTTAAAAGAAAAGGTCAAGGCTGGAAATGTTTTGTATGTTGATGGATTGAAGCATAATCTTCTAAGTGTCAGCCAGATGTGTGATCAAAGAACCGAGGTTATATTCAGATCAAATGGATGTCTTGTTCGTGATCTTGATACAGGTAAAACAGTGATCAAAGGTAAAAGAACTCCAAATAATCTGTACATATTTGAATAAGGACAACAACAATGCTATCTGAGCAAGGATGATGAGCACTGGTTATGGCATCGGAGGTTGGGACATCTAAGCTTTTCACAAATAAGGAAAGCATGAAAATATCAGTCAGTTCGTGATCTTCCAGATATCAAAATTCCTGACAACACCATATGAAAATCATGTCAGTTTGGAAAACAAACCAGAACTAACTTTCCAGAGAAAGAAGGATCAGCTAGAATGCCTCTTGAGCTAGTACATACAGATACATGTGGTCCTTTCAGGAAAAGAACACCTCGAGGAGAAGAATACTTGATATTATTCATTGACGATTTCTCCAAGTTTGTCTGGTTAGGACTTATGAAGCACAAAGATGAAGCATTCGAAAAATTCAAATCCTTCAAAGCCTTGGTTGAAAATCAATCAGGTCACAAAATTAAGTGCCTCAGATCTTATAGAGGTGCGGAATTTACTTCAAATGAATTTTTTGATTTTTGTGAAGAACATGGGATAAGAAGAGAATTCTCTACAGCAAGAACTCCTCAGCAAAATGGAGTTGTGGAAAGGATGAACAGAACAATCCAACAAATGGCTCGTGCTATGCTTGATGAGTCAGGAACTCCCGCAACCTTCTGGGGTGAAGCTGCACATGCTGCGGTTGTTATTCTCAACAAAATAAATGTCCGGGTGAACAGCACTCAAACTCCTCATGAGCTCTGGAGTGGTAGGACTCCTTCGGTAAAGCACTTCAAAATCTTTGGGAGCAAATGCTATATCAAGAATACAGATGAGCAGCTTGGCAAACTTGAACCTAGAGCAGATGAAGGCATTCTTCTTGGTTACTCTCCACATAGCAAAGCATACAAATGCTACAATAAAAGACTTGGCAGAATTGTTGATAGCATTGATGTAGTGGTTGATGAAAAGGGATACATTCCTAGGCAAGTACATCATGAAGACATCGAAGAAGATGAAGGCTACCCCAACGACAGAATGATGAAGAAGAAGAACCTCAAGAAGAACCTCAAGAAGAAGAACCAGAGGAGCAAACAAGAATAGAAGAAAAGACTCCATCTAGATATGTTCAGAAGAATCATCCAGAATCTCAGATTATGGGGCAGAAAGAAGCAGGTGTACAAACAAGAAGAACAATTGCAGAAGCTTCAAGCTATTTGGCATTACTCTCCTCTACTGAACCACAAAATGTGAAAGAGGCATGCAAAGATGAATGTTGGGTGAAAGCAATGGATGAAGAACTTGAGCAGATCGAAAAGAACAACACTTGGGAGCTGGTTCCTAGACCAAAAGATAAGAATGTTATCGGAACAAAATGGGTCTTCAAAAATAAATTGAATGAAAATGGAGAAGTAATTAGAAACAAAGCCAGACTTGTTTGTAAAGGGTATGCGCAGCAAGAAGGAATAGACTTTGAAGAAACCTTTGCTCCTGTTGCAAGACTTGAGGCCATCCGAATGTTCCTTGCTCTCTCAAGTTTTCAAAACTTCAAAGTATTTCAAATGGACGTGAAATCAGCCTTTCTGAATGGAGACTTGGAAGAAGAAGTGTACATTGAACAACCATATGGGTTCATTCTTGGAAATGATCCAAATCTTGTATGCAGATTGAAAAAGGCTCTCTATGGTCTCAAACAAGCTCCAAGGGCTTGGTACTACCGGTTGGACAAATATCTTCATCAACAAGGCTTTTCAAAAGGATCAGCAGATATCAATCTTTATATAAAAGTTGAAAATGACAAATTGCTAATACTTGTTGTATATGTAGATGACATTATTTTTGGGAGCAATGAAGAAGCTATGAGTCAAAACTTTGCCTCTGTCATGCAGAAAGAATTTGAAATGTCCTTGCTAGGAGAACTGACATATTTCCTTGGTTTGCAAATCCAACAAAAAGAAGGAGGAATATTTTTATCTCAAACCAAGTATCTCAAACAGATTTTGAAGAAATGTGGTATGGAAGATGCAAAACCAGTATGTACACCCATAGTCACAGGATGTAGCCTCAGTGCAAATGATGAATCTGCAGCAGTACATCAACCAACCTACAGATCTATGATTGGAAGTTTACTTTATTTGACAGGTACCCGACCAGACATCATGCATGCAGTTGGAATAGTTGGAAGATTTCAGGAAAATCCGAAAGAGACTCATCTTTAGGCAGTGAAGAGAATTTTCAAATATCTTCAAGGGACTCAAAATTATGGCTTATGGTATCCTAGAGATACAGATCTTACACTTCATGCTTATACAGATGCAGATTGGGCCGGAAGCGTGGATGACAGGAAAAGCACAAGTGGTGGTGCGTTCTTTATGGGTTCCAGACTGGTATCTTGGTTCAGCAAGAAACAGAGTTCAATTGCCTTGTCTACAGCTGAAGCGGAATATGTTGCTGCTGCATCTTGTTGCACCCAACTCCTTTGGATGATGCAGACTTTGCAGGATTTTCAAATCACTTGTACACCACCAATCCCCATCTTATGTGATAACACAAGTGCAATCAGCATCTCAAAGAATCCTGTTATGCATTCAAAAACCAAGCACATACCAATCAAGTACCATTTTCTCCGGGAACAAGTACTTGAACAGAAGGTCAAGTTGGAGTATGCTCCTTCTAAGGAACAAGTTGCTGATATTTTCACCAAACCATTGCCCAGGGACACTTTTGAATACCTCAGGCAAAAGCTGGGGGTTGTTGATGCATCATCTTATTGTTGAACCTTTTCTGATTGATGGCACAGGTTCAGGGGTAGCATATAATGCATTGTTGGCATTATGGAGGATGGTCAGAAGGAGATCTTGGAAATAACTGCAATATGTCTCTATCTCTTTCATGGTGGATTATGGTTCTTTGTTGCAGATCTGGTTCATTTTCAGGAGGAGCATGATCTTAGGGGGAGCATACCCCTTTGCCCTTGATGTCAAAGGGGGAGAATGAAGCTGAAGTTTGTGAGGTTGCCATCAAGTCCAAAGGGGGAGATTGTTGGCATTATGTTTCTGGTATAGCTATATGTTACAGATGTTGCACTTGATGGCAACTCCCATGGCAAGGCTCTCAATTTGTTGAAAATTAAGAAGGACGCAGGAAAGCAGTTCAGAAGGTGCGTACCCGCAGGTACACCATGCAGGGACTGCGTCCAGGTACGCAGGGCAGCCATTCAGGAGGTGCGTCCCCCCAGTGCACACATTTCAAGGCAGAGAAAAGCACACAAGGGGTTTCTTATGTTTTACTCTTGGTATTTAGCCGACGGTATTGGGTTATTATGGTGTCGGCTCGTGGTATTGTTCCATGATTTTAGGAGGAGCTTGCCTATATAAAGCAAAGGAGATCATTTGGCTTTTGTATGGTTTTGGTTGAATATCTTATGAGGGCTAGATCTGGTCTAGATCTAAACAAGGCGAATCTACTGATGGACCGAGATCTCTTTGGCGCATGTTTAGATCTGTAGATATGACTGTCTGGGTTACTTCTGAAGTCTTGAAATCATCTATGCCCGGAGGTACGCAGGTGCAGTAAGGGTTCAGGTGCGTCGGGACACAGGCGCAGAAGGGTTCAGGTGCGCCGGGACGCAGGCGCAGAAGGGTTCAGGTGCGCCGGGACGCAGGCGCAGAAGGGTTCAGGTGCGCCGGGACGCATGCGCAGAAGGGTTCAGGTGCGCCGGGACGTAGGCGCAGAAGGGTTCAGGTGCGCCGGGACACAGGCAGTTCAATAGACTCAGAGCGAGGGACGCAGGCTAGCAGTTGAGCAGGGTGCGTCCGGGACGCAGGCTAGCAGTTGAGCAGGGTGCGTCTGGGAAGCAGGCAAGCAGTGGAGCAGGGTGCTTCCTTCTCTTAAAATCTTTGTTTATCATTGTTGTGTTCTGGGTTTGGTCCTATTACTGTTGATCTGGTTACTACAGTTGATTGGGTGATTCTCTCATACTTGATGATCAATTGATGCTTATGGATCTAGTTTGAAAATTTATGAAAAGTGGTCCTTGTAAGAAAAGAATTAGGGGGTTGTAGCTCCCTTCCAGGAGAGACTGGAAAACAAGAGAGAGTTGTAGATCTCTGCAGGTTGCATCCTGCGCACTGGTAAAGGACTGCACTAGTACAAAACCATTGTAAAAGGAGTTTCTAATTTGAAAGAAGATAGAGACATATTGTAGCAGGTGGTTTTCACCCACATTGGGTTTCCACCTTACATCTTGTGTTCTTTGGTGTGACTATCTGTTTTCTTTTGTTCATGCTCATTATTTTATGGTACTGACATGCAAAGATAATTCAAAGAACAAATAAAGAAGATTTATTAAAAGTATTATATAATACTGATTCACCCCCGTCTCAGTATTATTTCCAACATTCTCTCTCCAGGTTCATGAATTGCTCATGAATTTTGTCCGCTATGAAGGTGGCATAATCATACTGGACAACAGGGGGCTGTCCTGGAACAAACATGGACAACAACACCAAAACTGTCTCATCAACATACTCACTGGTATTGAATCCTAAGATGTAGGATATGATGTCTACCAGCATGCTTCCTGTTTCATTGAACCAAACACGTAGATAAGGAGGAGGTTGCTGAGGCTGAAAATCTGGTTCCATGAACAACTGGGCAATCCTTATAATCTCTGAGCTGGGCAGTTTGGCACCTTGGTCAAGTAGGAGATTCATGGAGAGAGGAGTCAGAGGCTTTATTGGCTCAAAGTTTAGCATCTCATTTATGGATTGAGGGGTGATGTGGAACAAGACAGTCCCGGATGGAGCCAAAACTGCCCTTTGAGTAGGCTCATAATGTTCACAACATTGACGGATGAGATCAGGGAATACATTTACTTGTGGGAGATAGTAGATTGGCATATTGGATTCCCAAATACCAAGGACATCAGCATTGCTTTGGTATCTTTTTCTTATCTCACAAAAGGTCTGAATGTGATACTTGTTGCTCAGTCCAACTGTTTCCTTCATTTGGCAATCCCTGTCAGCAAGGGGCAGCCACTCCAAGTTCCTATGTGGTGCATTCAACGGGGTGATATTTAAAGCTATGGGAGTGGCCATCTTGAAGTTTTTTCTGTGTTTATCCTTGGAACCATGATTAGTACAATCAACAGACTGATGAAAGAGCTGCTAAGGATCTGAAAAAGAGTTGTAGACTGAGTTTAAATGAGGCAATGGTCCTTACTGCCTGTAGTTTATGACAAAGAGGCAATTTTTTGTAGAGTTCTGACAGGCCTTTCTGTTCTTTGATGAATTCACAGGGATTAAAATATTGTGGGAAAACTGTAGAGGGAAAAGGGAATTATTCTAGCCCAATGGTTGAAGTTTCTTACAGTGGAATGTAGGAAAGGGGCAATGCACAGGAAATACGAAAATTCTGCTGGCAACACTTAGTTGGAAATGATTTTTTGACAGTGAATTTTGCAAATAGTCGCGGGTTTGCAGGATTTATTTTGAACAGGGGGTTACTCAGTAAATTTTTGGGCAGGATTTAGGTGTTGCAGAGTCTTAAATTTGGCAATTTTGCACGTATTCAAACAAGTGAACTGAAGAAAATGGCAAGAACAGGGGTAAATAAGCGAAATTCGGCAAATACCTGTTTTAATAGCGTCGAGGGCAACTGAGCTAGTGCAATGGAGAACAATGGCGGCGAATTCGCAGGCAGAAGCGGCTCGGATGATCGAATTTGCACTTGGGTGGGAAAAAGACATAAAACAACATGCACAGAGCCTCCAAATTGTCCAATGAAAATGACTTAAAATGGTCGAAACGCGTGTTTTTATGAAAATTTTGGCATATTTGGTGCTTTTGGCGCTTTTCTGCAATGACATCAGCGTGACGTCATCGGCGGGTCCCGGGTACAGCAAGGTGATGTGGTAGCTGACTCGGGCAACGACATGGCACAGGACATGGTGGTAGGGTGGGGATGCATGGGGATGAGGTGGCAATGACACGGGGCAACAACGGGTCGACGCAAAGGTGACGTGAGTGGCGACGTGGCGCTGACGTCAGGGGCAGAGAGACAGAAGGCAGTTTGTGGTTTTATCGGACCACCTTCTATACGGGGGTGGTATTTTTCAGAGCCCGCCCGACACAATGAAAACATGACACACGGCTTTTGTACGATGGCAAAACCACCGTGCTATCGGGAGCTAACTCCCGTACGTCAGGGCGCTCCGAAATCAACCTGGGTCGTCAGATCTAGGAGGGCGGATCGGAGGGTTGACGGAGTGCCAAGTTGTGGGTGCGATAATGTACGGGGATCGACTCATATATTAAAATAATAACATGCCGGGGAGGGTCCAAAAATTTAGGTTCACACGGGTTATAGTTTTATGCGTAGGTGGGAATAATAGTTAAATGTTTAATCAAAATCTTTAAACATCAAACCTTAATCAAAAAGCGCGAAAAGGAGAAGGGTTAAGTTTGTACACAATGGAGGAGGACCATGGTTATTACTTTAACCAGAGGTTAAAGTAACTCTGGGTTTAGGACGCGGAAGGGTTCATATTAGTCCCAAATGGACTATTATTTCCCAAACTATATTTGCATAGCTATAATGCTATAGGGTAGGATATGTAATATTTTTTGGGATTTTATATAGTTTTTGTAGCAATAGGGATGGGAAAGTAGTTAGGGAGCTATATAATAGAATTAGAAGTTAATATGAGTTTGTGAGTTGAAAGAGTAGGGGAGGGGCTAAGTTTATGCACTGAAACTTAGTCAAAGGAAGTGAATGGACTCTAAAGGAGTGATTTTACACAAGAAATGTGGCTTCTTTTCTTTGAAGAAAGTCAAAACTTGACTTGATATTTTACAAGAATGAACTGAAAGCAGGACTTGTTGGGCATAAGCCAAGGTCCTTCAGGGGGTGTTAGTAAGAAATTTTATGGGGGAATGAAAGGGGAGTTAGACATACTTCCAAAGTTCTTCCATCAAAAAACTGCTTTGACACTTCTATCATTAATGAGATGGACCTTGTTTTGAAAATACAAAGGTGATCCAAACCTTGCTTCTGCAACCTCAAACTACCTACCCAACCTAATACACCTAACATTTTTTCTTCCTTTTAAATGGGTGCACTTAGACTTGCAAACCTTGATTATCCTCTTTTCTTTTGACTGCCCTCCTATCTAAATCTACCCTTATCTCTTCCAAGGGCCCAGATTAAGCAGTTGGGCTCCTTCATTCCTCTACCTAGCTACTCATCTGCCAAGCTTAAGCTATTTGGACAGACATTCTTTCTCTATTCTATAACAACAATTTAAACATGGCATGGTCCAGATTACACTATTGGGCCACCCATCCAGTGACAAACAACAATACTTGCAAATAAGATAGTAGTGGCATTTTGAGTGGCCACTTTCCTGGTCTTTCTTTGGGGTTCATTTTTATTTTTCTTTCTGACCAATTTACTCTTTTTTCCCTTTGATAATTCTTTTCGGGCATACCCTCTTCACATTTTTTAATTCTGTCTCTCCGCATAGAAAATATGGAACCTTTGCAGCATGAAAAGATGAACATATTTGGCACTTCCCAGGTCAATCATGAAAAATGGAACCTATTGGTATAGGAACCTAACAGAATGCACCTGAGTCAATCAACCATGCCTCATGATCTACATGTGTACTTGAAGAAGAAGCCAAGTACACATCCCCACCTTCATCTAAGGTGGTTTTTTCCTCTACAAAAGGAGCATCATCAGATCCCTTTCATTTCTCAGGAGCTTTAGATCTACAATCCTTTTTGAAGTGCCCTTCCTTTCCACATTTCCATCACACCTTTGTAGGTTTTCCTGGAGATTTAGATCTCCCTCTATATTTAGATCTCCCACTTGAGGACTTATTTTTGTTTTTGTTCTTGGACCGTCCTCATACAAACAAGGCATCTCCATTCTGGCCCTCCATATTTTTTCGTCTCATCTCCTCCGACAGCAAGGATGAGACTATTTCATCAAACTTCAAGGTAGTTACATTGTTACCTATTGCGACAACCAAACTATCCCATGAATCTGGTAGAGAACACAACAAACTGATGCACTTATCTTCATCTTAAATTTTTATATCAACAGATAACAACTGGGTTACCACAGTATTAAAGGCATTCAAATGCTCTATCACTGAGTCTTCATCCTTCATCCTCAGGTTATACAAATTTTTCTGCAGGAACAATTTGTTCACCAAATACTTAGATTGGTACAAAGTCCCTAACTTGACCCACAAATCCTTCGTTGTAGCTTCCCCTAATACATTCAACAATATTGAAACTGAGATACACATTTATATTTTTCTCTTTGCCTTTTGATCCAACTTTTCCCATTCTTTTGCTAACATTGCCATTGGTTTAATACCTAGATCTACTGGGATCCATTGATCTTTATCCACCAGCAGATCCTCCACCTTGAGCTTCCACAACTCAAAACTATGACCATTAAATTTGCCGATCTCTATCTTTCCACTACTCGCCATCTTCTTTCACCACAAGAATTGATCCCGCATATCTCCCACTGAGTAAGGTCTACCATAGGCCTGAGAGAAACCCCTCAACAGTAAAGGAATCCCCTTGAAGCTGAAACAGCTCTGATAACAAATATAGGTTTTAACCCTATATAGAAATTACTTGCAAATGAATTCTTAAAACATAAATATACAATGGTGAGAACATAAAACAAATATACATAGATATTTTCTCCTGGATCCCAAAATCGAGACTACCAGATTGATTTTTCATTATGTTCTTTTCAATGTTACAATACATATATACATACCGAAGAATTTATAAACCTTAATCCATTAACCCTGGATTAGAACATAACAATAGTTCCCTTGACCAAATCTACAAAATACCATGGGCAAAAAACCATCATGCCCAAAACCATGTGAAAAACCAATGCACAAAACCATGGGTAGGCCCACCCACCATATTTGGGTTGGGCCCCCATCCTTGGGTCCGCATATATATAGAAACAAAAATTGGGGTGTTGCCTTGGACCCTGTGCAAGGGGGCTACCACCCCTATTTAAACCCCCTAACAGGGGGGGTTTCCACCCCCCTTGTGACCCCCATGTTGTGCCCAACACAACGATCAGGAGGATCTATTGCCTCCCCTGTTACCCCCCCCCCCCCCCCCCCCCCCCCTTGGACCCCGTGCAAGGGGGCTACCACCCCTATTTAAACCCCCCGACAAGGGGGGTTTCCACCCCCCATGTGACCCCCCTGTTGTGCCCAACACAACGATCAGGAGGATCTATTACCTCCCCTGTTACACACCCAGCCCCCTGCCCCCCCAACGTGTGACTATTCATGGAAAGAATATAACACACACCGAACAATTATTGCTTCCACTAGCCATGCTCATTCACTAGGACTAGGATTAGAGAATACTACATGGTGAGTATAAGTAAGGAAGAGGTGAAATATATACATGTTATCAAGGAAGTAATTTTCTAATTGGTTATTGATGCTAGAACCAACCAACCTCTTGATTCAAGACATAAAGGATTTTTCATGTATTGCTAAATTGGATTGGATCAGTATATCATTTTCCATCTATCTCGATGCTTTCAAAGTGAAAAGATAGAGAAGATACCATAAAATACTCATGTGAGAGGATGGAAGCACGTGTCTTCATGAAAATTTTATATCAAATCATCATTATATGTTTTTTTTTTTCCATTAGACTTGTCTCTATCATTGTCTTGTCCATGTATTATGCCCTTACATCCCCTCTTAGTTCCATGGTTTGTAATTCATGGCTTGGGGATGTTAATCTCAACCTGAAATGAACATACAAAATTAAAGGAATCACTCTGGTATCACAAACAATACCTTCTCTAAAATCTATCAATAGTAAGTTCTTGAACCTCATTCATAGGTGAATACCATTTTACCTCCAATGTGAGCCTACGGTTTTTATATTTATAATTTCTCTTTCAATTTGATATGTTTTGGTTGTATATTTTGAGATCAATAACAAAAAAAAGGTAAGCTTAGCTTAAATGTTTCTCAAAACTTGGTGAGTGTGAGGTAATTTCTTAAAATGAATGTCAAGCTAGAGCGAACTTTTGATCTTACTTCATTGTTTAATATTTAAAGACACAATGATGAATGTGAGTGAAATTTTCTTGTAAATATAAAGTTTTTGGTTCCCGAAAAAGAAAAGAAAAGAACTAGAATGCTACTCCCTCATTATAAGCTAAATATTTTTAATAGTGTTATCATAGTATATATAAAATCATTTTTGAAATTGTTAAGAGTATATAACATGTATCAATAAAATTTTAATATTTCTGATCTAGATTTGAAGAGAGATTGAAATGGATGTAGTGATTTTAGACATTAAAATTTTTTCCTTGGTTATATACCTTTCCTTCTTGATGATGGAGCTAAAATACAAATATGATGCCATAGCATATGAGAATGACATCATAGCTGACCCTTCTTGGTCAGCAATGTTTTTCCTCAAAAAGGACTAACACACAAACAAAATTGATGCTAGAAAAATGCTCAAGTTATCAATCCCAGACAATAGAATATTCTTCCTTCCACAACGTTTGGCTAAAGATATTCTATTCTCCTATGATAAACCCTTAGTAGCCTTAGAGAAGCTCAATATAGGCTATCAATATTTCTATAGTTGTAGCTCCATTAATGCATGGGGGAAGTATATGCCACCCGTTGCATTTAAGAAAGTAAAATATCCAACAAGTCTACTCTATGTATTAATGGAGCTATAGCTCCAAAAATATTGGTTTCCCTCAATATATTCCAAGGATCTGACACACCTATTTATATGAATCAGACTTAGGCATGTGAGAAAGTCCTGCAAATAGTGGTGAGATCATATATTGTGCAACATCATTGGAATCATGATTGATTACACTACATCTACTTTGGGGAACAATCATGTGAATGGGTTAGAGACAAATGTACCCTTCAAGCTCAAGTCTGAATGATATACCCTCATGGGATTACTTTCTAAGGTAAATGTAGGCACACATATCCATCGATTGTCTATTATGTCCATGAAACTCAACACACCACCACCACACGGGTGTCTCTCAAGGGTAAACATGGTAGAAATGGAGAGGAAGTGATGATGTGTCACGCAGAGACAAGTTGGTGGAATCATCAACACTTGTCATTCCAAGTGATCAATGTCAAGGCCGGCGGTGCATCCTTTTGTCACTTCCTACTCCACAGTCAAGCCCGGTGGTGGATCCATTTGTCATGTCCTACTCCATGATCACATTATTTGGCTTCATTCAAAGTATATTCTCTATTTCAATCCATTTTCATATACTATTTACTAGAATAACCCGAAGAGGGAGAAAGGAACACCAAATAAAATGAAAAGCCCAAAGGTTGTAAAAGAATAGTTTTTCTTTTCTTTTTTTTAATTTTCAAATTTTAATTTGCATAGATCCTTTTTAAAATATATATATTCCACCATTTGCACGTGTATATTGTTTTTCCAACAAACACTTTCCCAAAATGAAATTATGAATGGTATGGGGTGGGCTTAATGCAATTACACCTTGTAGAACCCATGGACCCATGAAGCTATGATGATGGATGGATGCTAACAACCCGATACAATCTTGATGGATACCATATGTACATTAATTTTTAATTTTTAATTTCATCATGCTGCCATGGATTTGAATTTTACCACCCCACTCATTTCCTCAAGCCAACATGTATTTAGATTTGAATTGACCCACCCACTCAATGTGAGATTCAAACTTCTAAATATATATCAAATCCCACTATAGTCGAAGGGGAATGAGTTGCAAGGGCCGAAGAAGTCATTCTTTCCATTCTTATTCTCAAACAAAGAAGGTATGAGATGAAGGAGAAAAATTTCACGTGCCTTCAATCTCATGATGACTTTTCTAGAGTGTATCTAGTAGGAAATAGTTTGGGTCAAAACATCATGCATCATGTGATTAGGAAGGCTAGTGACTAGAATATTCTAAATGTTAGAAAATTATATATTACAGATCAATGGAACACATAAAATATTGCAGAAATATAAACACAGAAAATGCGTAAAACAAGAGAGACACAGATATACGTGGTTCACCCAGTTTGGGCTATGTCCACGAAGAAACAGCTAGTCCTTATTTTTATATTAGCCAACAAATTGAAGAGATACAACCTACAACAGATCCACTGTAACTCCCTCTTCGCTCTCAATCTCCTCTCTCTTCCTCACTCAGAATACATATCTACATAGACGCAATACAATTCCCTCATATATAGTGAGGGGTTGCCTTCTAGGGCAAAAAACCCTAAATTAAACATAACTTCTACCGTCAGATCATCTGCCTAATGAACGGCCTAGATTGACTAGAAATTACTATACTTTTACAAGGCAATTTTACATCTGTTTTTAGCTTCGAGGGTGCTGCCCCCAAACCCCCGCCGGGGGGGATTAGCCCCCTGTGGGGGGGACAAGTCCGCCCCACAACCCCCCGTGTGGAGGGGTGTACACTCTTCCTGGGATATACATCTAGCTGAAACCTTTGAATACAGAAGATAATCAGGCTCCACACCCAACAATCTCCCACTTGGAGACTGATTATAGCAACTCCATTGTTGCTTCATTTTCTAAACAATGACTCAACTTTGGACTTCAATGTTTCTCATCTTCTTCATCATACTTGAAGACCAACTGAAACTGAGCAGATTCTCAGTTTCTCCCTGGTTACAACTTTTGTTAGCATATCTGCAGGATTCTGGCTACAGTGTATCTTTTCCAGCTTCAACTATCCATATTCCAATGCTGACCGTATGAAATGGTATTGAGCTATATATGTTTAGTCTTGAAATGAAATGTAGAGTTCTTTGCAAGATTTATGGCACTCTGGATGTCACTGTATAACCTGCCCAACTCCTTCTTCTTACCTAATTCATCCAGAAACCTTTGTAACCAAATCATTTCTTTACTGGCCTTTGTAGCAGCAACATACTCTGCTTCTGTTGTTGAAAGTGCAACTACACTTTGGATGTTTGAAACCCAACTGACAGCTATTCCACCTACGGTAAATACATATCCTGTAGTGCTCCTCCTGTTATCTCTGTCACCTGCCATATCTACATCAACATATCCCTGTAGAGCAATGTTTGAACCACCAAAGCATAATGCTTGATTTGTGGTACCTCTCAAATACTTGAGAATCCACTTAACCACCATCCAATGTTATTTTCTTGGATTGTTCATGTACTTGCTTACAACTCCCATTGCATGTGCAATAGCAGGCCTTGTGCAGACCATTGCATACATTAAGCTTCCAACTACTGATGCATATGGAACTTTAGACGTATGAGCCATTTCTTCCTTAGTCTTGCGATACGCCTCCTTAATTAATTTGAAATGGCTAGCCAAAGGTATACTAACTAGTTTTGCATTCTGCATATTAAACCTTTTCAACACCTTTTCTATGTACTCACTTTGAGAAAATGTTAATTTGTGATTTTTCCTGTCTCTAGTTATTCTCATACTAAGGATTTGTTTTGCAGCACCCAAATCCTTCATTGCAAATGAGTTTGCCAATTTCCTTTTGAGAACATTTATTTCCTGCATGTTAGAACCTGCAACAAGCATGTCATCTACATACAATAACAATATAATATAGCTTCCATCATTTTTCCTTTTGAGATAAGCACAATGATTAGAGTTACACCTAGTATAACCTTGTTCAGACATAAACTTGTCAAATTTTAGATATCACTACCTTGGAGCCTGTTTTAAGCCATACAAGCTCTTCTTCAACCTACACACTAGTTTCTCCTTCCCTTTTACCTCATATCCTTGTGGTTGTTGCATATATATCTCTTCCTCCAAATCCCCATGGAGAAAGGTTGTCTTTACATCTAACTGCTCAAGATGCAAATCTTCAACTACTATTAGACTTAGAATAGTTCTGATTGAAGTCATTTTCACAATAGGAGAAAATATCTCATCAAAGTCTATACCCTTTTTCTGTACAAACCCTTTCACCACAAGTCTAGCTTTATACCTTTTTCTACCTCCATTTTCTTCCTTCAACTTGTAAACCCATTTATTCTGCAATATTGTTTTACCTGCAGGCAACCTGACTAAGTCCCAAGTATGGTTGTGTGCTAAGGAGTCAATCTCTTCTTTCATGGCATGCTCCCACTTCTTCCTGGTTTCTACCTACACTGCTTCTTCATAACATTATGGTTCACCAAAATCAATCAACAATACATAATATAATGAAGGAGAGTATCGTTTAGGGGGTCTACTTATCCTAGTAGATCTTCTAACACCACTTTCAGGTGTTTGAAGTGCTTGTTGTTGTTGTGGTTGTTGTTCTGGCTGTTGATCATTATGATTTTCAGGCACCATCACTTTTCCTGTGATATCGTCAAGCACTGTGTATTCTCAGTTTTCTTTGTCTGTGCAGCTAATCCTTATACAAAACCTTTTCATTGAATATGGCATATTTTCTCCTAATGATTTTTTGTTTTTCATAATCATAAAAACGATAACCAAAATTATTAACACCATATCCAATAAAGGTACATTTCTTTGATTTTGCCTCAAGCTTTGTTCTATTTTCTTTATTAATGTCGACAAAAACTTCAAAACCAAAATTATTTAAAAAAGAGTAGTTTACCTTTCTACCTGTCCATGCCTCCTCTGGAATACCACCATCCAAGGAACTTGAAGGCCCTCTGTTTATTAGATAAATAGTGGTATCTACAACATTTGCCCAAAATTTTAAAGGCAATCCTACATGCAATCTCATGCACCTTGCACACTCCATCATTGTCTTCTTCATCCTTTCTAACACACCATTTTCTTGTGGTGTTCCTGGAACTGTCTTCTCTTTGTGAATTCCATTCTCAGAACAATACCTATCAAACTCTTTGCTGCTGCAATATTCACCTCCATTGTCTGATCTGAGACACTTCAACCTTTTTCCTGTCTCATTTTCAACTAAAGCTTTCCATTTATTGAAAATATCAAATACATCAGATCTATTTCGAATACAATGAATCCAGGTTTTTCTGGTTGCATCACCAATAAAAGTAACATAATAACGAGAGCCACCAAGAGATGATACCTGAGTAAGTACCCATACATCTATATGCACAAGCTCTAATTTTTCGCTCTTCTTTTCTTTCCCAACTCTAAAGAATCTGACTCTCTTCTGTTTTCCATAAACATAATTCTCACATAATTTTAAATCCACATGCTTCAAACCTGACAACAAATTTCTTAAGCGAAGAATCTGCAACCCCTTCTCACTCTTGTGCCCGAGCCTATGATGCCACAATGTCGTATCTTCTCTTGTAGAGGTTAAAGCATTAACAAAATTAGAAATACCATTGCATAATTACAATGTACCAACCTTTCCTCCTTTCGCTATTGCCAGGGATCCTTTAGTGACCTTCCAGGTTTTATTTGTGAAAGTAGTTATGCAACCTTCACCTCCCAACTTCCCTGTTGAAATCATATTTTTCTTCAGATATGGAACATGCCTTACCTCCTTCAATAGCCAATGATTTCCATTATGATGTTTTATGAAAACTGTACCCATTCCAATGATTTTATAGGGTTTATCATCACCCAATCGAACCTGTCTAAAATCTCCTTGAACATAATCATAAAAATGTTTCTTATCAGGTGTGGCATGGAATGAGGCCCCTGAATCTACCACCCAGGCATCAATAATATTTTCTAATGAAAGAACCAAATCATCTTGCAACACATCACCTGTTACATTGGCTTCATAATTAGTTTCTTGTTGCGCGTCTCCTTCTTTTCCCTTCCGAGACTTGCAGTCTTTCTTTAGGTGTCCTTTCTTCCCGCATTTCCAGCACACTATCCCCGATCTAGACTTGGATCTGCCTTTTCTTGACTTACTGCGATATCCTGGGCTCTTTCCTCTTTCCATTTTTCTTCCCCTAGTCTCTGCAGTCAAAGCATTACCTGATGTCTCACTGGAGCTTTTCCGTTGCATTTCCTCGCTAAGGATTGCACCGACAACATCATCAAACTTTAAAGTACTAGATCCAGAGACAGAGTTACTAATGGCCATAACTAAACCATTCCAACTTTCTGGCAATGAGCACAAAAATAACAGAGCCCTAAATTCATCATCAAAAGTTACCCCTACAGAACTTAGCTGACTTGTAACTATATTAAAATCATTTAAATGATCACCAATATATCCACCTTCTAACATCTTCATATTAAATAAATGCTTCACAAGAAATACTTTATTTGAGGCTGAGGGTTTTTCATATAGTTTGGCCAATGTCGACATTAAACCCTCTGTTGTCGTTTCCTTTGAAATATTAAACGCTACCGATGTTGCTAGGCACAACCGTATTATTCCAAGTGCCTTTTTGTCGAGAATATTCCATTTTGTGTCTGTCATACTCGTCGGCGTCTTTGTCTTTCCGCTCAATGGTAGGTACTAATCTCTCTGATACAGATAATCTTCCATCTGCATCTTCCACAGCTGGTAGTTTTGGCCATTAAATTTTTCGATCCTAAACCTACCATCTTCCGCCATTGCTCCCACTCGAACCAGGAACCCTTCCCTCCTGCAATTTTATCAGCCAAATAGACCTTCGGCTCTGATAACAGTTGTTAGAAAATTATATATTACAGAGCAATGGAACACATAAAATATTGCAGAAATATAAACACAGAAAATGTATAAAACAAGAGACATAGATATACGTGGTTCACCCAGTTTGGGCTACGTCCACAGAGAAACAGCCAGTCCTTCTTTTTATATTATCTAGCAAACATAAGAGATAAAACCTACATCAGATCCACTGTAACTCCCTCTTCACTCTCAATCTCCTCTCTCTTCCTTACTCCGAATACAGATCTACATAAATGAAATACAATTCCCTCATATATAGTGGGGGGTTGCCTTCTAGGGAAAAAACCCTAAATTAAACATAACTTCTACCGTCAGATCATCCGCCTAATGAACGGCCCAGATTGACTAGAAATTACTATACTTTTACAAGGCAATTTTACATCTGTTTTTAGCTTCGGGGCTGCCCTCGAACCCCCGCCGGGGGACCATTGGCCCCCGGACCCCCGCAGGGGGGACAAGTCCCCCCCGCAGCCGCCCAACATGGAGGGGTGTACAATCTTCCTGGGGTATACATCTGGCTGAAACCTTTGAATACATAAGATAATCAGGCTCCACACCCAACGCTAAAAATTAGTGGGGCATTGATGGTGCAACTTTCATTCAGTGGAAAGAACCCACTTACTAAGAGATTAAATCATTGGAGGACTTGGAATGCAGTGTTCAGAGTCAAATGATGGCTTTAGCTAGAGGGCTGATAAGAATCACCCTTTGAGGAATTCACTCCTTGGGTGAATCGTAATCATCAAGAGAATAATGGTATCCAAAATTTACTTGATTAATTAGTTGTGGAATGATGTGTTTGAAGAAATGGAGATTGCACTTCCGGAGATCGATCTGAGACTTGTTGTCTTATTACTTAACCTTGGATGTGATGACCTAGATGTTGGACTTTCCGTGATGGCATGGTATGTGATGGCCATGATCTTGGTGAGGGGAAAGATGATGATGGTGGCATGCTAAAGTTCCAACATTTCACCCTGTAACTTGTCGATCAAAATTCCCACTAAGGTAAACTCTTGGGTGAGGATCATTTAGACAACTACCATACCCACATTTTTATGCCAACAACTATTATTTTAGTGTTTTTATTACACTGAGATGGATGGGAAATGATATGGATGGACTTTAAGGAAACACAATATGTGACTTTTGATTGATGAGGAAGTTGTGATCGCAGATGATAAGTTTATGCCTTTTTTATTTGCAATAGAAAACCAAGCCAAACACAATGGACACCAATATTTGTTTTATAACCTTTTATAATGAGATAAATTAGATATAATATCACACTAACTTCTCTAGTGTGTTTCTAGTGGGTTCTAGCGTGGGTGGAAATATCATGCATCATGTGATTAGGAAGGGTAGTGACCAGAATATTTTGAAAATCAATGGGGTAGTGATGGTGCAACTTTCATTCGATGGAAAGAACCCACTCAGTAAGAGATCAAATCGTTGGAGGACTTGGAACAAAATTTTCAGAGTCAAATGATGGCTCTACTTATAGGGTTGATAAGGGTCACTCTTTCAAGAATCATCTCCCTGGGTGTATAGTAATTGTGATGGGCCGAATGGTATTCAGGTTGTACTTGATTAGCTAGTTGTGGAGTGATGTGTTTGAAGAGATGGATATTGCACTCCACGTGATCAATTCGAGACTTGTCGTCTCGCTACTTAGTGCTAGATGTGATGATATAGATTTTGAACTTGACATGACGACATGGTCTATGTTGGCCACAATCTTGGTGCAGGGTAAGATGATGGTCCATTCATGTTATATATTTATCATTTCGCCCTACAACTTGTTGACCTGAATTCCCACCAAGGTCAACTCCTACATGAGGATCATTTGGGAAACTACCATACCCACATTTTCTATGCCAATGACTATTATTTTAGTGTTCCAGTTGTTGGGACAAAACTAAGGGATGATATGGATGGACTTGAAGGAAGCACATGCTATGTAATTATTAATGGCTAAGGCAGTTGTGATGGAATATGATAAGTTTATGCCTCTTTTATTTTCAATAGAAAATCAATAAGAACACCATAAACAACAAGAATATTCATATAACATGTTGTAATGGGATAAATAAGATATAATCTCATGTTAAATTTTCTAGAGTGTTTTTAGTGGGCGATAATGTGGGTGGAAATATTGTGCATCATATAATTATGACAGGTAGTGATTAGAATCCTCTAAAAAATAGTGGTGCAGTGATGGTGTAGCTTTCATTCGATGGAAACAACCTACTCAGTAAGAGATCAAATTGCTAGAGAACTTGGAATGAAGTGTTCAAAGTGAAATAATTGCGCTAGCTAGGGGATGATAAGAATCACCCTTTGAGGAATCCTCTCCATAAGTGAATAGGAATCATGAAGGGAATAATGGTATCTAGGTTGTCCTTTATTAGCTAATTGTGGAATGATGTGTTTGAATAGATGGAGAGTGTGCTCCATGAGATTGAGTCAAGGCTTACCATCCCACTACTTAGCACTGGCTATGATGACATAGATGTTGGACCCATCGTGATGGCATGGTCTCTATGGGCCACAATCTTGGTGTGGGGAAATATGATAGTGGTGGCATGCAGTAGATTCAACATTTCTCTCTGCAACTTGTCAACCAGGATGCCCACCAAGGAAACTCTTGCATGAGGATCATTTGGGAAACTACCATACCCTCATTTTTTATGCCAACAACTATTATTTTAGTGTTTTGGTTGTTGGGAGACAGTTGAGAGACAATATGGATGGCCTTGAAGGAAGCACTTGCTATGTAATTATTGATGGTTGAGGAAGTTGTGATCACTAGTGATAAGTTTATGCCTCTTTTATTTGCAATAGCAAACCAAGACAAACACAATAGATACCAAGAATTTTTATATAACATATTATAATGGAATCAATTAGATATAATCTTTACTATTAAATTATACAATATCATTTACCAACATTATTATTTAAATATTTTTTTAATTAAAAATAGTAACATTATATATAAATTTATATTATTTAATTCTAAATTAAAATTTAGTATAATTTTAATAAATACACACAGTTTATATAAATAAATTTCAATCATATAATAATAATTAAAAAAATATTCTTTACTATTAAATTATACAATATCATTTACCAACATTATTATTTAAATATTTTTTTAATTAAAAATAGTAACATTATATATAAATTTATATTATTTAATTCTAAATTAAAATTTAGTATAATTTTAATAAATACACACAGTTTATATAAATAAATTTCAATCATATAATAATAAACAAAATATGCTCTGGGAAACCCTTTCAGGAGAAAAGCCAGTTGTAAGATGAGGTCGCTTCGCTCTCTTTCCCTATCTAGAAAATAAGGCTACAAGTACAAAGAAGTAATCCCTGTGACTCGTGGGCTGCTACAATGAAAAGATCTCGTCTGTGTGATCTACCTCTTATCTCTCTTGACTATATTTGCTCATCTATGGAACAAAATGCTCTCAAAAGAATGGAATGCATCTTCCTCTTAGTGGCTTGATTATAACGCAACCCGATAGCCTACTAATGGTCAATTTTGACCAAATAAACTCTTAACTAGAGTTACAATATAGACTCTTCTAGAGTCTTTTACATCATAAACATGTGGCTATCCCCTTTTCCATGAATAAAGGGGGCTGACGCGACATCCTCCCAAACTATAGGTGTGAAAACATGAAGGTCAACTTCTGAGTGGCATAACTTTTGCATACAGACTCTGATTGATGCACCTCTTGCATTGTTGGAAAGACATATATGTGTGTAGAACAACATGAAATGGTGCCATGCTGAAGCGGTAAAGTTTTACCCCCTGAAAAACATTGTTTGATGCCTCAAAATGCTCCCGAAAGGTGTCAGACCTTGTTTTGCCAAACTGGGTCCTGCAGGTAAAAACAGTCTTGTGATCCTATTCCTCAAATTTTTCCACTCTGAATGCATCAAGATGGATGACAAACAGTATAATGATCCAATCTGGATCTGTTTTATAATAGTATATAGAAAATCATTTTTGAAATTGTTAAAGAAAGTACAACATGTATCAATACAATTTAATATTTTTGATCTAGCTTTGAAGAGAGATTGAAATGGGTGTAGTGATTTTAGACATTAAAAATTGTTCCTTAGTTACTTTGAATCACTTGTATGATGACAAAAAACACATTATGTTATTTCCACCATGTTTATATAAAGTTTGTGTATGTCAACATCAATTGTAATCTTGCAACCATTCCACATCTCACTTTATATCGAAAACTTTTTCCATTTTGTTTCTCACCCATATAACATTTTATCAACTTTGGAGTAACATCTCATATATGACTACAAATTGTTGAGGTGATGGCCCTCTTGTGCACTTTAAAAAATTTAAAAATAGCGCCTTCTCTAAAACTTATCAATGGTTTGTTGGTTCCAATGGTTTGTTGTTGAACCTCATTCATAGGTGAACACCATTTTACCTCCAATGTGGGCTTGTGTTTTTTATACTTATATTTTCTCTTTCAATTTGATATATCTGGGTTTTATATTTTCAAGTCAATTAAAAAAAAAAAAAACAAAAGGTAACCTTAGCTTAAATGTTTCTTGAAAGTTGACAAGTGTGAGGTAATTTTTTAAAATTAATTTCAAGCTAAACTGAACTTTTCATATTACTTCATTGTTTGATATTTAATGACACAATGATGAATGTAAGTGAAATTTTCTTGTAAATGAAATGTTTTTTTGTTCTTCCAAAAAAAAAAACTAGAATGTCACTCCCTCATTATAAGCTAAATATTTTTAATAGTTTTATTATAGTATATAGAAAATCATTTTTGAAATTGTTAAAAAAAGTACAACATGTATCAATAAAATCTAATCTTTATGATCTCGATTTGAAAAGATATTGAAATGGGTGTAGTGATTTTAGATATTAAAAATTGTTCCTCAGTTACTTTGAATCACTTGGATGATTCCCAAAAACTTCTTATGTTATTTCCACAATACTTATATCAAATTTGTGTGTGTCATCATCAACAATAATCTTCCAACCATTCGACATCTCACTCTATATCAAAAACAATTCCCACATTGTCTGTCACATAATATTTTATCAGCTTGGGAGTAATATCTCATATATGACTACAAATTGTGGATTTGGTGATTCTCTTTTGCACTTTAAACTAGGATTTCATATGAACCAATAGTTCTCATCCTCCAATTAAATTGCAACAACAATGCCTTGAGTCATAACAACAACCCTTCATTTCCTTATATTAAAATAATCCTTGGGATATTAGAAACACCAATTGATGTTGATTTAGTTATGAGCATGTATTTCACAACCTTTGGCATCACATCCTCCCATCACATGTCTACTCATGTTTTCATGGGATTTTTCATAATAAATATTACTAGGTACTCAAGTTGAAATACAGTTTCAATTATACAAATTTGTTTTTATATAGTTACACACCATCATTATGAGAGAAGCAAAGTTTAGCCTAGACTTGATTTTTATTCATTTCAATGTTTTTATTAGTTAATTTTATTTTTCTAGCAACAATGTTTCCCACCTCTTTTTCACACATATGTATTGACTAATTATAATTGTGAGTAGCCATATTTAACATGTGGTTGAGTATCATCATATTTATTTATGCTACCATATTATACCAATGCATGCAATATTCTTCATGGTTGATATATTAACACTACCTTGTTATACAAATGAATCTAATATTTAGACTGATAGGCATTTCTTTTGAATACGTTCTCTTAGATTTTCGTCAACAACTAGACTTGACTTGTCACTCACAGTATAGTTGGGAAACCCTTATCCTGATTTCATATTCACATAACCTAATTACGTGGAAGTGTGGGCCCACCTCTCCGTCTCTGTTTACAAAGACGGACGTTGACAACTTTTATCGGAATGGTTTATCATCGGAAAAATTTTGCACTTGGAAGCTATATTATGTCTGACATATTGTCATTGCCTCGCGGAGAGCTGGAGGCATGGGATTCAATTCCACCTACCCGACTACAACGTCCCCTTAGGTCCTAGACCGTGCAAGCTCACAAAAGAACAATGAAATGGTTAACACACTCTAATTTTAGGTAAGAAAATATTTATCATACTCTATCGAGTTGTTGTCTTCTGCACTCTTGTCTTGTCACCGCACTTGCGGGGAGTCAGTTGATTGGAATTTTATTCAAATTTAAAGAACATTAGTATTGATTTATGGAAAAGTTAGATTTAATATTAAAATTAAAATTATTAATATTAATTATAAATTTAACTAGGTGAGTCTTGTTAATAATTAGTTTCGAAATTTAATTTAAATATTTTCAGAGTTTGTAAAAAATTATTGTAATATTATTTTGAATATTAATTTTTTTATAATTTTTTTGTGTATTTTCTAAAAGATATTGTTGTTTTGCATTTTACTTTTGAGTATGAGGGAAATGTGTAATTTTAGTGCTCAACTTATGTGTTTTTTTTAATGAAAATAAAATATTTTCTAAATAAAAAATATTGTTAACTATAATTAAAAATAAAAGTGAATATACTTATTTGGTTAGTGGTTAGTTTTAATGAAAAGTGTTATAAAATATCAATAATATTACTCTCAATATGCTCACTAGGTCTATTGTTGACATTACAATTCAAAAGTTGTGTTGAGAAAATTTCACTCACTCTCAACTATAAATAAAATATTTGGATGTTCATGTGAAATAACATAATTTTATATCAACTTTTAAAATGAACCTATACTGATATATCCATGGCTTAAATGAATCTATACTAGTGAATATGAAAATTATTTTTGCATAGAGAATATATCAACTATTTTCTATATTTCCTAACAAATCCATGAAAAACATTGATATTTAAATGTATACATATATTGTTCATTATTTTATGTATGTCAACATCAAAAACTTAATTTTGACAATGTAACTCTAATCATTTTTTTAAATAGTTTTTACATCTTTCATACATTTTCTCTAATTAAAAAGGTAATAAATAATAAAAGTAATACTAATCATTTAATCATTTAATTATAAGGTCATAGCCAAGTTAGAAACTAAATATTCCAAGTAGCCTCACCATTCTATATTTTGCCTCTTTTTAGGTATATTAGCTCCTTTTATGTACATTTTTCACTGTTTTGAAATCTAACAAAGATTTGTTGGAAACTATAAGTTTAAGCTTTATAGTCTACGCAATTCAAGTGCTCAAGGAGTTTTGCAAGGGGTTGTGTTAGAGTCCTATAAATTATAGGATCTCAAGGTGATTGAGTATTCTTTATCTGTGAATTCATATTGTATATAAACCTCAATATTCAAATGATTTCCAAAAAAAAAGAAAAAAAAATTAAAAAGAGGGTATGTTAGAAAAATAAATAAGAAAAAAGAAAATATGAACCCCACAAAAGAAAAAATAGAAAATAAGACTGAAAGTGCTGCAAGTCCAAGTGCCACTATTGACAAGTTAGATCTTTTATTCCATTTTCAAATAATGATTGTGTGTAAATTGTTCTTGAATGCCACAATGACTAAAATTATGTTCAGGTCATACGGTTTAATCATGACTACACACATTTAAATTTTTGTTAAATAAATTAGTGAATGAAGGTTTACCAAATAGTTTAATCTTGGTAAATTAGTGGCTAGGTAAAACAATATTTACTCAACAGCTTAATCTAAGTCAATGGCAAAATAAGTGATAGGATAAGGTAGATGTACATAAAAATAAAAATGATTTGGGTCTGCTAGCTTAAGTGCACCCTGCAAAGCAAGAAGAGAAAATGTTAGCTTAGAAAAAGAATGGAATGCAAAAGGGTAGGTAGAAGCACTATGGTGGTTAGAGGAAAAACATGAAGATTTTCTTCTAAACTCAAATGTCAAATGTTATCTTCATGTGCAGAAGAAAAGGGCAAAGGATGAAATTTTTTCTCTAAGGTTTAATATATCAATTAAATTTGGTGTATTAATCCCCTATTCCTAAGTTTTAAACCCCAAAATCACCCCTCTGCTCATATTTTCCTCTACCCACCTATTCCTAAGTTTTATTACCCCCACCTCCATACATTGTAAATATTCCCCATTATGTAGTAAATCAATTCCCGCTGACCTCACCAACTGCCCCGTCACGTCACATTAAGTCTCTGCCCCCTCTCCCCTCATCTGTGCCCACCTCCCAAGATCAACGGCCCACGTTGTATTCCCCCCCGCCACCATCTGAACATTACCATCGGGGAGGGTCCGAAATGGGCAGTATTCAAAACCGCGCCCGCCCCTACGTGTCAGCACTGCAACATTTCAAACCCCCCTTAGACGAAACCATTAACTTCTCCCCCCTCGAAAAGAAGTTTCTTGTCTCTTGATACCACTCTTCTAGCCATTGCACTCCTGCCACTCACCTTTTGTGATGTCATTTTCCCATTGATTCCGCTAATCACATCCGCTTCCTCCAAAATTAAACCATTAAACTATTAAATGGTTTAGTCATTAATCCAATGGAATCATGCCACCTTCAACATGAAAACCAAACTGTTATAAAATTCTCCCTTTCACTCATTAATCGTTTACTGAATTCATATAATGCCATTGTTATTATTCTGTTACAGGTTTACTGGATGAGACTTTGACATTTTCACCCACCAGTGACACTATTTGCTCACTCTTTTTCAACCTATTAACTTTGTTCTTGTCCCCAAATCCTAAGTCCTCTTTGTTTATTGAACCCTGTAATCTAGTTTTCACTATTGTCCTTAGCTTGATCTGAAGATTGCTCCAAAATACAAGGGACCAAAAGAACCTGTCAATCCTCTGATCTATCCTCCCATTGATTTTCACCACATCCCTTTGGCTAACAGAGGCCATAAAATCCATGAATCTCTCTAAGAATTTGACCTCTTTGAGATGTATTGTTGGCTCGAAGACAAATACATAGACAAATGCAATGCCATTCAACTGTGGGAATCCAATTTTCCCCACTATATTTTTCCCCATACCCACAACACCCTAGAATTTGTTAAGAAGTGTCATGCATGTTATTTGCCAAGCCAAAGATCCAACATTGCCCCCACTAGAGAAATTCTCTTCAATATCACTCCTCAAGCCATAGACCAGATGATGCAAGCCCCTAAAGTAGAGAATGCCACCCCCTTTTCCTATGAAGCACTTGTTGAATTGTACCATAAATTGGACTTTTCCAAGAGTGCCAAAAACCTTGAGCTTTTCCTAACAGAAGATGCTCCATTTCTAAAGAAGAATCCTCCATATCCCTCCTATATTTTCCCTGAGAGAGCCAAGCAAATTATCACAGTCATCTCTTACCTCCTTGGCTACTACTCAGATCAGTAGGTAGATGAGGCCATCATAGGATTTCTGTCCATTTTCTCTGTTGATTCTAAGCCCTCCATCATGTTTAATTTTAGCCCATTTATTATAGATTATATCCATGAGAAGTTTATCAAATTCCAGACTGAGGATCTGTTCAAGTATGCTTCTGTGTTAGTCTATATGTTCTTATATTTTCAGGGAGACAACATCAAGCTTGCTTTACAAAAGTTGGATGAAGAAGGGAACCAGCAGTCAGTCATCTTTTGGAATACTCTGGTGATGAAGGAACAAAAGGAGTTCACATACAAACAGTTCATAGAGATGTTTGTACATCCAGTCATCAGTCTCTTAGGCAACAGGACAGAACCAAGGATCAGTGAGGAAATTTGAAAGGTGTTGCAGCTATCAGACCAAGTTCAGACAGGGGATTGGTACCTCTATCAAAACTATACAAAATTGAGAATATTTAGGTGTGAGCTTACACCTTATAAGCTTCCAAAATACCTACCAATGAGGATTTTTCTCTATGGTACATAAGGAAGATGCTCAATATGGAAGAGATTCACTTTGTATCTACCAAGAAGAAGTCCCAATTCAATATTAAAACATAGATTGGGTCTTTCATTTACAACAGCAAGGAAGTAGGGGAAGAAGCAGATAAGCTACTAAAATAAATGCAGTTCAACCTTAGTCTCACCTGGTCATCTGATCCATTAGGGGTCATTTCTAAATTAAGAGTAGAAACTAAATCTACTACTTATTTTCACACAGCCAAACCAGAGATAGAGAAGTACAAAAACTAGCTTGAATGAGATGAGAACACCCTATAAGAGGTAGAGGAGAACCTAGTATCATCCTCCACAGTACAGACTCCTACCATGTAGGAGAAAATAGTTAAGAGAAGAAGAGTCCCCTTCAGGGACTGAAATTTTCAGTGAAGGATTCAGATTATGTATAAGAAGAAGGCCAAGCTTAGTTCCAAACTAAGCCTCAACAAGGATTTAGAGTAGGAGAACATTATCACCACTAATGAGCCACTTGTTTCCTCATTAGTGGGTGATCAGACCACACTATCTCCCACTACCTCCACAGCTTCAAAAAAGTAGCAACAAATAATGCAGAATAGCACATCTACTACAAGAGAGACAGGGAAAAGTATAATGGATACTTTTAAGGAGATAAAAGTAAGGATTGAGGCCTTCAAGATTAACACCTACAATCAGCTCTAGAAGTAGACTTCCAGTTCTCAAAGTAGATTGTTGTCATCCTTTGATCTAGAGAAAGGTAAAATGCAAATGGCATTCCTCTAGGCATAGGTTCCCTAGCCTAAGGCAATATTAGACTACAAGAAGACAACATTTGAGTTTGATGTAAAAGACATACATCCCATTGACCAAATGGAGATGCACAAGCAGACTAGGGAAATGATTTTTTCCACTATCACTAACACTGCTATGAGTTTGTCAAAACTACAGGTTAAATTAGCCAATTTTCAATCATAACTGAAGATGGAGAATGTCTCTGCACTTGCCAAAGACACTAGGATCAAAACTCTTGAGGACTTTGTGATTAAAGTGGGTTAGGACCATGTAAACATTAATGCTATAGAAGAGCTTGTAAGGAAAAAGAATTTAGATATAACAACATTAAGGAGTAGTTGAAGTTACTAGCTATAGAAGATCCTTTGACCAAGGATATTGAAGAAACAAAGACACAAAAGATAGACATAATGAAGCTCATCATGGAGCAGAGTGCACAGCTGAAGAAAATGGAGACAGAGATGGAAAAGATGATTAAAGAAAAGGAGAAACTGCCAAAATGGTTGTTGTCCCTTTGGAAGCACTCCCTATCATAGCCATTCCTACAGCCACATCTTCTACAACAAGTACAGGGGATGTTGCAGATCAGTTGGAAAATGTAGTACAAAACATGTCTCTCCAAATTGAAGAGATCAAAAGGTTGCAGGCTCAAGTCAAACTTCTACAGGATCATCAGACAAAGATTAAAACTTTTCACGCAGCAGAGCTACAGAGAGCTAAAAACTAGATAGATGTATGGAAGAAGTTAGCAGTTAAGTCCTCTATTGGCTACACATTGGCCCATGTCAAAGAAATCATATGAACAATACCATTGAGAAAATAGATGAAATATGTCCATGTATCCATATTATATTTGAGCATAAATAATAGATGGAGAAATCTAAGAAAACCATTTCCACTATTAATGTTGAATTGGGATAAATGCCTGCTACAACCAACAACATCATAAAGTTCCTCAATTCCAAAAAAAAAACATGAGCTAAATGATCTAGGAGTAGATGACAGAACAGAAACCATCTTAGAAGTAAAGGAAGGTCTAACAAAGAAGAACTTGGTTGTACAGCTGACAGAGAAATGTCACACTCTGGAGATTGTAGTCAACAGGTTTTTCACTAGAATAGATGCATTGAACAAGAAAGGTTTGCCTTCTTTATTTGTGATCAATGACAAATTGACGACCAAGGAAGATTACAAGAAGAATATTCAAGACATTACAAAGGATACAACTAAGTCTTCCCACATCAAAGGTACTATGACAGAGAGAGATTTTTATGAAGCTATCAGCAAAATTAGTTTTATCCAACGAGATAAAACATATTTTTGAAGTAAAACCCACTTTTGCTCGTTATACTGAGGTAGATGATATCTACCACAAGGTAACAAAGATTGCTATTCTAGATGAAGAGTGGTGGGATAAGTTGTGTGAAATCCAAGATTAAAAGGACAGCTTAGCTTCACAAGCACAACACCCGAATAGTGGCCACTCAGCAATTGTTCTCCTCCATAGCAGGGCCAAACGTCCATATTACTTCAATAGATTCATTCCTTTTGATCACATTATTTCATTTCTGTTAGTTCAAAGTCAATAATAGAATTTCGTGTCACTAAGGCATTAATTGTAATATTTTTGTAAATTTTGTTTAAATACTTCATTCGATCGAAGCATTGAGGGTTGGTCCCTGAGCATTGTAACTCTCTTTATTAAGCATTGTACCTTTTTTGTGTTGTTGAAGCACCATTAATGAAAAGACTTTTCACAAGATATTTGTGTTACAAAATACTGGTGATGTTTTTCCTACTGTAATTGTTTTTTCATTGTTATTCTTCTTATGTTATTCATCTAAAATATAATTGTAAAACACGAGATGTGAAAAGTAGGATATTTTTTTGAACACCTTATTTGGTCTGCATTGAAAATGTGTATGTTTTCTTCTGAAAGTCTGATTGAGAAATTCTTAAATGCTTATCAATCCATGCTGAATCACACTTTTTCTCCATTTCATAATTTAATTTAAAAGATCCAGTAAATCTAGCTAGCCTGCCCTATGATTACTCCTTTGAACTTTTGGTGCAGCATTCCAGTTTTATTTGACTCCATAGCCCAATGGAAAGAAAGTAATTTGTTTCAGATCAACCAACCAACCAACCAAATTCAAACAAACAACCAAGCACAATCATAACTAGCCTAAAATCAACCTAAAAACCAAGTTAAATCATAAAGAGAGAGCCCTCTCTGAAGCTGGCAGGGCTAGATCCTAGCTTCCAAAGTAGGTTTGATGTTGTCCAATGTATTTACTCCTACAACCTAAAAAATGCAGAACGATAACATAGTGGCGACCATACTGGGGAAGAATAAATTTTAATCCAAAAAATTATTATTCCCAGGTCTAAAAATTAGTATTTTAGTAAGTAATTGTTGTATCAATACATGATCTGAGGTTGCTTTGTAGATATCTGTTAGATTATAGATCCTAATTTTGATTTTTGTGTGATGATTTTTCATAACCCTGGCTCCCAGAAGGATTTATACTAGATCTCATCCTGATCCCAACCCTGCTAAAATTGTAGATGACCTTGAGAAACTGGTGAGAAAAAGAAGCCTTACCAAGAGTCAAGGTAGTAATAGTTCCATGTCTAGATTCAGTTCTCCTCTGGAAAATACCCCTTTTTCAAGATCAAATTCTCTTCCAGAGAAGTTTGAAACTTTACAAGACATAGAATTTGATTTTCCTTTTCAGCAAAGTTTGTTTAGATCCAAGTCTGAGGATTTCATAGATCAAACTGTCATAGATAAATCCATACTACAACCGTATATCTCCCAAGCCCAAGACCTTGAATCAGAACCTAATCTTGAACCTTTACAACAATTTTCCAAATTACAAGGTCTTGTTTCAGTGTTGGACCAAGCTATTGAAGAAGCTTTCATTCAACAATCCATTGAATTTTCTACTTTGAATATTGCAACAACCTCTTTATCTAGCCAATCCTCTTAGTCTGTACATTTATGGTTGATTTGAATTTAAACAGGAACACAACAAATTATAGAGATAACCATAAACATAGAGATGCATCAGAAATAATACTTCATTTCATTAATGTAAAATACTGAAATATGCTTACAAACATAAATGGAAATAAACCAACTAAGGTGATGGTAGCTTATCTTTGAGAAGAGATGTGGCAGCTACATGCCTTTAAACTCCATTACAATGAGGCTTGAAGGCCTATTTATTGTTGAGAAACAATGGAAAAACCTAAACATCCAAAAACCTAACCCTAGAAGATGAAACGCCAAACTGTGGGCCCCGTTTGGGTAAATTGGTACATCAACTTCTCGGGGTCGTAACTTTGGCATACGATCTCTGTTTGACACACACAATATCACGTTCGAAAGATCTATCCAAAAAATACAACTGTGGGAAGAGAAACATCGGTCCATGGGCCCATGTTGCTCCCAATTTTCCCAAAAAACGTTGTTTAGGGCCTCAAAACTGCTCTGAAAGTTCAAGACCCGAAAAATTGCTAAAAATAGTAAACTATGCTACAATTAAGGAAACTGAAAAGCTAAAATAATCAATGGTGTGGGTCCAAGTGGACTTGGTAGATGGCCACCAATATCCACCTGGATCATTCCTCCCCACTTAGGAAGCAATGGTCCCCATTGCGTTGAGTTCCTCCATGAGATGAGGAAACGTTTGTTGAACTTGGTCCCTGGTGAGCCACTTGCCCTACTGAAGGAGTTAGCCTATTTTAACAACTCAATACAGTTGGATATTCTACTGGAAAGTGTGCTTGATCTGTGTGTTTATGATCTGATTAGTTGCAATTTGTTCCATGTAATCTGGATTTAACTCTATGGGTGTGAGATATTTTGCAATGTCAGATGTGTATAGTAATAGTGGAAAGTATGGCCAAAGGTAGTCCACATTGAACACTGGGTGCAGGCCAAGGAATGGGGGAATGCTAAGCTCAAATGCATTGTCTCCCATAGCCTTGGTAATGGTGTAAGGACCATATCGAAGTGGCCTAAGTTTCCAATAGGCTCTAATTAAGGCGTTCCTTTTGCAAACGCAACCAGATTTTGTCGCCCACCTGAAACTTGTGTGGCACCCGATGTTGATCATGTCGCTACTTGTATTTGGCATTTGATTTATCTAGAATGTCATGGAACTACTCACGCATATGTTGGATGTGCTCAATGAAGTTGTTTGCCTTATTTGTTTCGGACTGGACATGAGCTGAATCTGGGTGAGTAGCTGCAAATGGCATGGCCACATCAATGGGACATGGTGGCTGGATTCCCAAGCCCACCTCAAAAGGGCTGTGGCCAGTCGAGCTGTGGAGAGACCAGTTGTAGGTGTGTTGAACGTAGGGGAGGCTCTCATGCCATGTGCATGGATGATTTGAGTTGTACATGAGTAGAATGTGTACGATCATCCTATTGACAACCTCTGTCTGGCCATCAGTTTGAGGATGGAAGGCTATGGACTTAGTGAGTTTGGTGTCCAGCATCGACCAGAGACTAGACCAAAATGTACTAAGGAACTTGCTATCCCAATCTAAGATGATAGATTGTGTTATCCCAAAGTGTACCCACACTCGTTCAAAGAAGAGTTTAGCAGTGGATTCTGCTGTGATATTCTTCTTGCAGGCCGCCATAATGGCCATTTTCGAGAACCTATTGATGACCACAAAAGCACAGTCATTTCCATGCTTAGTAAAAGGAAGGCCTGACATGTAATCCATGGAGATGGATTCCCAAGGTCAACTAGGGGTAGGCAGTGAGAGGCCTTGCTTCTTAATGGTCGGTTTGGCAATGGTGCAGACAGTGCATTATTTGATGTACTTCCTGACATATTGTCGAAGATTCGGCCAATAGAAATACTTCTACAGTACTGCCACCATTATCTCGACTCTGAAATTCCCAACAGCTTGACTATAGTGTGCTTCCCAAATCATCTTCGCACGCTCGCTTGAAGGAGCACAAAGGTGACCCATGTGGCATAACAGGGCATCCTGGAGGTGAAAATATGGAACATGTTGACCCTCCAAGAGTGTTTGGTCTATGTGGCCGAATTCGGGGTCGCTTTTGTAGAGAATTGGCCAATCAGAAGTCTCATCCTCACAAGAGTTGAGCACAGTGGTTAACGCCATGATCGGTGGTCCACTGAGGCAATCTGCAACATTATTGGTGTTTCCCTTCTTATACTTGATATTCAAATGGAATTGTTGCAGGTATGTGGACCACTTCTGATGGCGATCATTCAATAATTTCCCTTGGGTCTGTATGAACTGCAGGGGTTGGTGGTCTATGTGGATGATTGTTTCCTTCCCCAAAATGTAATGCTTCCATTCTCGACAGGCCTGCACAATGGAATACATATCTTTCTCATAAGTGGGATACTTCCACACTGTGTCTGAAAGTGTCTCATTGTGATATGCCACTGGATGCCCGTGTTGAGTGAGGACTGACCCAATAGCATAGTCAGAGGCATCTGTCTCGACCTCAAATGGTTGTTGCAAGTCTGGTAATACAAGAACTAGTGCCGAGAAAAGGTGGTATTTCAACTCTATGAATGCCTTCTATTGAGATTCAGACCAAAAGAATTTTTATTTCGCTCCTCCCTTGGTGACTTGACTCAATGGCCAAGTGATATGAGAAAATCCCAACACGAACTTGCAGTATAAGTTGGCAAGACCTAGAAAGCTGCAGAACTCTGTCAGAGCAGTTGGAGATGGCTAATATTGAATGACTTGGATCTTGGCTGGATCCACATGCACCCCCTGTTCATCAATAATGTATCCTAGATACTGAACCTAGGTCATGCCAAAAGTGCATTTCTACAAATTAGCACATAACTTATGTTGCCACAGTGTTTGGAGGACCTTTCAGATGTGGTGGAGGTGCTCTTCCCAACTCTGGCTGAAGATCAGGATGTCATCCAAGTATACCACTACAAATGAGTTGGTGAATGGCTGCAAGATGTCATCCATTAGCCTCATGAAGGTTGCAGGAGCATTCATCAATCTGAAAGGCATAACCAACCATTCAAAAAGGTCCTCCTTGGCTTTGAAGGCAGTCTTCCACACATCGGAGGGTTCGATTAGCACCTGGTGATATCTTGACTCCAAATCAATCTTGCTGAAATATTTTCCCCCCTTCAATTGGTCTAAGAGATCATCAATCCGTTGGATTGGGTATCTATTACGGACAATGATCTTGTCTAGTGCCTCATAGTCAATACAGAGTCTCCAAGTCCCATCCTTCTTCTGTACCAACACGATCGGGCTCCCATAGGGTGATGAACTCAGAAGGATGTGACCTTTTTGCAGCAACTCCTGAATCTGCCTCTTGATATCATCGTTCTCCAAAACAGACCACCGATTAGTCCTTTGGGCAACGTCACACCTAGGGTCAGATCGATGGAGTGCTTGACTTGACAGTGCAAAGGAACCCCTGCGGGGGAGGTGAAGATGTCCTCGTACTCCTCCACTTTCTTGTCCATCTATAGTTGTTGTGCGTAGGGGCTTTGTCTAGAGGTCGTGACCACTTTCTTCTTCTTTCCTTGAGGGTGTATCATCAGGAAAACAAATTTCCTGGTTTTGGAAATGAGCTTACTGCATTATTTTACAGTAACCAAAGAGATGGCAGTAGGTGGTGCTACCTCCGGTATCTTGTACAACTCTTTTCCCAAAGTAACAATAACAGCACGGGGCCTTGATTCATACATAGCATGTCACTTCCACAAGTATGGTTGTCCTAATAATACATCACAAACTTCAAGGGGACCAATGTCACACAATACCTCATCCATGAAGAGCTTGATGTTGTATGGAAGGTGACACTGCTAGCTCATGCGAAGATCTCGTCCTTGGTGAAGCCACCCAATGGTGTAAGGGTTGTGGATGTGCTGTGGTGGGTAAGTCCAACTGGTTCACGATCTTTGCCGAGATGAGGTTATTTTGGCTCCCGCTATCAACAATGAATTGTAGCGAGGATCCCTTTACCCACATTTGGGAGTGGAAGAGACGCTCATCCTCCTCTAGATATTTGGGTTCCTCCTTCTAGATCTTCGTGGTGGTAATAGTGGCATTGGGCTCCACATCGATAATCTACTTCCCTTTTTCATTCCCCTTGTCGGGTTCTAACTCAAAGTCAGAACATGCATATGATTCTGAAACCTTTATCTTGGCCACCAGTGACTGCTTGGCCCAACACTCACTTGTGTTGTGAGTGGAGCTCTTATGGAACTCACACCACTTTCCCGTGTCCTTTTTCAGCTTTACGACGTTGTTCTTTGTTTGCAACTTTCGCAGGTTGTCTTGGGTTGCCCCGCCTTGGCTTTGTCCTTTGTTCTGTAGTTTGGGGGCACCTTTCCCTTGCTTCAGATTTGTAGATCCAAAGTCTCGTTTCTTATGTTTAAAATTTTGCTTGACCTTGATGGCATATCGATATACCATGCCGAGCGAGGAGATGTTCAGGAATTATATTTCTTCCTGGATGTACTTGTGTAGGCAGTCATGGTATTTGAGTACCAAATGCTACTCTGAATCCTTGACACCCAACCTTTTGCTAAGGTTATGGAAAATATTGGTGAACTCCGGCACATTTTGGTCCCTTCCTTGCCGCAGTGTGGTCCACTTTATGTATTGATCATCATAGCTTCTGTTATGCTCTTAACCTACAAAGCGATACCCAAACATAGAAATTGTGAAGGAAAGATACCGAGAACATAGAATATGCGAAGAAAATATACCCAGAGCACAGAATAGCAATGATTTTATTATCCAGAGAGAAATGTTCACAGGCCTCTTCGAGGGGCAACCTCCAATAGAGCAGAGCTCGATTACAAAACAAGACACAATGCTCCTCGCAGGGAGTCTCTATCCTTTATATATGACTCATACATGCAATACCACGAGCCAATATCGTGGATTTTATTAATACCATCTATCTAATACTACCGCCCATTTACCATCTAACTAATACTACCGCCCATTTGCAACTAACTGTGGTCCCGTCATTAATTGCGGGTTAACCACTTACAAATATTAATATGGGCTTTATTGACTCTTGACTATGACGTGATCCCATGACATAAATAAGGGGGTTAGGGTGGGACCCTAACATGCCCTCCCCCTTAAGACTAGCCTTGTCCTCAAGGCTGAAGCTGCGAAAACTGCTGAAGAATAGCGGCTGGTTCCCAAGTTGCATCTTCCGGCGAGGTGTCTTTCCATTTGACGAGGACCTCCTTAATCATGCGGCCGCGCAGGTGCTTGTCTCATGTGTCTAGAACCTATTCAGGTTGAAGCCAGATTGATCCTTCTTCATCCAATTCAGGTAGACTGGTTTGAACTCGGCAATTGTTCCCAATCACTTTCTTGAGGCACGATACATGGAAAACTAGGTGGATTTTTGCTGTAGGTGGCAAAGCCAGCTTGTAAGCCACTTCTCCAATGCGCTGAAGTACTTGATATGGTCCGTAGAATTTTGGAGAGAGCTTTTGACATCCCTTGTCTTTGAGTGATGTTTTCTTATATGGTTGCAGCTTCAAAAAGACCTGATCCCATTCTTGAAATTGGCGCTCTGAGCAATTTTGGTCAGCCTGTTGCTTCATACGGTTCTGAGCTTGATGAAGATTCTCGCGCAGGTGGGCAAGCATGGTTGCACGGTGTTGTAAGAGTTAATCCACTGCTTGTACTTTGGAGCACCCCGTGAGATAAGAAGTAGGGGACGGCAGAAGTTGTCCATAGACTGCTTCATAGGGAGTCATTTTGGTGGTGGCATGATAGTTGGTGTTATACCACCATTCCGCCAGAGGTAACCACTGTACCCAAAGGTGTTGTTTTTCTGAAGTGAAACACCTAAGGTAGGTTTCTAGACATTTGTTGACGGCTTCGGTTTGACCATCTGTTTGCGGATGATATGAAGTACTGAGTTTGAGTTGAGTGCCTTGTATTCTGAAGAGCTCTTGCCAAAAATTACTGGTGAAGATAGGGTCGCGGTCGGACACAATAGAAGTGGGCATGCCATGCAATTTGAAGATTTGATCCATGAAAGTTTGAGCAACCAAAGTAGGTGTGAATGGTTTGGGTAGAGCGCAGAAATGAGCATACTTCGATAGTCAGTCTACAACCACCATGATGACTGATTTGTTCCCAGACTTTGGAAGACCTGTAATGAAATCCATGGAGACCTCCATCCAAATTGACGCCGGAATGGGCAATGGTTGTAATGTGCCTGGTGTGTTGACGGTTTCCCCCTTGTGGCGTTGACAGACGTCACATTCTGCTACAAAAGTAAGGATGTCCTGTTTCATGCCGGTCCAAAAAAATGATCTTCTGGTGCGAACGTATGTCTTCTGAAAGCCCGAATGTCCTACAATGGGAGAGGAATGCAATTCTGCCAAAATGCGACTTTTGAGGGTGGATGTTGGTGATATGACGACTCTGTCCTTGTAGCGAAGAATATCGTTCTGTCATGAGTAGCCCTTGCTGGAATTAGGATCTGCCTGTAATTGAGAAATGAGTTGGGAGAGCCCAGGATGTGACAACCATTCCCCGCGAGCCTCTTCAATCCAGTCTGGAATGGGGAGGGATATTGCAAGCAGAGTAATTTCCTCCTCAAATTGGCGTGACAATGCATCTGCTACCCTGTTGTCTTTCCCTTTCTTCTAAATGATCTCATAATCATAACCCAGCATTTTCGCTAACCATTTATTTTGTTGGGGGGAAGATAGGCGTTGCTCCAAAAAATATTTAATACTGTGATGATCTGTGCGGATCTGGAAACGTCGCCCCAACATGTAAGGTCACCAGGTCTCAACTGCATGTAAGATGGCCATCATTTCCTTCTCATAGGTAGATTGGCCCAAGTTCTTCCCACTTAGTTGTTGGTTGGTGAAGGCCAATGGTCGCCCTTCCTGCATTAAGACAGCTCCAATACCTGTTCCTGAAGCATCAGATTCAATGACAAATGTTTTGGTGAAGTCTGGTAGTGCTAAGACCGGAGTGGAACACATGGCGGTTTTGAGAGCGGTAAATGCCTGTTGTGCTTCTTTGTTCCAGAAGAAGGAATTTTTCTTTAGAAGTTGCGTCAGGGGCTTCGCTATGCGGCCATAGTTGCGGACAAATTTACGATAATAGCCTGTGAGACCCAAAAATCCTCTCAAGCTTTTCAAGGTCTTAGGTTGAGGCCATTCTTGCATTGCCTGGATATTTTTGGGATCCACCTTGACACCTTCACGGCCCACAATGTGGCCTAAATACTCAACTTCTTCCATGCCAAACGCACACTTAGACATTTTGACAAATAGTTTATGCTTGCGGAGCAGTTGCAAGACGATATCTACATGCTGAAGATGTGCCGCCCAAGTGCCACTATAGATGAGGATGTCATCGAAGAAGACCAGGACAAATTTTCTGAGATATGGTTTGAGGAGGTGATTCATAAGGCTCTGAAAAGTAGAGGGGGAATTACAGAGACCAAATGGCATGACCAAGAACTCATAATGGCCTTCATGAGTTCTGAAAGCTGTCTTGGGAATGTCGACTTCCTTCATGTGAATTTGGTGGTAGCCTGAGCGAAGATCCAATTTAGTGAAGAATTGAGCCCCATTGAGTTCGTCCAGCAAATCGTCAACCACTGGGATGGGAAATTTATCTTTGACTGTTAACTTATTGAGGGCCCTGAAGTCTGGACACATCCGCCACTCCCCATCTTTCTTGAGGACCATGACGACTGGAGATGAGTAAGGGCTAATGCTAGGATGAATGACACCTGCTTCCAACAATTCCTTGATGATTTTTTCTATTTCATTCTTTTGGGTGAACGGATGTCTGTATGGCCGCACATTTGGGGGTTGGGCCCCTGGAACCAATGTGATGCTATGATCATGTTCCCCTCGCGAGGGTGGAAGTTCATGAGGTTTGTCAAAGACCGTCCGATGTTTATTCAAAATCTGTTGCATCTCAGGATGAATTGGCGAAGACATGGTGTCTACTACCTGGATGGCATTAAATTGAGCTACTACTCCATGATGGCCCTTTTTTAACAATTTTTCCATACGATGCGAGCTTATGATAGAGGGGGCTCCCGCTTGTAGTCCACGGAGGGTATGTGTGTAGTCGTTCTGCTTAAAACTCATATATAACTCCTGGAAATCCATTGTGATTGGCCCAAGAGTGCGGAGCCATTCCGCACCTAGGACAATGTCGCAACCCCCCATGTGTATTGCAAACATGTGGGTTTTCAATTGATAATCCCCCATTTGAATTTTGACATTTTCACAGCGACCTTCACATTTCATTGTGCCCCCATCTGCAATCTGGACTTGGAAGTTAGAAACTGCTCGGACAAAACAATGTGCTGCTTCAGCGATCTTTCGGTGGATGAAATTATGGGTACTTCCACTATCAATCAAGACTACTACTGGGCGATGTTTAAGAAAACCCCTGATTTTGAGAGTTTCAGGGGAAGAAATTCCTGCCAATGCATGTAGCAAAATCATTGGTTCATCAGATACCACCTCCTGTTGGTTATCTTCTTCGGTCGCCTTTGGTTCCTCAAGTGGTGGATCTTCCTCGGTGGAGCTGTAGTCAGTGGCATCTATTTGAAAAAACTTGTGCTCTTTCCATTTATGACCCGGGGAATATTTTTCATCACAGTATTAACATAGTCCTTGCTTCCTTCTTTCGGCCATTTCTGCAGGTGACACCTTTTGAATCTTAAGTGTTTGGGTCATATTGGGAGCCTGTGAGGGACGACCTTTAGCGGGGAAGTTGGGGCGGCTGGATTGTGCTGTTAATGCCCGTTCCACCTTACGGGCTACCTGGCAAGCCTCGGTCCATGTGGGGGGGTGGTGGAGTAGAACCTGAGCTTTGATGGCTTCTTTAAGACCGCTGATAAAGCATTCCATGTAGAATTCATCTGTGAGACCCTTAGTGCGGAAGGCTAAGGCTTCAAAAGCGGTAATATATTCATCCACTGTACCCGTCTGTCGGAGCTTAGTGAGACGCCCCAAAAAAGAGTCTTCCTGTTCAAAGCGATTTCGAAGAGCTTTGGAAAATTGGCCCCAATTCTGAAATTGTCCATTGCAACGCTGATACCATTCCTTCCATTGCCATCGTTCACTGTCCAAGCACATGGTGCCCACCATAAGCTTAGTCCCTTCATCTATGATATGATTCAATTGAAAATACTGCTCCATTTGTGCTAGCCATGCGGACGTGTGAGAGCCATCAAATTTATGCATATCCAACTTGGGAGGTCTCTGATTGGGTGGTGGATGGGTGTGCCAGACGTGAGGAGAGTGGCTAGACTCCCCCTCATGGTATTCATGACCCTTATACGCCTCCTCGTGGGCTGGCTCCTTGCCCTTGTCCTGTAGTTGGAGACTTATTCCTTTAAGCTGATTTTCGAGCTTTTCCACCGCAGTGTGGAGGGAGTGCACATGGTCTTCAATTTGGTCTATCCTTTCATTGGCCATCGCTTGAGCGCGAGTTTCTACCATACACCCGCCTGACGAAAATTTGGGACCGCCTAAAAATTTTTACTAAGAATTGAATGGTACCACCTTGCTCAGCTCGTCGTCCTGATTCTGATGGGCTAGGTCACCAATAAGCGCCCCGGAAAATCTCAGACTTTTTTTTTTTTTTTTTTTTTTTTTTTTAAGAAAACTCCTAACGGAGTTTTACTCCTTCCTGATCAATACTGCAGTCGCCAAATCCTCAAAATGTCAATGCCGCCAAAAGTCCTGCGAAAATTATATCCAGGTACAGGAACCCTTCCCAACTACTCCGATCTGGTGGATCTGAGAGATCTGAACGGTGGATAACTGCTACTGCTGATCTCGAATATCCGATCTGGTGGATCTGAGAGATCTGAATGGTGGAACAACTGCTGCGGCTGATCTGGAATAGATGATGTGTGATACCCCGATAGAAAGGGAACTATGGTCGTGGGGAGTGTCAGGTGCTACAGATCGCAATATACATAAGGGTCTGACAGTAGTACTCGGCCCAATGTTTCAGGGCTCTAACTAAGGAGGATTGACCATACCCTTAGCCGTACAACCCAACTACCCTATCGTACGGGCGAGTAATCTCTCCGAGTGCTGTTCTCGGTGTACTGTAGCCACAAGACGGCCGAAGTTGTATCTATGGCGAGGTTTCAAGGGAGCTAGGGGGCTTCCTATATACCCAAAGGGTACGTGGAAGATAGTCCGTGCGCGGTTCTGTCTAATGCGCTACTACTCGAAGGGGTACCCACAGGGGTTACAAGGGAGTCCAACAGACGTGACCACCTCTTGTATTTCCTGCGTGCATGCCTCCCCAAATCCGCAGGTTTATGCGCTGAACGACAGATCCCGTGGTTTAAAGACGCCGGAACACGTCTCTAGCCTAAAATTTTTTTGCTAAAATTTGGAGATCCCACCGAGCCCTGGAAAGTGCTCTGATACCACTTGTTATGCTCTTAACCTGCAAAGCGATACCCAAACATAGAAATTGTGAAGGAAAGATACCGAGAACATAGAATATGCGAAGAAAATATACCCAGAGCATAGAATAGCAATGATTTTATTATCCAGAGAGAAATGTTCACAGGCCTCTTCGAGGGGGCAACCTCCAATAGAGCAGAGCTCGATTACAAAACAAGACACAATGCTCCTCGCAGGGAGTCTCTATCCTTTATATATGACTCATACATGTAATACCACGAGCCAATATCGTGGATTTTATTAATACCATCTATCTAATACTACCGCCCATTTACCATCTAACTAATACTACCGCCCATTTGCAACTAACTGCGGTCCCGTCATTAATTGCGGGTTAACCACTTACAAATATTAATATGGGCTTTATTGACTCTTGACTATGACGTGATCCCATGACATAAATAAGGGGGTTAGGGTGGGACCCTAACAGCTTCCAACAGGGTAGTACTGCTCCTCGATGGCATCCCAGAATGAATTCTAATTAGGTGTGGCTGAAAATAGTGAGCTTGTACTTTCATCCTTCTTCTCGCAGTACGTTTCCCACCAGTCCTTCATGTGGGGGGCTGATTTGAGAAGAGCTAAAATAATCTTTTCCCAACTGGAAAAATCATGAACAAAAAAATAACCCTCTAGCAGATTTAACCATTTATCAATAGCATATGCATCCATCTGACCCTCAAATATGGGGATTTCAAAATTAACTTGTACCTTAAATGGTGTGGTGTTTCCAGAGTAGCTGTTGGAATGATGCATCGCCCCCGGGTAGCTTCTGAAGGATCTAGGCAAAGATGTCCATCATTGCGTTCCTTTGTCACTCGAGGGCTTCTTCGAGCAAGATTTTGATAGGATCTCTTGCCCCCTCATCTTTCTTTTCTTCCACCATGGGAGGCCGTTAGGATTTGCGAGGCTGGTCTCACAAAGGTTCGACCAGTTCAAGCCCTAACTCCTTATATCCCGACCTCGTTGGGGACATGCAAAGAAAAACAGAGAAAAAGCAGACCGCTCTGATACCACTAATTCAGATTTAAATAGGAACACAACAAATTACAGAGATAACCATAAACACAGAGATGTAATGGAAATAATACTTCATTTCATTAATGTAAAATACTAAAATATGCTTACAAATAGAAATGGAAATAAACCAGCTAGGGTGATGGTAGCTTATCTTTAAGAAGAGATGTGGCGGCTACATGCCTTTGAACTCTATTACAATAAGGCTTGAAGGCCTATTTATTGTTGAGAAGCAATGGAAAACCATAAACATCCAACAACCTAACCCTAGAAGATGAAACTCCAAACTATGGGCCCCGTTTAGGTAAATTGGTACATCAACTTCCTGGCATTGTAACTTTGTCATTCGATCTTCGTTTGATGCACACAATGTCACGTTAGAAATATCTATCCGAGAATTACAACTTTGGGAAGAGCAATATCGGGCCATGGACCTATGTTGCTCCCAGGTTTCCAAAAAAAAATCGTTTAGGGCCTCAAAATGGCTCCGGAAGTTCAGGACCCGAAAAACTGCTAAAAATAATAAACTGTGCTACAATTAAGGAAATTGAAAAGCTGAAAGAAACAATGGTGGGGGTCCAAGTGGACTTGGTGGGTGGCCACCAATATCCACCTGGATCAACAGTCTCCTAGTCCTGCTCATTCTGTAGTTTCAACTTACCTACCTCCAATTTCTCAAACTACTATACCTAGTATCCCTGTAGTTGTCTAGACTACACCTCCACTAGGTCCATCCTCAACTCAATCCACTAGGATAGTTATGGCAGGAAGGTATACTTCGTCAGTGCTACCTAGATAGCTAAATGATATTCCTATATATTATCCATCCAAAATTGTAAGTTTTGACAATACTAGTGCATATACTACCCAACAACATGTAGATAGGATGAATGATGTGTTTGAGCTCCAAGAAGTGGATGAGGCTAATTTTAAAACGAGATTATTTTCCTAGTGCTTAAGGGGTGATGTGAAGAAGTGGTTTATGGGTTTACATACAGGAAGCATAGCAAATATTGTTGCTTTCCATCAAGCTTTTTTAGCTAGATGGGAGATCAAGAAGAACCCACTACAACTCCTAAACAAATATAAAAGGTTAAAAATAAAACCCAATGAAACTGTGGAAGAGTATTGTGAAAGCTTCAATACCATTCACAATTCCATCCCACAAGACATCAAGCCCTCTCCTGGACTATCAACTTAGGGAAAGACACTCGACAACTTTCGAAGATATGCAAGCAAATGCAATTAAAGTTGAAGCCAATATCCTGGCCAAAAAATCCAAATTGAAGTCTGAACATGGAGTAACCATAAAAGAAGAACCTTCTACTTGTGTTGTTGACCATAAGATTGATAACCTAGTCAGATTAATGAATCAAATGATGCAAAGAGTGAACCTTAATGAACAAAATCAAACAAGTAAAAACCAAAATGTTCAACAAAATAGAAACTGGAATTTTAGAAGAAATACTCCCCAAATCAAACAAAGAGAGAAAAAGGGACCAGATCAATAGATTCGGCCTCCTTTTCAGGAAAATTACACAGATGATGAGGGGAATATTGTGGAATATTTGGATTATAACCAAATTAATTTGTTAGGGGTAAATGAAGATGAAACAATGTTCCTCACTCAAGAGGAACAGAAACTTTTTCTTATAGCCCAAACTGAAATGGATTCTGAAGAGTCAGAGGAGTACAAACAAGGATTTGAAAATGCTATAATGGAAGTACATAGGCAGCACAATCTCAGAAGTAAGAAAAATCACGATACTGCTAATAAAAAGAGTGTTGAAAATCCTATTAAAAATCTCTCTGATTCTGATCCAAAGAAAACAATAGAAATCCCCCCAAGAAAACCACATAAACTCTTGGAAAGAAGCCTGAATAACCTATAATAAAAAAGGAAATTGATACTTCTTCTAGAAATACTCAAACTAATCTACCTTCTACCAGCCAACAAACTGAAATAGCCCCAAAACTAGTTGCTGATAAGTCTGATTCTTCAAATCTGCTTAAAAATCAAACATTGTTCAGTATAGAAAATGAACTTGCAAAGTTGAAAATTTCTATCCCCTTAACTGAATTAGTTAACAAGAATGTATATAGGACTCAGGTCCTGAAGGCATTAAACATTGGCGACAAAACTGATGATGTCAATTTGAATGATGATCAACCTGAGATCCTATTTGGGCTTGAGGTAGAATGCAAACCACAAGAAGGAGTCGTCCCTCCATTTTATGTCAGGTTTAATATTCATGAAAAAATACTTCATAATGCTATGCTAGATTCAGGAGCATCTCATAATATAATGCCCAAAGCAATCATGGAGAAACTAGGACTAGATATCACTAGACAATACAAATATTTGTATTCCTTTGACTCTAGCAAAGTCAGGTGCCTAGGTCTTATCAAAGACCTGTGTGTCACTTTGGCCCAAATCCATGTTAAAAGTCTAGTGATGGATATAGTGGATGTAGACATTCCCCCAAAGTATGGCATGCTCTTGTCATGCTCATGGGGAGAAAAATTACAAGGAACCCTACAAATGGATATGAATTATGCCACTATACCAGTGTTTTGTCAACAAAGAAGACTGTATAGGGAAACCTTAATGAAGTACATGGTCAACAGTCAGGATAAGCCACATAAATACCCTCTCTACTCTATTCATTCTGACGTGGACTCCTTCATTCTTTACAATGATGAGGGCATTAATGCACAGGTCACCCAGGAAGGAAATGATATTGATGAAAAACAAGAAAATCGCACTCTAATTGTGTAGCAAAACACTGAAACTGAAACTTTTTGGAACATGAGCTTTGATAGCTCTTGTAGCAAAGTAGGTTCAGGGGCAGGTGTTTGGGTGTCAAATCTAGGAGACAATCATGTAGAATGTCATTCCTATAAACTAAATTTTCATTGCACCAATAATATAGCAGAATATGAGGCACTTCTCTTAGGATTGCAAATTTTGAAAAAGTTAGGTGCTAAAAGATATGTTGTTTAGGGAGATTCTAAATAACTTATTATATAGATCAAGGGAGAATATGCTGCAAAACATCCTAGGTTAAGAAACTATAGGAATTTTGTCCTTGACTTTTTAAGAACTTTTGAAGAATATGAACTTTCTGTCATTCTAAGGAATGAAAATGTATTGACTAATGGTTTAGCTCATGCCAAATACCCCATCCAAACAAACAATATACAGTGGCGGTTAAACACCATCTTGTTGTACCTGACAACATGAGATATTGGCAGGTATTTTGAAATGATAAGCAGATTGGAAAAAAAAATCAATCCAATGAGGAGTATGAAGACAATAGCATAGATTCAGACTATGAAGAGGAAGATCAGATTATTGAATTTCCAGACTCTAAAGTAGGGAATCATATTGTTGAATATGTTAGTGTAGATAAACATCTTGATGATTCAGATGTAAATATTTCAGTCTGTAAAAATGTACATAAATTAGAAATACATGAAATTGATCTATAAAAAGAAGAATTTGAAGTACTTCAACTTAAAGATAATGTTCTGCCAAGAGGTCTAGCTCCTTTAAAAGAACTTTTTTATTTTAATGATGTAGCAAAAAAGCCAAAAATGGAACCCATAGGGGCAGACATAGAAGAATGAAATATAGGTAGTGAACATAATCCCAAAATGGTAAAACCCTCAAAATCACTGCCTATTATCACAAAATAGTAATATATAGCTCTTTTCAAATAATTCATAGATGTCTTTGCCTGAAGTTATGAGGATTTGAAAGCTTATGACACCAGTATTATACACCTCAAAATCCCAGTCAAAGAAGATCAAAAGCCATCCAAGTGAAAACTTCGTAGGATCAATCTTGTCTTAATGCCTTTGGTTGAGAAAGAAGTAAAAAGGATGCATGATGAAAAAATTATACTTCCTATTAGATACTCTAAATGGGTGTCTAAAATTGTGCCTACTAGAAAGAGAACTACCATTGTGTATTGATTTCAAAAATATAAATAAGGTATCCCTTAAAGACAACTAGCCATTACCTAAAATGGATCATATATTGCAAAAGGTAGTAGGTTCTAGTAGGATTTCCTTATTAGATGGTTTCTCAGGTTATAACCAAGTCTTAGTGCATCTTGATGATCTTGATAAAATTGTCTTCACTACACCATGGGACACTTTCATGTATGTGAAAATTTCCTTTGGGTTAATGAATGCTGGAGCCACTTTCCAAAGAGCAATGGATATTGCCTTTGTTGATGAAATTGGCCATTTTATTGTTATTTGTTTAGATGACATTATAGTCTATTAAAAAAATGATGAGGAACATTTAGCACATCTAAGAAGAGTTTTTGAAAAATGTAGAAGGTTTGGTATCTCACCGAATCCTAAAAGGACATTGTTTGGTCTTGAGGAAGGATTGATCCCAGTAGGATTGAAGCAATTTTAAAAATCAGTCATCCAAGAAACATCAGAGAGTTTCAATCTTTTATTGGTAAAATCAATTTGCTAAGGAGATTCACTCCTAACCTAGCAGAACTTCTTAGAAACATAACGAACATGCTTAGAAAGGACTCTAAAATCAAATGGAGTATTGAAGAAAAATAATCCTTTGAGTTAGTTAAACAGACATTGACCAAGGCACCAGTGTTGACCAGCCCAGATTTTACCAAATATTTCATAATCTTCACTTTTTCTTTCGAGCATAGCATTGCAATAGTTTTACTGCTGAAAAACAATGAAGGATTTGAACAACCTATTCCATTCTTTAGAAAAGCTTTAAGAGATGGATCTTTGAAACACAATATTATGGAAAAACATGGCTTTTCATTAGCTAAAGCATTTAAAGATTTCAGAGTATAGATTTTTCATTCCCATATTATTTCTTATGTACCTAATGTAGTCGTTAAGGACATTTTGACATAGAATGGACCTCATGGAAAGGAAGGAAAGTGGGTTGCTGTCATTCTAGAATACGACTTACAAATCAAGCCAACCAAGTTAATTAAAGGTCAGGGACTAGCCAAATTGATGGCTAAGTCAAATTTCCATGCATTAGACATTAACTTGATTGATTCATTAGATAATCAAGAGGAACAAGTGACTCCCCAAAATGATGAAGCATTTCTGAACTCGCCCTAGTATGCAGACTTTCTTTATGTTTTATTTAATTTAAATGCTCCTCTTGGTTTGATAAAAACAAAGGCAAGATTTTTTAAGTTAAAACAGGTTAGATTTTGCATTATAGACAATGTCTTGTATTGGAAAGATGTTGGGGGTGTTTTACTTAAATGCTTGTTGAAGGATGACGCAAATAAAGTTATGCAGGAATTCCATGAAGGTGACTGTGGTGGACATCTTTATTGGAAAACCACTGTCAATAAGATCCTTAGAGATGGTTTCTACTAGCCTACCCTTTTCCCTGACATTCACAAACAAGAAACCTCATGTCATAAATGTTAGATTTTTTATGGAAAGAGAAAACTTTTGCCCTTTCCCTTAAAGCCTATCTCTGTTGAAAGCCCCTTCCAGCAATGGGGATTGGATTTCATTGGTGAAATTCATCCCTCTTCATCTGCCCAACATAAGTGGATCCTTACAACCACTCACTACTTTACCAAGTGGATAGAGGCCACCCCATTTAAAAATGCCACTCATGTTGTCATTATTGAATTCCTTGATACTAATATCCTCTCCAGATTTTTCTTTCCTAGAAAACTCATCACTGATAATGTTGCATCTTTCAATCTAAAAATATGGTTGAATTCTGCCATAAATACCACATCAGTTTGGGACATTCAACAACATATTTACCCTCAGGGTAATGGGTGATTGAATCCTCAAAAAAAAGTTTGGTAAACATCATCAAAAATTTGTTAGAGGACAACAAAAATTCTTCACACAGCAACCTGGTAAATGCACTTTGGGCTGACAAGATTACTACTAAAAAATCAATTGGCATGTCACCATACCAACTGGTCTATGGGATGGATGAAATTTTTCAATCCTCCTTAGGAGTTCCAGCCATGAAGATCATTCAAGAAGTGAAAGTTGAACCCAATGATGTACAGAGAAGGATTAATCAAACTATCTAGTTGCCACAGGCTAGGGACGAAGTATACCATAGGACCCAAGTTATTCAAGAAAATGTTAAAAATATTTTTGACAGGGGAACAAAAGCTGATGACTTTAACATTGGGGACCAAGTTTTGAGATGGGATTCAAGGAGAGAAGACAAGGGAAAACATGGCAAGTTTGATAGTCTTTACAATGGGCCATATGTTGTTCATGCTTTAGGGGAAATAATGCATTCTACCTTAAAGATGTTGATGGAGGCGACATACCTGGAGGTCATGTCAATGGCAGGATGTTTAAGCACTACATTTCCTACCCTATAGATTTTCCTTTCATCATTGTAAATATCATAGTATTTATGGTTTTGATTGGGTAACTTATTAACAAAAGTTGAAGCCCACAGTGAAGGCCCTAAGCTTGGATTGATGAGCTACCAATAGTATCCTAAACAACAAATAAATCAGATGAAGATAGTACTGTTTCTGGGAAAACTAGTGTCTTTTCGATCTGCTAGTCCCACTAAGATTCGCAGCTATCTTAGAAACAAACAATCAAAGCAATTTGCGATTTCCTTTATGTATGATAGATAAGAGAGAAGCAAAAGGACCAACCTGGATCTTCCACTTGATTTCTTTCCTCCTTGATATAGCTTGCAACTCCTCTCCTGTTTGTCCTACTTAGAGAATACCTGTAGAGACAAAGTAACAAAACACCATCAAAGCATCTCGATCTATAACATCATAAACAATGCAGAATCAGAAATACATTGAACATACAATTGCATTCACAAATAACAATATTCTCAAGTACACAATTGTATGGAGGAAAACTCAAAGCACTTTATCAAAATAGAAAGGAGAATTATAACCCATCTGTCTAATCCAGTATCATCCTCCTAGCATCAAAGCCCTCTTCACCTCATGAAAAGCAAGATCACCCAACAATACAATGCTTCTTCTCAAAGACAAACTAACATCACTTCCTTACAAATTACAACATTCCAGCCTCTAGATCTCTTAGATGAGGGATCCATATATAGATGTCTTGCAAGGGTGTGAGTCATCTCTCGGTTTTTGATTAGTGTCATTCCACTTGTAGTTCTTGGTTCCACTTGGAGATTTCATTGATCTCTTATTCATCCCTGGGTGAATTCAGAGAGGCAAGTGTCATAGGATAAGTTTCAAGAAGACTCCATGAGCATCTACTTAGAAAACTGCCTCAATCATTTTTCCATTCTCACTCATTGCACCCCACAGAAGGCCACTTCAGTATGCATCACACCTGGCTAGTGTAGGAGTCAGTATGCATCGCACCCTGACAGTGGAGCAGTTAATATGGTCCAGTTTTGGCCAGTTCTGAGTGGTTTTTCAAGTGGAACTTTTGGGGAATGATGTAATCAGTTGACTATGATCCTTTAGAGTATGAAACAACAATTTTAGGGGTTAAAGAGCCCTTGGTTTATCGACATATAAGATTGGGGTTGCAGTGCCGAAATATGTCTATAACAGTTGCCCCCTAAAGCATGAAGTCGTAAATCTTTTGATGTCAGGTGAAATGCTTTATCATGAGGATCTGAAGTGTTCGAACTCGAAGTTGACCTATATAAGATACACTACAATACATCATCATATTATTTTCATAATCTAGCTGAGGGCGGCATTCCCATGCTCAGCTTCATAAATTCATTTTCATGTACATAGGACAAATAATCGTCTGCAGTTGTAGACTGGTGATTCTTTATGTGTAGAGTCATCATCCCTAGCTTGGATGATCATCTCTGTAGCTTCTGTGTACATTTGATGTCTTTGTATTCTTGAATATAACGCAGCCCATATGGATGAAACTAGATCCGGGGTCTTCAAACTCGTTTAATCTTCGCTCGATGTACAATTCAATCCATGTGAAAAGATGTTCTGAAGTCAAACATGGAATGACATCCCCTGATTACTAGCCAATAATGTAATCTATTAACAGACGCAAGAGGAATCATCAATAATGATAATGACCCTGAAGGTACTATAGTACAATTCACATGGTGTGAATATATGATCCGATGCTAAACACCATGCAAAATCTTTCGGTCGAAGGCCATTGATGTAAACCTGTCACGGAAGTGAGAAACTTGCCATTGAGGCATGCAAGCTCCAAAGTACTGAAAGGGTTGTTTCTAAGTAAACTTCTTGGATAATGAGCTGATGTCGACAAGAAGTGACCCGTCGTAGGAGGGCCTTAATGTATCCCACATCTATGACACGAAATGAAGCAACTGACTTTCTGGAGGTGAAAACAATCTGATGATACAAGGTTCAGGAATGATGGTTATGAAAAAATGAAGGGCGAAGGTATTGCAGTGGATGAGGTGTTTCACTAAATGGTGAATTATCTGAATGACTTATCTTGACCATATCGGCGACACTAAGATGGATTGGTAGTGTGAACCCCAAAAGATGGATGGTATGGAGGACCAATGGTGATATGACCAGTGAATGGAATAACCCATCCTGACTCAATCATGGTGACAGAGTGAAAGTGTCATGTTCAAGAGTGACCTGCTACCAATAAAATCCTTCAAGTTTTCTTCCCCATTTCCCCAGTCATTGCTGACCAGTACCTCTTTATTTTTGTCAAGCTTGAGGAGGATAACATATGCTTGTTCCATAATTTTCCCTTTAGGCAAACCTGTCACTATGTTGTAGCGAGCCTAGTGACAGTGAAACTCATTCTTGTCTGGGTGGACAAGTTTGTCGCTATTGTTTTAATGAGTTTAATGACAAGGATAACTCAGCCCTTTTCATCTTTAGAGAGTTTGAAAAGGTACGAAAAGGAAACTCCAGTGGTTCTTTTTCATATCAAAATCCCTTAAGTCTGAAAAAGATTAAAATAATACGAAAGGGATGACTTTTCGATCTCTTTAGTAAGCTGAAAAAGACAAGTGCTTGGTCTTTTTTGTGGGATGATCCCTCAAGTCCAAAAAAGATTAAAATGTATAGGAGGGATGGTGCTTTCCCTTGCTTTAACGAGCTGGAAAGGCCCATATCTCGACAATCTTTTCATATTTAACGAGTATGAAAAGAGTTTAAAGGGAACTCATTTTTTGAGGAACAAGTGGCATTTTAGGGTAGCAACTGGTTCTGGGTAAGCTTGGAACTTCTTAAAACATGGTGATGTGAAGAGGGTGGCTACCAAGATCACTCATCGCAGCTGTTTCTCAAAAAGGTAAACAATCAATTGGAAGTGTATGATCAGCCAAAAGAATGGAGGTGATGGCAGGAACACAACCAAGGCTCAAAAATCTGGTAGTAGGGCGATCACAAAGGTTATTTACTGAGGGTGGATTCATTTTTTAACAAGCTCAGATTGAGAGAAACTATGCTCAGTGGTGGGTTTATTTTTTAACGAGCTTGAAGCTTACGGAAACATTTGTCATTTTAGTAGTCAAGGATGTTCAATTCACCTTTTAACAAGTTATATTCTTTCGTCGGTCATTTAGTCTGCTCAATTTCTCCATCAAATTGATTAGAAATACATATATATGCCTAAAAAATGAATTAAAAACTAACATTTTACTTGAAGTACATGAATACTAACATGAAAAGTAGTTTTACCTCTCATTTTTACCATTTCATTTCAAATTTGGGATTTTGGAGCTCTGGAGTGGTTTTCCCCCTCAAATTTCATCAGTTGATTTCGGGAGATCCGTTGGACTATTCTCTGTGTCGTCAAGACAAGGTAGGAGCTAACCCTGAGCTCTTCATTTTCGTTCCATCCTTTTCTGATTTTGAGCAAGTTTTTCCCTCCTTTTGGGCCCCTGGGGTTTGAAGAATTCGTTCTTCCATCATCGCACATGGTCTATATCGAAAGGTGCAATGCATACTGAGTTGTACACTAGCCAGTCAGTATGCATCTCACCTAGCTCAAAGGTAGGGTGCGATGGGCACAAAAGGGAAACTTTACACAGTGATTTTTCATGAATTTTTGCCTGTTTTTGCTCAAATTTGGATTCTAATTCATCTTTTGTATGTGCCTCAGATATTTGTTGGATCAAGATGGTAGTTACATGGCGTGAACATGAACATGAAGAAGAGGACATGATTTCCTTACATGATCAGGGTACAGTTACTGCATTGCGAAACTGTGGCTTGCTAAAATTCTTCCATATATCTAGCATGAGGAAAAAAATCAGTTTGTTGCAGTATTTTATTGATGCTTGGGATTCGATCAACCAGGTATTCCAGATTAGAGGCAAATTTATTCCACTGATAGTCGAGGATATCTACTTTTTGACGGGGTTATCAAGGCGTGGTGCCCCTCTTTCATTGTGGGGATTCGTCCGTGGGGGTGAATCTATGGGAGATTATATCTGTTAGTTTTGTAGAGATGGATCTCAGCCTAGCAGAGACAGCAAGATCAATATTGGGATGTCATTGATTGGTCCTTGAGGACCATTTTATTCACCTTTTCTAGATTGGTTGGTAGCGTGGCTCTTCCTTTGGCAAACAGATCTTATATACAGTATGCCCTGGAATGCCTGGGACCAAAGGTATTCAACTGGTGCAAGGCGGTACTTTTGGTCATAAAAGAACAAATATCCAAGGTAAATAATGGAAGGTCCAAGAATTTTGGCTATAGTTCCATCTTGACTGCTTTTGCCTTGGAGAGGATTCCACTAATGCAGCCTTAATACATTTCACTAGGATTTCCAGCACTAAGGGAACCAAGGACGTAGAGATGGGTTGATCTCATGGCCACACATGCTGGTCAGTCACAAATTTCTTTCTCTGATGCCTTCTTTGAGTGGTTTGACCGTCAAGAGATGGTCTTCGCGGAGTATCCATATGTTGGGATGGATTTCTGAGGCAACCCAAATTTGGCATTACCAGTTGGCGGGCAGTGGAGTGTTATGGGTAAAATGATTTGACCATATCTTTGTTTATCAGTTTTATAATGTTTTTGTGTTTTTAAAGTTATCAAGACTAATCAAACTCATATACTTGTGAAAATATTAGGCCAATGCGACCAACAGCATGCCCAAGGGCAACAACTGACTTTCCAGCAGGAGAGGTTGTAGGGAGGGTTGTCCTTCACGATCTGGACATAGCAGAGACCCTGGCAACACTGCAGGATCAGATCGAGGGCCTCACTCTTGGCATTCAGGATGTGAGGACCGATGAGTTACCTCTGAGGTTATAGCACCATAATACTGGTGTGACGAGTCAATGGACTAGGCTCTTACATATAATTGCATAGGCAGTGACATGTTATCACCAGCACCATTAGTCTAGGATGCTTTCCTGCATTAATTTTTGAGTTTCTTGGTCGTATAACCGATTTTTCCTTGTACACAAAACATTTTGTAAAAACTATAAACAGTTATATATTTTTTATTTTCGGAGTTTTATTTTGGTTAAGTCATGCAATCCAGGTGCAAATGTTAATGTGAAATGCTTTTCTTTACAAATGTTGCAAATGTCTATCTAACACATAATTTTCTAATGAATCAGTTAATGTGTTTAATTTTTTTGAAATATGTTGATATTGAATGGAATCAAACTGTCTTTCTAAAATCCTGACTCTTAGGAACATATGATAAATAGCAGGGTTTTGAACGGAATAGATGCCAATAAGTTGTAGTATGATGAGTTTCGAATCTAGCCTGACAACAAGTTGGCATATGCCATGTGAAATGGCATCAGAGAGAAGCTCAATAAATGTGTTATACTCAGCGATGTTGTTCATTGATCGACCAATACATATCCCCCTGAAACTCACTAACTCGTCGCTTGGAGCAAAAATGGCCTAGGCTACAGAAGATAGGTTCCGCGTACTATGACTAGCTCCGTCAGCGTATCCAACGAATGTTTCCAAAAATTTTGACATCTGCAACAAATGCAAAGTGGATTATCTAACCAAAATGATAACTCTAAAAGAAAAGAAAGACGTAACAAAACAGATATACTAAGAGATTACTACACTTGATCAAGCATAGTAACGCTTAAGATACAACTCGTTTTGGGGCTGTGACAGTGGAATCCCATCATAATCTACCAGCTTGTAGGCTTCTTTTGTCAATACATGTTTAACAATGTAGGGGCCCATCCATAATGGTTCGAGCTTACCTACTCCCAATTTTTCGGAGTCTTGATCGTAAAGCGAGACCAGGTCACCTTTTGAGAAGACTCGAGGCTTGACATTCTTGTCAAATTGCACTTTGACACATTTCGTATGTGCTTCGTTAGCCAGTGGGGCATCACAACGAGATTCATCCAAGTGGATTAGTTCCAAGAAATGAGCCTCTTCCTCCGAAGTTTCGGGAAGTAGATCAATTGCAAGCTTGAGAGATGAAATTTCACACTAAATTGGTAAGACAGCTTCCAAACCATACACCAATTGAAAGGGTCTAAATCTGATCACATTTCTCACTGATGTCTTATATGCCCACAGAGCTGAGTACATAATTACATGCCAATTTCGTTTGTGGACTCCAATCATCCTCTACAGCATGTGCTTTAGGACTTTGTTGATTGCCTCAACCTCTCCATTAGCCTGCAGATAATATGGAGTAGAACTATCGTGGGATAGTCCTAATTTGGTAGTCAATTCAACCATCATGTGATTATGAAAATGTGATCCATGATCTGTGACTATAGCCTGTGGAACACCGAATCTAGAGACTACATGATTAAAAAAGAAAAGAGTAGTCGTTTTGCTGCTGTTGTTTAATGTAGGCATCGCCTGGGCCAATTTTGTAAAATAGTCGACAACAACTATAATATACCCATGCCCCCAGCTGAGGTGGGGTTACATGTCATGAAATCTATGCCCCATCTAGCAAATGGCCCAACAACAACTACTGGATGCAGCAGTGCAGGTGGTAATCTAGTTTTGCGGTAAAAAATCTAACAAGCATGGCAACTTCTAATTGTGATTATGTAATCTTTGAATATAGTGGGCCAGAAGTAACTATATTGTAAGATCTTTTGTGCAGTAGCATAACCAGATAGATGTCCCCCACATGCACCTCAATGACAGTCATTCAGGACTATTTCGGCCTCCTCATGCATGAGGCACCTTCACATAATTGTACCGACACCATGATGGTAAAGTGTATCACCGACGATCATGTAGTCCTTTTCTTGGTATTGAATACACCGCTGCTCAGAGTGAGAGGTGTTAGGCCTCAAGGTTTGAGATTTGAGATAGACCAGTATATCTCCATACTACAGATCGCTTGACGATATCAGAAACAGAGTTTCATCCACGATTGATGCTTTAGATGTTAAATCATTGGATGATGATGGGAGGTCACAAAGTAACTCTACAAAGATGAGAGATTTCTTTGATTTGGATTTGGTGAATTCCATATCAAACTCTTGCAAAATGGTTATCCATTTGGAATTTTTTCCCCCTAGTAGTTGACGCGACAGAATGTAGGTCATAGGGTTGCAATCTGACAAAATGGTAGTTTTTCAAAAGAGAATATAGTGTCAAAATTTCTGTACTGCTTGAATAGCTGCTAAAGCCAGCTTTTCAACATAGGAGTACTTTCTTTCTGTATCATTTAAGTAGCGACTTAAATAATACACAGGATGTTCTATTCCATTGTCTTCGTGTACTAAAACCATTGCGATGGTTGTATCTGTAGTAGCGAGATATAGGTTAAAGTCTTTTTGATACTCAGCAGCATACATTAATAATTCTTTTACTAGGGAACCTTTTAAAGCATCAAAGGAAGCTTGCACAACCTGATCCCAGTTGAACGGTACTTCATTTTTCAAAAGATGCATATAACCTTTAGCAAGTTTGGTGTAATTTGGAATGAACCTCCTTAGAAAGTTAGCTTTCCCTTGGAGTTTATAAAACTGAAGCAAATTTGAAGGTGGAGGCATGTCCAGGATTACCTGAACCTTACATGGGTTGAGTTGAATTCTATCCTTAGAAACTATGAAACCAAGTAATCGACTAGAACCAACACAAAACACACACTTGTGTGGGTTGAGTCGTATCTTATATTGTTGGCAACATAGAAATATGGCTCTCAAATGCTGCGGATGATCAGTCTACTTTCGTGAATGAGTCGGTAGATCATAGAGATATGGTTGAACGATGTGCTTAATGTCATGGAAGGCATAGTTCATTGACCTTTGAAATGTTTCCCCTATGTTCTTCAAACAAAAAGGTAGTTTCGGTATGCGAATATGCCCCATGGACATATAAATGCAGTCTTCGATTGGTCCTGTGGGCGGATATTGATTTGGTTGTACCTGGAAAATCCATCCATAAATGAAAATACTTCTCATCTGGCACATTCATCAATTATCTAGTCGATGAAGGGTGTAGGGTAGTTGTCCTTTGGAAAAGCTTTATTTACATCCCTATAATCGACGCACACTCTAATCATTCCTTGCTTTTTCATCACAGGAACAATATTCGATACCCAATCAGTGAGAGGAATGGGGTAAATGAAACCAACATGTAGAAGTTTTTCAACTTCTACCTTAATGGCAGTGGCTTTCTTCGAGTGAACCGGTCGAAGCCGTTGTCATACTAGTTTGACATCTGGATACATCTTGATTTCATGTTCAACGATGCTTGAGTCAATGCCTGGAATTTCTTCATATGACCATGCAAAGACATCTTTGAATTCGTGAAATCCAGTTCTGAAGGAGAACAAGATTTTCCAACATGAATATTCTCTACAACATTAGGTTTGGTCAAGATATTAATGTCAATAGTTTCCTCAATATTGGACAGATTTCGCTCGGAATCCACTGTATTTATAGTATTTGATAGAAAATAAAAAACTGAAGGATGATTAAGGTCACTTGAATAATCTTCATTGTTATCTTGAAGGTGGGAATGATGGTGGTAATCTTCCCACGGTTTCTCTCCTATCATCATCGTCTAAATGATTCCTTCATCTGTAGAATGTATACGAGACCAAGGATCGGAAGAGGTACCATACTCTAGAGACCTATCTATCCAAACACTCACTGAGTGTTGATTTGGGTTTTTCACCCAGGTCCAGAAAATTGGTTGCTACAAAGATTTTATGGGGCTTGGGGGCAACATCTCATGATGATCCACACTATCAAAATGGTCAGAGTTCTTCCTAATCTTTGATGATGTAAAAGATATCATATGACAGGTTTCCACTATGGCCACTTCCGCTAGATTACTCAGTGGCGGGAGAGCAAAAGTACCCATTAAGGAAGGTCTTTTAGGTGACCTACTCTGACGTTTTGAAGTGATTGAGAACTTCCATGGATCAATGGAATGCTTCCAATAGCTTCTGAACTGTTGGGGAAAAAGGTTAGTTGGTCAACGATTTTAATTCTTCCTTGGAAGGGAAATGCAATTTTTCTAAAATATGTTGACACAATGGTGGCCATGGCATAAATCCAGGGCCTTCCCAGTAAGATATTGTAGTCAAGGTTTCCATCAATGACCTCGACTTCAATTTCTATTGTCTTTCCCCCCAGATCAACTTGCAAGTTACTTAATATCCCATATGGCGTGTATGTTCTTCCATCGAATGCTTTTAATGTCGTTGATGATCATGATAAGGGTGGTGAGCCTAAAGTTTTCTAGCAACTCATTGACATAAAACAGGTAGATGCCCCTTCATCAATGGTTGTTCGATGAACAGTTTTATTGAGGGATTTTACCCGTATAAGGAAAGCAAGTTGAACCGGTAACTGAGGTTCATATCATTTATGGTTAAAGGCCACAAGATTGGAATCCACCGAGTCAATCCCACCTATAGTTGATAACAAAGCCTACTTTTGGGAGGGGAAATTCTGTAGTACTTTAAGTGTCGACATAGTAGATGGCGACTGAGCCAGATCCTCCACTATATTATAATTTTGTGCTACTCGAGCACGAGGATTAAATGTCTATTTATGTACTACTCCCTTTGGTGGCTTTATAGTTAATTCAGGAATGATGGGTGGAACAACTTCTGGTGAAGCTATTGTCGAACCACTGGGTTGATCTGTAGCCTTTTTGCTTGACGACTATGGATTCCCATAATCTTTATTCCTTGTTGATATCAAAGCATCATTTTGTTGTTTCAAGATGGATAGCATAAGCACTTGGGATGTGGAAGCATGTTTGATAGCAACCAGATTAGTTTCTAGGTTCGGAAACGGATCAATCAATATCGTTGATGTATTTGAAGTTTTTAAAAATTTTGCAACCTCAGATCGATGTGGAAAATCTCTCATGAAATGATCCTCATTAAATATGAAACACGGTTGACTAGGTTTCCTTCGCCTAGCAGGGTTTTCAGAATATTTTTCAGGAGTTGAATTTTCATATTTCTTCATTTTATTTTTCCCTTTCTTTTTTCCCCCTCGTTGCTTTGGATCTTTTCCCTTGTCATATGACATGACATTAATCTCTGAGGCAAGAGGTTTGTCATTTTATTTTTGACTGGAAACTGCAAGGGCTTTACTAGATGGGGCTTTTGCGGTTTGCGTACTTGAGGTACCAATCACGCCATCGCTGGCATGAGAGTCCTTATTTGATTTAGGAGGGGGAGGAATGGAAATTCTGGTCTAGGAGCATTAGGAATTTTGTCATAGACTGTGCTAGACTGAGTATAGATCAAGTCCAAATATTGAGCACGAGCAATGACTTGCTTTTCAGTGGCAAATCCTCCCTTCGCCACATCCTTGGTAATAGAAGGCAATAATGACTTAATAAACCACTCAGATAGGAGCTGACAGGAACATACATATTTACCATTCAACAACGACGTCACAACTCATGAATATGATTAGATATGAGAGTGGCTATTATCTATTTAAAATTGGTAAGGAGTTCTGTTCCCATTTCATACCTTATGGGTAACTGAAAGTGGGTTAAAAAAGTAGTGGCAAGGGTGCTGAAGTTATCAAATGAAGCTCTAGGAAATTCAATATACCATTTCACTGCTGGACCAGTTAGTGTTCACTAAAAAAGGTGAAGCCTAATTGAATCATCATTCACAGTGTTAGATGAGCACCACAAATGAAAATTCATTACGTGATTCGATGGATCTTTCCCCGGATTTTCATTGAATTTAGGAATATCTGAGGGAAGTTTATGAGGAATCGCTGGCCACCAAGGGGTGTAGCAATTGGATCATTCGCCAGCCGGTTCAAATTTGGTAATTCTAGAGTTGCTACAAAAGGAAATTGTTGATTCAGGTTTGGGGAAGCATACCTAGCGTAAGATGGGATCGCCTGCGCAGTAGGTCTTTCTATACTAGCATAATGTATCTGATGTTCATAACTTTGATAAGGTTGGTGGGCATAACCATTATAGTATGGTTGTTGATACCTATTTTGAAAATTTCGTTTCCCATTACCTACAAAGCCTTGTTGCTTAGGTCCTTGGTAAGCTTGCTGGAATTGCGGTTGTTGATATTGTACCAGCCATGGTTGTTGGACCATTTTCTATTGCCCAATACTAGATGATTGACCAATATGCAGAGTGATATTACCACTTCACCTGCTATTGTGACTATGTCGCAAGTACAAGCACTACCTATTGCATGTCAACCTCAAATCTCTCAGGTTGTAATACAACAGCCTCTTGTCTCTACGGCTCAATCACAACCTCAGGTTAGTGTTTCCTTACCTGGAACAACTCAGGCTCAAATAGGTACCATCACTCCACGTGACAGGCGGGAATACTTACCACTATTTCGGATTACTTGATCAACTCAAAATTAAGGGGAAAAATATTGTTCCGTATTAAATAAATTTCAATGACGCTTTGACACAACTTTGCTTTTTCAATTTTTAAGAGTCGAGAAAAAGCTAAAGATGACTCTAGTCGCCTTCAATTTTTAATGTGCTTGAAGTGACAAGTGCTTAGATCGACCTTTTCTTTTAAGGAGTAAAAAAGGAACGAAAGTGACTACTCTAGAAATCTAGACAGAGGGATTATCAAACCAATTGTAAAACTACAATATACACCGTGGTGGTAAATTAAAGAGAAATTACCAAGGACTTATGTACAACAGTCAATCTTCCTGAATGCTGTGTTCAATGCATTGCGATCGATAGGGCAGCAGACACGACTTCCTATGAGTAAAGGATATCAACCTATTGTTTTCTCCAAATATATACTCGATGGTATGGGGAGCACAAATCCATAGTAGCACTTGTCGTATCAAAGAGGAGGAATCACCCAACCTTCGATGAAAACGATAGTTACTAGATTTTACGATGCTAGAACACATCTCTAGCCTAGACTTCTAGATGTGTTGCGTTAGGTTCCAAAGAGTTTTTAAGTTCATTGAGATTTATTTTAGAGTTGATCTTGTTTAGAAGTTTGCCTTTCAAGGTTCACTGCATGATGTAGATGTAAAATTTCTAAATATACAATCTAAAATGATAAATAGTCGTTTGTTTATTTTTAGCAATGAAAATCCTAGCTACTAAGGAAAGAAGATTACGATTCTTTCAACAAAGAGCAAAGAACACACACTAAATGAACTTTTCCTAAATCATTTTTACACACAGTCTAAATGAAAATGAAAATGCATGTATTTGTTTTCAGTTTCCCTTAATGTGAGAAATGCAAAAAGGAAAACTAAGTATAGAACTGAAATATTTTCTTCAAAGCGACATTTCGACAATTAGTTTTTCAAAATGAAATGAAGACTTAAACAACACTTTTCAATTTTGAATAGAAGATGCTTTTGACACTTCCAATATCAATAAATCAAATCAAATACATGGCAAAAAGTTCAATCGACTATCTAGAGGAGGAAGACTTTACGACACTCTTCTTTTTGACACAAAACGACAATTACGACACTTTTTTGCATCAAAACGACAGTTTTATTTAAGCTACTTTTTGAAAAAGGATTGTAAATGATGGAAAAATACATAAAAACATTTACTAATCCTAATCAATGGAGGCTGAACTATGTAAAGGAAGGAGGCTTCAGTAATGAGACACTGATCATAAGCAGCAAAACAACTAAATAGAGCTGAAAACAAGGACAAAAACCCAAATTTCAAAGAGAGAAATAGGATTACTCAGTCATTGCACCTGTGCTTCTCAGAAACAGGGATGCATCTCACCTACTACACTTGCGAGGTGTGATGCATACTGGATTCTAGTTACAGATAGTGCGATGGGCCAGGGAGAGAAACTGAGGTGGGTTTTGGCTCAAATTTGCAGCTAAATTCAGTGAGTTAAGCTGAGCTATTATGAACAGTAAAGAAAAAAGTACAGGGGTATGATCTTAGGACGTTATTGAGCTACCAAAAGGACATACAAAATTCTTGTATGTTAGATGTTCAAATCATAAACTAAACTGAAGATTAACTGAAGCAACATTCATCTACTTTGCAATTGCAGAGCAAGAGCAGTTCGAAGGCTATCTGGCTAACTTTAGGATCTGTCTATAGTTTATAAAGTAAATAATAAAAAACAAACAAACAAACTATTCGATCCCCAGCTGAGTCACCATTTTGTTTCTGGTAAAATTGGTGTCTTTTCGATCTTCTAGTCCCACTAAGATTGGCAGCTATCTTAGAAACAAACAATCAAAGCAATTTTTGATTTCCTTTACGTATGATAGATAAGAGAGAAGCAAAGGGACCAACTTGGATCTTCCGCTTGACTCCTTGCTTGATTTCTCTCCTCCATGATAGAGCTTGAAACTCCTCTCCTACTTATCCCGCTTAGAGAATACCTGTAGAGACAAAGTAACAAAACAACATCAAAGCATCTCGATCTATAATATCATAAAAAATGAAAAATAAAAAATACATTGAACATACAATTGCATTCACAAATAAAAAGATTCTCAAATACACAATTGTATGGAGGAAAACTCAAAGCACTTTATCAAAATAGAAGGGATAATTACAACCCAGTTGTCTAATCTAGCATCATCCTCCTAGCATCAAAGCCCTCTTCACCTCATGAAAAGAAAGATCAACCAACAATACAATGCTTCTTCTTAAAGACAAACTAACAGTACTTCCTTACAAATTACAATATTCCAGCATCTATATCTCTCAAATGAGGGATCCATATATAGATGTCTTGCAAGGGTGTGAGTCATCTTTGGGTTTTTTATTAGTGTCATTCCACTTGTAGTTCTTGGTTCCACTTGGAGATTTCATTGATCTCTTACTCATCCTTGGGCGAATTCAGAGAGGCAAGTGTCATAGGAGAAGTTTCTAGAAGATTCCATGAGAATCCACTTAGCAAACAGCCTCAGACATTTGTCCGTTCTCGCTCATCGCACCCCACAGAAGGCCCCTTCAATATTCATCACACCTAGCTAGTGTAGGAGTCAGTATGCATCGCACCTTGACAGTGGAGCAGTCAGTATGGTCCAGTTTTTAGCTGGAATTTTTAGGAACTGATGTAATCAGTTAACTATGATCCTTTAGAGTATGAAACAACACTTTTAAGGGTTTAAAGAGCCCTTGGTTTATCAACATATAAGATTGGGGTTGCAGTGCCCAAATATGTCTATAACAAGTACAGAAATGGTGTACTCAAGGCCACTGGTCATATGTTCTTAACACTTCACTTGGAGAAGTGCCATCCCCAATTGGAGCCACTATTACAGTCCTATAAATTATAAGATCGCAAGGTGATTGAGTATTCTTTATTTGTGATTTCATATTGTATATAAATCTCAATATTCAAATGATTTCCAAAAAAATAGAAAAATAAAAAATGAAAATAGGCTATGTTGGAAAAATAAATAATAATAAAAGAAAATATGAACCCCACAAAAGAAAAAATAGAAAATAAGACTGAAAGTGTTGCAAGTCCAAGTGCCACTACTGATAAGTTAGATATTTTATTCCATTTTCAAATAAGGATTGTGTGAAAATTTTTCTTGAATGTCACAATGACTAAAATTCAATTAAGGTCATACAGTTTAATCATGACTGAACACATTTAAATTTATGTTAAAGAAATTAGTGAATGAAGGTTTACCAAAGAGTTTAATCTTGGTAAATTAGTAGCTAGGTAAAAATAAAATTGACTCAACAGTTTAATCTGAGTCAATGGCAAAATAAGTGATTGGATAAGGTAGATGTACATAAAAATAAAAATGAATTTGATCTACTAGCTTAAGTGAACCATAAAAAGCAAGAAGAGAAAATGTTAGTTTAGAAAAAGAATGGAATGCAAAAGGGTAAGTAGAAGAACTATGGTGGTTAGAGGAAAAACATGAATATTTTACTCTAAACTCAAATGTCAAATGTTATCTTCATGTGTAGAAGAAAAGGGCAAAGGATGAAAGTTTTGCTCTAAGGTTTAATATATCAATTAATTTTGGTGTATTAATCCCCTATTCCTATGTTTTAAACCCCAAAATCACCCCTCCTCTCATATTTTCCTCTACCCACGTATTGCTAAGTTTCATTACCCCCCATACATTGCAAATATTTCCCATTATGCAGTAAATTAATTCCTACTAACCCCACCAAGTGCCCCATCACATCACGTTAACTCTCTGCCACCTCTTCCCTCACCTGCGCCCACAACCAAGATCCGACTGCCCACACTCTATTTTGACCCCCCCTCACCATCTAGAATTTACTATCAGGGGTAAAGGGGGGGTCCAAAATAGGCAGTATTCGAAACCACACTGCCCCTACGTGTCAACACTACAACAATTCAAACCCCCCTCGGGAAACACTATTAACCACTTCCCCTCCCCCCCCCAAAAAAAAAGAAAAATTAGTTTCTCTGACTCTCGATACCACTCTTCTAGCCATTGCACTCCCACCACTCACCTTCTACCACGTCATTTGCCTGTTGATTCTGCCAATAACACCCGCTCCCTCAAAAATTAAACCGTTAAAATATTAAATGGTTTAGCCATTAATCCAATGCACCCACGCCACCTTCAATGGAAAACTAGACTATTATATAATTCTCACTTCCACTCATTAATCGTTTATTGAATTCATACATTACCACTGTTATTGCTCTGTTACAGGTTTGCTTGACTAGACTTCGACATTTTCACCCGCTAGCGACACTGTTTGCTCACTCGTTTTCAACCTATTGCCTTTTTTCTTATCTGCAAATCCTAAGTCCTCTCTATTTATTGAACCTTGTAATCTAGTTTTCACTACTGTTCTTAGCCTAATCCGAAGATGCCTCCAAAGGACAAGGGAAAAAAAGAACCTGAGAATCCTCTAATTTATCCTCCCATTGATTTTCACCACATCCCTTTGGCTAACAGAGACCATAAAATCCATGAAACTCTCTGCGAATTTGACCTCTTTGAGATGTATTGCTGGCTCTCTCACAAATACATAGAAAAATCCAATGACATTCAACTGTGGGAATCCAATTTGCCCCACTATATTTTTCCCCGTACCCACAACACCCCATAATTTGTTAGGAAGTGTCATGCATGTTATTTTCCAAGCCAAAGAGCCATCATTGACCCCACTGGAGAAATTATGTTCAATATCACTCCTCAAGCCATAGACCAGATGATGCAAACCCCTACATTAGAGAATTCCACCCCCTTTTCCTATGAAGAACTTCTTGAATTGTAGCAGAAACTGGAGTTTTCCAAGAGGGTCAAAACCCTTGAGCTTTTCTTAATAGAAGATGCCCCATTGCCAAAGAAAAATCCTCACTATCCCTCCTCTATTTTGCCTAAGGGAGCAAAGCAAATTATCACAATCATCTCTTACCTCCTCAACTACTACTTATATTAGTGGGTAGATGAGGCCATCATAGGATTTCTGTCCATTTTCTTTGTTGATTCTAAGCCCTCCATCATGTTTAATTTTAGCCAATTTCTTGCAGATTCTTTCCATGAGTAGTTTATCAAATTCCAGACTGAGGAGATGTTCAAGTATGCTTCTGTGTTAGTCTATATGTTCTTATATTTTTAGGGAGACAACATCAAGCTTGCTTTACAAAAGATGGATGAAGAAGGGAACCAATAGTCAGTCATATTTTGGACTACTTTGGTGATGAAGGAACAAAAGGAGTTCACATACAAACAGTTCATAGAGATGTTTGTACATCCAACCATTAGTCTCTTAGGTAGTAGAAAAGAACTGAGGATCAGTAAGCAAATTAGAAAGGTGTTGTAGCTATCAAACCAAGTTCAGACAGGGGATTGGTACCTCTATCAAAACTATACAGAATTGAGAATATTTGGGTGTGAGCTTGCACCTTATAAGCTACCAAAATTCCTCCCAATGAGGATTTTTTCTCTAGAGTACATAAGGCATATGCTCAATATGGATGAGATCCACTTTGTAGTTGCCAAGAAGAAGTCCCAATTCAAAATTAAAATACAAATTGGGCCTTTCATTTGCAATAGCAAGGCAACAGGGGAAAAAGCAGATAAGCCACTAAAAGAAATGTAGTTCAGCCTTAGTTTCACCTGGTCATATGATCCATTAGGGGTCATTTATAAATTAAGAGTAGAAAATAAATCTACTGCTTATTTTCACACAGCTAGACTAGAGATAAAGAAGTACAAAAACCAGCTAGAATGAGCTAAGAACACCCTACAAGAGGTAGAGAAGTAGCTGGTATCATCCTCCATAGTACAAACTCCTACCATGCAGGAGGAAACAACTAAGAGAAGAAGATAAGAAGAGTACCCTTCAAGGACTGAAATTTTTAGTGAAGGATTCAAAATTATGTATAGGAAGAAGGCCAATCTTACTTCCAAACTAAGCCTCAGCAAGGATTCAGATCAGGAGAACATTATCACCACTAATGAGCCACTTGTTTCCTCATTAGTGGGTGATCAAACCACCCTATCTCCCACTACCTCCACAGCTTCACAAGAGCAACAACAAATAATGCAGACCAACACATCTACTACAGGAGAGACAGAGAGAAGTAATATGGATATTTTTAAGGAGATAAAAGTAAGGAATGAGGCCTTGAAGATTAACACCTACAATCAGTTCTGGAAGCAGACTTCTAGTTCTCAAAGCAGGCTACTATCAACCTTTGATTTAGAGAAAGGTAAAATTCAAATGGCATTCCTCCAGGCATAGGTTCCCCAGCCTAAGGAAGCATCAGACTACAAGAAGACAACATTTGAGTTTGATGTAAAATACATACATCCCATTAACCAAATGGAGATACACAAGTAGATCAAGGAAATGATGTTTTCCACTGTCACTGGCATTGTTATGAGTTTGTCTAAACTGCAGGGTACGTTAGCCAATGTTCAATCACAAATGAAGATGGAGAAGGTCTTTGCACTTGCCAAAGGCACCAAGATCAAAACTCTGGAGGACTTGGTGATCAAAGTGGGTTATGACCCTGCAAAAATCAATGTTGTAGAAGAGTTTGTAAGGAAACATAATTTAGATATAGCAGCATTAAAGAAGTAGCTAAAGTTACCAGCTACAGAATATCCTTTGGCCAAGGATATTGAAGAAATAGAGACGCAAAAGGAAGACATGATGAAGCTCGTCATGGAGTAGAGTGCACAGTTGAAGAAAATGGAGACATAGATGGAAAACATGATTAAAGAAAAGGAGAAAAGTGCCAAAATTGTTGTTGTCCCTTTGGAAGCACAGTGATTCCAAAAGCCACATATTCTACAACAAGAAAAGAGGATGATGTAGATCAGTTGGCAAATTCAGTACAAAACATGTCCCTCCAGACTGAAGAGATCAAAAGGTTACAATCTCAAGTCAAACTTATATAAGATCATCAGAAAAAGACTGAAACCTTTCACGCAGAAGAGCTACAGAGAGCTCAAAACCAGATAGAGGTATGGAATAATTAAGCAGTTGAGTCCTCTATTGGCTACACACTGGCCCATGTAAAAGAAATGATATGGAACAATATCATTGAGGAAATTGATGAGATTTGGCCATGTATCCAGATTATTTTCAAGCAGAAGGAATTGATGGAGAAAGCCAAGGAAACCATTTCCACTATTAATGTTGGATTGGGAGAAATTCCTGCTATAGCCAACAACATCATAATGTTCCTCAATTCTAAAAATTAGATATGAGCTAGATGATCTAGGAGTAGATGATAGAATGGAAACCATCTTTGAAGTAAATAAAGTTCTAATAAAGAAGAACTTGGTTATACAGTTGACAGAGAAATGTCATACTCTCGAGGTAGTAGTCAATAGGTTTTTCACCAAAATAAATGCATTGAACAAGAAAGGCTTTCCTTCTTTATTTGCGATCAATGACAAATTGATGACCAGGGAAGATTACAAGAAGAAGATTCAAGATGTTGTAAAGGATACATCTAAGTCTTCCCACATCAAAGGTACTATGACAGGGAGAAATTTTTATGAAGCTATTAGCAACATTAGTTTTATCCAACATGAGATAAAACATATTTTTTTAGTAAAACCCACTTTTACTCGGTATACTAAGGTAGATGAGATCTACCACAAGGTAACAAAGATTTCTATTCTAGATGAAGAGTGGTAGGATAAGTTGTGTGAATTCTAGGATTAAAAAGAGAGCTCAACTTCACCAGCGCAACACCTACATAATGGCCACTCAACGACTGTTCTCCTCCAAAGCAGGGCCAAATATCTAGATCACTTCATCAGATTCATTCCTTTTGATCAAATTATATCATTTCTATTAGTTCAAAGTCAATAATAGAATGTCGTGTCACTAAGGCATTAATTGTAAATTTTGTTTAAATACTTCATTCTGTCAAAGTATTGAGGATTGGTCCCTAAGAATTGTAACTCTTTTTATTAAGCATTGCACCTTTTTTGCGTTGCTGGAGCACCATTAATGAAAAGACTTTTCAAAAGATACTTGTGTTACGAAATACTGGTGATGTTTTTCCTACTGTAATTGTGCTTTCATTGTTATTCTTCTTATGTTATTGTCAGATAAGGCAGTAACTCCTCAAAAACAATTCGTTGATATTCATTCAGGTTGGTCTTTATTATATATGTGAGGGAGAGACTATTAATTTCATCTCCCGGTGACTATTCATATTCTCTATTATTTTTTACATCAATTTTAGTTATTCACCCAATCCTAATGATTGGGTGTCAACATTACCCCCCTTAATCTGAAGGGATGTTGGTGATTCCAAGCTGAATCTTTCAAGATTTTCTCTTCCAAGCACATTGGTGAATATCTCTGCAATTTGCTCATTAGTGGAAAAATGGCGGAGATGGATTGTTTTGGCCTCAACATGATGTCGAATAAAATGATATTTAGTATTGATGTGCTTCGTTCGATCATGGAACTTTGGTTTCTCGGCCAATTTTATTGCCGAGGTATTGTCAATCATGAGTGGAGTCGATTGTACTTGTTTTACCTGCAAATCTTCAAGAATTTTCTAGAGCCACAATTTTTTTTATTGCCTCAGCTGCTACCACATATTCTGATTCTGTTGTGGAATCTGATGGAACTGATTGTTTGCGTGATCTCTAGGAGATAATTCTCTATCCAAGACTCATAGCATAACCTGAAGTAGATACCCCAGTTTCTTTGTCTCCATCAAAGTCTGAATCAGAGTATCCAATCAAGATGAAGTCGTCCACCTATGTATACTTGATTCTGAAGTCTTGAGTTCCTTTCAAGTACCTTAGAACTCTTTTTGCAGCAGACCAATGTCCCTCACAAGGCTTTTGCATAAACTTGGAGAGGATTCCAACAACAAATGAAATGTCTGGTATGGTAGTAGTTAGGTAGTTGACACTTTCTACAAGCTATCTATATTTTGTTGCATCCTCAAATTATTTTCCTTCAATGGATGTGAGCTTTATGTTTTGTTCCATTGGAGTAGTAATAGGATTTCATTCTGTCATGCCAAACCTGTTCAATAGATCTCCAATTTACTTCTTTTGAGAAAGGAATATAGATTTCAGATGTTGAGTTACTTCAATACCAAGATAGTAATGAACATAGCCCAAATCAGTCATTTCAAAACCTTTATTCAATTCCTTCTTTATGGATGCAATGTAGCTTTCATTGTTCCCTGTCATCAAAAGATCATCTACATATACCACAAGATACACAACTGTTTTGCCAACTATCTTGACAAATAAAGTTGCATCATCAAGATCATAATGTTTGAAAATGAGTTTTAGAAGATGCTCAGTTAGTTTTTCATACCAAGCTCGTGGTGCTTGTTTGAGGCCATACAAGGATTTCACAAGTTCGCATACTTTATGTTCATGTCCTTTCACAGAAAATCCTTCAAGTTGGGACATAAAAACATTTTCTTTTAGATCTCCATTCAAGAAATTAGTTTTTACATCCATTTGATGGACTTTCCAACCATTTTGAGCTGCTAAGGCAAAGAGTGTCTGGATGGTAGCCTATTTTGCTGTGGGGGAAGAAGTCTCCTCATAATCGACCCCTTCCTTCTGTGAAAAACCTTTTTCCACAAGCCTGGATTTTCACTTTTCAAGTGAGCTATCTGCTTTATACTTGTTCTTGTAGACCCACTTGCAGCCAATTGGTTTGGTTCCTAATGGAGAATCAACCAGCATCCAAGTGCCATTCTTTATTAGGGCATCATACTCCTTTTGCATCGCTTATTTCCATTCATCATGAGAAGCAACTTCTTTGAAGGAAGTTGGTTCGAAATATGTAGACGAATTCAATTCACAATCATAAGAAACATCCATATCAATAGGTGAATCAGAGTCATCTAAATCACCTCCATTTTTCCGGTTTGAATTTCTAGTTCCTATATTTCCAACCTCATCAAGTTGAACACTTTCAAGTGTCTTTGTCAGTCACTTTGGGGGACCTTTCTCAGATGGTTCAGGCTGCTTCGTTGATTGAGTTGGGACTGAATCAAGATTGAGTCTCCCAATTCTATCAATCACATCAATTAAAGTATCAACCGTTGTTGGAGTTTCATGTGGGGGAGAGAGTTCTTCAGAAGAAGATTCCACATGTTGATCTAGTATAGGAATCCCCCCTTCAAGATGTGGAATCTGACTATCAAATTCTTGAAATGATTTTGCATTTGTGAATCTATCCAAGCGATCAAGTTGCTGCTCAACAAGATTGTAAGTTTTGGATGATTCAAGAAAGATTACATCTCTAGATACAACAAACTTTTTATTGGCTTCATCATAGAGACAATATGCTTTGGAGGTGTTTGAATACCCTAGGAACACTTACAAATTCTTGCACCAAGTTTGTTTCTGTGTACCTTTGGTATCAAGGCATAACAGGTGGAACCAAAGACCCTAAGATGCTTTACCAAAGGAATGTACCCATACCACATTTCATAGGGAGTCTTGTTTCTGATAGTATTAGATGGACATCTATTCTTTATATGTATAGCACGTAGAACTGCATCAGCCCAAAACATCAACTTTACATTTTTGAAAAACATCATGGAGCACACCATATTGAAGATTGTCCTATTCATTCTTTCAGCACACCATTCTGTTGAGGATTATAAGGCACAACTGTTTGATGTTTGATCCCATGTTGGCGAAGATAGTTTTCAAATTCATTTGAAGTGTATTCTTTTCCATTATCAGTGCGAATAGAGACAATATGAGATTGTGGATCATTTTCAATCCATTTATGAAAGTTCTTGAATGTTTGAAAAGCATCAGAGTTGTTCTTAAATAAATAAACCCAACACATTCTGGTGTAGTCATCAATAAATGTCATCATATATTTGTTTCCATTTGTAGAAGGAACGGGAATTGGACCACATAAATATGAATGAATGAGTTCAAGTTTTCTATGTGCTCTTGAATGTGAGTCATGAAAATACTGTTTTCTATGCTTTCCTAGAATGCAAGCATCACATTACTTAAGTTTCCTAGGAATTGTAGGCAAACCAGGAACACCATTTTTCTTCAACAAGCCAAGGCTGTCATAGTCCAAATGTCCAAATCTAGCATGCCATAATAAACTTGATGCAAGTGTACCTTCTTCATAATTAGAGTTGTATGAGAAATTTTGTGCACGAGTAGAGGTACCATGTACCTTGAGAATCCTTTCTTCTTCTATTCTTGTCATGACAAGTGAGTGGTCAGATGCTTTTCTCACCTCAAGCTTACCATCAAACATATGAATGGAGTGACCTTGCTGGCGGATGTGGACCAAGGACAACAAGTTTCTCCTCAGCTATGGGAGATATAACACATGATGTAGAAGAAAGTCTGGAAGACCAAGCAATTTGAGCCTGATTGTGCCAAGCCCTAATAGCTTGATTTTTGATTGGTCTACAAAGTATACTAGTCCATCAACGTTACCAGTAAATTCTTCAAAAAAATATTTTCTATGAGTCATGTGGCAAGTTGCTCCTGAATGAAGCAACCAATCATTTTTCCAAGAAGTAAGTGAAGCATTAAATAAATCTTTATTTACTCCGATATTACATTGTGCCACAACATAACGAGTGGATTCAGGTACTTTACCTTTGTCTATGTCATTAGTTTTACCTTTATGTTGGTTTCTTTGCTACTCAATTTTGTCCCAAGGTAACCTGCATGTAGAGGCATCATGTGATCCATTTCTTTTGCAGCGTATGCAGTGAAAATCTGCCTTTTCTCCTTGAGAGTGTCTGCCCCCCTGCCTCTGAAATATCTTCCTCTGGAAGAATCTTGGGCAAGATTCTTTTCTTTATGAGCCAGACACACAACCTCTTCAAAAGAAGATATGATTGAATGCATTGAAAAATTTGAGTGCTATAAAAATACTTTTGCTGATAAAAAAATACTTCTACTGATAGAAAAATACTTCTGGAAATATACTATAAAATTGTACTTCTGGTGGTAATTTAAAAAAAATTACAATTCAAAGAGGCATTGGTATGACAGTACTATATTGAAACATAGTACCATAATGAAAAACGTAGAGTATTCAAACTATATTGAAACATAGTACTATTGTGCACATGGTCTCACGATGGCCTTAATGCATAGCCATTACACGACATTACACCAATGCATGAATAGTGTAACTATCAACCTTCAAAACATTTTTTCAACGCACAACAGTAGGTGAACATACCAATCAAACACACCATTTATCTTCATATTGATATGCCATGATATCCTCACTTCATATAACATTCAATGCACTCTCACGGTGTTCCCACACATCGCACTCTTCAATTAAAGGCCGAGAAGCATCACACTGTGTTAAAGCATTAAAGAATTTTGACTAGTAAAAGAACCAACAAATCAGTCACCTCGATTAGACTGTTCCTCTGGCCTGTGAGGAATTTAGAAAAATGGATCAGCCTTGGGAATCCACGTACAGAATCTTTTCTTGGGTGCCACCAGCACTGACCCCTTCCATTTTGAAATGTCAATGAAAGACAGCTTCGGTGACAGTCGATACATCTTCAACAAAACCAGATAGAAACCTGATAGTGTTGATACATCTTCAGAGAAACTGGATAGAAACCATGTTAGATAGGCTAGCGGACTTATGTGAAAGCGTTGTCATATAATAGCCCCATTTTTTTTAGACAGGAAAATGCATAACATAATGGAACGGAGGTCTCAATTCTGGTAATGGAACACTAGCAGCAGTAATACCATAATGCCAAACACAATGTGTTGGGATCCAAACACAATGTATGGAGGGAGTATCATGGTGAGGGAGAGAGCAGCGTTCAGGTGTTTAGCATAGAAAATCTGATGAAGAGATGGCGTTGTGGCTTGCTGGTGGTATATGTAGTAATGAAAACACAGTGGGTATTCAACCTCGTAGAATACAATGGCGGTAAGACCGAAGAATACAATGGCATTTACAATACATCGATAGCATTCCAACACAGTACAATTAGCAGTGAGAATAATGGTGAATAGCAGGTGGAGAAACATTCATACCACAGATTATATGAGAGTTGGCTGCATATTAGAGCGAGGGGCAACGTATATATGGGAAACTGAATTCGGTCAGATGGGTAGGTGTGAATTCCACAAAATAGGCAGAACATAAGTAGAAACTGACACTAGGATCTACAAAAAACCTAATTTTGGGAGCTGGCTCTGATACCATGTTAGACCAGGTAGTAACTCCTCAAAAACAATTCGTTTTTATTCATTCATGTTGGTCTTTATTATATATATGAGGGAGAGACTGTTCATTTCATCTCCCGATGACTATTCATATTCTCTATTATTTATTTACATCAATTTCAGTTATTCTCCAAATCCTGATGATTAGGTGTCAACAGTTATTCATCTAAAATCTAATTGTAAAAAAGAAGATGTGAAAAATAGGATATGTTTTTGAACACCTTATTTGGACTGCATTTACAATTTGTATGTTTTCTTATAAAATTATGATTGAGAAATTCTTAAATGCTTCTCAATCCATGCTAAATCACACCTTTTCTCCATTTCATAATTTAACTTAAAAGATCTAGTAAATCTAGCTAGCCTGCCCTGTGATTACTCCTTTGAACTTTTGGTGTAGCATTCCAATTTTATTTGACTCCATAGCCCAATGGAAAGAAAGTAATTTGTTTCAGATCAACCAACCAACCAACCAAATTCAAAAAAACAACCAAGCACTGATGCAGGAGCATCTAGACCTAGCCAGCAATGTGATGGAGTGGTCACATGTTGTGGCTAATACAAGTTTGGAGGAAGACTTGGTTGTTAAATTTGTATTAATTTCAAATAAATGTAAGTGGTTAATTTGTTTCCTAATTCTGAACAGAATTGGGAATAAAAGGCAAATGATCCTCCCTGTGTGGAGATCAAGCCAATTAGCTATATTGATTAGTTAGAGTAGGATATGATTTCTAGGAATAGAGTGAATTCCTTCAATTGTGGAAGGAAATTGTTATACAAGGCATATATGTATTTTCCTTATTTTCTGAAAATGAGAGAGATGCGAGAGGGGAGCGAGACAGAAGAAGATTCGAGGCATTTGTAAGCCTACGGGAAGTATGAGAGGAAGAGGCCATTAATTAGATTAATCAGGCCTGAGAAGGGAAAAAGCCTTCAAATATATGTTTGTATTTATGTTTGTATATAGAGGATTGATTGGAGTAATAGAACTGTGTGATTAAATACATTTCTTTTGGGCAGAGGCTTTACCTGTGTGGTCAGGTTGAAGGACGAAGCTCTATGATTGTTTGCTGTGAATAATCAGTGTGCATGCATAATCACATAACCGGCCGTGGAGGCTTGAATTCTTGTTTTTCTATCTATTTTTGAGTGCTCTTGGTGTTGGACTGTGTGTTTCATATGTTTTAATGGAATTATTGTGTTAAGGGATCAAATGGTGAGCGCATCCCATCATTCTAGTGTCACAGGCAGAAAACCTGAATTACACAAAATACCGGGTGTAAAAGGCAGTCAGATTTAAGAATTCCAACCTCAAATCCTTATATATGGGAGTTCTAAAGTTATCAGGTCCATAGAACCCAAAATGCATCGGCTCTCTATATTTTCCATATCACATCGCCGAAACCTTTTCTAAAGGAAAACACACTAACACTTAGCGGATCTGTAAAGCGGACCTAAAATATTATAAATCATGGAATATACTCTCATCGGGTCTGAATTGCATGTCGGGTCGGAAAATTGAATGCGTCGGAAACGGCCTTTGTAAGAGAGTGATTGTGATAATGCGATGGATCGTGAACCATCGGATCACAAATCTGGATCGACGGTTCAGATCTAATCGAAGATCAGCAAATCGGAGTGATCACAATTAGAAGGTCGGCAATCAAAGGTGCGACAAGTGATATTGCAATATCGTTGATAAGAATATCGGCAATCGGGGGTTGTGTTAATCATCGATCGGAGGTTGGAGTCGCCGATAAGCGATACCGGTTGTCGAGCATAACAAAGGATCAGTAGTCGGAGGTTGGAGTCGCCGATAAGTGATATCGGTGATCGACATATCAGAGGATCAGCAGTCGGAGTTCGGTAGAGTGGCAGTCTTGCGATAGGATAAGGAGCGGACCCACAAATATTTATATAGGTAGCCGTATAAAATTGGAAATCCGAATATGTGAACCGGAGTGGGATTTACATGGTTTCCCGTGTATTTGTATTATGTGTGGCCGCAGGGTTTTAAGGCTTAACACATATATTGTAATGCTTGCGATGGTTATTTAGGCTCCGATAAAGGGATGGCTTGATTTCAATGTAAGTCCATGATTTATAAAAGGCTTAAAGCCTAGAACGCTTCCGATAAGGCTTTGTGGGCCCATAACCCATAGGCCCAGGATCGAAATTTCTACATGAAAGGGGATTCTGGCCAATAGCCAAGATCCCTTTTCATCATTTTTAGTATCAGAGCAGGAAGGCTCTATGGAAATTGAAGAAGTATGCTTATGAAGATTTAAGACTACATAGGCATGAAAATAGTAGCATGTTGAAAGAGTGAAGACTACAACAATATAGACCAAGAGAAGCCGTGAGAGAAGAACCATATGTGTTCTTAAAAGCAAAATAAGGAAAGTCCTTAGAAGTGGTAGTGAACCTAAAGAATCTAACAAGAGATTAGATAGAGGACAATTGAAGTGTTCTCGAAAGAGATTGCAGAAGCCTAGAGGGAGCAAAGGTGTTGCTCAGGAGAAGATTCCAGATAGGGGATCGTGCTTACCAAAAGACTGAGTGAGGAGAGCTTAGTGAGGTAAGTGGCAGTAGAAGGGGTTACTGTTGCAAAGGCTTGTTGCAGAGGAGTGAGGAGCTCATGGAAATAGAGGAGAAGAAAATGACTACAGACAGTCATAGCAGAAGTTCACAAAGAAGCCACAGTAGAAGGGAAGATGCCAAAGCAAATGGCATGAGGATGAGTCAAGAAGAGTTTGACCGAGAGAAAGCTAAGATAGATTTCCAGATTGGAATATTGATGAAGATCATGCAGAAAGGTGTTTGGACCATAAGGAAAAGAGCAAAGTGGTAAAGACTACGGGAAAGGAGAAATCAGCAAATGAAGTTAGAAATAGTAGAAGAATTGAGAAAGATTGAGCAGATATTGAGTGCTCAAGAGGAATCAGAGGAATTCAGAGAAGCAGAAGTAGAAATGGAAGTTTCCATTTGTAGACCAGAACAAGTTGAAATTTTGGGGGAAGAGGATAATGAGAGGTCAACTGAAGATCTCAGGGACTATTGGCAGAGTTCAGAACAATTCGAAGATATGTTGACAAACGAAGCATATGAGGCAATGAAGCCTTGTGATTTTGATTCTTATAGTTTGTGTATGTTTGCAGGATATGCAGAGGATGATGGATAGTCTGGTGGAACTGTCACAAACAGGAATGAAGCTCTTGAGGTGAAGTATGATAGTGAATCCCTTTTAGAGGAAGAAGGCATTAATCTATTGCAACAGAAGGAGTTCATAGATGAAATCCTATTTGGTGTGAAACAGTTAGATGAGGAGTCTAAAGACAATTCCATAGTGGGACTAAAAAAAGGTAAATGAATGAATTTTCTTAATGGAATTGATGAAAGATGCTTGCAATATGATAGTGTAGAAAACAGGACAACTCAGGAGGATTTCCAGGAAAAGAATGAAGCTGAGAATGGAAATTGTGATGATCCGCGGGAGAGATTTCATAAGGAGATAGAATTCTCGGAGAGATTACTCGAGGAACCTAAAGGAGAAACGAAGCTTACAGAACCAGATGGAGGAAAAGGTGTGGAAGACAACATTAATAAATACGATGCTGAAATCAGAGAAATTGAGCAGCGATTATATGAAGGTGAGATGAAAGATCATGAGAAACAAGGAAGTTATGTCCTCAGAGACATAAATAAGATAGAAATATTAACTCAGCAAGATGCATATGGAGGTAACCAAAAATTTGGAAGGAATGATCAGTTACATGAGAATGAATTTGAGGAAGGCATTAAATTGCAGAAGTATAGAAACTGGCAGTAGAATGAAGAACAAGAGATTAGTTTGGCAGTACAAAGAAAAACAAGTGAAGATCGAAGGTACAGATGGAGACTGAAGAAAAGAGTCAAGTGGAAGCTATTGCAACAGAGGTTGAATGGTAAGCTGATGAATGATTTTAGGGAACTTGAACAAATTCATATTGATTCTTTGAAGAAGGAAGGACTCAGAGAAATGGGGTCACAGCAAGAAGGATCCGTTGAAATCCAAAATATCTATGATGGAGGATTGGTGCTCGAAGCATCAAAAGAAAATGGAAGGTATTGTATTTTGAAAACTGAAGGTTGTTGTGTGTTTGTAGGTCATATCGACTTGAAGAAAGACAAACAGTTATTGAAGACTATTGAAGAAATGACTACTCATAGTCACATGCAGAACAAGGAGGATGGTAAAAGAATTTTTGAATTCGAAGGATACACTGAGTCATCGAAGATCATTGACCTTGAAGAAAGCAAGAGTAGAGAAGGATTAAAGACAAATATTGTGGACAATGCAGTTAGTGAATATTGTGCAGAACTTTTGAGAGGACTTCCAGATAAGATGGCATATTTGTGGCATAAGTCAAGTCTTTTGAAGAGGAGGCAATGAAATCAAGGAATAAGTGATCAGATTGTACAAATAGAACTAAATAAGAGCAAGGTAGCCATGAATGACAAATATGAGGAAAGAGTTGTCAGAACTATTGGAATAATGAGGAAGCAAGGTAAAGTAATTGTGTTCATTGAATTGATTAAATCTGATGAAGATTTATATGCAGGTACAAGGCAATGTGAAATGAATGTGAAACAAGAAGTTACTTCTAAAGAACAAATCGAATTAATGAGCGGTGAGATAAAAAAGTCTCATAATGATGAAATGGTGGTGAATCTACAGTATGAAACTTCTGAACTGGAGATGAGTACAAGAAATAATAGTAACAGAATTACTATTATACCACAAGAATTTATTGATGTAGAGAAGGCTGAAGATGACATTTCACGAGTAGACTAATATAATGCCATAATCCTTTTGAGAGAAGCAGTGGAGTTACTGGAGGAAGAAATATTCCAAGTAGCTAAACAAGCAGGAAGAACGCTGAGTTTTCAAGAGATTTGTGGAGTTACAGGTATGCTGGAATTTGAAGTAAGGAATGATGAATTCATGAATGAGAAACTAGAAGAAGGACCTGGGATTATTGCAAAGAATCAATGGAGAAGGCATTTGTACATTTCGAAATGTATACGGAACAATATGGGCACAGATATTATGGTGTTCTTATTCAAGAATACAATCAGATGTAGGAGAATAGTATTCAACACATGAGAAGTGAAATAGACAAAGAATTGGATGAGTTGTGGAAACTCATACTACAGCATTCCAGTAAAGCAAATACAGGACAAAAGAAGAAAGGAAGATTGGCAGGAAGAAATGGTACAGGTGAAGGGAATGGAAAACTACAAATTAGAATGAACAAAACAGCAGCGAAATATGTGAAAAGGACAACAGCAGATAGTGACGCATTACAGCATAGTGTACAGAGACTTGAGGGAAAAACAACAACAGCAGTAACCAAGGACAAATTATCAAACCAAATATGGGATCCAGGAGGACACAAAACAGAATTGCATGATCAGGAGATCATGGTTAATTTAAACTTCAGGAGTCTGATGCAGGAGCATCTAGACCTAGCCAACATTGTGATGGAGAGGTCACATGTTGTGGCTAATACAAGTTTGGAGGAAGACTTGGTTGTTAAATTTGTATTAATCTCAAATAAATGTAAGTGGTTAATTTGTTTCCTAATTCTGAACAGAATTTGGAATAAAAGGAAAATGATCCTCCCTGTGTGGAGATCGAGCCAATTAGCTATGTTGATTAGTTAGAGTAGGATATGATTTCTGGGAATAGAGTGAATTCCTTCAATTGTGGAAGGATATTGTTATACAAGTCATATATGTATTTTCCTTATTTTCTGAAAATGAGAGAGAGGCGAGAGAGGAGCGAAACAGAAGAAGATTCGAGGCATTGTAAGCCTAGGGGTAGTATGAGAGGAAGAGGCCATTAATTAGATTAATCAGGCCTCAGAAGGGAAAAAGCCTTCAAATATATGTTTGTATTTATGTTTGTATATAGAGGATTTGATTGGAGTAATAGGACTGTGTAATTAAATACATTTCTTTTGGGCAGAGGCTTTACCTATGTGATAAGGTTGAATGACGAAGCTATGTGATTGTTTGCTGTGAGTAATCAGTGTGCATGCATAATCACATAATCGGCTGTGGAGGCTTGAATTCTTGTTTTTCTGTAGTGCTCTTGGTGTTGGACTATGTGTTTCATATGTTTTAATGGAATTACTGTGTTAAGGGATCAAATGGTGAGCGCATTCCATCGTTCTAGTGTCACAGGCGGAAAAACCCAATTAAACAAAATACCAGGTGTAAAAGGCAGTCAGATTTAAGAATTCCGACCTCAAATCCTTATAGATGGGAGTTCTAAAGTTATCAGGTCCATAGAACCCAAAATGCATCGGCTCTCTGTATTTTCCATATCACATCGCTGAAACCTTTTCTAAAGGAAAATCGCGCTAACACTTAGCGGATCCGTAAAGCGGACCTGAAATATTATAAATCATGGAATATACTCTCATCGGGTCTGGATGGCATGTCGGTTCAGCAAATTGAATGTGTCGGAAACGGCCTTTGTAACAGAGCGATTGCGATAACACGATGGATCATTAACCATAGGATCGCAAATCTGGATCGACGGTTCAGATCTAATCAGAGATCGGCAGATCAGAGTGATCGCAATTGGAAGGTTAGCAATCAGAGGTACAACGAGCGATATTGCAATATTCCCGATAAGCATATCGGCGATCGAGGGTTGTGCTAATTGGCGATCGGAGGTTGGAGTCGTCAATAAGCGATACCAGTGGTCGGGCACATCGGAGGATCGATAGTCGGAGATTGGAATCGCCAGTAAGCGATATCGGTGATCGGCATATCGGAGGATCGACAGTCAGAGTTCAGTGGAGTGGCAGTCTTGCGAGAGGATAAGGAGCGGACCCGCCGATATTTATACTGGCAGCCGTATAAAATTTGAAATCCGGATATGTGAATCGGAGTGGGATTTACATGGTTTCCCGTGTATTTTGTATTATGTGTGGCCGCGGGGTTTTAAGGCTTAACACATATATTGTAATGCCTGCAATGGTTATTTAGGCTCCAATAAAGGGATGGCTTGATTTAAATGTAAGTCCATGATTTATAAAAGGCTTAAATCCTAGAACGCTTCTGATAAGGCTTTGTGGGCCCATAACCCACAGGCCCAGGATTGAAATTTCTACATGAAAGGGGATTTTTGCCAATAACCAAGATCCCTTTTCATCAAGCACAATCATAACTAGCCTAAAATCAACCTAAAACCCAAGTTAATTCATAAAGAGAGAGCCCTCTCATTAAGCTGGCAGGGCTAGATCCTATCTTCCAAAGTAGTTTTGATGTTTTCCAATGTATTTACTCCTACAACCTCAAAAATATAGAATGATAATAGGTTGAATAAATTTATACATTAAAAAGCACAATTTAAACAATGTAATTTTTTATATTGCACTCTAAAAGAAATTTGCACTTTAATACATTTAGTCCCTCAAGAAACTCATACACTTAAGTTTTAGAATATAATTCTAGATTTCAAGTTTCTGCGATTGTAATTTTGTTTCAAATATTTTTGCTTCCAGATCCATCACATAATGTTTGTTATACAATTGACATTTTAAATGCTCAACTGTGGTTCATCTTCAAGATAATACAAAATGTGGAAAACTGATCAACGAGAGTAGATGATAAATAGGAATGATTTGGTGGAAAAAACACCGACACTAAAAAACCTAAAAAATAAATTTTATTAATATATAGAATGCATATAGTATTATTAATGAATTTAATACAAATTATATAATTTTGAATATATAAATTTTATATAGTATTATTAATGCTATTAATACATATTATATAATTTATGAATATATAAAATGTATATAGTATGGAAGCCTATCATTTCTAATGAAATTAATATCTACCCCTGTGCTAGGGGTTTCTTTATAGTAGATTTTGAAAATCTTGAAAGAAGATAATGTATTCTAGATTCTGGCCCTTGGTTTTGGGAAAAATCGGGCCTACTCATGAAGCCATGGAACCCATCATTTGATCCCTCAACAGCAGTCATAACCTTAGCAGCAGTTTGGGTGAGATTGCCAAGCCTACCCTTGCATCTCTGGAATCTCTCCTCGCTAAAAGCCATTGGAAATGCAATTGGGAAATTTTACTGCAGGTGCCCAGAAATAGAGGAATATGCGAGAACCACCTATGCACGCATCTATGTGGAAATGGACTTCAGCGCCGGATTCCTAGCTGAAATAAACCTAACAAGTAAAGACTATGTGTGGAACCAGAAAATCGATTATGAAAGTGTCCTCTTCAAATGTCGATCCTACTTTGAGGTAGGCCATCTAGCCAAAAATTGCCCAAAAGCCTCCCAGAAAAATTCTGCTAGAAAAAACCACCACAAATCTACATGGTGGGAAGGAGCACAAAAAGAACACTACACTGTCATCAAAGAACAATACTCTAGAGAAAACTCTGAATCACATGAAATCGAGCAAGAAAGAAACAACTCTCAAGACACGTATGGAGAAAGTCCAACCCAACAACAAAAAAGTGAACTCAACAACCGCTCAAGCATCAACAATTATGAGGATTCAAATATTGCACAAAATAAATCTTCATTTAACAACACATCAGATCTCCTCGACCAAACTTCTTCTCTGACTATCTTCAAAAGGACAAACACAATAGATCGTGAAGCTAAGACACCAATGTCCCAAGAACTAGAAGAGATCAAGGAGATGCAAGATAAAGGAAGTTGGAAGACCATAGAGAAAAAAAGAAAGCTACAACATCAATCTCGCCAAGAAAGACGAGGAGCTAGACAATGTTAAACTAAGAAAATTTTAGGTCCGATAGACCAATTTGGTCTCAGTGGATGTTAACCACTATCATCATCATCACCATCAGTATTATTAATGATATTAATAAAGATTATATAATTATGAATAGTAATAATATTAATTAATGATGATATTTGATGGAAATTCATAATAATGTTTGATGGATATATTTGAAATAAGGTATAATGTTTGAATAGCAATAATCATGTATTTGTTATAAGTTAATGATTAATTGATTATTGACAATTAATGGATATTCGTATACAATAATAATAAAATTTGGTTGAGATGAATTAATTATTGAGACAATTAAGGTGAGGGGTTTGTGTAGTTTTAGATGACAATGTAGGAATCCAATTTTTACTAATACTCCAACCTTCATCCCTATTGAGGTTATTAGGGTGTTTACTGATTTCTATGGCCTCTCTAATTTTTGTGGAAATAGTGGTCAATTTTGGCAAGGACGCTAGTTTTTTCAATACAAATTTGATGTTTGGTTCTATTGGAATGTTTTGCAAGAGCATATTTTTTTGAACGATTATTTTTAATGTCAGGAGAATGTTCTTGGATTATAGTTTTGATGGATCAACCGATTTCTCCAACATAAGGAATTCCGCAAGAACATGGTATTAAATAACACCTTTCTGATATTTAGGGTCAATGGAATCTTTAACATATTTGAGACAACTTCGGATGGTATTTAAAAGTTTGAAGGTGGTTAAAATGTTGATTTTTTGTATAATGTGGGCAATCATGTCCGTGGTTCCAAGGATGTAACAGAGGTTTACTTTGCCAACAAAATCATTATTGCTTTTGTTGTTATGACCAGTCTCTTTGTTTGCATTTTTAATGACCTTATCATCCGGATTTAAACAGGAATGCAACAAATTATAGAGATAACCATAAAAATAGAGATGTAATAGAAATAATACTTCATTTCATTAATTTAAAATACTGAAATATGCTTACAAACAAAAATGAAAATAAACTCGCTAGGGCGATGGTAGCTTATCTTTGAGAAGAGATGTGGTGGCTACATGTCTCTAAACTGTGTTACAATGAGGCTCGAAGGCCTATTTATTGTTGAGAAACAATGGAAAACCCTAAACATCCAAAAACCTGACCCTAGAAGATGAAACACCAAACTGTGGGCCCTGTTTTGGTAAATTGGTACATCAACTTCTCGGGGTCGTAACTTTGGCATGTGATCTCCATTTGATGCGCACAATATGTTGTTAGAAAGATCTATCCGAGAACTACAACTTTGGGAAGAGAAACATCACTCCAATGACCCATTTTGCTCCCAATTTTCCCCAAAAAACATCGTTTAGGGCCTCAAAATGGCTACGGAACAAGACCCGAAAAACTGCTAAAAATAGTAAACTGTGCTACAATTAAGGAAACTAAAAAGCTGAAAGAAACAATGGTGGGGGTCAAAGTGGACTTGGTAGGTGGCCACCAATATCCACCTGGATCATTCCTCCCCCCTCAGAAATCAATGGTCCCCATTGCATTGAGTTCCTCCATGAGATGAGGAAACTTCTGCTGAACTTGGTCCCTGGTAAGCCACTTGCCTTGGTGAAGGAGTGGGCCTGCTTTAACAGCTCGATACAGTTGGATAATCTATTGGTAGGTGTGCTTGATTTGTGTGTCCATGATCTGATCAATTGCAGCTTGTTCCATCCAATCTGGATTTAACTCTATGGGTGCGAGCTATTCTGCAATGTCGGATGTGTCTAGTAATGGTGGAAAGTATGGCCGAAGGCGGTCCACATTGAACACTGGGTGCAGGCCAAGGAATGGGGAAATGCTGAGCTCAAATGCATTGTCTCCCATAGCATTGGTAATGGTGTAAGGAACATATCGGAGTGGTCTGAGTTTCCGATAGGCTCTCGTAAGGCGTTGCTTTTGCAAATGAAACCAGACTTTATTGCCCACTAGAAACTTGTGTGGCACCCGATGTTGATCATGTCATTTCTTGTAATTGGCATTTGATTTCTCCAGAATGTTATCAACCTGCTAGTGAATATGTTGGATGTGCTGAATGAAGTTGTTTGCCTTATCTGTTTCAGACTGGACATGAGTCGAATCTACGTGAGTAGCTGCAAATGGCATAGCCACATCAATGGGACATAGTGGCTGGAATCCCAAGCCCACCTGAAAAGGGTTGTGGCCAGTCATGATATGAAGAGCTCGATTGTAGCTGTGCTGAACATAGGGGAGGCTCTCATTCCATGTGCATGGATTCTTTGAGTTTTACATGTGCAGAATGTGTATGATCATCCTGTTGACAACCTTTGTCTGGTCATCTGTTTAAGGATGGAAGTCTATGGAGTTAATGAGTTTGATGTCCAACATTGACCAGAGACTGGACCAAAATGTACTGAGGAACTTGCTGTCTCGATATGAGATAATAGACTGTGGGATCTCAAAGTGTACCCACAGTCATTCAAAGAAGAGTTTATCAGTGGCTTCTGCTGTGATATTATTCTTGCAAGCCACCATAATGGCCATCTTCGAGAACCTGTCGATGACCACAAAAACATAGTTGTTGCCATTCTTAGTGAAGGAAGGCATAACATGTAATACATGGAAATGGATTCCCAAGGTTGACTAGGGGTAGGCAGTGGGGTATAGAGGCGTTGCTTCTTGATGGTTAGTTAGGCAATGGCCCAAGCAGTGCATGATCTGATGTACTTCCCGACATCTTGTAGAAGATTCGGTCAATAGAAATACCTATGCAATATTGCTACCATTTTCTCAACGTCGAAATGCCCAGCAACTTGACTGTAGTGTGCTTCCCCAATCATCTTGGCACGCTCGCTTGAAGGAACACAAAGGTGACCCAGGTGGCATAACAGGGCATCCTGGAGGTGAAAATTTGGAACATGCTGACCCTCCAAGAGTGTCTGGTATGTGTGGCCGAATTCTGGGTCGCTTTTGTAGAGAAGTGTCCAATCAAAAGTCTCGTGCCCACAAGAGTTGAGGACAGTGGTTAACACCATGATCAGTGGTCGACTGAGGCAATCTGCAACATTATTGGTGCTGCCCTTCGTATACTTGATATTCAAATGGAACTATTGTAGGTGTGTGGTACACTTTTGATGGTGATCATTCTGTAATTTCCCTTGGGTCTGTATGAACTGCAGGGGTTGGTGGTTTGTGTGGATGACCATTTCCTTCCCCAAAATGTAATGCTTCCATTGTCGATAGGCCTACACAATGGAATACATCTCTTTGTCATAAGTGGGATGCTTTTGGACCGTGTATGAAAGTGTCTCACTGTGATATGCCATTGGATGCCCACGTTGAGTAAGGACTGCCCCAATAGCATAGTCAAAGGCATCTGTCTCAACCTACAATGGTTGTTGCAAGTCTAGTAATGCGAGCACTGGTGCCGTGCAGAGGCAATCTTTCAACTCTGTGAATGCCTTCGATTGAGATTTAGACCAAAAGAATTTTACTTTCACTCCTCCCTTAGCGACTTGACTCAAGGGCCAAGTAATATGAGAAAATCGCAACATGAACCTGCGGTAGAAGTTGGAAAGACCTAGAAAGCTGTAGAGCTCTGTCAGAGTTGTTGGACATGGCCAATCCCGAATGACTTGGATCTTGGCTTGATCCACATGCACCCCCTATTCGTCAATAATGTATCCCAGATACTAAACCTGGGTCATGCCAAAATTGATTTTCTCCAAATTGGCAGATAACTTGTGTTGTCACAGTGTTTGGAGAACCTGTCAAATGTGATCGAGGTGCTCTTCCCAACTCTGGCTGAAGATCAGGATGTCATCTAAGTATACCACTGCAAATGAGTTGGTGAATGGCCGCAAGATGTCATCCATTAGCCTCATGGAGGTTGCAGGAGCATTTGTCAATTCGAAAGGCATAACCAACCATTATAAAAGGCCCTCCTTGGCTTTGAAGGCAATCTTCCACATATCGGAGGGTTCGATTGGTACCTGGTGATATCTTTACTTCAAATCGATCTTGCTGAAATATTTTTGCCCCTTGAGTTAGTCCAGGAGGCCATCAATCCATGAGATCAAATACCTATTATGGAGAGTGATCTTATTCAGTGCCTGATAGTCAATACAGAGTCTCCAAGTCCCATCCTTCTTTTGTACCAACACGATCGAGCTCCCACAGAAAGGTGAACTCGGACAGATGTGACCTTTATGCAACAACTCCTGAATCTGCCTCTTGATTTCATCGTTCTCTAGAATAGAGCGTCAATAGATTGGTCCATTGGGAAGCAGCACACATGGGGTCAAATCGATGGAGTGCTTGACCTGACAGTGGAGAGGAACCCCTATGGGGGAAGTGAAAATGTCCTCGTACTCCTCCACGACCTTGTCCATATGTAGTTGTCGTGTGGAGGGACCCTGTCTAGAGGTCGTGGCTACTGTCTTCTTCTTTCCTTGAGGGTGTATCATCAGGAAAACAAATTTCTCATATTTGGAAACGAGCTTACTCCATTGTTTTGTAGAAACCAAAGAGATGGTGGTAGGCGATGCTACCTCCGATATCCTGTACAACTTATTTCCCAAAGTAACAATAACGGCATGGGGCCTAGATTCGTACACAACATGTCGCTTCCACAAGTATAGTTGTCCTAATAATACATCACAATCTTCAAGTGGAGCAATGTCACACAATACCTCATTCATGAAGGGCTTGATGTTGTATGGAAGGCGACACTCCTGGCTCACGCGAAGATCCCATCCTTGGTGAAGCCACCTGATGGTGTACAATTGTGGATGTGTTGTGGTCAGTAAGCCCAACTGCTTCACTAACTCTGCTGAAATGAGGTTCTTTTGGCTCCTACTATCGACAATGAACTGTAGTGGGGAGTCCTTTACCCACATCTGGGAGTGGAAGAGATGCTCCTCTTCCTCTGGATCTTCGGGTTTCTCCTTCTGGATCTTCATGGTGGCAATGGTGGCGTTGGGCTCTGCATTGATAATTTGCTTCCCTTTATCATTCCCCTTGTTGAGTTTTGACTCAGAGTCAAAACATGCATCTGATTCTGAAACCTTTATCTCAACCACCAATGACTGCTTGGATTGACACTCACTTGTGTTGTGAGTGGAGCTCTTATGGAACTCACACCACTTTCCCGTGTCCTTTTTCAGCTTCATGGTGTTGTTCTTTGCTTGCAGCTTTGGCAGTTTGTCTTGGGCCACCCCGCCTTGGCTTTGTCCTTTGTTTTGCGGTTTGGGGGCACCTCTCCCTTGCTTCAGATTCACAGATCCAAAGTCTCACTTCTCTTGTTTAAACTTTTATTTGACCTTGATGGCATATTGGTATGTTGTGCTGAGCGAGGGGATGTTTAGGAATTCTATATCCTCCTGGATGTACTTGTGTAGGAAGCCACGGTATTTGAGTACCAAATGCTGCTCCGAATCCTTGACACCCAACTTTGTGTGAAGGGTATGGAAAATATTGGTAAACTCCAGCACGTCTTCATCCCTCCCCTACCGCAGCATGGTCCACTTTATGTATTGATCCTCATAGCTTCCGACATGGTAGTACTGCTCCTTAATGGCATCCCGAAATGAATCCAAGTGGGTGCAACTGAAAATATTGAGTCTGTACTTTCATCCTTCTACTTGCAGTAGGTTTCCCACCAGTCCTTAACATGGGCACTGCTTTGAGAAGAGTGAAAATAATCTTTTCTCGACTTGAAAGATCATGAACAAAAAAATAACCCTCTAGCATATTTAACCATTTATCGACAGCATTTGCATTTATCTAACCCTTGAATATGGGGATTTCAAAATTAACTTGTACCTTAAATGGTGTGGCATTTCCAAAGTAGCTGTTGGAAGCTGATGCATCGCTCCTAGGTAGCCATTGAAGGATCTGGGCAAAGTTGTCCATCATCACATTCCTTTGTCGCTTGAGGGCTTCTTTGAGCAAGATTTTGATAGGATCTCCTGCCCCCTCGTCTTTCTTTTCATCAACCATGGGAGGCCATTGGGATTTGTGAGGCTAGTCTTGCAAAGGTTCGACCAGTTCAAACCCTAACTCCTTATATCCTGACCTCGTTGGGGACATCCAAAGAAAAATAGAGAAAAAGCAGACTGCTCTGATACCACTGATCTAGATTTAAATAGGAACGCAACAAATTATAGAGATAACCATAAAAATAGAGATGTAGTGGAAATAATACTTCATTTCATTAATTTAAAACACTGAAATATGCTTACAAACCACAATGGAAATAAACCAGTTAGAGCGTTGATAGCTTATCTCTGAGAAGAGATGTGGCAGCTACATGCCTCTGAACTATGTTACAATGAGGCTCGAAGGCCTATTTACTTTTGAGAAATAATGGAAAACCCTAAACATCTAAAAACCTAACCCTAGAAGATGAAATGCCAAACTATGGGCCCCGTTTAGGTAAATTAGTACATCAACTTCCCGGGGTCGTAACTTTGGTATATGATCTCTGTTTGACGTGACAATATCTCGTTAGAAAGATCTATCTGAGAAATATAACTTTGGGAAGAGCAACATTAGTCCATCGAGCCATGTTTCTCATAGTTTTCGGAAAGAATGTCGCTTAGGGCCTCAAAATGGCTCCAGAAGTTCATGACCCAAAAAACTGCTAAAAATAGTACACTGTGCTACAATTAAGGAAATTGAAAAGATGAAAAAAACAATGGTGGGGGTCCAAGTGGACTTGGCATGTGGCCTCCAATATCCACCTAGATCACCTTGATAGCTTAATGCTTTTTATATCCATTTTTTAGGAATACATCCATGAGATGGGCTTTTTCTATTTCCAAGTGTTCCTTATCTGAGGTTTATACAACTCTTGTTGCTAGAGTGCTTAGAATCCCTAATTTTTGGTTGGGATGGTGGCGAGAGGTGGCATGAAGATATTGTTCAGTATGGGTCTTTTTTCGATAAACTTGGTGGGATAAGGATCCAGCGTGGTTTCTGGTGATGAAGATGTCAAGAAAAGGGAGGCTATTATCAACTTCTACTTCCATGGTGAATTTTAGGGATGAAGAGAGACTATTTAAAGGTTTCTTAAAGGTCTTTCATTTTTCACACCCATGGGGCCAGATTAGAAAAATATTCAAACATTCATCTTTGGGTGTGATTTTCGAGGCCGTGGAAGCAAATCAGGAAATTAAAAAAGAAGTTTTTGTTCATAGATTAACAAATTAGCCTCCATAAAAACAATTTCCAAAATACATCATGGTTGAGAAGATATGGTTAGTTATTTAACACAAAATTGTATAAAATTGCAAAAAAACTAGAATTTTGAGATTTTCCTCTAAAATTGTAAATTCGATTTATGAGTTAAGGGGATTGGTTTTTATCTTTCCCTAATGAAATTTAGGTACAAATAAGGTCTCAAATGACAAATATCCAAATAATTTTTTTCATTATTGTAAGTGTTGTTATGCTTCATGTATTTTATAGATTAGTTTTACATCTAGCATTTTAGTTTTATTTTGCAATGGGTTTTTGTTAGATAAAACTTAGATCTATTTCCTTTCATGCTATCAATTTAGTGTTTAGTACTTCTCTTTAGGTTTAAGTAGTGAATTCCATTTGATTTCATATTTTATTTAATGTTTCTTTCAATTTTCATTAGATTTGTTTTCTTTTGCTTATAGTTGCTGACATTTACTTTTATGCAATGTGTTTAATGGGTTTTCATCACTATAGGATTAAAACCACGGAAGTCTCAAGACCTAATAAGCTACATATATACAACCACATGAACATTGTTAATGAAATATTGTGGTTCAAAACCTGATAAGAATTTGAGTCACATATTCTAGTGATGAGTGGTAAGACTTAGTGATTAGTTCTTTCTAGCGTTAATTGTTAGAATAGGCTAGAATAGGCTCTAGTCCTACATTTCCTGTGCTTTCATCTCTAAGTCTTACAACCCCGTATTGATAATTAAATGTTGGAATTAGAATACATATAATTCCACCAACATTTTTCCTATCGTTGTCAAGGAGATGCTAAAGGGATTAGAGCATAGTTTCTTTCTCAAGTTTTATGTGTGATCTGAATTGCAGGGAAACTAGAGGGAAGAGAAGATGATAAGACATGAGTGAATAGCCATGCATCCGCTTTGGTTGGGGGTCGCTCCAAAGTCTATTTGTCTCTAATTGATTTTCTAGTTTCTTTTTCATATGTTTAGAATTAAAGGTATGATCCAAAGTCTCATTTTTCTTTCTTTTCAAGTGTGTTTTCCCTTAGATTGATGCATGAAAAGAAGAGAAGCCTAACTCAAGTGAACAGATAAATTGGTGACAATAGGATTCTAGTAGTACGGTGGCACTTAGAGTACATGATTGGTTTTCTAGCATTTGTTTTAAGTGTGTTTCCTTCTTATTTCTTTAGGATTTTTAATAAGAATTACATACACTAATCCATGTGCATGATAGGGATTAGAAACTAGCAAAACAATATTCAAGGATGATCAAGAGTTTGGAAGAACTCTCTCAAATCCTAGCAGTAGTTGGGATCTCTTCTTCTCAGGAAGAACAAATATTGACAGTAGCCAAGAAATTATTTGCCTTCCCAGAATCGATAGAAGAACAACAACTTCATGAACCACATCCACACAAAGATCTTTACTCTTGCAAACTTGTTGAGGAAACTAAAGAATCATGGAATGAATCCAATGGAGAGCAATCAGTAGAACTTGAGATTGAATAATTTTTACATGCCTATCTACAGATCCTCTAAGCACATGAGGATAATCACCTAATGCTAGAAGATCTGCATGGCACGATAAAGGAGCATATGCCAAATGAGCGAAATAAAGAGGTAAACCAAGAGAATTTTGATTTTATTGAAAGTTGGTTTCAAGAAACTATAAGTCCATACCACTCCTTCATTCTTCCTTACTTCTTGACATCATCATTAAAACAATTGGTTCTTCGTACTCAAGTATGCATTGAATATTATATTATAAACTTGAGTATAAATGCATTTTTATACTTGTTACATACATGGTTACATTGGAAATACTCATATACTTGAGGAGAGGAATTTATTTTTCTCAAGTAGAGTAGAATAATAAATAGATATATTTTGAATATAATAGTTAGTTTAGTTCTAAAATATACTGCGACATTCTTCTCATTTGTTTTGTATGAGTGAGGATTTTAACATCTAAAAAGAAATTAGTTGAAAATGGGATATTTATGTTCATATTGCATATTTTTGTTAGGGTCTCTTTCAGCTGCATATTGTTTTAATGAAGATTGTCATTCAGTGTTATTTCAAATAGCAGCATGGTTCAACTATTACTTTTCTTTCCCACTTACTATTTATTTTTTAGAGTTATATTTGTTTCTAGTTTTTCTTTTCAATAAAGTAAGTTATGACCATTATGTTTGGAATCTTATGTGAAGTTGGAAATGATTTCATTGCAACATTGTCTAGTATTGCATACCAATTGTTTAGTACCATATTTTATCTAACCAGTATCGAGAATTCTGGTACTAATTTTCTATTTTGCAAGAAAAAATAGGATTCAAGTATATTCTTCATTTGGGATGCTTAAATAGCAAAATAATATTTTCAAAAGAAAAAAAGACATCACCATCAACACTTAGGGGAGTATTTGATGATATCTTTATTTTTTTCCTTAAGTTGTTAAAAATATTGTATTCATGCTTTATCATTAAGACATCTATTTCATCCCCGGATGCGGGTGATGGCACGTCAGACAGGGACGAGCCACATGCCCAGCATGTGCCGCCCCGTGCTAACAATGCATAATAATGGTTCACTGCCGCCGAGTTTTAACGTTCAGCCGCCCGAGCTCTTGGCATTCAATGTTGCGCAGGGTGAAGCGATGTGGATGCAGGAAGCAGTTATGGAGGGCTCTTATCAAGGGAATGTTGCGAGATTTCATAGGGAAGGCGGATCACTGCAGGCTCATTTGCATGGTAAGGCCTGGGTGGTGCAGGCTCGGAAGGATTCTGGACGGGTGGGCGCTCTCCTCCCTCAAAACGCAGCCACTGCATTCTGTCATTGCGACTCTGGTGAATGCCTCCGGTGGGAACAGAGCTCCAAGAGTAATTGGAGTGAATTTGAGGTGAAGAGTGAAGACACTCACTCGGGCAAAGTCTACTCCGTGTTTGTTATTCCTGTGTGTGGTCTTTGGGTGTTTGAGTGCTGCCCTACATCAATTTGGGTACTGCAATCCTTTGGCAGTCACAGCGGGGACATCAAGCCCACGAGCTTGGTCTTGGGACAAGTTGAAGGAGACGTGGAGTTTATGGCACGATTGCGGGAAAGACAACCGAGCAGAAGGGGACCGAGGCGAGGTGCATCTTCACGCCCCCCTGCAGCAGATGTGCACCATCACTGCTGCTGCTGCTACTGCCATAGGAGGGCAAGAGCCACCCCAATTCAGGCCAGTCAGTTCATGGAGGTCGGCAGCTCCAGTGGAGGAGAGCCCGTGCTTCCAGCATTCGACTCAATCATTTTCACCTTGGGCAGCTCGAAGGATAATGCAGGTATCAGTGCACATATCTTAGTTCTCTTTACTAAGGTTCCTGAGGAGAATGAAGAGGGAAAGCTACCAGTTTCGGTTGAGCTACTTCCAGAAGGCAATCGTGAGGAAAGTCCAGTGCTGCAGCCACCAATTGAAGAAGGAACTTCTGGAAAGAGCCCAAGCAAGCCCCTCCCCAACCTCCAGAGCAGGAACCTCTGGCCACTGCAAAGAATCCTATGGCAATGTGGGCAGGCATCCCTGAAGGCCAAGGTTGGAGCTACATCATTGAGGAAGAGCCTGAAGATTGATCCCCAGAGGCACTCTCCAGCTTTCTCTGCTCTCTCTCAGCTATAGTCTAAGTCAAAGGTCTCGGCAGGTATTTGGATTATGCTTCGTTACTGTGTATGTTTATTCTCAGTTCTTAATCATGTCATGTGTATGTCGGTATTGCGTCTGGGCAAGGTTTACCGTGAATTTTTGTTGGAACCCCTGCGTGGGCCGTATCGCTACAGTCTGAGTTCAATACTGTTTTATGTTCTGGTATAGCCGTGTCAGTACTGTCTTTTGTTTTGGTATGTTCTGGAGGTGCTGGCCCTGCGAGGGAGCATTTTGTGTCAAGCTAAGCTATCCAAGGTGCCACAGTTGGCCCTGGACAGCCTGTCTCTCTGCATGTAAAGTTTACTTGTAAATATAATATAATAGAGTAGCTAGTTTTATCGAGAAAAAAAAAAACATCTATTTCATGAAAACGATTGAATAAGAAATCATTTTCATGAAATTTGAATTAAATGATAATTCCAAACTATTCATAGTTGATATACCTTTTATTTTTTTTTTTGGAATTTCATTTCTCTTATTCATATAGATTTTTGATTATCAATACAAAACAATTGCTCAAAATATAGTTACCAAAACATACTAAGGGGATTAAAACAAAGTTAAGAGGTCCATACAATGATACCGATGAAAAAGAAACTTGAATACTATAACCATAACACCAAAGCATGATATTTGAAGCATCTTTATTAAGACTTGCAAGAGAGTTATTGAAGTCTCTACTCATAGTGGAACACTACTTTAAAGGTGAAAGCATACATGGAAACTATGATTAGTAGGACTTTAGGTGTCTTTTGGTTATTCTTTGGTAGCCTCATCCATCTCACATTAAAATGACTCATTCATGCTATGTCCTTTGAGTACCTATAAGTACTTTATGTGTCTAAGACATTATGTAGATAATCTAAGTCACTCTAAAAAGTATCATCCTATGCCTTTAAGAGGTTTTCTAAAGCTTCTCCCCCATCTACCAATTGCAAAAGAAATATCCATAATCTAAACCTAAAATGGTAGGAAGCATGGGAATAGAGACTTCAGTGTAAAATAGGTTTAAGAGGTTAATCTGTCGAGGCTATGGATGCCTACTAGTAGCAGGTACTAACCTGTGATACCACTAGGAAAACCCATCAGGGCTATGGACGCTCATGGGAAATTGGGCATTGTGCCTAAGGAAGTGTCAATTAAACCAAGGCTTTTGTCTACGCATGCGATGATTACTTTATATTGTTACAATAAAATAAGCATGTGTTGATGAAGTCAAGGATAAAAACAAACTCCATAAATTTGCTGCTAAAGAATAGTGTTAAGGTAACCTTGAGTCCTCTATCATTGGTTTTTTATACTATATCTAAGATTCAATTATCTTAGAAGTGGGACCTATTATCACAAATAATTAATAAAATTTAACTACAAATCTTATCTGTAATACTTGGATAACTATAAGACTTTTGAATTTGATTAGTAATAACTAATTTTTCATTGGTTCATCATTTTTTGTGATCCTAAAAAGCCTCCTACTTACAAAGAAGGAGAGCCCCTTAAATTTATAAAATGTTTCTTTTTCTTGAGCATAAAATTGTTAATGATTGATGAAATCATATGTAATGAGTGATTTGGAAATTATTTTATACTTGGTGTTAGTTTAGCATCATTTTAATAAATCTGAGATGACTTATTTAGTATTCATCTCATTAGTTTCATTGTTTTGACAGGTCCTTTTTTGTACTACAACCATCTCAGCAACGCTCCTCACTTCTTCAGTACCTCACCTTGTTTGCATGAGGACATGCAAAACCTCAGGCATGGGGGAGTGGTTGTAGGGACCTTTTCAGCATCGTCATTTCATTCTCTTCAACTTGCTTCAACATATAAAATTGGCACTCATGAACTCCGACTCTTCCATATCATTCTAGACTCTCATCCTTACTTTGCCTCATATTCAGCTTCATACAACTTCCATTGCAGCTTGTAGTACAATTCAAGTCTGAAGGTATACTTGAGATAAAACATGTTTAAGGGATCTTTAGCTCATTAAAATTTAAGGAATATTGATGATTAACCACTCCCTATTTATTCACCTTTCTTAAACCACCATTTCTAAATCCATTAATGCATATTCAAGTTTCAAGTCCATATTTATTTAGCCGTTATCTTCATTTGTCACATTATATCATCCACCATTCCTTCCTGGTCCATATTTTGTTTGCATGAGGCAATGCAAAGTCATAAGCATGTGGGGATGTTGGGCCCAAGATATGTTATCATATTGGCTATCCAAACCTTTTATTTACGAGCCATATTCATACCCTTACAACATATTTTGTAACTATCATATTACCAATTCTCCCTAAATGCATTCATTTTACCTTGTGGTTAATTATTAGTGATTTCTTGTATTTTTAATGATTAAATTAATTTTTAATATTTTTTTATCAATGAAGATTTACTAATGTGGTTATGTGGCCAAGGAGCATGTTCAACTATGAAAATTTCTATCTCTTTATCAATTCAATAGTCTGGTACTTAATTCTGCACTTGCACAAATGGAGGGAAAATAATTCAAAATTATAAAATATGTTTTTATTTTCTCTAGCATGGTAAATTAGGTGCCACATGGACCTAATATGCTGGTAAAAGCCTTGGAATATACCTAGCTCACACATGGGATCCTAGCACATGATTTAAGTTACAACCAAAAATAGGTGACAATCTTGGAACTGCCATGTTTTGCCTCGATTTCCATGCAAATGGTGGAGAATCACAAGAATATGGAAAAAGGGTTTCTATAAAACATAGCAATTTATTTCGATCTCAAACCATTTCAAAAAATGAAATATGGTTTAAAAGTTATAGCTGGTTCTTCGAAGCAGTTGTGTATAAAATTTTTGAAACCCAGATTGGAAAAAGATTCAAACAATCATCTTTGGACACAATTTCTAAGGTCATGGAAGCCAATCACAGAATTACAAGAGAGTTTTTTGTTCTATAAAAAATTAGTCTTCATAGAAAAATATTTCAAAAATACATCATGGTCTAGAAGATATGGATAGTTATTTAAAAACAATTTCTATAAAATTGCAAAAAAACCAGAATTATGAGATTTTCCTCTAAAATTGTAAATTTGTTTTCTGAGTTAAGGGAATTTGATCTTATCTTTCTGCAATGAATTTTATGTATAGATAAGGTCTCAAATGATAGATATCAAGAGGAGTTTGTTTATTATTGAAATAGAGGAGATCGATGATTAATTTTTGAAGAGATTTAGCGAGTTGATTTGTAACAGAGATTTTTTATGTGAATAAAGAATTGATGGTTGTTGAATTATGGTACATATTCTTAGCTTGATCTGAGATTTTCTTAGCAGCACCAACCTTTTGGGAAGGGCCCCTTAGTGTCGATCAGTGTTGCTATGCTTCATGTATTTTGTAGATTAGTTTTACATCTAGAAATTTAGTTTTATTTTTTAATGAATTTATGTTAGATAAAACTTAGATCTATTCACTTTCATGCTCTCAATTTAGTGTTTAGTACTTCCCTTTAGGTTCAAGAAGTGAATTCCATTTGATTGCATATTTTATTTAATGTTTCTTTCAATTTTCATTAAATTTGTATTTCACGTAGTATTGATATTATATTTGTTTTCTTTTGTTTATAGTTGTCGACATTTACTTTTATGTAATTTACTTTTCTGTAGTGTGTTTAATGAGTTTTTATCACTATAGGATTAAAACCACCGAAGTCTTAAGACCTAGTAAGCTCTGTATATATAACTACATGAACATTGTTAATGAAATATTGTGGTTCAAAACTTAGTAAGAATTAGAGTCCTATAGTCATGGAGGCCCCACGTAACAGTTTTAGGGCTCAATGGCCACAATTTTGGGTAAAAGTATGGTAAAGGCTCCGCGAGATGTGTGGAACATGAATTGTAATAAGTCAAGTCAAAAGGGTTGTCCACCCAAAAATAATGCAAGAAAATAGAAAGCGAGTCGACTTGTCCATGGTCTGCGGACCATAAGAAATGTATAAATAGGGCAAGGCTTTATGGTTAGAAGGTAGTTTTGGATATAATTTTGGGTCTGGAATGTAATGGATTTATGAAGAAAAGAAGTCTTTGAGTGTCTGTAAGTCCGAGTCAAGGGTGTTGGTTGATAGTTAGAGGCTCTGCAGTTGTGCGCATAGGGGCCTGGTAGAGTCCGCAGCTGTGTGCGCGGACCCCTGTAGCTAAGTGCCGAGGGAGGATCTGGTTGTACTGAAGGAAAGACAAATAAAGATAAGAACTTTCTGAATTATTGTGTGTTTTCTTGCGAATCTTTTTATTGTGTAGGTTCTAAGTTTATGCTTTATCTGTTATAAGTGCGTGCACGGGGTTTTAATGTTAAATGTTTGCTTAAAGACCATAAGAAGCAGAATAGATCTATAATAAACTCGTTAATAATAAAGTGCATAAGCGCAGATTTGCGTGAAAGGCTGATAACAATACAGAGTAGCATGAGGGTTTAGAATGGTGTGTGACTCCTCCAGACCACATCAAGACATCCCAAGGGTGTGGAAACCTGGTTCCAACACCATCCCCTACTACCTCAGGTGAGACTTCAATCCACACTCCGTAGACTGTTGCCGAAAGGGCTCGTAGCTGTGGGATTTGTTTGGCTAATACACTTCTGAACCTAGGTCAGGCCCCTTCAAGCCAAAAAATGGTTTCGTTGTCAGGACCGGGATCTACCTAAGGGATGTCTAATGTCGGAACACTGGAACCATACGAAGAAAGAGCTTGAAGATTGGTTGGATCAGAAGCTTCACGAGTTCATAGTTCAGGAAAATAGAAATCCACAGATATCAGAGGAAAGGTGGTTGGATCATTACATATACACTAAAATCCATGAGATCTTCTTCACGTCCTTCTCGATAGAACTGTATGAGTGGATCGCCTAACTAGCTAACAGTCAGGGGAGGTGCAAACTGGACCAGCCCATTGTGTGGACTCCGGAGTTGGTGCATAGGCTAGAAGCATATGAAGATAAAATCGCACGGACAGTAGATCACTGGTTGGATCGAATAATATGAGAGCTTATAACCAAGTTCGCAATAGACACCACTGTGAGTTACAGCAAGGCAGAAAGGCGTTTTCTCCAAGGACCGCAAGGTAAGTACATAAAATCGTTGAATACTTGGACTAAAATGTTGCTATGTGAAAAATGGGTTATGCGCATCAATTGATGTCTAGGGTAACAAGGAGCAGAAGAGGCTATTGAGGGACCAAAGGGTTAGAAAATAGTCCCTTGATTTCTATTTCATGAGAAATCGAGGAAGAGCTCACAGGGTTCTCTCCGAGAAGCGCAGTCCAGTTGATTAAGCATCGCATCCCATTGATACCACTACCCTCCACACCATCACCTGCTTCCCCTACATCGAATCCATCTTCACCTACCCCACCTCTACCACCATTGAAGGTTGGGATGGCGAGTGCAGTCAAGTTGCCGGTATTTAGAGGTGTAGGAAATGAGGAACCAGATCAGTTCTGGTTTTTGGTAAAGGGTGTATGGGCAGCCTAAGGCGTAACAGATGATAACATAAAGAAGGAAACTCTGGTTAGTGCACTGCAAGACCGTGCGTTGACGTGGTATATAAAGTACTCGAGCAATCACCCGAATGCGGGAATAGCAGTGATCCAGGATGCATTGAATAAAGAATTTAGCCGGCCAAAGTCAGAGGCACAGTCAATCATTGGGTTTAAGGAAATTATGATGCTACCAGGTGAAACCCCTTTGGACTTAGATCAGAGGCTAAAAAGTATCACCTAAGAAACTAACATGACAATGACGGGTGCACAACACTACACATGGTTTGTGGTGTCTTTGACACCCCATCTAAGTGCGGCGTTGTCATAGTAGAAGATCTCAACCCAGGTTGAAGCACTAGAGATAGCGATGAGGTTGCATGAAACCCCAATACAGGATCCTGGGTTGGGAGTTCAACAAATCCACATCCAACTACAAAACCTATGCTTAGAAATGCAGAGCTTGAAGCAGAATAAGGTACCGTGACTAGAAGTGTGCAAAAAAGTGTGGTGTATAAAGTGTAAAGGCCAGGGGCATGACAAGGATCATTGTCCCGTATTTCCAAACTATGCAGTAGGAGGGGGGCCAATACCGTTGAGACCAGAAGTACAGGCAAGCCCCAACGCACCAACCACACTATGGTGTGCAATCTGCCAGGTGTGGGGGAAGCATACAACTGACAAGTGCCATCTACTGTTGAATGTTAAGCAGGGCCCTCAGCAATTTTTTTGTAAGTTCTGCAGTTCATTAGGACATGACAAGCGTAACTGTCGTAGTTATGAACTCTTGATGGATAAGGCTTTGGCATACCAGATGCACTCTGAGACGCGCAGCCTCGACCCCATGACAGGAATAATGTGAGGTTGATTCCAGGAATGCAGACGGGGACGAGGAGGCATGGGACCTGGGTGAGGCTGGGGAAAATTAATCTATTACAACTGTGGAGGACTGGGCCACTATGTGCGAGATTGCACGAACCAAACTAGAACCTGTTGCTTGTACTATTACCAATTTGACCAAGAAGCAGTAGACTTCCCCACACTAATAGCACATATGCATGAAAAGGGGATGCTTCAGACTACTCCCACTCAGAATGTCCAAATGATGAAGGTTGAACTGTGCGAGGAGGACCCTAATGTGAACTTGGTGCTCAGAAGTGGTGCCGCTATAGGAGGAGATAAGGAGATGCAACCGGAGGAGAATACATGGGTCCGCGAGGCCCTTGCCAGGCAATGTGAGTTTGATCTAGAAAGTGTGAAGGAAACATTTATGGAGGCTAAGAAGAGCTTCGCGAAGGCTTCCACTTCGGGTAGTAAGGATCAGGGGGAGTCGGAAATGGATCTGTCTATGTTAACGACCTTTCTAGAAACATGTATGAAGCTACTGCGGGATAGTAAAGCAGTTAAGGGATTACAAGAATTGCTAGCTAGGTGCACAAGGTCTGGTGAACCACGCACGGTCCAAAAACTAGGTAAGCATGTTCTGCGCACCTGGCAGGAAATGCGGTTGACTGCCCAAATTGGTGACTATGAGATGGACTAGGTCGTGTTAGATTTAGGGTCAAATGCAAATGTGTTGCCTAAACAGACTTGGGAGCATATGGGCAAGCCCACACTACAATGGTATCCTATTCAATTATAGATGGCCAACCAGCAAAAGATTGTGCCCAAGGGGAGATTATAGGGGGTGACCGTGGATATTGAGGGGGCGAGCAATAAAACAGATTTTGAGGTAATAGAAATTGTTGATGACAGTAACCCTTATCCAACACTATTAGGCATTGATTGGGAAACTAACATGAATAGAGTCATCAACCTGAAAAAGAGGAAGATGATATTCGAAAAGAAATCACTTCGTGTAGTAGTTCCACTAGATCTTGTTGAAGGCATGCACTACACTAAACCTGTGCATGATGAGGACAATGAACATGACCTGGACTACATCTACCAGATAATAGCGCAAGATCAGGATCAAGTTAATCCGATAGAGGATGGGCAAATTTCTTGGGAATGTGATAGTTCCTGCACATCGGATTCTGATGAGGAGATAAAGCGATGGCAGAACCGATTGCATGAAGTAACAACCCTCAATTGTAATATGATGGTGAGATCACTGCGATGCATAATGAGCGAAGCATGGGAACCACCAACCGATGAGGTTGCAGTGAGCACAGGGGAATCCGTAGACCACTATGACAAGATGATATTGGATCAAAAGCAGCAGGATGCGCAAACATGGGCGCTATGTAAAACAACTGCACAAGGGTGGAGGACCCACTAACAGACTAGGAGAACATGGCATGGACATAGAAGACAGGTGCGCATACACGTTGAAGGGCAAAGTGGAGGGAGCGTCCGTCAGTGGCATAGGATGCAGGTGTATAGGGTGTGCACGACCAACTGGTTAAGAATCACACCTTAGAGTCATCACAATGATGCATTCAGCCAGTTGTTCATGACAAAGTCAGCCCATGATCTGGGAGGAGTAGGCACAGTTTCCTCCTGATAAAATGACCTAATAAGGAGCTGCGAAGACCAATGATTCGGTGGGCCTATGCCCTCATCAACAAAAGTTGGGGGACGAAGGTGATGGGTGCAACTACTCAGACCGCAAAACTTGCAATTTATGAGGTCTTGGGCAAAGAAATGGAGGGGTTTCCAGAAGCCATTGAGGGTGAAATCAAGGGAAAATGGGCACAACTGATGAGGAAAACCATAATTTTGGATGCAGATATCAGCAGAAGAAAATTCGGCGTCGCACAAATGGGTAGCGCGAGGTTGCAAATAAGGGAACCAGGCCTTTCTGGGTCTAGCTGGGTACTAGAACAAGATACAACCCTGCTATCATGGCTGCGACTACACCATCGAAGAAGTGTACCATATACCATAGAGGCAGTAGGTATGAAGGCACTCGAAAGGTGCCGGTAGCTCGGGCTAGCAGGAAAATAGACATCTCGCACCTAGGGTGTGACCACTTGACTAGCTGTGGAAAGTACAGTCCCAATGCCACAAGCAGTTGAAAGGAGGCAGGTGACTATAAACAAGTCTACCAGAGGCCTACACGAAAAGAGGGTCCCATGCAGAGCCAGTCGAACAACAAGATCGTGGTCGGACTGAAGGGGCTGCGTTGCTGCGGGGACAGGATGGGAGGTGACTGTTGCCATCATTATTCATGATAAGAAATTTGAGTTATGGCAGAAAGGAGTGGGTGGTGGGTCATTTAGATAGGTTACCCGGGCCAGATACAGAAAGATCTGCCACCCAGCAAATATTAAGGAACTAGAAATGAATGGATGGGATAGATTCAAATTTATGCATTCAACCAGCAAAAACCCAACTACCAGGCATCCCATGAGTACCATGGTGAGAACCCAAGCATGGTTTGCAGAAGAGTTGTATCCAACTCCAAAGGAGCCAGATGAAATGGCTGCAAGCCCTGAGGTTCCAAAGTCCCCACGCACGTCGCGGCCCAAGAAGAGCAAGCAACCGATGGGGCCAGTCATGGTATCACTGCAATTCAGTAAAGTGTCAATTGCTAAAAAGGGCAAGGTAATCACCACTGAACTAGAGGAGGATGACGAAGATTTACAAGACCTGATCGCTCATATTGAAGCATGGGATGAGGACAATGAGGATTCCTTCTAACTACCTTCACTACCCCATATATCTCTCCATGGAATGGGATGGCCAAGGTACTGATGGACCTGGATGCTGCGAAGGGTACGCTGCAGACCCCGCTTCTTCTCGATGAGATAAGGTTTGATGGTTTGCCGTTGGGCCGAGTACCAAGTATCAAGTTCGAATATTGGCATCTTGCGAACAACAAGAAGTTCCCTCATTTGGCTGAAGACAGATTACTACCGCGGAAATGGTTATTAGGTGTCGAGAAGGTGAGATTACTTCATCTAAGGTGGATACCCCACTATCCCCGTGCGGCCATCACCATTTTTGTTATCCGACAGTTACTATGTCTGGTACATTATGGGTATCTCTGGTTGGAGAAGTCGATCCCTATCACAGTTGATTTAGTACACCGGATTACCCACCTGCCTAATAAAGGAGGTGACCCCACAGACATCGCCAGAACCAGTAGCGATGTGGGTCTCACGAAAGCAATGAAGGCTAAACATAAGCTGGAAAATTGAAATTGGGGATATGTAATAGAAAGCATAAAAGACCATGGGGTGCACGTTGCCACCCAGCTACTAGCTAGGAAAGTTATGAGGAAATGTTGTGCAAATGAGGTGCCAGCTCATGTCATTGTGCTCGCAGAGCAATGTGCAGAAGGAGTTCAGTTCAACTAGGTGCAGTTTTTATGCGACGAATTTTTGGAAAATTGTACGAAAGCACAGGAGAAAGGTAAGACTTTCCATTATGCATGGTCATTACTATCAATCCTTCTGGTTGCAAGCGAACTGCCACAGGGGAGCTAGTTTCCCAGCATTGAGAATGACCTCCCTGAAGCGGTGCAGTATACCTCACTCTGGGCTACAAAGGACGCCACGAGGATTCATGAGATTAAGGTCTTTTGGATCTTCATGGATGCAAGTATCTAGACATGGATTTCTCATAGACCACGGATGTCCCCAACAATATACAACAATTTTCAAAGCACAACCGAGTTCAAAGCAGACATGCATAACCTATATATCTGGGCGCGCAAGGATCCAACACGAACATGGGTTAAGCTTCCGTTTGTTGCAATGGACGATGCAATTTACGAGGTATTGGTAGCATGGCCACCGGAGTGGCATGCCCTGGCCAAGGTCGTGCTAGACAGAATGGTAGCACAGCAACGGAAGCAAGAAATCTAGCTATGACTCACTAAACTAGTAGAAAGGACACATCAGGGACAAAAGGCAGCTTCGCAATAGGAAGTGACCAAGAAAGTCATAGCTGAGGAGATGACGAAAGATTAGGAAATGTCCTCGGATGAGGACCTTTAGAGGGAAATGAAGGCACCAGAATGCACGGACCATCTTACAGAATTGACCCAAGTCAAGAGGTCGCGCAACAAGGAATCGCCACATATACGCAAAAAGTCAAAAACAGCGAAGGCTTTGGAGAAAGAGTTCCTGGCCAATAGCAAACCGGTAAGAAATGTCACTACAGGCGTGTTGGCAGAATTGATAACAGAGCAGACAACTGTGTTGGGGGAGATCTGAGTACAATTGTAGGCATTACAGGTGCGGCCCCCAAGCGAGGTGATCCTAAACCTAGCAGTGGACATAGACACAGCCACATTGATGGTGCACACCCACACAATGAAAACTTTAGCATTGCCAGTAGGCACTGTCCTAGCAGAAGATGCAGGTGATATTCGCAGTTGGGGCTTGAATATTTCTGCCCTTCCTAAAGAAACTCTATACCAACTTCAGGATGGGGTAGCCGTTGAGCTTTGTGCTAAGGAAGGTCGCGCCCTCCAAACCTTAATGGATCACAAGGCAACGCTGGAATAGGTCCGTCTACAGCACGATGGCTTGGTCGCACATAGCTAGAAAGTGGAATAGGCCATCACGGAGGCTTGCAGCAAGATACCGAAGTTGGCTATACCTGCAGAACTTCCAATAACTAACAAGATTCATCATATGGCCGAAGGATTCCGTATGGCCCAAGAGGAGGCCGCGAAAGCATAGTGGGAATTAAATTTACAAGTTGCAGGGCTCAGACTGAAGGCACAGCAACCCACACCCTTGGAAGTTCGAGAGCAGTGCCACGACGACATTCAAGCAGGATTGGCAGTGATCAAACGCGTTGTTCAAGAGTGCTCGAGATTGTTGGATCAGTCTCTCCTTACACTCACATCCATTCAGGATAACCCCACATTACAACAAGTCGAGACAGAAGCACGGGAGTTACAATAAGCTTATGATACAGCCTGGGGGATTGTACAGATAGTCGCCATCACGCAGTGGTTGGCTAAAATGAGGGAGGCTTAGGTAGTCAAGGGTCAAGTTGACACAGCTCAACAAAAAGAAACAGTGCTTAAAGAACGCATCCAGCCTTGGCTTGATGAGGCATTCACAGTCTCCACCACCATTGAAGGCAAGTTAGCACACATGCAGGCCATCTACGAATCTCGACAGGAACTTGAGACCGATACTGATGCATCGATGGCCCGTCTCAAACAAGTACAGAGGATGGCAGAAGAGTGTGTTGAAAGTATCAGTGAAGCATAGAATTTGTTGACTGACCTCCATGTGAAGATTATTGCACCAGCCAAGTGACTTGGGACGAGTCACGATGATTGTGTTGGGGGCCTGTTGGGTAGAGGAGGCCCCACGTAATGGTTTTAGGGCTCAATAGCCACAATTTTGGGTAAAAGTATGGTAAAGGCTCTGCGAGATGCATGGAGCGTGACTTGTAATAAGTCAAGTCAAAAGGGTTGTCCGCCCAAAAATAATGTAAGAAAATAGAAAGTAAGTCGGCCTGCCCATGGTCCGCAGACCATAAGAAATGTATAAACAGGGCAAGGCTCTATGATTAGAAGGTATTTTTGGATATAATTTGGTCTGGAATGTAATGGGTTTATGAAGAAAGAAGTCTCTGAGCGTATCTAAGTCCGTGTCAAGGGTGTTGGTTGATAGTTAGAGGCTCTGCAGCTGTGTGCGCAGAGGCCTGGTAGAGTTCACAGCTATGTGCGCGGATCCCTGCAGCTGAGTGCGTAGGGAAAATCTGGTTGCACTGAAGGAAAGACCCATAAAGATAAGAACTTTCTGAATTATTGTGTGTTTTCTTGCGAATCTCTTTATTACATAGGTTCTGAGTTTATGCACTATCTGCTATAAGTGCACGCACATGGTTTTAATGTTAAATGTTTTCTTAAGGACCGTAAGAAGCAGAATAGATCTATAATAAACTCGTTAATAATAAAGCACATAAGCGCGGATCTGCACAAAAGGCTGATAACAGTACAGAGTAGCGTGAGGGCTTAGAATGGTGTGCGACTCCTCGATACCACATCAAGACATCGCAAGGGTGCGAAACCTGGTTCCAGCACCCTCCCCTACTACCTTGGGTGAGACTTCGGTCCGCGCTCCACAGACTATTTCTGAAAGGGCCGGTAGCTGTGGGATTTGTTTGGCTAATACACTTTTGAACCTGGGTCAGGGCCCTTCAAGCCAATAAACCTATTATCACAAAGAATTAATAAAATTTAACTACAAAGCTTATCTGTAATACTTGGATAAGTATAATACTTTTGAATTTGATTAGTACTAACTAATTTTTATTTGGTTCATCATTCTTTGTGATCCTAAAAATCCTCCTACTTACAAAGAAGGAGAGCCCCTTAAATTTATAAAATGTTTCTTTTCCTTGAGCATAAAATTGTTAATGATTGATGAAATCATATGTAATGAGTGATTTGGAAATTATTTTATACTTGTTGTTAGTTTAGCATCATTTCTGAGATGACTTATTTAGTATTCATCTCATTATTTTCATTGCTTTGACAGGTCCTTTTTTGTACTGGAACCATCTCAACATCCCTCCTCAATTCTTTAGTACCTCACCTTGTTTGCATGAGGACATGCAAAACCTCAGGCATGGGGGAGTGGTTGTAGGGACCTTTTCAGCATCGTCATTTCATTCTCTTCAACTTGCTTCAACATATAAAATTGGCACTCATGAACTCTGACTCTTCCATATCATTCTAGACTCTTATCCTTAATTTGCCTTATATTCAACTTCATACAGCTTTCATTGTAGCCTGCAGTACAATTCAAGTCTGAAGGTATACTTGAGATCAAACATGTTTAAGGGATCTTTAGCTCATTAAAATTTAAAGAATAATGATGATTGACCACTCCCTATTTATTCACCTTTCTTAAACCACATTTCTAAATCCATTAATGCATATTCTAGTTTCAAGTCCATATTTATTTAACCGTTATCTTCATTTGTCACATTATATCATCCACCATTCCTTCCTGGTCCATATTTTGTTTGCATGAGGCAATGCAAAGTCCTAAGCATGTGGGGATGTTGGGCCCAAGATATTTTATTATTGGCTATCCGAACCTTTTATTTATGAGCCATATTCATACCCTTACAACATATTTCGTAACTATCATATTACCAATTCTCCCTAAGTGCATTCATTTTACCTTGTGGTTAATTATTAGTGATTTCTTGTATTTTTAATGATTAAATGAATTTTTAATATTGTTTTATCAATGAAGATTTACTAATGTGGTTATGTGGGCAAGGAGCATGTTCGACTATGGAAATTTCTATCTCTTTATCAATTCAATAGTCGGATACTTAATTATGCACTTGCAAAAATGGAGGGAAAATATTCAAAATTATAAAATATGTTTTTATTTTCTCTAGCATGGTAAATAAGGTGCCACATGGACCTAATATGCTGGTAAAAGCCTTGGAATATACCGCTTAGACATGGGACCCTAGCACATGATTTAAGTTACAACCAAAAATAGGTGATAATCTTGGAACTGACATGTTTTGCCTCGATTTCCATGCCAATTCTGGAGAATCACAAGAATATGGAAAATGGGTTTCTAGAAAACATAGCAATTTATTTCAATCTCAAACCATTTCAAGAAATGCGATATGGTTTAAAAGCTATAGCTGGTTCTTCGAAGTAGTTGTGTATAAAATTTCTGAAACCCAGATTGGAAAAAGAATCAAACAATCATCTTTGGGCACAATTTCTGAGGTCATGGAAGCGAATCAGGAAATTACAAGAGAGTTTTTTATTCATATTATAACAAATTAGACTTCATAGAAACATATTTCCAAAATAAATCATGGTCTAGAAGATATGGTTAGTTATTTAAAAACATTTTTTATAAAATTGCAAAAAAATCAAAATTATGAGATTTTCCTCAAAAATTGTAAATTTGTTTTCTGAGTTAAGGGAATTGGGTCTTATCTTTCTCCAATGAATTTTATGTATAAATAAGGTCTCAAATGATATATATCAAGAGGAGTTTGTTTATTATTGAAATAGAGGAGATCAATGATTAATTTTTGGAGAGATTTAGAGAGTTGATTTGTAACTTAGATTTTTTATGTGAATAAAGAATTGATGGTTGTTGAATTGTAGTACATATTCTTAGCTTGATCTCAGATTTTCTTAGCAGCACCAACCTCTTGGGAAGGGCCCCTTAGTGTCGATAAGTGTTGCTATGCTTCATGTATTTTGTAGATTAGTTTTACATCTAAAAATTTAGTTTTAGTTTTCAATGAATTTATGTTAGATAAAACTTAGATCTATTCACTTTCATGCTCTCAATTTAGTGTTTAGCACTTCCCTTTAGGTTTAAGAAGTGAATTACATTTGATTGCATATTTTATTTAATGTTTCTTTCAATTTTCATTAAATTTGTATTTCACATAGTATTGGTATTATATTTGTTTTCTTTGGTTTATAGTTGTCGACATTTACTTTTATGTAATTTACATTTCTACAGTGTGTTTAATGCGTTTTTATCACTATAGGATTAAAACCATGGAAGTCTCAAGACCTAGTAAGCTACGTATATACAACTACATGAACATTGTTAATGAAATATTGTGGTTCAAAACTTAGTAAGAATTAGAGTGCCATAGTCCAACGAAAGGTGATAATACTTGGTGATTAGTTCTTTCTAGTGTTAATTGTTAGCATAGCCTAGAATAAGTTCTAGTCTTGCATTTACTATGATTTCATATCTAAGTCTTATGACCCCAGATTGATAATTAAATGTTAAAATTAGAATAAATATAATTCCACCAACACAAGGGTTTTCTTATAATCCAAATTGATTGTTGAGATGAAGATGGGATTCACAAGAACCTTGAGAGATTAGGTCCAACTAGATTCCTCTCCATTCCCATGTAACTAGAATGTAGGTAGAATAAATCCATTTCATAGTAGAATCATAACTTTTTGTATATTTCCTTGAAGACATCCTTTGGCCAAAAGATCAAAAGAAGGCCCTATAAACAAACCCAAATCAGAATCATAACCAACCTTTCAAACCTAGGGTCAAAATGTAAGGATATTTTTTAATGAAAAAATATTGCGAGCCCCAATGCCATCCACTATTTGAAATTTTCTCAGCATCTGAACTTGAGGTAGTGACCCATCACAACCATCCTTTTTCCAACAACATAAAGTGGGGGGTATAACATAACAATGCTAATAAATCTTACATCTACTTTCTTAGCACCCCCATAGACATTCACTTGCATGTGAACTAACCTACGATAGATTCCTCCTCCATTGTGTGAATTTTGTTGAGTTTCACGTCCTTTCCCAAAACCAAATAGGGCTCATCAACTTTTCATTTTATTACTGTGTCTAGGAAAATATTTAATTGGAGAATTCAATTTTGAGGGGATACATTGCCACTTAACATATCTAGTGAGAGGAAGCTACCGACAAAACCAATTGGTCTAGGAGATAAAGAAAATTGAAAATAGGAATCCAACGAGGACTCTTAATATGGTAAGGACAGAGAAGTGAGAGTTGATAAAGGAGTTGAAGGAGAGAGCCCGATAGGAAGGGAGATAATATAAACTAAAGGGGAAGGGGGGAATAGGTCATTGCCAATCGGTAGAGGATTGGACATAGGGATGACTCCTTTCGACGAGAAATTGACAATATTTAGCAGCTTGAACTCGAGCCCATTGGTGATATAGACAAATGCTCCATCAATTCCTTTGAGACACCATTGTTTGATAAGGGAAGGGATGTACATACCAAAGATACCTTGAGTGAGGAATTAACATGGCAACCCAAAGTAATATAAATCTACATCCTATCATATAGGTCATTAGTATGATATGGTCTATGGAATCGAACTCCGTGACTAGGGCCCCACACATAGAAAAATATAGAAGAGTAGGTAGAAACCAAAAGGAAAATCTTATATCCTTATAACTTAATGGATAAATTATCTTTATTTTGTAAAAAAATTATTAAAATATTTTAATTTTATATGTTGTCTTTATTTATTATTTTTTTGACCTCTAATCCTATGTTTTCATACAAGAAAGTGTATTTGTATCCAACTTTTATATGAATTTGAATTACTATACAAAATTTCTTACATATTTTAAACCCATTAATTAAAGCAATCATAATTCACAATATTTTATTTATTTATTTTTAACAATATGACAAAAATGATTTAAATACTTCACCATTTTAAATACCAATTAGGATGAAGAGTTTGTAATTACAAGACAAGAGATTTGCATTCCATCACCACAGAGAACCATGCCATACAACAAGGTATTAACAAAGCTCCTCATAATTAAACTTGAATATTTTTTAGATTCATTAATGTTTCCTTGAATATATGTATATTCCTTCTTAATGAAGTATGACAAAACTAAATAGAGAATTTTAGAAAATGGCTTGGCATATTAGACTTAAAAATTCCTAAATATTTTACCCTGCTTTAGTGAGCACATATATAACTTTATAATACATTTTAGTTGATTTTTTTTCTTATTTAACTTAGTTATTGGAAAACCATGTATAATACATCATTATAAATAAGCATAATGTAAGGCTAAAACAATTTCTTAGATTGCAATATAATCCTACAAATCAAAGCAGTTTAATTTAAACAATTTCAAAATAATATATTCGATAGCATATTATTCCTTAATTAATATATAGGAAAGCTATTTGATACAAATTAATTCTCACTTCAAATAGAAAATAAAATAAATTATTTAATAAAAGAAACTTCTCTCGTTTTTGTCCATATCGCTATAAAGAAAATATCATGTTTCATTTATTTTCACGAAAGTGACAACCTCTACACTGGGCAATCCTCTAACTTCAAACGTGTACTGCTATGATTAAAAGTTAGTTTTGTAAAAAAGTATAACATAGGATTTGAACCAACAATTTCAAAATCAATGTTGTCCAACTAATCTATATCAAAGATTTGTAGAAAAGAAATTTAAAATATAAGTAAAATTGTTTTTATACTCCCTGGGTAGATGTTTTCACTATCAAAAATATGCTCCTAACAATCGAATGTAGAAAGTCTTACAACCAACATAAGAATGTGATCTAAATCTATACATTCATCATCGAATCATGTAGTGTCCAACTAACTCGAAGGGTGATTTAGTATATTTTCAATGGATTGAGAATAAATTACACATTTGTACTAGGCTCAAGAATTCATCAACATCATGCTTGTATTCGGTACTAGCTCTTGTCTCCTGGATTATAAAATTCAATGAGTCTAGTTGGCAACTTATTGGGAAACCAATATGGACTGATTTTTTTGAAAATCAAGGCCAATTTTATGAATTAAGTGTAATATGGTCATACAAACAAAACAATTTATCTCAAACAACAACTTCAAACTCAAAAATTTGCTAACAATTCCTTGATTGATAGCTGGTAAAATCAATATTGTCGTTAAACTATTATACGATGGATATGTAAGTACATCCAAAGCACATCTTTTCCTAGAAAGAGCATTTGTTGGACTTTCCTGTCTTGAAAACTTTATATTTCAAATTGTATCGATCATACTCCGTTGGACCCTGAGAATATTTTCTCTCTATTCGTTTACATTGGCCTCACCAGAGTGGTCTTCAGGGATATAGTAACCCGTTACAGGATCCAGCAACCAAGACCTCTTTTTCTAGCCAGCAACAAGCTTATCAATAGATTTTTTTGGCTCTGGTTGAATTAACCCTCTACTTTCTACTGTCAACACTACTGCCTTATATCCGGGCCTACAAGGGAACATCAAGTAAAAGGAAGCATAATCAAGTAAATTAGATTTGTATTCCCAATAAAAACTTTGATTTTAAAAGTGTGGAGATCATAATATGGTGATGGAGGGGATTTTAGTGGCATTGTGAAGGGTGCTTACATAACCTGAATGCCTAGATTTGATCCCAATTCATATCCATGCTCCCCAAATCGAGAAAGAGCATCCACGGCCGCAATCTTCAGATGGAGAAGAGATCTCGCCATGAGGACATCCATGATAAAAAAAGATAAATTTGAGAAATTATAAGAAGTTTGTCTTCAAATTCCAAGGATGATGTTTACAATCCAGACGATGATATATCTAACTAGGCTTATTTGGGAATGAGCAATGAACTTGATCAATTTTTCTTCGAAGCAGTAAACTATTCATGATATTTCTTTAATGTGGTCAGGTACAACAAACACCAGTGGTTGCTTCCTTTATGCATCCACTCTCCTGAACTAGGACGAAACTCAAAGTTACTACTTAATCCTACACGATGGACTCTAAGGCTGGGGAGTTGAGGGTTTTGTGGCATGGCAGTGGTGCCCAATCGCTGTTACATGCTCAAGAAAACCCCAATGGAGGGATGGTTGATAAATATATGGAGCAGTGATATTGATCCAGGGGATGTATAGGGATTGAACCGGAGTTGCCCTGCATGTTGTTGCAATGGGCGACAGTGCCGACAAAGTTTCACGAGAGGCTGAGTTCATCAATCCTGGTACGAAAATGAAATAAAGAGTTATCTCATCCTTGTTCAACAACCTGTTGCAAAAATTTCACGCTCAATTTTCAATTTGAAATTCCAGGCGCCAAGGTATTTGAAATCCATGGTACAGATGTAACATTGAATGCATTTAAGTTCACATCTTATGAACCACTTTAACTGGCTTCAAGGAGTCAGATTCGTCGACGCACTATAAATTGGGAGAGTTGTTGATTTGCCGAAATATTGAAAATATTAACGCATTTTAGTTAAAAGCATCTGGTTACACAAAGGCAGACTGGCAGTGGATCACAGATAGATACTACAAGAGGATATCGGCTTGGGAGTATAGATGTCTTTCTTGAGCAGGAAGAGTGATCCTCGCTCAATCGGTATTAAACCAACTTGCAGTTTATCGGGCTCATTTATACTTCCTTCCAGCGAGCATAATACAGTCAATGAATAAGCTTTCTAAAAATTTTATTTGGGGTGGACAAGCAATAAAAAAGAAATATCACCTCACAAAATTGTCCAATATCTCTATGCCGAAGAGCAGGGGAGGCTGGGGTCTTTTAGACTTGAGGAATTTCGGAAAGGCACTGCTTTGTAAAACCCTGTGGAGAGGAATTTATGAAGATGGTCCTTGAGCAACATAATATGAAAGAAATACTTGGGCATGAAGGAATACTTGGGCATGAAGGACATATCATTGTGGTACAGAAAAGAAAGGATCGGATCTTCAGTAGGCTCTCCAATATGGTTAGGCCTCCTAAAGATCGAAAGCTATTTCCTGAAAAATTTAATCTGGCGATTCCAATCCGGCAAAAGGATCCTCATTGGGAGAGATCAATTTATGAGTGGCGCTAAGGTGATCGATATGCCTGATCCTTTATTGAATTTTCTTCACAAGAAAGGTTTTTTTATTGGGACATCTTGATCGCAGGTTGGCAAGGTTTGATCCCTCTCTGGAAGGAAGCAGGAAGTCTGGGGATGCTGGTTGATATTGCTCTTCAATGGGGTCATATTAAAACTTGACTCAGAAATTGTGGCATTTTTCACTTGGTAGAACAAGATTGCCTCATGTGGAGAAACTCGAAAGGGATGTCCTCCATTCGTGTAAAAGATGTTTACCAAGATTTGAGTGGCCTAAAGCAGTCTCAGCTCAGCCCTTCATTCCCCCCCATCTTTCAGAAATCTGGCTTCCCTGCAAAAATTATATTATTCTCATGGTTGTCTTTCCACAATAGAAATCTTTCTTTGGAAAACTTAAGGAAGCGAGGATGGCAGGTCCTGGTTTTTGTCCTATCTGTAGGTCAGCAGAGGAAGACAACTTTCACCTTTTTCTAAATTGCAAGAAATCTCAGCAGCTTTGGAAATCATTGGAGGACTGCTATGGAATCCAGCATATGTCCCACGCCTCTATTATGGAAGCGTTTCTATGGTGTAGTAATCAAAAGGAGTCATGGAGATCAGTTTTCATTATCACTTTTTGGAGTATCTGGAAGTGGCGCAACAGTTTTATTTTCAATGACAATTCATCCCCTTTTCTGGAAATTTTCTCCATCATTATTTCTATCTATGAAACAATCCCGCAGAGACCTACCAAGCAGTTGAATCATAATTGTAATGAGATCCCACAAAAGCTTTCATCTATGCCAAGGGCTTTCTTCGATGGAGCTAAATAGAATGGATCTTGTGGCTGTGGGGTTCTCATCTAAGCAAATGAAAATAGTCAGTTTCTCATTCACTGTAATGGGGGGAGGGGCTCCAACAGTAAAGGTGAGGTGATGGCCCTTGCTAGCCTTCTAAACTTCTGTCTCTTTCTTAATCTTCAGGATGTCTCCATTTTTGGAGATTCAAAGGTTATGGTGGATTATGTTGGTAAGAATAACATTCTCAAGCCTCAGCTTGTAGGGTGGTTTGATAGGATCAAATTTTTGTGGAATGGATCAGAGGGAGTCTCTATTCATCACATCAACAGGGGACTTAATCAGCCGGCAGATGTTTTATCAAAAAAGGGCCTACAGGCGATTCCGAGATTATGGCTTTTGCAGGTTGCTCATCAAGGGAAAATCTTCTCCATACAAGATTTTTTTCCTCTCGACTTTTAACTCTTCCTTTGCATCTTTTTTGGTCTTCTCATTTCCCTTTTGGTATTTCTTCCTATCAGTTCTACTGTCTCTCCAGATGATGCTGGTCTTAGGTTCCTATATGATGATGTTCATCGTTTCCTATATGATGTTCTTCCTTCACTTCAATGGCCGCAGGATTCTCCAGACTCCTATATTTTTTGAAGATTCCAATGGCGGTTGTCAGTATGGTATTTTTTGAAAGACTTTGATGATGGCTGATTGTATGGCTCTTTTGTGATGGTTTTGCGGCAAGATCTCTCCTTGATTTTTCTTAGATAGATCTATATGAGACATATATACTCTCATGTTTTTGCCCATATATGTAATGTTTGTATTTCTTATATAAATACAATTATGCTTTTTCGTCCTGAAAAAAGTTCACATCTTATGAACCACTTTAACTGGCTTCAAGGAGTCAGATTCGTCGACGCACTATAAATTGGGAGAGTTGTTGATTTGCTGAAATATTGAAAGTATTAACGGAACCGACAACGGAGATGGATGGGGCCCCACTAGCCACGTCAATGAGCTTGAGAAACCTGCAATCGCCTGGCGGTATAGTTGCACAAGAGTCATGATTTGTCTTAGACTTTCAACGAGGAAAAAATTCAGGAATGGATCTGGGTGTTTGTAAAATCCTATCATTATGGATACTAAGGGATTAACAAATGAAAATTGTGTGAAGGGTAATTGTCAACATTCCCTTGCAAAAGATGGCAACAAGGCAACTTTTCTCTGGCTCAACTCAAACATTATTTTACAATTACCATACAAGTTTAAACCAAAATTATTCAATAGAGTGCTTGAATTTGCAGGTGGTTGATAATTCTTCAATATAGACTAGATGAATGGATCAGAGTTTCTCCCCAGTTTAGTGGGAGGTTTTTCCACAGTGGGTGACTTCAAGTTACCTTCATACTTCCGAAAACCATTTCCAACAGTTTGCTTCCAATCATTGTATGATTTCAAAGAAAAAATGCAGTTCATAACTTTCGTCGACGATCCTCCCTGAAAGAAAGCTCAAGTAATATATGCGTAAAAAGGATAAACCGAGGTAATCGGTTCATTGCTTGCAAGATTTAGGCCTTCTTCCAACAGACTGTTTAAGGTAAAATCACAGTAAAAGTGTGTGAGGTGATTGATTGGTCAATTTTTCCCCTTAACATTGTGGTGTGCAGAAAACAACCATGTGTATTCACTTGTAGTAACTGTTAACTTTTCCAAATCAAATGCTTCGAAGGTTGGGAGGTTCAATTCTTGAACTAAAAAAAGGAAGTTCCTCACATTTTCAAAATACCGATAAGCCAAGAGAGGTGCTCTATCAGAAGAAGGTAATGAAAGAGTCAGACTCTTCACCACTTGGTATGAAAAAAAAATCATGTCCACATCATTTCATAGCGAAATATTATTGATTTAAAATTAGCAAAGCAATTGTTGATTTGGCTGATTGTTCAGGCTTTACTGCTTTTTAGATTTCTAAGAAGGTTATGTACAGAGGTTACATTCTGTGTTATATTTTGTAAACCCACTATTGACTCTTAAGCATCAGATTTAAGGCCATATCAACCCTCCTCTTATGTAACTTTAATTATGATAAATAAATATTTTCCATTACGGTGAAAATGTCAAAAGAAAATGGAAGGAATGACAAAGATCAAATTGTTGTGTTAATGCAAAACCAAACTCCATAATGTTGTCAGCAATTGGACTAATTAACAACTAAAATTTCAATTGCAACATGTAAGTCACCTAAGAGTTAGGTTGGGTGGTGATTCATCACTTACACAAGCATAATCTATTGGGTGGGTTGTGATTCATACGCCATATTTTGCATGTGCTTAATCATGGATATGCATAAGTCATTAGATTTAATTAATAAATACAATGAATTCAAAGAGTTTAAGAGAAACATGGGTAGGATATGCTTGTTGATTTACATTTCAGTGTGTTATCAATCATGCGTTATCACAAATAAAACATTTAATTTCCTTGATTAAAAGGAATTAGGACTCTAATAAAAATATTTATTTAACCACTATAACATTTTCCAAAGAATATCTCCCAATATTCATTTGAATATCTTAAAAACAATTCAATTCAAACATCATGTCCAAAAAAAACAGTTGGAAAAAATAGTAAAGGCCATCAAAGGAAAGGCCGCTCAATTTCTATCTTTTCACTGTATGATTATTTATTTTATTATCTATAGGACAAATATTCATATATTTTAAATGGAGAATATCTAATAAGATATAATGGTTATATTTTTTAAAGTCAATCTTTGTAGATGAGAACATACAATATTGGCAAACCTGATTAGAAATTTAAAGGATATCAATCAACAAGAGATAAGAGATCCATTTATTGCATTGACTCTCATTTTTTTTTATGAACAACAACACTAAATCATTTCAAAATACTAGTGAGCGGTTAATTTCTATATTGTAATATCATCCATTATAATAGTTTTCCATTAATCTAATTGGGTAAATGAGTCAAGCTTTTTATTTATTTGAGGAAGCTATTCTATTTTCTCAATTTGATGGTGTTATGTTCATATTGACAAGTATAATACTCTAAAGTTAATCAATTAATGGGCCTAGATTGCAGTTTTTATGAACTTGTGGAAGTGGTCTCATAGTTTGAGCAATTTAATTGTTTTTTTAATTAATTGGTGTTGTATTACTCCTTGAAAGGCTGATAATATTAGGATGATGAAATTTAAAAATGTTAGATCAAATGTGCATGTGTTGTTGAAATTACTACAATTTAACAATCTTACCACATCTCTTTGGGTCTTTTGGGTAATTGCTAGTCTTCATCAGTAACATGTTTTCAGTACCTAATTTTTAATTAACCAAATAAATTGATTATAATTTTTCACATTGTATAAACATGTTGAAATAAAGATTCTTTAGATATTTAATTACAAGAGACATAAAAACTTTATTATTTAACCATGTCAACCAATTTTTTTTTTTAAAAACCTTTTCACCTCTTTTCACTAATACTATATTATTTTATTTAAACTTGAAAAAAACCTACATAAATTGTTTTATTTAAACTTTAAAAAAACCTACATAAATAACACACCATGTCCATGGAATATATACATTAAATGAATAATAATAAATTAATAATAATAATAATGTTGTAAATTAAGAAATTAATAAAGACTTAAAACAAAAAAATATGATACACGTTCCATTTACAACATATGCACTACGCAAAAAAAAACGATACACACTTTCCATTTACAACATATGCACTACCAATTTTGTTCAACGTTCCTTTCTTCCGTAGCGTATAGTAGAAGGTGATGCATGTAACTGGTGAAACTAATTGGTATGGATGTTGTGACACATAATGAGGTATGCCATGTATCCATTACATATGGGAGCCCATGTATCCATTACCACGTGCCCATCACATGTCACGCTATGTGCTATATACATTAACACTTGTCTTTCATCGTTCATTGTCCATTTACCCAAAGCATTTGGATGTACAGGTGTAGATAACAGAATTTCTGTGCTACCAAATTCCCTGTGTGTTTTATTTCCATCAGCATTTTTTCGAGCATTTTTTTGGTTTTGTGTGTTCAACTTTCTAGCAGTTACAGGTTCTGGTTTTGTGTGTTCATCTTTCTGTCAGTTACAGGTTCTATCCACGCTCATTACTTGGTGATTCACTTTATGTTAATCTGATTGATAGGATACTTGGAGATTCACTGTGACGCTAATGATACTTGGAAGAAAAAATGAACGGAAACCACTTTTAGCATAGTTGAATTGGATACCTACAGCAGTGACTGACACTATTGAATTGGATAGTTATCTCGTGGTAATGACCTCTGCATTTTGGTTACCATTAAGGAAATGCTTGTTATTTTCATGAACTGTTTCAGAAGTTGCAAGTCTCTTCTGAAATTTCTTGATTGGGGATTGCGAACTGTTCTCCCCTTTCTTTTCCACCCTTGGCACCTACTCATCAACATGATTCCCATGTGGTAATATGTTTTCGAAATCTTACTTTTATCATTATTATTGTTCATGTCTAAATGGTTTGTTGATTGAGGTTCTTATTGTGTTTTCCTTTACAGGGATGCATGGGATATGGCCGCTGAAATTTGTCTTTCTCAGCTTCCAACTTTCAGGTAAGTTCTCGCCATGCTGAATTGTATATACAATCTAAATTTTCACTTATACCAAACTTGCACGAGAAATAAACTGCACAACAAATAAAACAAATACACTGCAGTCCCGGCACCTCTAAACATGATATCCCCCATCTTAGCTGGTGCAATCCAATATCTTCTCCTACTCATGATATTCCTATTTTGTTTGCACTTGTGTTCATAGTTATTTTGTGAAAATGTCGTCCTTCAAGACTTTCTTCCTTCAAGATTCTCTGGACTGTGAATTTCCTCCTTTTAAATTACATTGTTCAAATTCCCTTCCTTCTTGTTTGTCTTCATAGTAAGCATCTGATCAAAACATTTGTTTTGAATTTTTGGAGCATAACACCAAGATCTTCAAGTGAAACCGTGCAAGTCTTCTTTGATGGTTCAAACACCTCAATCTGCTGTCAGAGTGCCCAATTCCTTCAGTTTGACGGTATCAACAACAAGAAGTCGGTTGCAAAGTCTTCCATGTGGGTTATATAATCAACAAGTCTCATTATCAATAGGTTTCAAAGGCTACAATTGTTTGCAGAAGTAGATAAAATAATCAAAGCCTACAATTGTATCAATAGGTTTCAAAGCCTACAATTGTTTGCAGAAATAGATAAATTAATCAAAGCCTACAATTGTTTGCAGAAGTAGATAAAATAAGATAATTTTGTTAACGTGCAAAAGTCCAATAAAGGACCACAATTTTGGTCAAAGTCCAATAATGGACGACAATGTTGTTCAACGAGATTAAAAAAAAAATATCCAACTTAAGTATAGTGGGAATGCGAAAACATCTCCTAATACAATTTGCCTATACGACACTCGATTTATTTGAGGTCTTAAATGGATACTATATTATGATTCATATAGGAATAATATGATGATTTACAGTAGAGTAAAGTTGAAGTTATAGTGTGCATCGTCATCACATTCTTCAAAGATCCTCCACAGCCTTTGCTTCACTGAAACGTTCTTTATGCAAAATCTCCATTACTGAAACGTTCTTTATGCAAAATGTCCAAATGGAATAGCTGTCACCATACTACGGAGTGCTTGGTTTCTTTGAAGAATACCCACGCAACATGAATCTACAAAAATTTATAAAAATAGAACTACCACTGCTCTAACATCCATTATCAATGACAATTTTCAAGAATCGATCATGGCTTTGATAATTTAGGATGCCTTTGATAATTTAGGACTCTTTAATCAGAACTAACAAAACTAACGTGGCCCTGAATCAGGGTATCTAGTATCAAAATAGATTGTTCGAAAATGGAGGAATGTTTAATATGTAAAGGTTTGTTTGTTGCTGCCTAACTCCACACTTTTCAGGGAAAGGTCTTATCACATGGGCTTATCACATGTTTCACAGTAGGATAATAACACCCAACCTTTTATTCTATTACTAGTGTATGTTGCAAGATACACAACCTCTTTAATAGGGTATGGTTGTCTCTATGATAATCATAAATCATAACAATTCTAGTTTCAATAGCAAATCATAAATAAATAAAAACAGTAGTTATATTCATCTATTAGAATTATATTCATTGTGATATTTTCTTCAATAATTTCTAGAACTAAAATATATTTCTATATTTTAATCATTTGAAAGAAATACAAAATTCCTTATGTATTTAATACCAGAAGAGTATAGATGTAAAAGATATTGAATATAAATTTTTTTAAAAATAGGATAAGAAATTTTATAATCATAAAGACATTTTTAAAACACCATTCATAGTGAATCTAATTCTATTGTTCACATTTTCATAGAATTAATAACAACTATTTACGGAAATAAGACTCAAATTACTTCATAATTTAGTTACATAACTACCACTTTGCTAGAATGGACTAAGATGTGGAAGAACTTTGGCCTTCACAAATGTTGTTGATAGTAGTATTTGTACTACCCAACAAATGTGTTAGATTTGATTGGAATTTGGGAATGGAAGTAGAGCCCAATAAAGTGTCTCTAATGTTTTGCAATGTGCTTAGAATGCCCAGCATAGTAGGTCGTCCTTGAGGAGATTCGTTTGTGCAAAGCAAGCCCACATTTATCAGTGAACTAAGACAATTGAGATCCTTATCTTCTTCAATGCATCTATTAGTCCTCCTCAATATGGTAAGGGGATTGAAAAAATATCCGAATGTGCACAATATAGATGTGTCATCATGGTGACTTTTATTTCTTTATATATATTCAAAATCTTAGTCTATTATTATCTTTTCTTCGTTATTTGTTATTTTATTTATTTATGTATTATTAGTATTTCATTTATTATTATTATTATTGATATTATTAATACAGGGCATTACATACTACCCCTCTTTAAGAAAATTCATCCCAAAGTTAATATATTCATTTATTATTTGATTTATTTATTACCCCATGTTTGCATAACACCCTCTGATGAACTAGTATATCAATAAGAAACGAAAGTTACATTACAACATGGGGAAAACCAGAAGAATCTGAAGCCTCTTTCCCAACTTTCGGAATTAGGAATACAACCTCTTTAGTTTATATCATGGCACCAAGACTCACATAGGGGCTTAGACCTCATTTGCCCCAAGGCAGGCATTCGGTCTAGTATTGAATGATGCTCGACATATCACAACGTTGGCCCAACTCCCTCTAGAACCAACTAAGGTACATAGCCTCAGGAATCGAAGTCCTTACACCACGTATGTACTTTGGCATCCCAATCCAATTCTGGGCACTCGGCCTCCTCAAGATGGTCCCATAGCTCCTCAAGAGCTATACATCAAGAGTTATACAAGAAAACAAATTGGCATATGTTGTGTTGATTTAGTTTTTCCCCAACCCATATGGTTTACACATTCTCCCTCATAGGTATGGGCTCCCACAAGATCATCAAATAAATCTTCCCTCTCGGTTCGTTTGTGGAATTCGTGTGAATCACCACATCTCAACATGTAGCCAATGCATTCATTATAACATCATAATAAAATAATTCACATGCCAACTCTTGTATGCCATGACAAAAATATAAAATCATTGTTATCAAAACATTTTGAATAGTAAAAACTTCATGCTCATGCATGTCATAATATATGAATTCTTTAACCACACGCTTCACATCCTGAAATACCATCATAATAACTGGAAGCACATGTCAATATATCCTCATATCATATCATCATAATATGAGAATCATACTTATCAAATAGAGATCAATGATACACTATAGCATTCTTATCACGATTCATCAGGAAAATCAATCTCATTTTATTATATAAAAATTGAATACTAATGATGAAATACACTTATTCAACATTCCTCTAGGATCTAGGTTATCTATTAATACTATTAGTTTCATGTTTTCATCAGGCTTATAATGTATTTTTCAACAGTCTTTTCTTGTTCCTTCAAGTAGAAAGTTGACAATTTAACAATAGGTCAAGTCATTTAAGTACATCAATAAATTTCAAGTGAGTCTCATCATCTTCAACCTAAATATCTAATCATGTTTTCTTCCCTCCCCAAGGAAATTTAGTGAATTCATCATTAAGATGTTATTGGTTGTACAATCATTCCTTAAATAATCAATATCAAAATTAAAAATTCATGATCCTTCTCAAGGTCTCCTTATAAAACATGGAAAATTTTAAGGGCTAATATTCATAGGTGGGCTAATTTTCCATGATTTTTCAAAAAAAAAATGATTTGTCAAATTTCCATTTTCTCTAAAATTTATTTGCCCCTATTTTATAATATACAATTATTTTACATTAAAAGTCGCTAAATTTTTATATAGAATGATACGAAATCATTAGAAATGTGAATATTTTCAGAAAAATATATCCAAACATTTTACACTTTGCATGTTAAGGACTAGTAAGATTCGCCAAGGTTTCTAAATATTAAGAAAAAAATCCTTAAAATTTTCCTTGTTGTAAAATTTCTTTCAACATTCATTCTTATGCTTCAATTGTTATCTTTAACCATTTAAACCTTTGAACATTTTCCCATTTTATCACTTGTCATCCCTAACCAATTACAAGTTTTCATAACCCCCTATCTTGTCATTTTAAAATACTACGACATTCACCAATCACTAGTGTATATCTTTAATAGACATTTCTCTTTGAGAAATATCTCAAATTTATGTTTTATCTTCTTCATTCCCAGTATAAAGGAACTCATAGGTGTATCACCACTTAATCTAATGTCACTATACTTCCTAAGTAGTACCTTAAATTAACCTTGATCATTATCATGATCATTTAGCTACAGTAGTTGATTGAAATTATTCTCTTCCTGATAAAAATTGTCCTTATTTAGACCTTATAGTGATCTTATTGGGTGCTCCATTTTTGGAAAATCAATTTTGGAAAATTTTGAGTAGGTCTTGATCAGAAAATGGTTGTGCGAGAGATCACTGGAAAAAGGAAAATGAATGGTTGAAACAACCAAATGCCAAGAATCATGGGAAAGAGGCACACAAGATAAATGAAAAGGTATTTACGATGAAATATGAAGAGGCCTCCAAAGAAGGATAAGATCACAAGAGAAATGAAAAGGAAACTATGATCGGATTTTTAGAGGCTGCCAAAGAAGGATGGACACACTAGAGTTTGAGGGAATCCAAGGTGATCAGGAACAAATAAGTGAGCAATATCACAAGAAGAAAAGTTATAAAACTCGAAGGGGAGATGGAAAAAAAAAGAAGAATATTGGGTGTCTATGACAAAATGTTTTGTTTCTTGAAGACTTCCTTGGTATTTATGATCTCTCTCTCTAAACTCTATTATGTAACCTGATATAATAGCGATTAATGTTCTTTATTGTGATGAAAAGCATGTCATGATGTAATGATCTAGCCGTTAATGGCGTTAGAAAATTAAAAAATAAGAAATATTTTCTTTATGTTGATAATTATGTGTGATATTCTTATGTTCTTATCAACTTTCTTGTGTTCTTCTTTTATCTTAGTTCATCAAGAAATTATGAAAACAATAGAATAGAGATCAAAGACACTAGATGTAGGGCGACAACCAGGGAAAAACACTTTCTAGGGGAAAACCCATTCAACAACTCTTATTTAATAGTTTCACACGATAATCGAAGACTCTTGACCTAGACACAAACTTCCTCCACAACAAGTCAGCCCTTTCTTCCTTCTGTAGGTAATAATTCTTTTAGCAATAACTTCAACCTAGTAGAAACAACTTGCAGCAACAACCAAACTTTGATCTAGCAGAACTTCGACCCAGTAGTAGCCCAACAAAATCTTCAACCCAACGATTAGCCCAACAAAAACTTTGACCCAACAGCTAGCCCAACAAAAAATTTGACCCAATAGAAACTTTTTCCATCCAGCAAATAACCCAATAGATCCACATGAGTGAGAGAGAGACAAACCTTGAAACTTTGATCTTCCTTCTTCCAACGACTTTCCTCCTTCTTCTGAAACGTCACAATCTTTTTGCTCTTCCTTTTAGATATCGAACTTATGAGTGTAAGTGTCCTCCAAACAAATTGAACTACTCCAATTCATATGCTTCCGGTGAGGTCGAATTATCCTATTTGAGGCCGACTTGATCTCCTTGAGGCTGACTTGGTGTGGAGGTGAGAAATACCTTATTTGACAAAATAAATATTTTTACATGATTCAAAATCCCAAGAAGGGTCTCTTTAAATGGACAATGACTCTAATGACTTAGTATAAATCCTATAAGTCCTCAATGGGGACTTTGAATTAAAACAAGATGACCCAAGCATGAAGCCCTTGCTTTAAGAAATCATAATAATAATAAATTCTTTTTATTTCTTTCTATAAATATATTTCATTATGACTCAAATACAATTTATGAAGGATGAACCTAGTTACATTCTTCAACACTCCCTCTTAAATAGGGAGCTATTCATACATACATATACAAGTACATGGAATATCTCAAAACACATGAACCATCAATAGTTTAGTCACTTACGGTACCACAAACTAGATTCCTGACTAGAGCAATATATCTAGGTGGGACTGTGATGGACTAAAGCTTTTATCCTCTCTAGGTACCATTAGGCTTACTTTCTAACCATCACCTTAGGGAACTAGGTGTGTGATGCAAGGTTTGAGCTCTATGACCAACACCTTAGAAAATGTATTCTAGGATATGTGTAGAGATCGACCTTAGCAAAGGTATTCCTCATCATATTCTTATAAAACATGAAAACTTTCATTGGACATGAGTGTTAGGCTATGAGAACACAACTTTCATATGCCAAACATGTTTCCAGATAGGATATTTGCATAATTCTTTTACACAAGAAATAAATGCGCCAAAAAATAAAGAGGTAATCTCTCAAGCAAAGGGGATGGAAATTCCCTAACAATTTAGAAGATGAAAAAGAAGACCTCAAGGAAACTCATCCAAATTTTGAAGCATAGTCTCAACATGGAAGTTAGTTAAATGGTGGTGAAGGTGATAGGTCTGGATCAGTGGATGTTACCCAGAATGCTACTGAATCAACATATATCATATTACCATAAAAATAGAAAGTGGAATTTACCGATGGAAAAAGATTCAGGAGGCATAAAAACATCTCATGTATCTCAAAGCTCAAACTTAGAAAAGTATATCCCACTATAGACAAATGGTAATCAAATAGAAATAGTAACAAATTCCAATCATTGTGTTTGGTGAAAGGCAGGGGAAAAAAAGGAAAGAAGGGAACTTATGTACAACAATTTTATTACATCTATGCAAAGCTTGTAACTGGATATCAAACTGGCAACCACGGATGTGCGGAGCTTTCTGCAGAAGCATGTAGAATGGGTGTATTCATATTTAATAGGTTATTTTTGTAATGAATGAAGAACATTGCTTTTTCTTTTGGCATTAGTCATTAGGGGATTTTGGAGGTCTAAAATGGGCCTCCTATGTAAATTATAAAATATTGGTGGAAATAATAAAATAATATTAGATTACATCATCAAATTTTAGAGGGAAAAAATGAAAAACTATTTTTTTAACTTGTAATTTAAACTTATCTCCCTATGGGTTTACTCAAATTTCAAGAGGAAACACTTATTGGATGAAGAACTTGATTCCTCATCCAAGGAGTACCCATGATGCATACTTTCGATGGACCTACTACATGAAAAATGAGAAATACATGAGAAACGTGATTGCAATCACGTTTCCTCATGTATTTTTCATTTTTCATGTAGTAGGGTCCATCGAAAGTATGCAACATGGGTACTACTTGGATGAGGAATTAAATTTTAAATCCAATGAGTACTCCCACTCAAAATTTGAGTAAAACCTTAGGGAGATAAGTTTAAAATATGAGTTGAAAAAATAGTTTTATTATTTTATTATTTTTAATATTTTTACTTTTTTGCTCAAAAAATTGTGAATCATCCCCCATGGTTGACATCATCATCTTTAATCCTATTGGTTCTTATAAAGTTTATTTTGATTGTACATTTTTCTTAGGAGGCTCATTTTAGACCTCAAAATTCCCCTAATGGCCGATAACAACACTTTTTCCACTTTTTCTTCAAACCATTATTAAATAAATAAATTGTGGTTTAATGTTTTATTTGTATGTTAATTGAAGTTTCATGCACCTCCACACAATGGAAACCTCCACACATTGGTTTGTGCAGAGATGCAGGGTAATGTAAGCCTTCACACAAAATTATTCTCTTCAAACATGTGTCTTCACTTTTTTGACCTATATGCGATCTTGCCTTATCATTTCGATGATGCTCTCGATCACTTTCATGTGGATTTTCAAGTTATTAATTAATTTAAGGGTATATGCATACACTTTTGCTGCAAGCGAGTGCGCCATGTGGGTAAGAAGAAACAACTCGATTAAGCCTTTTTAAGCGCTAAGTCGAATAATATCTAAGCTCTTGAACGAGCTATTTGAGGGCTTAAAGATTTCTCAATCGAGCATTAAAACAAATTCTCGATCAAGATCCTATGTAACCTAAGGATAGGGGCTCAATGGAGCCATTTTTTTGCAATTCCTTGCACATACATCTTGGGAATGAAAGTAAAAAGGGTGTTTCAATCAAGCCTTAAAACACAATCGAGCTATGGGATTGATCCAGATTTAAAGCTCAATAAAACCATTTCTTAGCCACATTAACGGCTTGATCGGGGTTTCTTAAACCATCGATCGAGTTATTTGATATTTTACCTTAAACAATTGATCGAAAATTTTAAACACTCGATCAAGCTTTTAAGAGCCTAAAAAAGTAGATTTTTAGCTCCACTTCTATAGATCTCTTTGCAACAACATTTTGTAGCCTAGCAGACTTAGGGCCGAATTTGTCCTTAAGTGGCAGAGTTGATCATGTTTGATTCATGAAAGAATCTTCTATCCAATAGCATATGAGTTTGACACTTTCAAATTCATATGGTATTTTTCATGTAATTTATTTTAAACATAATGCTTGAAATTTTTGTAGAAATTTGATAGAAATTGCAACTTCTCAAGATTTCACACTGAAAAAAAGAGACACAATTCTACTCTACTGATCTGTGGAATGACAATCACAATTTAGAACAACATGCATAGACATGTAATAAGAAAAATCATAAATACACAGTGATTTGTAGGGGAACCCAATTGGAAGACACCCCTCAAGCCTTTTTGCATTAATCAATTGAATAGAGAAACTATTACAACTGCTAGCTCCAGCTCTAAGTTCAACGTAAAAAAGAATAATTGTTGTCTAGGCTCAATAAAAAACTCTGGCCAACACTTAGCCAATTACTTTCCCACCAAGCCTCCTATTTCCTTGTGCAAATCCTAAGGAAAATTTAGCTCCTCAACAATAGGGAAATCCCTATTTCCTTGCGCAATTCCAAAATATTGATCAACTGCTTGCCTGCAAAATTTTGTACACTCCACTAGTATACAAATAATTTTACATTAGCCTTAATTCCTCCACTCCAGCTGAGGAATTTGAATTCCATGCATGAATGAGATATTTTGGGTTGATTGATCAGTTAACTGATAGATCTCTGAGTTAGACTATTGTCTCACTGCACAACTGACCTTCAACTAACTCTATCAATAGTTATAGGTTAGTTAACTATATACAACTGGAAATAACTGAAATGGATTACTAAAATTTTGCAATCACACATGCATAATTGAACTCCAAGCCCTCTAACTCAAATTTACTGAGCTAACTGAGTGACAAGATCCATGTCACACTAGTTAACTTCCTCCGAGTTAGATCTTATACTTTTGTGATCCATATGGTTGAATAATAATGTCTTTTGGATTAATCACATCATTAGGATTTGGTCAACGTTTCGAACCAACTAATGTGGTTCATCCTTGGGACATAGGTGAAAAAACCAATCAATCTTAACGAATAAATAGCAAGGATGCATTAGGGTTAGGAAATAGTCGTTATAAAATTAGTTAAAAAATATTTAGTTATAAATTAGTAAATTTTTTATATTATTTAATATATAAAAAATAAATAATTAAAATAAATAGCCATGAGTTTTTAAAGTAATAAAACAAAAGTATGTAATAAAAATATATGAGAAAAATAGAATTTAGAATAATATATTGACAAATAAAATTAATTAAAATATATTAGAAAATCATAAACTTAAATAAGGATGGATATAAATCACATGTAAGGAATTCAAATAATTTAAAATTAGAGGTCCTATATTTATATTAATTCGGAAAAAAGCCATTGGTGAATAACTTACTAAATTAATTAATTAATGAAAAAAAGGGAAGAAACAGGGGGTTGGAATTAAGAAGACAGGGCTGGAATCCAGCTCTTACTTAATTTCCAACCATCATCCCCATTGAGATTGATTGCATGCTTCTGAATCTCAATTGCATCTCTAAGCTTCCTATGGTGGAAGTGATCAACCCTAGCAATGACTTTGGAATCTTCGATGCAGATATGGTGCTTAGATTTCTCCGCATGTTCAGCTAGAGTTGATGAGTGGGAATGTTTGTGCCTAATGTATGACGCATCCTCTTGGATTCTTTGGTTAATGGAGCAACCAGTTTCCCCAATGTAGGAAAGCCCACATGAACAAGGGATCAAGTAAACCCCTTTCATGTCTCTGGGGTCTACAAGGTCCTTAACAAATCTTAGATAATTTCCAATGGTATTGAGAGGTTTGAATGAAGCTGAAACTTTATTCCTTTTAAGGATATGGGCAATCCTGTCTGTGGTCTCTTGGATAAATGGAAGATGATCACTAGAGGTGGGATCCATCCAGGAAGTATTAACTCTAGACTCTTTGTGGGCCCTTTGAAAGGCCTTAAGGCCTTGAGTTCTACTATACCCATTATTCTCAAATACCTCAAGAAGATAATAATTCTCTTGCTCCAAGTGGTTCTCATCCGAAATTCTCAAAGCCCGGGTTGCAAGAGTGCTAAGAACTCCAATGTTTTGTGTAGGAAAATGATGAGAATGAGTTACTTAGGGAATGTGCAGAGTCTCATTTAGGAAACGAAGATAGAAATACATACGTCATTTCCTTCGAATTCGAAATGCCCATTGATTTGCATCCTCCATTTTCCAATATCACAACTACACAATCTGTGTGCTTCTTTCCAACATCTTTGTGTAGAACAGTCTCAGCCTCATCATTTATGGCATTAGGATCAGCCCCTGCCAACAAGAGCTCATGTTGTCTAAAAGTTAGTTAACAGCTTCGCAAAGAAATTACTGGTCATATGAATTGACGTCATTCAACCCAGCAAAACATAATGTTCAAAAACAATCAGCTTAAAAATTCTTATATCCTTCTATATTTATATTATTGAACAAAACTTGAAAGCCTTACCCACATGCAGTCAGGTTGGCCATGAAATGCACAAACATGAGCAATAGAAGGGCCCAAGCCCTTTTTTAGCTTTGCATTCACATTTTCTCCTCTCTTTATCAGGGTTTTTAAACAGTTAGGTGTTCCAGCAGCTAGTGCAAATACAATTGGGGGGTCTCCATCCTTGTCCAGAACCTCCACATCTGCTTCAGGATACTCCAAAATAGTTTCGACAAGCTCAGCATAACCCCTCATGCACGCCAAATGTAAGGCAGTTTGTCCTTCAGCATTGCGACCATCTAGGAGAGTACCAACTGAGTTTCCAGTCTTTCCAGATGAAGCTCTCACAAGTAAATCTCTGCAATTCATTATTTGTCAAAGATAAAACTATAGCCATATAACTAAGAAATCTATTTGAACAAAAATTCATGCAAACAACAAAAATTTTGGAGTAAAGAAAATCACCTAACACCTTCCACATCCCCTTCTGAGACCATACAATGAAGAACATTTTGAGTATCCTGTACAAATTCCAAGACAGATGAGGGAGATGGCTCTGTCCCAGTAGCCTCAGAATCTTTTGATGGATCACTGGCATGAGCAACCATGAAATCTATGAGCTTCTACCCACCAAAAAAATTATAGATGTCAGTCTTAATCTAAGCTCAATGGCAAATAATGATAATCCTGTTGCAATTAAGTTTTTTGACAAAAAGTGGTTACTCAGTACTCAAACCGGGCATGAAAAAATAGTACAATGGTCCATTATTAATCAGTAATCATATTTATGGCAGAAATATTTCTTCACCTGACTGATCTACTTATTTTGTTTAACATTGATGGAAAGTCATGCAGCTCATTTTCCACATTCTATGGTGAAAGTCATAATTGTTTTTAATTGTGCCATCTTAGCAGTATAGTAACTATGAAGACTGCGAGGGAAATACAGTGAAAGATCCAGGCTGCCGTGTGCCGATCGATCTTGTTATGGTTCTTGACGTTATCAGAAGCATGTCGGGAACCAAGATGGCGCTCTTGAAACAGGCCATGGCTTTTGTGATATCAAATCTGAGCCCCGAGGACCGGTTATCCATTGTTGTTTTCTCTTTGACTCCCAAACGAGTTTTACCATTGAAGCGCATGAGTCCAGACGGCTAGTGTACGGCTAACCGTGTCATCGAGTGCCTGCTCTGCACTGGCAGCACCAATATTGCCGAGGGTTTGAGAAAAGGTGTGAAGGTGGTCAAAGATCATCGTCAACGGAACTCGCTCGAAGATCCTTGCCATTACAATGTGGAGAATAAAACACAGTGACAAAGCAACAAAGGAAAAATCTAGCCCCAATACCTATGCTGGTCTGTACATATGAAAATATTGTTGTTGTAACACGTGTAATACATGCGCCATGCTCTCCACATGTAATACATGCGTCTTGGTGTTCCATGCTCGCTATTATCCAAGTTTGATCTCTTCTTCATTTAGGTAGGGCCGACGCCCCTTATGCTTTGCTCAAGTAAGGGAGAACAATTCCTAATCATTGCCTCCCTGTGCCTCTATGCATGCGTCTTACTGGCACTATACTCCTTATTCACTCGGCTAACTCTATGTCGTCTGCTTCTGCATGTGTCATTGTGGGCATGTGTCAGTGTGCATATGTTCTTCATTATGTTAGAATTATGGCATTTGTAATTAAAAGCTAGATTAATAATTAACTTGTGACTATAGAGCTTGATTACAGCTTCTTGGTGTTCCTCTAGAGCACCCGGGTCCACAATAGGCTTAATCGGAATTTTTTTATTCTCTTGTATAGTATTTATATTGTTTCCAATAAGCCATGTGTGCTTCCGTCTAAAAGTCATAGGACAAAATATTTGTAATCTTTTTCATGTTCATTATTTTTATGTTGACAACAAATTTTCTATCTAAAACATATATCAATTACGTCTATCAATTATGCCACCAAATGAAATGTATTATAAAGGTAAAGTGATTCAGATGTTACAAATTTCAACATCGAAGGCCATTTTCAGGGTACTGTAACGCGCGTGACCGTAATGGTCTTCGCATCTCCCGCTGCCAAAGTTGATGTGGTGGGGGAAGTGGTGGTATTATAAATTGAGGCCTGTCTGTAATTTTAATTGGACCTTCAATCTGTACCACATCATCTTGTTCATCTGGGCGCTGATCCTGCATATCCCAAGCTACAGGGGGAGGTCCTCGGTTTTGTATGTATGACAAAATTAGTTGATCCATCCTTTCCCTAAACTCACTCGCTAAAATTGTTGATACACTTCGGCTGCATATTTTTATCCCAACACGTCTTCCTGCAGGATTAGTCTGTCACTGAAGTTTGTTTTTGGATGTGCAGGTAGGTTAATCTTTGCCCAACAACCAGCGTTGGGCAAGTTCCCTTTACTTTGGAACCCGCTGTTCGGTTTCAACCACAAGGTTTAACGAGTGAACTCACAGGTACAAGAAGCTTGTTCTTAATCTTCTCCCTCCTATCTTTTACGCTTGTCCTATCAATTTCCACCCTTTTGACCCTTTGTGTGTGCCTGTGTAGGTATGGCGTTTCTTCCTGCATTTAATCCATTCTTCCCAAGACGTCAAGTTTTGTCTACTTCATCTGTAACCAGTTATTCTTTTTCTTCACATCTCTGAGCCTTCATACGACCCAAATAAGGCAACTGCCGGACTGCCCAGTGGTTTTCCCTTTTAGGGTTAATGTGGAGGGTTATTTTGTTGTTTATTTCAAAGAGATAAGTGCTTACTTATAGACCTAGGACTCCTGGGAGTCTAATCTTAATGGTAATAATTCCGAGTTGAACAGTTGGGTTAATGGCGAGTTCGTCGGTCCTTCTTTTCTTGGTTAAAGAGTAAACTTCGGTTATTTGAAAGTTTTTCTGCCTTCCGGCAAACACCATATGATGTTTTCTTGCATTTCTTTATCTGCAAGGATTATCGTATGATATGGATGTAATTTAATCTACACCCGGTTCCTTTTCTTGTTTATTTGGAAGCGATAAGTGCTTAGTTATAGACCTAGGACTCCTGGGAGTCTAATCTTAATTGTAATAATTCCGAGTTGAACAGTTGGGTTAATGGCGAGTTCGTCGGTCCTTCTTTTCTTGGTTAAGGAGTAAACTTCGGTTATTTGAAAGTTTTTCTGCCTTCCAGCAAACACCATATGATGTGTTTTTGCATTTCTTTATCTGCAAGGATTATCGTATGATATGCATGTAATTTAATCTACACCCGGTTCTTGCTGGTTCGTGGAGCAATGGAATATAATTTTAATGAGTTTTACTCTGTCTGTGTAACTAGAACTATTGTAAGGTTGGTCCGGTTATTTTAGCTCTCTTTAAACTTCCAACATTCCTTGTTTCTATTATTGTTGTGATAATATAATAATTCTGTTTGTACGGGTTAATATTTCGTTACCGTCTCGTTCATTTTCTTGTGGTTATGTATGCTTATAATTTATGGCCTTTTGTGCAACTCATTTCACATTAGCTTGATTCGGTTTCCCGTCCTCAATCTCAGGTTGCAAGAGTTGGGTTCCTCATAGCTCTTTCTCGGTCGACGAGGTTTGATCCAAACCAGTGGGCAAAGGACTGATCAAACCCTCGGTCCTGCCTAGGATTGAACCAACCTAGCCCCCTCGCACATGTCATATTTTCGTATTTGTATTGTTGTTATCACACTATTTGTTCTGTAGTAGCTCGATTAGCTTATATCTTCTTACGAAGACTTAACAGGGTCCTACCCTGCCAACCTGTACAATTATCCTTAATTCAGATATTACCACTTACATCATTTTGACTATGTACAAGTACCTACAGTGCCAGAATGAAATAAGTAAAAGAGAAATGATAATATAATCTAGTTTCATTATAATTTCTTCAATTTTTTTAACAGAGACAAGAATACTTATCTCCATGAAACTTAAAACTTAAACAGTCTGGGAACTCTGTTAAGAAAAACAATGCTATCCTCCCTTCCTATGAGACAGGGAATTACGTCTATGCCTCTCCCTTCCGCCCAGCCTCTAATATTCGTCAACAGTTCTGTCCCCAAGCCCCTAATATTCCAAAGCAGTTATGTGACTAAGATGGCTAAGACCACTCAGGGTCCAATTCTCCAAACCCCTAATATTCCAAAACAGTTATGTGACGAAGAAGGCTCAGGGTCCAATTCTACAGGTATCAAGAGCATTCCCAAAAGGTCCAGCTTGAGAGCTTCCAGACTTATGTCTGTAGGTGAAGAGTTCCACTGGTTCCAACCCAACTCAAGAACCATCCTCGACCATAGCACAGTGTTTACTCTCCAATAATGGCCTGACTCTCCAATAATGGCCACTCCAGTAATGGCTTGGCCTAGTCTTGTGTGAGTTTACTTATATCCAGAAGCTAGAGCCAAACCTTAACTGCCATAATTGTCTGGAAGTTAGGAAATTCATTCGGAGCTTTCTACACACAAGTTGGACTCACCAGGCAGTGGATAACCTGTGAGTATTTTCAGGTCTGACTTGCAACTGGAAAGTTTGACTTGCTAGAAAACTCAGGACTGAATTCACTGAGCTCAGTAGCCAATACTCAGGCTTAGGATGTCCTTCTTGGCACTCGCCCGTTTGGCACGTATATTTTTACATGGGAAATTTTTCTATCTACACACAAGTTGGTGAGTATTTTCAGATTTGACTTATAGCTGGCAAGTTTGACTTGTATTTCGTAGTTCTGGGTTCCTTTTCTTACCGCACTTTCATTTCCCATCTCCATACCCTCGGGGATATCTTCTATTTCCTTAACATGTCTTTTTAGAAAACTTAGGACTGAATTCACTGAGCTCAGCAGCCAATACTCAGGCTTAGGATGTCCTTCTCGGCACTCGCCTGTCAAGTACTGACGGAACCAGTCCCTTGCTTGCTGATAATTCAGCGACAGTCAGAGCTGGCCACCCAAATGATTTCAGAACGGAGGAAAGGGATGACATTCGGCTTAAGTCTCAGAGTTATTAGTTTGATACAAACACTAGCACTATGAACTTGCTTTGCCCACGATTTAACAACACTACCAGCACTATCACTATGAACTTGAGAGGCTTCCTAAATTTTCTAACAAAATCCCCATTGCAGGTACTAACAAAATCCCCATTGCAGGTACTAGCTGCGATGCAGCCTCCCTTGTTTTAATTTAACACTCTCTTGCTCACTTTCCTTCTCATTCCTCTTATTTTTTATTTCTTATTGTTATTTATACTTGGTGATCACTTGTGTTTTTTGTCCATGAAGTTAGGCCTCTTATTTTTTATTTCTTATTGTTATTTATACTTGGTGATCACTTGTGTTTTTTGTCCATGAAGTTAGGTGAATGTTTAGGGATGAGACACCTCAATCATATAACACAATATATAAATCTTCATTATAAAAGAACTTACTAAGATAGAAACCTTCAAAATTCAAAGAATTTAAATTCATATTATTTCAAATTTGCATTTTCAAAATTAGATATCCTTAAAATGAATATGACATTTTTGAAAATGGAAATTTTACATTTTTAAAATGAATATGACATTTTTGAAAATGTAAATTTTACATTTTCAAATTTAAATATCTTAGATATCACATTTTTGAAAATGTAAATTTATTTTCTATTTTGATGATCAAAATTCAAACATATATTTTTATTACTTCCAAAATCTAATTTTATTTTATAATACTTATATTCACATTTCAAATTCACAATTTAATAATATAAATTAAAAAATTTAAATCATAACATATATTTGTATTACTTCCAAAATCTAATTTTATTTTATAATACTTATATTTACATTTCAAATTCACAATTTAATAATATAAATTAAAAAAATTTAAATCATATTTTATTTTAGAATTTGTAATCTAAAATAAATTAGATACATTTAAATATGACTATCATATTTTTATTTTTTTTAGTTTTAAGATTCATGGTAATCATGGATCTAGTGAGAGCTTAGAGGAATCAAATAAATAAATTTTATTTTTTAAATTGCATCCTTATGCAGTTGGATTTTGTAGACTATACAACTTACGAAATTGACCAAAAAATATTGGAAAGTGGGAAAAAATGTAGAAGACTATAACTATTCAATACTTTGAAAATCCCTTAGGCACTTGGATTTTGTAGACTATACAACTTACAGAATTGACCAAAAAATACTGGAAAGTGGGCAAACTTGTAGAAGAGTAAAACTATTAGAAATGATTTTTTAAATTGCATCCTTATGCAGTTGGATTTTGTAGACTATACAACTTACGAAATTGACCAAAAAATATTGGAAAGTGGGAAAAAATGTAGAAGACTATAACTATTCAATACTTTGAAAATCCCTTAGGCACTTGGATTTTGTAGACTATACAACTTACAGAATTGACCAAAAAATACTGGAAAGTGGGCAAAATTGTAGAAGAGTAAAACTATTAGAAATGTTTGAGAAGTAGGAATTTACTTTTTGCAATTACTTATATAATATATACATAAAAATAAAATTAATGATATATACTATTTACATTTGACATTGAAATATTTTATTTAACATGGACATTGAAATATATCATTTTCGAAGAATATTTTACACCTTTTAAAATTATTTTTACTAATATATTTTTAAATACATATTAATGTTAATATTCTATTTATGACATGAATTGAATTTTTTTACTTGCAATTCGGAATTTAACCTCCAGAGAATATTCAAATCAAAAGTTGAAATTTATTTGAAAAGTAGTATGTCATTTCTTTCTTTCTTAATTAAAAAAGGTTTTTCGGAATTTAACCTCCCGATAATATTCAAATCAAAAGTTGAAATTTATTTGAAAAGTAGTATGTCATTTCTTTCTTTCTTAATTAAAAAAGGTTTTTTTAAGGTTATTTTCTTGGATAATTTAAACCAGAATTTGACAGAGATTTTCAAAAACTTTAGTTCAAATTGTTTAATCTATAAAAAATGATTTCATGGGGTTTTTCAAGATATTAAATCCATTTATATATTCAAAAATGTATTTTAAACAGCAAATATACAAGTATATGATATAAACATGAATTATTGTTTTGAATGTAATATTAATAAGTCTTTGACTCTTGATTTATAAAATGTTATATAAATGGTTTTCCACATTATCAATGTGAAAAATATTATTAAATAATTGAAATATTATATAATTTCCATTGCATGGCTTATTTCTATTTGAAGTAAAATACTTTGTTTTCAAATTCCAAAACAAAAAGTTAAAAAGGTATGTTATAGATAGGTAAAATACAATGTAGTCTAACTTATAGACAAAATGACTTTTTCTGGCTAATCTTAATCAAAGTCCGGTAGACATTTTTAAAAACGTGAGTTTAAGTTGTTTAATTTGTAGAATTTAAGTGCTCAAGTTGGTTTTGAGGGTGCTGAATCCATTTATACATTCAAAAATACATTTTAAACAACAAAAAAATCACATTGTTTGTTGAAATTGCTTTAATGGATTCCAGTGAAAAACACTATTTCATCTATAAGTTAGACTGGGCAGGTAAAATACTATGTCGTCAATTCGAAGACAAAAAGTTAGAAAGGTATGTTCTTGATGCCATGAGGGATGGAATCCGAGGGGCTAATTGCGGGTCAAATACAATCACAAATTTCATAGCAGTCTGCGATTCCTTGGAAAGTTTTCAGGTTTATTTTCGGATCTAATTTGTTCATAATCTAGCAAGGATTGATTGAAATCATACTTTGAGAGGTGAACTCTTCACAACTGAAGTGCCCAAGGGGTTTTTGAGGGTGTTGAATCCATATATGTAGTCAAAACACAAGTTTCAACAACACAAATCAAAATTTGACCAAATTCTAGTCAAATTTAACTAAATTCAATTTCAAAATTTATTTGTCCATATTCTTTCTTAAAATAATAATGAAAATTAACAATCGAATTGGAGAAACAGTCAAATTTAACTAAATTTCTAACTTGGATACCATAAACGCGTTGTACATAAATTGCTATCTTGGATCTCATAAATGTATTGTTATCAAGTTATCATTCCTCAACTCGTTGGTAATCTCCAAGAAAACCCCTTCCAGCACGTGAAGCCCGACGTTCACATCTTCGGCTGCATTATAAAACTGGCAGCTTCATATTTCCTGCTCCTGGTTAGAGTATTGGAGATCTTAGGACTTCCCTCACCCCTGGCCGCCTCTACTTTTCGTTGCACAATAACCATTTTCTTCTACAGCAGTTGTTTGGAACTGTTGTATACTCATACACCCATTTCACATAATTCTTTAAGCATGGTGGGAGTCTTTTGGGTGGTACTATTGCCAGCTCTGGTAGGATTTGGCTATACAATATTCTGCCACTACCTACCTTTCATTCAACACATGAAAAGAGCACCCCCTGGATCCATGGGATGGCCATTAGTGGGGGAAACCTTGGCTTTCCTCAAACCACACTATTCAAGCAGAAGAGGAACATTTTTGGATGATCACTGCAGAAGGTAATAATTCATCATATTTTTGGATGATCACTGCAGAAGGTAATAATTCATCATATTTCAGTAATGCTTATTTTTCTATATATCTATGTCTTTTATTGGGTTGGTATCTAATAAATAAAATTATAGTTTTCTGATTAGTAATAGTTGTTAGAATATGCATCTATCTATACTTGTGATCGCGTGTTAGAATATGCATTTATTTATACTGTGATTTATTTATGAAACAACAGTAATCACAGTTTGAGTGGGCTTAATGTTTAATACCATGTGTTTCTTCTTACAAGTTTATAGGTTCAAAATTAGAAAGGTAGAATATGTATGCCTTGGTAGATTTAGCAGTCAAATCCCTGAACAGAAGAGTGAATCCCCTATCCCATAAACAAAAAAAACCTATATACAAATTTAGTTTCTGACTTAGATGTAAGATTAAGATTAAAATTAGATACTAATAATTAATTATTTTATATATAAAAATATGGATCTATTTATACTGTGATCTTGCAGGTATGGAAAGGTTTTCAAGTCCCATCTATTTGGATCACCCACCATTGTTTCATGTGACCCGGAGCTGAATGCCTTTGTACTCCAAAACGAGAATCGTCTATTTCAATGCAGTTATCCAAAGGCCATACATGGTATTTTAGGAAATTCATCTCTCATTGTGGTAGTTGGAGATGTTCACAAACGACTGCGTAGTCATGTAATAAATCTCGTGAATGCTGTAAAATCCAAAGATGAATTTCTAGTGGACATCGAGAGAAATGCGCTGGTGGTGATAAATTCATGGAAGGATAAACAGACAGTAATCTTCTGTGAAGAAACTAGAAAGGTAATAAGAAGGCAATAGCATACAGTTTTATATTAAATAGAGATATCAACTGATAAAGGAGTTTTGCATAACATGTTTTGCAGTTCACATTCAATGTTATAGTGAAGCAGATGCTGAGTTTGACACCTGAGAATCCAGTGACTGTTGGAATCCTTCATGACTTTGGTACGTTCATGAGAGGACTTGTATCAGTGCCAATAAAGATCCCAGGCACACCTTATGCAAAAGCAGTACAGGTAATTTGCATGATTTGGATGCTTACAATATACAGCGTGGCTCTGTGACTTGGATTCATTTTAATACCATGATCTGAGCAAGGAGATATCTTTTCCTTCTCTAAATTCTAATTGGTTGTTTTTTTCATCAGGCTAGGCAAAGAATCTTTTCTGCTGTGCAGATGATAGCAGATGATAGATGGAGGCAAGGATCAGGTTATAAACCATCGGGAGACTTCCTTGATATACTTACGGGTAGCGATAGTCTGAAAAGCCATGAAAAGTTAAGCCTCGTGTTAGATATGCTGCTTGCTGGGCATGAGACCACTTACTTGTTGTTGGCAATTATCATTCACTTCCTCGGTGATTCCCATTTGGCCTTACAACAGTTGAAGGTGAGACACATTTCTTTATATTCTGTGTAGTATCAATACTCATTTTCTAAATCAACCAGTGCTGCTTTTTGGGGTTTTGAAGGCTGAACATGAAATGATAGCCCGTACAAAGCACAAGACTGAACATTTGGACTGGTGTCATTACAAACAGATGACTTTCACCCAACATGTAAGTATACAGTATAAATTATGTTTATATTTATATAAATTAATTTTGAAGATGTGGTCTAATCATTAAATGATAGCCCGTACAAATAAATTAATTTTGAAGATGTGGTCTATAATCATTAAATGATAGCCCGTACAAAGCACAAGACTGAACATTTGGATTTTGAAGATGTGGTCTATAATCATTAAATGATAGCCCGTACAAAGCACAAGACTGAACATTTGGACTGGTGTCATTACAAACAGATGACTTTCACCCAACATGTAAGTATAAAGTATAAATTATGTTTATATTTATATAAATTAATTTTAAAGATGTGGTCTAATCATTAGGTGGAGAGATTTAGTCTACACATCTCTTGCGATCCAATTCCAGCAAGACTATGTATTGCTAAAAGCTGCTTGACATTTTAGAATTTTAAAGTCAATTAGGCTTAACTTGGTAACTATAGTCTATATCCATTAGATATCTTTACATAGTTTGAATGATAATTTTGGTAGGCAAAACAAATCTGGCTAATTCTTATTTTTGTTGTTGTTTAAAATGGGTTTATGATAAACATATATAGATTAGTACCTGAAAAACCCTTGGATAACTCAGATTGTAGAGAATCAAGCTTATTATGAGAAGAAATTTCTGCTAGATTTTGAGTAAATTACACTGAAAAAAACTTCCAAAAAAAAATAAAGTATCACCAGTAGATTGCAGCTAAAATATATGTTCAAATCATGAATTTCAGGTGATCAATGAAGCTTTACGCTATGGCAACATAGTCAAATTTCTGCATAGAAAGGCATTGAAGGACATTAAATTCAAGGGTATTATTACTACATCATGATTATACTTATGATCTCATCTCGTGGATTCATGGAATAGAGAAATGCTTATCTTCTGATTCAATTTTCGCTTTAGATCTCCAAATCCCAGCAGGGTGGAAGGTGCTTCCAATGTTAGCAGGGGTGCATCTAGATGAATCCCTTCATAAAGATGCTTTGGAATTCAATCCCTGGAGGGGGCAGGTTTGATATTTTGGATTTTTAAATATGATAATATAGAGTTTTTAATTCCAAATCAAAATTAATATTACAAAGATTATGTAAGGACATGTGATGAGTTGTGCTGCAGAGTTCATATGAGAAGGCATTTATTCCTTTTGGTGGAGGTCCAAGGCTTTGTCCGGGATACGAACTTGCCAAACTGGAGACTGCTTTCTTCCTTCATCACCTAATTCTTAACTTCAGGTATATCATTGCCATATCCAAAAATGAAAAACCTTATATAATTTCTTTTCTGAAAAATACTTTTAAATATCTAATTGAAGTTAGTATTCAAAACAAATGGCAGATGGAAAATACAAGAGCGGGATTGTGTCCGGGCATACCCATACGTGGAGTTTGAGAAAGGATTACCCATTGTCGTCGAGCATTTGATTGGGAAAAAAGAAAAATAATGTATACGAGAAGAATCTACATTTACTTTGGAAATTTGTCGTTATGCAGAGAAGCTTATTTTAAATTTTTAGATGTGTATTTTTTTATTATTTAAGTTAATAATTTTCTTTTTTAAATAAAAGCATTGCGAAACATCAATTTTTAGTGTGTTTGTTTTCAATTTTTCTTTTACACCTTTTTTTAAGATAAAAATAAATAGTAAAATATCAAGTTTTTAGTATATTTATTCCCAGTTTCTTTTATATTTATAAAAAAATTAAGAATATTATGTCAATGTTAATTCTATAAAATATTTTAGTATAATTTATTTAATTATTAATATCAACTTTTTAGTGTATTTATTTTTCAATTTTTTTATATATAAAATAAAAATAAAAATAAAAATAATAATAATGTTAATGTTAACTGTAATAGATCATCAATAAAATATTAGTATTAATATATATATATATATATATAAGTATATTAATAATAATATTAATTAAAGAAAAACCATCAACTACAAATAAATCATTATCCTTAAAATATTTCAAACATTTTTCCATTATCCTTAAAATATTTCAAACATTTTCACTATTTTATATCCTTAAAATATTTCAAACATTTTCACTATTTTATATATTATGTTTTGGTCTTTTTTCAAGTATTTCTTTAATTATTTTTGGAACTATATAATATATCATTTATGAAGTTCAAGTGTCTAACAGATTGATGTCGAATTTTATTTATATATATATGTTATTCAAAATTAGCATGCATCAATTAAAAAATATTAATAATAATTACAAGGAAAATAAATTCAATTTAGGTCATTAATGAATTATTAATATTGAAATGTATAAAGGAGGAGATCTAAAGATATTATTCTTCCAAATTTAAAGATAAATTGTGGGACAATAAAGTGTTGGAAGGAAAATTGAAGTTAATGTACTATAAAGAGGTGAACAACTCCAATCCTAAAAACCAAAATTATTTGTCAAACCAAAATTATTTGTCAAACCAAAATTATTTGTCTTGACCAATACTAAAAAGAAAAGGAAGATTGCCAAGATTATAACTAATTCTCATGAGCTTCAAAGTGAAACTAGGCATTAGTGTAGTTCTAAAACACTTTAGAATGAAAGAGTTTGTCACCTTTAGGATACTAAAAAGGTTGAAGATGAAAAACACTTTCTCTTGGATTGCGGAACATTGTCTTACATTCATTCTAATTTTCAAATTTATGCTACATTGGAAACCTTCTCGACTTGTTAAGTCAACAAAACTAAGGTGATCTAGGTAGGTTTCTCTCGCTTCTTTTCAATCATAGAAATAAAATGTTAAAAAATATCAATTAATCCCTTATGTTCTTAATGTCTGATAGGCCATATTGGTCTTAGTGGATGTCAATCGTTGTGGTTATAATAATAATAATAACATCTTAATGTGTACAATGACATCCACAAATAAATTCTTATCTTAAAAAAAAAATTCAAACACTTTCCCTATTTTATATTTTGGCCCCTTTTCATGTATTTTTCTAATCAATTTGGAAAGTGTTTAATTTATGCAATTCAAATGCCCAAGGGATACACATTCAATAATCCAATTTATGTAATGAAAATTTATTCAAATTTTTGTGCAAAATTTGTGTGTTATTCAAAAAATGTTAATAATGATTACATAGAAAAAGAAATTTAGCTTAGCTCACTAGTAAAGTACACACACACACATTAAAAGAATGGATAGAGAATATTATATTAAAAGACAAAAGCTCCCAATATTCCTTGAGGATTTGGATTTGAGCATGCAGGTTAAATCCAATTCCTTAAATGAGAACTCCATAGTACATAAAATTTGTTCCCATTCTAGTTGAAAATTTTCCAAAAGACACTTAAAATTTAAGTGTATTTGCAACCTGCTATTAACTTTGTGTCATTTCATCTTTGAATGGATTCTCGTTATCCTCAGAGAGTTGTTTTCCATATTTTTCCTCACTTTTATCCATCCCAAGTTTTTTGGTGAATTTATTGTATCACCTTTCTTGGGATGATCTCTATTGAAAAATGAACAAATGATCAAAAGTCAAGGCACGACAAGCATCAGGTAGATCACAAGTTCCAAGTCAGTGATGAGGTTTTGCTTCACATTAGAAAAGAGAGGCTCCAAGGAGAAGGTAAAAAGCTGAAACCAATTCGATATGGTCCATTCAAACCTTCAGGTTGGAAATTCCTTCATATATGCAAATTTATGATGTTGTTAATGTTGAGAACTTAAGGTTGCATGAGCCTCCTTTGATTGAATATTACGGAGAAAATGTCCAGATTCCTTCCATTGAGGATTTTTATCCTGAATACCTTGATGAGCTACAACAAGACACCATTCTTGATAGAATAAAAAGGTCTTCAAAATGGGGGAGTGTGGATTACCTTCGAGTGGAACTCAAAGGAAAAAATCATTCCAAGGAAAAATGGATCGAGATTGGAAAGGTGAGGGAACTATACCTCACTTGTTGAACAACTGAAAGTGATATGTTGGGGTCCGAAAGATTCCACTAGGGAGGAATGATTAGGAGCTCAAAAAATTTCTCAAAATTCAAAGTTATCGGATCATTGTGGAACCTAAATGGCTGTGTATTTCTTATCATCCTGAATCCATCACAACTCGTTTCATGCGAAACGGAATTCATATGCTCCCAGAAACATGTTATGTTTATTTTCTAAAACAGGGGAATTTGTCCAAATTGTTACAACATAGTCAATAGTCTATACTACCGACATGGTAGGCTGATGTGGAAGGCTGACATGGTAGGTGATGTGGAAGTTGACTATGTTTTCTTCGGCGAATCAGGTAGTGCCAAGTGACACAATTTCATTGGTTTTGATTTGGGTGAATTTCATTGGTGGGTTGGTGGCCAACCATAAGCTACCACGTGGCCCAATGCGAGGCCGCCACATGGCGGCATGGGAGCCACCAAAAATATTTTTAATTGTCGAATGGATCAAGCGGGGATCAAACACCAGACCTTCATCCACCAAAGATTGCCAACTACCAACACACCATTATATTGCTTGTTATATATTAATATGCCACCTACATTTAAACTTTATGTTGTGCGCCATCCGGAAAAGGGCCTAGCCACGAGTGCCATCCCTTAAGTGCATGCATTCAAAACGACGTGGGCGAAGGATTAAGGGCCTAACGGCAGAGGCGGGCAGTTAGCCCTAGCCCCTAGGCATATGGCCTCCACATGACCACATTTTTCAGAGTTAAGGCCTTAGAGGCTGAATTAAGATGCCCACAAAATGCATCGAATTTTGGGCAAAATGGCGTTCAGTTAGCACAATTTGGGGTGAAATTGTAGGACCAGTGCCGAATTAGGGTAATTTGTTGAGTGAATAGTGCAAGAGCTAGGGGAAGCATACCTTCTTCAATTTTTGACCAATTCAGGAGTAGAAAGAAGTGAGACATTAATTTTTGGGCATTCTGGAACCATTGGAATAGGTTTCAGAGTTTTTTGAGCATTATAAACTTATGTATTCACACTTTTGAGCAGAATAGAGAGGGTCCAGCCATTAGAAGCTCAACCAAGGAGATGTAGCCTAGGAGGGGTGAACTCCTTCATCATGTGCTGATGTGATACTGTTGCGGTGATGTTCTTGTTTGTTGTATGTTGTTGTTGAGTCATTTGTTTATGTTAATTTTTACATGAAATTTACATAAAAAAAAACTCAAAAACTCATGATAAAACTTTCAATTAACCTCATGAATCCTTAAACACTTTTACATATTTTCAAGAGGAATTTAACACAACAGCACTAATTTTCCCATTCAAATCAGAAAATGTGTTCTTTTGACTCAAAGGGAACTCTTCCATGTCTACCTGATTAGCCCAAGAGGGCGCTTTTCCAATATGATTTTCTTGAGAAACATTATTATTGGCAATGACCTTAGAGGAATAATTCTTTACCTTATCCATTATTAGAGGAGCAACTCCAAAATTATTCTTTTCTACAGTTTTCTCCATTGAAGCATTTAGAGAACTAGTATTCACAAAATTTTCAAAATCCTCCACCTCGCTATCCACCTTTGTTTGATTTGTTGCAGATTCAAACATGATTTCTGATGTTTGTTTATCATTTTGTAAATTTTCCTCATCGCAAGAAGTTTGGGGGAGATCCTCCTTGTATACCAGATAGTGATCTAAATTAGTGTCATCCCGCCATCTTGGTTTATAGGTCACTTTCTTGGCTTTATTCTTCCCATCTTTGGGACATTTCTTAATGGAGTGCCCTATTTCATAGCAATCTCTACATCTAAAGGATATTTTTTCATAATCCAATTTTTGCAGCCATAAATAGTATGGACCAGTTAAGTTAATTTCAACTTGAAATCCTTTGTTGAAATCCATATCCACACAAATGCATGTATATGTGGGTTGTATTTAGTATCGTTAGAATGACTATGAAATCTACCTAAGGTATTACTAATTATGGTCAATGACGAAAGATTCCACATGTACAAAGGGAAGTTGGAAAGCCTTACCCAAAATAGAGCACTAGAGATTGAAGGTGAGAGAGGGTCAAATGAGGGATAGTATGGTTTCATAGAAAGCCATGAGCTGCCAAAAATCCATGGACCAGATTCAGAAATCAACCCACAATCTACAAGTTTGTCAAATACTATAATAAAGAATCCTATGTATCGAGAGTAGATATTCAAGTCATTAGAAACAAAGGGTTTACATTGATCAAAATTCCAAGAGAGAAATTAGTGGAGGCCACAACCCATTAAATCTGCAAATCAAACTAGCTTCTGAGAAGAACTTTGCCCTCTACGGGGCATATGAAACCAAAGGAACATCAATAGAGTGGGCTTCATGAACTGAAAACCCAGAGGAGGAGGCACCAAGAATGAATTTCACGATCTCACGCAAGGAAGGGGGAGTAGTAGACACTGAAGCACCCATCGTAACATTACCAAAACTAGAGGTCATTTTCTTTAATGAAGAAGGAGAATAAGGTGGTTTCAAAGAGAGTGCAATTCATTTGCCATCAAAATATCTAGAGGTAGAGGTCAAATGCATACCAACTACCAAGTAAATTTCCTTTTTGTCGAGAGACTTGAAGAAATCCATTGAGGGAGCCATAGAAAGAGTCAAACCAACCAGAGAGGATGAAACATGAGTGGGTTAACCCATAGCCAAATACACTGAAAAATTGAGGCTAGAAACTATGATAAAAGAAGGATTTAAAGAAACCTTAGATAAAGGAGCCTCCATCATAAGGGATTAGTAGAATGAGAGGAAAGGCAGTCGACTAGGGATGAACCCTAGCCACCGCAACAACACAACCATGCATAGGAGCCATCGAGGGTAGGTTGTTCAGTGAATCAAAATAAAAGTATAGTGATGATGATGATGATGATGATAATAATTTATTGTATAGAAAGTCATCCACAATAAATTCTTATTTTTAAAACTTTTAAAACACTTTCATTATTTTATATTTTGGTCCTTTTTAGGTAAACGTTTCAATCAATTTTGCAACCTATATCATTTATGCAATTCAAGCATCCAATGGATACACATTTAATAATGCAATTTAAATAATGAGAAATTATATATATATATATATATACTCCAATATTAATACTTTATTAATAACATAAGTTAAATTTCATTTTCTATATAATTATTATTAATATTTTGTGAATGGTACATACTAATTTTGTACCAAAAATTGAATAAATTATATATATCTATATATATATATATATATATATATATATATATATGTATATGTATATGTATATACACCATAGTATATGGACTAGTTTTCAGTTGTGCTCTCTGCGTAGAGCCAGAAGTAAGTTTTTTTGCTATTACTATGTTTTGGACATATCTAGTACAGCTATAAGGACTCCCTGCGTGGAGGTGAAGATAATATGTTTTTTTTTTTGTATAAGGCAAGCATCAGGGCCTCAATATGAATATTCATGAGCATCTACAAAATGTAATTTCTCCATATTAATAAAAATTACGACTTTTTCCTTATGGGAATATATATATATATATATATATATATATATATATATATATATATATAATTATTATATATACAATTATTATTATATATATAATTTATTTCATTTTCTATATAATTACTATTAATATTTTGTGAATGGTACATACTAATTGTGATATATATATAATAAAATAGAACTGCTAGAGAATAAAATGGAGTCAATGGAGACTAGATTGGAGGTTATAGAAAAACAAAACCAAGATACTAACCAACCATCCCAGCAAGGAGATGCTGATACTTTAGAGAGTCTTAAAATGAAAGACATGATTAAAGAACTAGAAGAAAAAGTTAATAGCCGCTTCACCCTAAATAATGTGGTAGATAAGTTAGATATCAAACCAATTAAAGGTGAAATGAAAAAATTAATAGAATTAGACCACGAACGTAAAAAAAGGGCCTTGAACCTTATAATCTTTGGTTTAAAAGAGGAATTAGATGAGGATACTTTAGCCTTAGCCCAGAGAGAACTACACAACAGATTACAAATTGAAACAGTGTGTCTCACAGAAGCAACAAGGTTGGGGAAATTAACCGAGAATAAAGGAAGACTAATCCGCATAAAGGTGAGCTCCACTGATCATAAGCATGACATACTTATTAAAACCTCAAGTCTAAAAGGAACAGGAATATTCATAAATGAAGATCTCATTCCAGAAGATCAAGCAGAATTAAGAAAGGAGGTTCAAAAGGTAAAAGAAGCTAAAAAGGAAGGAAAATGGGCAATAATAAAAAATAGAAAAGCCTTTATTCGAGATAGAAACCAGAAAGATAGTAATCAATAGCAATTAAACATGCTCTGGATCCTTTCTTGGAATTGTCAGGGCTTCCCATGGAACAAAGGCCCCAAGCTAAGTTGGATTTCAAATGATGCTGATATTATTTTGCTTGTTGAAACTTGGGAGCATGAAGAATCTAAGGTCCCTAACATAGATGGCTTTACGCTATGGTCTATCTCGAACAAGCGATCCTCCTGTAGAGGCATTGGGGGAATAGATTGTTACATTAAGAAGAACATCTCCCCCCATGTTAGGATTTATAAAAATGACCCTCACAACCAATATTGTTGGATAGAGATCAAAGACATTAATAATAAAACGTCCTACATAGAAATATGTTATTTTGCCCCATCAATTCTAACTTCTATAAGAAGAAGAATCTAGATAAAACTAACCCTTACAATGGTTTAGAGAATGATATTTCTCGCCTAAGGAATGACAGTAATATCCTTTTAATAGGTGACTTTAATGCTCGAACTTCAAACAACCAAGCTATTATTCTAAGCAATCATTCCAACCCTAATCCTCTTTGGTTAGACGAAGACCCTACTCTGGCTAGAAGGTACAAAAGGAGCTCTGAAGACCTTGGGGAAAATTTGTTTGGGTTAGAGCTAGTCAAGTTCTGTAGTGCTCAGGATCTCATAATTTGCAACGGTCTAAAGAAGTGGCCCAATTCCAACAAGATGACTTGCATCCATGGACTTGGTAGCAGTGTGGTAGACTATGTTATTTCTAATCTCCCATTATACAATGAAATAATAAATTTTGAAATCTTAAACGACCATGAACCTGACTCTGATCATAGGCCTTTACTTATAACTCTCAATTTTGTCATGCATAGAGTTCCCATTGAAAATAATAATTACAGCCAAAAGAACTTAATATTTGATAGAAATAAAAATGATCTCTTTCTAAATGAATTAAAAACTAATTTGCTTCCTTTATCTAGTAAAGACAACATAGAAGACCTCTATCATAATTTTAGTACAACCCTCTCATATTCTATTAACAAGTTCTCAATTGAAGTTTCAAATAATAAAAGAAATAGTAAAACCAATCCATGGTATGACAAAGATTGTAAAAGTGCGAGGAGAGAAATTAAGGAAGTTGTTGATGAATCTCTTAAAATGGACAAGATAAAAATATACAAAGCCCTAATGAACATGTGATTTACTATCTTAGTTGAACTCTGCATCCGATTAAGCTTAAATATTCACATGTGGATAAATTAGCCTTGGCAGCTATCCAAGCTATCCAAAGATTTCATCACTACATCTTATTACGCAAAACCATGGTAATTTCTGACTCTAACCCTATGATGTATATCTTGACCAAATAATTACTGGGGGCAAGTATTCCAAATGGATAGTTGTCCTATAGGAATTTGACTTGGAATTTGAAAAATCCAAGGCAAAGAAATCTTTGGTTTTTGCTAAACTAATGTGTGATGTCCTGCATACTGATACTGAAACTGTGGCGAAGCAGCCCATTGCAGATGAATCCTTGTTTCTTATCAGTACTCTTGATCCTTGGTATGGAGATATTATTTTTTATCTCCAAACCCAATATTTTTGGCTTGAAATATCATGATCTCAGCAATGGAAAATACATTTCTAGTCCCAAAATACAACATTATTGGTGATACACTTTATCATCGTGGGGCGGATTCTGTTTTTTGGCGTTGTCTAACTCATGAAAAAGCTGAAAAGTTTCTGAATTCTTGTCACTCTGGAGCATGTGGCGGTCATATGCCTGGGTATGCCACAACCTGAAAAATATTGCGTGCTGGGTATTTCTGGCCATCCTTATTCAAAGACTGTATCTATACAATTTGGAAAAGCCATAATTATCAAATCTTTGATCGTAAAATGCTTGCTCCACCATCTCCTCTCCACCCTATAATTGCTGTCGGTCCTTTTGCAAAGTGGGGTATTGAATTTATTACATGTAACCATCACTCAGGCGGGGGGCATGCGTATATTATCCTAGCGGTCGATTATTTTACTAAGTGGGCCAAGGTGATGCCTACATTTTTGGGAGACGGCAAGACTGTTGAAACTTTCATATTCAATCATATAATTGCTAGATTTAGTGTTCCTCAAGCTATTATTACTGATCATGGAAGTCACTTTCGAAATATCATGATGATTGAACTAATAGATCAACTTGGCCTACACCACGATAGTTCTACTCCATATTACCCGTAGGCTAATGGTCTGGTTGAAGCTATCAATAAAGTTTTAGTCACTATGATCCATTGAATCATTGGTATTCATAAGTCTAATTGGCATACCATGCTATTTTAAGCACTTTGGGCATATCGGACCTCAGTAAAACATCAACTGGTTTCACTCCTTTTCAACTAGTCTATGGTTTGGAAGCAGTGCTACCTATTGAATGCAAAATTCTATCATTACAATTAGCCATAGAATTACTCCCAACTACTTCTGAAGAAGAGAAATGTTTTTTGTACTTAGCTCAACTAGATGAGAATTGATGCACTGCTACAATAGAAAACGAGACTCATGTGAAACGAATAAAAGCTCAGTACGACAGAAGTGTTACACCTTGTAATTTTTCAGAAGGAGACCTAGTTTTACTATATGATCAAGCAAAAGATAAGCTAGGGGCTAAAAATTTGTACCTATGTGGCATGGTCCTTACATTGTTAAGCGAAAGCTGACAAAAGGGGCTTACGAACTGTTCGATTTTGACGGTGTCTCTTTGGGTAAACCCAGAAATGGACTTTATTTGAAGAGATATTATGCTTAAATTCTGTGTGGAGATTTTTTGTTAAATTAGTTTCTTTACAGCTGGTGTGTTTTAGATTAGAAAATTGTGCCTAGTTTAGAGAATGCTCTTATCACTATTCCTGGTTATCTTTATTTTACTCTTGATATTGTAGATGTTGATGTCTCTTCAAACATACATTGGTTTTGCTAATGGTGTTTGTCGTAGTAGATGAAACATTTCTTCCGCAACTTGGGTTATTTATTCACCCTCTGATGAGTTAGTGTCTCTGCATGGGGTAAGCCTTGGTCAAACAATGAATAACATTGTAGAGTATAGTGCAGTGATTGAGTTATTATCTGAATCCATCACATTTGGGATTTGGAGTTTGATTGTTAGGTTGGATTCTGAACTCGTTGTATTACAAATTAATAGGCTTTATGCCATTATAAATCTAGTGTTATTAAGGTTATTTTTGAGAGTTCATCTCTTGGAACATGAATTTGATTACATTGAATATCAGCATAATCCAAGACATTTAAATACATTAGAGATGCAGTTGCTTCTCGTATGATAAATGGACATTTGCAATAATCAAAACAGTAAATTTAATAACGTTCAATAACATGTTACACAAGATAGCCGATAATAATGAAATATCATAGCATAGAAGTGTGTTTCAAAATATACATTGTCTTCGATCATAGGTTGAAAAACACCTTATGATTGGGAAAAATGATAATACAAAAAGACAAAAATGTTGTGTGAGTCTACAAAATCGATCATCCTATCCTTGGTAATGGTCACGATAAGAAACTACTGCTCGGGCCACCCTACATAGGAACCTCCTAAAATGTCCTGGGACCCCAATCACATACCTCTGTAACCTAAGTGGAATATCATATATGTCAGTCTCTGGAATATCTACTGTCAAGCACTCTAGATGATGCTTCAAGTCAGTCAGGATCTCTGCTGATTGGTCCTGTGGGGCTGGTACTACTGTAGCTGGGTGTGTACTCTCATAAGGCTAGAGAGTGGCTAGTCATCATGGACCCACATTTGCATTTAAAATTTTTATTGTCAGTTTTGGATGATTTAAAATAAAAAAATTTAAAACTTAGAAAGTGTTGAAAATGGTTTTTACCTGAATCATTCCATTGCTCTCCTAGTGGAGGAGTCATGTCTAGATCATTGTGATACTCCATCCTGGCATATGGAAAATCTTGAATCACAAAAATTTGGTTGTTCAACCAACGAAAATAATCAGGCAGAACTCAAACAACCTCTATACTCTCCTCAGGGTGACAGGCCATTAAAGCAACCCAACAAATCATCCTAGGCTCTTGAGGAAGACCAACATCAATAGGAATATGTTGCAGGGCTAACATGGGGCTCCTCTCTAGAGAAACGTTGACTACAATAAATCCGTATCCAAAGTTTTTCAGCGATCCATTCTTTGCTCTGGTTAGTTGGCCTTTCACATTTGCCAACACAGCCTCGCACCAGTTGAATATGGTGCCTCGAAAATAGTCTACAGCCATCTTCATCTGGGATCCAGTAGCCACATGCAATGCTGCATAGCCTGGTAATAGTGAATGCAATAACCTTAAGCTTAGGACATTTGACGGTTTTAATATCAATCCGTTTGTCCTTTGTTTGATCATCGGAAAACTCCAATTGGAGACTAGTGATAGACTGGCCACTTGGCCTAGTCCTGAAAAGAGATAATTGTTTGCCCCTCTTGGACAAACCAGTCAAAAAATATATATCCTCCAACTCAATTTTGAGTTGGTGGCCACCAATCACAGAGCACTGGTCCTGCATGTTTCATTTGTCTACCAGCCATTGCAAGAGGTCTACTTGGGTCCTCATGCCTAATATGGCCTAGGACTTAAACAGTTCTGATTCTATCAATGCTTGCAATGTGGGCATATGATTTATTGCAGCAAGATCTACATCCTCATGCTTGCGTTCTCGCCAAATAAGAATTTTGTGTGTCCTACAATGCATAAAAAGACATATTAGAACAAGCTAGTTCAAAAAGTTTAGGCGAAAATGGAGAAATTTGAATTTTAAAATTCGGTGCGTGGGGTCCGCACCTACTGCTTACAAACAATGCATATGTTCACACAGGTTGTGAACAATAGGTGCGGACCCATGACTTTTTTCTTTATAGAAAAAGTTGGGGTCTGCAGGGGCCATGTGTTGCACCTGCGAACCGTCGCGAGTGACTTTCTAAACCTATTTTTCCCTCAAAAATCAAATTTAAAGCCTAAAAATGAAATGTAAAAGGATGAAATTCCAGTTAAGGATGATGTGGATTACTTGGAGCTGACGGTTTTTGATTCTGACAGACGGATTTTCTAGAATCTTCACAGGAACTTTCTTACCCAAAGGCTCTCACTTCTCACTCTGAACTCAAATGGTAAAAATGAAGTTAGAAAATCCCTTTTTTTAAAGTTTTTTCGAATAAATGAATTTTTAATTTATTTATTTTTCACTTTTAAAAAGGTAAATTTTTAAAAATCATTTTTATTTATCTTAAACAGGTATGTGTAATATTTTGAGTTTTTGTGCAGAATATTTGATTTTTTGGAAAATTGATCATTTTTAAACAAAGAGCATACTTTTATCACTTTTTCAGACTCTTTCAAAAATTTACAAAAAAGCGAAACATTGGAGTCCTCTTTAAGCTCTTTTTAGACTTTCGAAAATTGAAAAGATTGCCAAGCACTTGATTGTTCGAACTCGTTAAAATAAATGAATGATCATCCCTTCAGTATAAGTTTACCCCTTTTATGGACTGAAATGGACTATTTACGGAAAAGGTATATGTTGACTAATTACGATCAATAGAGTTCTCTCTTGCATTATTTTATCCTTTTTCACGCTTGAGGGACTAAATTTATGAAAAAATACCCCCATGGAGTTTTCTTAAGTTTTTCTTGTGACTCCCTAAAATTGAAAAACAATGAGTTTTTCCTATGCTGGACTCGTTAAAATTTAACAGTAAAGGACCTTTTCAATTTTAAACAGGAATGAACCACACCTTCTTAGGGTTCGAATTTTAAACTAAGTTGAACTCATTCGAAGGATGAGCTTATAAACATGCAAATGTTATCCTCCCCAAGCATGTCAAAAATAAAGAGGTACTTGCCAGAAATGGTGGGGGAAAAGAGAGAAAAATGAACCTGTTTGTTACACTTTGTTTTTTAGAAAAGTCGTTAACCACTCTTGAACACGACACTTTTTGTTCACCCGGGTTGGGAAATCCTTTTCCTAACAGTTAATCAAACCACATTGAAAGTCTTCAGCCGGTTTTTGGGTATTAGCTTTGGGTCCATTGTCACCAAGCCATCTGCAGTGTCATTATGTGTTCAAGAGAACAGTTCAAACAAACCATTCATCTGCAAGATATCTGTCATCCATTTTGATTGTCCCTGAGTCAGTCCTTGCCAATATATTTCTTCAAAACTTGGTCTATGATCTCATGTTGTGGGCTTGCCCACGATGGATCGCTTTCTATCGACTTCAGCTCATTATCTAGGAACTTGATCTAGAAATCGTCAGTAACTTGAAATCTGCATGTCCTAATGGCAGGTTTCTGACCTTCGATAATAGGTTGCATCATTGACCTTCAATTGAATGATTCTATGACATGTTTGACTTCAGCTCATTTATTCACATTTCATGGATTGTACTGGGTACTTTGAGAGCCATTGACATTATTGGTGGTTTCTCTCACACTTGTTAATAGTTCACATCATTGACTGGTAATCAAGTGGTTTCTACCATGTTCTACTTTGACACATTCATTCACATGGATAGAATCGTACTAGTCCGGGAAGCGGAAATCAAGACCCTGGATCTAGTTTCTACCATTCAGGTTGCGAGGAATTTTGTTATTCATTATACAGTGGACTATTCATAAACAGATGGCTGCATCCATACTATATCTACATATGTCTATACTCTTGATGTATTACAAAATCATCCTATATCAGAATAGTTTAGTTATTTTTCTAGTCAGTTTTGATCTGAGTATGGGAATGCCTACCTCAGCGATGGTATGTCTACATATATATATTTTGCATTGAATGTTTTTATAGGTTCTGATTGGGGTGTCCACAGGATGATCCTTAAAATGATAAAGTACTTCACTCTTCATAAATGACAGACTCTATCTTCATCTATTACAGACTTCGCACTTTAGGAGGCAATCTGTTGCACTAAAAATTGTCACCTTGACATTCTGCTATCTGTGTGAGTTCATTACCACTAATACTTTCCCCCTCTACAAGTCTGAAGCACTAGTTCCTCATATCAAGCCTAGAAAATAAGAGAAAAGCTCTCAAAAGTCTTTAAAACTCTTGTTCCACACTTTATTTTTGTATTACCTGTAGTCTCGCAACTAATGGTCATGTCTCCTGTGCACTTGACCAGTATGTCTCTGTGTTAAAGGTGCAGACCCCTGTAAAAGTTAGAAAGATGCGAGTATATTCTAAAAAACTCACTTTCAATCATTTCTGAAAGCTTTTGGAAGGAATATTGAGGTGGAAAGTTCGCTCTCTTAAGGTTCATGCATTCCATACCTTAAGGAGCTAACCCCTTGATGTGAGGAGCTTATCCCTTTGAAGAAGGGTTCTATCCCTTCATAAGTAGACCTGTAACCTCATCCTCTACACTATAGAAAGAAGCATTGGGCTGGTTGCTGGAGAGGTTAGACGCTGAATATTTTTGAGGTGAAATGCTGTTGGAACTTAGTCTTATTTAGTCGAGTTTTTATGGCAAGAGATTACATACCTCTAAGATCTCATTTGGGGGAGTGCAAGGCTTGTCAAAGTAAATGAAATTCCTATTTCGGACCCCAAGAAAAGCTTGTTCAACATCAAGGCTGAAAAGGTTGTAAGGTTCTTCTACTTCAAAGGTAATACAAATAAATTTGTTTTTCTCAATAAGTTGTTAATTCATGGTTTATTTTATGGTATCCTCGATCTCCATAATAGACATGATTTATGATATTTGCTATGCAGGTGATATCTAGTGTTTGCTTGTTTGTGATTGCAGGTCTTCAAAGATAACTCTTTTGAATTATTGGAGGATGACTATTATGAACAAGCATTGGATCTAAGTTAGGGTCTTAACACCTTTATAGTATTTATTTATAAATCACATATGTTTAGAGAAAGATAGATTTTTTTGTCTGTTTGTTGCTAGACTATCTTCTGATACTAGGGAGATCGGTCTTGTCCACAAGATCGATTTATCGACCAACAATGAGACCTTTACTCCTATTGAAAGGTACTCATCGATCAGATCGATTCTAACACTATCAGCACAGATGGGTTGGAAGATCCATCAGATGGATGTGAAGATAACTTTCCTCAACGGAGAAATTGAGGAAGAGGTATACATTGCGCAGCATGAGGGATTTGAGACCTTTGATCGTGAGCCGCATGTGTGCTGGCTCAAGTGAGCATTGTATCGGTTGAAGCAAGCACCCCATGCTTGGTATACTAGGATCAATCTCTATTTCACCAGGTTGGGCTTCACCAAGAGTGAAGCGGATGTGAACCTCTACCACATCATGCTAGAAGGTAAGCTATTGATTATTTTACTTTATGTCGATGATTTGATTTTGACAAGTGATGATTAGTTCATCAAGTCTTGCAAGGAGGACCTTGCAAGAGAGTTTGAGATGAAGGACATAGGCCTCATGCACTACCTTCTAGGCATGGAGGTGTGGTAGAGAGATGGTTAAGTATTTGTGTCTCAAGGCAAGTATGCCAATGAGATACTCAAGTGCTTCCACATGGAGATGTGCAAGCCCATGGAGACTCCTCTAGCAGGGAACTAGAGGAAGGAGGGTGCTACTTTAGGTGAGGTAGTAGCTGCTATAGTTTATCGACAGCTTGTGGGTTCACTCATGTATCTAGTGAACACATGACTGAATTTGTGCTTTGCGGTGAACCAGCTGAGTCAAGCTATGGTTTAGCCAACCAAGTTATTTTGGAAGGCAGAAAAGCATGTGTTGAGATATCTTAGAGGCACTGCACAGTATGGATTATGGTACAAGCAGATAGAGGGAGTAAAGCTCCAAGGCTTCATGGACGCAGATTGGGCAAGTAGTCCATCAGACAGGAAGAACACTTTTGGAGGAATCTTAAACCTTGGGTCAGCTACAGTTTCTTGGTATAGCAGGAAACAGAGATCAGTTGCACTTAGCTCAGCAGAGGCTGAATACATGGCTATGAGTCAAGCTACATGTGAGGCCATTTGGATGTGGAAGATTCTAGTGGGATTGTTTGGTTAGATGATGGATCCTACTGTGATATATTTTGATAATCAGAGTTGCATTAAACTCTATGAGAATCTAGTATTTCATGACAAGTCGAAGCATATAGATATCTGCTATCATCTTCTATAGGATTGTGTGGTCAAGAGGATCATGATGTTGCTGTACATTTCGACCGAGGATCAAGATGCAGATATTTTGACAAAGGCATTGTCAAAGGGCAAGTTTGAGTTCCACAGTGACAGGATTAGGGTTGTTGATAATCCCTTTCTTGTTGAGAGGGAGTGTTGAAAAGTGTGCAATAAGAAATGCTAAATTTAGAAAGTGCTAAAAATAGATCTGCTAAAAATAGCATGTGTAAAAATAGCAGTTTGACGAGTGAGCATTTTGGCCACCTTGGGTGAGAGGTGAAACTGCTAAAAATAACAACTTCTAAAAATAGCATTTCATTGTACCTTACTATTTTTAGCAGTCCCTAGTCTAACTGTAGGAAGTAAAAACGAATTTGGTCTTACCAGCAATTTAAAATATTAATTAATTAATCTCCATGAGTTAAATAGTTATGGAAAATTAAACTTGAAGTCTTTGTGAGAACATGTAATTAGTTGTCCCACTGATTGAGGAATTTATCCTTGATTATCTCCACTAATTGAGGAATTAAGTATGAGTTCTATAATGAGAGAATCAGTTGACTTAGTTTTACTTAGTCAAGTCTAGTTAGATTATTTTAACAAGTTGTTAAAATAATGAGATACAGTTAATTAATGCTTGCATGCATGTGACTACTGCTTTTTTAGATAACTAAGTATTCTCTCATGGATAACTGATGCATGGTAGTTCAGACAGAGACCCAGTTGAGATTAGATGAGGGACGGTGTACTATCAGATGCTTGGATATTTCTAGTAAGTATTTCTTGCATTCAGGAGGACCTAGTGTCCTCAAGGATTGCGTAGTTGGACTTAAGGTTGATAGCAGGTATGATCTAGGGCCAATTCACATATGTTTTGTAATTGAACCCCAATCAAAATTGCGTAAGGAAATAGGTGATTAGAGGACTTGTGGCCTATATATTGAGACCTAGGGAGTCTATGATCTTCATCTTTTGATTGCAGAGAGTACAGGATATCTCTTGAGCTGATTCATTTTGTAAATAGAAGAGGATTTCCACTTGATTGATAATATAGTGTTGGGGGTTTTATGCTGGTGCTTTCCCTAGTGATATATCTTGTGTTATGGTTGATTATTTCTCTTGATCAGTTATATCTGTTTATGCTTGATGTTGCTCATGAAATCGATTATGCTTCCGCTTAATGTTTTGTAGAACTAGATCAAGTATTATGCTTTAGTACATTGCATATATCAGTTCGATCTACAGGTGAAATTTCTACATGGTGCGTTGCTTGATCTGAACCAAGGATGAACCTTAGAAGTTGATGAGGGATAAGATCTAATTATGGATCAGGATCTTAAGGCTTGAAATGGATTATCATTATATGGTTTAATAATGTATAGTATAGATCTGAATTCTAACACATGTTATTTTGTAAATGTTATGATCTGGGTATAATTGAAGTCTAGAGTAGTTGCAAAATTATGAATTAATATTTACATATGTGTATGCTAGCTGGCTTTGATAAAAGCATGTATACACATAGGTTCGACACAGGGAAGTAGCATATACCTTATGAAGTATATTTCAGTTGTTTTTGTTTGTTGTTGTAGAGTTCTGGGTTCTGTTGTAGATTCTGGTGACTGTATTCTGAATCATCAAATTGATTGATTATGATTTTCTATAGTGATGATGGGTTGTCAAAGTGATTGATTGATTCAGGTGTGATGTTTGAGTTTTATTGATTGGTTGATGCAGATGTATTTGATAGTTGTATTGTAGTGGTGATTGATTTTGAGCTTCAATATTGTTGATGGGTCCAGTACGAAAATTGGTTGAAACACAACTTCAGATTATGGTGTTGTGTTCTAGGAGTATCCAGTCTAAAAATTTATTAAACGTGGTCCCTGAAGGAAGAAAGAAGGTCGTAGCCTTCTGTAGGTCGACACTTACATACTAGTTAACATATTGGCTAGTACAAGAGCTAGGGGGTTGTATATCCCTTCCAGTAGAAGCTATAGAACAAGAGAAGGTTGCAGCCTTCTGCAAGTGGGTGCCTGCGTACTGGTATAAGTCTGCACTAGTACAATATTGTAAACAAATTTTCTGATTATTAAAAGAAGACAAAGATGGCAACAGCAAGTGGTTTTTACCCACATTGGGTTTCCACCTTATATCTTGGTGTTCATGTGTGTTGCTTATGTGTGATTCTTTATTCTTCTTTTACTGCACTATCTAATAAATCTCTGATATACTGGTTAAAGTTCAATACATGATAAATTGTCTAAATCAAAATTTCTTTGCATATACGTTGGTTGCTTTAAGTACAGTCGCGTATACACAGTAGTTCACTTAGCTGAAGTAGCGTATATAAATCTATTTGGTAAATTAAATTATTGATATGATAATATTGATTCACTTCCATCTCAATATTATTTCCAACAGGCTCATCATATTCAATCTAATAAAAAAATGATAATGGAAATCCACTGAAAAATCCATGAAATTTAGCATTTTCATCTTTAAGATAGGGTACATACCTAAATAGCTCTAAGAATTTGGTTGTATAGTGCTCATCTATCATTGATCCCATTTTTAGCTCATATAATTCATTGGCTTTGTTGTCGTAGTACCCTTCTGACAAGTACTTAATTCGAAAGAGTCTCTTGAATTCATGCCAATTCAAGTCCTCTGTCCTCATGTTTCTAACGTGTTTTACATCTTCCCACCAAATATTCGCTTTCCCTTTGAGGCTGAAGATAACTATCATGTCCTTCATATTCTCTATATAATCATGCAGTTCAAAGAACTTATTCATGCCAAGTAACCAAGCCTTTTCATCCTCAAGCTTCTTCAACTCTATCAAAATTAGATGGCATTGTTTTCTTAAACTCATATGATAAATATCCAATATCACTCCTCTTGTAAGGGTGATAAGAACAACGATCATAGTGCCCACCAGAACTAGAACTAGAATAGTACCTATGTCCATCACCTCTCATAGCTGGAGTATCCAAGAATCTACCATCTCTGATTGTGTCATCTCTATTTGACTTGTGACCACCATGAGACCTACCACCATATGCCCCATTAGTCCCATCCTCTTGTCCATAGCTGATCTGGAGTGGTGCTTGTCTCTACAATTATGATAAACTCTAAATAATTATTGCAATGACTTCTACATGTGTCTCCTATGCTTGAATGATTTTGTAATTATTTGCTTTAGAACTCCTTATTTCTTCCTTCAAACTCCTTAATGTGTTTGTTAAGTCAGAAAAGTTCCCAACACCATCCTATTCATTTGGTTCATAGGGAGAATCTTTGTAGTCTACCATTTTGATAGTCATCTTAATCTCTTCCTGCAAGGCACACTATGTTAGCTAAACCAAATCATAAACAAACCAACGTACCTTAGTATAACTCGGGGAGGATATCTCATCTGCAAGACCAAACAGATTAGCACAATACATATATAAACATAATCATATCAACATTCAATCATCATCTCAACCATTATCCAGTCATTAATGCTTGACCATACCCACTACACATCATGATCCCGTGCATGGAAACTATAACCATATCAATGTACGCATAACAAGATATGTATGAACATTACATAAACATTACATAAAAACATTGACATGCAATCTAGTGCACAATTGACATAAACTCATGATAAACACATCCAACTATAATGCCATTAACTTTTCACATGGCAACACCATTGCACCATAACCAACACCATGCATACACAACCAACTCATATACCAAAAACATGATAACATATATGCAACTGACATGAATGCATGACCAACACACCACCCATCCAATCCAAGGGGTGAATCATGCTCTAATACTACTATGTAACACCATTCTCCCACATCTACCCAAGTAACTGACCAACCGGAGTAAACATGTGATGAGAGGCTACTATGATCTGATTCAACCTCCTAAATCACCTTAAGGAAGTGGAACTAACAAAACAAAACCAAATTAGCCATCCACATCCTACAAAACCTCCAGGAGCTACCCCACCTTTCAAAGTCACCAATCCATGAGGAAGCTCAACAGTTCAAGCACCTAGAGCCTCAGTCACTCTATTGCCAAGCCCTCCAAGTGACTGAGGGTCCCAGTTACTTCCATAATATTTCGTGAGTGTGGCTATAGACTTTTTTTGCCAGTCTTACGCTATCTACTTTGAGATTTAAAGATAAATTCTAGGGCTAGAACCAAGTCACTGCACAAAAAATCATGGAATTTACAAAAATGAAAAGAGACATAGAGACAATGATGCCAATGCAAATTCTTGAACAAAGACTTGACTGGACCCCTACTAGAAATGACATAAATTCCATCAAACGTGTCACAAATATGCATTCAATAGGTCATAATAACATATCTAAGCATAGGGGTCTTATACTTATCTAAGAATCGCTAAGAACCATTGATGCCTTATCACATTAGTTACATTATCATCTATTAGGTCATAGATTCATTTCTCAATCATTTACAAATAAAAACATGATGAGAACCATATATTTTCATTGTCATAAAAAATATTTATAACCAACATATAGACAAAATAAATACTGAGGATACAATAGCCATAAATGCCATATATAATCCAGTTGTTTTATACATAGATACTAAGGAAAGGAAGTCTTATTAATGAATGAAAAATCCAACACGGTATGGGACTACCACATTCCACCCGACCATAGATTGGCTAAGAAAAATCTCTCTTTAGCCAATCACCCCCATGTCATATTCCAAGCATTCATGTGGGACTCAAACCAAAAAAACCAACCAGGGATTCCAGAGGGTAAACCACCTCACCCTCATAAATAGAATCAGGCTTTACTACAATCCTCACCAGATCACTAGGTCATAAATAAGCATGGATGCCATTGGATTTATCCACCTACCTAGTGAGGAGTTCTGATGTCTCCTATTCACTAGGCTTTATCACAATCCATAGTCTGATTTAGGGATCACTAGGCCATAATTGAGACACCACCCTGCATGCTTTACTATATATCCTGCTATTTATCGGAAAGTATTCCTAGGACTAATCAAGGGAAACCACCTCTAATATTTTGCTGCATATCCCACCATTCATTGGTTCAGGATTCCTAGGCCCACCAAGGCACACAATAGTTGGTTTTACCATAACCCACAATCCATTTCAGGGGTCACTAGGCCAGTGGCTTTACCATAATCCATAGTCTAGTTCAAGGATCACTAGGCCATGTGTTCCTTCATTCAAATTTCCACCTCACTCAACTTTGAATCCATCCAAAAATCCACCTCAACCAAAACATGAGAACCCCATCATGCCATGGCTATCAGGAAATGGAAATGCAATGTTGAAGAACAATGTCATAGCTAGGAAAACCCATACCCATGATAGCAGAGAACCAAGAACACACATGCATAACCATGCATGCCAAATCTATCAAGGAAATCACACATCCAAATCAATACCTGCAAGAAAACCCATTGTAATTGCTTGGTCCTACACTATCTTGCTTGATCTTTTTCTTCCTCTTTGCCTTCTTTTCCATTCTTGATCCAATGTTGAAGTGCTCCAAGAAAACTCAAAGTGTCCAAGAGTGAGAGAGAGAGAGAATATAGAGAGAATTCCAAAATTGAACTGACCAGAAACCATGAACTGATCCTCAGAAGCCATTTTATTAATGTGGCCTCTATTTTCTTCATTTTCCATTATTTTTCCTTCATTTTCCTCCTCACATGCAACCTATCGCCTTTCACCTTCCTTTTCTCCTAATTTCCATTATTTTTCATAAATAAATCTCCAAAGCTGCCATTTTTCCTTTCCAAATCCTTTGTCATTGCCTTTGCCAATTTCCTTAGCCATAATAACCAAAATTAACACCCACACTAGGATGTTTTTCCCAACATTTAGCTTGGAATAAGTGTCCCATAACCATGGTTATTATTTTTCCTTTATTATCTTTTATTACATGCAATTTTCACTAGGGTTGTTACACCATTTTCAGACTTCAATATACCATTGGAAAGCTCTTTATGAGCACTATCCAACTATGACATATCCATGATCATATGAGGTAAGCTCCTAATGTAGAAATTACTTAAAATCGTGGGCCAACAAACCATCATAACTATAAGATTTTAGCTTCTTACCGCATCTTGCTACTATGATAATTCTCTACCAAAGGCTGCAGTAAAGATGGGACTCCCCATGAGTTTGACATACCATTCTCATCAATTCTAGATTAATTGGCATCAATGCTAGCTTGGTTGACATCAATGGCAACATACTGGATGCCTCTAACCATTCAAACAAATCCAACTACCCAACAACCTATGGGTGATTCCTTTGTATTTCAAAAGGTTTTTATATCTCTTCCTACCATATTCAATGCCAAAGTATCATCCATTAAGGGGATGAAAGATCTCAACACATTAACATTGGGTCAATTTCATTGAACATCAATATCCTATGAAATGAGAATCTCAAAAGGCATATCTACCTCAAAGGAGGAAACCTTCAAAACTGGTAAGAAGTTCAAAGAATATGAAGAAGACTTGAGTTATGGATTTGATGAAAAAGAAGAAAAAATTGTTAAAGGATTGAAGAGAGGACCTGGAAAGTACATGTTGAGGTATAAGAGGTGTCTTTTTAACTCCTTATTATCTTCACATTAGTTTATCAATCTGGACAATATTTTCTATTTCAAGAGTGTACACAGTTTGTGGTGGCTATTTACTCAAGAGTAATGTTTCTAAATTGCAGTATAGTGCTATCAAATACAAAAGTAAACAGATGCTTTAAATGAAACTCACTTGCAATTAAAGGAAACTCAATGTTTTGAAACTAAAACATTTATTCAACAAAGTGACAACAATTTTCAGTCAAAGATACAGTAGAAGTAACTCATTCCTTGTTTAACTGATGTAAAATAAATCAAGCATAAATAAGATCTTCAATCTAAGATCTTTGAAAATAATAGCCAATGTTCTTTACAGTTGTTGATCTCACACATACCACACTAAAGAACCAATTGGAAATGATAATGAATTAAATCAATAATGCTACCGCAACTGATTGAAATGAGACAATTAGGCTCATTGTAAGAATGCTAAAAGGCAAAGATAAATGATTACAGAAAGTAAATGAGCAGCAATGCTTTATAATAGAAATGAACAGCACAACTTATGTAACTGCAATGAACAGAAAAGCTAAGTCACTAAAATGAACAACGAAGATCTATAAGTAAAATGAATAGCACAACAATATACTTGCAAAAAGCAGTGATCTTGTTATGAGGGAAATGAATAGCAATGCAATTCAATTACAAGATATAAAACAGATCAATTCATTAAGTTTGTAAATATGAAATAGTAAAGCGATGCGACCATAATAGATAGAAATGAAGCCAAACCATCACACGATAGAAATCGTAAAGGAATGGTACAAGAACAGCAAGTGAATCCACTAGGGCCGGACCCTTAGCCGCTAGTGAACACCGCTGGATTACTTCAATATAAAAGAAGGAACAAAAACTGCATTATATATTAATCATATGAAAAATAGTTACAACCAGTTTGTGCTCTGTTTCAACAACGAGAGTCGATGATCAAAGTAAAAATACAAAAGTAATTTCTGAATAATCTCCCCCTGTTCTTCATAATCACTGCCCCTTTTATAATGGCCAGGTGGATAAATTAGGAACAACGGATAAAACAGTAACAATGATCCCTTAGGATCAAGAGATCCTGAGAGATCTGCTCAATCTTCCATCTTCAGTTAACTCTTTGTGAGCACTAGGGCCGGGCCCTTAGTCGCTAGTGAACACCGCTGGATTACTTCAATATAAAAGAAGGAACAACAACTGTATTATATATTAATCATATGCAAAATAGTTACAACCAGTTTGTGCTCTGTTTCAACAACGAGAGTCGATGATCAAAGTAAAAATACAAAATTAATTTCTGAATAATCTCCCCCTGTTCTTCATAATCACTGCCCCTTTTATAATGGCCAGGTGGATAAATTAGGAACAACGGATAAAACAGTAACAATGATCCCTTAGGATCAAGAGATCCTGAGAGATCCGCTCAATCTTCCATCTTCAGTTAACTCTTTGGAAAGCTCTTTATGAGCACTATCCAACTATGACATCTCCATGATCATATGAGGTAAGCTCCTAATGTAGAAATTACTTCAAATCGTGGGCCAACAAACCATCATAACTATAATATTTTAGCTTCTTACCGCATCTTGCTACTATGATAATTCTCTAGCAAAGGCTGCAGTAAACATGGGACTCCCTGTGAGTTTGACATACCATTCTCATCAATTCTAGATTAATTGGCATCAATGCTAGCTTGGTTGACATCAATGGCAACATACTAGATGCCTCTAACCATTCAAACAAATCCAACTACCCAACAACCTATGGGTGATTCCTTTGTATTTCAAAAGGTTTTGATATCTCTTCCTACCATATTCCATGCCAAAGTATCATCCATTAAGGGGATGAAAGATCTCAACAGATTAACATTGGGTCAATTTCATTGAACATCAATATCCTATGAAATGAGAATCTCAAAAGGCATATCTACCTCAAGGGAGGAAACCTTCAAAACTGGTAAGAAGTTCAAAAAATATGAAGAAGACTTGAGTTATGGATTTGATGAAAAAGAAGAAAGAATTGTTAAAGGATTGAAGAGAGGACCTGGAAAGTACATGTTGAGGTATAAGAGGTGTCTTTTTAACTTCTTATTATCTTCACATTAGTCTATCAATCTAGACAATATTTTCTATTTCAAGAGTGTACACAGTTTGTGGTGGCTATTTACTCAAGAGTAATGTTTCTAAATTGCCGTATAGTGCTATCAAATACAAAAGTAAACTGATGCTTTAAATGAAACTCACTTGCAATTAAAGGAAACTCAATGTTTTGAAACTAAATCATTTATTCAACTAAGTGACAACAATTTTCAGTCAAAGATACAGTAGCAGTAACTCATTCCTTGTTTAACTGATGTAAACTAAATCAAGCATAAATAAGATCTTCAATCTAAGATCTTTGAAAATAATAGCCAATGTTCTTTACAGTTGTTGATCTCACACATAACACACTAAAGAACCAATTGGAAATGATAATGAATTAAATCAATAATGCTACTGCAACTGATTGAAATGAGACAATTTGGCTTATTGTAAGAATGCTAAAAGGCAAAGCTAAATGATTACAGAAAGCAAATGAGCAGCAATGCTTTATAAGAGAAATGAACAACGCAACTTATGTAACTGCAATGAACAACAAAGCTAAGTCACTAAAATGAATGGCGAAGATCTATAAGTAAAATGAATAGCACAACAATATACTTGCAAAAAGCAGTGATCTTGTTATGAGGGAAATGAATAGCAATGAAATTCAATTACAAGATATAAAATAGATCAATTCATTAAGTTTGTAAATATGAAACAGTAAAGCGATGTGACTATAATAGATAGAAATGAAACCAAACCATCACACTATAGAAATCATAAAGGAATGGTACAAGAACAACAAGTGAATCCACTAGGGCCGGGCCCTTAGCCGCTAGTGAACACCACTGGATTACTTCAATATAAAAGAAGGAACAAAAACTGTATTATATATTAATCATATGCAAAATAGTTACAACCAGTTTGTGCTCTGTTTCAACAACGAGAGTCGATGATCAAAGTAAAAATACAAAAGTAATTTCTGAATAATCTCCCCCTGTTCTTCATAGTCACTGCCCCTTTTATAATGGCCAGGTGGATAAATTAGGAACAACGGATAAAACAGTAATAATGATCCCTTAGGATCAAGAGATCCTGAGGGATCCGCTCAATCTTCCATCTTCGGTTAACTCTTTGTGAGCACTAGGTCCGGGCCCTTTGCCGCTAGTGAACACCGCTAGATTACTTCAATATAAAAGAAGGAACAACAGCTATATTATATATTAATCATATGCAAAATTGTTACAACCATTTTGTGCTCTGTTTCAACAACGAGAGTCGATGATCAAATTAAAAATACAAAAGTAATTTTTGAATAATCTCCCCCTGTTTTTCATAATCACTGCCCCTTTTATAATGGCCAAATGGATAAATTAGGAACAACGGATAAAATAGTAACAATGATCCCTTAGGATCAAAAGATCCTGAGAGATCCACTCAATCTTCCATCTTCAGTTAACTCTTTGGAAAGCTCTTTATGAGCACTATCCAACTATGACATCTCCATGATCATATGAGGTAAGCTCCTAATGTAGAAATTACTTCAAATCGTGGGCCAACAAACCATCATAACTATAAGATTTTAGCTTCTTACCGCATCTTGCTACTATGATAATTCTCAAGAAAAGCCTACAGTAAACATGGGACTCCCCATGAGTTTGACATACCATTCTCATCAATTCTAGATTAATTGGCATCAATGCTAGCTTGGTTGACATCAATGGCAACATACTGGATGCCTCTAACCATTCAAACAAATCCAACTACCCAACAACCTATGGGTGATTCCTTTGTATTTCAAAAGGTTTTTATATCTCTTCCTACCATATTCAATGCCAAAGTATCATCCATTAAGGGGATGAAAGATCTCAACACATTAACATTGGGTCAATTTCATTGAACATCAATATCCTATGAAATGAGAATCTCAAAAGGCATATCTACCTCAAAGGAGGAAACCTTCAAAACTGGTAAGAAGTTCAAAGAATATGAAGAAGACTTGAGTTATGGATTTGATGAAAAAGAAGAAAAAATTGTTAAAGGATTGAAGAGAGGACCTGGAAAGTACATGTTGAGGTATAAGAGGTGTCTTTTTAACTCCTTGTTATCTTCACATTAGTTTATCAATCTGAACAATATTTTCTATTTCAAGAGTGTAAACAGTTTGTGGTGGCTATTTACTCAAGAGTAATGTTTCTAAATTGCAGTATAGTGTTATCAAATACAAAAGTAAACAGATGCTTTAAATGAAACTCACTTGCAATTAAAGGAAACTCAATGTTTTGAAAGTAAATCATTTATTCAACAAAGTGATAACAATTTTCAGTCAAAGATACAGTAGCAGTAACTCATTCCTTGTTTAACTGATGTAAACTAAATCAAGCATAAATAAGATCTTCAATCTAAGATCTTTGAAAATAATAGCCAATGTTCTTTACAGTTGTTGATCTCACACATACCACACTAAAGAACCAATTAGAAATGATAATGAATTAAATCAATAATGCTACTGCAATTGATTGAAATGAGACAATTAGGCTCATTGTAAGAATGCTAAAAGGCAAAGCTAAATGATTACATAAAGTAAATGAGTAGCAATTCTTTATAATAGAAATGAACAGAACAACTTATGTAACTGCAATGAACAACAAAGTTAAGTCACTAAAATGAACAACGAAGATCTATAAGTAAAATGAATAGCACAACAATATGCTTGCAAAAAGCAGTGATCTTGTTATGAGGGAAATGAATAGCAATGCAATTCAATTACAAGATATAAAACAGATCAATTCATTAAGTTTGTAAATATGAAATAGTAAAGCGATGCGACCATAATAGATAGAAATGAAACCAAACCATCACACAATAGAAATCGTAAAGGAATGGTACAAGAACAACAAGTGAACCCACTAGGGCCGGGCCCTTAGCCGCTAGTGAACACCACTGGATTACTTCAATATAAAAGAAGGAACAAAAACTGTATTATATATTAATCATATGCAAAATAGTTATAACCAGTTTGTGCTCTGTTTCAACAACGAGAGTCGATGATCAAAGTAAAAATACAAAAGTAATTTCTGAATAATCTCCCCCTGTTCTTCATAATCACTGCCCCTTTTATAATGGCCAGGTGGATAAATTAGGAACAACGGATAAAACAGTAACAATGATCCCTTAGGATCAAGAGATCCTGAGAGATCTGCTCAATCTTCCATCTTCAGTTAAGTCTTTGTCTTTTGTGTTGATGTTGTGATGTTGTATATCCTTATCCATAATTGTGCTCTCCATCCTTGGCTTGCTGCTGTATGCTGCCTCCTGGGGAAGGAACAACAATTACTCCACTTTGTATTTTTCCTTCCCTCGGGTAGGGAACGGTATTCTTCTTATTTCATCTCTTTCCTACATGAGAAAAGACATTAATTAGTTAATTGTAATAATAAATAGTTCCTAGTTTTTACTATAATCCCTTGATACATGAATATCTTTAAGGTATAAAGGGGATATAATTAAAGGAAAGGATGATGAAATAAATGGCAAATTCATACCTTTTCCATAGCTCAACAATACAAAATTAAGTTACCTTTCAAATACTTTAACTATGGAAAAGTAGGTCATTATGTATCCAAATGTCCACATAAGGAAGAGAAGAATGAATATGATCATCAAGAGAAGAATAAATATAGGAAAGTAAAGAAGGAAAATAAGCTGAATAAGAATAGTTTCTATACTGAAGAAGGGAATAATTCCTTAGAATATGAAGAGGAACAATACTCTGATGAATAAATAACCAAAGAAACAATGAAGGACTTCACGTTCATATCCTCAAAACTCTAGATGAGAGGCAAGTTGAGTTTGATGAAGAAGAGGCTGAAGTATATTTCGAGGGTATATTGTTCAATGCCTTAGAATAAATTCAAAGGTTCTGGAAAATGAATAAGAAGTGTAAAGAGATGTTGGAAACTTTTGAAAAATAAAAGAATAAATTTGAAGATTCGTCACTTATTCTTTTGAAAGTTAGGTTGGAAGAAGCAAATAATATTGAAGGAACTTTGTTACAGTAGCTAAAAGAGAATGGAAAGGAGTGTGAAAATATAGAAGATGAGATAGACTCTCTTAGAAAGGAATTATAGGAAACAAAGATTTTGTTGAACCAAAACTTAAATGTTATTAAAGGAACTGACAAGTTAGATTAGATCCTGAGAATTCAAATATATTGTCTTGTCAAAATTTGTATAATCTATGAAGGAGAATCAACCACCAAAAAATCTAAATAAAAAGAACCAATCAACTATGTTGAGGTAGTCAAAGGACCATACAACAATGAATCCAAAGGAAATGAAAAGAATCAGTAGAAGAAAATAAAATAAAAGGACAACAATGCAACTCAACATTTGCAAAAGAAAGGTTATAAAAAAAATTCAAAGAGACACCAAGATCAAGTAATAAATCAACAAAGACCTCATCCCCCTCAAGAAGAAATTAATAAAAAATGAATAAATCATATCCTCAAATATAAATTTCTCCCAATTACCAAAACATTTTCAGCGGCTACTATTATTCATGTATGAATTTTTTACATAAGGCTATAAGCCATAGAGCATATCTTGGAAATAATTAGATAAGAAATAGACCTTATCAATCAAATATAGATAGCAGATTTGTAAATCCACACAGGAATAATCCTAGGGATAGCAATGCATTTTCTCCTCTATTATATTATATTGAATGTTATCTATCATAACTATTATCATAAAATAATTGATTGTAGAACCATAAAATTCAAAATCATCTCCTCAGGTTAAGCAAGCTCAAGAGGAAACCAATACGTGGAAGAAGAAAAATAAAATAAAAGATTGAAGAATGTGGCATTGTCTTATATGCCTAAAACCATGACATTTATTGGTATGTGGACAATAAATTTTATAAACATATGATTGGTGATTGTAACAAATTCTTGTCATTAAGAGAAGATAGGACAAACAATGTTAAGTTAGGCAATGATGCTCTAGGAAATATCATGGCAAAGGAAACAATAACATTCTCAATGGAAGAGGTAAGGCTCTGAACATTATTTTTATGGATGGACTTAAGAACCACTTATTGAGTGTGATTCAAATTTGCGATAAGGTGTATTTTGTCACTTTTCATTTCAAAGGATTTGAAATAAAGATTGCAAACACAGGGAAAGCAGTGGCAAGAGCTATACGAACATTAACTCATGTATAAATATTAAATGAAGACAATGAAAAATGTTCTATGGGAAAGTATGATGAGAGCTAGTTATGGCATAGGAGGTTGGGACACTTGTATTTTTACCATATTATAAATCTCAACAAAAATAAATTTGTGAGGGACTTGCCAAAAATATCAAATCCAAGTAATACAATTTGTAAATCATGTCAAATTTATAAGCAACTTCGAGTGCCTTGCAAGTCAAAAGAAAACTTATCTACTAGTCCCTTACAACTAGTTCATATAGACTTATGTGGGCCCTCAAGAACTAATACCCTGAGTGGTGAATGGTACTTTATGCTAATCATTGATGATTATAACAGGTGGATCACATTTTCAAGGATTAGTTTGAAGAGTTTAAGAGGTTCAAAATTTTCAAATCCATGGCTGAAAACCAAATTGATTACAAATTGAAGTGTCTAAGGTGAGATAATGGTGCAAAGTTTACTTCGAATGATTTTGATAGTTTTTGTGAAGAACATGGGATAAGAAGACAATTCATAATTGCAAATACTCCACAAAAAATTTAGACCAATGCAACAAATGGCTAGAGATACTTTGGATGAAATAAATCTGCCAAACACTTTTTGGGTTTATTTGTTCATACAACAATCCATAATTTAAACAAATCCCATATTAGGCCAAATAGTGAGAAGACTCTCTATAAATTGTGTAATGGAAAACCAACCTCAATAAATCACTTGGAATTCTTTGGTTTCAAGTGCTACATCAAGAACAATGACAATTTCGGTAATTTCAATGTAAGAGAAGATGAAGGATGTTTTTAGGATATTCAACTCATAGTGAAGGCTATATATGTTATAATAATATAATAATATAATAATATATATATATAGATATATATATCTATCTATCTATATATATATATATATATATATATATATATATATATAGATATATATAGATATATATAGATATTTAACAATATTGATGTGAGAGTGGATTATGAGTTACCTCTCAAAGAAAAAAACCAATATCTATCAATCCACCTAATCAAATCAACAATGAAGATGAAGCAGTGAAACTTGAAGAAAGAAAAGAAGAAGAAGAGGAAAAGTGATCTCACCCAAAGACCCCCTCCGGATATGTTCAAAAACATCATCTTATAAATCACATTTTTGGTAATATGGAAACAGGAGTCCAACCTTGAAGAATATTAATAAATAAATCCATTCAATCTCATATTTCTATGTTGTCCATGATTGAGCCAAAATTATTTTTCCCAAGAAAGATAAGATAAGATTTGGATAAAAGCCATGAATGAAGAGTTAGATCAGATTGAAAAAATCAAACTCAGGGATTAGTTCCAAGACCATTAACCAAAATTGTTATTGGCACAAAGTGGTTCTTTAGGAACAAATTAAATGAGGAAGGACAAGTTGTGAGAGGAAAAGTCCAAATTAGTATGTAAAGGCTATGTTGAAATTGAAGGAATAGATTTTGATGAAAGTTTTTCTCCTATAGCAAGAATAGAGGAAATTAGAATGTTTCTATCATTTTCCTCACAATAATTTCAAAGTTTATCACATGGATGTAAGATAATCATTCTTGAATGGTGAACTTGAATGAGAGGTTTATATAGAACATCCTAAAGTTTTCTAGTTGTCAGAAAATCCTGAGGTAGTGTGTAACCTAAAAATCATTGTATGGACTAAAAAAAGCATCCTGGGCATGGTATTAAAAATTAGGCAAACAACTATAGCATCCAGGCTTCAAAAGTGGGACATATGATAGTAATTTGTATATCAAATCCGAAAATTAAAATCTTTTAGTTATTGTTGTTTATGTTGATGATATCATTTTTGGTAGTGATGGACATTTACTTGGCCAAAAGTTTGCAACTGATATGCACAATGAATATGAGATGTTTATGCTTGCAAAAATCTCATTTTTCCTTGGATTATATATTACTCAATCAACAAAAGGTATATTAATTTCTCAAGGAAAATAACTCAAAGAAATGTTGAAGAAATTTTGGATAGAAGAATGTTCACTTGTCAATACTCATATGGTCACTAGATGAAAACTAATCAAAGATGATGAGTCACAAAAGTTAAATGAAACAATGTACAAATCAATAATTGGAAGCTTTTTGTACCTAGTAACATTAAGGCTAAACATTATGCAAGTTATTGGTGTAGTTTTTGTTAGAGTCGGTCTGGTCAGCCCTCCGTCAAGGATCAAAACTCTATGTATTTCATTTTAGGTGTCCCGTTTCATCCACTCAGCTGCATTCTGCTAGGGGCATGCCATAATCTGACGGAGAAGGTCATGATAGTTATTTTTCCCTCATGTCTAGTTCCTATTGGCTCAAGTCTTTTGTTGGTAATCACCAAAGTCCATGACAGTCAAGGCCTGATCCTTTACAGGACCAAGGTCATTTTCTAGGTTTGGGTCTATGAATCCATCGATTTGGTCTTGGAAAACATGTCCAGTAAAGCCATGAAAGCCAGATTGAGGCCCTTACATAGCTATGATTCAGAGAGTTTCATCTTCAGGTGAATACACTTCAACTCTTCTTCAAAACTCTGTTTTGAAGGAAAGTCAAACAAGGTCATTTATGACAAAATTTTCCAAAAATCGCTGGTTGATTTTTCAGATGCAGTCATGGTTTCCATGGCCAAATGCCCAGTCACACAGTCCTCGCAAGGAAATGCCGAAAATTTCATTAGAAGAGCCAAAATTTCAAAGAAAAAGGTGAAAATCAGGGTGTTAAATTCAATGAAAAAGGGTGCAAACAAAAAAATTAGAAAGTGGGTTTTCAATAAAGAAAAAATAAAACCCATCTCCTCCAAGGCTATAAATACATGTTTTGGCCCAAAACAAAACCGCTGTGCTATTGCAAGCTTGGGAGAGACATTGATAAGGTAAGAGAGCGAAGTTTGAGGAATTTGAGTGAGTGAGAGTCGGTTTCAAGGAGCACGGCGCATACGCCAGGAAGCATGGCGCACACAAAGGGCGCGGCACACTCACAACTAGCCTGCAGTGAAAAAATTGCAAGGGCACGACGCACACCCAGCACACGACGCACTGGGCTTGGTGCGCAATGCACATAACCACGGGCTTAAAAACACTGCAAATTGTTACATATCTCAGTGGAGGCTAGCAAACAAGAGGTAGGCTCAGTTGAAACCTCTTCTCCGTCAATTTTGTTAATGCTTTGGTGTTTGTAAGATGTTAAATGGTCTCCGAATGCACATGGCCATCCAAAAAAAAGTCACCAAGAAAAACAGTTGATGGGGTTGCTGGAAGGTAATGATTTAGCACCAAGGTCACTCCCCTCCCCTTGTCCCCGTCACCCCTCATCATTCTCACCTCCCCTCCATCATTTTTCCTAAGAAACCCACTCTAGATCCACCACCAAACCCTCCCCCTTGTTTTCCAAGTGAATTTGGGTGAGTTTACAGTGCATGGCGCACACACGAGGTGGCGCGGCACACTCAAGGGCACGCGACGCACTGGGAGCCCAGCCACAGTGTAAATACAACACTGGCTCGGCGCATACCCAGCGCACAGTGCACAGACCTACAAGCTAAAAAAACCACTAATTTGCCCAATTTTTTGTGAATGACCCTCAAAATTGGAGAGGTAGCCTAACTACCTTCACCATTGGCATTTAACTTGAAGAAGAATATGATTTTGGTGACCATGAATAAAATGCAATTTTTTTAATTTTTTTAAAGTAAACCAAACATGACACAAAGAAGGTCAAGAAGCTAGGGTTTTGCTACAGTGGCATTGTTGCTAAAGTATGCTCCTACCCTACCCCTATCAACTAATTCCCCTGTAGCATTTTCCCCAAATAATCACCCTAGCTCCACTGTGATCATATCCATTTGTTCCCTTTATCCATATGGCTCAATATCCAAACCCTATCCCATCAAAACTATACCCAAAACACTTACAAACCCTTGATAAATTCTTCCTTTAATCCCTATTCCCCTTTCATTAATCCCCTCATAATACTCCCTATTTTATTGTCCCCTTAGTGACAAATTTTCAAGGAAACCACCAGTTCCATTAGATTTAGAGGGTAGCAAAAACTCAGGGTACACACAATAGTAATGGCATAAGGAGTTTCATCAGATTATGAGGGGGATAGACACAGTGACACATCTTCAGGAGAGATGGCCCATAGGAGACATCACCGGAGTGGCAGACATCTCAGAGATGAGCCTAACACCCTCACGGAGCTGCAAGCATGCCCACTTGCCATGTCTTGTTTCCAGTACTTGGCATGTTATGAATTTTGCCAAAGGGTGGCAAACGTTGTTGTAAATAATACTAAGAGGGGGGGGGGTGAATCAATATTATTAAATTCTTTTGTGTATACCATCCAGAATTATTCTTTAAATTATTCTTTAGATATTGATGATTAACTTGTCTATTAGCACCATATAATAATGAACAAGAATAATGAAAACAAATAGCCACACCAAAGAACACCAGATATAAGGTGGAAACCCAATGTGGGTAAAAACCACCTGCTGCAATATGTCTCTATCTTCTTTCAATTAGAAACTTCTTTTACAATGATTTTGTACTGGTGCAGTCCTTTACCAATATGCAGGCTGCAACCTGCAGAGAGCTACAACTCTCTCTCGTTTCCCAATCTCTCTTGGAAGGGAGCTACAACCCCCTACTTTTCTTTCAAGGACCACTTTTCATAAATTTTCAGACTGGATCCATGAACATCAAATGATCATCAAGTACATGTGAATTACTCAATCAAACTTTTCAATCAATCAAAGAACCAACCAATAACCTCTCAGAATGCAGTAACCAGATCAGCAATAACAATAATCTAAACCCAGAATTCTTCTGCTACAGATAAAAGACAGCCAACAGATATTTCAAAACAGATCTGCTACTTCACCAGTATAAACCTGCAGATATTCGCAGCTCTTCTGTGCCTTGGCTACATAGGTCCACACCTAACTCTTCTGCGGCTCTGCGTACCTCTGAGTAGATACACACTTGTACTGTCACTTTGTCTGCGTACCTCCACAACTTCTTCTTCTGCTCCCTGCGTATATTCGCACTCTAGCCTCTTCTGCGCTGCGTACCCTGCACTGCGCCTTCTGTTGTGCTGCGTACCCCCGCACTGCGCCTCGTTCTGCACCGTGTACCCCCGCACATGCGCCGTGAATCACATGCGAACCTCTGATTAGGGCCAAATTAACAGTCCACCAATGTGCCATAGATAGTCAGATCCACAGATCTGATCAAGCACTCGAGAGATCACGACTTATCAATAGAATCGCCTTTAATTTCACCTTGATTTAGATCTAGCTTTTGAAACCGATAACCCAATATTTCAGATCTTAAGATTTTCAAGATTCACAAGTGACTAGCCAAGTGATCTCCTTTCCCTTTTATAGGCATGCCCTTACTAAAACCATGAAGCAAAACTATAGAGATCCAATACAAGGGGCCCAAATACTTGGGGCTCAATAATAATAATAATATAGAAACAATACCATGGACCAAAACCATAGGATCATGACCGATGGGAACAATACCACGGGCCAAATATGATAAACCCCACGTGAGCGCACTTCTCTACATTGGAGAGAGTGAATTGGGGGACCGCACCTTCTGAACGGGGCTCCTGCGTGTATCTACGCACTTCTTGGTTGGGGTACCTGTGGGTCCGCACCTTTTGAACTATGCACCTACGAACCTCTTTATTTTTCATCATTTTGAGAACCTGATCAGAGTTTTACCATTTGAATGAGTTGCCATCAAGTACAACACCTGTATCATGGAGCCAAACGAGCCAAACTAGAATCATAATGCCAACAATCTCCCCCTTTGGACTTGATGGCAACCTCAAGATCCTTAATGTCATTCTCCCCCTTTGACATCAAGGGCAAAGGGTTATGCTCCCCCTTTGAACATGCTCCCCATAATTATAGATCAGATCTGCAAAAGAATAATCACCAAACACCATAAATGACCATGAAAGAGATAGAGACATATTGCAGCGATATTCAGATCAACATCCATGATCTCCTTTGTACTTCCTCCAAGATCTTCTACCATAATGCCAACAATGCATTATGTGCTCCCCCTGAACCTGTGCCATTCGATCTTTGTCCAATCCATAAACCAACAAATGTATGCATATACCCCATATGAACCTGGCGTATAATGAACAATCTCTGAAACAGATGAGATTCAACAACAAGATGATGCATCAACAACCCCCAGCTTTTGCCTGAGGTATTCAAAGGTCTCCCTAGGCAATGGTTTGGTGAGAATATCAACAACCTGTTCCTTAGAGGGAACATATTCCAACTTGACCTTTTGTTCAAGCATTTGTTCCCTGAGAAAATGATACTTGATCGGTATGTGCTTAGTCTTTGAATGCATGACTAGGTTCTTTGAAATGTTGATTGCACTTGTATTATCACATAAGATGGAGATAGGTGGTGTACAAGTGATTTGAAAATCCTGCAAGGTCTGAATCATCCAAAGAAGTTGAGTACAACAAGATACAACAGCCACATATTTTGCTTCAGCTGTAGATAAAGCAATCGAACTCTGTTTCTTGCTGAACAAAGATATTAATCTGGGACCCATAAAGAAAGCACCACCACTTGTGCTTTTCCTGTCATCCACACTTTCGGCCCAATCTGCATCTATGTAAGCATGAATTGTGAGATCTGTATCTCTAGGATACCATAAGCCATAGTTTTGAGTTCCTTGAAGATACTTGAAAATTCTCTTCACTGCCTGAAGATGAGTTTCCTTTGGATTTGCCTGAAATCTTCCAACTATTCCCACTGCATGCATAATGTCTGGTCAGGTACCTGTCAAGTAAAGTAGACTTCCAATCATAGATCTATAGGTTGGCTGATGCACTGCTACTGATTCATCATTTTCACTAAGGCTGCATCCTGTAACCATGGGGGTACATACTGGTTTTGCATCTTCCATGCCATATTTTTTCAAAATCTGCTTGAGATACTTGGTTTGAGACAAGAAGATCCCGCCTTCATTTTGTTGGATTTGCAATACAAGAAAGTATGTCAGTTCTCCAAGCAAAGACATTTCGAATTCTTTCTGCATCACCAAGGCAAAGCTTTGACTCATAGCTTCTTCATTGCTGCCAAAGATTATGTCATCTACATACACAACAAGTATTAGTAATTTGTCATTTTCAATTTTTATATAAAGATTGCTATTTGCTGACCCCTTTGAAAAACCTTATTGATGAAGATATTTGTCCAAATGGTAGTACCAAGTCCTTGGAGCCTTTTTAATACCATAGAGTGCCTTTTTTAGTCTGCATACAAGATTTGGATCATTCCCAAGGATGAAACCATCTAGTTGCTCAATGTACACTTCTTCTTCTAAGTCTCCATTCAAAAAGGTTGATTTCACGTCCATTTGAAATACTTTGAACTTCTGAAAGCTTGAGAGAGCAAGGAACATTCGGATGGCCTCAAGTCTAGCAATGGGAGCAAAAGTTTCTTCAAAGTCTATTCCTTCTTGTTGAGCATAACCTGTACACACAAGTCTGGCCTTGTTTCTGATTACTTCTCCATTTTCATTCAACTTATTTTTAAAGACCCATTTTGTCCCTACGACATTTTTATCTTTTGGTCTAGGCACCAACTCCCAAGTGTTGTTAATTTCAATCTACTCAAGTTCTTCATCCATAGCCTTGACCCAACATTCATCTTTGCATGCTTCTTTTACATTTTGTGGCTCAGTGGAGGAGAGCAATGCCAAATAGCTTGAGGCTTCTGCTATTGTTCTTCTTGTTTGTACACCTGCCTCTTTCTGCCCTAAAATCTGAGAGTCTGGATGATTCTTTTGAACATACCTGGATGGAGTCTTCTCTTCTATCCTTATCTGTTCCTGTGGTGCCTCTTGAGGTTCTTCTTCTTCATTATTAGTCTGATTTGGAGGGTAGTCTTCATCCTCTTCGATATCTTCATGATTTACTTGCCTAGGAATGTATCCTTTTTCATCAACCACTACATCAATGCTGTCAACAATTCTTCCAAGTTTTTTATTGTAACACTTATATGCTTTGCTATAAGGAGAATAACCAAGGAGAATGCCTTCATCTGCTCTAGGTTCAAGTTTTCCAAGCTATTAATCAGTATTCTTAATATAGCATTTGCTTCCAAAAATTTTGAAATGCTTTACCGAAGGAGTCTTACCATACCAGAGCTCATGAGGAGTTTGAGTGTTGTTCACTCGGACATTTGTTTTATTGAGAATAACAACAGCAGCATATGCAGCTTCACCCCAGAAGGTTGCGGGAGTTCCAGATTCATCAAGCATAGCACGGGCCATCTGTTGGACTGTTCTGTTCATCCTTTCCACCACTCCATTTTGCTGAGGAGTCCTTGCTGTAGAGAATTCCCTTTTTATTCCATGTTATTCACAGAAATCAAAAAATTCATTTGAGGTAAACTCCCAACCTCTGTCAGTGCTGAGGCACTTAATTTTGTGATCTGATTTGTTTTCGACCAAGGCTTTTAAGGATTTGAATTTTTCAAATGCTTCATCTTTGTGCTTCATAAGTCCTAACCAAATAAACCTAGAGAAGTCGTCAATGAATAATATAAGGTATTCCTCTCCTCGAGGTGTCCTTGTCCTAAATGGACCACATACATCTGTATGGATAAGTTTGAGAGGCCTGCTGGCTGATCCTTCCTTCTCAGGGAAGTTAGTCCTGGTTTGCTTACCAAACTGACATGATTTGCATATTGTGTTGTCTAGAATTTTGATATCTGGAAGACCACGAACTGCCTGGTATTTGCATGCTTTTGTTATTTGTGAAAATCTTAGATGCCCCAACCTCTGGTGCCATAACTAGTGCTCATCATCCTTGCTCATATAGCATTGTTGTTGTCCATATTCAAATATGTATAGATTATTTGGAGTTCTTCTGCCTTTGATCACTATTTCACCTGTATCAAGGTCACGAACACGACATCCATTTGATCTAAATATTACCTCGGTTCCTTGATCGCACATCTGACTACACTTAGAATATTATGTTTCAATCCATCAACATACAAAACATTTCTAGCTTTGACCTTTTCTTTCAATTGAGCAATACCTTTTCCTTTTATGGCAGTAGGAGTATCATTCCCAAAAGAAAATTTCTTTCCCTTTTCTAAAGCAGTATATGATTCAAGTTTTTCTTTATCACCTGTCATATGCTTCGAACATCCGCTGTTGATGTACCATTGATTTTCCTGTCCTTCTGCATAAAATGCTATCCCACATCTTTCTGGTCGAGGTTCCTTTATTCTCCATGTTCTGGTGCTTGAATCTTGTTCCTTTGTCTGCCGAAACTTGCTCCTGCATTCAGAGTCTTCATGACCAAAGTTATTACAAATAGAGCATTCAATTTCATTTTCAAGAGCCGAGAAGTTGTTATAGGTCCTTTTCGTAATCCCAGTCATACTTCTTTGTTTTTGAGCTTCTTTAGTCATGATTGTCTTGTAGGCAACACATTGAGTTGCTTTGTGACCAAAGTTATGGAAAGAGAAACATTGGCCATTGAAGAAACTTCTGTGATTATCAAATTTACCAGCCATATGATTGTAGTTTCTATTTTCATCCATTCTTGAGGTTAATTGAGAAGATCTTACCTATGGCTAATTGTAGCTTTTGTTCACCCTTAAGGTGAATTGTCCCTGATTAACCTGGTAGTCTTTGTTTATTCTTGATGGAATTTGTCCCTGTTTTACCTGGTGATCTCCATTTGGCTTTTGTTCATATCTCCTTGCTGCATCGAGATAACTCTTTGAGGTGGATGCTTGAGATGCTTCTCCATTATACCCCAAACCTGTCTTAGTTAGTGGAGAGTACTGTACATTGATGATCTCATCCAGAGTTTCAGATCCTTTAACAAATTTAAGATTAAGAGCCTTTGTTTTCTCAATTTCTTTTCGAAGCCCAACAATTTCACATTCTAACTTTTCAAGAGATTGTTCCTTTTCATCAAGTTGGATTTGCAGAGTCTCAATGATCACATTCTTTTCTTCTAAGCATGTCTTGAGTCTAGACATCTCCTCATAATAGCTATCCATATCTATAGCATCCATGTAATTATCATCTTCAAAAGCCATTAAAAGTTTATAGGGATTACCTCGTTCATCTTCATCACTATTTGATAGACCATCACTGTCTTCATGGGTGTAATAGCTCTTCTTATTTGCAGTCTGTTTCTTGTTCCATCTAACAGGTTCCTTTCCCTTGTCAATTTTATCCTTATGAGGACATTTGGTAGCATAGTGACCTACTCTTCCACAAGAAAAGCATTTGAAAGGTAACTTACCTCTGAATCTTCCAGTACCCCGTTGAAGATTTCTGACAAAATTTGATTCTTCTTCTTCTTCTGATGTGTCCTGACTCATAGTACTCTCCTTTGCCTGAAGCCTTGAAGGCAGCTTCTCTCCTGTCTGATGGACCTCCTTTCCTCATTTCATAAGCAGTTAGAATTCTGTGCAGCTGTGACATTTTAAGGTTTTGTAGATTCTCTTTTTCTTCTATAGCAAAAACCTTAGATTCAAACCTAGGAGACAAGGATATTAGAACTTTTTCAACCACAACAGCCTCTTTTATTTCTTCACCCAAATTTTTCATACAATTTACAATCTCATCTACACGAAGAAAATAGTTAGCCACACTTTCATCATTATACATCCTGAGATTTTCATACTGAATCCTAAGGGTTTGAAGTTTTGCTCGTTTTACTTGATCATCTCCTTCATAGCTCATAACAATCTTGTCCCATATCTCTTTTGCGGATTTAAACTGCTTTACCTTGACAAATTCAAATTGAGAAAGGCATCCTAATAGAGTATTGACCGCCTTTGCATTTGTTTCATATTTCTTCTTCTCAACCGGATCTGTAGGAGTAGCTGATGGAAAAGTATACCCTGTATCTATGATGTCCCAGACTTCTGTACCAAGAGATTGAAGATAGGCAGTAACTCTTACCTTCCAATATACGAAGTTTGTCCCATAAAAAATTGGTGGCCTCATTGATGCTTCCCTCTCGTAGTTGCTCATGATGGACGATCTTCCTTCAAGCGATCAAGCTTCTCCTAAAGGACCTGCTCTGATACCAATTGTTGTAAATAATACTGAGAGGGGGGGGTGAATCAGTATTATTAAATTCTTTTCTGTATACCATCCAGAATTATTCTTTAAATTATTCTTCAGATATTGATGATTAACTTGTCTGTTAGCACCATATAATAATGAACAAGAATAATGAAAACAAATAGTCACACCAAAGAACACCAGATATAAGGTGGAAACCCAATGTGGGTAAAAACCGCCTGCTGCAATATGTCTCTATCTTCTTTCAATTAGAAACTTCTTTTACAATGATTTTGTACTGGTGCAATCCTTTAACAGTACGTAGGCTGCAACCTGCAGAGAGATACAACTCTCTCTCGTTTTCCAGTCTCTCCTGGAAGGGAGCTACAACCCCCTACTTTTCTTTCAAGGACCACTTTTCATAAATTTTCAGATTGGATCCATGAACATCAAATGATCATCAAGTACATGTGAATTACTCAATAAACCTTTTCAATCAATCAAAGAACCCACTAATAACCTCTTATAATGTAGTAACCAGATCAGCAATAATAGTAATCTAAACCCAGAATTCTTCTGCTACAAATAAAAGACAACCAACAGATATTTCAAAACAGACCCGCTACTTCACCAGTATAAACCTGCGGATATCCGCAGCTCTTCTGTGCCTTGGCTGCGTAGGTCCGCACCTAACCCTTCTGCGGCTCTGCGTACCTCTAAGTAGATACGCACCTGTACTGTCACTTTGTCTACTTACCTCCGCAACTTCTTTTTCTGCTCCCTGCGTATATTCGCACTGTAGCCTCTTCTACGCTACGTACCCTGCACTGCGCCTTCTGTTGCACTACGTACCCCCGCACTGCGCCTCATTCTGCACCACGTACCGCCACACCTGCGCCGTGAATCACTTGCGAACCTATGATTAGGGCCAAATTAACAGTCCACCAATGTGCCACAGATAGTTAGATCCACAGATCTGATCAAGTGCTCGAGAGATCACGACTTCGCCTTTAATTTCACCTTGATTTAGATCTAGCTTTTGAAACCAATAACCCAATATTTCAAATCTTAAGATGTTCAAGATTCACAAGTGACTAGCCAAGTGATCTCCTTTCCCTTTTATAGGCGTGCCCTTACTAAAACCATGAAGCAAAACCATAGAGATCCAATACAAGGGGCCCAAATACTTGGGGCTCAATAATAATAATGATATAGAAACAATACCACGGACCAAAACCATAGGATCATGATCGATGGGCACAATACCATGGGCCAAATATGATAAACCCCACGTGAGCATGCTTCTCTGCATTGGAGAGAGTGAATTGGGGGACTGAACCTTCTGAATGGGGCTCCTGCGTGTATCTACGCACTTCTTGGTTGGGGTACCTGCGGGTCCGCACCTTTTGAACTATGCAGCTGCGAACCTCTTTATTTTTCATCATTTTGAGAACCTGATCAGATTTTTTCCATTTGAATGAGTTTCCATCAAGTACAACACCTATATCATGGAGCCAAATGAGCCAAACCAGAATCATAATGCCAACAAATGTCAGAGTCGATCATGAGTTGGCCCGCCTTTTTGCACTTCATCTACAGGGAGGCCAATCTATCTTGGCTACGGTCACTTTCACCTTGACACCGAAGACCATATCAATGGCAACAAGGATACTAAACAATGGGGAATAGTGGCATAAGAAGAAGAAGGTGGAGAGGCATAATTATGAGCCTTACATCAAAAACCGCTGTTTGAGCCAGCTCACTAGAGTATTTCCATTCAGTTTTTTGAGGGATGAGTATGCCCCACTCATGAGATTGATCATGAAATATTTCAGTTGTGAGGGAAGGTTTTCCTGCCTCTATGCATATCACATCAGGTTGCTCATGCACTTCACCAGGGTGCGGATGATGAACCTCCCATTTTTCATGTGCAACAACATAGAGAAGATGAAGAACTTTATGCAGCACAAGACCCCTCGACAGTAGCTAAACAGTGTATATCATTTTTCTCTCATCAAGATTTTGTGGACCATTAGTTGGGATTGTAGGGTATTGCCTGGGAGGACTTCATCTCCTGTGATTTCTTCAGCGCTCCACTAGTGGTATCAGAGGTAGAGCATGAGGTGGGGGTCCTTCATATCAGTTTGAGTGCCACGAGGCTACCACCATGCTAGTGTACATCTCATATCAGAGGGGCAGTAGACCATTGTTTGCAGCAGCAAAGCGAGTGTTATCTCCAGCTGGGGTGGAAGGGGCCTCACTTCCGACATCAGCACTGCAGGAGCAGAGCAGAGGCAAGGAGCTAGTACATGATGAGGGGCCTTCAGGAGTGCCATTAGGTGAAAGAGAGATCGATTTTGTTCTCCTCCACAATGATGACACTGACAGGGACCAACAAATGAGGAGCTTAGAGAGGTAATCCAGGAATAGCAGGCAGATATTGAGGCCTTGTCCCTTCACTTAGAGAGGGCCAAGTGGAACATGAAGTACCAGGAATAGAGGAACAAGCAGCTAGTGGACGAGCAGGTGATCATGGAGCTGCAAAACATTCGTGAGCAATGTGAAGCTACTCAAAGGAGAAGGGTTGAGCTCACATCCTTGGAGCAAGAGATAAATGAATATCGGGAAGCCAACCTTGAGAGGGCCAACATACATTTGGAGAGGTTGCTAGACAAAGCCGACAAGGACCTTGCACTGCTAAGGCATATGGCATTTCACTACCGGGCACGAAACATGAGTGCCAACGCCCGAATAAAGAGCTTGAAGGCAAAATTGAGGAAAGCAACAAGGAGAGCAAAAGAGGCTAAGGAGCAAGATAGACTTAGAATCTTGACTGAGGCTTCCTTGGCTCAGCATGACACCTCATAGGGAACCTCCAATCCAAATTTCAGCAAATTTGGAGAAGTTTTGTGCAAATTTGGATTTTTTGGGCAAAAGACAGGAAATTCCTCCCTGTGCGACGTGCCACTGGCGCGGCGCTAAAATTATAGGGCTCCAATCGAGAAATGGATTGCATCTTTGGATTCAACATCGAAAATCATGACTACTGGTGTCCGGGCAAGAAATTTTGACAAGGTATGGGCCTCCTAAAGGTCAAAAAACACCCAAGAATGGCCTCTCTACCACTTTTTTGACACACATAAAGTAGTCTTGGGAGAATGAAGTTTTTGAAGGTAAAATGAGCTCCAAATTCAAAAATTCTAGTTGGATTCGAAAGTAGATAGGATGGGCTTTCCAACAAGCCCACTTGGGCACATTTTTGACACCTGCAAGTGTTCCAAAACAGGCTCCAAATTGGCGTGATGCACAGAGAATTTGGCGCGGTGCACAGGGGAAAAAGTTCCAGTTTGCTCCCGTTTCACGAAATTTCGGTTCGTGACTTATCCAAGTGGGCCTGGTCATCTACACTTTGGTTTTTTGGCACCCAAGGTGGAATTGAAATAGATTTTTCTCCAGATTGGCATCCATCCAAGTGGCAAAGGAATACAAAGGGTCACCCCATCCAAATGTCATGTTTGTGAGCATTGCACCTGTAGCTGATGGTTGGATCTCCAGCTCCATTTTGTAATCATTCGAGTAACTCCCCAACCCTTGGGCATTCTATCTCTTCCTCACTCATTCTATATATTGTATGCAAGCTATTTACAAAGGGTTGGTTGGCTTATAACTTCTGGGAGACTGTGGGAGAGAAACTCTGTTTCTCCACTGTGTAATTTTGATAGAGAATTAATGAAAGGAAGCGACTCTGTTTGATGAGATTATTGTGGTTGTGAGTGTAGAAAATGTGTTCTTATGTTTCATATGTATCTTGTTATGTTCCATATTTCAATTCATGCTTCATTTCAGTGAAATTTTCTGAGTGAGATTAGGTACAATTTAATTTTTATTACTCTGCCTATGGGAAAATTTCATGTACAGTGTTATTTCTTCTGTTGAAAAGGATTCATACCGCTATGCCCTTTTCACTTTCTTCAGAAATCCATTAATGCCACGGTGACTCAAACTAAATTGCTACATTTTCCGCCTACCTTGCCTCACGGAATAATCTGTGCCTTTGTATTAAATTCTTTTTTCATTGCTGAGCACCAGTCCCATACATCCCAGAAGCTCAGCCATTCATTAAAATTTGTTATCAAAATCCATATTCACTTACTAGCCTAAGATAAATATTGCATTTCAAGTCATCTCAGATCATTTTTAAGTATTTATTCAGTGAGCGTAACTTGGAGAGAGCCCTCTCCTGTTATGGTAGGGCTAGCTACCAGACTGAGCGTGGTTTGTGGTTACCCTAATTTTTGCCCTCCTTCAACCTTGGGCAGATTTAGGCGATAACATAGTGGCGAATCCGCTGGGGATGATATCATACTGAAATAAAGTCCCCTTGTTTCATAATAATTCTAGGCTTCCGGATGATGAGCTTAGGATTGGATAGGCTGAGTAAATTGGCTGTGTCCCGTGACTTTTCCCAATAGCACGCTGGCTTCAAAACAATATACCAGAGCCAATACAGACTTGGATCCTCCTCAAATTTACAAAAATCCCAATTTGATTCCAAAACTCCTTCGTCAAGAAATCACCATACCTCCCGTGTGAAAATCCCATTCATGTCCCGACATTTTTGAGTATCTTGAAGAACTTGAGTTTGACGAAAGGTTTGAGATATCATTGTTTGAGTTTAAGTCTAAAATGGCTACAGGCTATACTATCCCCAATCCGCAATTCCTCGTAGACTTAGAAACAGAAAGAGCTAATCGATTGGTAGACAATTATATTGTGGAACAACCCCAAACTCCAATTGTTATTCCCTTGCAAACTGCACACACTCCTCCAACACCCTAAGGTAAAATCCACTGAGAGTGATGGCTGCCTGGTTCACACCCATGGTTTTGCCCCAAGTTCTAGATGATATGCCCTCAGATTATCAAAGTAAAATCCCATTTTTTGATGGCACTCCAAATGGCATCACTTCTCAACAACATGTAGACAAAATGGCAGCCTTTATGAACTGCAAGAGATTGATGAGGAAAATGTGGCAATGAGACTCTTTGTGCAGAAATTTGTGGGTGATGTAAGGAAATGGTTCAGAGGATTGGCAACAGCGAGTATCACTACCTTGGCTGAACTGCAAAGACAATTTTTGAATCGGTGGGAAGTGAAGGAGAATCCTCTCCAAGTTCTGGTCGAATATGAACAAATAAAAAGAAATGCTGGTGAGTCGGTCCAAGATTACTGTGTTAGATTTAACACAGTCTATAATGAAATTCCAGATCATTTGAAGCCACTTGTAGGACTAGCCATGATGAAATTTCCAGATGGTTTCGATGCTGATATGGCATACCAATTAAGAGAGAGAGAGAACCAGCCACAGTGGAAGATATGCAGAAAATAGCGGTCAGCGTTGAAGAAAATCTGCTGTCAAGAAGAGCTAGAGCAAAAGCAAAGAAGAAAACTACGGTGAAAGAAGAATCTTCTTCAATGGATCAATTGCTCAAAAATGTAGAACAAATGCTTGAAAGGGTAAAACTTAACAAGCCTGAGCCACAAGTTAGGAATCCTAACTTCCATGGCCAACAACAGCCTCAATATAGGATCAGATAGAAAGATCAACAAAACCAAGAGCAAGCTGCACAATAGCCAGCACAAACACCTTTGAAGCAGAATTTTGTACATGGACCTGAATCAGATGAGGATGACAATGTAATAGGCGAAGAGAACCACCTTTTTACTCCAGATGAGCTGCCTACTTACATCATCGAAGAAGAAGAATGTGCAGTGAACTCAGCCGCACACCAAGACACAGATTTTATTCTAGCTAGTGACATGGTTTTGGGAGAAGAATCAGAAGAATATCAAAGAGGTTATATGAATGCTCTATCTGCACACCAGTAGAGATATACACTCAGAAATAGAGATGTGCTAGCCAAACCAATTCAGAAAAAGAAGGAGGTTGAAGTAGCAAAAGATGACTCATCAGCCACATAGTGAAAAGGAAAGGAGGCAATTGGTCCAGAGAATAGCAAATCCAAATCAGTAGAACAACCACAACAGCCAGCTATATCCAAGGAAAAGGAAAGGAAGGAGATCCTAGTCAAAGAGGCAGAAAAGACTCCCACCTTTAGCCTGGAGAATGAGATTTCTAAGTTAAAGGTACCCATCCCATTGGATGAGATAATGAAGAACAGAAGTTATAGAGGACAGATTTCTAAGATGTTGAATTTAGATCCAATGTCCGACATGGTGAATGTGGAGGATGATCAACCTGAAATGATTTTTGGACCGGCAACAAATGGTGAGTCTCATGATAGCGATGTGCCTCCATTTTATATCAGTTTGAGATTGCATGATTTCGTGTTGCATAATGCCATGTTTGATTCTGGAGCTTCTCACAATCTCATGCCCAAGGCTATCATGGATAAGCTTGGTCTGGACATCACCTAGAAGTATCATGATCTCTATTCATTTGATTCCAATAGAGTAAGATGTATAGGGCTCATCGAAGACTTAGTTGTGAGTTTGGATCAGCTTCCTATGAAAAATGTTTTGATGGATGTAGTGGTAACAGACATTCCTCCAAGATTTGACATGCTTCTTTCAAGGTCTTGGGCAACAAAACTGAAAGCGACACTACAGTTGGATTTCTCCTACACAACAATCCCAGTGTTTGGAAAGATGAGGAAGTTATACTAGGAACAAAAAAATGAAATACATGATCATAAGCAAGGAGAAACCTGTAAATCATCCTCTAAATTATGTACATACAGATTTAGAGTCTTTTGTTTTGTTTTCAGATAATTTAAATGAGATAGATAGTCAAATAGTAGAAGCAGATGACATTCCAGAAATAACAGAAAATTTCAGAGAAATATTGAAGAAGGAAAGACAAGAAAAGCAGCAAAAGATTGGGCAATCAGCTGAAAGCAATGGACAACAAGAAATCAAGGTACAACAAATAGATTTCCAGCACTTGCAAGAAGAGGAAGAAGGCTTATGGACCATGGATTTTGATGGAGCTGTAGGCAATGATGGCTCTAGAATTGGAATTTGGGTACGCAGTCCTTTCTCTGTCCCAAACAAAGTGCCCAACAACGTGAGGGTTTGCTCTTACAAGCTGGCCTTTGAATGTTCAAATAATGAAGTAGAGTATGAAGCTCTGATTGCTGGCCTCAAAATTCTTAGAAAGCTAAATGCAAAAAGGATTTTAGTATATGGCGACTCCGAATTAGTGATAAAAAAGGTCAGAGGTGAGTATCAAGCGAAACATCCTAGGATGCGGGCCTATCGCAATGCAGTTTTGGACATCTTAACGTTATTTTTACAGTACACCATGACATGTGTGCCTCGAATGCAAAATAGTGTTATTGATGCTTTTGCCAAGGCAGCAAGCAATCTGAAAATTCCCATGAACTCCAACAATAAATTTGAAATCCATGTCAAGCATCGTCCAACCATCCCAGACAATCAACGATGTTGGTAGGTGTTTCAAGATGATGAGTAGAAGGATTTTCTGCTCAATAAAGGCAAGTTCAAGGAAACCTCAATTGATGTAGAAAACGATGAAGACAAAGGGAATGGTTTATATGAAGCGCAGATCAACGAAATGGACGTATTGCAGCTGAAAAACAATGTTATTCCTAAAGGCTTAATACCTCTAGAAGAGCTTTTTGATCAAGATGATGTAGCCCGCAAGCCAACATTGCAACCAACAGAGAAGGGTGTAGAAGAGGTTAACATAGGAATAGCCGCCACTCCTAAGATGGTAAAATTGTCTAAAGCATTGCCGCCAAAGATCAAGGACAAATACATCAGTTTGATGGCCTCATTTGCAGATGTGTTTTCTTGGGATTATTCAGATTTAAAGACCTATGATACAAATATTATTCAGCACACAATACCGATCAAGCCCAATCAAAAACCATTTAGACAGAAGCTAAGAAGGATAAATCCAAAGTTGCTGCCATCAATCGAAAAGGAGGTAAATAGGTTATATAAGTTAGGTATCATTGTGCCTATCAGATTTTTAGATTGGATATCTAATTTAGTGCTTGTACACAAGAAGACCAGTGAGATCCACCTATGCATTGATTTCAGAAATTTAAACAAAGTATCATTGAAGGACAACTACCCACTGCCCAAGATGGACCATATACTTCAGTGAGTTGTGGGGGCATCTCGTATGTCACTACTTGATGGTTATTTCGGATATAACCAAATTTCTGTCCATGAAGACGATAGAGACAAAACAGCTTTCGCCACTCCGTGGGGAACGTTTCATTATGCTAAAATGCCCTTCGGTTTGAAGAATGTAGGTGCCACATTTCAATGGGTAATGGACTTAGCTTTTACGAATGAGAAAGATGTGTTTTTGGTAGTTTATTTGGATAACTTGATGGTGCTTTCAAAATCTGATGAAGAACACATGCACCACCTAAAACTATCTTCCAAAAATGCAAAAAATATGGTTTATCGCTGAATCCAAAGAAGAGCTCGTTTTCCATGGAGGAAGGTAAACTACTTGGGCACATTATCTCGAAAGATGGCATTCGTATTGATCCAGCACGTGTGCAAGCCATTCAACAAATTGATCTACCCAGGAACAAAAAGGAGATACAATCATTCAATGGTAAGATGAATTTTTTGTGTCATTTCATGCCTAATCTTGCAGAACATTTGAAAGAAATGACCAACATGCTCAAGAAGGATAGCTAGGTGAAATGGACAGAAGAGGCTGTAAAATATTTTAACTCGGTCAAATTGGCCCTTTCTTCAGCTCCAGTTCTAGTCAGCCCGGACTACACTCATGATTTTATATTTTTTTCATTTGCTTCTGAGCACACTATGACAGCGGTATTATTGCAGAAGAGGGATGATCATGAAAGACCCATTGCAGTCTTCAACAGGGCTATAAGAGATGCAGCTTTAAAGTACAACATCATTGAGAAACAAGCCCTAGCATTGGTGAAGGCGCTGAAAGATTTCTGGGTGTATATCCTACACTCTCACATTCTGGCCTATGTTCCTAATACTGTTGTAAAAGATGTTTTAGTACAGACTGATCCAGAAGGGAGAAGAGGCAAATGGATTGTAGCTTTGTTGGAATATGATGTAGAAATAAAGCCCACAAAGCTGGTCAAAGGACAGGGGTTGGCAAAGCTGATGGCTGAATCAAATTTGCATGCATTGGACATAAATCTGATCGCTGCGATGTCAGATGAGAAAGAGGAAGGTATGTAAGTTTAGGTATCCAAAATGTTTGCTTTGTCCGCATGGTATTTTGATATAATATATGTGCCGAAAAATCTATCACCACCGCCTGGCATGACTAAAAACAAGGCAAGAATACTCAAAATGAAGGTGGCCAAGTTTTGTATTTTGAATTCTGCACTATATTGGAAGGATCCCAGTGGAATTTTTTTGAATTGTTTGGTGGAAGAGGAGGCGAAGAAAGTAATGGAGGATTTTCACAGAGGAGAGTGTGGTGGTAACCTTTTTTGGAAATCAACAGCGAACAAAATTTTGAGAGCAGGGTACTATTGGCCTAATTTGTTTGCTGATGTGCATAATATGGTCAAGCGTTGTCATAAATGTCAGATTTTTTAGGAAAACAAAAATTATAGCCTTTTCCACTTAAGCCTATTGAGGTGAGCACTCCTTTCCAGCAGTGGGGATTAGACTTCATTGGAGAAATTCATCCCGCTTCTTCCGGACAGCATAGATGGATCCTCACAGCGACAGACTACTTTACAAAATGGATTGAGGAAACTCCTACCAGACAAGCAACGAACACGATAATCATCTCCTTTCTCAAAAATAACATCTTGTCTCAATTTGGTTGTCCAAAAAAATTAATCACCGATAATGCAGCAGATTTCAAATCAAGGAGGATGGTAGAATTTTGTCATAAGTATCATATCACTTTGGGTCATTCAATTGCCTATCATCTGTAAGGCAATGGATTGGCAGAATCTTCGAATAAATGCTTGGTCAACATCATCAAGAAGCTACTGGAACTAAACAAAAAGAGCTGGAACAAGAGGCTGGTTCATGCACTTTGGGTGGATCGGATCACTCAGAAAAAATCCATTTGGATGTCACCATTTGAGCTAGTTTATGGAGTAGACATAGTATTTCCCGATTCTCTTGCTGCCTCGGTGGTCAAACTTCCTCAGGAGGCTGGCAGTGAGGAAGATCCCATGCAGAGAAGGTTGAATCAAATGATCCACTTGCAGCAAACAATAGAGGAAGTTTTCAGGAACACATGTAAGTTGCAGGAAAAGATAAAGAAGATTTATGATAGAAAAGCGAAAGCAGATAAATTTCAGGTGGATGATGTGGTGCTGAAGTGGGATGCAAGGAATGAAGAGAAAGGCAAGCATGGAAAGTTCGAAAATATTTGGAAAGGACCTTTCAAAATTGCAGCATATAGGGGTCAGAATGCTTTTCTTCTGAAGGAAATGAACGAGGAAGATTGTCCTGGAGGGCTGATCAATGGTCGGTTGCTCAAACGGTACCACTGTTGAGAAAGAAACACTGCTTCCACTGTCATTGTACATACCATTTTTTATTTCAGTTTGGTTTCAGTCTGTAAAGTTACTTTTCAAGTTATCTCAATGTCAAGTTTGAGTTAGTTTCTTAGCTATTCCAGTTTCATAAATAAGTCAGAGTCCTGTACTATTTATCGTAATTATGACTCCATAGCCCAATGGAAAATAGGCACTGTCTAGCTCTTATAGAGATCTGTTGTTCTTGGCACCTCCAAGGAGCTACCATCCCCCATTGGAGCCAATGTTAGAGTCGGTCTGGTCAGCCCTCCGTCAGGGATCAAAACTCTTTATGCATTTCATTTTAGGTGTCCCGCTTCATCCACTCAACTACATTCTGCTAGGGGCATGCCATAATCTGATGGAGAAGGTCATGATAGTTATTTTTCCCTCATGTCTGGTTCTTGCTGGCTCAAGTCTTTTGTCAGTAATCACCAAAGTCCATGACAGTCAAGGTCTGATCCTTTACAGGACCAAGATTATTTTCTAGGTTTGGGTCTAGGAATCCACCGATTTGGTCTTGGAAAACATGTCCAGTAAAGCCATTCAAGCCATATTGAGGCCCTTACACAACTATGATTCAAAGATTTTCATCTTCAGGTGAATACACTTCGACTCTTCTTCAAAACTCTGTTTTGAAGGAAAGTCAAACAAGGTCATTTATGACAAAATTTTCCAAAAATCGCGGGTTGATTTTTCAGATACAATCATGGTTTCCATGGCCAAATGCCAAGTCACATAGTCCCCGCATGGAAATGCTAAAAATTTCATTAGAAGAGCCAAAATTTCAAAGAAAAAGGTGAAAATCAGGGTGTTAAAGTGAATGAAAAAGGTGCAAACACAAACATTAGAAAGTGGGTTTTCAATAAAGAAAAAATCAAACCCATCTCCTCCAAGGCTATAAATACATGTTTTGGCCCAAAACAAAACCATTGTGCTATTGCAAGCTTGGGAGAGACATTGCTAAGGTAAGAGAGTGAAGTTTGAGGAATTTGAGTGAGTGAGAGCCGGTTTCAAGGAGCGTGGTGCATACACCAGGGAGCGCAGCACACACAGAAGGCGCGGTGCACTCACAACCAGCCCGCAGTGAAAAGATTGCAAGGGCGCGACGCACACCCAGCATGCGGCACATTGGGCTTGGTGCGTGACGCACATAGCCAGGGGATTAAAAACACTGCAAATTGTTTCATATCTCGGTGGAGGCTAGCAAACAAGAGGTAGGCTCAGTTGAAACCTCTTCTCCATCAATTTTGTCAATGCTTTGGTGTTTGTAAGATGTTAAATGGTCCCCAAATGCACATGGCCATCCAAAAAAAAATCACCAAGAAAAACAGTTGATGGGGTTGCCGGATGGTAATGATTTAGCACCAAGGTCACTCCCCTCCCCTTGTCCCCCTCACCCCTCATCATTTTCACCTCCCCTCTATCAGTTTTCCTAAGAAACCCACTCTAGATCCACCACCAAACCCTCCCCCTTGTTTTCCAAGCGAATTTGGGTGAGTTTATAGTGCGCAGCGCACACACGAGTTGGCGCGGTGCACTCAGGGCGCGGGACGCACTGGGAGCCCGGCCACAGTGTAAACACAACACTGGCGCGACGCACTGGGCAGAGTGCATGGCGCACAGACCTACAAGCCAAAAAAACCACTAATTCACCCAAAATTTTTGTGAATGACCCTCAAAATTGGAGAGGTAGCCCAACTACCTTCACCATTGGCATTTAACTTGAAGAGGAATATGATTTTGGTGACCATGAATCAAATGGAATTTTTTTTTTTATAGTAAACCAAAGATGACATAAAGAAGGTCAAGAAGCTAGGGTTTTGCTACAGTAGCATTATTGCTAAAGTATGCTCCTACCCTACCCCTATCAACTAATTCCGTTGTAGCATTTTTCCCTAATAATCACCCTAGCTCCACTGTGATCATATCCATTTGTTCCCTTTATCCCTATGGCTCAATATCCAAACCCTACCTCAATAATATCCAAACCCTATCCCATCAAAACTATACCCAAAACACTTACAAACCCCTGACAAATTTCTCTCTTCAATCCTTATTCTCCTTTCATCAATCCCCTCCAAATACTCCTTGTTTTATTGTCCCCTTGGTGACAGATTTTCAGGGCAACCACCAGTTCCATTAGATTTAGAGGGCAGCAAAAACTTAGGGTACACATAGCAGTAATGGCATTAGGAGTTTCATCAGATTATGAGGCGATAGACACAGTGACACATCTTCAGGAGAGAGGGCCCATAGGAGACATCACCGGAGTAGCAGAAATCTCAGAGATGAACCTAACACCCTCACGGAGCTGCAAGCAAGCCCACTTGCCATGTCTTGTTTCCAGCACTTGGCATGTTATGAATTTTGCCAAAGGGTGGCAAATGTCAGAGTCTATCATGAGTTGGCCCACCTTTTTGCACTTCATCTACACGGAGGCCAATCTATCTTGGCTGGGGTCACTTTCACCTTGACACCGGAGACCATATTAGTGGCAACAGGGATACCAAACATTGGGGAACAGTGGCATAAGAAGAAGAAGGTGGATAGGCATAATTATGAACCTTACATCAAAAACAGTTGTTTGAGCCAGCTCACTAGAGTATTTCCATTCAGATTTTTGAGGGATGAGTATGCCCCACTCATGATATTGATCATGAAATATTTCAGTTGTGAGGGAAGGTTTTCCCGCCTCTATGCATATCACATCAGGTTGCTCATGCACTTCACCAGGGTGCGGATGATGAACCTCCCATTTTTCATGTGCAACAACATAGAGAAGATGAAGAACTTTATGCAGCACAAGACCCCTCGACAGCAGCTAAACAGTGTATATCATTTTTCTTTCATTAGGATTTTGGTGGACCATCAGTTGGGATTGGAGGGTATTGCCTGGGAGGACTTCATCTCCCGTGATTTCTTCAGTGCTCCACCAGTGGTATCAGAGGCAGAGCATGAGGTGGGTGGTCCTTCATATCAGTTTGAGTGCCACGAGGCTACCACCATGCCAGTGTACATCTCATATCAGAGGGGTAGTAGACCATTGTTTGCAGCAGCAAAGCGAGTGTTATCTCCACCCGGGGTGGAAGGGGCCTCACTTTTGAGATCAGCACCACAGGAGCGGAGCAGAGGCAAGGAGCCAGTGCATGATGAGGGGCCTTTGGGAGTACCATCAAGTGAAAGAGAGATTGAGTTTGTTCTCCTCCACGATGATGACACCAACAGGGAGCCAACAAATGAGGAGCTTAGAGAGGTAATCCAGGAACAACAAGGAGAGATTGAGGCCTTGTCCCTTGACTTAGAGAGGGCCAAGTGGAACATGAAGTACCTAGAATAGAGGAATAAGCAACTAGTGGACCAGCAGGCTATCATGGAGCTGCAAAAGATTTGTGAGCATCGCCAAGCTACTCAAAGGAGAAGGGTTGAGCTCACATCCTTGGAGCAAGAAATAAATGAAGATCGGGAGGCCAACCTTGAAAGGGCCAACGTACATTTGGAGAGGCTGCTAGAAAAAGCCAACAAGGACCTTGCACTGCTAAGGCATATGGTATTTCACTACCGGGCATGAAACATGAGCGCCAACACCCGAATAAAGAGCTTGAAGGCAAAATTGAGGAAAGCAACAAGGAGAGAAAAAGAGGCTAAGGAGCAATATAGACTTAGAATCTTGGCTGAGGCTTCCTTGGCTCAATATGGCACCCCATAGGGAACCTCCAGTCCAAATTTCAGCAAATTTGGAGAAGTTTTGGGCAAATTTGGACTTTTTGGGCAAAAAACAAGAAATTCCTCCCTGTTCGTCGCGCCACTAGTGCGATGCTAAAATTCTAGGGCTTCAATCGAGGAATGGTTTGAATTTTTGGATTCAACATCACAAATCATGACTAGTGGTGTCCATGCAAGAAATTTTGACAAGATATGGGCCTCCTAAAGGTCAGAAAATACCCAAAAATGGCCTCTTTGCCACTTTTTTGACACACAGAAAGCAGTCTTGGGAGAATGAAGTTTTGGAGGGGAAAATGAGCTCCAAATTCAAAAATTCTAGTTGGGTTAGAAAGTAGATAGGACAGGATTTCCAACAAGCCCACTTGGGCACATTTTTGACACCTGAAAGTGCCCCAAAATAGGATCCAAAGTGGCGTGACGCACAGAGAATTTGGCGCGGTGCACAGCGGAAAAAGTGCCAGTTTGCTCCCGTTTCATGAAATTTCGGTTCACGACTTCTCCAAGTGGACCCGATCATCTACACTTCAGTTTTTTGGCACCCAAGGTCGCATTTAAATAGATTTTTCTCCAGATTTCCATCCATCCAAGTGGCAAAGGACTACAAAGGGTCACCCCAGCCAAATGTCATGTTTGTGAGCATTGCACCTGTAGCTGATGGTTGGCCTTCCAGCTCCATTTTGTAATCATTCGAGTAACTTCCCAACCCTTGGGCGTTCTATCTTTTCCTCGCTCATTCTATATATTTTATGCAAGCTATTTGCAAAGGGTTGATTAGCTTATAACTTCTGGGAGACTGTGGGAGAGAAACTCTGTTTCTCCACTGTGTAATTTTGACAGAGAATTAATGAAAGGCAGCGGCTCTATTTCATGAAATTCTTGTGGTTGTGAGTGTATCAAATATGTTCTTATGTTTCATATGTATCTTGTTGTGTTCCATATTTCAATTCATGCTTCATTTTGGTGAAATTTTCTGAGTGAGACTAGGTAGAATTCAATTTTTATTGCTCTGCATGTGGGAAAATTTCATGTACAGTGTTATTTCTTCTGTTGAAAAGGATTCATACCACTATGCCCTTTTCACTTTCTTCAGCAATCCATTCATGCCGTGGTGACTCAAACTAAATTGCTACATTTTCCGCCTACCTTGCCTCACAGAATAATCTGTGCCTTTGTATTAAATTCTCTGTTCATTGCTGAGCACTAGTCCCATACATCCCAGAAGCTCGACCATTCATTAAAATTTGTTCTCGAAATCCCTATTCACTTACTAGACTAAGATAAATATTGCATTTCAAGTCATCTCAGATCATTTTCAAGTATTTATTCAGTGAGCGTGACTCGGAGAGAGCCCTCTCCTGTTCTGGTAGGGCTAGCTACCAGAGTGAGCGTGGTTTGTGGTTACCCTAATTTTTGCCCTCCTTCAGCCTAGGGCAGATTTAGGCAATAACAGTTTCTAGGTATCAATCAAACCCCAAGAAAAGTCATATCTTAATTGCAAAGAGGAATTTTAAGTATTTAAGAGCCACAATGGACAATTGCATATGGTATCCCAAGGGGAAAAACTTCTTTCACTACATAGACAACTTTTGATTGGGTTGGAAATCTAGATGATAGTACAAACACAAGTGGTGGTGATTTCTTCCTATGGAATTGTTTGGTGGCTTAGATAAGAAAAAAGTATATGTCTATATCACTTTCTCCTATTAATTTCAAGTAGATAGTAGCTACAACAAGTTATACTCATATTTTGTGCATGAAGCAAACATTACAAGACATAAAGTTAACGTATGATGAACCCATTTCCATTACATGTGAAAACACAAGTACTGTTATAAGTATATCCGAGAACTATATTATTCACCTCCTATTAATTTCAAGTAGATAGTAGCTAGAACAAGTTATCCTCATATTTTTTGCATGAAGCAAACATTACAAGACATAAAGTTAACGTATGATGAACCCATTTCCATTACATGTGAAAACACAAGTACTGTTATAAGTATATCCGAGAACTATATTATTCACTCAAAGACCAATCACATTCCGATAAAGTATTAATTTCTTAGAGAATGGGTGGATAATTAGATTGCAAAGTCGAAGTATATAGCCACAGAGGAGCAAGTTGATGGTAATTTCACCAAGCCTCTTGCCTGAGAGCGTTTTGAGTATTTAAGGAAAAATTTGGGAGCGATGTCTCACTCAGCTCTTTTCTATTGTTCCTCATTAGAAAATACTCTAGTTCTCTAAATATTTCTTGAGCATGGCTATATGGTTGGAAAGAAGAAAATAGAGCAAGTTTTAAGATCAACACGAGAAATATAAGTTTAGGGGGAGTACAATGCACTATGAGATGGAAAGTTTGCATGTCTCCTAAGCCTCCCTTTGTTTTTTTCAATTGGTATCGCTTGATTTATGTGGAAACAACTTCAAATCAACAACCTATTATATCCAGGGTTATACCTCAAGATATTTAGGTGGAGAATAATCCGAGGGGGAGTAACTAAATCCCTTTTCCATTAATGTTAAAGGGAGTAAGTTATCAAACATTCACTCTTCTAAAGTAGAGGGGGAGAGTGAGAAGACGATGGTATATAGTGGAAAATTATTCAAGGAAGTGTTGCAAGGTGGTGGTGTTCCCATTAATGACTAGAAATGTCAGGAGGTGTTTCCCTCAATGTCAAAGGGAAATAGTGTTGAGTATGTTGGCAGTTTTTGGTATTAGTTATCATTGATGTCAAGTCTAGTCATTGATTTCAAGTGATGTCAGGTTTAGGGTAAGCTTGTTGAGTTGCCATGCATGATGCTTATGTTGTTATTGATGTCTTGGTTGTTTATGTTTTTTTTTTTTTTCTCAGTAAAGACTATTCTATTAAGTAAAAGGAAAAGATAAAAATATTTACAAAGAGGTAGCAACCTCTGAGGGGGCTAAAGCCAGCCCTCTGTCTGAAGAATTCCTGCCCTCGGCACTTGACTGTTTGTTTACATATATAAAAACGAGAGCCTTAGACATCACCACCAAAAAGTACAAACAAGAGGATGATAGAGCATTACAATGAAAAAAGGCTGACGAGGACATCAGTGACAGCACAAAACCGCGTAACAAAAACCACCATTTTTTCGGACCGCCATCGACCATCGAGCCGTTTCCGTAAGGATGAGCCCGATAAAGCTTCCTGTTGACGCGTGGCTTTCGCATGACGTCATCAAGTCTGACTTTTCGGGGCGTAAAGTTCTGCCAAAAAAGGCCTTCCGAAATCCTCCTCCGCCGTCCGATCTTCTCCATCAATCCTCGCCGTTGATTGATTCTGCCCGAGGTGGTAGCTCGGCATCGTCATTATTGGCATTGCCCGAAGAACTAACCCAATCAATCATTACATTGTCTTCAGCGTTCGTAATACTGCGACCAGGAGGCATCACCGGATACAGAGAACTGCGCTGGTGCACAGAAAATGACCTCCTCGTGTGAAGAAGTTTGCTGAAGACCTTCATCCTCTTCATGACCTTCCTCTTGCTGCATCTCTGGAAGATTGGGGTTAACCTCTGCCCTGCCTCCTTGAGTGTCTTTGGAATACTGGGTGAGATTTCGATCAATTGAATGTTCGGCAGAGCTAGGAAGGTCATCTTCTTCCTCTGAGAAGATGACCGTTATAGTGGCAGAGATAGTGGGCTTGTGAAGCTTGCTCTTGAAAGTATAGCGGGAGGTGTGGATAGAACTGGAGTTGGATGGACCAGAGTGGTCAGAAGGTGGAGAAGCAGGTGAGACTGAAACAAGCTAGGAGCTGCGTCGAGGAGCAGGACCTCCCCTTCCTCTAACCCTCCCCTGCGTGCCTGAATTTCTTCCCCTTCGGGGACCACCGCAAGATCGAGCCATTCTAGCAAGAAACGATAAGCAGGTGAGGCTGACCTGTTGCAGGTTTCGGTGGAACGCTGATGGCCTCCAAATGCTTGGCACTGTGCCTGACTCCTGTGAATCAATTCGACCTGGGATATCTCTGCTAGAATGAGCTAGAGAGAGTGCCAGGCTCTGGGCAATTGATATAGAACTTGATCTTATCATCCTGATGTACTTACCGCATTTGTTGTTCACCAAATTCCTCATTAATGGAACTTGATGCTCTGACAAAAGTCGCCTACTTGCTCTACGATGGCATCTCACGCCGGCGTCGCTCGTACTGATATCCTCCCTCAGCGTACCTTGTTAGCGTGCCAGCATTAATGAACCATAAGTACCCACCTTATGCCTCTTGCACCAGCCTATCTCCTCGCCTGCTTCCATCTGCTGCATTAACTTCTCATGTTAACACCCGCATCCGGGTGTGGTTCCTATCTTGACTGCATATCTCTTGTTAATATGGAATGAAAGGTAGAAAGTTGGTTCTCCGAGGCTATGTCTTGTAGTGATCCTGCAAAGAATTATTTCCCACTGTCCACTCCCATATTGGCAAGAAAATCTACTAGTTTGTTCCCTTCTCTTCGGATATGCTTGAAGGAGATAGCTTGGTTGTTGTTGAGCCATTGTTGAAGGCATTCCAATCTAGTGGCCATTCTCCAGCTGCTGCTGACCTTCTGTACCGGGGATCCCTGTTGAATTTTTAATTTCATGTTGATAAGAATTTGGGAGTCCCCTTCAGCTATCAGAGGGAGGAACTATTGCTCCTGTGCTAGAGTTAATCCTCTCCATAGGCTTTCCAATTCCGCTGCGTTATTGGTATTCCAACCTATCGAACCAAAGAATGATATGAGGGGCTTACCCTGGTAATCTCTTATGACTCTGCCATATCCTGTTTGACCATGATTTCCTTTCGACGCTCCATCAAAATTAAGTTGAAACACATTGATTGGTGGCGGAGACCAGCTCACAGAGTTCCCTTGATGATTAGATGTATTTCCATTGTCAGAAGTTGGATTTTGTAATTTTATCTGCCAATTGTCCCATATAGCTTGTTCCTGCGAATGCGATGGGAAATCCTCCTTAGACCAGCCTTTAATAGATAAAGTTTCTCTGATGTTATGGTGTATCCCATTCCATATCTGCTCCAATGTCATTGATTGATTTTTAAAAATCCTTCTGTTTCTCTCCTTCCAAATGTTCCACATCAGTAGTCCCGGAATGATTTGCCAAAGAGTGTTTAGAACCTTGCTTTGATATGGCTCTTGGGTCCAGTTGCGGAGGGTGCCGTTGATATCCCCCATCACTCTGCCATCCCTCTGACATCGGAATATGACCTTTTCCCACAATTTCCTTCCGAGCTGACAGTTTTGCATGAGGTGTAAAACTGATTCTTCTTCCTGATTATAGTTGAGACATATAGATGGTCCATAGAAGTTCCTTTTCCTGAGGTTGTCCCATGTTAGAACTCTGTTGTGTGAAAGAAGCCACAGAAAGGTTGAAACCTTCGGCCAAATAGGAGGATTCCAAATTCTGTCCCATATTTTGTCTTTGACTACTCTGTCTTTAATGATGATTTTGTAAGCTTCCTTGGTTGTGAAGATCCCTTTTTACTCATATCCCCATCTAAGAGTATCCATACCTGCTAGCTTTAGAATTTTTCATTTTTGAAGCTCTAAGGATAGAGAAAGTTGAATCTGCTCCGAGCTGTGAGGTAAGATATGACAAGCTTCTTTCCATTCTCTATATTCTTGGGTGGTTTGTAATTTCCAGAAATAACTTACCTTGTCAAACTGGTTAATTTCTCGTTCTGCAATTCCCTGTATGATATCTTTGAGATTTGGAAGCTTCTACCAAGAGTCTCCCCAGAACCGCGCTGAAAGGCCATCTTTCACTTCCCAGAAGCTATGTTTTTGAATTAAATCTCGATGTTGGATTGCTGAATTCCAGATGATCGAGCCTTTACTAACTTCTGACATTCTAATTTTCTCCTCTAAGGGCAAGTTTCTAGCATATTTCGCTGTCCATAGGATTGCCCACGGGGTGTTTGAGTTTGAGAGCCACCTCCACCAGATTTTTGCTCCCATTGTTTTATTGATTTGTTCAGGGTCTCTTAGCCCAATCCCTCCTGCTTTTTTAGGTAAGCAAGCCTTCTCCCACTTGACTAATGCCCACTTTCTGTTTAGCCCCGAGCTTCCCCATAGGAAGTTTTGTTGCAGCTGCTTGATGGCTTTGAGAACCCATTTCGGTGCTGCCAGGATGGAGAAAAGGTAGAGAGGCATAGATTGTAGAACCGCTTTAATTAGCACTGTCCTACTAGCCAGATTTAAAGCTCTGTGAGTCCAGAGGAATAGTCTGGCCTCCAATTTTTCTAAAAGGCTGCTCCAAGAAGAGTGCTTGAGAGCTGAAGCAATTAGAGGAGCTCTTAAGTATTTAGAAGGAAGGGAATCTATGGTGAAACCGAGAATGCGTGCTATAGCTCATTGGGTCAAGGTGAGAGTGTTAGAAAAGAAGATCTGAGATTTGACCTTATTGATGAGGGCTCCTGAGGCATTCGAAAAATTGTCGAGAATGGCTTTAAAAGAGCGCGCTTCTTGCACAGAGGGGTGACCGAATAACATATTATCATCAACAAATTGTTGGTGCGAGACAACGGGGGCTTGGTGGAGGGCTAGACCTTTAAGATTTTGTGCGAGAATGGCCGATTTTATGGTGCGGCCTAGGCCTTCTGCTAAGATGACAAACAAAAAGGGCGATAATGGGTCCCCTTGTCTAATGCCCCTAGAGGGACGAGGAATATAGAAGACTGCTAATCCATCTGATCCAGGGGAGGGCGAAGCCAAAAGCTTTGAGGATTTTTTGCAAATAATCCCAGCTAATACTGTCAAAAGCTTTAGATAAGTCGATCTTGAGAAGCATACCTGGTTGTTTTGATTGCTTGAGGGAATGTATTATTTCATGGGTTAAAATAATCCCATCCGTGATCTGTCTTCCTTCAACGTAACCAGATTGTTCTGGAGATATAATGAGAGGAAGCATGGGCTTTAGTCTCAATGCTATGACCTTGGAGACAATCTTGTATATGATGTTGCATAAACCGATAGGCCTGTACTTATCTAGAGTATTGGATTCCTCTGCTTTTGGAATTAAGGCGATGAAAGTTGCATTCAGGCCTGGATACATCCATCTGAGCGTACGCAATTCTTCCACCACTTGCCAGACTTCCCATTTGATTAGTTCCCAGAAGTGCTGAAAAAAATTGGAAGTAAACCCATCTGGTCCTGGCGCTTTCCCTGCTTTGAGTTGATTCACCGCGGTTTCAACCTCTTGGAGACTTACAGGTTTGAGAAGGAGAGTGTTGTGATCTTCGGTGATTAATCTTGGTATCTGCCCGATGATTGTGTCAATGGCCTTTGTTCTATCTATGTTGGGTTCCTGATTCATCTTCTTGAAATAGTTGATAAACTCCTGTTCTATTCCTTCGTGGGTTTCAATTTTGGTTCCCTGTTCATTGTAGACATAGGAGAATTGGTTGATCATTCTTCTTTGGACTGTGGTTTTGTGAAAGAATTTCGTATTCTTTTCACCTTCCTTCAACCATCTGACTCTCGATTTCTGCTTCCAGAGAGTTTCCTCTTGGAGGTCTCGTTCGAGGATTTTATTCTCTATAACCTGCTCCTTCTGGACTAGTTCTTCAGAGCGTCCTTCAGAGATCATTTTTTGCTGAATATCTTTCATTTCTTGGGTGAGGAGTTCCTTTGATTTGAATATGTTTCCAAAAATGGATTTGTTCCAGCGCTTTATTTTCTCTTTGAGGTGCTTCAACTTCCTGTGGAATATGGACATTTTTGTCCCATCCGTTGGATTGAAATTTTGCCAAGTTGATCTGATAAATTCATAGAATTCCGGATGTGTCAACCAAAAAGCCTCAAACCGAAATGGCCGTCTTGTGCTACTGCCCGGTCGGTTCCAGAGTAGGGCTATGGGCCAATGGTCCGAACCTGAGTAAGGGAGGATGGAGGCTGTAAAGTCTCCCCCTATATGCACTGCATTATCGGAAATCAAAAATCGATCTAGGCGCGAGGCTACTTGCATCGGTGCTGCTCTTTTGTTATTCCAAGTGTGGAGGCTGTTGTTTGTAGGAATATCTATTGACCAGTTATTTTGAATGAAATCTTTTAATATTGAGCCGTCCCTGTTTGTTCTGCATCTCCCTCCCTTATTTTCCTCTATAGAAGCGATCATGTTAAAATCTCCGCCTGAGACCCATAGCGGATAAGTCCTTTCTGCATTAAGTTGTGTTAGGGCTTCCAGGATTTCTATCTTGTGCTGGATTTCTTGAGGGAAGTACACATTTTTTATGTGGCCATGAATATTAGTCCCCAAAATATGAAAAATTGCCTGTATGAAGTTTATGTTAGCATGTATATTACTTAATTGGATCTTTCGTGCATCCCAGAGCACTGCTAGTCCTCCTGAGGCTCCCTGAGCATCTCCAACTGTGACTAGCCCCCCCGGCCAGACTTTTGCTGCAACTTTTTCCAAGACTGCCAAGTTACATTTTGTCTCCTGCAAAAAAAGGATTGCTGGTTTTTCTTCCATAAGCATGTTTTTTAAAAGTCTACCTTTCTTCGGGCCATTGAGCCCTCTTATATTCCAAGAAATCATCTTCATTGGGAAGGTTTGGGGTTGTTTTTGTAGTACTTTGTTAGCTTGGCATATCTGCCTGATTCAACGAAGACTTCACCGATCTTGATGGTTCGTTCTAAAGCCGTTTTTCTTCCTCGCTTTTTGTTGTCTTTGGTGATGAATTTCCCATCCCATTGACTGCTGATTTGAACCCCTAAGGAGTATTTCTTTTGGGCTTTGTTGAGTACTTCCACTAGGTTATCCACCTGTCTATCAGTTATTTTGTCGAGATTCCCTGTTTTGCATGCTTTTTCTAGACCCAGGATATCGAGCTCGCCAATATCTATTGATTCCGTGTCCTCATCCATGATTTGAGGTTCTTGATGGCTTCCTTCTCCTTCCTTCTCTTTTCCTGTAACTGGGTCCGTATTATCTATCTCCATTTCCGAGAGGTTCTAGGTTTTTGACACGGTCTTGGTAATATTGTCCTCTTGTTCCGCCTTCTTTTCTCCTTTTTGAGATTGGGATCCTTCAGTATTGTCCTTGATAGATATTTTTCTTTTGGATGTCAAGAGATCCAAATCCTGCACCTCTTCATTTGCCAAGACTTCAAAGCTGTTGCTTGTGGAGGGCTTTGATGGGTCCTTTTGAGCTACCTTTGTCTAGACTGCAGGTTTTTTATGTCCTCTTCTTCGATTTGTCACCTTTGTAAAACCGTCCAATGGTTGGTTTTCCTGGTCAACTTGCGCTGGAGGATTGCTATTTAGCGGGAAATCTCTATAAAGGTGCCCTAGATCATGACATTTTCTACACCTAAAGGGTACATGCTCATAATAAATTAACTGAATCCATTCTGTATCTTCATGATCGAGACTTACCGTATCAGGCAGGGGTTGCTTCAGATCCATGTAGACGCAGATCCGTGCGTAAGAAGTGAATCTCTGCGTTTTTGTGTCTTCTGCTACCTTCACAAAGTCTCCCAATTCCTTGCCGATAGCTTTGAGCGAGTCTTCTTCCCAGTACTCCCATGGAAATCCATACAGCCTAATCCATACTGGTGCCCAGCTTAGATCTTCCTTATCCGGATTGAACCGTGCAACCCATTCTCTGAGAAATAGCCTGGCAGAGTTGAAGAAGTATGGCCCTCCCTCAAATACTCTGTTTCTGTCTTCCAAGCAGTTGAAGACTGCGGTAAAAAACCCCTTCGGCCCAAGATGCAAGGATATGTGTCCTTTTGGGTGCCATTTAGCATTTATCCAGGCTCTCAAGGCTTTCTCATTTGGCCAAAAACCTATAAATTTACCTATGAGAGCATGATCTCTCATATATTGAATTCTGGCGTTGATTCGATGACTGGGTAGCTCCACTTTTGGCCTTATCGCGGCTACTGGCTTACATGTGGATGAGCTCACTTTTGGCTTGTCTGGCTGTACCTGTTCTGTCTGCTTCTGCTGACTATTGTCATTATTCCTCTCAGTGTGCCCCTGTTCCTTTTCTGAACCTTCGCGATGCCTTGGCTGGATGTTGTTTACTGGAGGAGGCATCCCTCCTTCCCCCTGGCGGGGGTTCATCATTGTCGTCTGCCAAAGCCTGCAGCCTGTGAACTGTTGCGCTACCGCTGTCAGATCTGGTGGCTTCCGTCGAAAGGTCCTACCATTGCAGGTCTTCGCAGAAACCCTAGCACCAGAGAACCTCCTTCTCTCTTCTTTCTTGAACTTGTTAACCTTCCTTGGTTGTTTATGTTAAGTTGTTGATGACTAGGTTTTTTATTGAGTAGCCTATATTTGAATGAATTTTTTCTTCAGGTAACTTGATCAAAATCACATGAAAAGTGTTTGCTTGGATAGTCCTCGCAAAGAGCCTTCCAAATATATATTGAACTTAGCCTAAATCACAAGGGATTAGGATAAATTAGGGTTTGATGTTTAGCATGGCTCCATGGTTCATGGTTCCAGCAAACATTTGGCCATCCAGGGTTGGATTAGGATGGATGATAGTTGATAGGTTGAATCAATAGATAACAAGATCCTTGATTACATAACGCCCAACACTAGGTGGACCCCAAATTACATGGCAAGATGACTTGGCAAAGATAAACACCATGGAGCTAAACACCATAGACTACAAGATGAAAATTTGGCATTCATGCTCTAAATCTTATTAAATAATTAAAGTCATAAAGGAACATAATTGATGGTGTTTCAAATTTATACAAGAAAAATAATTGACATTGAATATGTGCTCCCATGCAAAACAAGGTATGGTAGCTACTATTGACATGAATAGGACACACAACTCAAATAGAAGAAAGAGAGGAAAGGAAGCTTAGTAGTAGATCAAAACTTTATTGCATATTTGAAATAGAGCTGTAGATTAAATGTTGTGCAGAGTGATTGCCTGATATCCAAAGCAACTACACATTTAAAAGTTTAGAGATATGAAGAATTATGTAATAAATTGTAGAAGCTAAATTGGATCAGAGAGTGGATCATTGTACGAGTTTCCATAATTTTGAGGAATATTAATTGAATTAGAAAATTAGAGAAATACTAGGTTGATGTAGAGCAAGGAAAATCATCTCTCAGATTCAACAATTGTATGACTAGTATCTTTAATTAAAAGTCTACAAATCTGAGTGTGAAAATTGGTGAAAGAGGGATCTAAAAGGCTAAGCAAGTAGGTGCTTCTAGATGAGGGGGATTGGAGTTTCCTTTAGGTTGGTGCTTGTAAATATTAGGGGATTGGTGCCTCTAGCAGGTTGAAGCCTACAAAAAATGGGTGTTGGTACTTCCAACAAGTGGGTGCTTGCAAAGATAAAGGTGTTGGAGCCTCTTATAAGTTAGTGTGTACATAATTTGATGTAATATGTAATTGGTACTTATATTTACATCATAATAAAAAGCAATTTGTGGTTTTCAGCCGCATATCAACTTCTGATGTTCAAGCTTCACGTGATTGGTATATTGTTATCTTGTTGAATGTGTTTAATTTATTAATTAATTGTTAACAATGTTCAAATATTGATTTATCCACCCTCAATATTTTCCTTCAAATTACCAGCAAAGATCTATCTTAACTCCTTAATTATAATGCACCAAGATAAATCAAAATTTGAAAAAAGATTTGTGTCAAGTCCATGTTAAATGTTAACATTCAAATATTTTATATATAACCCACATTAAGTTATTATTTTGTTAATATTAAAAAAATTATAGATCTTTTTCATATTAAAAAGTATGAAATAACTATAATAAGAATTTTTTAATTCAATTATTTCATATCTCTTTTTATAAATAAAAATTTGATATAAAATTATCAAACTAAATATTAAAATGGTATTTTATTATTAATGATTTTTCAAATATTACTTTAGAATTCTATATCATTTAGGAAAGAAATTACATATCCTCTCATATTACAATATAAAAAAATGATTTTAAAACAATAAAAACTAAATTGATATATAAAACAAAAAATAAATTTATTAATACAGGGAAGGTTTTCAAGGGAAGTAGAACAAAGTTTTTCAAGAGTCTTCTTCTGATTAAATGAAGACTAAACCCCACACTGGAAAAATCACAAATGTTGTGGTCATATAATCAATCAGCTGGAGATGTTATGCTCATGGAAGGAATTTCCACACTATTGTATCTCTAAGATGATAATGGTCAGCTATCATGCCATGGCATCTAAGATAATTGTTTTGGGGCTTTTAATTTGGAGGACCAATGTAGGAGACAGATTTAAAACAATAAGGCTTAACCCTTTTAATAATATTAATATCTAAACAGAGGGCTGCTATTAAAATTCACACAGTGATTTTAGCTTGTAAGATGGTGGTGAGCAGAAACAGATAAATAATATGATTATCATAGTGTTCAGATTGAAAATTAAATAATCAGAAGTATGAAAACCTTTAAACTATGTTAAGAAGGTTTAACAGAATATGCTTAAGCTTACAAAAGATGTCGATGATTGATTGATTTAGAGAGAATTAATTAAACAAACAGTTCATTAATTCATTCTCTTTACAAATTATCACTTGAGAAGCTTATAAGAATATATTGAAACCCAATTATTCCTACCTAGTTATCTCTATAAGACATATGAATATGAAGAAAAACATAATGGATAATACTAGAAAAACTTACACGAAACACAAAACTATGTAAAACAGAATTCAGAATCCTTTGCTTTTATATTAATGATCTAGAAAAGTCAAGTACAGTTGAGGCTTAAAAATGCTTCTTCAAGGGTGCAACCGATGATAGTTCGTGAGGAGAGTTATTTATACAACAGTAGAACTGAGAAAATATCCTAAACAATTTTTACAAAAATAGATTATTACAAAATCAAAATATAAACTGCTAGTTGATTTGGCACTATTTTGGTGCTAAGGTGTTGATCACTATTGCTAGAAAGATTGAAAACTATTGAAGCTAGCTGACTATTCCTCCAAAAACTGAATGTTTTTCGATTACCTTCTAGTCGAGTAAATCTATCAATTCTTCCCAGCATTTCTTATCTAGGATAGAAATATTAGTTACCCTCCTGTAAACTTCATCCATCTCTGTATATTTAGTAAAAGTGAGTTTTACTAAAAATATGTGTCTGATTTCATTCAAAATAAAGAAGGTATCTCTCAATGTATTTACTATAAGTGCTGGTGTTGCTGAACCTCTGATGTTTGAAACTAAAGCCGCATGTTTGCCCACCTCTATCAGCTTTTGAACATAATCCTCAATTGCAATCAATTGCCATTGATCACAAGCATAGAGGGTAAACCCTTGCTGATCAAGGGTTCTATCCTGTTGAAAAACCTTTGAACTATGTTATTAACATTGCCACACTTTCCCTGTAACTAAAGGATGAGGTTTTCTTGGTGATGATATTCTTTACCTCCAATATAGTTGTCGTTCCGTTGCTTAAGCCTAATTCCTCAAGCTCATAGCTGTCTTTGGAATTCAAAAACTTGATGATTTTAGAAGCAATTTTTGGCATGTCTTCAAGCTGCTTAGTAATAGTTTCAACTATTTCCTGAGCTTTCTCTGATCTATAAATGGGTCACTTAGGCTTCTTTTCTAACATGCAAGAATATCTCCCACTTCCAAAGCTTAAATATTCCCAAGTCTTATTGATTAACCAATGCAGAATTAAATGTATGCTTGACAATATAGGTGTATGCTTATGTCTGCTTTTGATCTGTTTATGTGTTGTGAATTGATTTTCTTAAACTGATATATAAATACATATAACAGTAAATAATTTCAATAGTAAAACAAACACATAAAACAACAATTTAATTAGGATTTCACCCAAAACTCTTGGGATACGTCTTCGTGAGCTCTAGTAAACTCATCTAGGCTCTCTAGGATTATGGAAAAGTCCATTTAAAAGCTCTTGGATCAACTCCATTGTTTTACACAGAAACAATGGATTTAGACACCATTTTATCCCTGACTCTTGAAGTTTCAGCTTTCTAGCCCTCGGCTTTGGCTCTAGCTCTTGGCTCTCGCTTTGGCTCTTCAGCTCTAGCTTTGGATCTCGGCTCTAGCTCTGGCTCTCTGCAAATGACAACTCTTGGGATTTTCACTTAACTTCTAAGTGAATCCACTCAGCTTCTCTAAGCATTAGCTTTGCATTCTTTTTGCCTTCCCTTTCTGTTCTGCTCTCTTTCGCCTTAGCTTCCTGCTTTGGCTTAGCCTCCTATTTTTTTTTCTTAGCTTCGTCTTCACTCTCTGCCTATTTTTTTTTTATCTCGGTCATTCTGTGGCTTTAAGCCAATCAACACTATCTATTCGTTTTCCCCTTTTGAGCTCTCTGGCTCCTAGCCTCCGTCTGCTCAAATCCCCCTCTGAACTTTAGCAATCATTGCTAAACACCTTCAGGGATGGTGGTCACCTATTCTATAACAGAATGGACCATTGTTGCATTGAAAAGCCCAAAAATAGTGTTCTTTGTGTACACAAAGGAATACTCTAAAACATTGGAAAATCCACCAATATGCCATTTATTAGATTTCAAATATCATTAACTCTACCCTAGACACCTATTGGGTCCGCCTATAATCGTTATTGCAAGTCGCAATGCCCTTGTGTCATGGTCCCTTTTGTATTCATAAAAATACATTAAAAACACTGAAAATATGACGAAGGGCTTTATGGTGGACATCAAGTAATTATGCAGTGGCACTTATAACCCTTTCAGGTCTGGTCGCATTGCATTGGCACACACACACACACACACACATATATATGGCCCCGCTCCGTCGTATTACTCTGATGTGATATTACGATGTGATTGATCGAAATCATGTATCACATGGACTTGGGGTATTTCCATATGGAATGGCCTATGCCGACGCCAATCCACTAACATCGATATCAGTGATCGCAACATCACTTGGCCCAGGGTCCTGCCTTAAGTTCCATGCCATCGCCAATGCCGATCCGCCTATTTCAGCAATTAGAGTATCGCATCGGCCTGACCCTTATGCTATATCACATGTTGGCCTCCGACCCAATATCTTAGAGATCAGTGATTAGGGGTTTCTCCCCTTCCTACTTAAGTCTGCTCTTTTACCTTGGTCCAATGTAATTTCCCTTTATAAGGGTTTTTAATCCATTTTAGAGGATTTTTCCTCTTTTTCTAAAGAACATAGGACATCTTCTTTCTGCGATAACTCCTACATCCTAAGTCCATTTTTTCCATTCAAGTTGCAGTAGATTTAGAATGAAAAGATCTTTGTAAAGGGGCTATTTCCAGGAACTTCTTGGACTTTCATTTTCCTTAGTGAGGAACACTTAGACTTAGGAGTCTATCCAAAATCCATTTTGGGTCACGCCTTCTCACTAAAATAACTTTTGGTCTCCAAAAGACTAATATACTGATCCAAACAGTACTTGAGAGTAAGAGCACCCTCTTCTTCGAGCATACATACACTTGCCTTCCATAGTGCCTCTGAACCAAAGCCTTTGACCACTTTCCTTTCTGGATGTGCTAGTTCTCCTAGGAAGAACTATCTTCCTTCTTGCCTTCATGTAGAACTTCTGCTAAAATGGTCATAGAAGGTAGTCTGAACTTTTCTACCTTGATCATTGATACAAGGTGGCTCAAACAAATGTGAAGTACATCTACTCCACAAAACTTTCATTTGTACCTGTTTAACAAGATGTCAACAACAATTGTTAACAACAATAAGAATACAAACAAAAAATGGATGGGCTAAACTCATGTTTCAACAAAAGAAACGGATTTCACATCTTGTGAACACCTCCATGTCTTACATCTGCATACAAATGATGGACTAGACAACAAGCCCATAAAACATGCCTTTAAACAAATGACCCTTCAAGTCAAACTTGTAGCATAAGACCATTAGGACTCTTTTTCAAAAGATGAAACACTTCATCATTATCTCCAGCTTGGAGACTAAGTTAGCTTCTTCCAAGTCAACATTACATGCATGTTTAAAGAAATCATCCCTTCAAGTTAATTAAACATACATGTTCAAATACAAGGAAAACATCAACATCCTTGTGTCCATGCACATCATGATTATGCATGTATTTCATACTTCAATTTTTACTTAAGCACACTGTACATTGTAAGATGAAATGAAATATAATGTTGCAGCAACAAAGTGAGTCTCCTACTCAACCTTTCTTCATTCACCATCTTGGTAGAAACCTACAACTTTCATCTCATTAACAAGAAATGCAAATAGATGCATCAATGGACATGCAATCCTTAATGGAAAATAACTCTAATGATTTCTTACCAATCCAGTTCAAAGGTTTTTCCTTTGTCTACATATCAGCATCAACATGTGAATCATTCTGAAGCACATCATCCATGGAAACTTCATTTCCATTTCTGCTATCTTCTCTTTCCACTTTGTTCAATTTTTGTGCAAGCATTGTTAGATTAAGAGTCCAACACCTTTCAGCAAGATTCCCTTGCTTATGGTAGTAAGTGCAACACATTTGCATCCTCTTGGCAGCATGATTTGCCTTGTCGAATGGACCTTTGGCTCTTTTCTTATTTTCCTTCAAAAGTTTCTTGTATGTGGCCATTCTCTTCCAACATCTAGAAACATGATGGTTATCCAAACCACAAAAGGAACATGCAATTGTTTTCCCATGCTTATGTGGAAATTTAACATGCTTTACAAAATCAAAAGGAATATGATTAGAACTAGATTTATACCTACCTCTTTCACATTTATTGCCTTCATGACGAGGTGAAGTAAATGAAGAAGTGGTTCCCTTTGGAACACCATGAATCTCTTCAAGGTTGTTCAAGTTTCCACAACTCTCTGGTTCAAGTGTGTGCTTCTGAACATGTGCATCCTACAAGTGATGTTTCAAGCTATTGTATTCCTCCTGAATACAATCTCCATACTCTATAGTGCGACTCCTTCTTGGAGCTATTTCGATGGACTTCATGGGAGCTTTGGAATTCTCTCCATAAGATTGTCCATAGCCAAGACCCAAATACTTAGGCCTTACCTTAACCATTATTGGTTCAAAAATACCTTGTGCATGCTTTCCCAAACCCTTTCCTTCATATCCCATCTTGGACATTAGCTTGGAACCTATGCCTCTCGTATGTTTTTCAAAAGAACCAATATAAGCATTCTTAGAAGAATTTGAAGACAAACTGGAATGGCCTGGCTATTCTTCAAGCTGATAGTTGACTAAGGCTTCTTGGGCAACAAAGAGTTGTGACTCCAACTCATGCATCCTCTTCAAGTTCATATATATGAAGTCAACTCTCCATTTCCTGTAGTTTGTTAGAAAGCCACTACTTCTCTCCCTTCATGGAATTCAACTACTCTCGAAGTATGATTCTCTTCCTTCCATCCTCATACATTTCTCTCACCTTGTCCATCATGATGAACAAGTCTTACTTTGAGTCTCCATCATAGAGTCTTGCGATGAAGGAGGAATTTGAGGATTCACTTATAGAGGTTGTCATTATACCAATGAACAAAATAACTTCAAAAAAGATTAATAAAGGGATTTATTAAGCAACCTTTCGCAACAAACCTCTTGTGCTCCAAGGATTGCTTTGAGGTCCTTTCGAATAAAAGAATTCCTTCAGCCCTTCTTCCTTCTTTTCCTTCCTGGACTGAGCTATCAATAGATTTCCCTTCACCTCTGCAAACTCAAACAATAGTCAGTTTGCAAATAAGAATACAATCAATCAGACAACCAATCCTTGACTGCCCAAACACCTTTTAGACAAGCAATCTTTTCTCTTGTCAATCAAGCATTATGATATAACCTTCTCTGAAGGTGGGGTTAATCAATCAAAAACTCTGATACCACCTGATCTGAAAATGGGGCGCTTAGGCTTCTTGTCTAATTTACAAGAACCTCTCCCACTTACAAAGCTTAAATATTCCCAAGTCTTATTGATTAACCAATGCAGAATTAAATGTGTGCTTGACAATATAGGTGTATGCTTATGTCTGTTTTTGATCTGTTTATGTGCTGTGAATTGATTTGTTTAAACTAATATATAAATACATATAACATTAAATAATTGCAGCAGTAAAACAAACACATAAAACAACAATTTAATTAGGAGTTCACCCAAAACACTTGGGCTATGTCTCCGTGAGCTCTAGTTAACTCAGCTAGGCTCTTTGGGATTATGGCAAAGTCCTTTTACAAGATCTTGGCTCAAATCCATTGTTTTACATAGAAACAATGGGTTTAGACACCATTTTATCCCTGGTTCTTGAAGTCTCGAATTTTTAGCCCTCAGCTCTGGCTCTGGCTCTTGGCTCTAGCTCTAGCTCTTCAGTTCTGGCTCTGGATCTCGGCTCTGGCTCTATCTCTCTACAAATAATAACTCTCAAGCTTTTCACTTGACTTCCAAGTGACTCCACTCGGCTGCTCTACACATTAGCTCTGCGTTCTTTTTGCCTTCCCTTTCTACGCTTCTCCCTTTCGCCTTAGCCTCCTATCTCCATGAGCTCTAGTCAACTCAGCCAAGCTCTCTGGGATTATGACCAAGCTATTTTACAAGCTCTTGGCTCAACTCCGCTGTTTTACATAGAAACAATGCGTTTAGACACCATTTTATCCCTGGCTCTTGAAGTCTCGGCATTCTGGCCCTTGGCTCTGGCTCTAGCTCTTGGCTCTGGCTCTTCAGCTCTGGCTCTGGCTCTCATCTCTAACTCTGACTCTTTGCAAATCACAGCTCTTAGGATTTTCACTTGACTTCCAAGTGACTCCACTCAGCTACTCTATGCATTAGCATTGCGTTATTTTTGCCTTCCCTTTCTGCGTTGCTCTCTTTCACCTTAGCATCCTGCTTTGTCTTAGCCTCTTGTTTTTTTTCTTAGTGGCGCCTTCACTCTCTACCTATTTTTTTTTCTCTGTCATTCTGTGTGATGAGCCCCAATTTTGGTACAATTTGGGCTCATTTTGGCCTATTCTACTTGCTCAAACCATTCATATTTTATTGCTTATGCATGCATTTCTTAGTTTGTTCGTGTTGTTTGTAGGAAGAAGGGTAGACATATTATCTACGTGACTAATGCATGATGCTTTCAGGTTTTTTGCATTTAAAGGGAGAAAAGACATGGAAAAGGAGACAAGGAGACAATGAGGTGGCATTGCTGGTTTTTAGGAGAGGATGTCCACAGTCTTGGGGACCTTCCTCGTGATTCCCACCGTAGCTCCGAGCTCCAATCAATCTCCCCACCGAGCATAGAGCACCGACCATAGAGCACCGAGCATAGAGGCAGCCAACTGTTCTACAGGAACGATAGTCATAACTGTTCTACAGGATCACCAGTTAAACTTCAGTTGGACAGCCGAGTTCCTAAAATCAAGGAAACTTGTTGGATTATGGTTTTGCATAAATACAGAGGCCGTAGCCTTGATTAGAAGCTTTTTGACTTTTGCATTTACGCTTGTAATTTTGAGTACGAGCTACAGCTCGGTGTTAGTTCTTGTTGTAAGCCAGTTTTGGCATAACATCAGATTATGAATAAAGAAGGCAGATTTTGATCTAGTTCTGAGTTTTCTTAAGGAGACTATAGCTCTCAGGTTAGGGCCCAACCTGAGAGCCATAGATCCCCTCTGCTGTAGTGTTGTTTGCATTTCGTTTCAGCGCTTTGAGTTTTTACTTGCACATGCAATTCGGATTTATAGGTTGTTAATTTAGTCTTTTTCATGAGTTTAAATAGGATTTTCTTATGGTGAATTGGTTTCCAGTTGCTTAGGTTAGAAGAGGATAGATCTAATCTATTGGAGCTCCAGCAAAAAGGTTGTTAAGGCTCACTGCCATCTCTCTTAGGGATTGGGGTGCAGTCCATAACTAACCACCAAAAATACGCATTTCTTTACTTGATGATTGCTGCAACACAATCACGGTTAGGTTAGATGCTTCCACATGATTCACACCTGCACCACACACCTTCATCATAGCTTCATGCACATTCTCCTTCGCGTTTTGGATTGCTTTTCATTGAAGTTATAAGCACAGGTAGTCTAGGTTAATGCATTTTCGGTTTGGTGACAGTCACAAGCATTTGTTTCATTTACACTGCTTTCCCTCGTTCCATTACCTTGTCCTTCACCTTGATCACGCATGCAACTCCATTCTTGACCTCTGATCCGCTCTGTTATCTCCCAAAGTCTTTCACTCCTCACGTAGCTTCATTCTCTAGCCCTTTCGTTGACATAGCCCTCTATCTTCCAACCTACTCCCTACACTCACTCCCCATCCTATTCCTCCACTTCTGAGCCATCACCAGCCTTATTCCTACCTTACACACCTCCTCCTACCATTCCATCACTCCTCCATCCCTTCAAACACCCATGGTAGGTCATCCTGTAGCAATTTGTAGACATCCTGTAGAAACCTCTGTGTTTCCTGTAGGATCCCCTGCAGACATCCTGTAGGAGGCCACTCACTCGGTTGCTGAGCTTCTGAATGCGAGGAACCTCTGTGGATGGATGCTAAGGATCCCTAGGGACCTCTTCTAGCCTCCCCAACCTGTCCCACGCTTTCCTTCCTTCTCCATCCCATCTGCACAACCAAACCCTAATTAGCACAAGATCACAATCATTCCATCCACTTAAAGAAAAAAATACAAAAACATGTCTTTTATGATGCAAGTAGCTTAGATCCATGCATTTTCACTTGTTAGAGGTAATGATAGCATTTGTAGAAGTTTCATTCACATTCTTTGCATTGTAGAGGTTAGACTAGTCAAATTAGGGTTTCCTAGGTTTACATGCTTTGATTTGCTTTCAGTTCATTTTTGTCAAGTAAAGTAGCTTTCCTTTGAGAATAGCTTTCGTCCATCGATTAGCAAGCTTCTTCTGAGAGCCTATAGAAGTTGGCTTGAGCCCTAGCGGACTTGTGCCAGCTGACCAAGTGACAGCTGCGACAAGAGCTAGTACTTGTGCATATAGCACCGTCGCTTCCAAGTTTGTACGAACTACCGGGTTGATAAAATGAGAGACAGGAAGCCCCAGGAGTTGCAGCATTATTGCTACAATACTGGAGCTCACCACCATTTTGGCCCCGTTGCCGGGGAAGCGTCAGAGTATTAGTAATTGTTGCTTTTCTTCTACTTTCGTACTCTTACTTCTGCTCAGTAGTTTATTTCATTTCCATTCTGCAAAAGTAGCTTAGCATTTCCTGCTTTCATAGATTAGTATTTCCTGCTTTCATAGATTAGTATTTCCTGCTTTCATAGCTTAGTATTTCCTGCTTTCATAGATTAGCATTTCCTACTTTCCTAGCTTAGTATTTCCTGCTTTCATAGCTTAGTATTTCCTACTTTCATAGATTAACATTTCCTGCTTTCCTAGATTAATATTTCTTGCTTTCCTAGATTAACTTTCCAATTCCGCAATTTCATTTGAGCAAGATAGTTAGTTGTAGATCACTCTGTTTCAGTTTTGCAGGTACCAAAGAAAAAGCAAAAGCAATCAAAAAAGAAAAGTCCTTTCCATTTCATGCCTCGTAGGAACCGAGATAAATCAGGCAAATTCCTACCCAACACCCCCACCACATCACTAAGTCACCCTTCTCTCTTCTTTGGTGACAGTGACCCAGAGGAACCTATAGGTGAACATCCTGAGATACACCAAGACCCTATAGAAGAAGAAGAGTTAGAGACCACTCCATCTGAAGCCATGGCTGATAATAGAAGAGAAGATGAGAGAATAGAAGAAGCTTTCCCCATCCGAGAGACCAACGGAGAGATGAAAATGAAGAACATTAGCCCCTCCGCCTTGCCTCACTTCCATGGACTGACCACTGCGGATCCTGATACCTTCTTGTTTGAGTTTGCTGTCCTTTGTAGAACCTATGACTATACTGAAGATGAGCAAAAGCTGAAGCTTTTCCCTTCAACCCTTAAGGATGCAGCACTACGCTGGTTCATGGGATTACCTGGGAATAGTATCACCACTTGGGCTTAGATGTAGCAAGCCTTCAATACCAAGTATAGGGATTACTGTAGGTCTAAGGAAACCAAGGGAGAGATATTTCGGATGACCATGGGGAATGATGAGTCTTTAGAGGATTATGAGGAGAGGTTCCAACTTAGCTATAAGCGGGCCAGGTGCACACTTGACCCTGAATCCCTCAAGTTGGTTCTACTCCGAGGAGTCCCTGAAGATATCTTAGACACCCTTCACATGTTAGCTGGGGGGGACATTTACCAACTGCCTTATGAGGACATCAAGACTGTGTTTAGAAATCATTCCAGGGCAGTTAGGAAACGAGGTAGAGGAAATCTCCTCTCCACTAGTGTCCCTTTCTCCAAACATGAGTTTACAAACCAATTAGAAGATCTTAAGAGTGAGGTGAGACAGACCATTGCCATGCAGCTGGACACATTCAGGATCCAGCAGAAGAAAGAAGAAGCTGAGAGAGCCTTGGCTGTCTTCTGTCCTAGGTGCATCAGAAGACACCCTAAGAACGAATGTCCATTGCATTCGGTTGAAGTGTGTTTCGTTTGTGAGGAGGACCACCCAACAAATCAGTGTCCAACCTTACCTGGGTTTAAAGCCATGTACCAAGGAACCGAAGCCCCCACTGAACCTCTCTACTTCATCAACAAAAGGAGGCCAGAAGGATCTAGACCTTATCAGCAGGGAATGCAAGGGGCACCACAAGCTTATTATAACCCCAACCAATCGACTCCCATGCCTTCTTGGGGTCCCCCTGCTCATCCTTCTTGGTCCATGCCTCCTCCATGGTCTTATCCACCTCAGTACCCTACTCAACCTACTTCTCATTCATATCATTCACATGTCTAGTCACAGCCTCAATGGAGTGCTCCTCAGTCGGGGTGGAGGCCCCAATACAACAATCCTCCTGCCATTTTTCCTCCACCACTAGTTCAACCTCAACCTTTACCTCCTGCTCCTCCAAGGCAACCTCAAATGCCTGCTCAACCGAACCCGAACCCCAACAATAGACAGGCTCAGCAGGTATACACTGGGGAAACATCATGTCCTACCTATGTTGTGGAGATCCAGGAGATCAATCTTCAATCTGGAAAGATCCTTCCAGATCGCCAACCTCCTCCCCTAGAGGATGAGGAAGATCTACAGGAAAGTGAACCAAAAGCTATTCCACCCTTTCCTGAGAGACTAACTGCCACCACACAACCCAACCCAGAGGAAGATGAGCTTCTGGGTGAGCTCAAGTAGTTGTGTGTAAAAATACCACTTCTCCAAGCCATCAAGGATGTGCCCATATACAACAAACTGGTTAAGGAGAAGTGCTTTAAACACCCAGGCAGGAGAAAGAAAGATGCCTCAACTATCAATGTCATAGGACAACTGTCTGATCTTATGTTAGGACAAGTCATCTGCCCCAAGTATCTAGATCCTAGAAGTCCTGTAGTAGATGTTCACATCAATGGAACCATCATACCTCACACCTTGATTGATCTGGGGGCTGCCATTAATGTGATGACCAGGGATACCATGCTCAAACTCAATCTTCAGGATTCCTTGAGGAAGACCTCGATAGTACTGCAACTAGCAGATCGCTCCACCGTGACTCCCGAAGGGATTGTGGAGGATGTCTTGGTCTCTGTTGACTCTTGGGAATACCCTGTAGACTTCCTGGTTCTGCAACCAAAGGCAAAGCTTACTGGATATCCTCTCATTTTGGGAAGGCCTTGGTTAGCTACTGCAGATGCTTACATAAGTTGTCGTGCAGGAAATATGACCATCAAAAATGGTCCCATGTACAAGCAGCTAGTCCTATACCCTTCTGCCCAACCCTCCTTAGATCATGACTTACCACTTTGGCTAGAAGAAGGAGAGGAAGACGAGGTGTATTCAGCACCTTTGTGCACCCTAGATACCACTAGAAAAGACCCTCCAACCGAGGATGACTTGATTGAGACTCTGATCTAGAATCCACCTTCCAGTGCACTATCCTTAGAGAAGTTGGTGGAGGATGCCCAAGCTAGCACCTTAGTGGACCTTTGTACAACCAACCCTGTCACTCCCAGAGTCAAAAATGTGGAGTTCGGCCCTGAGAGAGCATTAAAGATCAGCTCCTCCCTATCTCCTTCCCAGGAGAAGGAGTTGTGTAGCCTGTTGGCCAGCCACCTAGATGCTTTTGCTTGGAGCTATAAGGAGATGAAAGGAGTCCATCCCTCGGTCTGTACCCATCATATATACATCAAAGAGGATTGTAAACCGGTTAGACAACCCCAGAGGAGAATGAATCCAGCCCTTAAGGACATTGTCAAGGAAGAATTGCAGAAACTGTTGGATGCCGGATTCATCTACCCCATCTCAGATAGTGAATGGGTGTCCCCTCTGGTCTTGGTTCCCAAGAAAAATGGGAAATGGAGAATCTGTGTGGACTACCGAGAGCTGAACAAAGCTACCAAGAAAGACCATTTCCCTCTGCCTTTCATAGATCAAGTGTTGGATGGACTGGCAGGAAAGAAGTTCTTCTCTTTCCTGGATGGGTTTAGCGGGTACAACCAGATTCAAATCAGCCTGGAAGACCAAGATAAGACCACCTTCACTTGTCCTTGGGGTACCTTTGCCTACCGTGTCCTTCCCTTTGGGCTATGCAATGCTCCTGCTACCTTCCAGAGAGTTGTCTTGAGCATCTTCTCAGAGTTGGTCCATGATGCAGTAGAAATCTATATGGATGACTTTACTCCGTACGGGGCTAACTTCCAGGAAGCATTGTCCAACTTGGGAAAAGTCCTAACCAAGTGCATCGAGATGAACTTGTCCCTTAGCCCTAAAAAATGTGAATTCCTAATGACTGAAGGGACTGTGCTAGGCCATACCATCTCTCGCCAAGGGTTACAGGTGGATCCTAACAAAATCGCTCTAATCAAGAAGGTTCCACCTCCACAAAAGGTAAGGGATGTTAGGAGTTTCTTGGGATTAGCAGGATATTACCGTAGATTCATTAAAGATTTCAGCAAGCTAGCCTCGCCATTGTTCGGTCTGTTGGAAAAAGATGTGGAGTTTAATTGGACTGACGATTGTCAGAAGAGTTTGAATGAATTAAAAGATAAGTTAGTGTCAGCTCCAATCCTGAGAGGTCCAAACTGGGCCCTACCTTTCCACATCCACACTGATGCCTCGAACAAAGCCATAGGTGCAGCCTTAGGACAAGTTGAGCAAAATCTTCCATATGCCATTTACTTCGTTAGCAAAAACTTGTCCAAAGCAGAGCTGAATTACACTGTAACCGAGAAAGAATTCTTAGCTGTGGTCCATGCACTGAACAAGTTCCAACATTACATCACTGGCTATCAAACATTTGTACATACTGACCATGCTGCAATCCGATATTTGATGAATAAACCAGATGTGAATGCTCGTATTATTAGATGGTTACTTTTATTGCAGCAGTTTGATCTAACCATTGTTGACAAACCAGGTAGAGAAAATGTTGTTGCTGACTTTTTCTCTAGATTGGATTTATCTGCAGGTGAGGATGGAACATTGGATGACCAGATGCCCGATGAACATCTGTTTGCTATCTCAGTACTCTCTCCATGGTTTGCTGATATAGCAAACTACCTTGTTTCAGCACAGTTCCCTCCGCATCTCTCTTCGAGAGAAAAGAGCAGAATCATCAGAAAGAGTGCCTCATTTACATGGATCGGGGGCAATCTGTTCAAGCTTGGCCCTGATCAGATCTTAAGGCATTGTGTAAGGGAAGAGGAATTCTTTGACATCCTCCTCACCTGTCATGATGGGCCGTGTGGAGGACATTTTGCAGCAAAGAGAACTGCCTTCAAAATCCTGCAGGCAGGCTGCTATTGGCCCACACTTCATCAAGATGTCAGAAGATATGTCAGCCAGTGTCACCAATGCCAAAGAATGGGGAAACCGACCCAAAGGGATGAGATGCCTCTCCAACCTCAAGTGACTCTTGAGCCATTTGAGAAGTGGGGTATGGACTTTGTGGGCCCAATCAACCCTCCTTCAAGTCAAAGGTCCTACATCATTGTGTGCACTGACTACCTGACGAAGTGGGCAGAGACCAAAGCCATCAAAGCAGCAACAGAAGAAAAAGTGGCCGAGTTCCTAAGAGAAAACATCTTCTATAAGTTTGGCTATCCAAGAGAGCTGGTCACTGATCAAGGGAGCCAGTTCACTTCCAACATGGTCGAAGATCTACTGGCTCATCACAAGATCAAGCATAGGACTTCCACCCCCTATCATCCTCAAGCAAATGGGCAGGTGGAAGTCACCAATAGAGCATTAGAAGGGATCTTGACCAAGGTGGTGAGCAGCAGCAGAAAGGACTGGGCAGATCGCCTGGTTGAAGCCACATGGGCTTACAACACCACTTGGAAGACCACCATCGGCTTCACACCTTATGAGCTGGTCTATGGGAAGAAGGCTTTGCTGTCCATTGAGTTCGAATACAACACCTTGAGGATGGCAGCCCAGCTGGATCTAGATCTCAGCCATGCACAACAAGAAAGGCTATTACAGCTGAATGGACTGGATGAGCACCGCATGCAGGCCCTCCTTCACTCAGAAGTGGTCCAACTTCAGAGAAAGGTGTGGCATGACCAACATCTCCATGACAAGCAATTTCAGCAGGGAGATTGGGCTTTGTTGTATGATTCCAGATACAAAGACTTCAAGGGGAAGCTGAGAACCAGATGGCTAGGGCCATATTCAGTGGAAAAATATCATGACAATGGATCTGTTCTCATTCGGACCATTGATGAGGAGGCCATCCCCATGCTTGTCAACGGGCATCGATTGAAGATCTACAGGAAGCCTCCCTCCAGACAAGAGTTCATCAAAACTATGGAGAAGGCAGTATTGGTCATAGAGAAGGGTTCTGCCCCAGCTTTGGGCACACCCTGAAGAATCTAAAAAAAAGAAAAAAAATAAAAATAATAATAAATAAATAATAAAGATCCTTGGGTGAAAACCTTTCTGAGGCACCCAAGGCAGGTGGTAGGGGTGAAAACCTCATTTGAGGCGCCCCTGCTATCTTTCAAAAAAAAGAAAAAAAAAAAAAAAAGAGATAAAGATCCTTGAGTGAAAACCTCTCTGAGGCGCTTAAGGCAGGTGGTAAGGGTGAAAACCTCATTGAGGCGCCCCTGCTATCTTTCAAAAAAAAAGAGAAAAAAAACAAAAAGAAAAAAAAACAAGATCAATAAGTTATTATGTGAAATTTGCATGCAGATTGCAGGTGTTCTATGGAGGAGAGGAAGCCTCTCAACTCAAGGTCAAAGGTCCTTCTCATGCAGCCAAGACACCTCACCAGCTCCTCCTCCAAGAATGCTTCTGTTCTTCAAGGTATGTGCACTTTCATTAGAGATTGAGTCTTCTACAGGAAGACGCAGATTTTCTACAGGAAGGTGCCAGTTTCTACAGGAAGGTGCAAATTTCTACAGGAAGAGCTGCCTGTCTACAGGAAGCTCTGTATTTCTACAGGAAACTTCCTGTAGAGGCTCAGAATAGCCTAGAATGCATTTCATGAGCAGATCTGATGACTACGGGTTGGTGTGGATGCATGCAAGCCTCTTTTGGGCCCATGCATGACGCTGTTACCTTGCTCCGCCATCCTCGTCAACATGCATCCAAGTCCCCTGCACCAACAAAACAGATCAATGAGTTCTCGCGGGAAAAGGCATTTTCAAAGATAAACAAACACGAAGATCTTATACCATAGGCATCAGAAGCTCCGGAAGCATGATTGAAAGACCAGATCCTCCGCCATGCAGCATACACCCAAGGAAGAAGAACTGTTACGAGATACCCGTGGGAATCCTGTAACAGTTCAACCTGCTGGAGTGGATACCGTTCACAACACCGCCATCTCAAATGTAATGCAGGCGCATGCAAGCACAGCATTCCCTCCATCGTCAGCAACCTGTAACCATGAGCCTCCGGGTCTGTGTAAGTGCGCATGCAGCAGGTAGATCCGCTCCCCATCATCGAAAAACTGGAAAAATCGTGTGCAGCCACGCAGGTAAGCGTCTAACCCCTTCCTTCCATCAAATCGCATGAATATTACTTTGATTTGTTTGCATGGTGTAAAGGTGAATGGTTGAGCAGCCATATGGCCAAGTAGATTGGCCACGTCGGCTAGTTATGGTATAGTTGAATGTTCGGGTGGCGGCCACGAAAAAATCAGCAGCACGCACGTGAGAATCTATGGGAATGAGTTCAGCAGAAAAAGGCGGCGGCAGATCTGTGGGAATGAATGCGGCAGCAAGTGAATACGCTGGTGAGTGGTTGATGACGTCGCTCAACGGTCCGGCGGGGGACAGCTCATCCCCCGCGCCACGGATCGCGCCGATTCAAAATCTAATCGGCTAGATTTTGACATGCATTTAATCAACCACCACTTCGAACTCGAGTGGCTATTCCGATCGCCTCTGCACCTTGATACGCCGAGCTGTTGGCTACCAGAACACCGGTGAAGCGCACCTCAAACGCGGTCCAATTGCAGTCCTCCCGGAAATTTGCGCACTGCTCCTACAGGAACACAGTTCTACAGGAACGCAGTCTACAGGAACGCAGTTCTACAGGAACGCAGTCTACAGGAACGCAGTCTTCTACAGGAACGCGGGTGTTCACGTAAAAAACGTGGCCGGGTAACGAGGTAACCCTGGACTTCTCATGCAAATGGTCATTTAAGGTGGTAGGATTGTCAGTCATTGTCTGGGTAAATGAGAAAGTAGACAAATTGCTGTCTGTGTGCCTATACTGTAATTCTACAGGATTGTTGAAGTAGTTAGATTGTGTTGTAAAATTTTGTGGATTATACGCATTGTTCTGCACTCTGTCACCAAAACTTAACACTCCTCCACCATCACCACCTCCGGTTAAGAAAAAGTGTGCCATCATGCCGGGTGGATTTATCAGGTGAGAACCCACGGATTCAGATAAACTGAGGAGAAATCAGGCAGTGGTAGAGCTTTTTACACAAGCACAGTGGATGTCTTTTTGTGATAAGTTGCAGGGGTACGATGAGGAAGTGGCCGAGGAATTCTTGTAGGCCCTGAGGCCAAAATCCAAGGTGCTGGCCACAGTCAATTTCAGAGGTCTAAGCCTCAAGATCACCCCGGAGTCCATCAGCAGAATCACTGAGCTTCCTATGGGTCTCCCGTGGGATAAAGATGAACGAAAGCTAAGCCAGCAAGCGAAGAAGGAGTTCTTCCCACCTGAAGAAGAATTCACAGAGGATAAAAATGGGGTGAGAAGGACAAGCCTGTTGCCACCATGGAACGAAGTCAGTTTGCAAATCATGAAATATATCACCTGTGAGGGTCGTTACAGCATCGTGTATGCATATCACTTCAGGCTACTCACCGAATTAAGACATCGAATCAATCTTCCTGTAGAGCAGAAATTAAGCATTCCTTATTTCCTGTTACAATCCTTGATTGAGTGCGCTACAAAGCTCAAAGAGGGCATACCAGATCAAGTCGCACACCATGGGCTGATCAAGCTTCTTGTGGAAGACGCGCTCCACTCACAAAAGGTTCCCCTCTCATGGGAATCCTTCCGAAATTTAACACGAGAAGGAGACATAAAAATGTTGATGGAGGAAACGGGGTCGTCTAGCAGTGAAGAACAAGAAGCAGTGGCCGAAGAAAAGAAGGAAACTAGCCCAAGTACCCCGACTACCATGCAGGAGCAGCAGCAGGAGAAGCAGCACGAAGAAAAAGATGCTGAAGAAAAAGTTGACTCCCCTGTCCTGTCAGCGAGGGAAATAAGGTCAAAGAGCAGAAGGGACAAAGTTGGGGCGGGCCATGTCAGCCCAATTACCTCTCCAGCACTCACAAGCAAACAAAAGGATAAAACCCCTGCAGCAAAGCAAGTGAAAGCGAAGACACCTGTCACTACAGGAAAGGAGAAGCGGGCTTCTACAGGAAACCCGAAAACAGCTTCTACAGGAAGCACAAAAGTGCAGAAACAGGCTTCTACAGGAACCCCAAAAACGGAGAAACAGGCTTCTACAGGAAGCCATGCAAAATCAAAATCAAAGGAGCAGAAGGTGGATGTTTTGGCCAGGGAGGCAGCGGCTATATTAGCTGGCCTCAGTATGCCACTTAAGCCAAAAGGAAAGAGGAAGAGGGACCCTCCTCTCTACTTCAAAGCCCGAAGAAGTGATCGGATAAAAACAGGGAAACCACAGACGCAGTCCAGCAGCCCAATTGTCATCGAAGACACCCCTGCTTCTCCCAAAGAACAATCCCCCTCAAAGATTACAGTTACCTACGAAAAGGGAAGTCCAAAGAAGAGCACATGGCAAGAAAGTTTAGATCTGTTGGATGAAGAAACCCGGCTACAGGAAGCCGAAAATGTCCTACAGGATACCTTGGCTCGGCTACAGGAAACTGAACAAAGAGAAGAGGAAGGACCCTCGTCACCAAATGAGGGTGAGCTAGCACCTCCTGGAGAGGAAGAAAGAGAACATATCCCTGAACCTAGCCCTTCACCTAATCTGAACTCCTACTACACCTTCTTGGAGGCGGGAAAGATCATACCGCAAAAATTTACTGTACCTCTATTTTTTGCATTGGAAGAGGAGAGGGTCCGTTCCCACACATGGATGCAAATCGCCAAATTGAAGGGTGTGGCGGACATAGGCCCCCTGCAAGAACAACTTAAGGAGGTTAGGAGTGAATTTGCATTGGCTAAGCATGTGGCTAATTGTCAACGTGTGCTTCTACAGGAAGAAAACCAGAAGTTGAAATTGCAGCTACAGGAGCTAAGGACAGGGGTAGGAACCTCCTCCAAAGACACCACAAATGAGCAGCAAGGAAAACAAGAGCTGACCACCCATCTTGAGGAGCCAATTACACTTCTACAGGAAACAAGACAGCAGGGCCAAATTGAAACACAAGCTCTGAAAGAGCAGCTGAAACAAAAGGAAACACAATTGGCCTGCATGGCCAGTTGGGCCATGGAAGCCCTGCAGTGCAGACATCCTGCAAAATCTTATGGGTTGTACTTAAAGGATTAGTGGCTACAGTTCCAGATAAACACATTAGCACAAAGAGGTATTGAGCAAATCCATAACCCACAGCAATTTGCCGAATTATGCAATACTAGCTCAGCAGAAGACAAAGCCAAACTAGCAGAATTCTACATCCACAATCTGGTTTTGCCTAATGAAGTCTCTTAGGATCCCAATATCGCCTTGGGTGATATGTAGTTGATGGCCTTCGCTTCATGGCTAAATCATGAGGATCAGAGAGCAACTGAAGAAAAATCGGTCATGAGCCAAGAAGTGAGTGAGCCATTGTACATTCGAGCAGAACCAGAGAATCCGGTCGCCCTCATCTCAGCCCGCCAACAGTTGTCTAATGATCCCACAGCTTCCTTGAGATTTATGGACCAGCAGGCCCAAGCAATAGCCCACTTTGAAGACATGGACAGATTATTGGGAGAAACTGCTGCCCAGGCATGTGCACGCAGGTGGCATACCTTAGCACATAGTTTGAAGATCCGGGAATACCATACCCCGACCCGGATGAGGGAAGCATTGGCAAGAGTGAACCTTTACAAGAAATCCATGCAAAGACTTTAGGCCAGCTGGATTGGCCTTAAACTCAGCCCCCCATTACTGCTAGGATTGGCTGAAGGAAGTACAGAGAAAGATGACATTGCACAATGGGAAAAGGTGGACAAAAAAGCAGGGTTTCATATCAACAAAGAGGACATCACCACAGAGGCTTGGGATGTAAGGGGAGCAGTGAAAGCCATGAAGGATGAGGATCTTGACTGAGTTGCTCAAGGATGAGCAAATGGTTCAGCTGGGGGGTGAGGATGAGCCCCAATTTTGGTACAATTTGGGCTCATTTTGGCCTATTCTACTTGCTCAAACCATTCATATTTTATTGCTTATGCATGCATTTCTTAGTTTGTTCGTGTTGTTTGTAGGAAGAAGGGTAGACATATTATCTACGTGACTAATGCATGATGCTTTCAGGTTTTTTGCATTTAAAGGGAGAAAAGACACGGAAAAGGAGACAAGGAGACAATGAGGTGGCATTGCTGGTTTTTAGGAGAGGATGTCCACAGTCTTGGGGACCTTCGTCGTGATTCCCACCGTAGCTCCGAGCTCCAATCAATCTCCCCACCGAGCATAGAGCACCGAGCATAGAGCACCGAGCATAGAGGCAGCCAACTGTTCTACAGGAACAACAGTCATAACTGTTCTACAGGATCACCAGTTAAACTTCAGTTGGACAACCGAGTTCCTAAAATCAAGGAAACTTGTTGGATTATGGTTTTGCATAAATACAAAGGCCGTAGCCTTGATTAGAAGCTTTTTGACTTTTTCATTTACGCTTGTAATTTTGAGTACGAGCTACAGCTCGGTGTTAGTTCTTGTTGTGAGCCAGGTTTGGCATAACATCATATTATGAATAAAGAAGGCAGATTTTGATCTAGTTTTGAGTTTTCTTAAGGAGACTATAGCTCTCAAGTTAGGGCCCAACCTGAGAGCCATAGATCCCCTCTGCTGTAGTGTTATTTGCATTTCGTTTCAGCACTTTGAGTTTTTACTTGCACATGCAATTCGGATTTACAGGTTGTTAATTTAGTCTTTTTCATGAGTTTAAATAGGATTTGCTTATGGTGAATTGGTTTCCAGTTGCTTAGGTTAGAAGAGGATAGATCTAATCTATTGGAGCTCCAGCAAAAAGGTTGTTAAGGCTCACTGCCATCTCTCTTAGGGATTGGGGTGCAGTCCATAACTAACCACCAAAAATACGCATTTCTTTACTTGGTGATTGCTGCAACACAGTCACGGTTAGGTTAGATGCTTCCACATGATTGACACCTGCACCACACACCTTCATCACAACTTCATGCACATTCTCCTTCATGTTTTGGATTTCTGTTCATTGAAGTTATAAGCACAGGTAGTCTAGGTTAATGCATTTTCGGTTTGGTGACAGTCACAAGCATTTGTTTCATTTACACTGCTTTCCCTCATTCCATTACCTTCTCCATCACCTTGATCACGCATGCAACTCCATTCTTGACCTCTGATCCGCTCTGTTATCTCCCAAAGTCTTTCACTCCTCACGTAGCTTCATTCTCTAGCCCTTTCGTTGACATAGCCCTCTATCTTCCAACCTACTCCCTACACTCACTCCCCATCCTATTCCTCCACTTCTGAGCCATCACCAGCCTTATTCCTACCTTACACACCTCCTCCTACCATTCCATCACTCCTCCATCCCTTCAAACACCCACGGTAGGTCATCCTGTAGCAATTTGTAGACATCCTGTAGAAACCTCTGTGTTTCCTGTAGGATCCCCTGCAGACATCCTGTAGGAGGCCACTCACTCAGTTGCTGAGCTTTCGAACGTGAGGAACCTCTGTGGATGGATGCTAAGGATCCCTAGGGACCTCTCCTAGCCTCCCCAACCTATCCCACGCTTTCCTTCCTTCTCCATCCCATCTGCACAACCAAACCCTAATTAGCACAAGATCACAATCATTCCATCCACTTAAAGAAAAAATGCAAAAACATGTCTTTTATGATGCAAGTAGCTTAGATCCATGCATTTTCACTTGTTAGAGGTAATGATAGCATTTGTAGAAGTTTCATTCACATTCTTTGCATTGTAGAGGTTAGACTAGTCAAATTAGGGTTTCCTAGGTTTACATGCTTTGATTTGCTTTCAGTTCATTTTTGTCAAGTAAAGTAGCTTTCCTTTGAGAATAAATTTCGTCCATCGATTAGCAAGCTTCTTCTGAGAGCCTATAGAAGTTGGCTTGAGCCCTAGCGGACTTGTGCCAGCTGACCAAGTGACAGCTGCGACGAGAGCTAGTACTTGTGCATATAGCACCGTCGCTTGCAAGTTTGTACGAACTACCAGGTTGATAAAATGAGAGACAAGAAGCCCCAGGAGTTGTAGCATTATTGCTACAATACTGGAGCTCACCACTGTGGCTTTAAGATGATCGGCACTGTTTGTTCATTTTCCTCTTCTGGGATCTCTCGCTCCGGCCTCTGTTCACTCAATCCCCCTATGAGCATTAGCAATCATTTCTAAAAACCTTCAAGGATGGTGGCCACCTATTCTATAACCGAAGGGACCATTGTTGCATTGATAAGCCCAAAAATTGTGTTCTCTATGTACACAAAGAAATACGTAAAACACGAGAAAAACTACCAATCTATCGTTTATTGAATTTCAAAAATCATTAACTCCACCCAAGACTCATATCGGGTCTACCTGTAATCGCTATCGCAAGTCGCAATGCCCCTGTGCCATGGTTCATTTTGTGTTCATAAAGATCAATTAAAAACATTGAAAATACGACGAAGGGCTTTATGGTGAACTTCAAGTAATTATGCAATGGCATTTATAACCCTTTTAGGTTCGGTCGCATCACATCGGCACATATATACATACATACATACATACATACATACATACATACATGCATACATACATACATACATACATACATACATACATACATACATAGATATATATATATATATATATATATATATATATATATATATATATATATATGGCCCTGCTCCGTCATATTACACCAATGCGATATTGCGATGTGATTGATCACAATCACGTATCACAAGGACCCGGGGTCATTCCATATGGCATGGCCTATGCTGATGTTAATCTGCCTATGTTGATATCGATGATTGTAATATCACTCGGCTCGGGGTCCCACCTTAAGTCCCATGTTATCGCTGATGCTGATCCGCTGATTTTGGCGATCAGAGTATCGCATCAGCCCAGTCCTTATGTTATATCACATGTCAGCTTCCAACCTGATATGTTGGGGATTAGTGATTAGGGGTTTCTACCCTTCCCACTTAAGTCCGATCTTTTTCCCTAGTCTGATGCGATTTCCCTTTATAAGGGTTTTTTTCCCATTTTAGAGGATTTTTCCTCTTTTTCTAAAGAACATAGGGCATCTTCTTTCTACGATAACTTCTGCATCCTAAGTCCATTTTTTCCCATTCAAAGATATTTGCAATGGGGTTATTTCCAAAAACTTCCTTGGACTTTTATTTTCCTCGGTGAGGAACACTTAGACTTAGGAGTCAATCCAAAATACATTTTGGATCATTCTCCAAGAGATCCTTCTAATCAAACACTATATTGATGTATGGCCAAATATCCTTGATTGATTCTATAATTTATTCCCACAAAATTTCCTTTGATAAACCCAATTTGTTTCATATAAAGCATTACTTGAGTTCCCTTTGTAGTACTTCAATCTACCCTTTAACTCTGTTCAACTCAACTGCATGTGAATTTCTTCTATTGACCTCATAAGTTGCAACTCCTTAAGTTCATCCTTCAGCTTCTTGATTTCCCCTGTCTGGATAGACAGGTTCTAAATAACTTCAACAAGTTGTTCATCTCCTTCTGTTGTGTTATCACTCAGGTTGTCTAAAGCTCCTTAAAGGGATACGGCCGAGGTAACCACAAACCAATCTTTAGACTGCAGGTTCTAGCCGACCTGCAGTCAGAGAGGGCTCTCTCTTTATGATTTAGCTTTGTTGAAAATGATATTAGGCTAGTTATTGAGTTCAAGGGGGTTTTGTTTATGTTTTGGTGGGAAGGAGGATGCTTTCAAGTAGAGAGGCAATGCATAGTGTGGTATGTTTCAAACCATTGGGCATGGAGTCATGGAGTAAGACTGCTGGTGGGTTTTCTTGGTCAAAAGAGGAATATGGAGTAGGATAGCTGCTCATGAAACAACATTCAAGCTAAATGGAGATGGATTGAAAGGCTAAGGAATGAGAGGCAACAAAGGATCTCTCACTCAGCTTAACAGAGGGAAGGTGAATGAAATCTACCTAGGAGCACTTAAGAATCACTAGATAACTGTCAAACATAGTGAATCAGGGGAAATATGAGCCGAAAGGAAACCATATTTATTACCGATTCAGAGGAAAACATTAAGAAACAACAGACATTAAGCATAGAGTGCAGCCAAGCAAGTTCTAAGCTAATCTTTCTAACTGCTGTTTAGATGAGCATATATCAATGAAAAAAGAGGTAAGAGGCACTTATTGAATCATGTAGCAGCACAAGAATTCCATCATTCACTTTTCAAGCCATTAACAACACAAAAAACAATCCATTCTCCAAGCTTGCAAGCATTGTTTGATTATACCAAATATCGGACATACAGTGCGAGTCTCTCTTGGAGCACATTAACCAACCCACCCTTAGAACAGTGCAAAGGGTGGTATATAGAGGAAAATATTTACAAACATGCCCTTGAACAGGTGTCAAGGGGGAAAATATCTCAAAAATATCTCTCAAAACAGACCAAAAGAGATCTGAGCAGTCACTGTCTTTGAAACTAATATATGCTGGAAATAAATGCATAAAATATCTGAAACAGATGCGCTGGGGTGGCTGGCATCTCAAGTCATGTAAACAAGGGTTGCGCATGAGGCAGCAACCTCCAAAATGGCTGTGCGGTGGTCCTCGAGCCGTGTGCTGGCCTCATGGCCATAACTGTGAGTTGGTGAGCCATAACGGCTTGATGATGCTTTGCTGAATCTACTGGGATTCTTTTGTTGTCATCTGCTTTTGGAAGATCTCCATTGATACACTTTGGCATGCGTCTACTCCACTTGGCTTCAAAACTACTCTTGAACTATCACATCACTCTTTACTGGCCATTGCATGGCCCAACTACCTACTGCAAAGTCCTCTGGCTGCCTTTGGGAGGCTATCGTCGCTTGGCCGATCAAAAATAGTACTACACTGCATGATGAACAACAACTAATCTGGCGGAAGACTGGATGCTGAAGGCACGCCAAGGCTAAATCCCGCAATTTTGGAGCTATTTCGGGCCTGGAGCGATCTCAAAATGGCTAAGGAATGCATCGTTCCTTTGCAACTAGGCGGGCGCCGCATAAACAAAATTTTAACAAATGCCCCTTCCCTTTAAAACAGGCGGAAAGCCTGAAAACATGAAAATTCTTCGAAAAATTGGCTTTGGCGAGCACTGTTCACAACATTAAATCCTGGCTATTGGATCCGGCGCGGGTTGATCCAACGGCCCAGATTTCATCGCTATATCGCATCGGGTCGGCACATCAGGGGTGGCACTATAACACATATTCGGAACTCCCGACGGGCCGATCGCCGATATCGCATCGGCAATCACCCATCGGGCAAACATTATATATATATGGAGCGAAATGGGGGGGGCGCGTGATGAGATCTGGACCGTTAGATCTGGGTCCCAATCCAACGGCCCTGGATCCATCAGCCGATCGGAGATCGGCGGGAGCGGAGGCGTGAAGCTTATGAAATATTGCGATGCGATATGTTAACAAATATAACATATGCAATATATATGAATGTGATATGTAAAAACTTTTGCGATACAACGTAAATGTCGCATCGGTGGATGGGGCGGGGTGTACCATATATGCGGCCAATCACTACTACCACCTCCGACAGTGATATCGCGTCGGAGGGAGGGGATTCTGATCGGAGGAGGGTTTATATGCCATAAAAGGGGTTTTTAAATCATCGAAAGGGTTTTCATGCCTTGCAAAAGGTTCAATGAAATTGGAGGAAGGTTACTAATGCATCAGAAGGGGTCCAAAGCATTGGAAGATGGTTTGAGAGGGGCAGTGTGGGTTCTTGCTGAGTTTCAGATAAACTTAGCAATTCCCAAGGATGTATATGGTTATTTTTCAACCAGGGGGAGGGGATAAGTATATAGGGGAGTTATATACATAGTTTTAGTAGGGGAAGGGGAGATAAATAGGGAGTTACATAATAAAGTTAGTAGTTAATATGATAATGATGAGAAAAAGCGCTAAGAATGATGTCTTAGGCTATCAGTGGGGGAAAATGACTGATAGAAGAAGTGTGAACATTCCTTGAGTGAAGCAGATCTTCACCAAGGCAAATGATATGGAGAATGATGAAACTAAGAGGTATCAAGAAGGTCTTGACCTCTTTGGGGAAATTAGTGAGTGATTTGGGGGAAAGAGGAAGAAAGAGAGTTAGACATGCCTCGCTTGCAGTCCTCCAACTGAAAAACTGCCTTCAACTTGTGATCTAGATAGATATGACACTTGACAATATGAAATGGATCACAAGCCATGATTCTGCAACCACAAAGCTACCTACCCGACCTACTCACCTAGCATTTTCTCTTGTTTTTGGTTTGGGTGCACTTGAACTAGCATACCCAGCTTTTCACTCTTTTCTTTCAGCGGTCCTCCTATCTAAATCTATGCTTATTGCATCCAGGGGCTCAGATTATGCTGTTGAGCACCCTTTGTTTCTCTACCTATCTACAAATCTACCAAGATTAAGCTGTTTGGACAGATGTTCATTCTCTATATTCTACAACATGAAATTGAAACCTAGGGAAGCCAAGATTAAACTCTTTGGCCTTCCCATAATTGAAAACTCATCAAAAATGGATTACTCATCAAAAAATGGAACAAAGTAGTGGCATTTAGATTAGCTCACTTTCATGGATACCTCTCTGGCCATCTGTAGCAAATATGTAGCATTGCAGCAAGCAAAGTATGACATATTTGGCATGTAAAAATGTCGATCATGAAAGATGATTAACCTGCTGCAGCAAGAGGCTAACAGTGGCTCCACTTGGGGATGGATTTTCCTTGTGAAAAGCCAAGAATAGCAGGTCAGACTGCCTTGATCCTCTATAGTTGCTGTGGACTAGAAACACTTCTTTGTGCTGACTGTTAGATAATTGAAACTTTGGAACAAGAACAGCACTTTCCCTCAACTGAATCACTGTGAATATGAAGCACTGCCTGCTTTCTTTTGTGTGCTTGATATTGCATACACTTTTGCTTTAGAACTGCCTTTTGAAATAAACACAAAAGGGGAACCAACTGGAGCAACTCCTCTTAATTTTGTCTTTGTACAGGCTGTAGATGTAACACTAAAAATGCTCCTCTGTTTTGATGCTATTGACTGAAGAGCTGGAAGCCTGAATGCAACATTTTTAATTGAATTCGCTGTTATAATTAATAGCGTTGCCCCTTTACCATTGAGTGCACTTAAAATATATCTAAACCTGCCTTGTGCACCATTTGAAGTGACTTTATAACCGGGAGCAAAATTGAGCTGCTTCTCTTTGAAATTAACTTCAAAAGAACAGAGGCTTCGAAGTTGTGCTCCTTTGGCTCTTCTCTTCAGAACTGCGCTCTTTTTCCAAAATTAATGCAAAGACAGAGCTTTGAAATGGAGGTTTTGCGTGGGCTGCACCTTCAAACTTTGTTGCGCTGCTCTGCTGTAGTCAATGCTTATGGTAGACTATTAAAATGGAGGACTTGCGCTGCTCTGTCTCCATAACTTCGCTGCTTGGTTCCAGGCAATCGGATTTCTTATACAAACATAAAAAGAAAGCATTGACATAAATACAAACATTTATATAGAAGTATATACAGAGCTGCATTATCTCTCAAATACATGGATCAAGGTAATGTTTAAGCATGCGGCCATTCACAGGGCCCTCTTCAACTGTGGTGCCATCTTCAGGTTTGAGAAAATAGGTGTTATTGCCTTGCACAACGCTGATGATAAAAGCACCTCTCCACAGAAAATCAAACTTTGCATGCTTTCCCTTGTCTTCTCTTCGCGAGTCCCACTTTAGAACCTTGTTGCCAATAAAGAAATCCTCCGCTTTAGCCCTCTTGTCAAATGCCTTCTTTAGCCTTTCTTGTAACATTTGAGCTCTGTCATAAACTTGTTCTCTGGTCTGCTGAAGGTGAATGGTCTGATTGATCCTTCGTTGAATATTATTTGGTTCAGCTTGAACCTCTTGCAACAGCTTCATAATGGAAATTCCCAAAGAAGATGGAAATCTGGCTTCCATACTGTAGACAAGCTCATAAGGGCTCATCCCAATTGATTTTTTTGTTGAAAGCCTGTCTGCCCAAAGGGCATTGGTGAGATTTTTGTGCCAGTTCTTCTTGTTTTCCTCCAAGGTCTTCTTAATGATACTGATCAGGCTCTTATTAGATGAATCGGCTAAGCCATTACCTTGAGGGTAATAGGCTATGGAATGGCCTAAAGTGATATGGAATTTATGGCAAAAATTGATCATCTTTTTGGATTTGAAAGTAGAAGCATTATCAGTGATGATCTTCTCAGGGCAGCCAAATCTAGAAAGGATATTGCACTCAAGAAATTGGATAATAATGGTGTCATTGGCTTGCCTACATGGGATGGCCTCAATCCACTTAGTGAAATAATCGGTGGCTGTTAAGATCCACTTATGCTGGCCTGAGGAAGAGGGATGGATTTCTCCAATGAAGTCAAGACCCCATTGTTGAAAAGGCTTCTCAGTTGAGATGGGTTTCAGAGGCAAAGGGAGAAGCTTTCTCTTGCCTTCAAAGATTTGGCAATTGTGGCATGAGGTGGCAAACTTCTTTACATCTGCAAACAAAGTGGGCCAATAGAAGCCAGCCCTTAAAATTTTATTAGCAATGGACTTCCAATATAGATGTCCTCCACAGTCCCCTGCATGGAATTCTTTCATGACATTGCTAGTTTCATTCTTGGTCAAGCAATTAAGCAATATGCCTTCATGATTTTTCCAAAATAATGCACCATCTAAGACACAAAATTTCAAAGCCTTCATTCTTTAAAATCTCTTCTTGTTCTTGGACAATCCTGGGGGAGCACATAGGTTTAACAATACAAAGCAAATATCAGCATACCACGGGGATTGCAAAAAGTTGTCACTGATCTATGGAGTCGCCAGCTCCTGTTCATTGTCCAATTGGTTGATGTCTAAGGCTTGAAAGTTTGTTTCAGACATCCGTTTGGATAAACCTTGTCCCTTTATCATCTTGGTTGGTTGTATCTCTATGTCATACTCAAGAATGTTAGCAATCCACTTGCCTCTTTTGCCTTCTAACCCCTCTTGGGTTAATATGTCTTTTACAATAGCATTTGGCACATAAGCAATCACATGTGAATATAAAATATAAATTCGGAAGTCTTTGATTGCTTTAACAAGGGCATAGGCTTGCTTCTCCATGATTGGGTATTTCAGGGGTGCATCTCTTAAGGCTCAGCTGAAAAATGCAATTGGCTTTTCAGCTCCTTGATCATCCTTTTGCAAAAGGATAGCAGCTATAGTATTATCAGATGCAAATGAAAATATGATAAAGTCCCTATCAAATTTTGGACTTGTGAGGACCGGGGCTTGAGTTAAGGCTGATTTAATGCCCTCAAATGCTTGCTTGGCCTCTAGAGACCACTTTACCTTGGCATCTTTCTTAAGAATGTTGTTTAGCATTCTTATTAGCTTAGCCATGTTTGGGATAAATCTCCTTAGGAAATTGATTTTCCCAAGGAATGCTTGTAATTCTTTTATATTTCTAGGATATGGGATTTGCGATATGGCTTGGATCCTTTCCGGATCAATTCTTATACCATCCTTTGAGATGATATGTCCAAGTAATTTGCCTTCTTCAAGGCCAAAGAGAGATTTCTTGGGATTCAAGGAAATGCCATATTTCCTACATGTGATGAATATTTGCCTTAGGTGTTTGAGGTGCTCTTTATCAGATTTGGAGAAAGGGGTTAAGTCATCAAGGTAAACAACTAGGAAATCATGGATTTCCTTGGCAAAGGCAATGTCCATTGCCCTTTGAAAGGTGGCACCAGCGTTCTTTAGGCCAAAAGGCATTTTCACATATTTGAATGTTCCCCACGGTGTGGTAAATGATGTCTTGTCTTGGTCATCCGGGTGAACAAGTATTTGGTTGAAACCTGAAAAGCCATCAAGCAGGGAAATTCTTGATGACCCCACTACTCTTTGTAGAATGTGATCCATCTTGGGCAATGGGTAGTGGTCTTTTAGGGAGACTTGGTTCAAATTTCTTAGGTCCACACATAGTCTAATCTCACCTGTCTTCTTTCTTGTGGGAACTAAGTTTGACACCCATTCGGAAAATCTGATGGGTGCTATGATTCCTACTTCAAACATCCTCTTGACTTCCTTCTCAACCAAGGGAAGAAGCACAGGATTGATTCTCCTAAGTTTTTGTTTGAAGGGCTTTTGGTTTGGTCTTAAGGGAATGGTGTGTTAGATTACTGAGGTGTCATAGGACTTCAAGTCCTCATAACTCCAAGCAAAGACATCTTGGAATTCTTTGAACAAATCCACATACTTTGGTTTTTTATCAGGAGGCAAAGATTTAGACAGTTTGATCAATTTGGGCTTCTCTGTTGTCCCAATGTTGTGTTCTTCTATGGCAGTGTTTATAGGCTGCATTTTTGGCTTTTTGGGCACATCATTTGCATCAAACATGTCTTCTAGTGGAGTGAGGCCAGTAGGGAGAAAGTTATCCTTTAGATCAATAATCTCCACCTCTGTTTTATCTATTTCCTCCAAATGCATTTGTTTAAGCTCTTCAATGTTTGCATTGTCAAAAATTGTTGGGCGCCGCATTTGATTTGCTGCTTCAGCTGTTACAGTTTGGTCATTTTGGCTCATTTGTTGTTGTGGGTCCTCCATCATAGCATCCATGTCAAAGTCTAGGCCTGAAAATTCATGCTGTGAGGTAAGAAATTTTTTTATTTGAGCATCATCCTCGAACACTTTCCAGTCTTTAATGTTATTTGGGACAGTAGGCCTATGTTTTATTTCAGCAGTGAAATGGTGATTTGGCTCAAAAGGAAGCTTGCAAGTGCTAGCAAAAGTAGCTAGGCTACGAGCATGCATGTTATGGCTTCTTGAAATCTTGGCAAGCTTGGATTCAGAGAATGCATCAAGTATATTAGTGGCAGTTGTCCTATAGGCCCTCATTCTATTGTCATTGGTAACAAAGTTACCTTTCATTTGTTGGATTATTAGGTCAGAGTCACCTAGAATAGATACTTTTGCAGCTCCCAAAGCTTTGACCAGCTTAAGGCCTAAGAGGAGTGCCTCATACTCAGCCATGTTGTTGGTGCATCTAAAGTTCAGCCTATATGCATGACCCTGTGCATGATTGTTATGAGAATTATGAATCCATACACCTGCCCCTGCTCCTAACTTGTTAACAGATCCATCAAACTCTAAATACCATGTGATTTCTTGCTTGTGGTTAGTATTAAGAGTTTCAGTCATTTTAGGATTGGGCAGATTTGAAAATTCTGTTTGGGGAGGCTCTTGTAATGTGCTGGTTGCCTTGGCTGTTGTGACAATTTGTTGAGTATGTGCAACTGTTTCTTGATTGATATGTGCTTGCTGCTCTAAAGCCAAAGGCTTGTCATCAATTAGAGGGCAGCTATCATCATTAAACAAAATAAAAGAATCCATATCAGTATGGACTGAGTAGATGGGGAAATTTTGGGGCTTGTCCTCACTACTTACCATGTATTTCATGAGAGTTTCTCTATATAATCTTTTTGGTTTCCCGAAGACTGATATAGTGGCGTAAGAGAGGTCTAATTGAAGGGATCCTTGGACCTTTGCTCCCTAAGACCTTGATAGAAGCATCCCATACTTTGGAAGGATGTCAGCAACTACAACATCCATGAGGATGGTCTTGTTAGGATATTGGACTAAGGAGACACACAAGTCCTTGATGAGACCTAAACACTTGACTTGACTTGAGTCAAAGGAGAATAAATCTTTATATGGCCTAGTGACATCAAGGTTTAGTCTTTCCATTACAGCTTTATGCATAAGGTTGTGCGAGGCACCTGAATCAAACATTTCATTATGCAAGATCTTGTCATGTATATGTAAGCTGACATAAAATGGTAGAACAGATCCATATGTTGATTTATCATTAACTTCTGGACCAAACAACAGTTCTGGGGTATCATCTAAAATATTAAAATCATCCTTAACCTCTGGCATTTGCAGCGATTTTTGAATTTGCTGCCTATAAACATCATGCTTGGCAAGTTTAGAGAGGGGAATGGATACCTTTTATTTTCCTATTTCTGCCTCTAAATTAAATGGCTTGTCCAATGGAGTCTTTGCGTTAAAAATGGTAGATTTCTCTTTTTCAATTGAAACTTCAGTGTTTTGCTCTTGTTTGCCAGCGTTAGGGAGAGTGATTGCTTGTGTTTTTTCAATGATGGGCAGGCCTTTTGGAATACTATGCGCATATTCCTTTGAAGGAAAAGGCACCACAGGCTGGTCAATAGAAGGCTGCGTTTTTGTTATGTCATCTATGGCTGTTTGCATATTTGGGACAACTTTATCAGCATGCTCTGTTATAACAGCCTTGCCTTTGAGTTTGTTGGGTTGTTGTTTTTCTTTTGGTTTGATGGTCATGGGCACATCAACGATTCTGTTTCTGAGTTTATATTGCTTGTTTAGCTCATAGACAGCTGGGTCATAAGCTTGTTGAAAATCGAAAGACTCTTGGGTTTGGGATTGCATTTGATGGAAATCATCACTGTCTTGGTCCCCTTCAGATAAGAAGAGATGCTGATCATTCTTTAATCCCATAAGATTGATGTGTGAATCTTCTAAAGGATTGCTGGAAGTGGATGCCTCTGTATAATTTTCTTGGAAAGGAGGTCTTATTTCACGATCCGGGCTTGATCTAGCGGTATTTATGTTTTGATTTTTCCTGAAGTTTGGGTTTCTAACAACGTTGTTTTGCTGCCCGTCCCATGATGATTTTCTCTCAACGTTGACCACTCTATCTTCCAGCCTATGCTTGCCATTGATAAGGGCATCAAGCTTTTGGTCTATGGCTGAGGGTTCTTCCTTAAAGGTTATTTTCCTCTCTGTTCTGGCTCTGTTTCTCTTGGCAATTAAATTTGTCTGCATAGTAACAGCCACATTTTGCATTTCGGCAAGGTTGTTAGGGCTCTTTCCTTTAACTGGTAGGCCATATCTTGGTCGAAACCATCAGGGAATTTATATAAGGCAAGGTCGGGTAGAGGCCTTAAGTTCTGTGGGATAGCGTTGTAAACGCTATTGAATCTTGCGCAATAGTCCAAAACAGTCTCCTGAGGGCCTCTTTTGATTGTATCATTTCAGCTAATATGTGCAAGGGATCCTTTTTTTTCTCCCATCGATTGATGAATGTCTGATATAAGGCCTCTGTGTCAGAAATGGAATGGGCTGGGAGTGATCTAAACCATGGCCTTACATCTCCTGCCAAACTTTGAACAAATATTTTCATTCTCACAGCTTCATCATCAATTTCATAGCTTTCAAAATAATCCTGCATCTTCTTGGTATGCTAAAGGGCTGTGACAGGGGTAGTATTGTCAAAATAGGTAATTTTTGTCTGATAATCCTGAGGCATAGCCCCGGGATTAGCAGACAACTGCAATGGCGCATATCTGTTTGCCATATTTGCAGGGATAAATGGAACAACTGGGACAAATGGGCTAATAGAAGTAGTAGTGGTAGTATGTGCGGTGAATGGAGGTGTGGATGGAGTGGATGAAGAACAAGGGGAAATAGGGGTTGAACGAAATAAAACTTTGACGGGGGTTGGGCCACAATTTGGCTAAACTATTACAGGAGTAGTATCAGCAAAATCCTCCTTTAGCTCTAATTTCCTGAGGCTTCTTTGGATCAAATTCGGATTTTCAAGAGTAGCTATGGGATTTGGGTCTGGATTTGACCTTGTATAACATTTCTTTGTCTTCGGAGCTAGTTCTAATAATATTTCTGGGGAATTTTCTTAAGCAAATTTGGGCTAAATGAAAGCTTTGCAGGTCTGATTTTATCCCAGTGGAGCTTTGCCAATTGATTTGCGAAATTATCTGAGGAAGCTCCCCAGTGGAGTCGCCATTATGTTATCACTTAGGTTGTCCCTAAAGCTCCTTCAAGGGATACAGCCGAGGTAACCACAAACCAATCTTTGGACTGGAGGTTCTAGCCAACCTGCAGTCAGAGAGGGCTCTCTCTTTATGATTTAGCTTTGTTGAAAATGATATTAGGCTAGTTATTGAGTTCAAGGGGGTTTTGTTTATGTTTTGGTGGGAAGGAGGATGATTTCAAGTAGAGAGGCAATGCATAGTGTGGTAAGTTTCAAACCATTGGGCATGGAGTCATGGAGTAAGATTGCTGGTGGGTTTTCTTGGTCAAAAGAGGAATATGGAGCAGGATAGCTGCTCATGAAACAACATTCAAGATAAATGGAGATGGATTGAAAGGCTAAGGAATGAGAGGCAACAAAGGATCTCTCACTCAGCTTAACAGAGGGAAGGTGAATGAACTCTACCTAGGAGCACTTAAGAATCACTAGATAACTGTCAAACATAGTGAATCAGGGGAAATATGAGCCGAAAGGAAACCATATTTATTACCGATTCAGAGGAAAACATTAAGAAACAGCAGATATTGAGCATAGAGTGCAACCAAGCAAGTTCTAAGCTAATCTTTCTAACTGATGTTTAGATGAGCATATATCAATGAAAACAAAAGAGGCACTTATTGAATCATGTAGCAACACAAGAATTCCATCATTCATTTTTCAAGCCATTAACAACACAACAAACAGTCCATTCTCCAAGCTTGCAAGCATTGTTTGATTATACCAAATATCAGACATACAGTGCGAGTCTCTCTTGGAGCACATTAACCAACCCACCCTTAAAACAGTGCAAAGGGTGGTATATAAAGGAAAATATTTACAAACATGCCCTTGAACAGGTGTCAAGGGGGAAAATATCTCAAAAATATCTCTCAAAACAGATCAAAAGAGATCTGAGTAGTCACTGTCTTTGAAACTAATATATGCTGGAAATAAATGCATAAAATATCTGAAACAGCTGCGCTGGGGCAGCCGGCATCTCAAGTCATGTAAACAAGGGCTGCGCATGAGGCAGCAGCCTCCAAAATGGTTGTGCCGTGGTCCTCGAGCCGTGTGCTGGCCTCATGGCGATAACTGTGAGTTGGTGAGCCATCATGGCTTGATGATTCTTTGTTGAATCTGCTGGGGTTCTTCTGTTGTCATCTGCTTTCGGAGGATCTCCACTGATACACTTTGGCATGCGTCTGCTCCACTTGGCTTCAAAACTGCTCTTGAACTATCACATCACTCTTTACTGGCCGTTGCATGGCCCAACTACCTGCTGCGAAGTCCTCTGGCTTCCTTTGCGAGGCTATTGGTGCTTGGCCGATCAAAAATAGTACTACACTACATGATGAACAACAACTAATCTGGCGGAAGACTGGATGCTGAAGGCACGCCGAGGCTAAATCCCGCAATTTTGGAGCTATTTTGGGCTTGGAGCGATCTCAAAATGGCTAAGGAACTCATCGTTCCTTGCATAAACAAAATTTTAACAAATGCCCCTTCCCTTTAAAACAGGCGAAAAGCCTAAAAACATGAAAATTCATCGAAAAATTGGCTTTGGCGAGCACTGTTCACAACATTAAATCCTCGCTGTTGGATCCGGTGCGGGCCGATCCAACCACCCAGATTTCATCGCTATATCGCATCGGGTCGGCACTGTTGGCATTATGTTTCTGATGGCTATATGTTACAGATGTTGTACTTGATGGCAACTCCCATGACAAGGCTCTCAATTTATTGAAAAAATAAAGAAGGACGCAGGAAATCAGTTCAGAAGGTGCGTACCCGCAGGTACACCATGCAGGGACCGCGTCCAGAGACGCAGGCCAGCCGTTCAGGAGGTGCGTCCCCCAGTGCACACATTTCAAGGCAGCTAAAGGCACACGTGGGGGTTTCTTGTGTTTTACTCTTGGTATCTAGCCGACGGTATTGTGTTATTATGGTGTCGGCTCGTGGTATTGTTCCATGTTTTGAGGAGGAGCTTGCCTATATAAAGCAAAGGAGATCATTTGGATTGAGCATGTCTTTGGTTGAATGTCTTATGAGGGCTAGATCTGGTCTAGATCTAAAGAAGGCGAATCTGTGAAGGGTGACGAGCGCATGATCAGATCTGAGTATCTGTGCCACTCTAGTGGGCTGTCTATTCAGCCCTAAGCAAAAGGACGCAGGTGTTTAACAGGAGACCTGCGTGGGGACTGTTGAAAAGTGTGCAACAAGAAATGCTTGTTGAGAGTGCAACAAGATGATGGAGCTTAGTGAAAAGAGTCTCCTTCACTAAGTGGGCCCGCAGGCTATTTTTGGCAGAAGTCTATTTTTAGACTATGTCTATTTTTAGACATATGGATCATGTCTATGGATGATTGATCAAGTTGGGAAAAATAGATGGACTTCTATTTTTGATGAAAGTGTGAGTGATCACAGTGTGAGTGATTACAGTGTGAGTGATCACAGTGTGAGTGATCAAAGTCAAAAATAGAAAAGTCAAATATTATTATCTCACAATAATATTTGGACTATAAACTTAATCTTATTCTCTTGGAGCACTTCAGTTTGAGCTACGGAAGTGGCACATGCAGCTGTCAGAAGGAAATTCGTTTTTCTTATGAGTCAGTTGAGTTGTTGCATGCATGACTTCAGTTAGAACTCAAGCGAGTTGAGTTTAGTGGACTGGAGGTACAGTTGATGGAGTTGTGTTCAGTTTAGCTTTGTTAAACTGGTTGTATTTAGTCTAACTGATCAATAGACTAAAGATGAGTTGGGTGAATTAGTTATTAATTAATTCACAAGTTATTAACTCATAATGCAACTATAGAATACATCAGTTAACTCAGTTGCATGTCAGTGCATGTTCAGTTCAGCAGGGACAGGTGTTAGAGGATCAGATTGCTATCAGTTGTGACTATAGTTGTGCATGATGATTTGCACAATCAAAGGATTGAGTATGCCAATGAGTTTGCTCATGTATCTTCATGATATTATAGCTGTTGCTCACGTCCAACATAGTGTGGGTGACTATTTTGCAGTATAAAATCGAGTTTGGGAAGCTATTCTCATCAGTTCTCGAGCAGGTTTGAGCAGTGGAGGCAGGCAAGTAGTGGGGGAGATTTGGAGATCAAATCTGAGCTGTATTGTGTGTAACAGGTGGAGATACTTGTGAGAAGTATTATGCTTTGTATTGTTACATGATTCAATCAATATAATATACAGATAGTGTGGGGCTTTTAGCGAGATGCTTTCCCCGGGATACATACTGTGTTGATGAGTTTGATTGATGCTTCTATGTGTGCCTGTGAATGTTTCTGCTTCTGTTAATTGATGATCAACGTAGAGGAGATTATGTATTATACATGTTCCGCTTATAATTGTATGATCAGGATAATCTCTGTGAATATGTGTTAAATTATTCAAAATTTCTACATGGTATCAGAGCTAGATAATTTGTAGAAGAAGTTCTACATGGTATCGGAGCTGCTTGATTTGTAGAAGAGATTTTTACAGGATATCAAGCGAGGATTGATCATCAGATCTACTATTCAGGAAGTGTTTACATTCTATTTCTCTAGGCAGAGCCTGTAATCGGGCCAGGTAGCCTCTGGATTCATCCTTCCTTTGGAAGGTGAAATATCCGGTGAAAGCCCATACAGTAAATCTCTGTACGAGAAATATTGTGTTCTCACGAATTCTAGATCGGAAGCGGTTGAGTTTTGAGCTGGTGGAATTCAAATTTAATTCCAAAGCAAGAGATAAAACTCAGAAACGTTCAGTGTGAGAATGGAGACAGTATGCCCCAGTATCTCATGAAGTTCACCCAATGCCGGGATGAGCTGGGAAGTGTGGGGGTGACTGTCAGTATGAGGATGGTGAGTCTAGCACTCCTTGACCTTCCTAAGAGTTGGCATAGCTACCAGGACTCGGTGAATGGAAGGGAGAAACTGCCAGGATGGGAAAGACTATGGTCAGATCTTGTGCAGGAGGAGATTAGACGGAGCACCAGAGACGGTTCTTCATCCATGCAGGATGAGGAGAATTGTGCCTTAGCGAGTAAGGCGAAGAAGGGGAAGGAGAAGGTTTCTCTTTTCGAATCTTGTTCTTCCAGTGATGGGAAGAAGGTTGACAAGTCGAAGGTGAGATGCTTTCGTTGTCACGAGATTGGTTCACGGGTCAGGAACCTGTATGCTCTTGAGGTTCAAGATGCATGCAAAGCCTTGAGCAGCGAGGCAACTGATGGAGACTTGGTGGTTGAGAGGGAGCGTATATTACCTCTCAACATGCAGAGCCAGAAGAAGTCTCAGAAGATTGTGGAGGAGCCACGATTGGTGCAACAGCTTCAGGAGATTGTGGAGGAGCCACAACAGGGGAAGCTGAGAGGAGATCGAGTAGAGACATCTACTCATCCAGAGACCTCCAGTAGGGGGAAACTTCAAGCCAGGTGGGCTGAGGGATCGCATGCATCCATACCTCCAGGTAGGAGGTGGGGTGATGTGGATTGATTGTCCCAAGGAGGAGGGGCAGGATCCTTGAGGTACCCAACCTCTTGGATGAGACCTTGCTACGGGAGCCCCGATGTGTAGTAGCAGGAACTGACTGATTGGGTAGAGACAGATGCGGATGGAGCGGCAGAGAGAGCGACAGTGCAGGGAATCCCAGGACAACGCATAGCTAGCAGGCTGTAGCAATGCGAGAGGCACAAGTGTTTTGCACAGTGTTAGGTGGCACAGAGAGGTGTGCAATGGTGCGAGATGCATGGAGATGTTGCAGTAGCGTAGATGTCAGAGAGGGAGCACTTGTCAGCAGCAGGTAGAGCTTCAGCATCAGAGGATGTTTCTATCCCAACAGGGAGGTCAGTTGGGAGGTGCAGTGCGGATGCAATGCTGGGAGATAGAACCAGCAGCAGCACGGATGCAGTCAGAGATCAAAGTGACAGAGGCTAGAGCAGTCAGATACTGAAGAACACAGAGATGCAGAGTTTCAGTTGACAGAGGTAATAGCAGTCAGAGACTTTGATGACAGAGCAAGTGGACCGGCCAAATGTGTTGCATGGAGAACATTCCAGAGTTACAGGATCGGGTTTGAGAGGAAGCCTTTCTTGTTGAGAGGGAGTGTTGAAAAGTGTGCAACAAGAAATGCTTGTTGAGAGTGCAACAAGATGATGGAGCTTAGTGAAAAGAGTCTCCTTCACTAAGTGGGCCCGCAGGCTATTTTTGGCGCAAGTCTATTTTTAGACTATGTCTATTTTTAGACATATGGATCATGTCTATGGATGATTGATCAAGTTGGGAAAAATAGATGGACTTCTATTTTTTATGAAAGTGTGAGTGATCACAGTGTGAGTGATTACAGTGTGAGTGATCACAGTGTGAGTGATCAAAGTCAAAAATAGAAAAGTCAAATATTATTATCTCACAATAATATTTGGACTATAAACTTAATCTTATTCTCTTGGAGCACTTCAGTTTGAGCTACGGAAGTGGCACATGCAGCTGTCAGAAGGAAATTCGTTTTTCTTATGAGTCAGTTGAGTTGTTGCATGCATGACTTCAGTTAGAACTCAAGTGAGTTGAGTTTAGTGGACTGGAGGTACAGTTGATGGAGTTGTGTTCAGTTTAACTTTGTTAAACTGGTTGTATTTAGTCTAACTGATCAATAGACTAAAGATGAGTTGGGTGAATTAGTTATTAATTAATTCACAAGTTATTAACTCATAATGCAACTATAGAATACATCAGTTAACTCAGTTGCATGTCAGTGCATGTTCAGTTCAGCAGCGACAGGTGTTAGAGGATCAGATTGCTATCAGTTGTGACTATAGCTGTGCATGATGATTTGCACAATCAAAGGATTGAGTATGCCAATGAGTTTGCTCACGTATCTTCATGATATTATAGCTGTTGCTCACGTCCAACATAGTGTGGGTGACTATTTTGCAGTATAAAATCGAGTTTGGGAAGCTATTCTCATCAGTTCTCGAGCAGGTTTGAGCAGTGGAGGCAGGCAAGCAGTGGGGGAGATTTGGAGATCAAATCTAAGCTGTATTGTGTGTAACAGGTGGAGATACTTGTGAGAAGTATTATGCTTTGTATTGTTACATGATTCAATCAATATAATATACAGATAGTGTGGGGCTTTTAGCGAGATGCTTTCCCCGGGATACATACTGTGTTGATGAGTTTGATTGATGCTTCTATGTGTGCCTGTGAATGTTTCTGCTTCTGTTAATTGATGATCAACGTAGAGGAGATTATGTATTATACATCTTCCGCTTATAATTGTATGATCAGGATAATCTTTGTGAATATGTGTTAAATTATTCAAAATTTCTACAGGGACGCAGGGCAGAGTAAGCTTCACGTGCGTCCGGGACGCTGTGCAGTGACAGGCGAACTGCGTGGGGACGCAGAGACGAATAAGGTTCAGGTGCGTCCCTACAGTAAAAGGACGCGGCGCGATAGTATCTCTGGGTGCGTCCCTGCAGCAACAGGACGCAGTGCAGTTGAAGGAACAGTGCGTGGGCCCGCAGCGCAGCAGAAGGATCTCTGCGGGTGGACGCAGGAGAGCAGAAGGTGAACTGCGTCGCGACGCAGGCCACAGAAGGGAAAACTGCGTCTCTGTCTTAACATGTTCTGTTGATTGAATTTCTCTGTTGATAAGGTGTTTTGGGTTAGTTCTGTTATTGCTGATCTGATAACTATAGTGGACTGTAACTGATATGTACTTGATGATCATTTGATGCTTTATGAAAAGAAGTAGGGGGTTGTAGCTCCCTTCCAGGAGAGACTGGAAAATGAGAGAGAGTTGTAGCTCTCTGCAGGTTGTAGCCTGCGTACTGGTAAAGGACTGCACCAGTACAAAACCATTGTAAAAGAAGTTTCTAATTTGAAAGAAGATAGAGACATATTGCAGCAGGTGGTTTTCACCCACATTTGGTTTCCACCTTACATCTTGTGTTCTTTGGTGTGACTATCTGTTTTCTTTGTTCATGCACATTATTTTATGGTACTAACATGCAAAAATAATTCAAAGATCAAATAAGGAAGGTTCATTAAAAGAATTAGATAATATTGATTCACCCGCCCCCTCTCAGTATTATTTCCAACAATTGGTATCAGAGCAAGTCCTTCAGAGGAAGCTTGATCGCTTGAAGGAAAAGATCCATCAGAATGGCTAATCCAGAAAGAGAGGCACACATCAGGCCACCAGTCTTTGACGGGAACAATTTTACTCACTGGAAGATAAGAACCACTGCATATCTACAATCACTTGGAGCAGAAGTTTGGGGAATCGTAGAAGGAGGATACAAATTCCCATCAGCAACTCCTACAGATCTAGCAGAGAAAAAGCAATATGAGCTCAATGCCAAAGCTGTTACTGTCCTATTGGGTAGTTTGACTCAATCAGAATTTATGAAGATCATGCATTTCAAATCAGTTAAGGAAATATGGGACAAAATCGTTACAAGCTACGAAGGAGATGATCAGGTAAAAAGAGCAAAGCTTCAAACCCTCAGAATCCGGTATGAAACTCTTAAGATGCATAGTAATGAAAGCATAGCTAATTATTTCCTACGTATGGATGAGATTGTGAATTGTATGAGGGATCTGGGTGAAGAATTTGAGGAAGTTGTCTTAGTTGAAAAGGTTTTGAGATCTCTGTCTACTAAATTTGATTCTAAAGTATCTGCCATAGAAGAAAAGGAGAATGTGCGGAAAATCACCATGTCACAGCTTCACAGGATCTTAACTGCTTTTGAAATGCGACAAGAGGTACCACCAGAAGCCGCATTCGAAGTGTCAGAGGAAGAAGATGAGGTAAATTTTGTCAAGAATCTTGAACGGGGAACTGTACGTTTCAAAGGTAAGCTACCTTTCAAATGTTTTCTATGTGGTAGAGTTGGTCACTATGCTGCTAGATGCCCTCATAACAAAGGAAAGATATCTGAAGAAGATGGTAGAAGCTATTATACCCACATTAAAAGTTCATTCAATGATGAAGAAGATATTAGAAGTCTCATGGCACATAAGAAGAAGAATGCTTCATCCAATAATAGCGAAGATATTAAAAGTCTCATGGCTCATGAAGAGAAGAATGCAGAAACTGAAGAAGTTGCCAAATTAAAAGAACAATCGGAGACAGAAACCAGGGTAAGGGAGCAATTGCAGGATATAGTAAAGGATCAGAGCACAACTATTCAGAGACTTGAATCAAAGATCCTCTCTCTAAAAGAAGATCTTGAAGATCAAGAACATGAAATGACCAAACTAAAGCGACAAGTGGAAGAAGGAAGAAAAGCTGAAGAAGACCTAAGAAATCGGTATCTGAAAAACGAAGAACAACATCAAGTTGAGGTAAATATCTTGAAAGGTAAAATAGAAGAAAAGGATAAGCTTTTACGATTTCAAGATAGTACTAAAGTCTTGGATGATATTCTTAATAGTCAAAGGTCTCCTGCTATCAAGACTGGTCTTGGTTTTCATGAATATGTTGAAGGTGAATCTAGTTCACAAGGTGAGGCAAGAAACTCTAATGAGAAATCTGAAATGCTCAAGGAACAACCAAGGAAAGAAATTCCTCAAGGAAGATCCTTTACTCCTAACTATGGACGTGATAGACGATCATTTCCTCCACTGAATAATGTTGAATGTTATGTATGTCATAATCTTGGACATGTTGTAGCCAGATGTAGAAGTAGAATGGTTCAAGAAAGATCATCGCATCCCAGGTATTTCAGAGGATATTGTTTTGCCTGCAATGCATATGGACACAAAGCAATTGATTGTGATAGAAGGAACATGAAAAATGTAAGATGTTATACATGCAACAACTATGGGCATAAAGCAAGGGAATGCAGGAGCAGATTTCAAAATTCAAAACAAGAGGACCATACATCATCATAGTTGCAGGAATTGAAGAAGACAGAGACAGAAAGGTGTGGCATAATTCAGACAACTGACACAGGGGAATCTGAAAGTGATGAAATTCAGTATTCCATCCTGCATACGCTGATATAATAAAGACAAGTCCCATATATACGCGAGTTACAGGCTGCAAAGTCGCGTATATGAAGAAAGGGCAGCAGAATAGATCCAGGTTCAGTCATGGTTGGCTCAGGCTCAGGGGGAGCAGAACAGACTCAGGAAATTGTTCAGTCATGGTTGGCTCACACTCAGGGGGAGCATATAATGCATTGTTGGCATTATGGAGGATGGTCAGAAGGAGATCTTGGAAATAGCTGCAATATGTCTCTATCTCTTTCATGGTGGATTATGGTTCTTTGTTGCAGATCTGGTTCTTTTTCAGGGGGAGCATGATCTTAGGGGGAGCATACCCCTTTGCCCTTGATGTCAAAGGGGGAGAATGAAGCTGAAGTTTTTGAGGTTGCCATCAAGTCCAAAGGGGGAGATTGTTGGCATTATGTTTCTGATGGCTATATGTTACAGATGTTGTACTTGATGGCAACTCCCATGACAAGGCTCTCAATTTATTGAAAAATTAAAGAAGGACGCAGGAAATCAGTTCAGAAGGTGCGTACCCGCAGGTACACCATGCAGGGACAGCGTCCAGAGACGCAGGCCAGCCGTTCAGGAGGTGCGTCCCCCAGTGCACACATTTCAAGGCAGCTAAAGGCACACGTGGGGGTTTCTTGTGTTTTACTCTTGGTATCTAGCCGACGGTATTGTGTTATTATGGTGTCGGCTCGTGGTATTGTTCCATGTTTTGAGGAGGAGCTTGCCTATATAAAGCAAAGGGGATCATTTGGATTGAGCATGTCTTTGGTTGAATGTCTTATGAGGGCTAGATCTGGTCTAGATCTAAAGAAGGCGAATCTGTGAAGGGTGACGAGCGCATGATCAGATCTGAGTATCTGTGCCACTCTAGTGGGCTATCTATTCAGCCCTAAGAAAAAGGACGCAGGTGTTTAACAGGAGACTTGCGTGGTGACGCAGGGCAGAGTAAGCTTCAGGTGCGTCCGGGACACAGTGCAGTGACAGGCGAACTGCGTGGGGACGCAGAGACGAATAAGGTTCAGGTGCGTCCCTACAGTAAAAGGACGCGGCGCGATAGTATCTCTGGGTGCATCCTTGCAGCAACAGGACGCAGTGCAGTTGAAGGAACAGTGCGTGGGCCCGCAGCGCAGCAGAAGGATCTCTGCGGGTGGACGCAGGAGAGCAGAAGGTGAACTGCGTCGCGACGCAGGCCACAGAAGGGAAAACTGCGTCTCTGCCTTAAGATGTTCTGTTGATTGAATTTCTCTGTTGATAAGGTGTTCTGGGTTAGTTCTGTTATTGTTGATCTGATAACTGTAGTGGACTGTAACTGATATGTACTTGATGATCATTTGATGCTTTATGAAAAGAAGTAGGGGGTTGTAGCTCCCTTCCAGGAGAGACTGGAAAACGAGAGAGAGTTGTAGCTCTCTGCAGTTTGTAGCCTGCGTACTGGTAAAGGACTGCACCAGTACAAAACCATTGTAAAAGAAGTTTCTAATTTGAAAGAAGATAGAGACATATTGCAGCAGGTGGTTTTCACCCACATTGGGTTTCCACCTTACATCTTGTGTTCTTTGGTGTGACTATCTGTTTTCTTTGTTCATGCACATTATTTTATGGTACTAACATGCAAAAATAATTCAAAGATCAAATAAGAAAGGTTCATTAAAAGAATTAGATAATACTGATTCACCCCCCCCTCTCAGTATTATTTCCAACAGGCACATCGGGGGTGGCACTATAACACATATTCGGAACTCCCGACGGGCCGATCGCCGATATCGCATCGGCGATCACCCATCGGGCAAACATTATATATATATGGAGCAAAATGGGGGGGGGGGGGGGGGGCGCGCGACGAGATCTGGACCGTCAGATCTGGGTCCCAATCCAACGGCCCTGGATCCGTCGACAGATCGGAGATCGGCGGGAGTGGAGGCGCGACGCTTATGAAATATTGCGATGCGATATGTTAACAAATATAACATATGCAATATATATGAATGTGATATGTAAAAACTTTTGCGATACAACGTAAATGTCGCATCAGCGGATGGGGCGAGGTGTAACATATATGCGGCCAATCACTGTTACCACCTCCGATAGCGATATCGCGTCAGAGGGAGGGGATTCTGATCGGAGGAGAGTTTATATGCCATAAAAGGGGTTTTTAAAGCATCAAAAGGGTTTTCATGCCTTGCAAAAGGTTCAATGAAATTGGAGGAAGGTTACTAATGCATCGGAAGGGGTCCAAAGCATTGGAAGATGGTTTGAGAGGGGTAGTGTGGGTTCTTGCTGAGTTTCAGATAAACTTAACAATTCCCAAGGATGTATATGGTCATTTTTCAACCAGGGGGAGGGGATAAGTATATAGGGGAGTTATATACATAGTTTTAGTAGGGGAAGGGGAGATAAATAGGGAGTTACATAATAAATTTAGTAGTTAATATGATAATGATGAGAAAAAGCGCTAAGAATGATGTCTTAGGCTATCAATGGGGGAAAATTACTGATAGAAGAAGTGTGAACATTCCTTGAGTGAAGCAGATCTTCACCAAGGCAAATGATATGGAGAATGATGAAACTAAGAGGTATCAAGCAGATCTTGACCTCTTTGGGGAAATTAGTGAGTGATTTGGGGGAAAGAGGAAGAAAGGTTGTTAGACATGCCTCGCTTGAAGTCCTCCAACTGAAAAACTGCCTTCAACTTGTGATCTAGATAGATATGACACTTGACAATATGAAATGGATCACAAGCCATGATTCTGCAACCACAAAGCTACCTACCCGACCTACTCACCTAGAATTTTCTCTTGTTTTTGGTTTGGGTGCACTTGAACTAGCATACCCATCTTTTCACTCTTTTCTTTTAGCTGTCCTCCTATCTAAATCTACGCTTATTGCATCCAGGGGCTCAGATTATGCTGTTGAGCACCCTTTGTTTCTCTACCTATCGACAAATCTGCCAAGATTAAGTTGTTTGGACAGATGTTCATTCTTTATATTATACAACATGAAATTGAAACCTAGCGAAGCCAAGATTAAACTGTTTGGCCTTCCCATAATTGAAAACTCATCAAAAATGAACAAAGTAGTGGCATTTAGATTAGCTCACTTTCATGGATACTTCTCTGGCCATCTGTAGCAAATATGGAGCATTGCAGCAAGAAAAGTATGACATATTTGGCATGTAAAAATGCCGATCATGAAAGATGATTAACCTGCTGCAGCAGGAGGCTAACATGTTGTACCTGTAGTTGAAGTGGAAACTATAGTGGTGGGAATTGTTGTAAGGGGGGACTATATCCATTGGAGTTTGAGCCTTGTTAACAACTTCCTCTTTTTCCTTGACCAGTTTCTCCATATGCTCCTCCATTTGTTTGATCTACAAATTTTGTTCTTTAATGAGCTTCATCATGTCAGACTTCTGAGTTTCTGTCTCCTCAATTTATTTGGCCATTGGGTCCTCAAAACCTGGCAATTTTATCTGCTTCTTTAATGCTACAACTTCAACATTCTTTTTCTTAATAAGCTCTTCTGTAGAATTTATGTTTGAGGGATCATATGACATTTTCAGCACTAGATTCTCCAAGGATTTAATCTTGTTATACTTTGCTAATGAGGAGACTTTCTCCAATTTAAGTTGTGACTGAGTGTTGGCCAAGGTTACATACATTTTTGACAAACTCATGACAGTGTTTTTCAAGGTTGAAGCAATCATCTACCCAGTTTGTTTGTGCATCTCAATTTGATCAATTGGATGCGCATCCTTCACATTGAACTCAAAATAGGTCTACTTTTGATATTGAGCAGCAGTCCTAGGTTGTGGAACCTGAGCCTGTAGATAAGCCAACTGCATTTTACCTTCTCAGAGTCAAATACTGAAAGAAATCTAGCCTAAGAACTAGAGGAATGTTTCCAGAACTGTGTGTAGGTTTTCATCTTCAACTCTTCATTCCTCTTTTTGATCTCACTGAAAACATGAAAGATGTCTTCCTCCTTGTCCTGCTGAGTGCTTCCACTGGTCTGGGTTATCTTCTTCTCCTAAGAAGTAGTGGATGAGTTGGGGACGGTGTAGACTTTGCATTTGACTCTGTATGGAGCATAATCTCTCCAAGTCCATCAAATGTGGTTTTCATATACTCATGTGTTGTGCTTATAATCACAGAGATTCTAGGTCTCTTCATTTTGTGCACAATCTAAAACCTTGGCTTGATGCTTCAATTGTAGGGGATGATTGTTCTTCCCTCCCTCTCTTGGCTACCTTTTCTTGTGCAAGTGGAGTTTACGCGTTTGATGTAGAAACTATATGCTCTTCAACCGCTTGGAGGGTGTTCTCTTCCCATTCCAACTAATTTTTATATTGTTCTATCTCAGGCCTGGTTGTGTGATGATATGCTGTAAATTTGTTCTTCATCCTTAAATTGGAAACTATTCCCATTGGGTCGTAAGACCAAGTGAAGCTTAGACCAAACTTCATCTCCTTTAATAATTTGTTTGCTTCCTCTCCTGCTACCCTGGTGTTACAGATGAATGGAACAACTTGGGCTTTAAGCTTGAATTGTCATTTCTTCTTTGCAGCCAAAACGTGCACCTCATCTGCATTTAACCTCTGGCTTATATATCCCAGTGCAAATGTTTTGATAGGAATGTACTTGAGTAGTTTGTAGGGTGGAAGCTCACAACCATAAACCCTGATCTTTGTATAGTTTTGGTAGCAATGCCAATCCCCTGTTGCAGCTTGATCAACCAACTATATTATTTTGACAAGATCATCACTGATCCTTAGTATTGGAGTGTTGTTCATAAGACTGATAGTTGGATGAATAAATAGTTCTATGAATTGTTTATATGTAAATTTTTCTTTCTCCTTCATGCCCATTGAAGTTCAAAGTATCACTGATTATTGATTTCCTTCCTCATCTAGATCCTGTAAAGAAAATAGGAATTTGTCTCCCTAAAATATATATAAAAAGGTAAACAAGTACTAAAGCATACTTGAATACTTCTTTAGTATTGAACTTGACAAATTGCTCATGTATTGCTTCAGCTAGGAATTGACTAAAATCATAAATGACAGTGGGTTTAGAATCAACAAAAAAGATAGACAAGAAACCAAGGATGGATTCATTAACATTTTGATTAGAGTTGTAACCAAGAAAATAGGACAAAATAGAGGTGATTTTCTTGGTTCTATCAGGGAAAATGGATGATTCATAAGGAGGATTTCTTTTAGGTAGAGGACTATCAATAGCTAGAAAGAGTTCAAGGGTCTGGGGTATTTTAGTAAAGTCTAATTTTTGATACGCTTCTATCAAGTTTTGATGGAAAAAAGGATGGGTTGGTGTTATAGATATTTTTGTGCCCTACAACCCCAAGCATAAATATCCATAAACCGAGGGCTCCTAAGTTCCTAAAGGTGTTGTTTCAACCCGTAAAGAAACAAGGTCAAGTGATTACAACTTCTCCCAGAAATTCTCCATGAAAAACTTCTCAGAATGGGTCAATTTAAGATCAGTGCACTTGCTCCATGGTCAAGGTGCGCTGCAGCCCACCTAAATACACTGTGGGGGTGCGCTGCAATGCAAAAATCCCTTCTAGGGGGTGCGCTGAGTGGGAAGAGACAAATGGCAGTGACATTTTGCAAGGTGGAATGGGATGAAATCTTCCATAACTTTCTCCTATGACACTTGTCTCTTTGAATTCGACCAAGGATGAGTAAGAGATGCTCAATCTCCAAGTGGAAGCAAGGACTATCAGTGGGAGGACACTAATAAAAAACACAAAGCTGACTCATACCCCTTACAAGATATCTATATATGGATCCCTCATCCCAGAGATCCAGAGGTTGGAATTTGGCATCTTGCAAGGAATTGATGTTAGTTTCTTGAGGTGATATCAGTATATGTTGGGTGATCTAAGATTTGTATGAGGTGAAAAGAGGACTTTTCTAGTCAAGAGGATGATGCTGGGTTGGAACAGCTGGTTGTAACTCCCTTGACTCTTCTTTGATTATCAATAAAGCTATTCTTGTTTTCTTCCATATTCTTGTGTAATACATGATTTATGCATTTGTATGGTTAATCTATATCTGACCCTAGATTATTTATGATAGTAGATCCATGTTCTTGCATAGTTTGGTGTTGCTGTGATCTTGCAGGTACTCCAGGAAGTTGGGTGTACGAGAGGGCAAGCAGTGAAAGACTGTAAGAAGGGAGAAGAACCGAACAAGGAGTCAAGCGAAAGACAGAGGTTGGCCTCCTTATTCTTCTTTCATCTATCTATTGTAAAAGAAACCAAAGTAGACTTTATTCTGTTGTTTCTAAGGCAACTATCATACCTTAGTGGGATAGAGCAGTTCTGAATAGAAACTTTTCCCTGTAACAAAATGGTGACTCCACTAGGGAGGGAATATATTGTTTGATTCATTTTTCATTTGTTTGCTTTATAAACACACAGACGGAGCCTGAAGCTCAGCCAGCTAGCCTTCGAACTGCATTCATTTTACAAATGCAAAGTAGATCAACGCTGCTTCAGTCAATCTCCGGGTTTGTTTATAACTTGAACATTTGATCTACAAGTTCTCTACTTTTCCTTTGTGGTAGCCTTAGTAGCATCATTTAGATCTACCCCTGATGATCAAGTTACTGATCATCTTTTTCACGACCAAAAACCCTGAACTGAACTGAAAATTGTGACCCGGAGCCTGTTCAAAGTCTCGTCTCCTGACCAGCGCACCCTATGTACTGAGAATTTGCATTTTAGCGCACTTCCCGAGTGGTGAACCTGCGTTGCAATCCAGATTCCCTGTGCTACAGGTGCGCTGATCAGGTTGGGGCTTTGCCACTGAATGTTGGCTTCTGGATTCATTCTTTTCAGTTCTATTCTTGAATTTTGCTACCTATGATCAGTGACCCTCTGTTTGAAACCCTTTTCCTTGCTGATATTCCACCTCTAATGTGCAAAGAACTGTAAGTGTTTTAAGTGTATTTTTAGTCGCTTTCAGTTCTCTTTTTGCAAAAAGTAGCATAATCAAGCTGTCGTCATTTGAATTGGAAGTGTCGAAACTATCATTTTCAGCCGTAGACAACAATTATCCTATTGGTAGTCGATTATATGGTTTACTGTTTCATATGATTTGAATTGGTGTAATTTTCAAAGTGTCAAAAAACAATATTTCATTTCAAAATCGTTGAGTGTCTCTTTACCCTCGCTTCTTTTTGAAAAGGAAAGTTGTTAGATTATAGTCGCTTTAAAAAGTAATTCAAATTTGCACATTGAACTTTCTTTTTATCATAGACATATTAAGAGAGTCAAAAAACAAATACATGCATGTGCATTTGCATTTAGATAGTCTGATTGGTTTGATTTAGGAAAGTGCATCTAATGTGTGCTCTTTGCTCTTTGTTGAAATAAATCTGATTATATTTCCTTAGTAGCTAGGATTTTCGTGGCATAAAAGAAGATAAAAAGTTTGTTTATCATCTTAGACTGCATTTTAGAAATTACATCTATACATCACGCGTGAACCCAAAAGGAAAATTTCATAAACAAGATCAACTCTAAAATAAATTGAATGAATCTAACAACGCTTTGGAACTTAACGCAACATCTAGAGGTCTAGGAAAGAGACGTGTTCCGGCGTCGTAAAACGTGGTAATTGTCGGTTTCACTGTTGGTTGGGTGATTCCTCCACTTTGAGACAACAAGTGCCAATACGAACTTGTGCTCCCACGTACCGTCGAGTATATTTTGGGAGACCACTATAGGCTTTATCCTTTATCCATAGGAAGCCGTGTCTGCCACCTTATTGATCGCAATGCACTGAACACAGCATTCGGGAAGATTGACTGCCATACCGTAAAACGTATTCTGCAGTTTTGCGATTGGTTTGGTAAACCCTCTACCTAGATCTCCAGAGCAGTCCCTTTCGTTCCTTTTTAGACTCTTTAATAGAAAAGGTCCATCTGAGCACTTGTCACTTCAGGCTCATTAAAAATCGAAGGAGACTAGAGTCATCTTTTGTTTATTCTAAACTCTTTAAAATTGAAAAAACAAGTTGTGTCAAAGCGTCTTAAAATATATTTTAAACGAAATAATCATCACCTTTCCTACGTTGATCCTAGGTTGAGAAAATGGAGTCCACCAACCAAGGAATTCCCCTTGGAGGGAATCCTAGTCCCTTCTCCTCTTGGGGAGATATTGATGCACCTCACATGGCCACATTGTCACTTCCAGGGTTGACAATAGGTTTGCCTGTATGGCTCTTCTCAACCTCTGTTGTTATGAACACCGCAGTTCCTGAACAGTCAAGTCAGCAGCTAAACGATCCAAAAGTTACCCCCCAAGCCTCCACTTCATCCGATTCTTCCTCTTTGTTGTGGGGAAAAGTGTCTATTCAGAACGACCCTATCCACCTAAGGTGTGACAGTGCCTTAGCAACAAACAGAGAAAACTACTTTTGTATTCTTCTTTATGAACTATAAACGAAGAGGAATAGGATGAACCAACCTGTGTCTTGCGCTAGTCCTTTGATCCAATCTCTCTTCTCTTTGACAGCTTCCAGCTACCTGCTTCCTCACTTGCCCAGCTTCACCAAGTTCCTGTAAGATCATAGAAGAGGAAAACTACACAAAGACATGGATTTATATTCATAAATAGCTTAGGATCAGATTTAAGCTAAACATACTAATGCAACAAACATCAATGATACACAAGCATGTAGGAGAAACTCAAATAGTTTTATTGATATGACAAGAAGATCCAGGAGGAGATACAACCAAGTGAGTCCCGATCCAGAATCAACCTCCCAGCAAAGGAATCCCTTCTTCACCTCCAACAAAGCATAAATCACCCAATGCACTAATCTCAATCTCAAAACCAACAGCGATTCTCTGCAATGTACAAAATTCCAGCCTCTAGATCTCTGGGATGAGGGATCCATATATAGATGTATGCAAAGAAGATGAGTTAGCTTGTCCTTTGACTAGTGTCTTCTCTCTGTCAGTTCTTGCTTCCACTTGGAGGCTGAGAGCCTCTTACTCATCCTTGGTCGAACTCAGTGAGGCAAGTGTCATGGAGGAAGATTCTGGAAGCTTCCATTGTCTTTCCACCTCGCGGAATGGCACTGCCATTTGTCATTTCCCGCTCAGCGCACCCTGGTAGTGCATTTAGGTGCATTGCAACGCACCTAGCTAGTGTACTGGGGTGCTATGCAACGTAGGTAGCTAGTGGAGCAGTTGAAATGATCCTGATTTGACTGATTCTGAGCAGTTTCTGGTGGAGAACTTCTGGGAGAAGCTATAATTTGTTGACCTTGTTCCTTTAGGGGCAGGAACAACACTTTCAGGGACTTTGGATCCCTTGGTTTATGGACATTTCATGCTTAGAGCTGTAAGGCACAAAAATGTCTATAATAGTTTCCCCCTAAAGTATGAGGCCGTTTATCGGGTGAAATGCTTTATTAGGAGGATCCGAAGTTCTTTCAATGCTGGAAGGAGACCTGTAATAAGATACAATACAATACATTATCTTCATACTATTTTTCATGATCTAGCTGAGGCGGGCATTCCCATGCTAAACTTTATAAACTCATTTTCATGTACATAGGACAGACAATCATCTGATGGTAGACTGATGATTCTGGTAGAGCCATCATCCTTTTGGTAGGATGATTATCTGTGCTGCAATGCTATACATTTCAATGTATTTATTTTCTTGAATATATATTGCAGCCCGGATGGATGAAACTAGATCCGGGGTCTTCAATCTCGTCCGATCTTCACTCGAAGTACAAGTCGATCCATGTGAGAAATTCTTTGAAGTCGAACATGGAAAGACATCGCTTGATTACCAGTCAATGATGTAAACTGTTAAAAAGCGCAAGAGGAATCACCGATAATGATGATGACCCTCAAGGTACTGTAGTACAATTCACGTGGTGTGAATAAAGGACTTGGCGTCGAACACCACGCAAAATCTTTCGGTCGAAGGTCATTGATGTATACCTGTCGCAGGAAGTGGGAAACTTGCCATTGAGGCATGCAAGCTTCAAAGTACTGAAGGGGGTGTTCCTAGATCATCTTCTTGGATAATGAGATGATGTCGACAAGAAGCGATCCGTCAAAGGAGGGCCTTAATGAATCCCACATCAATGACACAGAACGGAGCAAATGATTTTGATGGAGGTGAAAAAGATCTGATGATATATGCTTCAGGATGGCGGTCATGAAAGAATGAAGTATAATGTATGGTAGTGGATGGGACACAGGTGACTTCTCCGGATGACTTCTCTTGGACATATCGGCGACACTGATGTGATGGATTGGTAGCATTTACCCCAAATTTGGATGGTATGGTGTGACCATGGTGATGTGACTGATGAATGAAACAACCCAACCCGACTCAGGCATGGAGTGGAAGTGTCATGTTCAAGAGCGACTTGCTACCAATAAAGGTTCTTTGAGTTCTTCCCAATTTTTCCCCAGTCATTGCTGACCAGTACCTCTTTATTTTTGTCAAGCTTGAGGAGGATAACATATGCTTGTTCTATAGTTTGCCCTTCGGGCAAACCCATCGCTATGTTTTAACGAGCCTAGCGATAGTGAAACTCGTTCTCGTCTAAAGACAAGTTTGTCGCTATTAATGTTTTTAACGAGTCTAACGACAAAGATAACTCGGTCCTTTTCATTTTTAGAGAGTCTGAAAAGGTACCTAAAGTTAACTTCGGAATTCCTTTTTCGTCATCTAATCCCTTAAGTCCAAAAAAGTATAAAATAATATAGAAGGGATGAATTTTCGATAGTTTTAACGAGCCGAACAAAACAAGCGCTCGATCTTTTTGTGCAATAATCCCTCAGGTCCAAAAAGATTAAAATCTAGAGGAGGGATAGCACTTCTGGTCGCTTTAACGAGCCAGAAGGCCAAAACTCGGCAATCTTTTCATATTTTACGAGTCAGATGAAAAGAGCTTAAAGAAGACTCGTCTTTTGAGGAACGAGTGATAAGATGGGTAGCAGCTAATTCTAGGTAAGGTTTGGAATTTTCCAATCACGGCAGTGTCACAAGGATGGCTAGTGAAATCACTCTTCACAGCTGTTCCTCAAAATGGGTAAACAATGAAATGGAGGTGAACGATCGGCCAATGGAAAAGTGGAGGTGATGGTGCAAACACGACCAAGGCTTTAGTGGCTGATAATGCTACATTCACGGTGGTTATTTACCAGAGGATAGTTCATTTTTTAACGAGCTTAAACGCGGATTGAAACACTTGCTCGGTCTTATGTTTATTTTTTAACGAGCTTGAACTATGTGCTAAAACTGCTCGATTATATGGTCTTGTTTTGATTTTTTACCATAAATAGCTTTGTCCTTTCAAAGATAGTACTGTATTTTCAACTGCTTCATCAAACTAGTCATAAATGAACAATATTTGTTTGAAAATGAGATTAAAATGCTAATATTTTACTTTGAACCACGTAAAAGCAATCAAAAATTGTTTTTTACCTCTCATTTTACCATTTCATTTGAACTTGGTTTGTTGGAGCTTTGGAGGTGCTTTTCCCCCTCGATTTTCATCAGTTGATTTCGGGAGATTCTGTGGACGATTCTCGGCGCCATCTGGACCAGGTAGGAGCTAAACCCGAGCTCTTTCATTTCATGGTTTCCTTTTTGCATTATGTGCTTTATTCCTTGTTTTTCTAAGCCTCTGGGGTTTGATGGATTCGTTCAGCCATCAACGCACCCTTAGTACATCGAAACCTACGCTGAATGCTAGCCTATATGAAGGCAGTTTGACATTCAACTCACTTGGAACACTGCTGTAGGTGCGTTGGGCGCAGAAAAGGGATTTGTTGCATAGTTTTTGATGGAATTTTTGCCTTTTTCTCATCAAAATCAGGATCTAACTCCTCTCTTGTTTGTTTTTCCAGAGATCTCGGAGCAAGATGACCCTTACATGGCGAGAATGAGAACATGAAGAAGAGGACATGCTTGCCCTACACGATCCAGTTACGGTGAACGCACTGCGGAATTGTGGCTTGCTGAAGTTCTTCCGCATCTCTAGCATGAGACAGCATATTAACTTACTGCAGTATTTGCTCGATGCTTGGGATCCTATCAATCAAGTTTTCCAGATTAGGGGAAAATCTATCCCCTTGATAGTAGTAGACATCTATTTCTTGACTGGTTTGTCAAGGTGGGGTGCCCCCATCTCTTTGTCAGGTTCGGTCCGAGGAAGCGATTCTGTGAGAGATTATGTCCGCCAGTATTGCAGGGAAGGATCTCAGCTGAGTAAAGACAGCAAGATCATCATCCGTGATGTCACTGACAGGTCCCTTAGGACTATCCTGTTTACTTTTGGTAGGATGGCCGGTAGTGCGCCTCTTCATGTAGCCAACAGATCCTATATGCAGCATGCCTTGGAATGCCTCCAACCGAAGGTGTTCAACTGGTGCGACGCAGTACTTCTTATGATGAAAGAACAGTTGACCAATATAAAGAACGGGAGGTTGAAGAACTTTGGGTTCGGTTCTATTTTGACCGCCTTTGCCTTGGAGAAGATACCACTGATGCAGCCGCAGTACATTGCACTCAATTTACCTTCTCCTACTGAACCACGTATGCAGAGATGGGTTGACCATATGTCTAGGCATGCTGGTCAGTCTCAGATTTCATTTTCTAATACCTTCTTTAGGTGGTTTGATCGTCAAGAGATGGTTTATGCTGAGTATCCATATGCTGGCATGGACTTCCGGGGTGACCCAGACTTGGTACTGCCGGATGGCGAGCAATGGGGTGCTATTGGTAAAATCTCTGACCATATTGTTGTATACTGTTTTTGGTTATAATGTCCTTGTGCTTTATTCTATCAAGACTTTAATCAAACTCATGTGTACATGCAGATGTTGGTCATGTTCATCCAGCAGTTCGCCTGAGAGTACCAGCCGTTGCCCCAGCAGGAGAGGCTACCGAAAGAGTCATTCTTCGCGACGTCGATGTGGCCGAGACTCTCACAGCTGTGCAGGAGCAGGTTGAGAGCCTTACTCTCGGTATTCCAGATGTGAGGATCGACGAGCTACCTTTGCAGTTACAACGGCATACTACTGGTGTGCCCAGACGATGGACTCGTCTCTTACGCATGATTGCACAGGCTGTGACTTGCTATCACGAGCATCATTAGACTAGGGTGCCCCCTAGCATTTTGAGTTTTTGGGTCATGTGACCGATTTTGTCTTGGTTACAAAACATTATATGTAAACCATAAATAGCTATATATATTTTTGATTTTCGAGGTTTTATTTTGGTTGAGCTATATGATCCACATGTAAAACATTGATGATATGTTTCTTTTTATAAATGTTGCAAATATCTATCTAACACATAGTTTTCTAAAGAGTCAGTTAATGTGTTTAAGCTTCTGGAAATATGTTGATATTGAATAAGATCAAATTGTCTTTCCAAAATCTTAACCCTTAGGAACATGCGATAAATAGTTGGATTTCGGAGAGAATAGATACCAGTGAGTTGTAGTATTACGAGTTGTGAGTCTAGCCTGACAATTAGTTGGCGTATACCATGAGTGATGGCATCAGAGAGTAGTTCTATCAATGCGCTATACTCAACGATGTTATTCGTTGATCGACCAATACATACACCTCTAAAACTTACTAACTCGCCGCTTGGATCAAAAATGGCCCAGACTGCGGACGATAGGTTCCGCGAACTACGACTCGCTCCGTCAGCATATCCAACACATGGCTCCAATAGGTTTGACATCTGCAATATATGTAAAAAGTGGATTACTTGACCAAAACAAACAATTTAGCGAAAACAAAAATATAACAAAAGCATTCAGGTTACTATTAGGCATAGTAACGCTTGAGGTACAACCCATTACGAGGTTGCGCCAGTGGAATTCCGTCGTAATCCATTAACTCGTAGGCTCCTTTTGCTAACACTCGTTTAACAATATAGGGGCCCATCCATAAAGACTTAAATTTACCAGCTCCCAATTTTTCGGATTCTTGGTCATAAAGCAAGACCAAGTCACCTTCTGAGAAGACACGGGGTTTGACATTTTTGTCGAACTGCGCCTTGACTCATTTCTTATGGGCTTCGTTAGCCAAAGCAACGTCACGATAGGTTTCATCCAATTGGATTAATTCCAAAAAACGAGCCTCTTCTTCTGAAGTTCCGGGGAGGAGATCAATTGCGAGTTTGAGAGACGATATTTCACACTGGATTGGTAAGACTGCTTCGAGGCCGTATAGTTCATAAAGAAGAATACAAAAGTAGTTTTCTCTATTTGTTGCTATGGCACTGTCACACCTTAGGTGGATAGGGTCGTTCTGAATAGAAACTTTTCCCCACAACATAAAAGGACCGAGTTATATTTGTCGTTAGACTCGTTAAAAACATTAATAGCGCCAAACTTGTCTTTAGACGAGAACGAGTTTCACTATCGCTAGGCTCGTTAAAACATAGCGATGGGTTTGCCTGAAGGGCAAATTATAGAACAAGCATATGTTATCCTCCTCAATATTGACAAAAATAAAGAGGTACTGGTCAGCAATGACTAGGGAAAAATTGGGAAGAACTCAAAGAACCTTTATTGGTAGCAAGTCGCTCTTGAACATGACACTTCCATTCCATGCCTGAGTCGGGTTGGGTTGTTTCATTCACCGGTCACATCACCATGGTCAGCCATACCATCCACATTTGGGGTAAATGCTACCAATCCATCACATCAGTGTCGCCGATATGTTCAAGAGAAGTCATCTGGAGAAGTCACCTGTGTCCCATCCACTACCATACATTATACTTCATTCTTTCATGACCGCCATCCTAAACCATATATCATCAGATAGTTTTCACCTCCATCAAAATCATTTGCTCCGTTCCGTGTCATTGATGTGGGATTAATTAAGGCCCTCCTTTGACGAATCGCTTCTTGTCGACATCAGCTCATTATCCAAGAAGATGATCTAGGAAAACCCCCTTCAGTACTTTGAAGCTTGCATGCCTCAATGGCAAGTTTCTCACTTCCGGCGACAGGTATACATCAATGACCTTCGACCGAAAGATTTTGCGTGGTGTTCGACACCAAGTCCTTGAGGTTGAGAGCCTTACACTCATTTAACAATATAGGGGCCCATCCATAAAGACTTAAATTTACCAGCTCCCAATTTATCGGATTCTTGGTCGTAAAGCAAGACCAAGTCACCTTCTGAGAAGACACGGGGTTTGACATTTTTGTCGAACTGCGCCTTGACTCATTTCTTATGGGCTTCATTAGCCAAAGCGGTGTCACGACGGGTTTCATCCAATTGGATTAATTCCAAAAAACGAGCCTCTTCTTCTGAAGTTTCGGGGAGGAGATCAATTCCGAGTTTGAGAGACGAGATTTCACACTGGATTGGTAAGACTGCTTCCAGGCCGTACACCAGTTGGAAGGGTGTGAATCCAGTTGCATTCCTTACCGACGTTTGGTAGGCCCACAGAGCTGGGTAGAGGATTAGGTGCCATCTTTTCTTGTGAACTCCAATCATCCTTTGCAACATGCGCTTTAGGACCTTGTTGATCGCTTCAACTTGTCCGTTGGCTTGCGGATAATATGGAGTGGAGCTATCGTGAGACAACCCTAGTTTGGCAGCTAATTCGACCATCATGTGATTGCGAAAATGTGATCCATGATCTGTGACTATAGCTTGGGGTACGCCAAATCTGGCGACTACATGATTGAAAAAGAATAGGGCAGTTGTTTCACCAGTATTATCTAATGTAGGCATCGCCTCGGCCCATTTGGTAAAATAGTCAACTGCGACTATGATATACCCATGCCCCCCAGTCGAGGTGGGGTTACATGTCATGAAATCGATGCCCCATTTGGCGAATGGCCCAACAGCTACTATTGGCTGTAGCGGTGCGGGTGGTCTCCTGGTTTTGCTATCGAAAATTTGACAAGCATGGCAACTTCTGACTGCAGTTATGCAATCTTTGAACATTGTTGGCCAGAAGCATCCTGCTCGTAAGATTTTCTGTGCTGTAGCATATCCAGATTGATGCCCTCCACACGTGCCTGAATGACAGTCATTCAAGACTCTTTCGGCCTCTTCATGGGTGAGACACCTTCTCAGAACTGTATCGATACCACGACGGTAAAGCGTATCACCGACGATCATGTAGTCTTTCGCTTGGTATCGAATACGTTTTTGTTCGGAGTGGGAGGTGTTTGGCTGAAATTTTTGGGTTTGGAGATAAACGATTATATCCCCATACCACGCATTGCTTGTAGATATCAGAAACAAACTTTCATCCACGATTGATTCTTTTGATGTTTCATCGTTGGACGACGATGGGAAATCGCATAATAATTCTGCGAAAACTAGAGCTTTCTTTGATTTGGATTTTACAAATTCCAGATCAAACTCTTGAAGGATTGCTATCCATTTTGAATATTTCCCCCCCAGCAACTGTCGCGACAATATATAATTCATGGGGTTGCAATCTGATAAAATGGTAGTTTTCTAAAAGAGGACATAGTGTCGAAATCTCTGTATCGCTTGAACAGCCGCGAGCGCTAGCTTTTCAACATAAGAATATTTGATTTCTGTATCATTTAATTTTTTACTTAAATAATATATAGGATGTTCAATTCCATCGACTTCTTGAACTAAAACCATCGCAATGGTCGTATCTGCTGCAGCCAGATACAGGTTAAAGTCTCTTTGATAATCAGGGGCATACATTAATGATGCTTTTATTAGGGAATCTTTCAAAGCATCAAAGGAAGCTTGCGCAACCTGATCCCAGACAAAGGGTACTTCCTTTTTCAAAAGATGTGTATAACCTTTAGCAAGTTATGCGTAATTCGGAATGAACCTCCTCAAAAAGTTTGCTTTCCCTTGGAGTTTCTGAATTTGAAGCAAATTTGAAGGTGGAGGCAAATTTATGATTGTCTGAACCTTACAGGGGTCGAGACGAATCCAATCCTTGGAGACTACAAAGCCAAGTAAACGACCAAAACTGATGCAAAATACATATTTGTGTGGATTGAGTCGTATCTTGTAGTGTCGGCAACGTAGAAGTATCGCTCTTAAATGATGCGGATGATCAGTTCGCTTTCGCGAATGAGCCGGAAGGTCGTCGAGGTACAGTTGAACAATGTTCTTGATGTCATGGAAGGCATAATTCATTGCCCTCTAAAACGTTGCCCCTACGTTCTTTAAACCAAAGGGTAATTTTCGATATGCAAATGTGCCCCACGGACAAATAAATGTAGTCTTTGACTGGTCCTGTGGACGGATATTTATTTGATTATACCCGGAAAATCCATCCATGAATGAAAAGATTTCGCATCCGGCGCATTCATCAATTATCTGGTCAATGAAGGGTGTAGGGTAGTTGTCTTTTGGACAAGCTTGATTTACATCCCTATAATCGACACACACTCTAATTGTCCCCTGTTTCTTCATAACAGGGACAATGTTCGATACCCAATCGGTTAGAGGAACCGGGTAGATGAAACCAGCATGGAGAAGCTTCTCAACTTCTACCTTAATGGCAGCGGCTTTCTTGGGGTGCACCTGCCTTAGCTGTTGTCATACTGGTTTGACATCTGGATACATCTTAATTTCGTGTTCAACGATACTCGAGTCAATGCCTGGCATTTCATCATATGACCAAGTGAAGACATCTCTGAATTCGTGGAAAAGAGCGCTATATATTTCCAGTTCTGAAGGAGAACAACATTTGCCAACATAAATATTCTCTACAACATCTGCTTTGGTCGAGATATTTATGGCTATAGTTTCTTCAATATTGGACAAGTTTCGCTCGGAATCCACCGTATTTACAGTATTTGATAGGAATTCAAAAACTGATGGATGATAAAGGTCATCTTGAGTATCTTCTCCACAATCCGGAAGAAGGGAATGATGGTGGCGATCATTCCATGGTGCCCCTTCAATTAACATTGATTGGACAATTCCTTCGTTGGTTCCATGCACTCGCGACCAAGGATCTGAAGGGGTACCATATTCTCTAGACCTATCTATCCAAACGCTTGATGAGCGTTGATTTGGGTTTGCCTCCCATGCTAGAAACATTGATTGCTATAATATTTCTATTGGGCTTGGGGGCAAAACCAATGCATGATCCATGTTGATATCATTTTCTGAGATCTTTATAGAAGATATCATGTTGCAGGTTCCTATCGATGCTACTTCTGCCAGATTGATTGGAGGTGGAAGAGCGAAAGTTCCCATTAGTATAGGATCTTTTAGTAGGCCTACTCTGATATTCTGAAGTGAATGGGTGCTCTCATGGATCATTGGAATGCTTACCATAACTTGAGAACCATTGGGGAGGAAGTTCTGCTGATCGACGATTGTAATCCCTCCTTGAAAGGGAAATGCAATCTTTCTGAAATAGGTCGACACAACAGCTACCATGGCATATATCCATGGTCTTCCTAGTAGGATGTTGTAATCAAGATTCCCATCGATGACTTCAACATCTATTTCTACCGTTTTCCCTCCTAGTTCAACTTTCAAGTTATTTAGGATACCATACGCCCATCAAATGCTTTTAATGTCGTCGATGATCGTGATAAGGTTGGAGATCCTAAAGTTTTCCAGCAACTCATCGACATAATGCATGTGGATGCCCCCTCACCAATAATTGTTCGATGAACAGTTTTGTTGAGGGCTTTCACTTGAATGAGGAAAGCTAATTGAGCTGGTAACTGAGGATCGTATCCTTTATGATCGAAGGATACAAGATTGGAATTCTTTGGGTCAACCCCACCAATGGCTGATAATAACGCCTGCCTTTGGGATGGGCAATTTTGTAGTACTTCAAGAGTCGACATAGCGGATGGCGATTGGGCCAAATATTCCACTATGTTATAATGCTGTGCCACTCTAGTGCGGGGATTAAATGTTGACTTGTGTACTACTCCCTTTGGCAGTTTTATCGTTAATTCAGGAATGATGGGTGGCGCAACTTCTGTCGAAGTTGTTGTCGAACTACTTGGTTGATCTTTATCCTTGTTGTTCAACAGCTGCGGATTCCCGTAATCTTTGTTCCTTGTCGAAATCAAAGCATCATTTTGCTGTTTTGAAACCGACAACATTAGCACTTGAGACGGGGAAGCATTTCCATTTTCAACCAGATTTGCTCCTGGATTTGGGAACGGATCAGTTAACACTGCGGAGGTTTTTGAATTCTTGAAGAATTTCTTAAGCTCTTCTCTGTGTGGACAATCTGCAGTCCAATGATCCTCATCGCATATATAGCATGGATTTTTTGGTTTCCTATTTCCAGGAGGGTTTGAAGAAGATTTTTCAGGAGATGACTCATCCTGTTTCTTCTTCTTCCCTTTGCTTTTCTTCTTACTTCCTGGTTGTTTGGTTTCCTTACCCTTATCTGTCGATACGACATTTACTTCCGAAGCAAGAAGTTCGTCTTTTGCATTTTGATCTGAAATCTTACGGGCTTTCTTGGACGTAGCCTTTGTCGATTTCATGTCTGTCGTGCCAATCACGCCATCGTCGGCATGAGAGTCATTGCTTGATTTAGGAGGAGGAGGAATTGAGAATTCTGGTCTAGGGGCATCAGGTATTTTGTCGTAGAGCCTGCCAAACTGAGTATAGATCAAGTCCAGATATTACGCCCGAGCGATAACTTGCTCTTCCGTTACGACTCCCCCTTTTTCCACATCTTCCGTGATGGAAGGAAGTAATGACTTGATAAACCATTCAGCTAATAGCTGATCGGGGACGTACGTTTTTACCATCCTACGACGATGTCACCACTCATGTATATGATCAGATATGTGAGTGGTCATTGTCTGTTTGAAGTTGGTAAGGAGTTCCGTTCCCATTTCATACCTTATCGGTAATTGAAAATGGGTTAAAAAGGTTGTGGCTAAGGTACTGAAGTTGTCGAACGAAGCTTTAGGCAATTCAATGTACCATTTTTCCGCTGGACCCGTTAACGTCCTCTGAAAGAGGCGAAGTATTATCGAATCATCATTTAGGGTGTTTGATGAACACCATAGATGAAATGTCATCACGTGATTTGATGGATCTTCACCCGGATTTCCATTAAATTTAGGAATGTCTGATGGAAATTTATGCAGAATCGTTGGCCACCAAGGGGGGTAAGCAATTGGATCGTTTGTTAACCGGTGTAAATCAGGTAACTCTAAAGTTGCCACGAATGGTAACTGTTGATTCAGGTTAGTTGAAGCATACCCAGGATACGATGGAATCGCCTGAGCAGTTGGTCTTTGCGTGCCGGCATAATGCATTTGATGCTGGTATGACTGATAAGGTTGGTGGACATAACCATTGTAAAATGGTTGGTTTTGACCGTTTTGAATGTACGGTTGTCCGTTGTTCGCAAAGATTTGCTGCTCAGAACCTTGGTATACTTGTTGGAATTGTGGTTGTTGGTATTGCACTAGCCATGGTTGTGAAGCCATGTGTTGTTGCGCTATACTAACCGTTGGACCAAGGTGAGGGGTAATTGTACCCGTCTAGACCTGTGTCACCCCACTAGTTGGCGATTGTGGTTGAGTCACAGGGTCAAGGGGCTGTTGCATTACAACCTAAGAAACCTGAGGTTGGCATACAGAAGGCAGCGTTTGAACTTGTGACACCGTCACAATAGCTGGTGTAGTTGGGATGTTCGACATAGGTACATTTTGTTGCATTGAATACACAACTCTTGGTTGTTGAGGTCGTATAGGTACCCAACCACTTGAGGTAATTCCAGTGTAACCTGAATATTGTTGTGAAATCCCGTATGGATATCCTCCTGGAGGGGATAATGAAAGGGCATACTGCCCCCCATACGGTGGTAATCCGGAACTCAAGGGGATGGTTTGCCCTTGGGGACCGGACTGCCCAAATTGACCTCCAAATGGATCAATTTGTTGAGACTCAACATAAGAGTTTCCGGATATTATTCCGGATGAACAAACAGGAACGGACCATACTGTCGTAATAGCCCCTGAGTGGGCTCCTTCTAGCGGTTGAGAGCTAGTCGAGATAGATGGTATGCCGGCGAACATTGTCGGAGTGACAGCAGGGAGTTCCGCTGTCGCTGTGTCAGATGACATAGTCCTAGATGTTGATGGTTGTTCAGACATTTGTAGTCTATCCAAAACACTACCTAGCGATTCTACAGGAGCTTCTGCTGGTGGTAGACTAACTTCTGATGAAGAAGGATATAGAGTGACCGCGACTCCAAAGTGTGTTGGAGTACTTGTTTGAGGATCTTATACAATTTCTTCAATTGCAATCAGACCAGGTGGAAGGGGAAGACCGTCAGGTCCGTAAAATATTTCTGGTGCCGAAGAAGGTGTGGAATTGACAACGACAGATGTTTGAAGAGCAAGACTCTCCGAACCGGTTATAGATGGAACTGGTTCGGTAATGCAAGTGTTTACTCTCAGACTAGGATCCGTATCACTGTCCCTCTATGGCTGTTGAACTTCTTTTGTAGAGGCAGGGATCCCATAAATGTTTGGAGTAACCAGAATCTCTGATGTCGTTGGAACACTTGTTCTAACTTTAATAGGAGATTTGGAACCGGTTAAACGAGTTCGCTTTGTCCATACTGGCTTCGATTCCGGAGACAAAGACGGTTGACTTGTAAGCCTCCGCGAACGATGGGGTTTCAATTGACTTTCTTCCACGATTGCGGATTATTCGATCAACTAAAATAAAAAGGGGAAGTATGTTTCCGAATTAAATGAATTTTAGACGCTTTAGACACAACTTGTTTTTTCAGTTTTTAAGAATCGAGAAAAAACAAAAGATGACTCTAGTCTCCTTCGATTTTTAATGAGCGTGAAGTGACAAGTGCTCAGATGGACCTTTTCCATTAAGGAGTCTGAAAAGGAACGAAAGGGACTGCTCTGGAGATCTAGGTAGAGGGAGTACCAAACCAATCACAAAACTGCAGAATACGTTTTACGGTACAGCAGTCAATCTTCACGAATGTTGTGTTCGGTGCATTGCGATCAGTAGGGCGGCCGACACGGCTTCCTATGGATAAAAGGGTTTAAGCCTATAGGGGTCTCCCAATATATACTCGATGGTACGTGGGAGCACAAGTCCATACTGGCACTTATCGTCTCACAGTGGAGGAATCACCCAACCATCAGTGAGGACAACAGTTACCAGGTTTTACGACGCCGGAACACGTCTCTAGCCTAGACCTCTATGTTGTGCGTTAAATTCCAAAGCATTGTTAGATTCATTCAATTTATTTTAAGTTGATCTTTCTTAGAAGTTTTCCTTTTGGGTTCACCACGAGATGTAGATGTAATTCCTAAATGCAATCTAAAGATGATAAGCAAATCTTTTATCTCTTTTCAACAATGAAAATCCTAGCTACAAGGGGAAAAGAAAGACACAATCTTTTCTCAAAGAGAAAAGAGCACACTGTAAATGCACTTTTCCTAAATCAAGCCATACAAACTATCAATATGCAAATGCACAAGTGCATGTATTTGTTTTCCACTTTCTTAATATTTATGCCTAAAAAGAAAGTTGATGTACAAATCTGAATTCGATTTGAAATGACAAATACAAACAAGCTTCTTTTCGAAATCAAAAGGTAGAGATGATTACGACACTTTATGATTTTGAAATAAACACTCGTTTCGACACTAGAAAGTCACAAATTCAAACCAAAGGCAAAAGTAAAAGCATAATCAACTGTCAACAGCAAATGAACTTTCTCCTAAGACTAAAATCGGCAGTTACGACAGATCTAAATCAAAGGACGACAGTATGACTATTTCACTTTTGCAATGGAAAACTGTAAATGATGCCACAAACACACAAAAACACCTACAGTCTTTTTGTACAAAGGAGGCAGAATTAAGGCAAAGAAAAGGAGTTTTCAGACAGGTACACACACTGATCAAAGGCTGCAAAAATCAGAGATAAAACTGGACAAAATGAAGCAAAGAACCTCAGTTGCATAGGGCAAAGGCTGATCAGCGCACTTTTTGCACAGAGAAACTGAATTGTAGCGTAGGTAGCCCTCTCGGGACCTGCGTTGAAATGTAGAACCTTTTCACAGAGCCTGCGCTGGGCTAGAAACGAGACTTCTATCTGGGTTCTGGGTCACGGTTTGCAGTTTAATCTATGGTTTTTGGCCAAGTAAAAGCAATCAGTAAGGTACAATCAGAGGGATGATTTAAAGGAGGACTAAGAGCTATCACAAAGGGCAATTAGATCATTTGTGAATCCACTGTTCAAATCATAAACAAATCCAGTGAATGGATTGAAGTAGCAGGTGTCTACTTTGCATTTGAAAATGGCAAATGCAGTTCGATTGCTACTTCTAAGTCTATGAAACAAACAACAAGAGAAACACAAATAAACTAATTAGACAATCGTCCCCAGCAGAGTCGCCATTTTGTTGTGGGGAAAAGTGTCTATTCAGAACGACCCTATCCACCTAAGGTGTGACAGTGCCTTAGCAACAAACAGAGAAAACTACTTTTGTATTCTTCTTTATGAACTATAAACGAAGAGGAATAGGATGAACCAACCTGTGTCTTGCGCTAGTCCTTTGATCCAATCTCTCTTCTCTTTGACAGCTTCCAGCTACCTGCTCCCTCACTTGCCCAGCTTCACCAAGTTCCTGTAAGATCACAGAAGAGGAAAACTACACAAAGACATGGATTTATATTCATAAATAGCTTAGGATCAGATTTAAGCTAAACATACTAATGCAACAAACATCAATGATACACAAGCATGTAGGAGAAACTCAAATAGTTTTATTGATATGACAAGAAGATCCAGGAGGAGATACAACCAAGTTAGTCCCGATCCAGCATCAACCTCCCAGCAAAGGAATCCCTTCTTCACCTCCAACAAAGCATAAATCACCCAATGCACTAATCTCAATCTCAAAACCAACAACAATTCTCTGAAATGTACAAAATTCCAACCTCTGGATCTCTGGGATGAGGGATCCATATATAGATGTATGCAAAGAAAATGAGTCATCTTGTCATTTGACTAGTGTCTTCTCTCTGTCAGTTCTTGCTTCCACTTGGAGGCTGAGAGCCTCTTACTCATCCTTGGTCGAACTCAGTGAGGCAAGTGTCATGGAGGAAGATTCTGGAAGCTTCCATTGTCTTTCCACCTCACGGAATGGCACTGCCATTTGTCATTTCCCGCTCAGCGCACCCTGGTAGTGCATTTAGGTGCGTTGCAACGCACCTAGCTAGTGTACTGGGGTGCTATGCAACGCAGGTAGCTAGTGGAGCAGCTGAAATGATCCTGATTTGACTGATTCTGAGCAGTTTCTGGTGGAGAACTTCTGGGAGAAGCTGTAATTTGTTGACCTTGTTCCTTTAGGGGCAGGAACAACACTTTTAGGGACTTTGGATCCCTTGGTTTATGGACATTTCATGCTTAGAGCTGTAAGGCACAAAAATTTCTATAACACTCTCTTCCTTCCTCTTCACTTGATAAGGCTGACAAAGCCAAAAATCAAGTACCTGAGATGAAGAAGGAAAAGAAGAAGAAAGAGAAGAAGAAGAAGGAGCCAAAAATGAGAGGGGGCAACAAATCGTTATCTAGCGAAAATCCACAAACTGCACCGACCAGGCCTAAATCGTCATGTGTCATTTGCAAAGGGAACCATTATCACAGAGATTATCCCTCCATCCCTCAGATCCTAAGGGACTGGTCCCCTCGTTTGCACAATCCGGTGTGGTCAACCTCTGAAACTCATGTTGAAAGCACATCGTCGACTAGTGAAAATGAAGTCCATGGACAAAAAGGAAAGTATAGATTTCCTTGTAAATTGTGTGAAGGCGATCATGCCATCCACCATTGTCCCTTTGACCAATACAACTTCCACCTGGATATAAAAAACTCTCGCCAGGGAAATTAGACGAGGCAAAAAGAGTTCTGGAAGATCATCCGGTTGTTGGCATTATGATTCAAGTGTTGTCCTTGATGGCAACTCACTCAGTGGATGGTACAGGTGCTCAGAGGTTAGTACAGGTGATGGCAACTTAATCAGAAGACAGATCTCAGTACAACATGCCAAGGAAGCTCATACACGCTGTTTCGTTAAGCCCAAGTCGCGTGTACACGCCAGTTCGATTCAGAAAAAGCGCGTGTATGTGGAAAGGTTCCTTTGGTTCATGGTGGTTAGTCCTTGGAAGTTGTGCCTATGATTTCGGACCATTATGTCTCGACGGGCGTGTCGATCCCTAGTTTTAAAGTTGATGGTATTGTGTTACTATGGTTTTGGCTCTTGGTATTGAGAAAGGCCTAAGGCTATATAAGGAGAAGAAGATCATTAGGAAAAATCATCTTTTCGACAAGGCATGAATATCTAAGAGAGAAAGAGATCTGATATGCAGGTTCTGAGTTGCATGATCTAAGCCAAGGAGAGATCACATCGGTTAATGGAAGACTAGATCTAAGGATAGATCGGGATCTAATGGTTTGAAATGCACTATCATGATATGGTTGATTATGCGTATTTCTAGATCTGCATATTGTCGCAATGTTACGTTCTGAGTCTAACTAATGTCTGGTACAACTGCAAATTGAGAAAGTTTATTTTTAGATCTGTACGCAGGTTGGCTTCGGTAAAAGAGCGTGTATACGCGGGTTCTGCTCATTAAAGTAGCGTATATCTTTTGAAGCTTGATTTGGGTTTACAGTGGGGTCTGACTGTTATTGCAGAGTTCTGTAGTCTGCTCTGTGTTCTGGTAACTGGTGATTGACAGGGTTCAGTGGTTCAGTGATTCAAAGTTTGGTTGTTTTATGCTTCAATGATCTGTTGTGAAAATTGAATGAATTGTGGTCTTCAGATTGTAATGTTGTGCTTCAGGAATATCCAAGTCTGAAAATGTATGAAAAGTGATACCTGGAAGAAGGAAGATTGTAGGTCAGCACCTACGTACTAGTATCTTGGCTAGTACAAGAGCAAAGGGGGTTGAAGCTCCCTTCCAAGGAAGTTTGGAGAACGAGAGAAGGTTGAAGCCTTCTGCAGGTTGTAGCCTGCGTACTGGTATAAGGCTGCACCAGTACAAAAGATTGTAAACTGAAGTTTCATATTAAGAAAGATAGAGACAACTTGCAGCAGGTGGTTTTCACCCACATTGGGTTTCCACCTTATATCTTGGTGTTCATGTGTGTGGCTTTTTATCTGTTCTGTTATACTGCACATGTTTACTGTTAATATGATGAATAATGTCCTGATGCACTTAATTGAAGAATAAGCTAACTAAATTGTGAGTTTTCTGCTTATACGCTGTTTTACTTCGTCACAGTAGCGTGTACACGCTGGTTCACTTAACTGAAGTAGCGTATATGTTTCTGGGCATTTGAAAAGTTTGATTAATCTGATAATACTGATTCACCCCCCCTCTCAGTATTATTTCCAACAATTGGTATCAGAGCAGGTCCTTCAGAGAAGCTTGATCGCTTGAAGGAAGATCATTCATCATGAGCAACTACGAGAAAGAAGCATCAATCAGGCCACCGGTTTTTGATGGAACAAATTTCAATTATTGGAAGGTAAGAGTTACTGCATATCTTCAATCTCTTGGTACAGAAGTTTGGGACATTGTAGAAACAGGCTATGCTTTTCCTTCAGCTACTCCTACAGATCCAGCTGAGAGAAAGGCATATGAAACAAATGCAAAAGCAGTCAGTACTCTATTAGGAAGTATATCTCAAACAGAATTCATGAAGGTCATGCACTTCAAATCAGCAAAAGAAATATGGGACAAAATGATCACTAGCTATGAAGGAGATGAACAGGTAAAGCAAGCTAAACTTCAAACACTCAGGATTCAATATGAGACTCTCAAGATGTATAATGATGAAAGTGTGGCTAATTATTTTCTTCGGGTAGATGAGATTGTTAATTGTATGAAAAATTTGGGTGAAGAAATAAGAGAAACTATAGTAGTTCAAAAGATTCTAAGATCTTTATCCCCCAAGTTTGAATCTAAAGTATCTGCAATAGAAGAAAAAGAAAATCTCCGTGTTCTCACTATGTCTCAGCTACATGGAATTCTAACCGCTTATGAAATGAGAAAGGGAGGTCCATCTGACAGAAGGGAAGCTGCTTTTAAGGCATCAGGAAAAGAAGATTACTATGAAGCAAGCCATGTTCCAGAAGAAGAGGAAGAAGAATCAAATTTTGTCAGAAATCTTCAAAGGGGTTCTGGAAGGTTCAGAGGTAAGCTACCTTTCAAATGCTTTGCTTGTGGGAAAGTAGGTCATTATGCTGCAAAATGTCCTTATAAGGATAAAGGAAAAGAACCTGCTAGATGGAACAAGAAACAAAGTGCAAATAGGAAAAGCTACTACACCCATGAAGATAGTGATGGCTTATCAAACAGTGATGAAGATGAACAAGGTAATAAATATAAGCTGTTAATGGCATTTGAAGATGATGATTATGAGGATGCTATAGATGTGGATAATCTCTATAATGAAATCACTAGACTCAAGAGAGGCATAGAAGAAAAGAATGTGATCATTGATACTTTGCAATTTCAGATTGATGAAAAGGAAAAACATCTTGAAAAACTAGAAGGTGAAATTGTTGGTCTCAGAAAAGAAATTGAGAAAACAAAAGCTATTAATCTTAAATTTTTCAAAGGATCTGAAACTTTGGATGAGATTATCAGTGTGCAGCGGTCTCCTCTAAACAAGACAGGTTTGGGCTATAATGGAGAAACCTCTCAAGCATCCACCTCAAAAAGTTATCTTGATGCAGCAAGAGGAAATGAGCGGAAGAACAATGAAGATAATCAGGTAAAGCAGGGACGAGTTACAAATAGAAACTATCAGGGACAATCCTCCTTAAGGATGAACAAAAGCTACAACCAACCACAGGTAAAATCTTCTCAGTTTGGCTCAAGAATAGATGAAAATAGAAATTACAATCAGTTGGCTGGTAGATTCAATAACCGCAGAAGCTTCTTCAATGGACAATGCTTTTCTTGCCACAACTTTGGTCACAGAGCAGCTCAATGTGTTGCATATAAAACAATCATGACTAGGGAAGCTCAAAAACAAAGAAGTATGACAGGGATTACAAAAAGGACCTATAACAACTTTTCGGTGCTTGAAAATGAAGTTGAATGTTCTATTTGCAATAATTTTGGTCATAAAGACTCTGAATGCAGGAGCAGGTTTCAGGAGAAAAAGGAACAAGCCACAAGCACCAAAACATGGAGAATAAAGGAACCTCAAACAGAAAGATGTGGGATAGCATTTTATGCAGAAGGACAGGAAAATCTATGGTACATTGACAGTGGATGTTCGAAACATATGACAGGTGATAAAGAAAAACTTGAATCTTATTCTACTTTAGAAAAGGGAAAGAAAGTTTCTTTTGGAAATGATACTCCTGCAACTATAAAAGGAAAAGGTATTGCTCCTTTGAAAGAAAAGGTCAAGGCTGGAAATGTTTTGTATGTTGATGGATTGAAGCATAATCTTCTAAGTGTCAGCCAGATGTGTGATCAAAAAACAGAGGTTATTTTCAGATCGAATGGATGTCTTGTTCGTGATCTTGATACAGGTAAAACAGTTCTCAAAGGCAAAAGAACTCCAAATAATCTGTACATATTTGAAGAAGGACAACAACAATGCTATCTTAGCAAGGATGAAGAGCACTGGTTATGGCATCGAAGGTTGGGACATCTAAGCTTCTCACAAATAAGGAAAGCATGCAAATATCAGGCAGTTCGCGATCTTCCAGATATCAAAATTCCAGACAACACCATATGCAAATCTTGTCAGTTTGGAAAGCAGACCAGAACTAACTTTCCAGAGAAGGAAGGATCAGCTAGCTTGCCTCTTGAGCTAGTCCATACAGATGTATGTGGTCCATTTAGGAAAAGGACACCTCGAGGAGAAGAATATCTGATATTATTCATTGATGATTTCTCAAGGTTTGTTTGGTTAGGGCTTATGAAGCACAAAGATGAAGCATTCGAAAAATTCAAATCCTTCAAAGCATTGGCTGAAAATGAATCAGGACACAAAATCAAGTGCCTCAGATCTGACAGAGGTGGGGAGTTCACATCAAATGAATTTTTTGATTTCTGCGATGAACATGGGATAAGAAGAGAATTCTCTACAGCTAGAACTCCTCAGCAAAATGGGGTTGTGGAAAGAATGAACAGAACTATCCAACAAATGGCTCGTGCTATGCTCGATGAATCAGGTACTCCTGCAACCTTCTGGGGAGAAGCCGCACATGCTGCTGTTATCATTCTTAACAAAACAAATGTCCGAGTAAACAGCACTCAAACACCTCATGAGCTTTGGAGTGGTAAAACTCCTTCCGTGAAGCATTTCAAAATCTTTGGGAGCAAATGTTATATTAAGAATACTGATGAGCAACTTGGCAAACTTGAACCTAGAGCAGATGAGGGCATTCTTCTTGGTTATTCTCCACATAGCAAAGCATACAAGTGCTACAATAAAAGACTTGGCAGAATTGTTGACAGTATTGATATAGTGGTTGATGAGAAGGGATATATTCCTAGGCAAGTTCATCATGAAGAAGATGAAGGTTACTCTCAAAGGCAAAATGATGAAGAAGAAGAACCTCAAGAAGAAGGAGAATCTCAAGAAGAACCAGAGGAGCAGACAAGAATAGAAGAGAAGACTCCATCCAGATATGTCCAAAAGAATCATCCAGAAACTCAGATTGTGGGGCAGAAAGAAGCAGGAGTACAAACAAGAAGGACACTTGCAGAAGCTTCAAGCTACTTGGCTCTACTCTCCTCCATTGAACCACAAAATGTGAAAGAAGCATGCAAAGATGAATGTTGGGTCAAAGCAATGGATGAAGAACTTGAGCAAATCGAAAGGAACAACACTTGGGAATTAGTTCCTAGACCAAAAGATAAGAATGTAATAGGAACAAAATGGGTCTTCAAGAATAAGTTAAATGAAAATGGAGAAGTAATTAGAAACAAGGCCAGACTTGTTTGTAAAGGGTATGCACAGCAAGAAGGAATAGATTTTGAAGAGACCTTTGCTCCTGTGGCAAGACTAGAGGCCATCCGAATGTTCCTTGCTCTCTCAAGCTTTCAAAACTTCAAGGTATTTCAAATGGACGTGAAATCAGCCTTCCTGAATGGAGACTTAGAAGAAGAAGTATATATTGAGCAGCCAGATGGGTTCATTCTTGGGAATGATCCAAACCTTGTATGCAGATTGAAAAAGGCTCTCTATGGGCTCAAACAAGCTCCAAGGGCTTGGTACTATCGGTTGGACAAATATCTTCACCAACAAGGCTTTTCAAAAGGATCAGCAGATAGCAATCTCTATATAAAAGTTGAAAATAACAAATTGCTAATTCTTGTTGTTTATGTAGATGATATTATTTTTGGCAGCAATGAAGAGACTATGAGTCAAAACTTTGCCTTGGTTATGCAGAAAGAATTCGAAATGTCACTTCTTGGAGAATTGACATATTTTCTTGGATTGCAAATCCAACAAAATGAAGGAGGTATCTTCTTGTCTCAAACCAAATACCTCAAGCAGATCTTGAAGAAGTATGGCATGGAAGAGTCAAAACCAGTATGTACACCCATGGTTACAGGATGCAGCCTCAGTGCAAATGATGAATCAGCAGCAGTCCACCAACCCACTTATAGATCCATGATTGGGAGTTTGCTTTATTTGACAGGTACTCGACCAGATATTACACATGCAGTAGGAATGGTTGGAAGATTTCAAGCCAACCCAAAGAAAACTCATCTTCAGGCAGTCAAAAGAATCTTCAAATATCTTCAAGGGACCCAAAACTATGGCTTATGGTATCCTAGAAATACAGATCTCACTCTTCATGCTTACACAGATGCAGATTGGGCTGGAAGTGTGGATGATAGGAAAAGCACAAGTGGAGGTGCTTTCTTCATGGGTTCCAGATTAGTATCTTGGTTCAGCAAGAAACAAAGTTCGATTGCCTTATCTACAGCTGAAGCAGAATATGTGGCTGCAGCATCTTGTTGCACACAACTTCTTTGGATGATGCAGACCTTGCAGGACTTTCAAATCACTTGCACTCCACCTGTCTCTATCTTATGTGATAATACAAGTGCAATCAGCATTTCAAAGAATCCAGTCATGCACTCAAAGACCAAGCACATACCAATCAAGTACCATTTTCTTCGGGAACAAGTGCTTGAGCAGAAGGTCAAGTTGGAGTATGTTCCTTCTAAGGAGCAAGTTGCTGATATTCTCACAAAACCATTGCCCAGGGAAACTTTTGAATATCTCAGACAAAAGCTGGGAGTAGTTAATGCTTCATCCTGTTGTTGAAATTTGTTTGTTCTACAGAAAAGTTGGTATACGCAGGTTGCGGAAGGGATATGAGCGTATACACGCGGATTCATGCTGGGTAAGTCGCGTGTATGCTGGACGCTTGTTGCAGAAAGAATATCCGCGTACATACGCTGTTTTATACAGGATAAAACGCGTATATGAAGTTCTGAACAGCAAGGGAAAACTCTGAAGTTCTGAACAGCAATAGGAATGTCAGAATTATTCAGGCACAGTTTCAGGGAGTGCAACAGGCACAGGTTCAGGGGGAGCAGCTCAAAAGTCTCATAAAGCATTGTTGGCATTCAGATGTTTTTGGTTGTTGGTTTCAGGAGAAGGCGCTCAGAAAGAAATTCTAGTTGCTGATCTAACAAGATGTTTATCAGATGCTGCTGATGTCTTTCCTAAGTCTTGGTCTAGATCTGTTGTCTCTATGTCATGTATCTCTCTTGTCTCTTTTATGGTGTCAAGGTCATGTAACGGCCTTTGTTGGTTTCCCCACTATGCCTGGGATGAATGCTGTAATATAATTGGTTGTTTCTGATATGTTATGGTTGTATGTATTGAGTCCTTTGGTGATAGAAAGGTCCCATATGGTGTATAAGTCTTGGTTCTTGTTGAAGAACATCTTTTGCAGATCTGGCCTACTGTCAGGGGGAGCACGAGTCAGCACAGCCAAGCAGAGGTATCAGCATGTCCTCAGGGGGAGCATAGCCCTTTGCCCTTGATGTCAAAGGGGGAGAGTGACTTGGTGTGGTGGTTGCCATCAAGTTCAAAGGGGGAGATTGTTGGCATTATGATTCAAGTGTTGTCCTTGATGGCAACTCACTCAGTGGATGGTACAGGTGCTCAGAGGTTAGTACAGGTGATGGCAACTTAATCAGAAGACAGATCTCAGTACAGCATGCCAAGGAAGCTCATACACGCTGTTTCGTTAAGCCCAAGTCGCGTGTACACGCCAGTTCGATTCAAAAAAAGCACGTGTATGTGGAAAGGTTCCTTTGGTTCATGGTGGTTAGTCCTTGGAAGTTGTGCCTATGATTTCGGACCATTATGTCTCGACGGGCGTGTCGATCCCTAGTTTTAAAGTTGATGGTATTGTGTTACTATGGTTTTGGCTCTTGGTATTGAGAAAGGCCTAAGGCTATATAAGGAGAAGAAGATCATTAGGCAAAATCATCTTTTCGACAAGGCATGAATATCTAAGAGAGAAAGAGATCTGATATGCAGGTTCTGAGTTGCATGATCTAAGCCAAGGAGAGATCACATCGGTTAATGGAAGACTAGATCTAAGGATAGATCGGGATCTAATGGTTTGAAATGCACTATCATGATATGGTTGATTATGCGTATTTCTAGATCTGCATATTGTCGCAATGTTACGTTCTGAGTCTAACTAATGTCTGGTACAGCTGCAAATTGAGAAAGTTTATTTTTAGATCTGTACGCAGGTTGGCTTCGGTAAAAGAGCGTGTATACGCGGGTTCTGCTCATTAAAGTAGCGTATATCTTTTGAAGCTTGATTTGGGTTTACAGTGGGGTCTGACTGTTATTGCAGAGTTCTGTAGTCTGCTCTGTGTTCTGGTAACTGGTGATTGACAGGGTTCAGTGGTTCAGTGATTCAAAGTTTGGTTGTTTTATGCTTCAATGATCTGTTGTGAAAATTGAATGAATTGTGGTCTTCAGATTGTAATGTTGTGCTTCAGGAATATCCAAGTCTGAAAATGTATGAAAAGTGATACCTGGAAGAAGGAAGATTGTAGGTCAGCACCTACGTACTAGTATCTTGGCTAGTACAAGAGCAAAGGGGGTTGAAGCTCCCTTCCAAGGAAGTTTGGAGAACGAGAGAAGGTTGAAGCCTTCTGCAGGTTGTAGCCTGCGTACTGGTATAAGGCTGCACCAGTACAAAAGATTGTAAACTGAAGTTTCATATTAAGAAAGATAGAGACAACTTGCAGCAGGTGGTTTTCACCCACATTGGGTTTCCACCTTATATCTTGGTGTTCATGTGTGTGTCTTTTTATCTGTTCTGTTATACTGCACATGTTTACTGTTAATATGATGAATAATGTCCTGATGCACTTAATTGAAGAATAAGCTAACTAAATTGTGAGTTTTCTGCTTATACGTTGTTTTACTTCGTCACAGTAGCGTGTACACGCTGGTTCACTTAACTGAAGTAGCGTATATGTTTCTGGGCATTTGAAAAGTTTGATTAATCTGATAATACTGATTCACCCCCCCTCTCAGTATTATTTCCAACACCGGTTTCACCGATACGACTTCCACCTGGATATAAAAAACTCTCGCCAAGTCCACCACTAGTCGAGAATCCGGCTGGCCCTCTTAAGTGGTCGGCCGAAGCATCTATCATCGAAGATGAACCGTCTGAATCCACACCAGACGAAAGTCAAAAGGTCGAGACGGCAGTTGACCCGGTCTTGCCTTCAGAGGTTCCATCTTCGGATGATACCGTCACCGAAGAGAACGAGGATAGCACCGTCCAAATTCTTTTCGTGAACACAGACTCTAATGATCAAGGGAACAACTTACCCATTCCTTTACCGTAGGAAGGAAGTTCATCAGAGTCATATCCGGCCGTCTATTCGGTCCCACCTCCAAGCAACCTAGTTGTTTCCTTCGACTGGAATCAACTAGGCAGACCCCGTTTACCAGCTAGTATACCATTTCGAATTATTGTTCAAATATATAAAATGGTTATGGCTGGTACCATCATTGATGAAGGGGCTTCTGTGAGTATCCTTTCCTCAACTGCTTGGAAAGCGCTTGGTTCGCCATCGCTTTTGCCTGAAATGAGAAATCTGACAGGCTTTGATAAAGGAACCAATCGACCTTTAGGAATTCTTCCCAATGTGCCAATCACATTGAAAAGGAAGACCATTCAAATGAACGTGATGGTAGTCCAAGGTCCCTTAGATTATAATCTACTCCTTGGGCGAGACTATATTTATTGCATGGGAGCAATTGTCTCCTCACTCTTTAGAGTAATGTGTTTTCCGCACGAAGGAAGAGTGGTCAAGCTCGTAGACCAGCTTTCATTCCCCGGCTCACACATAGCAAATAGTCATACACCATTCCTAAATGGTCTTTTCACGCAAGGAATGTCTCAACACCCAGTCCGTCAGCCCGATGAGGGCGAGTAATTCGGGGGCGTGACTGAAACCCAGGGGGCATGCACCCTGGTCTGCTTCGGCAGAAGAAACTTCAGGTATAGGGTAGGTTTCCGCGAGAGATATATGACCTCCGTATCCCCGTCCGTGATTGGAAGAGGGGGTTGGACTGGAACAAGATACTCTTGTCAAAGTTATGTGGGTTGGCGGGCATCGTCACTCACCTTTGTTTATTTCGGTAGACATCGCCGAAGAAATGTTTCATTTGCACCGTGAATAAAACAATCTTTGGTAACCTGTAAGAGGTAGGCCTCTCTTGGTAAAACAAATGTTTTAACGGACTAAAGTAGGGGTAACCTTGAAACCATATTTTATACCTGGGGGCATGCAAACCTTTTGGCATGCAAGCGAAGAGCGACCATTTATTTTAAATTTTTAGGTCCTCCCTTTAAACCTATAGGCTAACCCTTTAAACTCATAGGATTGGTCGTTTCCTAACTTGCATAAAGAAAGGATGTGGGGCAAAGATCAGAAAAATTGCCATTTTTATATGAGACATTTCTATTATACGACTGGATTAATCGAGCAGTTTTAATGTGGACTTCATGCTCGTTAAAAAATAAATATAAGCCATGAGCACATGTTCCCCCAGAGTTTAAGCTCATCAATAAAAAATGAACCAATTTCCAGTAAATGACCATCGTGAATATAAGATTTCAGCCTTTTAAAGCCTTGGGCATGTTTGCACCATCACCTCCACTTTTGCATTGGCCGATCATTCACCTCCATTGTGATTGTTTACCCATTTTGAGGAACAGCTGCGAAGAGTGATCATGTTAGCCATCCTTGTAACACTGCCGTGATTGGAAAATTCCAAGCCTTACCTGGAATCAGCTGCTACCCATTTCATCACTCGTTCCTCAAAAGACGAGTCTTCTTTAAGCTCTTTTCAACTGACTCGATAAATATGAAAAGATTGCCGAGCTATTGGCCTCTCCAGCTCGTTAAAGCGACCGGAAGTGCTATCCCTCCTTTAGATTTTAATCTTTTTGGACTTGAGGGATCATTACACAAAAAGATCGAGCGCTTGTTTTGTTCGGCTCGTTAAAAGGATCGAAAATCCATCCCTTCTGTATTGTTTTATACTTTTTCGGACTGAAGGGATTAGATGACGAAAAAGGAATATGGGAGTTTCCTTTACGTACCTTTTTAGACTCTCTAAAATTGAAAAGAACCAAGTTATCTTTGTCATTAAACTCATTAAAAACATCATAGCGACAAACTTGTCTGTGGCAGACAAGAACGAGTTTCACTATCACTAAGCTCGATAAAACAAAGCGATGGGTTTGCCCGAAGGGCAAATTATAGAACAAGCATATGTTATCCTCCTCAAGCTTGATAAAAATAAAGAGTACTGGTCAGCAATGACTAGGGAAAAATTGGGAAGAAAACTTGAAGAAACTTTGTTGGTAGCAAGTCGCTCTTGAACATGACACTTTCACTCCGCATCCATGTCAGGTTGGATTGTTTCATTCACTGGTCACATCACCATGGTCACATCATACCATCCACATTTGGGGTTAATGCTACCAATCCATCATGTCAGTGTCACCGACATGTTCAAGAGAATTCATTCAGAGAATTCACCCGGGTCCACCCACCACAATACATCTATACTCCATTCTTTCATGACCGCCATCCTGAACCTTATATCATCAGATAGTTTTCACCTCCATAAAAATCATTTTCTCCTTTCTGTGTCACTGATGTGAGATTCATTAAGGCCCTCCTGTGACGGATCACTTCTTGTCGACATCAGCTCATTATCCAAGAAGTCGATCTAGGAATACCCCCTTCAGTACTTTGAAGCTTGCATGCCTTAATGGCAAGTTTCTCACTTCCGGCGAAAGGTTTACATCAATGACCTTCAACCGAAAGATTTTGCGTGGTGTTCGATGCCAAGTCCTTTATTCACACCACGTAGATTGTACTGCAGTACCTTGAGGGTCATCATCATTATCGGTGATTCCTCTCGCGCCTGTTAACAGCTTACATTATTGGCTGGTAATCAGACGATGTCTTTCCATGTTCGACTCCAAATCAATTTTCACATGGATCGACTTGTACTTTGAGTGAAGATCGGACGAGATTGAAGACCCCGGATCTAGTTTCATCCATCCGGGCTGTTAATATATATTCAAGAAAATAAAAACATCAAATGTACAGCATTATGGCATAGATAATCATCCAATCAACAGGATGATGGCTCTATCAGAATCATCAGTCTATTCAGACAATTGTCTGTCCTATGTACATGAGAATGAATTTATAAAGCTAAGCATGGGAATTCCCACCTCAGCTAGATCATGAAAATATTATGAAGATAATGTATTGTGTTGTATCTTATTACAGGTCTCCTCTTGGATCGAAAGAACTCTGGATCCTCATTATAAAGAATTTCACCCGACATTTTAAGAAAAAATTAACGACCTCGTGCTTTAGGGGCCAACTGTTATAGGTATTTTTGGGCCCTACAACCCCAAGCATAAATATCCATAAACCGAGGGCTCCTAAGTCCCTAAAAGTGTTGTTTCAACCCCTAAAGGAATAAGGTCAAGTGATTACAGCTTCTCCCAGAAGTTCTCCATGAAAAACTGCTTAGAATGGGTCAATTTAAGATCAGTGCCATTGCTCCATGGTCAAGGTGCACTGCAGCCCACCTAAATACACTGTGGGGGTGCGCTGCAATGCAAAAATCCCTTCTAGGGGGTGCGTTGAGCGGGAAGAGACAAATGGCAGTGACATTTTGCAAGGTGGAATGGGATGGAATCTTCCATAACTTTCTCCTGTGACACTTGCCTCTCTGAATTCGACCAAGGATGAGTAAGAGATTCTCAATCTCCAAGTGTAAGCAAGGACTATCAGTGGGAGGACACTAATAAAAAACACAAGGCTGACTCATACCCCTTACAAGATATCTATATATGGATCCCTCATCCGAGAGATCCAGAGGTTGAAATTTGGCATCTTGCAAGGAATTGCTGTTAGTTTCTTGAGGTGATATCAGTATATGTTGGGTGATCTGAGCTTTGTATGGGGTGAAAAGAGGACTTTTCTAGTCAAGAGGATGATGCTGGGTCGGAACAGCTGGTTGTAACTCCCTTGACTCTTCTTTGATTATCAATAAAGCTATTCTTGTTTTCTTCCATATTCTTGTGTAATACATGATTTATGCATTTGTATGGTTCATCTGTATCTGACACTAGATTATTTATGATAGTAGATCCATGTTCTTGCATAGTTTGGTGTTGCTGTGATCTTGTAGGTACTCCGGGAAGTTGAGTGTACAAGAGAGCAAGCAGCGAAAGACTGTAAGAAGGGAGAAGAATCGAACAAGGAGTCAAGCGAAAGACAAAGGTTGGCCTCCTTATTCTTCTGTCATCTATCTATTGTAAAAGAAACCAAAGTATACTTTCTTATGTTGTTTCTAAGGCGGCTATCTTACCTTAGTGGGATAGAGCAGTTCTAAATAGACACTTTTCCCTGTAACAGTTGGTGTAGTAGCAAGGGTCTGCAACATTTTTTCAATGGAATCAGAATTGATTAAGCAAAGGATTTCTCCTGTGGGTGAAATAATTGCTCTCTCCCTGGGATCATAAGATTCATGGAATTTCCTCACAAATTCAGGTGCTCTGTGTATTCAAGGAAAAATATAGTGAGGGAGTTGGGAGTCCCAGAGCCCTATCTCATCTTTTTGGTCAATTAGTTGATCTTCCATCCAACAATAGATTTCATATAAATCAAATTGAGAAGAAGTCTCAATGATTTTACAATCTTTGTCGACTAATGGGGTATGATGGAAGTTGACCTATGGATGAATCAAAGGATTTGGGACTTCTGCAAGTTCTTTTCCCTTGGGAGGCATTTTGTCAAACAAATTGCAGACTGAAGATGACAGAAATAGGCCTGAAACAGAGTGATTACAGTCAAAACAGTATAACTGTAAAATGAGCAAGTGGACCTGAATGTCAGTTTCCTGAATAGGAAAAACAATTGCTTAATGTTAGACAATGGTCGAGCTGTGGCAAAGAAACCTCCAATGATTAGCTTTGGTTACAAAAATGGACTGTGTAACCATTTTTATGAATTAACATGGTTTATAATGGAAACCTTCGAGTGGGAATGGCAGTAAACGTTTGAATTTTTCATTAATAACCCAATGGGATTAATTAACAGGACTTTGAATCATAAATTTGCGGGAGTGGCATTGATTGGATAATGGATAGGCTGTAGTTGATTGGACGGTAGGCATGAGGTGGAGGGTGATGTGGAGCACGATGTGGAGTGGCGGTAAACGGTCAATTGATATACCATGTTCGGGGGTAAGGTGAGGTGCTAAGTAGTTTCAAGATTTTATGTCTCGAAACACTAAAAGGTGGAAAAGGTTGTTTATGTTGGTGATATTAGGAACTACCCATTTCAAACACCCCCAGCCCCCCCTCCTGGTGATAAAGTTTAGATAGTGAATGAGGGTTGAGGAGGGATGTGGGCCATCAGATTTTGGGTGCGCATAAGGGATGAAAGGTGATGTGGGGGAGATTTAACACATAAGAGGAAGTGATGGTGGGGTCATGACTTTGAGGGAAGATGTGACAGCTACGGGTTATGGCGATAAATGGTTGAATGGAAATATTTATGAGATAACATTGCAACTTTAAAACTTTAGGTTAATTAAAACCCAATATGTAACATGTGTTTTTCCAATGTTAAAGCTTAGGATAAAAACGTTTGATGCTCCAATTACATTTCACATGTCTACCTATCCCTATTACTCCTAACATTTTCACTTATTTTTGAGAGTGCATTTAAGTTAGCAACTCAACATTTCCTTTTTATGACTAATATACCTCTATCCCTGATTTCGCCATTGGCCCAGTTTAAACTATTGAGCCAATTTTATTTTCTTCCTATTGCTGCCTATTGATGAAATTTAAAACAAATCCAATCATGATTAAACTGTATAACTAGATTGTATAAACTAGTGGCATTTTAAACAAACTACACACAACTTTTATTTGTAGAAGTAACCTAGATTAAAGTAGTGGCATTTAGACTTGCAACACTTTCAGAGTTTATTGTTTTATCTTTTATTTCTAACCTAACATTTTATTTGTGCCTTCATTTTTTAGATCATCTATTCTAACATTTTACTTGATATGGACATATTTATCAAAATATTTCCTAGCATTTTTTATTCAATATTCTTTTTGTCCATATACTAGCTTAAATTTTTTTGCAATATATTTTCATTTTTTGACTAATTGATTCTAACTTACCAAAAAAAAAATTCTACAACATTGGCTCCAACTGGGGACTCCTTTCTGCTATAGAATGTAGAGAACCTACAGATCCATGTGCCTTCTCCTCGGGCTATGGAGTCTTTGCTGTAAAAAATCACACTGATAGCTTAAAAAGTGAAATAAACCAGATTTTTACAATGATAGTAATGAAATATACTTCAACTTCTCAATACTAAATGTAATGTTTGAGAAACCTTCCATTAACATGGTAAGTGGTAGCAAAAAAGTGTTGTTTCCCTTCACTTCAATAATTGCTAAAGGTCCAAACCACAGGTTGTCAGACTTGCTATGTTTTCCCTTATCTTCTCTTCTGGAGTCCCATCTTAGAACTAGATCACCTTCCTTGAAGTCCCTTTCCTTGGCTCTTTTGTCAAACAGACTCTTAATCCTACCCTAATATTTTTTCAATTTGTATTGAACTTCATCTCTATTTTCATTTAGTTCAATAATCTGAATTATTCTCCTTGAAAAGTCATCAGGTTCATTAGCTGAATCCTGCAAGAATTTTAGAATAGTGAAGGCCAAGTTGGTAGGGAGGATTGCATCTTTCCCATAGAATAACTGAAAAGGACATTGCATCTTGCCCATACTTCATAAATTAGGTGAGAATCCCAACTTTTTTTGTGATCTGCTAGAGTCTTTTTTATCACCTTTACAATATTTTTATTTGAGGATTCTACAAGGCCATTACCTTGAGGGTAATATGGAATTGAATTATGTAACAAAATCTGATATTTCTGGCAAAACTCAACTATTTTAACACTAGAAAAGGTCGTTGCATTTTCAATGAAAATTTGAGTTGGGAAACTAAACCTAGATAAGATATTTTCTTCAATGAATTTGATTACTTCTGAATCAGTAGCATTTCTTACCGGGATTGCTTATTGTAGTGAGGATCCATCTATGCTGATTACTTGAAGTAGGATGAATCTCTCCAATGAAATCTAATCCCCATTGGAGAAAAGTTGTTGAAACTATAGTTGGGATCAGAGGAAGAGCTGCCAATTTTTTCTTACCAACAAACATTTGATAGGGCACACAACTTCTGACCTTTGCTCCTACCTGTAAGAATAGTGTGGGCCAATAAAATCCTTCCCTTAAAATGCTATATGTTGTTTCTTTCCAAGCATAATTCCCTCCACAAAATCTAGTGTGAAACTGGTCAATAATTCCTTCAGTCTCTGATTTTGTTTAACACAATATCAAAATATTAAGTGGATATCTCCAATATATATTTGCAATTATGATGCAGTAGTTGACTGCTTTCAATTTGAGAACTTTACAATGACTTTTGGAGAATGATGTTGGACATTCAAAATGTATCAATAAATTTACAATGCCCTGATACCAATTTGATAACATAAATTTATCATCAATGTGTATGGGGCTGATCTGATCTGAAGGTAAAGGTTCTTGTGGATTAGGTTCTTTAGGGTGAAGGGAAGGTTCTTATGGATTCTCCCCTTCTACAAGAACAAAAGGTTCTTGTGTATTGTTCTTATCTAAACTTTTAGAAGGTCCTTGTTGATTCTTCCCTTGTACTTCCAAAACAGGATTGATTCTGAACACTTTACAGTTGGATTTAGCTAGAAGCTTATCTAACCCTTGGCCCTTTACTAGCTTTGTGGTTTTTATAGACAAATCAAACTCCATAATGTGAGTGATCCATCTACCTCTCTTCCCATCCGATTCAGGCTGGGTTAAAACAATCTTCACAGCATTGTTAGCAACATAAGCAGTAATGGGTGAATGTAGGACATACATTCTGAATGATTTCAGGGCTTGAATAAGGGGATAATCTTGCTTCTCAATTATGGCATACTTAATCTCAGAATATCTCATAACCTTACTAAAAAAGGCTATGGGTTGGTCATGGGAATCTTCATTCTTTTGTAATAAAACAACAAGAAGGGTTGATTCTAAGGCAAAGGAAAAAATACTAAATAATTTGGTATAATTAGGGGTAGCAAAGGTTGGAGCTTTAGAGATATCTTTCTTGATCTGATCAAATGCATATCCTGAAGAAACAATCCATTTAACTTCATGGTCCTTCGAGAGCATATCAGTTATGTCTTTTACAATTTTAGCATAATTAGGGATGAATCTCCTTAAAAATTTAATCTTACCTAGAAGATCTTGAATCTGCTTCTTATTTCTAGGTAAGGACAATGTTTTAATGGTAGATACACGTTTGGTATCAATCACCACTCCTTCCTTTGAGATTATGTGGCCCAACAGTTTTCCTTCTTTGATAGCAAACATGGACTTTTTTGGATTCAGTGATATCCCAAATTTCCTACACCTATCAAAAACCTTCCTCAAATGCTTAAGATTTTCTTATCGGAATTGAGAAAATAGTTATGTCATCGAGATAAATGACTAAAAATTTATTTACTTGCCACAAAAAAGTTGTCCATAGCTCTATGAAATGTTGCTCCAGCATTAGATAAGCCAAAGGGAATTCTAGAGTACATAAATGTACCCCAGGTTGTAGTAAAGGTTGTCTTCTCTCTGTCTGCTAGATCAACATTAACTTGATTATAACTTGAAAAACCATCAAGCATAGAAAGTATTTGTGCTTTAAAACCATATGAAGTAACTTATCCCTTTTGGGTAAAGGATAGTTATCTTTTAGTGATGCTTTGTTCAAATTTCTAAAATCCACACACAGTCTAATTTCTCCATTCTTCTTTCTAACAAGAACTAAATTAGCAACCCAATTAGAATACCTAAGAGGGAGAATGATCTGGGCATCTAAAACTTTCTTAATTTCCTTTTCCACAGTTGGTAGAAGAGCAGGAATAATCCTCCTAATTTTGTGTCGATAAGGTTTTGCTTCTGGTTTTAAAGGTACCTTATTCTATATTAATGAAGTGTCATATGTCTTTAGATCAACGTAAGTCCATGCAAAAACATCTTTGTAATTTTCAAGTAACTTAAGGTATTGAATTTTGATTTCAGGATCTAGAGATGCACAGATTTTTATGTTTTTAATGTCATCATTTGTTCCAATGTTAATTTCCTCTATGTCATCTGGTGAAGAAATTGACTGTGGGTTTCTTAGAACACCATTTTGATCAAACAACTTCTCTAAAGGAATTAGACCTTTAGGAATGAAATTGTTAGATAATTGAATGATATCATGCTAAACAATTTTTGAATTAAAATTTGAATTATCATTTTCATTTATGTTTTCTTTTGCTTTTGTTCTATCTTCATCAATTTGTAGAACTGAAAATTCATCTATAACCTACAGAAAAGATTTTATTTGTTCATCATCTTCAAATATCTACCAATGTTTGAGATTATCTGGGATGGATGGTCTATATTTGACGTGTATTTGATAGAGTACATTAGTCTGATTAGGAATTTTAAATGAACTAGCAGAAACAACTAAGGAATCTGCATGAATATTCCAATCTCTTGGAATATAAGTCAAATTAAAATCATTAAAGAAATTATCAACTGAATCCCAAACTTCATTTCGGTAAGACCTAAGCCTAGGATGGTTGGTCTTGCAAATATTTCTTACTTTTTTGACAATAATTTTTGAGTCAGTAAAAACACTTGAGTTTTGAACCTTTAAGATTTTGGTTAATTGCATTCCTAAAAGGAAATCTTCATATTCAGCCACATTATTTGTAACTTCAAAATCGATTTTGCATGATTGGGTATTATTTTATTTTTCTGGTGAGATTAAAACTACCCTAGCTCCTGCTCCATATTTTGTACAAGAACCATCAAAGAATTGTTTCTAGACATCAATTTGATTTGGTAGGGGACTTTCAACTACATCTTCCGTTTTTACTTGAGTTGCATGTGTTTGGTTTAAAAAGAGTTGAAAACAACCAAAATCTTCATACATTGCATAAATGGGATCGTCCCTTGGTTGGTCTATTTTGCAAAAAGTGTGCATAAATCTCACCTCTCTATATAACCTTAGTTGTTCTCCCCCATAAACTAGAATAGTGGCATAAGACATATCCATCTGAAGAGCTCCCCCTAATTTGGCACAGCAAGAACTAGAAATGAGAATTCCAAATTTGGGAGGGATATTTGTGACAACTATGTCAAGAACTACACTTTTCACTAGAATTTGGGCAAGGGTGACTACTAAATCCTTAATAAATCCTAAGCAAGGCACCCTTTTGGAATCAAAAGTGTACAAATCATGATAGGATCTATTTATGTCAAGTTTTAAATGGTCCATGATAGTTTTTGGCATGAGGTTATGTGATGCTCCAGAATCAAGCATACAATTATATAACATGGAATCATTTATCTTAAGAGTTATGTAGAAAGGAGGCACTATTTCATCGATCATATTTGAACTAGGACAAAAGACAACTATTGGTTTTTCATCTTAAAGACTAATGATGTCACTTTCAGCATTAACCGAGGTGTTTTGTATCCACTTGGAGACTTGATTTTTATACCCAGGGTTTTTGGAAAATTTTGAAAGTGGAATTAGGATTTTAACTCTTTCTAACTCCTTTTCGACATTAAATGTAGTCAAAACATTCTTTTCATTTTGAGTAGTATCAGTAGACTAATTTAATGGTCGAATAACAGTTATTTGAGTTTCAATAGCTTTGGTACGGGGTTAAATTATTGGAGGTTCCTTAGGAGGTCTTCCAAGGCTAGGTCTAGGCCTAAGATCATATCTTTGTTCAACTCTACAATTAGGAATTCAGAGAAGGCATGGTATTTGGAAGCCTGTGAGGGTCCTTGATATTCTTGAACTTGTTTTTGTTGTGAGAGGGAGTAATAGCAATCTGATCAGGAGAAGTGTCCCCATTATTAATGTCTTCAATGATAGTCATAGTATTGTCATTAGGCTGCTGATCATCTATCAGTAAAGGAGTTGGAACTTGTTGATTGTTACTAGGTCTCTGAAGAATTTCTAATTGTGGATTTCTTTTATACTAACCCTAATTTTGATTTTGGGGTCTAGTAACTATTTGTTGAACTGTCCTAGGTTGAGTCTCAATCTTGGAAATCCTATTCGACAGATTTCTAAGAAGTGAATTTATTTCGTCTATTTTAGAATCTTCATTTTTAGTTTTAGAGGAAGTAGAGGCCTCTTGGCTAGTTTTAAGTTTTCTCTGTGTGTTTTTCCTCTTTATCCTTTAAAGTGGTTGAGGTAGCTCTATTTGCTTCTACCTCTATAGCATTAGTTTGCATATCTTCAAAAGTTCTTGAAGTTCTTTCTCTTAACACAACAACAAAATCATCTTCAAAAGCTTTTGAAAATCTTGATTTGGTTGCTGTTATGGGGCCTTTACAATCAACAGGCATCTTATGGTAAAGTTTGTTGAACCTTTTGATAAGATCAGAGATAGTTTCATCATACTTTCTTTTAAGTTCATCAAACTCATTTAAAAAGTAAAGAGCATCTTTCTTCACTCCCCATTGATTCTTAAATATATTTTTTAGTTCTTCCCAGTTTCTAATGGAATTTGCAAGTAACTGCCTAAACCAAGTTCTTACATTTCCTTCAAGAGACTGAACAAACAACCTCATGTAAACATTCTCTTGTTCTATGTTCATGTTGTCAACAAAGTCTAGGAATGCTTGAAGATGGTCTTCAACTGAAGGACCAATTTCTCCATTATACCTAGGGAGATGTTTCAAATATCCATTAGGGAAAGCATCAAGGACTTTTGGTAAAACTAAAGCTGCATATCTTGCCTATACAATGGGTTGGAATGCCATAGTAGAAGATGATATATGAGATGTTTGTGAGGATGATGATAAAGAAGAGGAAGATGGTGAAAGAAGGGGTGAACAACTATGTGGGGTGAATTAGGAGGAGATAGAGAAGGTAGAGACTTCCTTAATAATTTTAGAGGAGTTTTAATTACCAGCTTGTGGACCTAAGATTGAATATCATCTTTTGTTTCAAAAAGTGGATTTGAATATACAAAAAAGGTCCCTTCAGGTTGTCTAGAGGTAGAAGATTCAGGTTGTTCAGAAGTGGAATGAAATGAATAAGTGGTAGGGGAAATAAAGTCTGTAGGTGTGTATTCAGGTAAGTGAACACCCAGGTTAGACTCAGATTTAGGAGATCCCAGTGGAAGTGGGGGTTCTGGATAAGATTCAAGAGAATGAATAAGGAAAGATAATTTGAAATCAACTCCCCTATCTAACAGTTCAACAACCTAGGTGATAAATGAGTGGTATCTGGATCAGATGGAATGTTACTATAGGGATCAAAATGTATAGTATCTTCAGTGTGTAATGCTGAAGTGGAAGAAGATGGTTGATGTCTTCTTTTGGAACTGGTATTTTTCAGAAGTTTCTTTGGATCTGACAGAGGATTAACTTTGTCAGACTTAGAATGGGATCTTGTGTACTTAAAAGGTGCTAGTTTGTCACAATGGAGTCACTAGGTGAAAGATTTTGTCATATCTAGACCTTTAGTCACCTTAAAGGAATAGGATATTTATTGTTGCCACGGGAAAACTTAATGGAATTCGAATCCCCAGCAACGACGCCAGATTGATGTTGTATCTATAAAATGATAATGGTTAGCTAGCATGCCAGGGCATCTAAGATAATTGTTTTGGGGGTTTTGTTTTAATTTGGAGGACCAATGTAGGAGACAGATTTAAAACAGTGAGGCTTAACACTTTTAATTATATTAATATCTAAACAGAGGGTTGCTATTAGAACTCACACAGTGATTTTAGCTTGTAAGATGGTGGTGAGAAGAAACAAATAAATAATATGATTATCACACTATTCAGATTGAAAATTAAATAAGCATAAGCATGAAAACCTTTAAACTATATTCATAAGGTTTAATAGAATATGCTTAATATTACAAAAGATGATGATGATATATTGATTTAGAGGGAATTAATTAAAAAAACAGTTCATTAATTCATTCTCTTTACAGATTATCACTTCAAAAGCTTATAGGAATAGATTGAAACCCAATTATTCCTACCTAGTTATCTCTGTAAGACATAAGAATATGAAGAAAAAAATAATGGATAATACTGGAAAAACTTACACGAAATGTAAAACTGTGTAAATCAAAATTCAAAATCCTTTGCTTTTATATTAATGATCCAGAAAAGTCAAGTACATCTAAGGCTTAACAATGCTTCTTCAGGGATGCAACCCATGATAACTCACGAAGAGAGTTATTTATGCAACAATAGAAATGAGAAAATATCGTAAATTGTTTTAAAAAAAATAGATTATTACAAAATAAAAATAAAAATCGTTAGTTGATCTGGCATTATTTTGGTGCTGATCTGTTGATGACTGTCACTAGAAAAATTCAAAATTGTTAAAGCTAGCTGATTGTTCCTCCAAAAAATGAAAGTTGTCCGATTACCTTCTAGTTGAGTAAATCTGTCAATTCTTCCTAGAGTTTCTTATTTGGGATAGAAATCTTGGTTACCCTCCTGTAAACTTCATCCATCTCCATATATTTAGTAAAAGTGGGTTTTACTAAAAATATGTGTCTGATTTCATTCAAAATAAAGAAGGTATCCCTGAGTGTATTTACTATAAGTGTTGGTGTTGCAGAACCTCTGATGTTTGAAATTGAAGCTGCATGTTTGCCCACCTCTATCAGCGTGTGAACATAATCCTCAATTGGCATCAATTTGTCATTGATCAAAAGCATAGAGGGTAAACCCTTACTGGTCAAGGGTTCTATCCTGCTAAAAAACCTCTAAACTATGTTGTCGACATTGCCGCACTTTTCCTGTAGCTGAAGGATGAGGTTTTTCTTGGTGATGATCTTCTTTACCTACAATGTAGTTGTTATTTTGTCGCTTATGCCTAATTCCTCAAACTCATAACTGTCTTTGGAATTTGAGAACTTGATGATATCATAAGCAATTTCTGGCATGTCTTCAAGCTGCTTAGTAATAGTTTCAACTGTTTCCTAAGCTTTCTATAAGAGATCCTTTTGATCAAACACTATCTTGATGTAGGGCCAAATATCCTTGATCGATTTTATAATTTCCTCCCACATAATTTCCTTTCCTCAACCCAATTTGTTTCCATTTAAGGATTCCTTGAGTTCCCTTTGTGGTACTTCAATCTGACCTTTGACTTTGTTCAACTCAGCTGCATGTGAACTATTTGCTACTGACTTCATAAGTTGTAATTCCTTAAGTTCATCCTTCAGCTTCTTGATTTCCCCTGTCTGGATAGATAGGTTCTAAACAAATTCAACAAGATGTTTAGCTTCTTCTGCTGTATCTGTAGTGGAAGTTGTAGCTGAAGTGGAAACTTTAATGGTGGGAATTGTTGTAAGGGGGACTATATCCATTGGAGTTTGAGCCTTGTTAACAGATTCCTCTTTTTCCTTGACTAGTTTCTCCATCTGCTCCTCTATTTGTTTGATCTGCAAATTTTGTTCTATAATGAGCTTCATCATGTCAAACTTCTGAGTTTCTATCTACTCAATCTATTTGGCCATTGGGTCCTTAGAAGCTAGCAATTTCAGCTGCTTCTTTAATACTGCAATTTCAACATCATTTTTCTTAATAAGCTCTTATGCAGTGTTTATGTTTGAGGGATCATATCCCATTTTTAGCACTAGATTCTCTAAGGATTGAATCTTGGTATCCTTTGCTAATGAGGAGAATTTCTCCAATTTAAGTTGTGATTGAGTGTTGGCCAAGGTTACCTGCATTTTTTACTAACTCATGGCAGTGTTTGTCAAGGTTGAAGCAATCATCTGCCTAGTTTTTTTATGCACCTCAATTTGAGCTATTGGATGCACATCCTTCATATTGAAATCAAAAGAGGTCTTCTTTTGATATTGAGTATTATTCCTAGGCTGTGGAACCTGAGCCTGACAATAATCCAATTGCATTTTACCCTTCTCAGGTTCAAACACTGAAAGAAGTCTGGCCTGACAACTAGAGGAATGTTTCCAGAACTGTGTGTAGGTGTTCATCTTCAACTCTTCATTTTTCCTTTTGATCTCACTGAAAACATGAAATATGTCTTCCTCCTTGTCCTTCTGATTACTTCTACTGGTCAAGGTTATTTGTTGTTCCTGGGAAGTAGTGGAATGAGTTGGGGACTACGTAGACTGTGCACCCGACTATTTATGGAGCATAGTCTCTCCAAGTCCATCAAATGTGATTTTCATAGACTCGTGTGTTGTGCCTACAATCACAGAGATTCTAGGTCTCTTGTTTCTTTACACAATCCTAAAACCTTGGATTGCTGCTTCAGTTGTAGGGGATGACTGTCCTTCCCTCCCTCTCTTAGCTGTCTTTTCTTGTGCAAGTGGAGTTTGCACATTTGATGTAGAAATTGTCTGCTCTTCAGCCTCTTGGAGGGTGTTCTCTACCCATTCGAACTGATTTTTATATTGTTCTATCTTAGGCTTGGCTGTGAGATCATATGTTGTAAAATTGTTCTCCATCCTAAGCATGGAAATTATTCCCATTGGGTCATAAGACCAAGTGAATATTAGACCAAAATTCATCTCCTTTAGTAATTTGTCTACTTCCTCTCCTGCTTCCCTGGTGTTATAGATGAATGGACCAACTTGGGCTTTTAGCTTGAATTGTGATTTCTTCTTTGCAGCCACAAAGTGCACCTCGTCTACATTTAACCTCTGTCATATATATTCCAGTGAAAATATTTTGATAGGTAGGTACTTGGGCAGTTTGTAGGGTGGAAGCACACAACCATAAACCCTAATCTCTATATAGTTTTGGTAGCAATATGAATCCCCTATTGCAGCTTGACCAACCAACTATAATATTTTTACAATCTCCTCACTAATCCTTGGTACTGGAGTGCTGCTCATATCACTGATAGCTGGATGAATAAACAGTTCTATGAACTGTTTATATGTAAATTCTTATTTCCCCTTCATCGCCATTGAATTCCAAAATATCACTGATTGTTGATTTCCTTCCTCATCTAGCTTCTATAAAGAAAATGGGAATTTGTCTCCCTGAAAATATATAAAAAGGTAAACAAGTACTGAAGCATACTTGAATACTTCTTCAGTATTGAACTTGACAAATTGCTCATGTATTGCTTCAGCTAGGAATTGACTGAAATCATAAATGACAGTGGGTTTAGAATCAACAGAAAATATAGACAAGAAACCAAGGATGGCTTCATTAACATTTTGATCAGAGTTGTAACCAAGAAAATAGGACAAAATAGAGGTGATTTGCTTGGTTCTATCAGGGAAAATGGATGAATCATAAGGAGGATTTATTTTAGGTAGAGGACTATCAATAGCTAGAAAGAGTTCAAGGGTCTAGGATCTTTTAGTAAAGTCTAGTTTTTGATAGGCTTCTATCAGGTTTTCATGGGAAAAAGGATGGGTTGGTGTAGTAGCAGGGGCCTGCAGCATTTTTTCAATGGAATCAAAATTGATTAAGCAAAGGATTTCTCCTGTGGGTGAAATAATTGCTCTCTGACTGGGATCATAAGATTCATGATTTTTCCTAACAAATTCAGGTGCTCTGTGTATCTGAGGAAAAGTATAGTGATGGAGTTGGGAGTACCAGAGCCCTATCTCATTTGTCTGGTCATTTAGTTGATCTTCCATCCAACAATAGATTTCATATAAATTGAATTGAGAAGAAGAAGTCTTATTATTTTATAATATCTATCGACTAATGGGGTATGACGGAAGTTGAACTATAGATGAATCAGAGGATTTGGGACAGTTGCAAGTTCTTTTCCCTTGGGAGGCATTTTGTCAAACAAATTGCAGACTGAAGATGACAGAAATAGGCCTGAAATAGAGTGATTAAAGTTAAAACAATATAACTATAAAATGAGCAAGTGGATGTGAATTTCAGTTCCTTGAATAAGAAAAACAATTGCTTAATGTCAGACAGTCGTTGAGCTGTGGCAAAGAAACCTCCAATGATTAGCTTTGGTTACAGAAATGGATTGTGTAACCATTTTATGAATTAACAAGGTAATGGAAAAATTGGAGCGAGGGTGGAAATGAGTGTTTGAATTTTGCATTAATAACGCAACAGGATTAATTAACAGGTCTTTGAATCATAAATTCATGAGAGTGACATTGAATGGATAATGGATAGGCAGTAGTTGATTGGATGGTAGGCATGAGGTGGAGGGTGATGTGGAGCGGTAGTAAATGGCCATTTGATATATCACGTTTGGGGGTAAGGTGAGGTGGTAAGTAGTTTCAGGATTTTAAGTCTCAAAACACTAAAAAGTGGAAAAGGTTATTTATGTTGGTGGTATTGGAAACTGCCCATTTCAGAACCCCCTCGCCGATAAAGTTTGGATAGTGAATGAGGGCCAAGGAAGGATGTTGGCCATCAGATTTTGGGTGCGCATGCGGGATGAAAGGTGAGGTGGGGAGCATTTAACACATAAGCGAAAGTGATGGTGGGGTCATGACTTTGAGGGCAGATGTGACAACTGTGGGTTATGGCGATAAATGGATGAATGGAAATATTTATGAAATAACATTGCAACTTTAAAACTTTAGGTTAATTAAAACCCATCATTGAATGTATTTTTTTCCAATGTTACAACTTAGGATAAAATCATTTGATGCTACAATTACATTTCACATGTCTACCTACCCCTATTACTCCTAACATTTTCACTTATTTTTGAGAGTGCATTTAAGCTAGCAACTCAACATTTCCTTTTTATGACTAATCTACCTCTATCCCTTATTTCCTCCATTGGCTTAGTTTAAACTGTTGACCCAATTTTATTTGCTTCCTATTGCTACCTATTGAAAAAATTTAGAAAAAATCCAATCGTGATTAAACTGTATAACTGGATTGTATAAACTAGTATGGCATTTTAAACAAACTGCACACAACTTTTATTTGCAAAAGTAACCTAGACTAAAGTAGTAGCATTTAGACTTGCAACACTTTCAGAGTTTATTGTTTTTTCTTTTCTTTCTAACCTTACATTTTAGTTTTTCCTTCATTTTCTAGGGAATCTATTTTAACATTTTACTTCATATTGACATATTTATCAAAATATTTCTTAACATTCTTTATTCAATATTCTTTTTTTCCATATACTAGCTTAACATTTTTTGCAATTTATTTTCATTTTTTGACTAATTGATTCTAACTTACCAAAACCAAAAAAAGCTACAAAACACACTTCTCTACAATTGAATTTTCAATCAACCATTTGCGTCATGATCATGCAAGAAATTTCCACACTCATCATATCAACAAGCGTGAAGCGTTGCCATTCTCATACAAGCATTTGCCACAGTTGTCCACGAGAATAGTTAATTTGTGCTCATGGAAGGAATTTCCAAGTTGCAAAGGAGAATAGCCAATCAATCATAGACATTGTGATCATGCAACAAATTTACACACTTATCCACATATGAATGTTCAATCAAGCATTCATGTCAAGAAATTTCCACACTTATCACATATTTCCAATTTTCCTCATGCTCATGGTCCTTATTAAATGCTAGAGTCTTGAATATGTTGGATGTGGAGCCCGCTTATCTTCTTTATTTAGAGGTATCACCGCATTGGACCCTAGTTCATTAGGTGGAGATCTAATGGTAGAAGTTATGTTTAATTTAGGGTTTCTTTTCCCTAGAAGGCAACCCCTCGTTATATATGAGGGAAATGTATTGCATCTACATAGATCTGTATTGTTATAGACATTCTTACAGCATTGAGCATGAAATGTCCATAATCTAAGGGATCCAAAGTCCCTAAACATGTTGTTCCCACCCCTAGAGGAACAAGGCCAAGAAACCACAGCAATTCAAACAAGTTCTCCACCTGAAACTACTCAAAAACAAGCCAATTTTGAATCATGTCAACTGCTCCACTGAGCATCTGCGCTGAATGTCAACTGCTCCACTGTCCACCTGCATTGAATGTCAACTCCAACAAAGGCTATCTGTGCTGAGCGAGTTTGGACAAGTGGAAGGCTCATTCCTCAATGTGTCAATGCCCAGGAAGATTCCAAAATGACACTTGGATCAGGGAATTCGACTGGTGATGAGTAAGAGGTTCCAAATATCCAAGTGGAAGCAAGAACCTCCAAGTGGAATCAAGAACTGAAAGTGGGAGAGGACACTAGTCACATCTCAGGCTGACTCATCATCTCTCCAAACATCTATATATGGATCTCTCTCCCATGAGATCTAGAGGCTGGAATTTTGTGAATGCAAAGAATTGCTGTTGGTTTGAGTTTAGAACTATTGGGTGATTTGCTTTGAAGGAGGTGAAGAGGAGATTCCTTTCTTCTGGGAAGGTGATGATGGATTGGGCCTCTTATGGTTGTATCACTTCCTGAACTTTACTTCTTCCATCAATAAAGCCATTTGAGTTTCTTCTATATGCATGTATCTCAATGATGTTTTGTCATACTTGTGTATTTAGTTTATTCTAATCCTTAAACTAGTTATGAATGTATGCTTCTTGTAGTTTCCCTCTCTTGTCATTTTGCAGGATCTTGGTGTAGCTGGGCCAGTGAAAGAGCAAGGAGCTGGGAGCAAGCAGCAAGGAGTGAGATTGGATCAACAATTAGCGGAAGACATCGGTTAGTTAATCTCTTTCTCCTCTCTTTACATTTCATAAAGAAGAAATCTTAGATAGCTTTGTCTTGCTTGTTGTTGAGGTACTATCACCCTTAGAGTGGGATAGGGTCATTCCGTATTGGATACTTTTCCCAACAACAAATTGGCGACTCCGCTGGGGATCGTATCTTGTTGGTTTGTTTGTGTTTTTGCTATTCATTTCATAAACTCAGGGAGTACCGAATCGAACTGCATTTGGATCTTTCAAATGCAAAGTAGACGGCAGCTACTCTAGTCCAGTTACTGGACCTGTTTATGATTTGAAGAGCTGATCCACAAGTGCTCTAACAGCTCTTAGTGATAGATCTTCATCCTCCTTTGAATCATCCCTTAGTTTGTGCTTGATTGATAGCTTTGATTTGGCCAAAAACTGTGATTTTAACTGCAAACCGTAGCTCAAAACCCCGGAACATTCTCGTTCTGGTTTCAGTGCAGACCCAGTGAAGAGGTTCTGCATTTCAACGTCGGTCCCGTGAAGGCTACCTGCGCTGAATGTCAAAACCTCTGTGTTAGACCTGCACTGAAACAGTCTTTGCCTTGTGCAACTGTGGTTCCCTGTGTCTTTTGCTCAGTTTTCATCCTTGTTTTTGCAGCCTGTTATCAGTCAATGTACCTATCTGAAACCACCTTTCTTTGCCTCTATTCCGCCTCGGTTGTATAAAGAAACTGTATTTGTTCTTTGTGTATTTCTTACATCATTTGCAGTTTCCCATTACGAAAGTGAACTAGTCTTACTGTGGCCTCTTAGATCTAGACCTGTCATAAGTGTCGTTTTGATCTTAGGAGTAAGTTTGTTTGCTGTTCACAGCTGATTGAGCTTTTACTTTCGTCATATGGTTTGAATTTATGTATTTCTAGTGTCGAAACAAGTAAATCTTAAGGTGTCTTTTGATTTTGGACAAAAAGCTTGTTTGTTTTCACTTGAAATCGAATTCAAAGTTATACAACAGCTTTCTTTTTATAAACATCAATATTAAGAAAGAGAAAAGAAATACCTGCATTGTGCATTTGCATTTTGACAGCTTGCATGTTGATTTAGGAAAAAGTGCATTAGTGTGTGCTCTATGATCTGTGCGAAAAGATGATGTCTTTCTTTTCCCTCAGTAGTTAAGATTTTCATATGTTGAAAAGATTGAAAAAGCTTTCTTATCATCTTTAGACTGCATTTAGGAGTTGTACCATACATCTCATGGTGATCCATAAAGGCAAACTGCTAAACAAGATCAACCTAAAATGAATTGAATGAACATAACAACGCTTTGAAACATAACGCAAACACATAGAGGTCTAAGCTAGAGACGTGTTCCGGCGTCGTTAAACATGATATCTTACAATTGAGTGGTTGGGTGATTCCTCCACGGTTAAGCGATAAGTATCAATACAGACTTGTGCTCCCACGTACCGTCGCGTATATATTGGGAGACCCCTATAGGAATAAAGCCTTTATCCATAGGAAGCCGTGTCGGCCGCCCTACACATCGCAATGCAGTGAACACAGCATTCACGAAGATCGACCGCCCGTACCTTAAAACGTATTCTGCGGTTTTGCGAAAAGTTTGGTACACCCTCTGCCTAGAACTCCAGAGCAGTTTCTTTTGGCCTTTTTCAGACTCTATAACAGAAAAAGTCCATCCGAGCATTTGTCACTTCGGGCTCGTTAAAACATCGAAGGAGACTAGAGTCATCTTTAGCTTTTTCTCGACTCTTAAAAAGTGAAAAAGCAAGTTGTGTCTAAAAGCGTCTAATAAAAATTCATTCAATTCAGAAACACATTTTCCCCTTTTGTATTTTGGTTCATCGAGTAATCCGCAATCATGGAAGAAAGTCAATTGAAACCCAGTCATTCGCGGAGGCTTACGAGTCAACCGTCTTTGTCTCCGGAATCGAAAACAGTACGGAAAAAGCGAACTCGTTTAACCGGTTCGAAATCTCCTATCAAAGTTAGAACAAGTGTTCCAACGACATCTGAGATTCCGGTTACTCCAAACATTTTTGGAAACCCTGCCTCTATTGAAGAAGTTCAACAGCCACAGAGGGACAGTAACATTGATCCTAGTCTGAGAGCAAATACTTGCGTTACTGAATCAGTTACATCTGTAACCGATTCAGAGAGTCTTGTTCCTCAAACAACTTTCGTTGTCGAGTCAACCCCTTCTTCGGCACCAGAAATATTTTACGGACCTGACGGTCTTCCTCTTCCACCTGGCCTGATTGCGATAGAGGAAATTGTAGAAGATCCGCAAGCAACTACTCCAACCCATTTTGGAGTAGGGGTCACTCTATTTCCTTCTACATCAGAAGTTAGTCTATCACCAATGGAAGTTCCTGTAGAATCGCTAGGCAATCTATTGGATAGACTCAAAATGTCTGAACGACCGTCAACATCTAGGACTGTGTCAAATGACACAACGACAACAGAACCTCCTGCCGTCACTCCGACAATGTTTGCCGGCATACCATCTGTCCCAACTAGCTCTCAACAGCTGGAAGGAGCCCCTTCAGGGGCTGTTACGACAATGTGGTCTGTTCCTGTTTGTTCTTCCGGGATAATACCCGGTAACTCTTATGTTGGAACTCAACAAATTGATCCATTTGGAGGTCAATTTGGGCAATCCGGTCCTCAAGGGTTAACAATTCCTTTCAGTGCTGGATCACCACCGTATGGGGGGCAGTATGCCCTTTCATTACCCCCCCCGGGAGGTTACCCATACGGGAGTTCACAACAGTATTCAGGTTATACTGGAATTACGACAAGTGGTTGGGTACCTATGCTACCCCAACAACCAAGAGTTGTGTATTCTATGCAACAATGTGTACCTGTGTCGAACATCCCGACAACACCAGCGATTGTAACCGTGTCGCAAGTTCAAACGATGCCTGTTGTATGTCAACCTCAGATTTCTTAGGTTATAATGCAACATCCCCTTGACCCTGTGACTCAACCACAATCGCCAACTAGCGGGGCGACACAAGTACAAACGGGTACCATTACCCCACATCTTGGTCCAACGGTTAGTATAGCACAACAGAACATGGCTTCACAACCATGGCTGGTGCAATACCAACAACCACAATTCCAGCAAGTGTACCAAGGTTCTGAGCAGCAGATCTTTGCGAACACTGGACAACCGTATATCCAAAATGGTCAAAATCAACCACTTTACAGTGGCCTAGTCCACCAACCGTATCAATCATACCAACATCAATTACATTATGCTGATATGCAAAGACCAACTGCTTAGGCGATTCCATCGTATCCTGGGTATGCTTCGCCTAATCTGAGTCAACAGTTACCATTCGTGGCAACTCTAGAGTTACCCGATTTACATCGGTTGACAAACGATCCGATTGTTTATGCCCCTTGGTGGCCAGCGATCCCTCACAAACTTCCTTCGGACATTCCTAAATTCAATGGAAATCCAGGTGAAGACCCATCGAATCACGTGATGACTTTTCATCTGTGGTGTTCATCGAACACTCTGAACGATGATTCGATAAGGTTTCGCCTTTTTCAGAGGACATTGACAGGTCCAGCGGCAAAATGGTATATTGAATTACCTAGAGCCTCTTTCGACAATTTCAGCTCCTTAGCCACAACTTTCTTAACCCATTTTCAATTACCAATAAGGTATGAAACGGGAACCGAAATACTAACCAACTTCAAACAGACAACAGCTACTCACATATCTGATCATATACATGAGTGGCGTCGTCGTCGTAGGATGGTGAAAACATACGTTCCCGATCAGCTATTAGCTGAATGGTTTATCAAGTCGTTACTTCCGGCTATAACGGAAGATGTGGCCAAGGGGGGAGTCTTAACAGAGGAGCAAGTTATTGCTCGTGCTCAATATCTAGACTTGGTATATACTCAGTCTGGAACGCTCTACGACAAAATACCTGACGCCCCTAGACCGGAATTCTCAATTCCTCCTCCTCCTAAATCGAATAGTGACTCTCATGCCGGCGATGGTGTGATTGGCACCGCAAGCGCGAAATCGAAAAAGGCTTCGTCTCAGAAAGCCCATAAGACTTCAGATCAAAATGCAAATGAAGAAATTCTTGCTTCAGAAGTAAATGTCGTATTGACAGATAAAGGCAAAGAAACCAATCAACCAGGAAGCAAGAAGAAGCAAAACAAAGGGAAGAAGAAGAAACAAGGTGGGTCATCACCTGAAAAAACTTCTTCAAACCCTCCTGGAAATAAGAAATGGCCATGTCAGATATGCGATGATGAAGATCATTGGACAACAGATTGTCCGTTGAAAGCTGAGCTTAAAAGATTCTTTAAGAGTCCTAAAACCTCAGCAGTCCTAACTGACCCATTTCCTAACCCAGGTAAAAATCTGGTTGATAGTGGAAATGCTTCCCCGTCGCAAGTGCTAATGTTGTCAATCTCCAAGCAACAAAATGATGCTTTGATTTCGACAAGGAACAAATATTACCGGAATCCGCAGCTGTCAAACAACAAAGGTAAAGATCAACCAAGTAGTTCGACAACAACTTCGACAGAAGTTGTACCACCCATAATTCCTGAATTAACAATAAAACCGCCAAAGGGAGTAGTACACAAATCGACATTTAATCCTTGTGCCAGAGCGGCGTAACATTATAACATAGTGGAAGATTTGGCCCAATCGCCATCTGCTATGTCGACTCTTGAAGTACTACAAAATTGTCCATCCCAAAGGCAGGCTTTGTTATCAGCTATTGGTGGGGTTGATCCTAAGGATTCCAATCTTGTATCCTTTGACCACAAAGGATACGACCCTCAGTTTCCAGCTGAACTAGCTTTCCTTATTCAATTGAAAGCCCTCAACAAAACTGTTCACCGAACAATTATTGATGAGGGGGCATCTACATGTATTATGTCGATGAGTTACTGGAAAAATTTAGGGTCGCCAACCTTGTCGAGATCTTCGACAACATTGAAAGCATTCGACGGTAGGACATATACCCCTTACGGTATCCTAAATAACTTGAAGGTTGAACTAGGTGGAAAAACAGTTGAAATAGATGTTGAAGTCATCGATGGGAATCTTGATTACAACATCCTACTCGGAAGACCGTGGATATATGCCATGGCAGCTGTTTTGTCAACTTATTTTAGGACGATCACATTCCCTTTTGAAGGAGGGATTACGATCGTCGACCAACAAAACTTCCTCCCTAATGGTTCACAAGTTACAGGAAGCATTCCCATGATCCATGGAAGTAACCATTCGCTTCAAGATATCGGAGTAGGCCTACTGAAAGACCCCACAATGATGGGAACTTTCGCACTTCCACCTCCAATCTATGCAGGGGAAGTAGCGTGGGTAGCAGCCTGTAATATGATATCTTCCAAACAGAAGATGTCACAAGACGATATTAACATGGATCATGCAATGGTTTTGCCCCCAAGCCCTATAGAAATATTGTAGCAATCAATGTTTCGGGCATGGGAGGCGAACCCAAGTCAACGCTCGTCAAGCGTTTGGGTAGATAGGTCTAGAGAATATGGCACCCCTTTGGATCCTTGGTCACGAGTGCATGGAAGTGACGAAGGAATCCTACAATCAATGTTGATTGAGGGGGCACCATGGAATGATAGCCACCATCGTTCCCTTCTTCCAGAAGATACTCAAGATGACCTTTATCACCCTTCAGTTTTTGAATTCCTATCAAATACTGTAAATACGGTGGATTCCGAGCGGAACCTATCCAATATTGAAGAGATTATAGCCATAAATATCTCGACCAAAAAAAATGTTGTAGAGAATATTTATGTCGGAAAAGGTTGTTCCCCTTCAGAACTGGAAATATATAACGCTCTTTTTCGCGAATTCAGAGATGTCTTTGCTTGGTCATATGATGAAATTCCAGGCATTGACTCGAGTATCATTGAACATGAAATTAAGATGTATCCTGATGTCAAACCAGTAAGACAACGACTTCGGCAGGTGCACCCCAAGAAAGCCGCTGCCATTAAAGCAGAAGTTGAGAAGCTTCTCCGTGCTCGTTTCATCTACCCGGTTCCTCTAACCGATTGGGTATCGAATATTGTCCCTGTTATGAAAAAACAAGGAACAATAAGAGTGTGCGTCGATTATAGGGATGTAAATCAAGCTTGTCCGAAGGACGACTACCCTACACCCTTCATTGACCAGATAATTGATGAATGCGCCGGATGTGAAATCTTTTCATTTATGGATGGATTTTCCGGGTATAATCAAATAAATATCCACCCACAGGACTAGTCAAAGACTGCATTTATTTGTCCGTGGGGCACATTCGCTTATCGAAAATTACCCTTTGGTTTAAAGAACGCAGGGGCGACGTTTCAGAGAGCAATGAATTATGTCCATGACATCAAGAACATTGTTCAACCCTATCTCGATGACCTTCCAGCTCATTCGCGAAAGCAGACTTATCATCCGCAACATTTAAGAGCGATATTTCTACGTTGCCGACACTACAAGATAAGACTCAATCCTCACAAATGTGTGTTTTGCTTCAGTTCTGGTCGTTTACTAGGCTTTGTAGTCTCCAAGGATGGGATTCGTCTCGACCCTTGCAAGGTTCAGGCAATCATTAATTTTCCTCCACCTTCAAATTTGCTTCAGATTCAGAAACTCCAAGGGAAAGCAAACTTTCTAAGGAGGTTCATTCCAAATTACGCAGAACTTGCTAAAGGTTATACCCGTCTTTTGAAAAAGGATGTACCTTTTGTCTGGGATCAGGTTGCGCAAGCTTCCTTTGATGCTCTGAAAGATTCTCTAGTAAGAGCATCATTAATGTATGCCCCAGACTATCAAAGAGACTTTAACCTGTATCTGGTTGCAGCAGATATGACCATTGCGATGGTTTTAGTTCAAGAAGTCGATGGAATTGAACACCCTATATATTATTTAAGTAAAAACTTAAATGATACAGAGAGTAAATATTCTTACGTTGAAAAGCTAGCACTTGCTGTTGTTCAAGCGATACAAAGATTTCGACATTATGTCCTCTTTCGGAAGACTACCGTTTTATCAGATTGCAACCCCATGACTTATATACTGTCGCGACAGTTGCTGGGGGGCAAATATTCAAAATGGATAGCAATCCTTCAAGAGTTTGATATGGAATTTGTAAAATCCAAATCAAAGAAAGCTTTGGTCTTCGCAGAATTATTATGCGATCTCCCATCGTCGTCCAACGATGAAACATCCCAAGAATCAATCGTGGACGAAAATTTGTTTCTGATATCGGAAAATGATGAGTGGTATGGAGATATAATATTTTATCTCCAAACCCAAAGATTTTGGCCAAACACCTCCCACTCAGAACAAAAATGCATTCGATACCAAGCAAAAGACTACATGATCGTCAGTGATACACTTTACCGTCGTGGTGTCGATACGGTTCTGAGAAGGTGCCTCACCCATGAGGAAGCCGAAAAAGCCCTGAACGAGTGTCATTCAGGCGCCTGTGGGGGCATCAATCTGGATATGCTACAACACAAAAAATCTTACGAGCAGGATACTTCTGGCCAACCATGTTCAAAGATTGCATAACCACAGTCAGAAGTTGCCATGCTTGTCAAATTTTTGATAGCAAAACCAGAAGACCCCCCGCTCCTTTACAGCCAATAGTAGCTGTGGGGCCTTTCGCCAAATGGGGCATCAATTTCATGCAATGTAACCCCACCTCGACCGGGGGGCATGGGTATATTATAGTCGCAGTCGACTATTTTACCAAATGGGCCGAGGCGATGCCTACATTGGATAATACTGGTGAAACAACTGCCCTATTCTTTTTTAATCATGTAGTCGCCAGATTCGACGTACCACAGGCCATAGTCACAGATCATGGATCGCATTTTCGCAATCACATGATGGCTGAATTAGCTGCCAAACTAGGGTTGTCTCACGACAGCTCTACCCCATACTATCCGCAAGCTAACGGGCAAGTTGAAGCAATCAACAAAGTCCTGAAGCGCATGCTGCAAAGGATGGTTGGGGTTCACAAAAGAAGATGGCATTTAATCCTGTACTCGATTTTGTGGGCCTACCGAACGTCGGTAAGAAATGCAACTGGGTTTACACTGTTCCAACTGGTGTATGGCCTGGAAGCAATCCTACCAATCCAGTGTGAAATTTCGTCTCTTAAACTCGCAATTGATCTCCTCCCCGGAACTTCAGAAGAAGAGGCTCGTTTCTTGGAGTTAATCCAATTGGATGAAACCCGTCGTGATGCCGCATTGGCTAACGAAGCCCATAAGAAACGAGTCAAGGCACAGTTTGACAAAAGTGTCAAACCCCGTGTCTTCTCAGAAGGAGATTTGGTCTTGCTTTACGACCAAGAATCCGATAAGCTGGGAGCTGGTAAATTTAAGTCTTTATGGATGGGCCCCTATATTGTTAAGAGAGTATTAGCAAAAGGAGCCTACGAGTTAATGGATTATGACGGAATTCCACTGGTGCAACCTCGCAACGGGTTGTACCTCAAGCGTTACTATGCCTAATAGTAACCTGTGTGCTTTTGTTACATTTTTGTTTTCGCTAAAGTTTTATTTTGGTTGAGTGATCCACTTTTTTCATTTATTGCAGATGTAAAATCCATTGGAACTGTGGGTTGGATATGCCGACGAAGCGATTCGTAGTTCGAGGAACCTATCCTCTGCAGCATGGGCCATTTTTTATCCAAGCGGTGAGTTAGTGAGTTTCAGAGGGGTATGTATTGGTCAATCAACGAATAACATCGCTGAGTATAGCGCATTGATAGAACTACTCTCTGATGCCATCACCCATGGCATACGCCGACTAATCGTCAGGCTAGACTCACAACTCGTAGTACTACAACTCACTGGTACCTACTCTGTCCGAAATCCAGCTATTTATCGCAAGTTCCTAAGAGTTAAAATCTTGGAAAGACAGTTTGATCTTATTCAATATCAACACATTTCCAGAAACTTAAACACATTAACCGACTCATTAGCAAACTATGTGTTAGATAGACATTTGCAAAATTGATAAAAAGAGAAGCATCATCAATGTTTCACATATGGATCACATAAAAACTGAAATAAAACTCCGAAAATCAAAAATATATAGCTGTTTACGGTTTACATATAATGTTCTGTAACCAAGACAAAATCGGTCATATGACCCCAAAAACTCAAATGGCTGGGGGGCACCCTAGCCTAGTGATGCTCATGATAGCAAGTCACGGCCTGTGCAATCATGCGCAAGAGACGAGTCCATCGTCTGGGCACACCGGTAGTATTCCATTGCAACTGTAAAGCTAACTCGTCAATCCGTACATCCGGAATGCCAAGAGTAAGGCCCTCAACCTGCTCCTGCACAACTGCAAAAGTCTCGGCCACATCAAGGTCGCGAAGAATAACTCTCCCAGGAGTCTCCCTGTTGGGGCAGCAACTGGAGCTCTCGGGCGAACTGCTGGACGGACATGACCAACATCTGCAGGTACACATGAGTTTGATTAGAGTCTTGACAGAATAAAGCACAAGGACATTATAAATAAAAACAGTAAACAGTGATATGGTCAAAGATTTTACCAATAGCATTTGATGATACAGGACTATCTCTGAAAAGGGCAAAGCTAGTCATGGTAAAATATAAAATTGACCATAAAAGATCGAGCAGTTTTAGCAAAGTTCATGCTCGTTAAAAAATAAACGCAAAATCGAGCAGTTTTAGCACAAGTTTATGCTCATTAAAAAATAAACGCAACTGTGAGCAAGCTTTCCCCTAGAGTTCAAGTTCATCCAGAAAAAATGAACCGGTAAATAACCATTGTGATCGTAAATTCATCAGCCATAAAAGCCTTGGTCGTGTTTGCACCGTCACCTCCACTTTTCATTTGGCTGATCGTTCACCTCCATTTTGATTGTTTACCTATTTTGAGGAACAGCTGCGAAGAGTGATTTCACCTAGTCATCCTTGTGACACTGCCGTGATTGGAAAATTCCAACCTATACCTGGAATCTGCTGCTACCCCTGTTTATCACTCGTTCCTCAAAATACGAGTCTTCTTTGAGCTCTTTTCACTGACTCGTAAAATATTAAAAGTCTGCCAAGTTTTGGCCTTCCAGCTCGTTAAAGCGATCGGAAGAGCTATCCCTCCTCTAGATTTTAATCTTTTTGGACCTGAGGGATTATTGCACAAAAAGATCGAGCGCTTGTCTAGTTCGGCTCGATAAAACTATCGAACATTCATCCCTTCTATATTGTTTTATACTTTTTCGGACTTAAGGGATTAGATGACGAAAAAGGACCTTTGGAGTTAACTTTACGTACCTTTTCAGACTCTCTAAAAAAGAAAAGGACCGAGTTGTCTTTGTCGCTAGACTCGTTAAAAGCATTAAATAGCGACAAACTTGTCTTTAGACGAGAACGAGTTTCCCTATCGCTAGGCTCATTAAAACATAGCGATGGGCTTGCCCGAAGGGCAGGTTATAGAACAAGCATATGTTATCCTCCTCAAGCTTGACAAAAATAAAGAGACACTGGTCAGAAATGACTGGGGAAAAATTGGGAGAAACTCAAAGCTTTGATGGTAGCAAGTCACTCTTGAACATGACACTTTTCCTCCGTACCACATCGGGTTGGGTTGTTTCTTTCACCGGTCACATCACCATGGTCTCGCCATACCATCCATATTTGGGGTAATGCTACCGATCCATCGCATCAGTGTCGTTATATGTTCAATAGATGTTGTTCAGAAAGAGTCAACCGTGTCCCATCCACTGCCATACATCATCTTTCATCCTTTCATGACCGCCACCCTGAATCATATGTCACAGATCGTTTTCACCTTCATCACAATCATTAGCTCCGTTCCATGTCACTGATGTGGGATTCATTAAGGCCCTCCTGTGACGGATTGCTTCTTGTCGACATCAGCTCATTATCCAAGAAGTTGATCTAGGAACACCCCCCTCAGTACTTTGAAGCTTGCATGCCTCAATGGCAAGTTTCTCACTTCCGGCGACAGGTATACATCAATGACCTTCGACCGAAAGATTTTGCGTGGTGTTCGACGCCAAGTCCTCTATTCACACCACGTGAATTGTACTGCAGTACCTTGAGGGTCATCATCATTATCGGTGATTCCTCTCGCGCTTGTTAACAGTTCACATCATTGACTGGTAATCAAGCGATGTCTTTCCATGTTCGACTCCAAACAATTCTCACATGGATCGACTTGTACTTAGAGTGAAGATCGGACGAGATTGAAGACCCTGGATCTAGTTTCATCCATCCGGGATGCGATATATATTCAGGAAATAAAGACATTGACATGTGCAGCAGATGATCATCCTACTCAAAGGATGATAATTTCATCAGAAAATTATCAGTCTACCATCAGACGATTGTCTGTTCTATGTACAGAAAATGTATTTATAAAGCTGAGCATGGGAATGCCGGCCTTAGCTAGATCATGAAAGCAGCATGAAAAATAATGTATTGTATTGTATCTTATTACAGGTCACCTCCCAGCAATTGGATGAACTTTGGATCCTCCTGATAAAGCATTTCACCCGATAAACGGCCTCATACTTTAGGGGGCAACTATTATAGACATTTTTGTGCCTTACAGCATTGAGCATGAAATGTCCATAATCTAAGGGATCCAAAGTCCCTAAACATGTTGTTCCTACCCTAGAGGAACAAGGCCAAGAAACCACAGCAATTCAGACAAGTTCTCCACCTGAAACTACTCAAAAACAAGCCAATTCTGAATCATGTCAACTGCTCCACTGAGCATCTGCGTTGAATGTCAACTGCTCCACTGTCCACCTACGTTGAATGTCAAAATCCAACAAAGGCTACCTGCGCTGAGTGAGTTTGGACAAGTGGAAGGCTCATTCCTCAATGTGTCAATGCCCAGGAAGCTTCCAAAATGACACTTGGATCAGGGAATTCGACTGGTGATGAGTAAGAGGTTCCAAATCTCCAAGTGGAAGCAAGAACCTCCAAGTGGAATCAAGAACCGAAAGTGGGAGAGGACACTAGTCACATCTCAGGCTGACTCATCCTCTCTCCAAACATCTATATATGGATCTCTCTCCCATGAGATCTGGAGGCTGGAATTTTGTGAATGCAAAGAATTGTTGTTGGTTTGAGTTTAGAACTATTGGGTGATTTGCTTTGAAGGAGGTGAAGAGGAGATTCCTTTCTGCTGGGAAGGTGATACTGGATTGGGCCTCTTATGGTTGTATCACTTCCTGGACTTTACTTCTTCCATCAATAAAGCCATTTGAGTTTCTTCTATATGCATGTATCTCAATGATGTTTTGTCATACTTTTGTATTTAGTTTATTCTAATCCTTAAACTAGTTATGAATGTATGCTTCTTGTAGTTTCCCTCTCTTGTCATTTTGCAGGATCTTGGTGTAGCTGGGCCAGTGAAAGAGCAAGGAGCTGGGAGCAAGCAGCAAGGAGTGAGATTGGATCAACAATTAGCGGAAGACATCGGTTAGTTAATCTCTTTCTCCTCTCTTTACATTTCATAATGAAGAAATCTTAGATAGCTTTGTCTTGCTTGTTGCTGAGGTACTATCACCCTTAGAGTGGGATAGGGTCATTCCGTATTGGATACTTTTCCCAACAACATGTATTTTGAGTGGGAAAGAGAGAGGAGCTTGTGTGAGAGCGAAGAGTGAATTACAACGAATCTACTGTAGTTTGTACCTCTTCAGTTTGTTGGATAATGTAAAAGGAATGACTGCCTGTTTCCCATGTACGTAGCCCAAATTTGGTCAACCACGTATATCTATGTCTCTCTTGTTTTATATATTTTTTGTGTTTATATTTCTCCAATATATTTTATGTGTTCCATTTCTCTATAGTATATAATTTTCTAATAGAATACCTACCAATCTACACCATGTACCATTTTTCATAAACTCTTATAGAACTATAAAAGTTGTTGGGATTTCTATTCAATAAGTTGTTGGGATTTTGTTGGAACCATTAACAAGATAATGATTTCTAACACTCTTTTGGACTACCAATCTCATTCAATAAGATGTTGTCTAGTACTTAAGTTTTGACATTCTACCTCATTCATTCATAAACATTGATATAAATAGATAAAAATCTCACTTATATGTGGTAATAAAAAGGATTGTCTTGCCTCAATAATGTAAAAATCATTTTTCTAAGCTAGCATTGTCCATCTATTATTAGACTTAGATTTCCATATTTTATTTCCAAGATATCATTATCCATTCATTAATGGGAAGATTTCCTATTCTTTAAAATTAAGATTTCTCACCTCTAAAAATTAATGATACAATGTTGTGCTTTGACATATTATTCTAGAAAATATTTAGCAATGCATGAATTTCTTATTTTTAGGTGAATTTTTTAACATATTGTTTCGTTAAAAATGATTTAGTATTTTATGAAATCATTATTTCCTTGTTAAATTTTCATTTTAAATTGAGTTAGGATGTAATTTCTAATGAAAACACACACACACACATATATGCCTTTTCAGTTTATCATATATATATATATATATATATATATATATATATATATATATATATATATATATATATATATATAACATAAGGTGGAGAGGAAGGCAAGAGATTCAAATATAGTAAGATCCACTTGACTAGAAAGATGTATCTTTTAATTTATTAGAAAAAAGTGGATCATTGTAGCAAAGCACTTTTAATTTCACAAGTAAATTTCTAATTTCAAAAAATAGTCCTAGATATTTTTATGCAAATTTAATTTCTTCCCTGTCATTCATTTTGATTACAACATTTTATTTAATCAAGAATGTTTCCATGAATTGTTTTTCTTTCTTAAATTCATATATATTACACAAAATATATGAAGATATACATTTGTAGAATTAGTATTAGTGAATAATTCCATTTTTTTTAAACCTCCATAAATATTTTATTTAAAAGAATGAATGGTTTTAATTTTTGTGAATATAATTTTCACACAATAAATTTATATAAACTTAAATTGGTATTCTATAAAATTTTCTAAAGGGAAATGAAAGTCTCAAATTATTATAGTTTTTATGTTTTAAAGGAAAGGATGAATGTCAAATTTCAAGACTTTGTTTGTCTATATGAAATTTTTACTTAATTTCTTTGTTGTGAAAGATCCAATTTTTAATTAAGATTATGGATACATGCCATGTATGGGAGAAGAAAAAAACTAAAGTTTATTGGTGTTAAGATAGAGCGATTGGAGCCAAGTGTGAGCAAGATAAATTGCTACCATATGTCTAGAGGCTCTTTGCTTCCTTAAAGAAAACAAATCATCAAGTTTGTAGATTCATTTGTGGATGCCTCCATTGGATCCAACTCTACACATTTTAGTTTTGAAGTTATTTTGCAAAAAATGATAATTTTAGGTGCTTGGGTGGGTGACCAAATTCTCTGTCTAGAAAGAATAGTGAGAAGGAAACATTTTGACCTAGAAATACAAGATAAAAGAAGGGTCACCTAATATTGAAAGTTGTGCTCAAGGATTTTTGGGGTTGTAGTCCTCAAGATGATTATCATGTTTTCCTATTAATAATTATAGTAATTCAATCAATTATTGCAAATTCCATAAGGTGTCATTGACAAACCCTACCTAGTTTGTTGTCTTAATACTGGTTCTAATTCTTTTGATAATTTTCATTTGGTTTCTCCTTTAACTTTAATCCCATTATAATTATTTCATTTTTTTAAGTTTCAACTAGCTTGTGTGATACCTTATTCAAGCATAGGGTTTTCCATATTCCTACAAATAGTGGTCAAAAGTGCATTCTTTTGTCTCTCTAACAATCCCTTCCATCCCCTTGTACTATCTTGGGCTATGGAAGGTGTTCATATTAATTTAACCTAATCTCAAAGGTTTGTTATGAAGAAGGGGTTACAAAATCCTCTTTTATCCAACATCAACAAAACTCAAAACAAATGCCATCATTGCAATTAGTTTGTTGAGAGATTTTCGGTGATATAAATTTTATCTCAATCCATTTCTTGGATTAAAATTTATTCCCTTTTAATTTTGACCAATTATATAAAGCCACATCAGCATTGAGTTTCCATGTGGCATCCACATGGCTCTTACCTAGCTCACATGGAACCATAATATAACCATAATACAAGGTTCATTTTATAACAATGTTATCACATGGCATCCACATGTAGTGCACATGGCATCACCACATCATCATAATGTGGGTCCACATAATCATGGTATTTCCACATGCCATCCATGTGGCCATTACTAGATACTCATGGCACTTGCCACATCAAATCAGGCACTGGGCCTTATCATGTCTTTCCCCTTCGAGTTTTACAACTTTTTCATGTTTTGTCTAACTTGCAACATATCCACTGTTACAATTTTGTATTAACTCTTGCTATATCTAAACCTCAGATCTACGAATCAATCCCTCGTGCAATGTATTTGGCATAAGAACCACAAAATGATATATGGGTCACCACAAATTTGGCCCCTCACAAAGGTTTGTGCTGTAATCCACATCCAAATACCAGATTCACAGATGTTTGACTTCTTCACAAAGGTGTCTGACCCTAGATAAAATTGGAATGTGGAAAGGATATTTGAACCAATGGCATACCTGGACTCATCTCAAATCTGATCCCTCATAAATCCAATGTAGGACCCACCAGATGATATCCAACTCATGATAAATATGGCCCCTTACAAAATGTTATGCTCTTGCCCACATCGAAATTCCAAAAGCATATATGTTAAACTTCATTACAAGGGAGTTCAACCCTGGATACAAATGGCTTGTGGAAAGTATATTTTTCCCCACAACATATATAAATATTATATGTTATTGATTTTGATTACAATATTTTTATTATTTTTATTCTTATTAACAAGGAATGTTTATATCAATTACTTTTCTTTATTAAATTCAGATATATTACACAAAATTAATGAAGATATACATTTGTAGCATTAGCATTAGTGAATAAGAAATCCAAATTATGTTGTTTAAAAAAACCTCCATAGATATTTTATTTAAAAGAAAGAATAGTTTTATTTTTTATGAATACAATTTTCACACTATAAATTTATCTGAATTTAAATTGGTATTCTTGAAATTTTGTAAAGGGAAGTGAAAATCTCAAATTATTATAGTTTTTATATTTTAAATAAAACTGTGAATGTCAAATTTCAAGAATTATTTTTTCTCTATGAAATTTTTCCTTAATTTCTTTGGTTTGTAAGATATTTTTCAGTCTATTAAATGGAGAAGATTCACTACAAAGTGAAAAGATCCAATTTGTAATTAAGACTATGGATATATGTCGAATATTGAGGAACAAAAACCTAAATTTTATTGGTGTTAAGATAGAAGGATTAGAGCCAACTGTAAGCAAGATAAATTACTACCATATGTATAGAGTCCCTTTGCTTCCTTAAAGAAAACCAAGCATCAAGTTTGGAGATTCATTTGTGGATGCGGCCATTATATCCAACTCTACACATCTTAGTTTTAAAGGTATTTTTCAAATGAAATGATAATTGTAGGTTCTTGGGTGGGTGACCAAATGCTCTGGCTCTAAATAATGGCGAGAAGATAATTTTTTGACCTAGAGATACAAGATAAAAAAAGAGACACATAATATTGAAAGTTGTGCTCAAGGATTTTTAGGGTTGTCATCCTCAAGGAAATGATTGTGTTTTTCCTATTAGTAATTATAGTAGTTCCACTCAATGATTGCAAATTCCATAAGGTGTCATTAACAATCCATACGTAGTTTTTTGTCTCAATAGTAGTTCTAATTCTTGTGATAATTTTTATTTGGTTTCTTCTTTAACATTGCTTACATTATAATTCTTTTCTTTTTTTAAGTTTCAACTAACTTGTGTCATTCCTTATTGAAGCATAGGGTTTTCCATATTCCTACAAAAGGTGGTGGAAAGTGCATTCTTTTGTCTATGTAACACTCCCTCCCACCCCCTTGTACTATCTCAGGATGTGAAAGTTGTTCCCTATTAATTTGACTCAATATCCAAGCTTTGTTATGAAGATGTGGTTACAGAAATCCTGTTTGTCCAACATTAACAAAACTTGAAACAAATGCCATCATCGCAATAAGCTCCATCTCTAGGAGATCACAAAGATCTTTACTATTGAAGGAATCTCCATCTCTATCAAGTTCATTATGTGACTTGTCTTTCTTTTATTAAGTATAAATTAGAGCAACATGAATTGATGCATTATCTAGAAGAGCCTTGGTTTTGTAAAAGCATGACATCATAGAAAGAAGCATATGTTAGTAAAACTAGAATCTACATAATGAAGTTGCTTTGAAAGCAAATCATCGAGCTTACAAGAATGAGAATATTGAAACCATAATGCATGTTTATAGTTAATCTATTCATTTTCGAACATACTTTTAGAGGTAGTCATATTACCTATATGAATCATCATTTAGGAAGGTTCTTGGAAGAAAAATTATGACTAGTATATATTCCATATAATCTATAGTCTTGAAGGATGAAAAAATGCAAATGGTTGAGTTGCAGTGTGAAAGACATAATTAAAATATTTCTCCTCTTGAAAAAAAAACCTATTTTCGATAGGTATAAGAAGAAAACTCATTCAAGAAAGGATGGCTAGATGGTTGTATGGAAGCATAGGTATACATGTTTTAAGTAACTCTTCTCTAGGGTAGGGTTCATATCTACACAAATATTGCAAAAAGAGTTGGTTACAAAATGTGCTCAGTAAGTCTTTCCTGTGATTACTTGATGCTTGAAAGAAGAAGTTTGATATGCTTTGGTATGGATAAATATCAAGTCTCTCACACAAGATTACATGAGATAAATATAATTATATTGATCAACATCAAGGATAGTCTCCAAACAAAAGAAAGGGAGTTAATAATGAAAAATCCAAGAAAGATTGAATTTTGTTAATCAAGTTCGATCCATGGTGTTGGGGGGAAAAGTATCCAACACGGAATGACCCTATCCCACTCTAAGGGTGATAGTTCCTTAGCAACAGTCAAAGCAAAGCTATCTAAGATTACTTCTTTATGACATGCAAAAGAGGAAAGGAAGAGATCCACTCACCGATGTCTTGCGCGAATGGTCGATCCAATCTTCTCTCTTTGCTGCTTGCTCCCAGCTCCAAGTCTTCTCACGGGCCCAGCTACACAAGATCCTGCAAACAAGACAAGAAAAGGAAAACTACAAGAAGCATGCATTCATAATTGACTCAAGGATGAGCATAAATCAAATACGCAAGTAAGACAATACATCATTGAAACACATGCGAATAGAAGAACCTCAAATGCTTTATTAATGGAAGAAAGTAAGGTTCAGGTGGTGATACAACCATAAGAGGCCCAATCCAGCATCACTGTCCCGACGGAAAGAAATCTCCTCTTCACCTCCTTCAAGCAATCACCCAATACTCTCAACTGTAAACCAACAGCAATTCTTTGCACAAAATTCTGGCCTCCAGATCCCATGGGATGAGATCCTTATATAGAGTTTTGGAGTGAAGATAAGTCAGCTTGATGTGTGACTGTTGTCCTCTTCAACCCCAGTTGTTCTTCAGTTCTTGAGTCCACTTGGAGATTCTACCTTCCACTCGGAGTTTTAGAACCTCTTACTCTTCACTTAGGCAAATCTTTTGATCCAAGTGTCATTTTGGAAGCTTCCTGGGCACTGACACATTGAGGAAAGATTCCTCCACATGTCCAAACTCGCTCAGCGCAGGTAGCCTTTGATGAAGTTGACATTCAGCGCAGGTACACCATGGAGCAGTTGACATTCAGCGCAGATGCTCAGTGGAGCAGTTGACATGATCCAGAATTGACCTGTTTTTGAGTGTTTTTCAGTGGAGAACTGATCTGAAGTGCTGTGGTTTGCTGACCTTGTTCCTCTAGGGGTAGGAACAACATGTTTAGGGACTTTGGATCCCTCAGATTATTGACATTTCATGCTTCATGCTGTAAGGCACAAAAATGTCTATAACAGTTGCCCCCTAAAGTATGAGGTCGTTTATCGGGTGAAATGCTTTATCAGGAGGATCCGAAGTTCATTCAATCGTCGGGAGGTGACCTGTAACAAAATACAATACAATACATTATTTTTCATACTGCTTTCATGATCTAGCTGATGCGGGCATTTCCCATGCTCAGCTTTATAAATACATTTTTCTGTACATAAACAGACGATCGTCTGATAGTAGACTGATAATTCTCTGCTTAAATTATCATCCTTTTAGTAGGATGATCATCTGCTGCACATAATTATCAGTCTACTATCAGACGATCGTCTGTTTATGTACAGAAAAATGTATTTATAAAGCTGAGCATGGGAAATGCCCGCATCAGCTAGATCATGAAAGCAGTATGAAAAATAATGTATTGTATTGTATTTTTGTTATAGGTCACCTCCCGATGATTGAATGAACTTCGGATCCTCCTGATAAAGCATTTCACCCGATAAACGACCTCATACTTTAGGGGGCAACTGTTATAGACATTTTTGTGCCTTACAGCATGAAGCATGAAATGTCAATAATCTGAGGGATCCAAAGTCCCTAAACATGTTGTTCCTACCCCTAGAGGAACAAGGTCAGCAAACCACAGCACTTCAGATTAGTTCTCCACTGAAAAACACTCAAAAACAGGTCAATTCTGGATCATGTCAACTGCTCCACTGAGCATCTGCGCTGAATGTCAACTACTCCATGGTGTACCCGCGCTGAATGTCAACTTCAATATTGGATAGGTTTCGCTCGAAATCCACCGTATTTACAGTATTTGTTAGGAACTCAAACACTGAAGGGTGATAAAGGTCCTCCTGAATATCTTCCTGAGGAAGGGAACGATAGTGGTTATCACTCCATGGTGCCCCCTCAATCAACATCGATTGCAGGATTCCTTCGTCACTTGCATGCACTCGTGACCAAGGATCCAAAGGGGTACCATATTCTCTAGACCTATCCACCCAAACGCTTGACGAGCGTTGATTTGGGCTCGCCTCCCATGCATGAAACATTGATTGCTACAATATTTCGATTAGGCTTGGGGGCAAAACCATTGTACGATCCATGAAGACTCCGTCTTTTACGACCTTCGTGGAAGATATCATGTTGCAGTTTGCTACAAACGGTATATTTCCTATGTATATAGAGTTTGGTAGCGAGAAAGTTCCCATCATTGTGGGGTCCTTCAACAGGCCTACTCCGATATCTTGAATTGAATGGTCATTCTCATGGATCATGGGAATGCTTCCTGTAACTTGTGAACCATTAAGGAGGAAGTTCTGTTGGTCGACGACCGTAATCCCTACTTCAAACGGGAATGCGATCTTCCTAAAATAAGTCGACACGACAACTGCCATGGCATAAATCCATGGTCTTCCCAGTAGGATGTTGTAATCAAGATTCCCATCTATGACTTCAACATCAATTTCTACTGTTTTCCCACCTAGTTCAACTTTCAAGTTACTTAGGATACCGTAAGGGGTATATGTCCTACCGTCAAATGCTTTTAGTGTTGTCAAAGATCTCGATAAGGTTGGCGACCCTAACGTTTTCCAGCAACTCATCGACATAATACATGTAGATGCCCCCTCATCAATAATTGTTCGATGAACAGTTTTGTTGAGGGCTTTCACTTGAATAAGGAAAGCTAGTTGAGCTGGTAACTGAGGGTCATACCCTTTGTGATCGAATGATACAAGATTGGAATCCTTAGGGTCAACCCCCCTATTACCGATAACAATGCCTGCCTTTGGGATGGACAATTTTGTAGTACCTCAAGAGTCGACATAGCGGATGGCGATTGGGCCAAATCTTCTACTATGTTATAATGCTGCGCCGCTCTGGCGCGAGGATTAAAGGCCGACTTGTGCACTACACCCTTAGGCGGTTTTATTGTTAATTCTGGCATTATGGGTGGGACAACTTCTGTCGAAGTTGTTGTCGAACTACTTGGTTGATCTTTACCTTTTTCGTTTGACAGTTGCGGATTCCCGTAATCTTTGTTCCTTGTCGAAATCAAAGCATCATTCTGTTGCTTAGAGATCGATAACATTAGCACTTGTGACGGGGAAGCATTTCCACTATCAACCATATTTTGACCTGGGTTGGGAAACGGATCAGTCAACACAGCTGGGTTCTTTGGACTCTTAAAGAATCTCTTGAGCTCAGCTTTGTATGGACAATCTGCTGTCTTGTGATCTTCGTCACATATCAGACAGGGCCATTTCTTTTTCCCTTTCTCAGGAGGGTTTGAAGAAGTTTTTTCAGGTGACGGATCATCCTGTTGCTTCTTCTTCCCTTTGTTTTGCTTCTTCTTGCTTCCTGGTTGATTGGTTTCTTTGCCTTTATCTGCTGATATGGCATTTACTTCCGAAGAAAGAATCTCTTCATGGGCATTTTGATCTGAAGTCTTACGGGCTTTCTGAGATGAAGCCTTTTTCGATTTCGCTCTTGCAGTGCCAATCACGCCATCCCTGGCATGAGAGTCAATATTCGATTTAGGAGGTGGAGGAATTGAAAATTCAGGTCTAGGGGCGTCAGGTATTTTGTCATAGAGCGTGCCAGACTGAGTATATACTAAGTCTAAATATTGAGCACGAGCGATGACTTGCTCCTCTGTTACGACTCCCCCCTTGGCCACATCTTCCGTTATAACCGGAAGTAACGACTTTATAAACCATTCAGCTAACAGCTGGTCAGGAACGTATGTTTTCACCATCCTACGACGACGACGCCACTCATGTATATGATCGGATATGTGAGTAGCTGTCGTCTGTTTGAAGTTGGTCAGTATTTCGGTTCCTGTTTCATACCTGATTGGTAATTGAAAATGGGTTAAGAAAGTCGTGGCTAAGGAGCTGAAATTGTCGAAAGAGGCTCTTGGAAATTCAATATACCATTTAGCCGTCGGGCCTGTCAATGTCCTCTGGAAGAGGCGAAGTCTTATCGAATCATCGTTTAGAGTGTTCGATGAACACCACAGATGAAAATTCATGACGTGATTCGACGGGTCTTCACCTGGATTTCCATTGAATTTAGGAATGTCCGAAGGAAGTTTGTGAGGAATTGCTAGCCACCAAGGGGCATAAGCAATTGGATCGTTCGTCAACCGATGTAAATCGGGTAACTCTAGAGTTGCCACGAATGGCAGCTGTTGACTCAGATTAGGCGAAGCGTACCCAGGATACGATGGAATCGCCTGAGCAGTTGGTCTTTGCATACCAGCATAATGTAATTGATGCTGGTATGATTGATACGGTTGGTGGACTACCCCACTATAAAGTGGTTGGTTTTGACCGTGTTGTATGTACGGTTGTCCACTGTTCGCAAAAATCTGCTGCTCGGTACCTTGGTACACTTGCTGGAATTGCGGTTGTTGATACTGCACCAACCATGGTTGTGATGCCATGGGTTGTTGTGCTATACTAACCACTGGACCAAGATGAGGGGTAATGGTACCCGTTTGTACTTGTGTCGCCCCGCCAGTTGGCGATTGTGGTTGAGTCGCAGGGTCAAAGGGTTGTTGCATTACAACCTGAGGAAACTGAGGTTGACATACAACAGGCATCGTTTGAACTTGCGACACGGTTACAATCGCTGGTGTCGTCGGGATGTTCGTCACAGGTATTTGTTGTTGCATAGAATACACAACTCTTGGTTGCTGGGGTAGCATAGGTATCCAACCACTTGTAGTCATTCCAGTATAACCTGAATATGGTTGTGAACTCCCGTATGGGTAACCTCCCGGAGGGGGTAATGAAAAAGCATATTGCCCCCCATACGGTGGTGGTCCGGAACTAAAAGGAATTACTAAACTTTGAGGACCAGATTGCCCAAACTGATTTCCAAAAGGATCAATTTGTTGAGTTCCAACATAAGAGTTACTGGGTATTATCCCGGAAGAACAAACAGGAACAGACCACATTGTCGTTATAGCCCCCGAAGGGGCTCCTTCCAGCAGTTGAGAGCTAGTTGGGACAGATGGTATGCCGGCAAACATT